>JAVFKF010000026.1:20000000-22400000 GCA_036926295.1 Pachydiplax longipennis | reverse complement strand
ATTAAACAGTCTTATCATATGCATCAATACTCCTGATCAATGGTAAAATGAAGTCCATGCACATGATCAAACTAATCTGCTGAAATCAAACAAAATTCTATCTTCCAGGTGTCTTGAATAGGTATTGGTTGTAAAACAGTTCCATTTAAGAAAAAAAAATTTAACCCAAGAAACTTTTTACCATTTTAAGTGAATCAGTTTGTCAGGTTTTTCCTAATGCAAAAGTTTTGACTAAATAAATTTCAACAGAATACATTAACTAAAATAAAAAAACTTTGAGCAAAATGGCAAAATTCCCCAATTTATATATCGCAACACATGTTAATTAAGAGATCTTTGCACATTCAGTAATACCAAACTTTAACTACCCAAATTTCTCAGTGCAATGTTATTAAATCAAATCTTCTCAAGCCTGCTATCAAACAATGCAAGCTGAATTAACTGTTTGCAGAATGCTCTAATATTTTCAAATTCAGTGGAAATTATCAACAACCTTCAGACTAAACTGAAATAGGTATGGTAGTAGCAAGAATCAAGTTACACTCTGGGCTATATCACAGGATGAACGATTGTCTAAAGAAAACTTAGATTAATACAAAAGCAACCAAAATCTTAAGTACGCTAGCTATGAGATTTAAAGGACAAATTTGATTCATTATCTAGGGAAAAAATACAAATAAAGAACTCAATAGATCCTTAAATTTTAAATTGTATTACGAGTTACTGGAATTAAAAAAACAATGACCAAGTTTAGGGGTATCAATGCATATTGAAGGACAGAAAGACAGTATCCATACTAGAATTCAAATGGGTCAGCTGTTTGACATTGGGTTTGCACACCAAAAGAAAAACCAAGGTGTCTTAAGAGATTTTTACCAAAAAGAATTGGAGGAATTTAATGAAAAATTCATGGGGTATATATATGCTTCAGTTACAAAAAAAAAAGGTCCATAGGAAAAAGACTAAACAACTCTTATGACAATTTGCCTACAAGTGAGAAAAGAAAGGTTTCCTCACATAAATCTGTAAAATGGGAATATTATCCAAGAGTCTTAAAGTGACCATGAAGCTGACAGAAGGAATGCAGAGAAGATAAGACTAACAAAAATGTAAGTTGGCAGTAAGACATTTATAGAAGTATAGAATGGGAAAGAAAATTTTCTAGTTTTCTTTAATTGGGTATTTAAGCTGACAGTATGAAAATATCTTTATAAGTTCAGAGCTAACATTAGAAATTTAAAATGAGTAAAGCAGGACTGGTTGGATGAAAACCAAGTGGCATGAAAGGATTGTTAGAAGATTCCAAACAGAATCACAAAGTGGGAACTTTGAAGGGGAATATTTGAAGTAGCTTTAAATAATCTGAACAAATTAATGGAATAGCAACCAAACAAAATTTGGGGAAGATTTGAAAAAGAATCCATTACACAAACTATTGACAGATATAAATGTGGGGAAGATGCTTTAGTCTTTAGAAAAATCTAGAAAACTTTAGAATTCCAAAAATCAAAAGAAATTCTTAAAAGAAATAGCAGATTTAAAAAAAAATAACCAGGGGGAAATGCAGGAAGTTGAAAATTTAATATGCAAGCTGAAAGATTCAATACTGTGCAAGAAAATGGTACTTAGAGAATCAAGATATGTAAAAAGATTTAAACAGGAGAAGTGAGAACGAAACCTTATCCTTTCACAATTTATCAGGATGGCGAGTGGCAATAGTAGAAGTGAAGCAAGAAAACTTCAGGATACAGACATTTAAAGCATTAAGGCTGAAGTGAAGCCTAAGCAAACCAAGTTAAAGCTAGCAGCAAATTTAGAATTTGAGCAAGATCAAAATTTTGTTATCCAAATAATTTTTTTTACATGTAAGGGGGAGAGAACAATTAGAACTCTAATAATGAAAGGATAATTTATCGTATTTGTGAATCTTTTATACGAAGAATAGGAAAATTAAAAAAAGATATCTTACGAGCAAGAAAAAAATTAACGGGAGGAATTGAATTTATACCAGATGTTTAAAAGAATAATTTAAGTTTCGGAGAAAAAAATATAACTCTGCTGATAGGAATTAGTGAATATAATATGACCATCAATGGTAAGAATTTAATTACAAGTACGAATAGGAACATGCACGAAATAGGATGACGAAAACAGGAAGCAAGACGACTTTAAGAGAAAAATTAAAAAGCTCATTTTAAGTAACGTTGCTCCTACGGAATTACAACCAAACTAGTAAAAAGTTTCGCCGTCTCTATTACTAATCACTGGACGACCTATAATTGCTTATCTGGCATGGGTTTCATTTATAATTTACTTATTTTAAAGTTAATATTTAATTATTACAAGGGAATTTCCAAAAGAGATGCCCAGAGTGAAAACTTTGGATCTTTTACCTTACTCTAACCCAAACTTTTAGGACGAATTTATGAAAAATTACAATTAAAAAAACCAAAGACTTAAAATGAAATTACCTACGACTGCAGTTACTACTATACCTAACAATTCCAGTTTTAAAATTAATGCTTCTACCAATTTAAAATTCAGCGACAATTATCACGGAAGTCTAGGGGCACTGCCGGTACGGTTTACCTAATATTATCTAACAAAACATCTATGACAAATCTCACGAAAAAATACGAGGCTTAAGTATCACCAAATCTAGTTTTGGCGATTCTGGAATTAATTCGCAGGAAGAGAGGCTCCATTTTACGCAAATTCTTCTATGGAAGATTCACTGCTATACCTGAAAATGAATTTACTTGAATACAAAAAAATCTGCACTTACCTTTGCCGAACTCTTCTTTCTGGGTTTCTGCTCATCGTAGTGGTCCGGAGTCCCGCTTGAAGGTGGTGATGCACTGCGACTCACTGAAGATCTGGTGGTGATGATGATACACGGTGACTCACTGAAGGTCTGATGATGTTGATGATGATGCACGGCGATTCACTGAAGGTCTGATGATGATCATGATGTACGGCGACTCACTGAGGATCTGATGATCATGATGTTGATGCACGGTGACTCACTGAAGGTCTGATGTTGATGATGAACAGCGATTCACTGAAGGTCTGATGGTGAAGAACGGCGACTCACTGAAGATCTGATGGTGATCATGATGCACGACGATTCACTGAAGGTCTGATGGTGAACAACGGAGACTCGCTGAAGGTTTGATGATGATGATGCACGGCGACTCGCTGAAGATCTGAGATTCACAACAGTTTCTTCTTCCAAGCGAACTTAAACGACGAATCCGTAGCACCAAGTCTACGAAGGATGGCTCTCAGCGGACAAGACGTTCGAAATCTTTGCACCATAAAATTTTCTGCATGTTCCGATTGTAGGAGTTAACCGAGTCCTAAAATTCACAAACATGTTATTAGCATATGACACAAAATGTAAAAGGAGACCAAAGTCAAATAACAGAATTTTAGAGTTTGATATCAATGATTTGTTCAAACCTAGTGCGTTCCTTTACAAAATCAGACGTCTTTTTCTTCACAGACTTCGAATGCAATTTTAGAATCCGTCGGAAACGTGTCCTGGACACGGAGAGCTGTTCACAACACCTCATAGAATTTCGCTCTGCACCCTTTACTCCAAATTTTAATCTGATTACGGACGTGAATTAACCGCCATTGTCACTGAAATAGACAAAATAAATTACCGCTCGAAATTGTTGAAACAAACAATTCAATCTACTCTAATAGCACTACTAAGATTTCACACCATTCACTTGGACATTCGATTAAGAACTGAAAGATTCAACACTTACATCATTAATAACAAGTTATATCCTTAACTCACAGTCTTGGCTGCTCGATTTCTGTCTAAGTGAAGATCTCGGTTGACCTGTGAAGAGCATGATAACCCAGTCTAGAATGCGCCGACTTTCGTTGTGCCTCCCGTTTCCCTAGCAAATGTGCCCAGCAATTATTTTAAAGCAAGTTAAATTAATTTAAACTAAGTTTTTTTACAAAGAACTAATTTCGAAATTTATCAAAAACTAACTAAGCGGATAAAATTGTTACTTGCAAAATTGTAAGATATAGCAAGCAACTTTTAAGGCAACTGCAGAATAGGACAAGCAAATGAGAGATTCGAGAGAACTAAGCGCTTCATACAGCGAAATTACATTAGGATATAGTAATGAACTTAAAATTTTTCATAAAGTAATCCAAAATTACTTCACTATCTTAAAAAAAAATCTATCAAATTGTGCCTATCAAATATTCAACCGGACTATGAAGTACAGTTTAAAATTAGAGCTCTCATGCAAGTCCATTACCGAAACGCGTTAGCTTGGAGAGAACAAATTCGACAAAACTCTAGAATCCTACTTGGGCCTAAGGAAGGTCTCACGATTATCGAAGGATTAACAAATAATCAGATATCAAATTTAAATTATTAAAATAAAACCGCTGACGAGAGCGATAATTTAAACTTTTATAGAAATTAGCAAGTTAAGAACTTCCGCTATTCTAACCCTTCCATTTAAATTACATGAAAGGGAAAATAATTTGTTGCAAAATTTAAGACTTCGAAACGATTTCTGACGAGTACAATAAGTTAAACATTTTTACAGATAACCACTTAAAAGAGCTTCTGAAATGCGACACTTCCTCATGAAATTTTTAATACTTTAACGATATGCAACCGCGAGTATTCACAAAATATCCAAAAAATAAACTGAACTTTTTAAAAGATGAAAATTTTTACTATTACCGAAACTAACAGGTTTTCTAATTTTGTTTAAAACAATTTTACGAAAGTTCTTTCTCTCAATACATGCAACAATTCTAGAGAACTGCATGGCTAATAGGAATATAAATTTATCTAAAAAACTTACGTTAAGCTAAATTTCCTTCCTCCAGAGTTGAGCTTTGGCGGGCTTCTCATTCCTGGCTGTCCTAAAGCCTTCAGCGTAGATTTTGGAGAAACCTGCGAACGCCGAGAATCTTGAAGGCCTTTGCTGCAGAGCGAAAGTCTTAACTTCAGGATTTTGTCGATTTCTGAGATCTGAGCAGAACTTCCTCAGACATCCTTCCTAGCTGAACTTCAGTCGCTGATTGACGAGCGGTACCCTGGATGCAGGCGTATTTAAGGGCGAAAGAGAGGAGAGGGAAAGTGGAAAGGGTAAAGAGGGAGAGCATGACTTAATTGCCCCCTTCCTAAAATTTCTCCTCCTTGAGAGTTACCCCTCCAATAGTTAAGGAGGAGTTAATGAGGTGTCCTCGTACCTAAATCGAATGAAGCCACCAGAAAGTCAAATGACCAATGATACCATTCGTATTAGAGCTATTCATTTCAGAACTATTCTATCTCATGACTGCCATGAGTTCAAATCCATCACTTTTTACAATCATTTTCGCGTAATTTCTCCTCTCTCCCTTGGACTCGAGACGTATTATGTCCTAGTTAGATATATTTGGAAAGAAAGGGGATGGAAATGTTTTCTTGAGACAAATTTTTAAAATATTTTAGGATCATTGTTAGCAATATTGATAGAACTCCGATAGGTCATTCGGTAATCCTCGGTAAATATCCACCTTTTGTAATATCTAACATGTTTGAATTCTTCACTGTCTTTTCCGGTGAATTCTATCGTCGGTTAAATTATTACTTTCAATGCCAATGCCATTCATCTGGTCATTTGAACCGCCCATTTCCTCAGCTTAATAATTTTAATCAAAACCTTCTCTTCCTTGACTATATTCAACTGGTTAGGGACAGTTATGAAAATTCAACTTATAGCTCGAAATTCAATTTCAAACGGGTAAACAATAAACATCAATTTTCTACTAATTACGAAGTCAGAAATACATTTATTGAAAGAAAAAGAGTGATGAATTAAAAAGCTTTGTGATCGAAAAATTAATTCTTCTCATTTTAATTTCATCTCTCTCTGAGTCAGTTAAACTGTCTTAACGTCTCGCAGAAAAACTGGGAAAACGTTCAAGCAACGTAAGGCCCATCTATGCACGCTTTTGATCTTCATGATCATAGAGGATGAGATCGCACGTTACCTATCAAATTTCAATATGCGGCATGATTTAGGTCAAGACTTATACTTCTCATACATAGTTGCTGTGCATATCAAATAATTGCTAAGATGTTTTGAAATGATCCACTCGTCGTCTAGTAAAAAAAGGGAAGTCATAAAAATACATGTAAATATCATCAAAAAAGGATCATGTCTGCGAAGTCAACTGCCCGGATTCTCATCTCCTTCGCCATTGGCTTCCGAAGGGTTTTGAAGTAAGGCTTACTAGACAAGATGAGGAGTAAGGTAGTTAGTCCTTCCTTTCCTTGCTGAGCCATAACGCTACCGGAGCACCTTTAGATGCAGCCCAATCACCTTATGAATAATATGCGGTCAATTTTAAATACATATGTACTGCTAATAAAGTTAGCTCTGACACGAGACTTTAGATCAAACTTTTCCGTTTAGCATTTCTATGGGATAAATCATTATTGCCAATTTTTCCATCACCATTAATATAAAAGAAGTGATTAATTCGGCCGAGAGTGACTAAGAGTTTTATCTAATCCAGAATTGCTATTTATATCACACCAATTATTTAAATACATAGTCGGAAAATAATATTCCGATGTACCCAACACAGATTTCCCTATTGTAAAACATTTCCAATTTTACTTTTCCTTAAAACTTCATTTCATAAAATCATCTATTTCCTTAGAAGAGGCGGTGAAGATGAAATGTATACATTCCATAACAGGATTTGAGTATTAAAATACTTCACAAAATACACTTTCATTACAACGGAATGCACCGTGCTGGAAAGAATACTGAATTTCTGACTTCGAAAGGTGATATCCGAATTCTTATACTAGTGAAGTTTTCCGTCAAAAATGACAGTAATTTATATTTAGCTTTGTACACTACACTGAATACTACTGAACTACTTAATACACATTCACTGAACATCGATGTCGATAGTATTCGTTATTTGGTTGCTTAAACATTATAGAGTTTGTTTAAATTCATGCCTTAGAAATCGTTACGATGGGAAAATTTTCCGTATTTTTGAGAACAGAATACTGTTTGAAAATGTATTCTTAAAGTATGTACAATTTTAAACCATCAACTGCAAAGAAGGTCATATTATTTGTATACATTTTCTAGTGATTCTTTATTTCCAAGCATTACTAATGCTTTCTTTGGCGTGAAATGCCTGTTCTCATTCCCCATACATTTCATATGGGCCTCTCTTTCCCATAGATGGGACCCAGGAGAGTAGCGAGAATTTGACTAAGAGGAATCTAAAGCCACGGAGTCAAAATTTTAAAAATCCAAAGTTCACTACATTTCTTATAACTCAGAGGCAGGAAAGCTTTCACCCGAAACGCATAAATACAGTTTTCATTTTCATATATGTATCTTGTAAATTATCAGTGGCATGTGTTACTGTACTTATGTAAAAATTTAAATTATTATTTTTGTTTTTCTATATCTCGATGAACAGGCCTTTCGTAAGCGCTGCAATTACTTTTCTTTGTCATATAATACAATTTGTATTAAGATTATGAAGCGAGATGGAAACAGTTCGAACGTTTGTAAAATCTTTCTCAAAAGGGGCCAAACTAAACATATTGCTTTAACTCTAAGTTTTAATTCAAGATTCTGGAAAGAAAAATCATTTCTCAGAATCTTCTATACCAAGTTTTTGGAGACCTGGTCATAACGTTGGATTTTTCCATTCATTCATTTCGCGAAAAACGATAGTATCAAGCGAACTATTCATCTCTTGACAAATTATTTTGTCTTCAATTAACTTGACACGCGAAAAATATGCCACCCTGGCAATAACTCGTAAGGCGAGGATATAACGGATGTATAAAAGACTCAAATACAAAAGATTTACAGATTACAAAGGATCCATGTTTTCATTTCGAAAAATCAAAAGATTAAGAACATTGAAGAGCGCGTTTTGTGGGTTAACCAAGAGAATTAGAATCATTCCCAATCATGAAAAAAACTTCAAAGCTTTTCCTTCCTCAAGAAAATACATGTTCCCTCTAAGGAAGAGCAATTTAATTTGTATGTAGTTTAATAAAGTGTATATTTCGACAGAAATAGTTAATGCCTTTATAAAATTGATACCTTTTACCAACTTACCGTAATAAAAATAAACTTAACACAGTAATTTGTAATATATAAATTGAATCGTTTCCAAAGAAAGCATGATTTTTCTTGAGGTGGAGTAAGCAGAAAAAGTTAATTCTTTCGAGAACATATTTTCAAATCATTTTTATTACTCCAACATTCGAAATATTCTTAGGGAGTATGACTAGACCTTGTTTTCCCCAGCGAGCCGTAACGCTATCGGAGGAATTAGTCCACATAAGAGCGGTCAAATCATCCTATGAATAATTCTTATCGCACCATTCGATAAGGACTATCCAAGACGATTAATGCCCATAATAAGCAATACTCATATCTCAGTGACTTTCATAATATCACAGCCATGAACTATACTGGAACAATGTATACTTGAGTCAAATTCTTCTATCCTGTACCGAAAGACAAATATCTCCCATCAAGAATTTGTAGCAGGAACATTACGACATCAAATGACTTATAATTCGTAGAAAAATTCTCATTTTTTTGTAATTCCCGAAAAGGACAATCAATTTTTATTATTAAAGAAACTGATGGAAGGGGAGGGTTGATGTTAGGAAGAGAGACCCTTCTTCACTGATCGAGCCACCATCAGCACTCGCATACTCATTCGAAGCGATGGAATTTGAGGAAAGATGGAGCTATCTTGACTTTTAAGAGCCTACAGAGGTATTTTGACCTTAAAGAGATAATAATGCATGGAAGGAGACTCAGGCCACGTGCCTAGGTATTATTCAGTAGAAACGACGTAAAGGGAACAGATAAACAACCTCAAACACCTGCGTTATAGTCCCAAGGATATACCCACTCCTGAGTGAAAAGCTCATTGGAAAATTGCGAATGTCACTGTAATATAGAAGCGGAGTAAAAGTTGATCCATCGAATTATAGGCCAATTTCCTTGATGTCATCGAGTGATAAAGTAATGGAACATATAATTATTAGTTCTTTAAAGGATTTTCTCGAAACTCCGAAATTAAGTTAATTTCTAAATTATAGTTAAGAATTAACACGGCTTTCGTAAGACACGATCCTGCAAGACAAAGCGTTATTAGTTGACGATACCTTGAAATCTGCCAAAAAAAACACAAGTCGATGCGTTATTTTTGGATTTTCGAAATGCGTTCGAAAGTTCCACATCATAAATTATTATACACATTAAAAGTTGCGGGAATCAATGAAGAAGTATTATGCTGGATGAAAGACTTTCTCTCCGATAATCAACGAGTAGTATTGGATCGTATTAGTTCCGACCTAGTTAAATTGTCATCGGACATCCCGCAGGGTATACACTTTTCATAGCATAAAAGTAATGGCGCAATATATTAACCCTGTCGAATGATTTAGATAAAATTATTAAACGGTGCGACGACTGGAAATCGGAGCTCAACGTAGAAAAATGTTCGGTTTTTAACTTTCTCGAAAGAAAATCACTTTCCAACGATATTTCATATAACCTTCGATGGGAATAATTATCAACAGTCAATTCGGTTAAATAACTTGGAATAATTCCCACCTATAAATTAACTTGGGGTACCCACATCCATAATATGTGGGCGAGCTATTATGATTTTTGGTATCATTTTTGGTATCTTTGGTATCGGCTTCGTCAAAAGAATAGTCGGTAGGAGCGAAGAAAAAGTCCGTGAGCGATGTTACTTTGCGCCTGTTAGGCCCCGCCTTGACTTTGCATGCAGTGTGCTGAAAAGGGTTGTATCCGCGGCAATACGTTTTGTTGAGAATTGCTATGATGATTCGGTAAGCGTTCCTCAGATGCTTCAGAAGGCAGGATGGGAACCTTCAGAAGAAAGAAGGCTCAATCAGAGATTTAATTTACTAGATAAATTCAAACAGAGTGCGTTCATAGAAGATGTAACCGATATTATGTGCCCTCCTTGTTATGTAGGCCGTTCTGATACCGCGAGAAAGATCAGAGAAATAGATGATAGAATAATTCATTTTAAGAATTAATTTTTTTCGAGAACGAAAATATAAATAATCGAACAGGAAAGTAGAGTTTTAATGCTTGTGCCCTCTGCCACACGCCGGAAAGCCACTTGCGGGGTACGTCTATAGATGCAGATAAACTTCTCTCAGATTTTTTCCAAAGTCTTAGTAGCAAATTCTATGCTAAACTGAAAAATATTATTCATTTTACATTAAAAATGATAGGGCTTACCTTACAATGCAAAAAAAAGGATTAGGAGGAATAAGAAGACAGCCAAACTTATGCATTTAACAAAGATTCCCAAGATACAAAAGGGAAGAATTCTAAATAATTGAACAATGAAAGGGGAAAATATAGAAAATAATAAAGAAGTGCTATAATAATTACTGGGAGAAGAAAAATTCTTATCACTTATGCTCTACCAAGAAGAATAATCAAATCCTATAGAATCACCTTCAACCATACTACATATATTCATTCGACATCAACGCACATCTATTGGCCATATCCTAGTTGGATGAGTTGGTAACTTTAAACATTAGCCAGAGGTTACACATTTTAAGTTTATTGGAGCATAAATAGTATTTTAAAGATTCACAATAGTTATCTTTCGGACCGCATTAGAGTCAGTGGAAATAATGCACTTGAATCTACCTTCCGCGAAGGAGAGGATATATCCTTGAGCCTTTAACGCAGGTGTGTGAGGTTGTTTATCTGTTTACTCTGCAACGTTTCTCCAGAAAAATACCCGAGCACGTGGCCTGGGGCTTCCATGCATTGTTAGCTCTTTAAGGTCAAAATACCTTAATCCCTTGTCAAAATTGTTTTCGCTTTTATATTAATGTAAGTATTTCACTTTTAATTTAATGCTGGAAATATTGTGGTCAATTCTGCATACATACAAATGTGCTTATAGAGTTTGCTCAGACATGAGACTTTACAACAACGTTTTCCGTTTTATATTTCAATGGAATAACGATAACTCATTAGTACCAATTTTTTGCTATTGAATTGAGAAAGATAAAGGATTCCGCCGAGAGTGAATAAGAACGCTCTCAAATTTAGAAATGCTTTTGATGGATACTTGATTCAATTTATGTTCGGAAAAGAAAAATCCTGATGGATAGGCATTTTGCATCCGTCTTTCAAAACACAATTGTTATGAGTGAAGGAAAGGAGTGCAAAGGGAATGCAGTAAAAGAGTGGAGAGTAAATATGATACTGGAGGAAAGCATGTTTTCAGTGAAAAAGTTAGTAGATAGGGATAATAAATAGACTAAAAGTGTAACATATGATAGAAAAGGAATCAAATTTTGTTCGACGATAGACTAAAACATGGTATTCAATGAATTCTCTCAAATACTTTTACTGAAAATATCACGATGGTGTGTTTATTCGAATATTCATCGAATACTAATAAGTATTTTAGATTTGTTGAAAATTATGACTTACAAACCGAACAATAAACATCCTTTTTAATCACGAAGCCAAAAATATATTTAATGTCCGAAAATAAAGTGATGATACCAAAAATCTTTGGAATGGAAAAAACATAACTTCCTCCTCCTCATCTCTCTCAGAAACAGTTCGTCTTTACGACAAGTCGCAACAGAAAGAAAACGCAGAGGGCTTCGCAACTCTCTTTGACTGAAATTGAAGATTGTTTTATCGATTTATAAAAATGAAATAAATTCGTTCAAGCAATGCAACCACCATTTATCTTCAATTTATAACAGCGAAAGTATTTAGAGTACAAGATCACATGATACCCGCCTAATTTCGCCACTCGGTATAAGGGTCAACACCCTTGCATCACATGCATAGTTTTTAAGTATATTTAAGAATTGCTAGGGATTGAGATATTTAGAATTAATTTATCGGGCGTGTAGTTAAAGAAGGGAAATTATCAAAATTAACATTACCAAGAAACAAAGAGGCAAACTACCCTAAGGATTACGACACTTCTCTGTGATGTAAATTTTTGGATGTGTGATGTGTATGTAGTTTTTTGCTATTCTTCTTCCTGTAAACGAAAATTGATATTTGAAATCGCCGTTAAATTAGAAAACAGTTAATCGTTTCGGCAATATTTTGACACGATTTCCTATTCGAATATAAGGAGCAAGGAGCAAGTACGGATTGGGGAAAGGGGAGGGTTGATGATATCTCTAGGGAAGGATAGGATGGGAGAACCTTCTTCGCGGACTTTGGCACCATCAGCCCTTTTACGGTAATTCTAAACGAGGGATTTTGACCTGAGATTGAGGTATTTTGACTTTTAGGAGCTTCCAGTGCAGGTTGGAAGGAAGGCCACGTGTCTTAATATTTACAGGAGAAACGACAAAGGAGGCACTCATGAACAACCTTACTCCAATGTATAAGAGGCCCTAAATTTATTTGCTGGCCAAAAATGAATTGTCGAAACGAAAGATTTAGGAATGCAAAAAAAACACCTCTCATCTTTACTTCAGATCTCTCAGAATCAGTAAATTTTTATATAAGTATTATCGAAAACAGGGAAAACTAGGAGGGCTTCGCGCCTCTCTTTCACAGAAATATATGATTGTATAGTATTATAAAAGTTCTTCGACAGCTGAGGTTATTTTGTATTGCACTCTCACCGGGATAGAACTCTTTCGCCTAAGTCCAAAGCGTTGTCCACTAGACTAAGTGTGAGCCCAAATGTAACATTATCTGCAACGATTTTTCCTCAATTATTTATATAATGATATGAATTCGTTCAGACAACGCGAGTCCAATATATGTACAATTTTAAACAAATAGTATTTAGAGGAATCATGCATACCAAACTTAGTAAGCAGTTATTTTAAAAGTGCTTCGACAGCTGAGGTCATTTATCCACCGGGAATCGAACCCGGTACCGCTTTCAACGAAGTCGAACTCGTTGACCTTCGACTGTCTGAAGATCCCACATCAAATTTTTGCTAATACTTCAAGTCATTAGTAGTACTACACGTAAAAAAAGGAGTTCCGCCATATCTCACCTAAATCTATCATGTTAATTGGTATTAATTTATCTCTCGTATAAATTGAGAAGGAGGATAAATGATATTAAAAAATGATCAATATGACTTTTGTCTGTGATATCATCTGCCCGGAAACTGGTTGGATCCTTATCCCCTCCAACATTGGCCACCGATAGATTTTGAAGTGCGGCTTACTAGTAAATATGAGGAGTAAGTTTAAGCCCTTACTTTATTCGCTGAGTAACCATACTACCACAAAAGCAAGCTCACTGCAGACTACGAATATTTCTTTACGTATCATTTGATAACGCCTATCCTAGATTATTGCCATTATCAAGCTTAACATAACCCAGTATCTTTGATAGTATTACATGAAATATACTGAAGCAATGTATATCGTCACATGTTCCTCTTTTCCTCCACCTGTCTTCTCTCCACTTATTAATACGCAAAAGACAAATGAAGAATATCTCACTCATCAAGAAATGGAAGGAATGAAATCAATGGATGTAAATTTTACTGACAAAATTCTCATCTCTTTTATTCTCCTCCCAAAAATCACAATCGAAATCAAAAATAGTTCATCGTTTCAGCATAATTTGGAAATAATTTCCCATCGACGTAGAGGGGCAAGGGCAAGGTATGTAAAGGGGGATGAGACGGTTGATGTTCAGGGAGGGAGACCCTTCCTCGCAGATTGAAACCGCCACCACTCATTTAAAGCGTTGGATTTGAAGTGGCATTGGGGAGTTTTGACTTTATGACCATGCAATACATGGGGGAGGTGACCTCAGGTATTGTGCCCTGGTATTTTGCAGGAGAAACGACGGAGGGAGTGCTTATGAACATGAATGGAAATAAAAGGCTCGTGGAAAGTGGTTACGTAACTATAGATGCAAGAGGAAGGTAATGCATTTCCAAATTATTTTAAAGCATCCTTGTGTTGTCCACACTTTGCAATGCTTGTTAGCCCCGGTTAACCACCAGCCACTAGTATCCCCATAATTTTTCAGTCAATTGAAATTTACGTTTCGATACTTATATTAATTCAAGTCAGTTTCCTCGTCAGAAATTATGGAACTAAATTTAACTTACGATAAATTTAATTTCGATACTATTTGTTTATTTGGTTGCTGAGAAAATATTGCGTTTCATTTGAAATCATTTTGACGGAAAAATTTTCCGTGATTTTGAGAACGAAACCATTTACTAATTGTAATTGAAAGAGTACAATCTCAAATCATCTGCAGCATGTAAGGTGAACACTTATTTGTGAAAACATTTTGCTGAATCTCTATTTCAAATGCTCTCCTTACTGTGAAATGTCGGCCTACTTTCCCTGTAGATTTCCTTTGGGCCTTCAGTTTCCATATATTCTAATGAGAGTCGAGTTCGACAATCACCTTTGTTTCCAAGGGGATGGGTTGTTTACACCAGCAAAATTGCACAAATTTTTCGTTCTTTTGTCTGAATTTTCGTAATTTCGACTCGAAGATATTCCGTAACCAGAATACGAATCTTTATTTGATTTCTTTTCACTTAGTACCTGTCTCGATTTTGTGGAATTTAGAAATAGAAGAAAAGATTAAATGTATCCGTCATTATCTCTACTCAGCTAGCCAATTGAATAATATCTTGATTATTATTTGAATAATACCTTTATTACCTTGTCATCATCATCAAACTGGCCGAGTGGTTATAATGTCTAGCTCCAATTTCCAAAGGTACCAGAATCTCAAAGATTAATCCAAAACTTTATCCTCAGTGGTTCGAGTCCTGTTTATGGATTTTTTTTCGGAAATTAATTACTTTCTTTACTTATAATATATAGTATAAAGTGTGTATTTTCTCTGGATTTACCATTCATTGGGATTAACTTTTTTAAGGCAATCAGATGTGATACGGACCACGCCATCCGTTAGGCAATAAATCTACATCGCTTACTCATGCTATATACGGGTCAAGTTTAACATAAAATTGACGGAATTCTACCATTGGAAATGCGAAATGTATCTCAGATTAGAGTTTTCCTTTATTTAAAATACACCCACCGATAAATTCCAGTAGCAATCCAATTCCTGACATTGTATAACTCATCCTATTCCTCTACCGTCGCCTTATTTATTAAATCAAATATCCTTTAATATCATTTAATCCTTCCCCACTGTCTTCAGCTGGGTTAAGATAATTAGGAAATACCGATACAGAATAAAATTTACATCCAATTCATTTTGAAACGAATTAACAATAAAGATCGATTTTCTTACAAATTTCGAGGCCAAGTAATATTCACTCACCGAACATTAATTGAAATCGTATGATTATTGTATGGTAAATGAAATCTTATGATTTGAGATCGAAAAAATGAATACCTCTCATCTCATATCTCTCAGTGTCAGATAAATTGTCTTTACCCTTCCTCGAAACAGAGAAAGCTAAAACCCCTGAAAGAGAACATCATATAGTAATATGAAAGTGCTTATACACTTGTTAGTTAATTACTGGGATCGAACCCGCGACCTCTTTCAACAAAGTCGAATCCGTTGTCTACTAACCTATCTGAGAGCCCATATGAGAGATTATCTGCTACGGTTCTTTTTCTTAATTTATGAAATAGAACGAAGCCGTTCAAACAATGCGATCCCTATATATGTACAATTTAAAACAGGAATAGTATTCAGAGGATGTGGACAGATGGTCAAATGAAAGGAAGAATACGAGATCAAGACTCATAGTTAGTTGTTAAACATATCAAATAATTACTGAGATTTGATATATTTAGAATTGAAATACCCATCGTACAATTTGAGAAGGAAAGATTATAATATAAAAAAAATCGTTACAACATCTGACTGTGATGTCAACTGCCCGGAGGTTGGATTCTCATCTCCTCCATTGGCCAACGATAGCTTTCGAAGTGAGGCTTACTATAAAATATGAGGAGTAAGGTAAGCCCTTACTTTATTCGCTCGGTCTACCATAGAAGCAAGCCCAAGTGAGTGCAACCCAATCCGCCCATGAATGTTTCTTTCCGCACCATTTCATACGCACTAGACAAGATAATTGCCATTATTATGCATTATTCATACCTCAGTAACTTTCATAGTATCGCATGAAATATACTGAGTCAATGTATATGAAATTCACATATTCCTCTTTTTATAACACTTTTTTTCTTCATTTGTCTATACCCACAGATTAATGGAATGTATTTCAGGCATCAAGAAAGATTACATACATACATACATAAAACTTAAGACATCTACGGATGTAAATTATATTGACGCAATTTTATTTTTATGCTATTCCACATTCCGGAAAGGATAATTAATATCTGTGATCGCTATTTAATTACAAAATAGTTCATGAATCCATCATAATTTGAGAAAAATTTCCTTTTCGACGTAGAGAGTCAAGGAGCAGGTATGAAATGGGGGAGGAGAGGGATGCCGATAGATGTTCAAGGTGATCCTTTTTCTCTGATTGACCACCTTTTGCAAGTATTCGAAGCGTTAGATTTTGTTGTGCCATTGTGAATTTTGACTTTCAGGAGCGTTCAATGTATGGGGGAGGTGACCTCAAGGCTTTTACCCAGTTATTTCGCAGGAGAAACGACGGGGGGGGGGAGGGGAGGTGTCGTGGATGCGGCTTGGGGGTGAAGCCGGTGAAGGGCCTTCGAACAAGTTGGTTTTCGCAATTTTTACTCCCGATGAAAGATATGTTCAAGATGAAGTGGTACCAAAATCTTCGGAGCAAGTGGCAACCTATGCAAATGCTTCCTTTAAAAGCTTTTAATTTTCATGATTGCAACACTCGCAAAATTATGAAAATAGTACTAGTAAAGAGTAGAACTTCTTCTTACTACGAAAGAAAAAAGACAATCATTAACGGAGGCTGCACCATCGCCAATGAGTTTCGCTGAGGATACGAAACGAAGAATGCGAGGATTTTTAAGACTTTTCCACTACGAAAGCATGTTTCCCTGGGGGTGAATACATACTCTCTGACGTTTAAAATCGATTTCGTCAAAGCACAGAAATGTACCAAAGAAAATATAGGATTATATTACGGGGAAAGATTCCCATCATCTTCAAAGAGTTCTCGTAAAATATTACTTGGAACATATCGGTCGAAATGATTAGCCTCCGATGCTCATTTGGTTTGATATTGAAGGGAGGAGGCAAAGAAAATTTGAGCTGAATTGCGTCATTCCTAAAGCTCCTTCAAAAACATGACCTCAGGCAGGGAAAACCAAGTTAAAATGCATCAATTCTGGAGTGCTGTATTATATTAGGTTCTCAGTAGAACTGGGAGGTTAATTCAGGTATGCAGAGGATGGTTGGAAAACCTCGGAGACAGAGCGTTGGAGATGATACAGTACAAAGCGAAGAACGTTAAACGACATGGTAATGGGGAAACACAGATACGACAGATAGCTTTTTCTGGAGTTATGAGGTTTTAAAAGATAAGCAATATGAACGACGGCTCTTCTTGACGATTATTTGTAGCTCACGTGATGATACTGTTTTTAGGTCAGCCTCGACCACGCAGCACTTATACCATTCATATTCCGCTCGTTAAAATCACCAGCTTAAGGTATTAAATAAATATTACAGTCTAAAAGATTACAAATGTGATTCAATTGATGTGATTGTGATATACAAGGAGATTTAATGTTACCTGTTGAATATTACAGAAGTAACACCGATGGACGCGAATCCTAACGATTACTGGTTTAACAATCGCGTATACTGGCTGTTGTGATAAAGAATAACATTTTGAGGATGCGATAATTTGTATAAATACTTAGCAAATCGACATTATGGGAAATTAGACCAATCAAATTTCCTCGTTTAGTTGTTTTGTAAAATATCCATTAACATAAATCATGTGAATAATTTTCGGATTCATTAGAAATCATCGGAAACTTTCACGCGGACTGCAAACCCTCATGATGATTTAGCAAACCAGAGTTGAAATTGATACTATATTAGTATGCTACTAAATATTTCTTGGCATCGAACATATTTTTAGAATGCTTGCTTCAAAATCAGATTTTTGCATAATATTTCAAAACAAGTTATCTTTTAAATCTTTATTTTCATAAGATTTGTTAAGTGAATATATGAATGATCTTCCAATACTTGATGGCAATAGTGACTGCTCGCCCTGTTAGAATCGGATCGGATCAGAGGCGAACTTTCTCAATTCCATAATTGATTATTAATCTGGAATTAGATTAAGTTAAAGGTTTTATGACCTTCCAAATTCGAGTACCACGTATCTCACTTCAACCATGCTGATTACTTGGAAACTAACCATTCTTCCTAGTTAAAGTTTAAATCCTTGCATCAATGATTTCGCCAAGGCGTAACGTGCAACCCGAAGGGGGGATTATCACTATTCTCTCACCTAGAGAAATTAAATGGGCAGGTTAAAAAGGAATCGAATAGCTACAATCGTCATTTAAGCTCAGTACATTGTTTATAAGTAATCCTCACCTAACAATTGCATCCAATTGAATGATACAATGAAAGAGATAATTAGAATAGGATAGCGGTTATGGAAAAAATTAATGAAATGGTTGCTTTAAACAAATTTGTTGTCGCAGCAATATCCCTTCATCCAAGAACCACATTCTCATTAGCGAAAGCACCGTAAATAACGTACCTCCGTCAATAGCATGATGTAACCTTACGGGTGTTCGTCGGACCTGCTCATGGGAGTTTAAGTGTTTCGCCTGAAGAAAATAAACATCGCCTATCCTTTGTAATTGCTAAACCAGATATAAAATAGCTTTCCATTTTTTTCGTTAGGTGAACATATACGAAAATAATTGGAAAAGATGAGACAAAAATCAAAGAGGATTTAATTTTAGCATCAGAATTCATTATTTCCGTACTTTTATTCTGTGACTCAGCGATAGCTCATCTCAGAGCGATCCGGGCTATACAATATGGAAAATCATCAAGTTAACAACAAATAATATATTTCAGATAGATCAAGGGAACATTTTAGCTGCTATTTTTGTAAAACATTGTAATTCATTATAGAGAACGAGTTCTAATTATATGAAACTTTTATGAACTGGAAGTATCAAAAAGAGGTTCAAATATTACATAAAGTTTAGATGATAGCCGTGAATACGCATGTGAATATTATCACACTCGAATTTAAAAATATCTCCTTAACGTTAATAATTTCGTTTGTTAACTTGAGGATTTTGAATTTAGGCGTTGGATGAAATTTATTTGATGATGCAACTGGAAAGATAAAGTGTAGACTGGTATGAAGAGTTGAAGGGCACGGAAGGTTCTCCTCACATTTTTTATATTACCTTCGAAAATCCAGACCTTTCTCCGTGAATTGGCTCAACTGCTATGCATTAGATTTTAACCTAGAGTTAACGTGTTTTGACTTCTGGGGGAGAACTGTGTAAGGGCACGCGCTGAGGTGTTATCGAAAAGGGAAATAATACCTGGTTTAGGGAGTTTCTCTTTCCACGTAACGTCATCCTCCCAAATACTTTCGATTTTAGTAAATCGTTTAAATTGCCCCGAATAAGAAAAGCTTCCATCGCAACAATACGATGCCCCAATGATTGGTATTAATGACATACTCAAGAATATAATATAAAATTCAATGATGATGTTTCTGATGTATTCATATAGCAATCCAGGATTGTTCCTTATTCAAATATTCTATGAACCTCATTATTCTTTTTTAATGACTTCATGTAAATATTTGAGATGTTAAAAATACGGATTACTCACGTTAGCGACGGTTAATTTACGCTATTTTCAATTAAATTAAACTATCTTAATCTTGGAGTGTTAAATTAGCATTACCGTCTTTTGGAAAAGAAAGAGGTTAAGTCTGGATGGAATGTTTGTAATCCGTTGTTATCGATTACGGAGAATATGCTTACATACATATGTTTACATATGTTTATATCCACTGCGATAAAACGAGGGTGTCCGCCTCACAGCGATTATGAAATCCTTTGAGTTTTCCAGGGTAATATTTTCTGCTTTCCAGAGGAACATTATCAGTTTTCAGGGGGATCAACGCCCGTAAATAAGTATTTTTTATAAATATCAGTCATTTGCTAATAATTACGCATTTACAGGTCCAGTAAATCCCTTGTTAGCGACCTTCCATTCATCATTAGATCACTTCATTTGTAAATGTCTCAAAGATTCGCATTTGGTATCTATTTGTTTCAAGAAATGTCTAAGAAACGGATTCAAATACATAATTGTTTTAAATAGGAGAAAATCGGATGACGGTACCGGGACGCGCAACCAGGGCCGGCACGGTGCGGTTTGGCGACCATGGATTCATGCAGACGTCTCTTTCGTATAGATCTCCGTAAAACATACATTTGTAACGACTTGTTCATTCGCCCGAGAGAATACTTTGCTGTTCATAAGAAATTATATAGTAAAGGATATTTTTAAGGGATTGTTATTATTATTGCTCGAATTATTGGTAGCTCACAGTAGCTAGAAGAGAGAGAAAAGGAACTCGGTGGTCAATGAACTAAGAGACAAAGGTTCTCCAAGCGCCGAACGCGGCGACAATTCAGCATTGGACCCCCTATGAAGATGGAAGCATTTTTTCCGAAATGTACATCGGGATTCTGAAGAACTGGGACCGCTAAACGATTATCCGTTTCCCGGGAATCGCCCTTAGACGGTCGCCGCGTTCGGCGCTTGGAGAACCTTTGTCTCTTAGCTCAGAGTAGCTTGAATTTTTAAGAAAATGTATTACTTTGTTGTAAGAAAAATGCAATGACCAGTAGGCAATTATAATCTATTGCGATAGATCGATCCTTGATACTTTGGATGCATAATTAATTCAACATTTTCATCTGGGGAAAAAAACAGAAAACATTCCGACCTACATATCTTATCGTAGAAATTATCCATATGGGGAATAAGCACCACAAATTGTCGGTGTGTGATATATGATAGATTTCTCTATAGAAGGTTTATCCTAAGATTCCTCACCTAACTAAACCTCTCACATAAACGCCCAACATCATGCGCCCCCCATTGCGTGGCGCCCCCAGGGCACATATATTTGGGTGGATCGAAAAACTTTTTTTTCGAAATCGGTCTGCGGCTAGTGCTCAAAGTTTGTGGTTGGTGGTGGTATTATAAACTATAAGAAATTTCAACTCGATCAGACAATGTCCTAAAGAAATTTACTTATTATCTTAAACTGAAAAATAAATATACTCATTTCTTTTTCAGCTCTATCAGAATGAGGGGAATCGTCTTGCCGTGACGCCACAAATGAGAGAAAATAAAAAGGACATAACGCCTCTATTTGGCTACGATAAAAGGCAGGCTATTACTCACGTTCTTTGTGTTATTTAAAGAAAATAAAGAAATTCATTCCTGCAAAGTTCACTAAACGGCAAGTAGCATACGACGCACAGTGGTATGGAATGGAGAAAAGTTGGACAAAATTGTCAGATAAATTTAATAGTATGTGAATACAAGAATCCAGAGGAATGAAACTTCAGAAGGTCGTGATTTGCCTTTAAATGAAGTTCACTTTTATTCGACATTTATATTTATTACGTTTATATTCCGCTCTGTTAATATAATTGGATTTGATGACAATATTAAAATATGTACATAGTCTTTGTATTTAGGCAATAAAATTGCTACTGAATAACTTCCTTCAAAATTTACCAACGTAGTAGCTAAGTTCTTTCGCACAATTAGGCCGCCATAGGCTTTCAAACTAGGGAACGTTTTCATTAGAGCCATCTTTGAGAGAACTTTGTTAACGTCGAAAGTAATGTGGATAATCATTTATTTGAATTGCTTAAGTAAACACGAATAAACCGGACCGGAAAGCCAAAAACTTCAATCGCCATTTAATGTTAATCGTCGCATATCTGCATCTCACGGTGATCACTCATCCCAGAGCAATTTTTCGTTGTTTAATTTGAGATATTGTGTAGTTACATCACATACATTAAGAATGATATTACATAAATTCTCCTAAAAATTTAACGGTAGTTTCTTCCGAAATAATTCATAGAGAACGAATTCGATGAGAAGAGATTTTTATCAAATAAGGTATAGAAAAGCCATTCGGATGCCATAAATAGGTTCGATAAAGACAGTAGAATTAATGTCGTATTTCATGACGTTATTGACTATTTTTTAATAAAGACTCAGAGGAATATTTCTAAGAATTAGAAAGATAAGGAGTAGGGAGTACCTGGGGGAAGGGATGTGGAAAAATGAGGGGGGAGGCAAGGTCCGTATTCTTTCTTAAGGTTACCTTCGAAAATCGTCAACATGCTTCGTGACCTGGAAAACTTCATGGCTAACATGCCATGCATTAGATTGTATCCAAGAATTGGTTTATTTTGACTTCTAGGAGCAATGCATGTACGAGCATGAGCCAAGGTATTCACGAGATAGTAAAGAACAACCAGAAGGATTTCTGTATACAGAACGCTCATGCTCCCGAATGAAGATGAGTAATGTATGTGGCAAAACTTACACTTTTTGTTAGTGGAAAAAATTCCCCGAGGAAAAAAAGCTTCCATCGAAACGACACGAAACCTCAACGCTTAGTGCCTTAAGCAAATGCAGGTACACCATATGTTCCTAAGACGTTGATAAATTTATCATCGTGCAATCGTGTAAGTTATGATTAAAAATTCAAATTAACATTATTGGTTTATTCTCATTATGCAATTCATTACATTTTAGTATAAAATATTTTTACTATAGCTATAGAATATTACTGTAGAATACTGGTGAAAATGACTAGCATTCAATGTTAAATTGAAGAACCGTGCTTTTGAAAGTTGGATGGAAGGTTAGTCTGATACAATTATTTTCATGCGGAGTTCCTAACTTTCTTCCGTTAACATGACAATAGTTATGCGACTAAACAAATATTTCCATTTGGAATGTTGCATTAGCACTCTTTATTGCCAGTTTTCTTTCTTAAACATGATAGTTGCCGTGAAAGTCATCAATTATTTTCATCTTGGGGAGTTGCTGTAGCATCACTATTTTTGGACATATGGGTAGTTAATGCAGGCAAGGAGGGGAGTGCTGAAAGGCTTCTGCTTATCCCTTGTTACACTTGACATACTGGACAGGATCCCTGACTAATTTCGAAAGTGAAATGAGAAAAACTTCTAAGGATAATATGTTTTCATGAAGTCTTAAACGATAAGCAATTTAATAACAACTCCTTTATTGGAATAGTTCTTGCACAACTACCGATGAATCAAAGTCTCGGTCTGTCTTAGCCTACTGTATTGTATTAATTTCATGCATCGCTCGTTGAATTCACCAAGTAGATGGTTATAGTTACAATTCTAAAAATGGTGATTGGCAATGCACATTTAATTTTATATGTTGCCAACTGCGGAAGTAAAAGAAGTTCACAGGGTAAAGAATCACTTATTTAAACGCTTTTCAAAGAATTAGATGTTAATTTTTGAGTTTCCCAGTAATGGGAGTTGTTTTCGGTGATATTGAACTCATAATTACCAATATTGGAGATCACCGATTGTTAAAATTATTAAGGGAAGAAAATAATCGTAAATGAATGAATTCCCGCTGATCTAATGATGATATTCATTTCATAAAGTAGCAAAGCAAATGGAAATGGATTATTTAAATGTAGATTCACAAGTTTACAAAATTTTCAACATATTGTTCATAAAAATGGGCAGAGTATGATACTATTTGGTAGGTTTTCGTTTATGATTCTCTCCTGTAATGATGATACCAAGGGTTTATATAATGGGAATTATATACTTTGAAATCATTTATTACGTTTGAAGCTCGCTGAAGCAATTTATTTTTTAGGTAACAATCTTCGCTGTTTTAGTTACACAGTTTACCCACAGTGTACACAGGTTACATGGTTTACCATTAAATTATTTCTCTCGTATCTTTACAGAGCAATTTTATATAGGTCTTCCATCATGCACTCAAATTTGAGCAAAGAATATATATGAAGAATATACGGCCACAGGGATGGAAGTACTCTAAGCTTTATTAAACTTTTCGGTGTATCCACGTGCACGTTATAGAAAATTTCACTATCTCCTTATCAACTGTTCACTCATTATCAGTGAGACGCGTACGTCATGCTTTGAAAATGACTGTCACCTCTTGGCTGCGAATACATGAGGTGTTCCTCGAGAGAGGGGTGATTTAAGAAATAGGTAAACAGCGGAAGAGAAGGGGACTGGCGAATTGGACAAACGAATCAGAATCTAATGCGTATAATTCATAGAAAAAGTGGAATGTTTGGTTTCTCGTGGTGGATCTAATTTCGAAGGGTGATCACACCTTTTGTCCCACCAATCCGCTTGAGTGTTACGTTATGCACGACAAAGATATGTTGCGCAAATTTTCAGAATAACCGTTTCTTATGAATTATTAATCGGCAAAGTTAAAAAGTTCAAGTTGACGAACTTCCCAATTTGATCGCATGAAATATCGCGTATTATATGAAAAATGATCGCACATATTCGCCTATTTTTTCTTAATATTGTTTTGCCCTTTCTTAATTTGAATAGGAGTTCCCTTACTATTCTAGAATGATGCAAGGCTATAGAACAAGTAATTCTTTGGCTCTTACAAATGCATGTATTTCGAAGTACAAAGAATGATTGATTTTTCACGGTGTGGCAGAAACCAGTAATCTCTGGTTTTCTCTCGAAGCAAATATAGCTCAGACCTCAGAACTGTATCTACTCAAAAATATCACTTTTCCACTATGACCCCTAAGTCTACAGAGATAGAATGGTGCATGATGTTAACAACTACGGAACCATCATGATATTTTCATGGGTATCCTCTTATCAAAAATATTTCCATACAAGTTAACTATTAAATTAATAATAAAAAGATTATCTTTACCACTGCAGTGTCCGCAGCCAGGAATTGCCCGGTGAAGAATTATCCGCTGCGAGGAATTGTCCGGCGAGCAACTGTTTGCGATAATTTGTCCGCACACGGTTACCGTTGGAATAATTACTTGGATATCATAAAGTGATTCATCTAACACAAAAATGTGATTTCAATGTGAGCCATTTCAATCAGCATCTACTTCAAAAAAGAATATTCTTTAGATTTTCTAAATAATTTTGAGCTGAGAAATGTGTAGGTGATATAAAAACAAGTAAATGGGTACCTTAGTCAACTAAAACTACAATCTAAGTTGTAGCTGCAGTTAGTCTGTAAAGATTACCATGATTTAAAAAGTTCGATTCACAGCAATATTTTTGAAGATATTACATTAAGGCGAATCATTCCAGAAAAAGTTACAATTTAATTTCAAGAGATCAAGAGTCAGTTTGTGGAGCTGATATTTTAAATCACGTTTCAACTTTTATTTCTAAAATTGAATGTTAAGTTCCTGCATTAGTATGAATTGAAAATTGTAATACGGCAACGCCGCAGCGCGCCACCTAAAAGTGCGAACTCTGATGCGAGGGTCAAGCTATGCTATGCGATACCTGCGTAATCTCATGT
The DNA here is from genome assembly GCA_036926295.1 of Pachydiplax longipennis. Lineage (NCBI taxonomy): Eukaryota > Metazoa > Arthropoda > Insecta > Odonata > Libellulidae > Pachydiplax > Pachydiplax longipennis. The sequence goes on along the minus strand of JAVFKF010000026.1, from coordinate 22,374,386 downwards.
TAACTGATAACCGTCCTTCGCCGCGGGGGTCTTCCCTCGGAAGTCTTGGTTAATTATGTGTGGATGTTTTCCTCAGACACCAAAAAATAATAAGCTGCGTATTGAGAGGGGAATATTTTTTGTATTACAGAAATTGGAACTTTTCGCTGTAAGTTTGAACGCACAAATGTCTCTCATAATTGTATGTAATAATCACCAGTTTGTGTGTATATTTGTCTATCCGATGTCAGTAACCCCCGTATGAAATGCATGGGAGAAATTTTTGGAAATTAATTTCACGCACTTCTCGGCGTGATAGAAATATGAAATTTAAGAATTGGTTAGTGAATGAATGACCTAACACATTTCGATTTTCCTACCAATGGTATCCTTGGTTCGAGTCTGGACGACTTGAAATTGCTCTCATAAGAAATGCGCGTGAAGTTCATTTTGATCGATTGCAGATATTTTTTTGCAGAATTTAATTAGAAGTAATGGTCCTAGAACAGCCTTGAAAGAATGAATGCAAATGAAAACAAATTTCATTTTGCGGCGCCTATTTATGTCAGTTTTATTTCAAAATAAATAAAACTGTAATTATCGCTCGATAAAAGTTCAGAACTGTATATTATATGACCACCCTAAGCTTCTTATTTAAATTAATATTTTACTTCATATCTCTTTAGTTTTAGTGGTCTTATTCCTTCAATTAGAAATAGAAATGTGAAGTCAACGTTTAAATCATTTACATCGAAGTAATCCAGAATACATCACTGAACAAATACTCTTATTATAATAACAATACCATATAAAACTAGGTGAAAGCTATGATAATAAAAATAGGAATGTCTTCCTCAAAGCCCATGTTAATTATCCATAAGATTCTAGCAGAACAAAGGAAGAAGGAGGATATATATAAAATAAATGAAGAGACCAAAGTATTTCCACATTTATTAAGAAATAAAGAGGGCAGCAAAGAACAGAAACATCTTGCAGCATAGACAATGTATTCCCTTCAAAAATAGCTCATCAATATATGGAACAGATTGGTTGATACATCATTAGAAATAGATATGAATTAAATAAGTTATTTATAAACCTTTACAGAGAGGAAACTATACCTGAGATGGTAAATGGTATTACACTATCTTAATTCACTCACTAAAATAGATAATGTTAAAAAGGGCAATATGGAAAAATAATCACCTAGTTGTAATAACATAGTTATCTTAGCATCAACATTTGAGGCAGATAATATGGTCTATCTGCAGACATACGTGATAAATACGGCTGAAATGATTCACAGAAAAAACCAGAGTAGTCAGTTCTATGTATGTGAAAACTTTTGTTGAACTTACTGAACTGAAATTTTTAGTTCAGCTATACCTGTTTCAGATGCACCTGCTCTTCCCTTACTAGTCCCTTCCCTTCTCTGCTCCTTTCCCTTCCCCTCTACCTTTGCCCCTTACACCCCTCCCATACATCCACCCATCCTTTCCTTGTCTCTTACTCTCCCTGTGCCCTTCTCCCTCAATCTGCCCCTTTCCCACAGTCTCCCCTTTTACTACCACTTTCTCTCTCTGACTCTGTTCCTCTCTCTGCCCCCCTTCTCTTCCTCTGTCCCCCACACTGCCCATGGCCCCCTATCTATCCTCCTATCACCCCCTACTCATATCCCTCCCTCTCCCTCTTCCCCTCCACCTCCCCTTCTCTGTCCCTCCCTCTTCCCCCTTCTCTCCCCTGTCTCATTACCTTACTTTGCCCCTGTCTCTCTCCCCCTTTCCCTCTCCCATTTTACCCCATTCTAATGGGGAATGGGGGTTTTTAGGGAGTTTTATTGCAGGGATTATGCTGACTTTTATTGAAGGGAAATTTAGGGAAAATGTTTATACAATGTTCAATAGTTATACATTCTCCTGGCCGTATAACATTTTGTCTATACATTTGTGGATAAATTTTCTTTCATGGCCCAGGATGCAAATCTTTAGGAGAACTCATCAGTATAATTAATTTTTACAATTCAACAGTCTTGTATATACAGTTTTACATTTACCAACATGTGACAATGGTCTAGTTTGCATAAGTACATTATAAAATTGCAAAATGAAATTAAATTATTAAGTGTATTATGCCAAAAATTATTCTTTGACCTAAACTATAGTATTGGACATATACATGTGCAACTATTTTTACTAAAAGAAATCAAATAATTCAAAAATTTACTTATGTTTTCACAATAAGTAAAATAATTATTTATGCATTGTTCATTCCTAACTCAAATAAATATGTATATTTATTTGAGTTAGGAATTTATTTTATAATTTATTTATAAATATTTATTTCATTATTATTTAAATATTTATACATATAAAAAACAAGGCCTTGGACTCAAGAGAATTGTTCATTTATGAGTTTCATCATTTACAATAATTTTATTCAGGGAGATGTGCTTAGTATTCTTCCAATGGCTAGCCATTTAATTCTTAATCATCTTGGATTGTCCCACCATCCTCATAACCTGACTTCCCCTCTTCATGTTTTACTCTCTACTGGATGGATGTGTTAGATGTGAGATGTTAAGTTTTGTATCCTACATTCCAGTTTTTATATATCTTCTTTCTGTTTCCAGCTGCCGTTGACTTACACCTTCCCATTCTAGAAGAAGACAAAAATGAAATAGAATGGTTGGATATTTTTCCCATAGTATTCCCTACTAAAATGCATTTCAAAATGAAAAATTGGGGAAAATGTACACCAAGATGAGAATTAAGCAATATTTGAATATAAGTACTTCCTCTACATGTACTACTAAACTCTTGTATTTGTCTCTATGGTCCCTTTGGTAGCAACAGGTAAACCACACTGGTTTTTACAAATATTCTTCATATTAATCACATAAATACTGAGAATTACAACTTGCATTAAATGAGCATAAGAATTCAGAATAGGAAATTGAAGATCCAAAGTTCCATGCATATTTCCTGATTTGGCTAGTAAGTATGTTAGTGAGATAAATACAAGAGATATAGTTTCTAGGCCATAGGCAACAGTAAATCTTAATGATATATAGACATATGCTTTTAGGAAGTCAACTGTAGATTATGTGGACTACTAATTACATGCAGAAAATATACTTATGATAGGCAGATATTTCCTTAAGATCTGAAATCTCTCAATATCCGCTATTGACTGCAAAAGTTAGATTGGGGATTTTCTTTTCAGACAGGACAGGATATAGAAACTGCTACTGCTAGTTTCAGTGTTTGTCAGTAAAATAAATTCAAGAACATTGTTTCTAGGCAATATGCAGCAATAAACATAATTATTATATAGACATATGCTTTTAGGAAGTCAACTGTTAAGTGCAAGTCTTCTAGAAAATATATATGCACAATAAGTCTAAAGTTAAGCACGCAATAAGGATAAATCATCCAAAGTAATGTAAAAAACATATCGTAAGGATTCATATCATCTAACAAGTCGTTGAACCCTTTACTATTTTAGAATATTTTCAGTTTAGAGAATAACTACACAACTAACATTGACTTTTGCAGGAATATTCTTAAAATATGTGGAAATATATTGAATACAGGACCAAATTAAATGACAAGATTATATAGAGAATGAAATAAAGGAAATAGAGTAACTGTGTTAGTTTGTATATTTGATTTTAACCTCTGAGATCTGTGATAAAAGAACAGTAATATTTTTACAGTTCAGAAGAGAAAATATAAACAATAATTAGATATCTATCAGCTATAGTTATCCGTTGGTATATTACTTATATTTTCTTCTTCTTTTTCTTCCATCTTTCCTCCTAGGCTTATGCCTGTTTCCTTCAGTACCATGCCCCAATCGAGGCTTGGTACTGGTACTTTGAGTAATAACTTTTAACGCCTTTAAGTAGGTTACTAGCCTGGCTTATCGGCGTGGGACAATCACAGACAACCATTCCCTAACCGGAAAAATCCGATTAGCCGGGATTCGAACCCGGGACCGTGTGGTTGGAGCGTTAATGCGCTGGCACGCTAACCACTCCGCCACCACGGCCGGTTTACTTATACTTATTACTTTACTTATATTTTCTCTTCATCAATTAATAATCATAGGTAAAAGCCATGTGAATCTGACATTAATTCACAACAATTGGTCCTTTTTTGAAAAATAAGATATTCCTTATCAGCATTTGCAGTATCCAAATCTAACTTAATGAAAACAAGCATGAATATATATCTAGGATAAATATGGGAATGAGTTTGTGTACACTTTAAATCAAAAATTCCCCACGTATTTTTCAAAGAATTAAATATTAGTCAATTTGACAACATATAAAGATCCTATTCACTATTTAATCTCAAACAATTTTCAGATTCTTTTCTGCAGAAAAAGTAATCTGCAAGGCAGGTGCTATAATATATCAAAGAATATTCAATTTTCTGTTTAATAACTTTGTATAAGATAAAGTTCAGCTAATATATCCTTTCCATTGCAGGCTGTCTAGGAAGATATCAAATTGTTACATTGCCATCACATACCTTTCCATGAGCTATTAGCAATTTTATAAGTTACTTACAGCAAAATACAATAATGGAACCTGTAAATGAAGAATGAAAAATAATTACCAATTGAGAACAAAAAGTGAAATTAAAAATGTTTGTTAATGAAAAACATAGCTTATTGATATTGAGTATTATGTTGAGTACAAAATTTATATATCAAGGTCATTCATTAATTTAATTGTTAACAAAGCTACCAACTAGCACACATATTAAGAAGATAATAAAGTTGCTTAAAGACACTAATAACTACACAAAATCAAATCCAATGTTTGCAACTGGTAACCCAAGATATAAAATCAATCAACAATTATGACAGAAACTCACCCACCATGTAACTTAAGCAAGATATCATCTTTTTAAGATATTAAATAATTTCTTCAAGCTATTATTCTTAAAACTCAAACAGTATACTCCCTAACTGGATTTAAATCTTCAATTTCATTAACTTAAAAACTAATAGGAAAAAGGAGGGAATTTTATATTGTGATCAATAACTCAGAATAAATATGAATAGAAGTGAAATAGTTCATCTAAATAATCAGAGATGAAGTTGAAATGCAATAGAAAAAAATAACCAATCTATTTATAAATTTTCGATTAATTATGTTTCCCAATCTGAGCCAAGATGTTCAAACTGCTACCCAGTTGACAGATAATATGTTAATAAGTAAAAGATGCTTGCAAATTGCAAGCTAGTCAGTGATAAATTCAGATGAAAATTACTAAATTGTGCACTGTGTATACAGAGGAAAAAAATATTTCAATTTTCTTTTCCTGTGCTTCAGAAACCATATTTTCCAGACAAGTTATTTCAAATTTATAAATGCACGAGTAATTATTTTATCTGGCCTTCCTTCTAATGGTGCTTTCAGTGATTTACTTATTTATAAGCAGTCAATTTTAGTATATGTATGTATATAGTAGGTGAAAAAATGCAGGTACTTGGGGGTCAAACTGACTAGTAATTTGGATTGGAGTACACATATAGACAAAATCGTATCTAAAGCGTTTAAAAATCTCCATTACGTGATGAGAAACTTACAAGGAAGTAGTAGGGAAGCAAAAGAGTTAGGGTATAAGACAATAGTGAGACCACTATTAGAATACTCAACAAATGTGTGGGATCCGCATGACAAAATTTATATAAAAAAGATAGAGAAAGTTCAACGGAAAGCAGCTAGGAACGCATAGGAAAGAAGACAGCGTTACAAAAATGTTAGATATGTTAGGTTGGGAAACGTTAGAAAAAAGACGGAGAGTAAATCAACTCGTAGGCATCTTTCAGGTCCGAAACGGAGGAGAGGCATGGATGGAGCTAAAGAGCAGAACAGAGAAACCACACTATATAGCGAGAGGGGATCATTTACAGAAGTTGAAACTGAGGAAACAAAGAACTGACGTCGCGAAGTATTCCTTTATAAATAGAGGGGTTAAAGAATGGAATATGTTGCCTGAAGAGGTCTTCAAACCCTTACCTAAAAATAGAAAAGATTTCAAAAGTAGATGCTGTAGATTTATTAAATAAGAGGAGGGAGAATTGTTATCTTTTGTATTATTTGGTTGTTTATAAAAGGGACGATATGAAAACGATTGACAATGTGGACTTAAAAGCATCAGTGTGTGACAATGAACTGTAGTTTTTATAATTAGGGGATATATGTGGTGTAAATGTTATGGTAGGGGTGACAAGGTGTGTGTGGAAAGTCCTGATGTAGTGTACTGATATTTGAATAATGTGTATTGTGATTGAGTACTGTGTGGGTATTAATTTTAAGTGTGGGATATTTATCTGTGTAACGTCCGGTGCAGGGATTCGGGTTGTAACTATGTTGTATCTTGATGATGGTTGGGGCTGCCACCAGAAGAAATTCTACCAGCAGCGTGAATAAATAAATAAATAAATAAATATTTATATATATATATACACACACACACGAGACAATTTTGCACTATCCTTTAGATTACGCAACAATAAATGCACAAAGACTATGATAGGTTGCAAGTGATATAGGGGCAATCAGCTGATGCATGTGAATGATTTTTCCTAAGTAGGTCGCATACACATCTATAGATCTAGCAAATATTTTTGCTTTTTATTAAAAATGTTCTTCAACCGAAACGATCAAATTTATTCATTATGATATAAATAAAAGAAATTGCAATCTTAATTTCCTTTTAACTTAAATTTATACAACCCGGAGTTAGTTTATTGTAGTTGGTCTCCGCCTTTGTATTTTCCTATTCCTGGCCTCTTCTTGATTTTCCTTATTTTCAATCCAATATTTTTACTTTATTTATGATTTACATTAACCCTATTAAGTAGCTATTCAACTTAATTAATTACGTTATTAGTTGACAGCTGTTTTTCTTTCCATCCACTTTTTGACTGATATACAATCAAAACTTTTCAGTTGCATGGCATTTTGGATAACAGAGGAGTAAAAAGATTTCCAAAGGGAAAGATCAAAGCAATACTTAAAATACAAATGCAAGAAAAGCTATTTAAGCAAGAAATTACTTAGAATGACCCTGAAGACAATTTAACACATGATAGTTCTTTCATCAGAATATATATTAATTTTGTTTTAAATTAAATTATATGCTTCTATTTTCCTATCATTTGTTATTGATAACTCCACCAAGCCCAGACATATGTGATCCAAGGATGATGGCCCTAAGACCAATTCCAATATTGCTTAATTCTCATCTGTAAAGTTCATAAAAATTTTATCATGAAGCTTTTAATGGAGGAGAAAGAAACTTCAGATTGGTGTTTATGCTAAAAGAGACATTTCCTATGCATCTTACCCATTTATTACCTACAGCATCTGTGTCACTTGAGATCACCTTGCCCTCACCAATCACCTCTGCTTTTATCTGCCAGGTGAGTTATGATAAAGATCCTTCACTTCTTGGACCAATATATAATTCAAAATATGTAAGATTTGATCACATAGGTCTCAACCCCCATATGATTTTTCTAAAATATGCACAATTCAACAGTAATATCAAGCCATTTGTAGTGCATCATTCCAAGTGCAACTGGCTGATTGTCTTACCACCCTTGTGCTTGCATCTGATAGTATTAAATTTTTTATAGCTTAAGGTTAGTAAAGCAAGATATACACTGAGAAAAGTCTGAAAATCTCTACAGCAAAAATCTCTACTGAGTCACGGGGTATGTTACAGAAGAAGTGTACCTTCTTCCTAGAAATTTTTCATATATCATATATTTCCTACAGTCACTAAATACTGTGACAATCTTGCACTATCATTTAAATATTATTTTATCTCCCTTGATATAAACCCTTAAAATATCACACAATTTTAAATATTTTAGCAGTGACATAAGTAAGGACAAACTATTTCTGCAAAATAGCATTTAACTATTCAAATATCTAAACCCCTAGTAATTCAAACTTGTGTTTCAGTACCTTGAATTTAGAAAACAAGGAATTCTGTAGTATGATGTAAAATGAGCTTGTACTTTTGAGCCAGATTAAATTGGAAGCAGGAAAGATTCCAAAATATGGTAAGGTAAAATATTTAAGATAGATAGTTTGGCATTAACATTTTGCCAATGGAAACAAATAATATAAGTTTTGTATTAAACCAAAATCTCCTGCTCATAATTTTAGTTTAGACTCATATAAAAAAGGTATGAATCAGATACTACGGATTTCTAACAGAGTAACTGGAGTTGAAATAGAACATGTTTTATTGAGGTGGATAAGAGATAAGCAGAAAACAAATACTAGTGATGGGCGAATAGTAACTACTCATTCCTTTGATATTCGTTACTCCCTTGGATCCGAAGTAATGAGTACTCATTCCCAAAAATAATTGTTACTCATGTAATCACTTGATGATCATCAACTGTTTGTAACTACTCTGTAGGGATGGAACTGTTACTTTCGGTTCTTGGATCCATGTGACTCAAGAATGTCAAGAATGCAAGGCTGAGAGAGAGAGAAACCGAAGCCTGTGAAATCTTTAATTTGTTACATCCTGTTAACAGATGTGTGTTCACTGTGAACAGTTGGACTATTCAAATTGTAACCTGATGTATAATATTCTAAAAATCTCAGAATCCTGTATTAAAAGTATTTTGATGAGTACATACATTCATGTCCAGAAACATACATACATAAAAATAGCCATTCTCTATGGGAGAAATACCTGAGAATGTCAGTAATTAAAAGGAATTGAAGGTAATTGATCACCTAATGGAGATGCTAATGAAGTTGAGTGAAAGCGGCATTGAGAATCCATGGGATTTTAAGGGCAGACCTACAAAAATGAGGTGAGATGCATTAAGGTGCTTGCACTGCCAATGTTCTACATGAGGTGCAATATGCCATGTGCTCTTTCCATACAATGGTGACAGGATAGTGATCAACTTTCAATAATGATTGCAATTGATAAATTTTAGGCAAATGAGCTGGAACTCAATGATTTTGGAACATTTTAACAAGTATCGTCTTTTCAAACACCTTAATAAATATGAGAAACAATATTCACATGTTGTTTATGTCCAAACTTTCAGTTCATTCCTTTCCCTTTCATGTACTTATTTCTTACCTGCCTTGGTATTCTTAGAAAAAATGTAGTAGCCATGACTTATGCCCTTGCATTACAATACTCTTGACACCCACTGTGGTTGAAACACCATTAGTAGAGTACAGACTAGCTTTAGAGGACCCAAAATTTCAACATAAATTAGATGAATATAAGTAATCAGAAATGGTTATACAAGCAAGAGTAAAATTTATTTAAGAAATTTATTCAATGCTGGACTTCCCCAGCAAGGTTGAATGCTTTCAAATTTTCCCTCCCATCATTAAAACTGTAGAATTTATCCTTGAGCAGCATAAAAACTAAATTTATAGCTTTCTTTAGAGTGGACAAGATAGTATAAGCCTAAAACCAAATCAACTACTCATTGGATAGAAAATGGAATTTTAATTGATTTAGAAGTAATATTTTATTAAAGAAATCCTTTCAGGGAGTTAGGGTTTAATTTATTTGCAAAATCCTACATTATATCCTCTCATTTACATCCCCTACTCGCTACCCTCATTTGCTCCCTCTACTCTCCTCCCCTAATTGACCTCCCCTCCCTTCCCTCCCCTCATTTACCGCCCCTCATTCCCCTCCCCTCACTCCCCTCCCTTCCCTTCCCTTCCCTCACTTACCTCTCCTTCCCCTCCCATCGTTTACCTCCCCTCCTTCCCCTCCCATCGTTTACCTCCCCTCCTTCCCCTCCCATCGTTTACCTCCCCTCCTTCCCCTCCCATCGTTTCCTCCCCTCCTTCCCCTCCCATCGGTTACCTCCCCTCCTTCCCCTCCCATCGTTTACCTCCCCTCCTTCCCCTCCCATCGGTTACCTCCCCTACTTCCCCTCCCATCGTTTACCTTCCCTCCTTCCCCTCCCATCGTTTACCTCCCCTCATTCCCCTCCCATTGCTTACCTCCCCTACTTCCCCTCATTTACCGCCCCTCCTTGCCCTCAAATTATTTACCTCCCCTCCTTCCCCTCCATTCAATTGTCTCTCCCATTTTACCTCCCCTCATTTTCTTCACCTACTTACCTTCCCCTCATTTACCTCTCCTCTTGTCCCTCCCTCCATTCACTTTTTCTACTTCCTATGCTTCATTTACTTCTCCTACTTCCCCTTCCCTCCCAAAATAATTAGTTCCCCTCATCTCCTCTCAAATAATACCTTTTGCCTCCCTTATTTTTTATATTATTTTCTTTCAATTTATCAATTTTTATTTTTAACCATTCTATTTTGAATATTTTTAATGCTGTCATTTTTGCCTATTTTCTCCTAACCCCCTAAATGAGCCAAGGGTTATTTTCCTATCACTTTTTAGAAAACTAATCTAAACCTGTCTAATACCTTAATTCTAATACTATACCTAATTATAAGACACTCACCTTGGGTATGGAAGCAGTGATATCCAAGCTCTCAATATCTGTTACTTCTATTGAGATTCACTGGATTTCTCTCCTGGTTCAGTACCCCTCAGCCCCAGTAATCTGCATGATGAGTTGGTTGCAGTAATGCTGATTGGTTGGCTTCATTCTGTCTTCTTTGGTGTTTCTGTACTGGCCATTCTTCACCTCTTTACTGCTGTACTCATTGCTTTGGACCTCTACTGTTTGGCATGCTCTTCCAACATAGATCCTACAAAGAATTTAAAAATAACACAAATTGAGCAAAATTTTACAAATGAGTATAACACTACTTTCTACAAATGATTGATGAAATCATATACCATTTAGAACTTAATATTATGATTAGGTAAATGAAAATCATAGCCTCCAATATGATTGAAAGAACTAATGAGCCTTAGTAAACACTGAATTTGGCCAAAGTATTGCACTATTTATTCAAACTTTGCAAGAATCTGAGGCAACATCTATAAAATTAATATGCAAGGCTGACCCCAACCTCCACCCTTAAAGTTTTCTCTATAGTTTCCCAAAATTGAATATATTTACTTCCAAAATTAGTTAAAATTCTTTATAGACAATCAGCACATTTTATAATCAACCTCTAATAGAAAACATAAGAAATCTGATTTTAACTGAGCCCATTTCAAATAGATATCAACCTATTTTGTAGAAATGAAGTTATTAACTCAAAGAGTCTTGAGATAAATAAATCTTCCTAAGATCATTTACACTGACATAAAATTAATTATGCCTGTTTGCAGAATTGAAGACAATCACAGCAACAGCTTGACTTCCAAAGAGGTTGTGATCTTATCATATTATGATTAATTGAAAATCTGCTATGATGCATTTAGACTATTTTTTGCATATATCAAGAAAATCTGATATAAATGCTTAGAAATGTGATAAAAATTCTTGAATAATGGTGTTAATTGTCTTGCATAAAATATGGTTTTAGGTTGTCATTACTTTTCCTTTGAATTTTTGAAGGCTTGTAACAGTCAACTAAATCCTCCTCATTTTCTCAATCAGCGTAATCACTATATTATTTTAATATTCTCAACATATCGAGAATGTTTACTAAAAGCTTCAGCTAAAAATTCTGCTGAAATTTTTTTCAGATCTCAATCAGTTGATACTCTTTCCATTAAGTTCTTCTTCTAATAATACAGCTTAATTAGTTTTATTTTATATCTGCATAGTAATTGCAAATGGTATCTATTTCTTATGCTGACAAGCTTTCATATATTTAAATTATAACTTAAATCCTTGCTTTCTGAATTAGATTAAAAATTTATGTTATAAGAATATATTTTTCTCTCCATTTACATTCTTATTTCTATATTCACTTTCTTTAGTATATCTCTTAAAATTGTTTGCAATTATTAGAAATTCATATATTTAGTGCATAATGTTTTACTCAACCTCAGTAAGAGGGGCCATTATTTCGATGGTCATTCAGAACTTGAATTTACTATAAATTGATAGTTGTTCCTACAGTTATAGATGTATTGTGTTATTGGTTGTAAAATATTAAACAGCAAATTTGGCAACCAATTCATTAGAAATAAATGTTGTATTAAACAACATAGATTGAATAAATATCCTTCAGAGAGTTACTTTCAAAAATTTCAGTATATGTCATTATTACGGACTACTGCAATTCTAAAAATACCATATCAAAATTTTTGTAAAAATGTTTTTGTTTCAGATTGGAATAATTAAGAAAAGAATCCGCATGTGTGTAGTTAAGTAATTTCCAGTAATATATTGTTAAGGTAGTACCTACTACATCAAATTCTGAATTTCTAACCGTAACTTAAGAGAAGAAATCCTTCATTTTGAGTTAATTCTGGGATCTATTCAATAACCTATGTTTCCTACATTTCTTATGACTTGTCTTTCTTTCTATTAATGCCAATCCTTTAAGAACCAGGCTAAGAATATCAGGTTTTCCCGTATTAACATCAATAAAATATAGAATTACCAAGCTCTCCCAGTCCCCAAAGTTTACAAACTTACAGAGTCAGCCTATTTCATTCCAAAATAAATTAACCCCCTTTAGTGCAATACTTTTCTCTCTTAATGCTGCAGCAATAGCTACGCATTTTTCAAGAAAAAGAGGCTTTCAATCTAGATGGATATTAAAACAAAGCATGGCCTACCTGTTGTGGTGATGGGTGAGGGCTGATTTTTCTTCGGTGCCATCCTGGTCCTGGTCCTCTTCTCAATCCCGCCAAGGGAGACGGAACTGGGATGATCCCCTGAAGACCTCCGGCATAGCCCCTGAAAACAGATTCCATAATCAGTTACATAATAGTTACAGTGCAACATGATTAGAGAAATCTTGCAGTTTGAGCAATTGGATGTATGGAAAATGTTGTTGTAGTTAAGAGTTTTACCAAGAATATTGACTTTTGATTTTCTTCGTTATAGTTTTTAGGGACGGTATAAGCTACCCATCAACATGATTATGAAGATTGTGTGTTTGTGTGAATGTGTGTTTCTCCTAAACTCAACAACTAAAGGTTATATGAATTTTAATCTTTACAGAATATTAAATGACCTCTCTGTCCAGACAATAGACTACTTATGATTTATCTTTTGATCACAGGCTAGAAATACAATCCTCATAAGAAATACACAGAAAGTTAAGATTTATCTGTTTCAGGTTTTATTTTAATTGTACAATTAATTTAGGAAAATGTGGTACAGTCTCAATACATATATCAAACAAAGGGAAATTAAACTGGAATTCTACTTTCTGCCATAAAATATCTTTATCTATTTGAAGGTGAATGAGAATCTTGATGAAATAAATAATAATATTTGAACCTCGCCTAATAAAGGGTCAAATAAATAAATAAATAATAATATTGTGAAATTTTGATATTATTAACATTGATAACCTTTGTGATTGTCAAAAGCAAGCTCATCCTAGTGATGATATACGGGGAATTTTTTACCATCTAAAAGTAATGGTACAAATTAATGATATTCAATATAAATAGGAGTTAATATTCTAAATTTTTAGCATTTATAATCACAAGTAAATTGGAAGGAACAACATAGGACCATTTAGGAGTTTTCTTAATCTGCTTGACTTTGCTATTTCAATATAAAGAAACCATATCTATGATTTTCTAAAGCAACTCTATGTTGTAATGTGTTTCCTAGAAGCTACCTAAGGGCATACAGCATCCATCATGACTCACTCTTTCCCTAATCTTTGTGATCCCTGTGGTGTATTGTATTTTGAGTAATTAATTAAGTAATTCTACATCTCGTTTGTTACATTGTATATTATAGCTCATGAATAAAAGCAGGAATGTTAGACCCATATAGAATGAATAGCAATGATTATAGACAATATGATGAGGAAAAATGAATGAAATGAATATGGGACTCAGCATTTGCAGTTAGATATAATCTGCAGAGAAGAATTGCAGGGGCAAAAATTCTACCATTAAGGAATGTAGCATTATAAATCTGACTTGTCAAGTTTTCTAAACCATTAAATTACTTAATGTTCATTTCAATGAGTAAATATACATAAACACCATGAGATACTCATTATGAGACACCTTTCAGCGTGTGGCAGGGGTGCAGCAGGTAGGTACTACTCAATTTCTCTCATCTGTTACTGCTGTATAACATAGTAGTGTGCTGAGTTAATTGTATTTCTATATCTCATTTGTTACATTGGCTATTCATAGTTTACCTGAGAGTCAAAAAGTCCTAATTAACATAATATTTCTCAAACTTAGCTTCCCATCAAGCAGTTTAGCTACAACAATGTAAAGTGTGTCTTGCTATGTTTATGCCCTATGCTCAAGAACCAGAAATTATAAACTTCAGAAGTTGCACAATTTAAGGTCTCCACTCCTCCACTTTTATTGATCTTTATATTGGTTTGACACTAGGCAATGTAAAGTGCTCCCAAAAATTGCATGTAGAGTTTATTTTAACCATTTACTGGCTCTGATTCTATTGTAAAATTAAGTTACAAAGATTCATATGAAATTGAGACAAGTTTGAGAATAATCAAAGTTTATGATTTTTCATATTTTTATTGTTGATCTTAAATTTTAATTATTCAAACAATGGAAAGTAAAAATTTTGTTTTGGATAATATTTCCCATTTAATTAAGTTGATATGTGAGATGCTAGATTCCCTTCTTTATAAATATTATTAACTACACTCTTGCTAGCCTCTTCAGTTTTCCCATTGAGAATCAATGGGCACTTAAGCAAGTATCTTATAAAACTCAGTAAAATTTTCTTCCATAATCTTTACGAAAGAATGAGTTCTTAAATCGAAATATACAAATCTTTAGACATACAATGTTTCAAAATCAGCTTTTGGCAAGAAGTGAGATTTGTCTCAAATGAAAACATAAAATTAGCTCATAGGAATTTTCTTTCAATGATGTCAGACTTACGGGGGAGACCTGGGAATTATGATCCATATGGTTCAAGGTATTAGACATAATTTATTACGTACTTGTGGCTTGCACTTGATTGCCATTTCATCTAAATCTTAAGTAAGTTATGCCTTTATACTGTCAAAATTGCCTGATGTTTTTTAGCCAAGGGTACATGCACCATTCTGCCTAAATAGCCCTTTTCATCACCTAGTACTGTTAACAGTAAAAAATATAATTTGAATATGCTTGTTCTAGCCTACACAGTAAAACCTGGTTAAGATGCCTTGCAGGGGACCAAGGGAAAAACACATCATAAGTGGGATGGTGTTGTAACTGGGTTGTGTAATGATAAATGCTTTATATGATATTTTTGAAGAAAAGTCTGCTTTTCACACAAACAGTATGTCTTTGTTAGTTAATTAAAATAAATTATCTGAATGACATACCAGAAAGCTTCATCGCATATTATATTCATCCTAGCATCGGTTTTGCCTTCTCATTTTTCACAACTACAATGCTAGTGACTGGGGATGTACTGTTCTTGATGAGGCCAAAAATAAGATGTTTGCAGAACTCTCTGACAGCCAAATTTTGATATACAAGTTCATTTATTGTATGTAGTTAACATGGTTAAGATGCTTTTCAGGGTACAAAGTGAAAACTTTATCTTAAGCCGTATAGCATTATAACCATGTTGTATAATGCTGGTTGCATTAAATTTTATTTTTGAAAAATAGTCTGTTTTCCCTCAGAGGGAGCATCTTGGCTACATTTTTTTCCTCATTTTCACTCTAAAATAAATCAGATTTTATAAAATAGACAACAGAAGATGAATACTTATTTTTTTAAACATCAGTGGCACGAGGGCATCACAATCCCTCCAACACTACTCTCAACAGCCTAAAAAGCACTGCACTCTCTGTCTGGTTTAATTGATATATTTACAACTTCAGATTGTCATGAAAGGACAACTAAGCAAATTTTGAACCTAATGTTTAGCCTTAAGACAAACTAATAAGTATAACTCGCTTTACTTCAGAGTGTGTATCATCTCTGACAGTGGAATAGAGACTGTTGTGCTACATGATATCTTCATTTTTTCCTCACAAAATTAGTCATTCTAAAAGATATATTTAAGGGGGATCATCAAAGACAAGGCAAATTGAGAGGAGAGAGGATGGCGATATGTAAAACATTTTTAGTAAATCAAATGAGGTAAACAATTCATCTGTGGATGGGAAGAAGTGGCATTTTAAGGGAGCAGAGCATCTTAAACAGTATCATTATAATATGCTCTGAGTGAGAATTTTGAGCCAATGAATCCTGCTAAGGTCATTCCAGGTAATGAAAGTGGGAGGGACAGTTCAAGGAAAAAGTAAATCAGAATCCTATCACCATTTGTTACAAGAAATCAAATAAAGGAGAAGAAAATTGAAAAGGACTTATTATGAAGAGAATAATCCAGTCTGAAATGTGCATCCAAAATATACTCCTATGAATTAAATAAATTAATAGCAAAATTATAATATATTCAAACTTGAAACTTTTTATGATGGGTACTTGTGACTTGTGTGCATTGCAACTGGAATCATTTGTCATGCAGAAAGAATGGCCAAAAATATAAACTGATAGGATAGATCTTACTCTAACTGAGAGCTCATATTGTCTCCAATGCTTGGAAATTGGTAGCACTGCACTCAAATTTAGTCTTTCGAAAGTAGAGACTAACAAAGAAGAGGGGGAACAAGCAGAGGAGAAAAGACAGTGACACAGATGAAGTAAAAACATTTGGTCCACTGAATGAATTCAACGATTGGCTACAACAAATTTCAATCGACTTAGGTACAGCAAAACTCATTAGATGAAGAGAGTGATTTTCATGAGTTTGATTCAAGAATTTTTGGTATGAATTTTCTCCAAACGAAAAAAACCGTTACGAATTCATATATCCCCATCAAAATATTTGACATTTATATCATCAACCTAGAAAAAGTATAGGATAGACTTCCTATCGTGGTATTATTATATCCATTACAAGAGATACTAGGAAAATCCTCTCAAATTACATTGCCATATTCCAAAACAATCAAAAAACTCATACAAAATCCTACACGAAAAGCTGATCCATAGTGTAAACTAACATTGAACACTTTAAGAAACTTATATTTAAAGACTTTAGCCATTAATGAAAATATTCAATATACATCTATCTCTCTTTATCATCTAAAACGAAAGAAAGGGACAAAGATAGAATTTAGAGGGGTAACTAAAAAAAAGTTACTAGAAAGAATAAAGGTGGAAATGATGTGGCAGAGGAGTCCTAGAAATATAACGAGATTGAAAGTATATGCGAGCTTAGAAAGTTGATAACAGCTGATAATAGCGTCATGAAAGAGAATTATGCCAATTCAAAACGTGATGAGAGAAGATGCCCATCTTTAAAGAGGAAAGGGAGTAATTTGAAAATTATAGTCGTAAATTACAGAAGTATACGGAATAAGCAGACCGAATTCCTTAACCTCACTAGAAGCACTTGCGCGGATATTGTAATAGGAACGGAAAGTTGGTTAAGCGAAGATGTTGAATCGAGTGAGATATTTCCTCCGGATTATATTGTGTATCGTAAAGATAGACTCTGTGGGGTAGGCAGAGGGGCATTTATCGCTGTAAAAGTATCTTTGAAGAGTCAACGTGTCGACTTTCTAGGAAACGGTACAAGTAAAATGGTATGGAGTTCGACTTTTGGACGGAACGGTAGGAAGATACTCTTTTGTTCGTTTTATCGGCCCCCAGATAGTAACATTGAATGTATACAGGAAGTAGCCGAATCACTAGAGATCATTCGGAAGAAAATGAGGGATCCTATCATCGTTGTAGGATGGGATTTTAACCTTCCCCATATTCATTGGGATTATTTATCGAGTTCATATTCAGGTCGGGAGAATAGTATATCGCAGAAATTAATAGATACTTGATTAATTGATACCTGATACTTGAGATTGATAGATGATCCATGCTTTAGATCAACTTAACAAGAAAGTTACGAGGACGATTCGCGAAGGTCGAGGGAGTGTATTAGACCTACTAGCTACGTCTCATTCGCACATTTTCGATGAGCTAAATATAATAGAAGGAATTTCGGACCACAATATTATTGCTGCATTAATTAGAACGGATATAATAAAATCACTCAAGCCGCCTCGGCAGGTTTATATGTTTCGTAAGGCGAATTTTTCGGAATTCAGGGATTATATCAACGTTAACAGGGACGACTTATAATTTTGTGAGTAGTAATAGCGTTGATAGAGGATAGAGTTCCTACGTATACTTAAAGAAGGCTTAGCTAGGTTCGTCCCAATTAAAACCATGAGGGAGCGTAAGGGACCACGTTGGATGAAACCTGAATTGCGGGCGTTGCATAGGAAACAAAGGTTTTTACACGCACGGATGAAGAGGCTGGAGAAAATCGGAGTTGACTTTGAAATTGAGCGACAGAAATACGCAGAGGTACGAAAATTGGTTAAAAAGGAATCGCAGAATGAGTTTCTTGAATATAGATCTAAAACCCTTTAGAGTCTTTAGGAAGCAACCAGAAGGAGTTTTGGTCATACGTCCGAGAATCTCGAGGAGGTCAGTCTTCAGTATCTAGCCTTGTTATTGAAGAGGGACTAACAGTTAGTGATTCGGTAGGTAAAGCGAACTTACTTAATCGACATTACCAGGAAAGCTTTACTTTAGACAATGGACGCACGAGCGATTTTTCTATGAGGATTGATTCAAAGATGGGGCCGATCGAGTTGTCAGTGGATGGAATAGGAAAGCTGTTGCAACAGGTTTACAAGACGAAAGCGCCCGGACCGGAAGGTATACCATCGCTCGTTATTACAACACTGGCGGATGAGCTTTCTCCCTTCCATTTCGTATTTTATAGGAAAACTTTGGATGAAGGCGTTGCACCAATGTCAAAGAGAAGAGCGCATATTACCCCAATCCCTAAAAAAGTGCCTCGAAACCGGAAGATTATCGTCCCATATTCTTAACGTCAATTTTTGTAAGATAATTGAATATATTCTTGCTAGTTCAGTGATGCGATTTGTAGGTGATAAAGGGGCAATTAGTGAATGTCAACACGGTTTTTGTAAGGGTAGGTCATGCGATACCCAGTTAGCCCTTTTTGTGAACGACTCAGTTAAGGCAGCTGATAAGGATATCAGCACGGATGCCGCATTTTTAGATTTTAGAAAAGCTTTTGATAGTGTCACATGTAAAAATAATTCATAAATTGATGGCTTATGGGATTAATATGTAGTAGCTTTTCCCTCTAATATGAGATTAATAGTAGTAGTTTTTCCTTCAAAAAGCATATTAAAAACGTAGTAAGTAAAGCGAATAGCAAGCAAAGTTTAGGTAGTAGAATACTAAGGGGTTGAACATGAGTGAAAGAAATAGCGTACCTTTCCCTGATGCGAACTCTCGTTGAGTACTTTTGTGCGATTTGGGATCCGAAATAGTGGGAATAACTTCCAGCCTTAAGATGGTTCAACGTAGGGCATCTAGATTTATAAAGAGCGATGACAGATTTGTCAGCAGCGTTACAGCTAAGATAGAATACATCGGTTGGAATTTACTTAGTATTAGAATACTTGATTACCGAGGGAAGCTATTCATTAATTTCATCACTACGGATCTATTACGGACGGAAATGAGGAAGTTGATATTGTCATACCAGTTAGTCTCGTACGTGATCTTCAAGACAAAACAAGGAGGCGTTAATGGGTCGCCAAGACGGATAATTATTTATAGTCATTGCTCAGCGAAGTATTACAGGAATTAAACAGCAGTAAAGGAAGAATAGGGTTCTCGGTGTTTTACAACCCTAACAGGCGGAAGTGGCGGTTTGCAGAGCTATTGTAAATGTAAATGTATAACACTACTGAAACAGGTGAGGCTCACTGTACTGAATCTACATCGCTAAGGAGTAAGATATTTACCTTGAGCGGGGATGGGAAATGCCGTCCTCTTCTGTCCTCGGCGCCATCCTGCTCCCGGTCCTCTTCTGATCCCAGCGGAGGGCGACGCAACCCGCTTCCTCCAACGAAGACCCGCGGCGCTATCCCTACGTTGCCCCTGAATAGAAGAGATCGAATATCAGTCAGCGATATTCATTAAGTATCTGAGAATTTCCACCTAGTACAGACATGTGAATTATTCTGCACTAAAAACTCCATCGTTGTGGTAAGATATTTACCTTGAGCGGGGATGGGAAAGGCCGTCCTCTTCTGTCCTCGGCGCCATCCTGCTCCCGGTCCTCTTCTGATCCCAGCGGAGGGCGACGCAACCCGCTTCCTCCAACGAAGACCCGCGGCGCTATCCCTACGTTGCCCCTGAATAGAAGAGATCGAATATCAGTCAGCGATATTCATTAAGTATCTGAGAATTTCCACCTAGTACAGACATGTGAATTATTCTGCACTAAAAACTCCATCGTTGTGGTAAGATATTTACCTTGAGCGGGGATGGGAAAGGCCGTCCTCTTCTGTCCTCGGCGCCATCCTGCTCCCGGTCCTCTTCTGATCCCAGCGGAGGGCGACGCAACCCGCTTCCTCCAACGAAGACCCGCGGCGCTATCCCTACGTTGCCCCTGAATAGAAGAGATCGAATATCAGTCAGCGATATTCATTAAGTATCTGAGAATTTCCACCTAGTACAGACATGTGAATTATTCTGCACTAAAAACTCCATCGTTGTGGTAAGATATTTACCTTGAGCGGGGATGGGAAAGGCCGTCCTCTTCTGTCCTCGGCGCCATCCTGCTCCCGGTCCTCTTCTGATCCCAGCGGAGGGCGACGCAACCCGCTTCCTCCAACGAAGACCCGCGGCGCTATCCCTACGTTGCCCCTGAATAGAAGAGATCGAATATCAGTCAGCGATATTCATTAAGTATCTGAGAATTTCCACCTAGTACAGACATGTGAATTATTCTGCACTAAAAACTCCATCGTTGTGGTAAGATATTTACCTTGAGCGGGGATGGGAAAGGCCGTCCTCTTCTGTCCTCGGCGCCATCCTGCTCCCGGTCCTCTTCTGATCCCAGCGGAGGGCGACGCAACCCGCTTCCTCCAACGAAGACCCGCGGCGCTATCCCTACGTTGCCCCTGAATAGAAGAGATCGAATATCAGTCAGCGATATTCATTAAGTATCTGAGAATTTCCACCTAGTACAGACATGTGAATTATTCTGCACTAAAAACTCCATCGTTGTGGTAAGATATTTACCTTGAGCGGGGATGGGAAATGCCGTCCTCTTCTGTCCTCGGCGCCATCCTGCTCCCGGTCCTCTTCTGATCCCAGCGGAGGGCGACGCAACCCGCTTCCTCCAACGAAGACCCGCGGCGCTATCCCTACGTTGCCCCTGAATAGAAGAGATCGAATATCAGTCTGCGATATTCATAAAACATCTGAGAATTTCAACCTAGTGCAGACATGTGAATTATCCTGCACTGAAATTCCATCGTTGTGGCAAGATATTTACCTTGAGCGGGGATGGGAAATGCCGTCCTCTTCTGTCCTCGGCGCCATCCTGCTCCCGGTCCTCTTCTGATCCCAGCGGAGGGCGACGCAACCCGCTTCCTCCAACGAAGACCCGCGGCGCTATCCCTACGTTGCCCCTGAATAGAAGAGATCGAATATCAGTCAGCGATATTCATTAAGTATCTGAGAATTTCCACCTAGTACAGACATGTGAATTATTCTGTACTGAAACTCTATCGTTGTGGCAAGATATTTACCTTGAGCGGGGATGGGAAATGCCGTCCTCTTCTGTCCTCGGCGCCATCCTGCTCCCGGTCCTCTTCTGATCCCAGCGGAGGGCGACGCAACCCGCTTCCTCCAACGAAGACCCGCGGCGCTATCCCTACGTTGCCCCTGAATAGAAGAGATCGAATATCAGTCAGCGATATTCATTAAGTATCTGAGAATGTCCACCTAGTACAGACATGTGAATTATTCTGTACTGAAACTCTATCGTTGTGGCAAGATATTTACCTTGAGCGGGGATGGGAAATGCCGTCCTCTTCTGTCCTCGGCGCCATCCTGCTCCCGGTCCTCTTCTGATCCCAGCGGAGGGCGACGCAACCCGCTTCCTCCAACGAAGACCCGCGGCGCTATCCCTACGTTGCCCCTGAATAGAAGAGATCGAATATCAGTCAGCGATATTCATTAAGTATCTGAGAATGTCCACCTAGTACAGACATGTGAATTATTCTGTACTGAAACTCTATCGTTGTGGCAAGATATTTACCTTGAGCGGGGATGGGAAATGCCGTCCTCTTCTGTCCTCGGCGCCATCCTGCTCCCGGTCCTCTTCTGATCCCAGCGGAGGGCGACGCAACCCGCTTCCTCCAACGAAGACCCGCGGCGCTATCCCTACGTTGCCCCTGAATAGAAGAGATCGAATATCAGTCAGCGATATTCATAAACCATCTAAGAATTTACACCTAGTTCAGACATGTGAATTATTCTGTACTGAAACTCTATCGTTGTGGTAAGATATTTACCTTGAGCGGGGATGGGAAATGCCGTCCTCTTCTGTCCTCGGCGCCATCCTGCTCCCGGTCCTCTTCTGATCCCAGCGGAGGGCGACGCAACCCGCTTCCTCCAACGAAGACCCGCGGCGCTATCCCTACGTTGCCCCTGAATAGAAGAGATCGAATATCAGTCAGCGATATTCATTAAGTATCTGAGAATTTCCACCTAGTACAGACATGTGAATTATTCTGTACTGAAACTCTATCGTTGTGGCAAGATATTTACCTTGAGCGGGGATGGGAAATGCCGTCCTCTTCTGTCCTTGGCGCCATCCTGCTCCCGGTCCTCTTCTGATCCCAGCGGAGGGCGACGCAACCCGCTTCCTCCAACGAAGACCCGCGGCGCTATCCCTACGTTGCCCCTGAATAGAAGAGATCGAATATCAGTCTGCGATATTCATAAACCATCTGAGAATTTACACCTAGTTCAGACATGTGAATTATTCTGTACTGAAACTCTATCGTTGTGGTAAGATATTTACCTTGAGCGGGGATGGGAAATGCCGTCCTCTTCTGTCCTCGGCGCCATCCTGCTCCCGGTCCTCTTCTGATCCCAGCGGAGGGCGACGCAACCCGCTTCCTCCAACGAAGACCCGCGGCGCTATCCCTACGTTGCCCCTGAATAGAAGAGATCGAATATCAGTCTGCGATATTCATAAACCATCTGAGAATTTACACCTAGTTCAGACATGTGAATTATTCTGTACTGAAACTCTATCGTTGTGGTAAGATATTTACCTTGAGCGGGGATGGGAAATGCCGTCCTCTTCTGTCCTCGGCGCCATCCTGCTCCCGGTCCTCTTCTGATCCCAGCGGAGGGCGACGCAACCCGCTTCCTCCAACGAAGACCCGCGGCGCTATCCCTACGTTGCCCCTGAATAGAAGAGATCGAATATCAGTCAGCGATATTCATAAACCATCTAAGAATTTACACCTAGTTCAGACATGTGAATTATTCTGTACTGAAACTCTATCGTTGTGGTAAGATATTTACCTTGAGCGGGGATGGGAAATGCCGTCCTCTTCTGTCCTCGGCGCCATCCTGCTCCCGGTCCTCTTCTGATCCCAGCGGAGGGCGACGCAACCCGCTTCCTCCAACGAAGACCCGCGGCGCTATCCCTACGTTGCCCCTGAATAGAAGAGATCGAATATCAGTCAGCGATATTCATAAACCATCTGAGAATTTACACCTAGTTCAGACATGTGAATTATTCTGTACTGAAACTCTATCGTTGTGGTAAGATATTTACCTTGAGCGGGGATGGGAAATGCCGTCCTCTTCTGTCCTCGGCGCCATCCTGCTCCCGGTCCTCTTCTGATCCCAGCGGAGGGCGACGCAACCCGCTTCCTCCAACGAAGACCCGCGGCGCTATCCCTACGTTGCCCCTGAATAGAAGAGATCGAATATCAGTCAGCGATATTCATAAACCATCTAAGAATTTACACCTAGTTCAGACATGTGAATTATTCTGTACTGAAACTCTATCGTTGTGGTAAGATATTTACCTTGAGCGGGGATGGGAAATGCCGTCCTCTTCTGTCCTCGGCGCCATCCTGCTCCCGGTCCTCTTCTGATCCCAGCGGAGGGCGACGCAACCCGCTTCCTCCAACGAAGACCCGCGGCGCTATCCCTACGTTGCCCCTGAATAGAAGAGATCGAATATCAGTCTGCGATATTCATAAACCATCTGAGAATTTACACCTAGTTCAGACATGTGAATTATTCTGTACTGAAACTCTATCGTTGTGGTAAGATATTTACCTTGAGCGGGGATGGGAAATGCCGTCCTCTTCTGCTTTTGGCACCATCCCAGTTCCGGTCTTGTTCCTCTTCTGATGCTGCTTCCCAGGACCACCTGAAAATAATTTAGCCAATATTAGTTTGTGTAATTTTAACGTATTATATAACTCAGTTAGCTTCTCAATATCTAGCATCCCATTAGAACTAGCCTTAATTTTACTCAATTCAAAGATTACTTTATTTTATCCTATGGATCAAATCTGAGTTGTTCTCTATATGCTAAAAGTATGTTTTTGTGAAGCAGTGTATGTTATTGTTTTGGTCATTGTAATGTTCATTTATAAAAATAGAAAAACCAGATACATATTGAGATATTTTCTATTTAGCTATTATTCATATATCTCACTTTTGTTTCTGTCAATCTCAGAATTAAGTTCATTTGCCTAAGGTATTCATAACTTTTATACCTGGTATGCCAAAGTCCACTGCAGGTATCCATGTTGGCTAATTCCTAACCTTTGGAATGAGAGAGCTTTGTTGTAACTTTTGCTCCATTCTGCATGCCAAGCCTTAAGTCCTCCTCATTTCTCCAGTTCTAGAAATAAAATGAAATAACATAAAAATAATTTCCCTTACTCAATGGGAAATCCACCAGAATATTTAGTAGTTAAAAATTCTTATTACATTTTTTCTTAACTTTAATTGAAAGGAAATATATATTTTACAGCATAGTGCATTAGCTGTTTTTGAAATGTTTCATATCAGCTTCAAACATATATTGTAATGTCCTATTATCATTAATTTTTTTTGTAAAAGTATAGAACTCCTCAGTAATGAAATGTCGGTAACTTTCAGACCACCCATGTAGATAGTATTTAAAATTATATCAACTGTAATGCTATAAAGAATTATGAACAATGTTTATGAGAATTTTCATGATGAGACAGATAATAAGAAAACTGATTCAATTCAGAAAACCTAGCCCAGCTTCATTTATTACATGATCATCAAGAGATGGAGAGTTGCTACATTAAAGATGTGAATATAAGTTGTTGTTACAATTTAGAAATAGACCATTTATTTTATCTTTTTCCCTTGATGAGACTTGGAATTTATGGAGCTCTTAAGATAGATGTCTGCTATGACAGGTATACCAAGTTAGATGAAACTAACCTTTGGAAGGATTTATTCCTTATTTCCATGCCATCTTTCACTTCTTGGAGAGGGCTTCTTTGCTTCCTTCTTTTATCTAAATTAAGATAAAATTAAGAAAATTCTTAATAGACTTTGTGAAAATTTCTGTTGGAAACGTAAACATACAAGTTAATTAAATTCCGTTTTACTATGCAAAAATCAAACAAAAGTAAATGTAATATATGCACTAGAGATACAATATCCTATCTAAACCCTGACCTAAAAATAACCCTTGGCTCATTCTATTCCCCTATGATCTATCCCATTTCCTAATCTCTTCCTTCCCCTTTATGATACCTTTCATCTAGTGATACTTAAACTAAACATACACAAATATACATACTAAACATAAACACATACAGGCTAAACATATACATATATATACGAGTACATACATAAATTAAACATGCATAAATGAACACAGGCAATAAATGCAATTTCAATACAGGTAAATATGTAGTAACAGAATTTATAGATAACAGAGTGGAGTGAGAAAATAGAATAAAGATATGATCATAAAAATACATATACATGCAAAGGATGATTCTGTCCCAAAGGATCAAAATCACATTTTAAGCAAAATATGAGCAAAATGAACAATATCATGATAGATCAATGTTAGCACTCCTGAAAGAAAGATTTATGGCATTAAACAGAAAATAGAATTAATTAGTCAATCATAAGATGAATAACTTGAAACATTTTCAGCAGTAATTGAAATTTATTACTTTGGAAGTACTGCTCAAAAGTATCTTTTTTATTATGATGTTAAACAAACTGATTCAATGTTACTTCTGAATTAAGAAGAATTTTTGAAATTAAGGAAAGTTTGTTAGATGTATTTTCTTTAATGTAAAGACACTCAATTTAATTTATAGATTTTGATATATAGAGTGAAGCTCCTTAGTCTCTCTTGGAATGAACCTCTGCAAACAGCTCCTAGAAAGAAAAAGGAATATATTTGATATGGAAATATTTAAGCATTTATTTATGTTAGTCAAAAGCTTCTTTCATATATCATACTACAATACTTTACCTTCATTTATAAGCAATGTAGTTTCCTGTTTTTTTTCCAAATTTTCTCTGTCCAACCTCTTAGTAAATGATATATGTACTCATTTTCCTTGTGCAATGTTGCTCCTGTGAAGTAAAGATTCATTTCACTTTATTCACCAGAATCAGACTTAAAGTTTGAAAATTTAGAACAGATTTCAAACTCAACTTAATCTTTTAATGCAACCTGAATCTCTTTTTGATATTCATATTTTCACTCAGTATAAACAAAGATTTATTGAAGAAATTAGTTTTAATTTATCTTTGCCAAGTGAAGCAATAATGTGTTAAAAATATTCATTGAGAAACATCTAGAAAAGTAGTGATGATCAAATTTCTCATCAGGTTTCTAATAAAATGAAATTAATTTAATATGTTTACTTGATGATGAATTGAAAAGTTAGGGAATAGTAAGTTGATAAAAATTACTCACTGGGTGTAAAAACTGAGTAAATGTCTTATTCAAAACTTTTCATTTATCTTAAAAAATGTTAAATCATGGAATATAATATAATAACATACCTTTGTAAAGCTGATTTATATCTCTCACTGTACTCTTCACTTTCTGACAATGTATTCTTGGTAGCTGATCATACTATTTGATGGCTCGTCTCCCATAAGATGGAATAAGAATGGAATTTTATTAGAATAGTATTTTTAAGCAATGAAATCTTAAATGCATACTTAAATTAAAATATAATTTAGTTCCTCTTCCCACAAAACTGTGCCAAGAATGTATAGAATCAAAGTGTCAATGACAAAGTTTCTTTTTGCTATTTATTAAAAACATTGAGTAATAAATTATAATTATAAAATTATAAGAAAGCTATTTTAAAATTTTGCAGTTAATGGATAGTGAAATTAAATTAGCAAACAGTAAAGAGCACCTTTCCAGATTAACACAAATGAAAAAAGACTTATCCGTACCACATAGGATTGTATTTTATTCCACCACGAGGTTTTGATGCGTCGCATCATCATCAGTCATTGCCTGATGATGACGTGATGCATTGAAACCTGGTAACTGAATTTTTAAAAATCATGTATGGTACAGGTAAAAGTCTTTTTGTATTTGTCAATCATGACTTCCTACCACAAAGTTTTGCCAGAATCAATTCATAGTAGCACCTTTTCACTGAATAAGAAGCCTGAATTAACATTCTCCATTTTATAACTCAGACATTTTTAGGATCGAATTTCTAAGGACCTTATTGTAAAAGGCAGTGAAAATTGAAAATGAGAGCAATCTCTTCAAATCTTAATCTCTGATATAATTTATAAAAAGAGTAGCAAATCAACTGAAATTATAAGGGTGAAAATGAGGAGAATATATACTTAGAGTATAGCCAGTTTAAGAAACTCCCTCTTTTGAAATTACCCTGGCTCATATGCAATTTTCTCCCAGTCCCAGTCTCTTACACATAAAATATATGGTACACATATTGCTTAAGATACTTTAGTTACTGTTTCAGACATGGATTTACCCCATCCCCTGATGCATTATAAGCCGCTTAAGTCAATCATTTGCCTTATTCGATAAACTTATTTTTTTTAAATCGTCATTGTTGTCCTCTCACACTCGACCTACCTCTTGATTTGTTTCTTGTGAAATTATTCTTCTGCATTACTGATTTTTTGAGAGTAGAATAATGATATTACAAAGCAGAACAATCTCCATCCCCCTGTCACAGCTGATAGGAGTTCTGAGATACACTAAGATATTTTTATCACTTTTCCTCAGGGCAGCATGTTACGCTAAAAATTCACTTGCTTCTCATAAATGTATGTAAACATATTGGGAAAACCAGAAAAAGAGTGTTTGTGGGCTGTTGAGCATGGTCTCAAGAGATTAAGATGATCTCACTGCTGCTGTTTAAGAAGTCATTATTCTTCCCTAATTGTCTATCTGGTAAAATCTGCTTCATTGTAGAGTGAAAATTTTCCAAAATATAGTAACTAAGACACTCACTTTCTGCAAAAAGTTAACCACTCTTCTTAAATATTATGTAAGGTAACCAGGGTTACACAACCTGATATGCTATACTTCTTAAGACACAGTCTTTTCTTAATCCCGTGAGAAACATCTTAACCGGATTTTGCTATATATCAAGAGGCTGTTACTATCTGAAAATCTAGTATGATTAAGAATAATGTCATTAAGAGTTAGATAATAATAAAGTTCCTTTAAAGCTAAGATAGCTAAACCAGTATATGATTTATGGACATGTCATTCAATATGAGAATTTTAAAAATATTGTTAATCCATCAAAAGAATCAGAGTCCTCATCTTCATGGTATTTTCAATACAACCTAATATGATATTTATATGCATGAATTATAGCATACATACAGAATAATACTTAAATGATAGCGAGAATTTCCTGTAACAAAACTGGCACCCCATAACTTCACAAAGATAACAGAACTTTCCCTTTATAAAATTGTAGCACTATTTAAAATCTGAATCCTGCCATCTATAAGATGATTCATGATGCAAATATAGAAAGATAAACTCATTTAGCAATATTGTATTTTTAAACTAACTAGAGTTTCCTATAACATATCTAGAAATATGGCTTATTATTGAAGTAATGCCTTGATCAGTAATGTATACAACCCTTGATGCTTGGTGGAATATTTTGTGCTCAGCAATAAAAACAGTGCCTAATTATGATGCATCAGATGATTTGCATTAGGATTGGCAGAATTTTCCTCTCACCAGTAGTCTTACATAAATTGCATAATAAATGTGGTAAAAATCCTAATCATGAATTTCATGTTTAGTTCAATGCAATTAAAAATATTACCATCACAAAACCTAAGCACAAAACCAATGATCATACCGTTATAATTATTGGTAATTATACAGAAATAATAGTCCTTCATATGGGGCATTGTACTGTATGGAGCCAAAATGTGGACATTGAAAAAGAGAGAAGAAAAGTACATAGAAAGCTTTGAAACATGGCTTTGGCGAAGACTGGAAAAGATTAATTGGAAAGATAAAATTAATAATGAAGAGGTACTGAGGAGGGTTGGGGAAGGAAGAAGTATTCTAAAAGAAATTAGAAAAAGGAAGGCAAATCGGATAGGACACATTTTAAGGAAGAATGGAATACAGAAAGTGATAATAGAAGGCAAAATAGAAGGGAAGAGAGGAAGAGGAAGGAGGAAGTATGGAATGCTAACAGACATCAAAGAAGGAAGGAAATATGTCGAGATGAAGAGAGATACCTAAGACAGAATGTTGTGGAGGCAAAGTTTTGTTGAAATCTGTCCAAGGACAGAATGAACAAAGAAGAAGAATAGTCCTAGAAAATCAAGACAAGTTTTAAATTGATAAATTGAATAAAGGTTCTTACTTTAATCATGGAATATATTTTTTATTTGAAATTGTGATAATGATAGGAAAAAATGAGAATTTTGCTTAAATTGATGTTTATAAACAACTCACCCCCTTGGTTGACAATGCAGTTGATGGCAGTATTCATTTACAAGAATATATTTTAATTTAAGCCTATATAGAATGAAAGGTAAGAAGATGATTGTCTCTCTACATAAGGAGTCAATATGATTGAAGCATTTTTTAAGGCTATCAAATAATTTGCAGAAACAAAATTACAACCTAGTGGAACTCATTCTGAATCAGCCAGATTTTCAATAGGATAGCTATATCTTACGATCAAAGGCATAAGGAGTCATAAAGATATTTATCAGCAGAGGGGAAGAAATGGGAATTATTGGGTGATTGGAGATAATTTAGCAGACATTTTAAGAAAAATGAGGTGAACAAAGGAAACGTTAGCTCATTATAATTATTTGGGGACAGCTTAGGTTATTAGTGATTTATCTAATATTTTTCACATGGAATTTTGTTATTATAATTTATAGTATTAATCAGTTTTGTATTAGATCATCAGATACAATTATCAGAGACTTGAATTCAATTTATGTTATGATCCGTCATTATTGATGGGGAAAATTTTTTAAACACAATTGTGATTCTCATGCTCATGTGTTATCTAATGAGTATATCAAGAAAATTCCTACCAAAATGGAATCAAAGGTTAGAATATGATAGTCTTTCAATTTTATTATCAACTAATTTTTGGGTCAAGCTGAAGAAAATATAAAAGTTTAGTGAATTCTAGCAATGAATTATGTCATAGTTATAGTTGGCAAGGGTTACTTTCAAATGTTTCATTTATCAAGAACTTTATTGGAATTTTATGCAATAACCATCAAATCTGTTGATTACTGAAATCTTATGTATATTATGAATAAGAATTGTATTATATATACAACTTAAAATCCATGCTTGATGACTTATCAGTGTACCAGTATAGGAATTAGGTGTACAAAATTCAATGTACAGTCACTTACAAAAAAAAGTTACCACTAAAGGATGCAACCCGCTTAACAGACATGAAGCTCGATGAGAGCGAGTCTATGAGCGTCTCTGCTTTTAGCGCGCGTTTCGTCTTCCTCCTTATGCATGTTTTGAGGCTTGTTTGACGTTATTATCTTTAAATACTGGCTAAAATTCTTTCATTTGGATGCTGTATAAGCAATATAGTATTATAAAGGAACTAAAATCGGATTTTTCTTAAATCGGCTCAAATCTCACGCATACTTCACTCTTCTTTTAAAAAATCCGACAAGAAATACTTTAGTTGCCCATATTTTCTGCTTATGTATAAATTCTCATCAATGGAGGTTTGGAAAGGACTCCATTATTTTTCTTCATGCTCTACATGCCCGCAGGACGAACTTTTCCGTAAAAAAATAATAAATAATAGGGCTTAAATAAATGATAAATAAGAGAAAATGCAATACTATGAATTATGTCAAAAGAAGGGGAAATTAGAGAAAACGTAATTAGAATAGAAATGGAGTAACAGTGAAATAATACGTTAACCCTTCTAAATCCGCTTACAGGGATGATGTTGTTTCGCGTAATAGCGAACACATCGGATGAATAAGACGTTCTATGCGTTATTTCTCTGTTGGATAATATTTCTAAACGAGATTAGTGAAACCGTATTGAATATATTTTTAATTATTTCGTTGATATTCATTTCATCTCTCCAGATACATATCATCATGACTGAATGGAAGAACCTTAAATGAGTTTCGATACTTGATAAAGAGAGGGAAATGAACGCTATTTTTTCACCCTAAGCCGTGCCGTCCTATGGGTGCATCGCACCCGGGCAAGTAGGATGCCATGGGTATTATCCATAAATAGGAAAATTACAACTAAAACACCTACAAATTACGTCGATCTATTTAATGCAATATATTTTAATTTATATATTTAATCCACTGACGACCAGATTACAATAAAGCGATAGTGGGTGAGGTGAGGGTGAGCCCTGGCGCTGAAGTTGTTGGTGGTAGTTTTGGTAAAAGTTTTTTCGTAGAAATTACGCCCGGAATCACGTGTGGGATTAAGTGGAGAAAGATTAGCAGATAATGGAATGGCTAGGGAGTAGCAGGTAGGCGAAAGGGGTTCACTGAATTCTGCCTATGCTGATCTCGGAAAGAATAGCGAGGTCTAAGGAGTAAGCAGCGGGGGAAGAGATGGGGTCAATGGGATACCAGCCGTGAAGGTCCATTTTAGAACGTAGTATTTCTAGGAAGTAATCAATGAATATGCATTTTCGAGAACCTTCTCCCAAAAGCATCTGGGTTTTCCACACCTTTTCGTCCATTCTAATCGATGAAATCTCACAAACGCTGAATTCTTCACTCGAGAGGTGCATTGCTACAACATTTCACTTATTATAAAGTATATTTTCATGCAAATAAAAAAACTTTGTAAATTCCATACAGATATATTAAAGGCAACTAGTTTCGTCTATAGGAAATCATCAGGCACTGAAATATCGAAAATGAGAAAGACCGAGAGGAACAAGGAGGTGTGGTGGGAAAAACCGGGAATTATCAACGGAAAAGGGCTGAGGGGATGAGAAAGGAGGGGAGGACTTGTGGAAGAGGTATTCGTTGGTAAGGATTTTGTCCACCCCCCACGCGCCGGGATGGGCATTCATTGCAACGGTGTTCGTACACCCCGCTGAGAGAGTCGCTGGGTCTTCTATCTTTGCGGTGGCCGATGGCTCTCCGCAGATTCTAGGGGACATTGAAAGCCGCTCTCAGGTCATTAGGAAGCATGTGTCCCAATCTATAGGAGAGACTTCCGAGGAAGGGGATTCTCCGCTATGAGGAAGGGGTTGTGGAGGATTATTAGAGGGAAGGAGTGATTTTACGACATGAGAGGATATTTGGTTTTCTCCTCAAGAGTTTATCCGCCATATCTAGGCTGTATCCGTTATTTATAGCAATCTGTTTGATGATTAAAACTTCTTTAAGAGAATTGACCGGTGACATTGGGATGTGGGTGGATCATACTGTGGAAAGCGGGTAACTTCTGGGAAAAAGGATGGGAGGAATGAGAGGGGATGGTGAGGTCAGAATAGTTGGGTCTGCTGGAGGGAGTTGAGATGATGTCTGACTGACGAAACTAGTTGCCGATTAATTTATTTCTGTGGAATTTACAAAGTGTTCTTTTTTCTTTGCATGATGGCACCATTCCACAAAGTTATGCTGGAAATTTTAAAAATATATCTTGTTTGTATACCAAACTATTATATGTCGATTTCTCATTCTTTTACTCATAGATATAGATTACTCGTAAATGTCTCTTCTCACGGTGTGACCGAGGTTATAGGACACTGCGAAGTTCTTCCTTATCGCTTAATTTCTGTTTAGCTCTATTCCCGATCATTTTCTAATACCCTCCTTACCATACACGGACTGAATACTTTTCTTTGTGCACCACTGCTCGGATTTTTATTTTTAATTTTCGAAGAATAACCTTTGTAAAATTCTTTTTTAATCCAAATAACACTTAACAAGTTATAATCGTTACCATTACTCATTACTCATATGAATATGGTATTAAAACCTAATGAATTATATTGCATTTGCACTGAAGTGGCAAGCATGATTTTTTCTGATTCAATAAATGCACTAATCATAATTGATGCAAGATTTTCATTTTAAATATGTTTACCGGAAAATTCCTTAAAAATATAATTTTCTGTTATTCTACAACATGTTATTAGCAATGAAAATTTAAATTATTATATACATATGGATGTCTGCGTTATCCTGAGACTCGTTTATACAGCTGATTATCTTCGCAAGTTCCTTTCAACGGGTTTGTTTATAATTTTATTTAATTTAATCAACCCTTTATTAGGCGAGGTTAGGCCCGAGTGGGCCTCTCTTCCACCTAACCTCGTATGAAGTTACATCGCTATAAAGATTCAAAATAATAATAAGAGAATAAAAAAAGAGAAAGGAAAAAAACGGAAAAGAAAGATTTGATTTGCGGGAAAAAACCTCTATAACTGAAGGTGTTTATATATAGAATCTCAAAGCTTGCCGCATTCCCTTAAAAATTCTACTTACTTTCCGTACCTTGCCCCCTCTTGTCATCGTTGCCCAGGGCAACCCCCGGCTCGCATGATCTCCTTCTGGCTTTGGTAAAATATGTAAGCGTTTCTACCAGAGAAGTTCATCCAAGAAGAAGGAAAGAGACTTCTAAAATTTCTGCAGGTCATAAACAGCCCTCAACTTTATTGCTGTTTTCCTCCCCCAGATAAAGGGGGAGGGGGAGAGTCCTTGCCCGTCCTTCACCGCCCACTCCATTTTTCCCTGAAATGGTCGGCACGGCTTCGGAGCACGGTCGTGAAAATTTCTGAAAAAGTTTACTCTACCATTCATCCCCTCAGATGTTTCTAACGCCTTATATTAAAATGCAATTGGTAATTTCAATCTGTGATTTATCGCAAGAACTAGCTAGCAAGACGCAACGTGCCCAGAATGCGTCTGTTTGATTTATAATTAACTTGAAAAAGTATGACCATACTTCCGATACGTTTAAGAAAATATCTTGGATTAGACTAGAACATTGTCAAAGAATTCATGTTGTAACGCCAGGTTTCAGGGTCTTGCAAGCACAAACTGCGGAATATCTCTTTTCTAAAATTTTTAGCTTGGAATATATTCACGATTGCTATACTACATGCAAAAAATCTAAAGTAAAACTATATCTAAAAAACAACTTTAAAATCACCAAATTAATCCATTCCGACCTCCGAATCGCTATAATATTACTCTGCCATGTTAATGTCACTAAAAAATCGCTTTAAATAAGTTATTTTAACAACAATAACGAAAACGAATCCTTTCAAACGCTCAACGTGGACCTGCATAGCAGACAACGTCCTCCATCTTTATTTTCGCTCTCTCTCTCTCTCTTCTGGAGGCTCGCTCGCCCGAAACGAGGGGTCTATTGGACGAGTTGCCCCTTGCAAGTGGTAACTTTTTTTTGTAAGTGACTGTACACATGTAAACAAGTAAGATAAAGTTCCACCATTCTGGACAGGGCAATTCACTGTTCACAGTCTAAAAATATATATCATAATCAAAATGTATTATATCCTTTCCCATATCTTTTTCTCCTATTTATGGATTCCATTGCTCATCACTGTACCAATGTTTATTTTCCAAAGAAAGAAACTGATAGTTATCATAAAATACCTATAAGTTCCCTTAAAAACAACTATTGATTCCAATTTTTAGTTAGTTTTTAGAGATTTTCTATTTTTCTTTCAGTGATTTCATTGAGCACCTAGATTGTTGAATAAAATTCTTTAAGGTTATAATTATTCAAAAAAAATCTGTGAAAGAGGAATGGAAATAGAAGATCTAGTTTCCAAATATGAAAGGATAAGGAATTCATCCAACAAAACATGTCATGAAGATCACAATATCAGTACATAAAACAGTTTACGGAGAGCGACAATTGTGAAAATATATACCTGATGACACTATACATAAATCAGTTTATGCTTCCTTTTCCTCAATTTTCCCCTCCTTTTGGACAAATTAAACCTTTTTCCAATGCTTAACTTTCTATTTCTGAAGCTCTTGGGTTAAGGTTAAGGCTTAAATTTGAAATTTATAGAGTTTTTAATCTTCTGAAATGTCCTTTCTATATCGGATTTTTTCACACTCTAGTATACACTCTATTCAATTAAAGAAAAAGTATTTGATCAAGAGTGTGAAAGATTCCTCTGCAAGTGTAATATGTTATGTCATAATAATACGTAAATAATTTGAATTCATATCTAATGTATGCCACAATAATGCCTTCATATGTGATGCAATTGAGGAATAAAAGAGAGCATCCTATTACTGCTTATACAAGGGTTAATTAGCTTAATAAAGAAATTTTATAATTTGTAAATTAATCACTCGGAATTCTTTGAAATATTGTGCACTCAGAGAAAGATAGCAAAAATAAAATCAGAGGAAAGTAATAATATGCTAATCATCCTTATTGGCTTATAAATTTAATGCAGTGATTTAAAATGTTAGACAGTTGAAGCAAATATGGGAATGTTCAATGAGACTGGGAAGTCTTCTATGAATAATTTAATTATAATAAATCAGGAAACCTCTTAGCACTTTGAAGCTAAGAAAATGTTAATCATGAGTAAAAGATAAG
This sequence comes from Pachydiplax longipennis, assembly GCA_036926295.1. NCBI lineage: Eukaryota > Metazoa > Arthropoda > Insecta > Odonata > Libellulidae > Pachydiplax > Pachydiplax longipennis. The sequence goes on along the minus strand of JAVFKF010000026.1, from coordinate 22,338,305 downwards.
CACTTTCCACTAAGAATATTTTCTTGTATGCTCAGACATTAGAAGAAATTTTATTTTAAGTTTGAATAACAAAATTCATAATCTGAATTCAGGCAGACTTCTGGCATTGTTCCATCTATACATAACTGAATAAAACCAAAGCAAGGAAATTTATGTTTTATTTTGCATTCAAGTAAATTACTTCCAATGAAATAGTCGACAGACTCCTTAGCAAAGTATGTCTAGAAATAAACTGGATTTTCATTTTTGGTTAAGACCAAGACAACCAATACAGTACCCCCAAGAACTATTTAAATCTACATTAATATTTTCTAAGTAAGTTTAGAAGCTATTCTACCATGTATCTACTATTCTATTCATGCTACTACGACTACTACTACTTCTATTCATGCTACTACTCGTATGCATACTATAATCATGCATAGCTAACATTAAAAAATACAATCAAAGCATGCAAACAAATAATAAACATGCAAATAAAATAACAAAAATGTTCCAAGGAAATCCAATCCATGCACTGACAAAAATGAAAATCCATTCAAGTAAAAGTAACAGCCAGTTACTGTGAAAACACTTAATTGATAAATCATAATTCTTGCTTTGATTAACTCAGTAAAATTAAATTTCTCATATGAAAATTTATCCTTATTATAGAAATCAGGTAATTATGTATATATTATTTCTTTCAAAGTTCGAAGAGTATTGGTTACCTCTTCAAATTCTTTGAAAAATCTATTTTATTAATCAGTAATCTGAACATAAAATTCTTCAAAAATGAAGAAGCCATCATCAATAAGATTTGCTCAATAAATGAAAAATGTAATAATAAATGAAAATATGGCTACGGTGGAAAAAATTAATGTATTTATAAGGTAATATTTATGTCTATTACTCATATCTACAATAAAAGGTTTGCTTTCCTTTCTCTTCTTTCAGTTTTGGAAGTGTGCTATCTTTCAGTGACTCTAAACCCCAGTTTCAAGTCAAACCCAAGTTGATTCAATCCTGAAGGAAAAATGGACTAATAGAGTCCCTTCCATGACTATCATTGTAAAAATTAGTAACTAGCACTTCTTTAAAAATTTCCATGAGAAATGGAAATAAAAAAATGAATCTTTAATTTGAAAAATCATTCTTGTAATTCGCATGAAACAGTGGTTACTTCCTGATTGTAAATAAATCTCAGAGAAATCTAAATAATAGGAATAAAATTTTAATAATGAACCTGTTAACTAATTCAAAAATAAAGTAGAAGTCCGTTATAACGAGAGAGATAACAAAAATAGGTTAATTTCTCCTCAATTAGCGTACTCATTATAGTCGTTTTCTAATGCTAAATTTCTATCCTTTGAATCCAAGGGCTGCGAGTGTGGCAGAATGGAACTGTAAGGTTTTTAATTCTTATGCAAATGCTTCATTGATTCGAGAACCATAACGAAAGTGCGTATGTACGGAGGGAAAAATAAGAGTGCGAAACTCGTGAGAAGTTGCAAAAAATCTTCTCGGGATACAAGCCGGGTCGTCTGGTGGATTGTTTCCAACGTTCGCAGCCATCTTCTGGGGTGTCGAATCTGAAAAATGAGCACCCTTTCATAGTTCGCCCGAAGTCGCCTCCCACTTATCAGGAGCCTGCTGATGAAAAACCGACTTCGGGCGAACTATGAAAGGGTGCTCATTTTTCAGATTCGACACCCCTGAAGATGGCTGCGAACGTTGGAAACAATCCACCAGACGACCCGACTTGTATCCCGAGAAGATTTTTTGCAATGCTTTGGGCATAGCAGAGGTCAAATCGATAGGTAGGATTAATAACGTAAACTTGAAATATATTATAGAATAATATAGAGGAATCCAATCTATTTTATCCATTACATTACATCCCATCATATCATATTCATTGGTAGGTAAGATCGCCACAGGTACACAGTCCAGTAATCTCAGTCAACTTATGAAGTCTAGGAATTAAAACATTTGAAACTTAAATTACTCGCTGAAGTGGTATAATTACTTGTAAATGAATCGATATGGTTTCAAAGTCCAACACAATTGATTACCAATTAAAAGATTTGATTTTCTTAGCTTAGAGGTTACATTTCTGTGTGTGCAACTGCAGCTAAAAATAACTCTTGCCTCTTAGTGGGCTCTTGAGGATATTTTAGGAGCTTAAATACCTACATACCAAACTTTATATACAGTCTTAGAAATACAAATAGGCGGGCATACAAAACTTATATAGAGCATCAGTAATAGAAAATCTTCAGAAAAATATTTGTAAACGAAGAGGGATTTGGATGAAGAGATCAAAATCAGATATCCACAATTAGACAGATTAAATCACAAATATGTTAGAAAAATTAAAATATACGGACACAAATATAGGATGAAAAAGAATCTAGAGACAGATACTCGAAGCTTTCAAGTCAGGCAGGGGAAGAACGAAGTGATTAACAGAATTCGAGGAAGACCTTATAGGATTAGACATGACAAGTGACGAGGAAGAAGAAGATAGGGAAATTTTTAAGAACAGCACAAATTTGAAACGACCACAAAAGAAAAGAAGACAGGATTTATGAAGAGAGAAGAGCAAAAAACAACGAAGTTAGCACACAAAGACAATTTGGATAGAAGAAAAAACTGGACGCTCTCTTTAGTTAGAAATGAGTGCAAACAATATTAATACATGTAACGGGCTTCTTTAAGTAATAAATAAACAGACTGCGTTCTATATACTGAACGGTAATTCCACGCAAGGGAACAAAATAACTAAACTTCTACAAAATGACTAAAACGACTAAACTTCCGGATGATTATCTGCAAGTGTCCGACAGTTCCCCCGATCCCCTTCCCCCAGATAAGCAGATATCCAAAATAATTGAAGCACTAACTGCTAAATAAAACGAAAAACCAGAGCAACATGCGGCCTTCATTCACTTGCCGAAATTAATACCCGTCCTTAAATATATTTTTCGTAATATTTCTAATTTTCAAAGCGAAAATGGAAAGTGTTCAATTTTCAAGGTTATACAAGAAGTGAAAAATTGTGACTTGGCCGGGACTCGAACCCGGGTCTCCCACTTTCGGGGCAGGTATTCTATCCATTAAACTACCGAGTCACGCAGTCTCACTTCTGTAAACGGGAGCTTATATGGGCATTATGAGCTCCCCATACCAAGCGAAAACCTCGTCTTAGTTGGGATAGCGGTATAACTTGGTTGTATAAATCTAGTTGCCTTAAGTCATATTTTTGAAGAATGGTCTGCTTTTTGTGCAAAGAAAATGTCTTGGTTACTTAACTTTGGTCATTTTCACTTTACAATAAAGAAATCTTTGCCAGATAGACAATTAGGGAAGAATCGTGAATTTCCTGACGATATTTACGTGCTTTTCTTGTTAAAATGCTTTGACTCGTCTGGGGTCGAACCAAAGACCATTAGACTTAAGAAATCAGCCGTGTTATCTACATGCCGTGCACTTTAAATAATGTACAAATTTTGAAAGTCACTCAACTCCTCGTTTCAGGCCAACACGAACCAAGTATCTTTGATATACACACTATTTTTCCAAAAGCAATAAACACTAAGGGAGATGATAACAACCAACCAGATATATATCTATCAATGCATCGGAAACTGTCTTATTTGAGTCGCTCAGAGAGAAAACAAATGCACTCTTCCTTTCATAATAAATATGTTTAAGTATTACTTGGTGAAATCGAGAGAAAAATCCAATCACTTGATAGCATTCATACTTGGTTTCTACAGTCAACCGATTTCGACTCTAGCTAGATACATACATTGCATAGGAAAGTTGGAAAGCTTTGATTTTTTTCTTTCGCATTCTTTCTTTATGAACATCAAAGTAAATTGAGGTTAAAGACATAATGAAAGGAGGTATAGAAGTTCTTCCGTAGAACTCGTAACTGGATGGTACAGCAGCAGCAATCTAAGATACTAACAAAAAGCAACGATTAACTAGGACTTTCAAACTATGTTTCACGGAACGCTTGTTTTCTACAGAAAGGTGTTAATAAAGCATAGAATTGTTCCAAAATATAAAAATATACTGCATAGAATACAAAATATCCAAACGTATTTGACAGATTAATTCTCTAAAATGTCTCAAATATCTCGCATTCAGTGAAAATAATATTTTTTTAAGTATGCGGTATAAATTTTATTGCGTATTCTTACCTACCTCACCCTACCCTTCCTACTCCAAAATAAACCAGGTTTTCCGTTAAGCATTTTCCGTTAAGCATTTTCGGCCGCAGGAAAACTTAACAAATCCCCGAACTACGGGAATCGACTTTCACAAAAACGCGAACTATTTTCGCTAACGTGCATATTTGTGTACATGGAGGTTTTGGTAAGGTTATTTTCCATTGGTTAAATGGAACGCATTCAAACTGGTCTTTTGTGTGGAGGGCAGTTACCACCAAGCTATCGAATTGCAAGCTTTCAAGCGATAGAAAGTAAAATTAATATCTAAGTTATATGCATGAGTACATTTATCAGCTAATCTCCAACATATTTTGTGTATTCTTTTAAGCATATTAGGGTGACATAACGTCCTTAACGTCGCAATCTTTCCCTCCCACTCCACTTTCCCTCCTGTACTTCTTTCTGCATTCCTTTCTCTTTGTTGTGCAACCTATACTCCGGTCGTATTTATTGTGGTAAACGAACACTATTTTGAAAACATAGTGCAAAAAGAAACAAACGCATCCATAAATTATGTAAATTGATACCGTTCAGAAATATATTTTAATTACATTTACTTTGGAAGAGAATATAGGAGTTGAAAATTTATGTAAAAACTGAATGGATTGCCTTATTAATGGATAGGAAAGGAAAACTCTAACGCGGTCATAGAAAAAATTTTATAATTTCAGCGAAATTTCGCATCTACTTCATTATGTGGTGTTTCATAGTCACCTCTATTTCTTACTCAATCTTATAAAAAATAATAGAAGCGACCAATTAAAAAAACTGGCTTGAATGAAATCATTGCGGAATGAGGGAGAACATCTTTAAAATTTTGAAACAGAAGAAGGAAAGACAGAAGTCATTAGTAATTCTTCCACTAGGAATACAGTGAATCCATGATAAGACTAACCTCAAGAAGGGAAATATTGAATAGATTGCTCTCATTGAAATTTAATGGATGTACTTACACCATCGATAAGCGAAAATAAAGTAATTAACGGAATTGAATATTTAAAAAAAGATGCAACAAAGGACGTTAAGACTTAACAACTGCCTCTGATCTGAAGTAGCATTATCTGTAACGATATTGAAATATATTTGCAGAGATTAATTTTTATCGAAGGAAGGAAAATGAAAGGGGAAAAAGCTTTCCCTCACACGGAGAAAATAGGTCGACTGATACATAAATACAAGTCTCAAGTATATCTGGACAACAGTCGTCTTTGTATGCGTTCGTTATCATTTACTTCCCGCGAAAAGATCGGTTAATAATACCTAAATGAAATACGGAACTTGCGGATCCATTCAAAACGAAACGATTAAGCGATATTTAACGTTATTTGGAAAACATGTTACAATAAAAGATACGTACTGTAAAGTACTTACCCTGTTTCCGAGAAAGACAGTTCCGACATCCTGAAATTCGTCGGCCCATCGGTTTAATATCTCACCCTTCAAGCGCAATAGAATATTATTTCAAACTGTGAGATAATATTGTCAAAAACTCTTCCTGCCGCTTACAGATGAAGTTAACCACAGGACACTATAAAGAAAATAAGGCATTGTAAAATCTAATAGTAATATCAATTAATTGTAATTATGAAGGGTTAAATTAAAAGATTATTGTAAGATAATTAAAGAGAGGTATTGTGAAACGAGACATTTAAGACTTTTCCAAAGTTCTTACTTTGCCTACGTATCCAACTTTTTGGGTACGGCAGAGACAGGTCCTCACGGCTCCGAAGCACAAACTGAAATGAGTCAATTCTATAAAAGTGATAGCAGATTTGGCGCCAAAGTTTCCCTCCTAAACAGCGATTTTAGGATAGAAAAGGGCGGGATATGGTTTCTGGAACTTTCTGGAACATTCTGGAAATTTCATCGAAGATGTTACGATGATCCAATTGATTGCATGGATAAATATGACTGGGAGCACACAGATACTGTTTCATAACTTGTAGTTAATTTTTTTTTTCAAAATATTATGAGATGCTTTATTTTCTTCGTTGTTCATTTCATAAATAGGTCTGAGGAGGCAAATTCGAAAATTTGCAAATCCCTTGAAAACCAACTAGCTTCAGCTATTTATATTCAAAATAGTACAGATATTTTTGATGAATTAGGTAATGTAGACAGGAGCATGGGAAGTTGTAAGTTAGGAGCTATAAGAGAAGTCTGATGTAACTAGGTTTATATTTCATATGGACAGATGCTTGACCAAGCTACCTCAGAAATTAATAACTATTACACTGATACACTGTTTCTTATAGATTTCATAAATGATTCTCTCTAATTTTTCAATATTTTATAATTGAACTCATAATTGTCCTGAAACTGGTCTAAAGCAAGTCTTTTACATTTTTGAATGTTCTACATCTATATTAACATGCTGCTACCTGTTTTTGGCATGTGGCGGAGGATGTTTGTTTCAAGATATATTTTACTTTAATTTGACATTTATAGTTTAAGAGCATATTTTTCCTTGCAGACCAATTGAATTTGAAAATGGAAGCTAATGGTTTTGGATATACCTGGGAAAAATGAAATATTTGTCACTTAGATTATAGAAATAAAGGAAAGCTTCCTTTAGAGCATGAATTTATTCTTGTCAATAAATATTATCATACAAAAATACATGTATATTATCAATGCAAGTAGTATTCTTACTTAAATGGGACCAAATAGCTACATCAAATTGTAGAATCATGATTGCCACACCTGAATTAATCTTGAATGATTTCAATGATAATTTAATTATATCAACTAGCAATTTAATAGGACGCATCCAGATCTTTAGAAATGATGAAAATTCAGGCAGTAGATCTTTCTTTTTATTTTAAGTAATAAAATATAAATCACACTATCTGGTTTCAAAAGTTTTTGGTACTGTATTTGCTATTGGAGATTCTGTTGAGTCCCAAAACTATATATTTATTTTTGCTTATCTTACAAGATTTTTGTATTAATGATAACTACCCTAGCATCCAATTTTATGCCAGCATTTCTTGATGTAATGAATGTCGTTTTTCTTATACCATAAGGCTTAAGAATTAGTAAATATTGCAAAATTTTGTATACATTTTTATTGAATTGCTCATACATTTTTTGTCACATCTGTAAACATCTAGTTCTGTTCTTTTGGAACAATTAAACATTTCTCTGAAGATGTAATTCTTGTAGATATTTCTCTTTCAAATTATTTGTAAAGCAAAAAAACTGGTCATGTAACTACCATTATTCAGTATGGATAAGAAAGCTTTCTCATGGAATCCCTCATGGATTATAGTGCCATATCTTTACTAGATTTTTATTTTGCGATAATGAAAAAATATAGAACTTAGTTTCCAATAAAGGCTAAATTACATTTTCATTGTTTAATTAGGAATAATAAGAAGATTCATAGTTCCTGAGGATTTGTAAAAAAAACCACTGAAATGAATTTCAGCCAATTGCCTCCACTATGGAGAGGTTTACCATTATATGTATATGGTCATAAATTCCTTATGTACTCTTAAGGTGAAAATACATAAGCTTAGATTAAAAAATTGCCTTAGTCAAGGGGAGGATCTGTTCATAACCCCAATATTTTCATTTATATTAGCTACTACTTCTACCCCTAGTATATAATATTTCAGCCCTAGGTTTCATGATTGTTCTGGTTATAGAGAATCAATGGAAAGTAAAATGAATCAGTTGAATCAATAAAATTGCAAATCTTCTATATTTTGAAATTTTATGGTGATACAGATAGTGAAAACTCTCATATAATGCCAACTTGAAGAAAAATAAGTCAATCTTTTCTAATTCATCAACATACATATAGTTAAACTGAGATGGTAGTTAGAAAAAGAGGCTTGTAAACCTAGGCAATAGAAATGAAGGCTCACCTGTGACATCCCTCTCACATGGAATTGACATTGAAAGAGAGTTATTTGCAAAGTAGAGGTATGGCAAGAAATTCTCCACCCAAGTTTCAAGATTGAGGACAGTGAGAGCGGACCAGCGTATTCCATATTCTCCTCAACTGTTTCATTCTCCCTGAAATTTTTGATTCTCCAAAAGAAGTCAACTTCTTCATGATTAGCGCTGGCTCTGCATAATAGCAACAGCTTTTCCTTCACTTCTGAGTTATGCAACACTCTGGTTTGTCTGTAAGTATTGATTAATTGTAATTGGACAATGTAAATCTAAAAATTCATTTTACCAAGCTAATTCTGTAAAGAATATGCTAGAGGTAAAAATATGTAACAGTAAAATTTTTATCAAAAATCAGAGGATGATCAAATATTCCTCTATGAATAAGAATGGAAAATAAAAAGATAAGAATGAAAAAAAACTAAATTATATGCAACTTAAATGTCAAACATATTTTTCTCACATTCATAGTAAGTATTTATTGAATATATTCTACTTTTTATTTATGTAATATTTTTTATCTAACAATACAAAAAAATAATACTTTCAAGAAAAGAAGTTAATAGCAAATGATGTGTTGGAAAAAGGAAATAATGCATGGATGATAAATTCCTCAAAAAAATTTTGAGCCAATAATTAATCCTCTGAAATTACTCTAATTCTCAATTTTCTGATTCCTTCTCAAAATCCTTCATACGATACAAAGTGGCAGTTTTTCTCATTTCAGAGAATCATCACCAATTCTTCAATTGAAGCTTTCAATGCTATCATTTTAGGTTAATAACTGAAGGTAATTAATAAATATGTTACATTTCTCTATCTTCTTTATCATTCAGTTATTTGACACCCCATAAGAAGATTGATTTGATATTAGAATCATGTGCTCTGCAGTAACTGCACTGAAATTAAATGGTATATGTGGAGATTCATAGATAGAATAGCTTCAGTTATGTTAGTCTCATATAAAAAGAAATCTTTTATTATTGTTGAACATACTAAAATAACAGATAAAATCTATGAAACAATTATATGTTTCACAAAAGCATACTATTGATGAATGGATGTTTTTATATTTTTGACAAAACTGCTTCTGATTTATGAAAAATTTTAACAAAATACTTATGTAGCATATTGACATAATTGACACATTGACAGTTTTTGCTGTTGCATTTCCATGTTGATTGTATGCTTCACAGATATACTCTCCACCATCTGTCCTTGGTATTGGATAGTTTAAAACCAGCCTTTCACTACGTTAAAGCTGTTCTGTTGATATATCATCAAATTTTTTCCTGAATTCTGTCAGAGGGTTTCTACTTCCATTAATGGTATGAGGTTTCAGTTTAAGCTTTAGCATTGGAGACAACTTCCTCAGGTATTTGTCCGTCCACCACACTCACAACTTCTGATGAACACCATGCTAAGGAGGGAACCTCTTGTAAAAGCAGTAGCTGGAGTAGAATGCAGGAGTAGCTGAGGAGAGAAACAGCTTTTCTCATTTTGTTGAAGGCTACAATGATGTCTTAATTAACTAACTTTCCAGAATACTATTTTCAGTATAAGCTGCAAAACTTATAACTTTGCATTAGAGATTTTGACACACAAAACTGACACACATTAACTGATCTGTGTCATTAAATAGTACTACGTAGTTTGATAGAAATTTGTGAATTTAATTTATAAACCTAATTAATTTTCCTTAAATTAAAACTTAATACCAAATTAAAACAATTTGAGAGCTGATATACAGATATATTGTGAATTACAACACTATTGTTTATTGGATTTTTTATCATTATTTGTCTTAATTCATAATCTTGTTGGATTAGACTTTAAACTCATCTTAGCTTTACTTTTGTTGTTGTATACAATGTTTATTTCCTACATCTCATTTCTTCATTAGCCTAGATATGAGTAGGTGTGAGTTACAAGGAAAATAAGACATTAATAGTTTCACTAAAGAACGATTCACTCACTTCAAAGAACACAGTAGCAGATTCTCCCTCTTCCCCTGCATTAGCAACAAGGCAAGTGAAGTTAGACTGTGTCTCTAATGTGACAGGTTCCATGGTCCAATAGTCAGTGGTGATGTCCATGATAGGATGGCCTCCACGGAACCATTTAAAGAGTTTGACTCTGCTTCTGGTCTGCCAGAATCCTCCACTGAACCGAGGGGAGTGTGACCCAACTTTTCTTCTAAACATATGTAAGGGAAGCAGGACTAGTGAGGGTTACTTTTCAGTCATCTCCAATGCTCGAGCTTGAAACTTCAGGAGATGACTTCACCTGTAATTTACGAATAAATAAAAATCAAATTAGATTGTAATGATACAATTTTAGTGATTTATAACTACTACGATAGAGATGCTAGGGTTCTAGCGACCTAAGGATGCGCCTGACAATATTGTGTGCCTGCACATCGGGGAGCGTTCTAAGAGCGACAGCACTCTATTTTATTCAGCCAAATTACAGCGCCGCTGTGCTGTTTAAATTCAAATGATAGGGACTAGAGTTTTGGGTTATTTTTTCGAGAAAAATATTATACGATTAAACATTTGAAGTGGATATTTAATTTAGTGATACGATATTTCGAAAGGGAACTGTAAATGGAAACAGAATTTGAAAAGTGACTATATTTTACGGAAAGGTTTTACGTTGACTTTCCAATACGACTCTGCAAGGTAGCTCAATGATAGGAGCAATAGCCTTGCAAGTGGAAGACCAGGGTTCAATCCCAATCATTAACTTTTTTTCTGATGCGATTATTACCTTCCTCCTACTACTAGATTACTACCTTCAATATTACCTTCCTGGGAATGCGATGGCTTTTTCTGCATTCAGGCAGAGTCCGGCTGAGCGCCGCGGACAATCAGAATTCAGTCGCAATTACATTTTCGGCAGTTTATATCGAACTTTTAGCCATAATCAAGCTGTATATTTTTAGCCATTGTCATCCTACATTTTTTCCGAACATCCTACATTCTGGATTTCATATTTAAAGGTATATTTTTGAGTAACTTTGGGCAGTAGTAGGATTCGCTCGACAAGAGACGTTTTCCTCTTCATTCGTAATCATAGTTTAAATGAAGTGAAGAAAAATCATAGCAGGATAAGAGATTAAGATTTTTCGTATATACTAGCTTACACAACACCATATCTGATCAGGATAAATAGCTAAATTCTAAATGAGATTATCAAGAATGATACCGTGCAAAAAAAATTGCACAAATAGAGGAAAAAGTTTGGAAATGCAAACTACGAGAAGAGTAACTGAATAAATACGAGTAATAATTACGATGGATGGGAAAGTCTTAAAATATCCCTACGATCCCTGGCATTAAAATTGAAGTTTCACAGTTTCGGTAAAGACTACTTCTACTGTAAGAGACAACCGGACCGTTAATAGTTTAACTTCTTCCTCGTTTCTATCCATGATTACAGAACGGCCTTCCTCTTCTATAATAGTCTATTATAAATTTTAGAAGTCTCCGCAATATTTAACTTCGCAATTTTTAAATAATTTAACACTTTCCAGTTTTCCAAGTTCAATCTTTTCTTTACCCAATTCCGGCCGAAACCTAGGACGAGAAGCTGTTATCAAACGCACTATATAGAAAATAAAACCACTGACGGCGGAATTCCTTCGGCAATTTTAATAAGAATTTCAATCTAGCGATAGAAAACAAATAGTCTAGGGACACTTGAATCGCACTTCCTGAAAGAAAACATCTATCTCGGGGAGCACACGAAAACTCGTGGACTCTGGTATCACCATCAAAATACAGCCACCTAAATAAGACCTGCACTGCGAATAAAAGAAATGCTACGCAAGTTCTTTCATACGGACCGCTATTTCCGAGGATGAATCGCCGACTGAAGAAAGATGAAGAAATCGCATTTACCTTTGTCGATATGGTAGTATCATCCTGGTATCTTCTGGCGATGCTGCCATTGTATCACAATCGTAGCGGTCCTGAGTAGAGGTTCCGCGATGATCGCAGCGCAGAGGATGCCTGAAGTTCTCTGATGCACGGCGAATCTACGAAGTTCCCTGATGCACGGTGAATCTACGAAGTTTTCTAGATGCACGGCGACTCCTTGAAGTTCTAATGCATACAGTATCCTCTTCTGAGAAGATTAAATGTAATCGCGTTGGGCTTCTTTCCGCGCGATGAATAGAAGCAGTCTAAAGTGTTGTTTGACGATTCAGTAGGAAGAAGACTGGATGATCGCTCTCAGCAGAAGAGGAGACAAATTACATTTCAAGGAAGGGTTGAAATAAAACCGGCAATATTTCCGCGTTTTCCGTTGGCAGAATCCACCGTAACACTGACAAGTAACAAACTTATAATTGATACATACACCTAAGAAATTAAAAATCTAAACTTAGACTAGAATATTCAGTATTAGGATACAAGTTCGATAAAAGATTTCATCCAAACCTAAAATTGATTCTCCACAAAGAAAGACATCTTACGTGCCAATATATAGTATAATAATATTTTGGAATCCTTTCAAGCGATGTTTCAGATATAAACAACATCTAGTGGGATTTTTCTTTGCAACCATCATTCAGGTTTTAATTACCTCATTAGTATGAAATACCCACAGCATTTTCCACCTGAAATGAACGAAACGCCGGGTACCGGGATCGATCCCGTGACATCATTCACCAAAATCGAATGCGTTGTCCACTAAGCTTTATGGGAGCCCAAAGATTATCTAAAACGATTTTAGTTCAATAATTAATGCAATGGAATAAAATTGTCAATACAAAGCGAGTCGAATTTATGTATAATTTTAATCATATACTTTCCAATAGATGAGGACGGATGGAAAATAAAGAAAGGATAAGAGGTCAAGACTTCTGATTCCCATAGTTTGTCATGATATCAAAAAAATTCTAAGATTTGAACAATTTGGAATTAAATCGCCCATCGTATAATTTGAGAAGTAAAGGTAATAATAATTAAAAATATCACTAAGACTCTTGTCTGTGATGTCAACGGAAATTATTCTTGTATTGTCCATTTCAAATTAAATGAGAGGAATTTTCCCTAAAAGAAAAAGTTAAGATTTACTAATGTAAAGGCTTAAAAATACAATGAGAGCTGAAGCGAGATTGTGACCCTCTGCAGTAGTTTACTCACTGCCGAGAAATCGCGATTCTCGCCGACACAAATAGCATTACTAATTAAATCGTACATCTCTTTTCCCCGTTGAGAATCAGCGGGCAATTCAGTTAGTAATATATAATTCGTAAATATTTTGTCGTGTAGCCATTACGCGCCTCCCACCTGTAAAGGTCATCTCCATCTTCCCTGCACACTCTCTGGTCTTCAAACTTTCCCGCAATATTCAAAGTATTTGGCGGAAGATTTGAAACTATAACTAGTATTCTCAGGGTGCGCAAGATGTCGCTACATCTGCCGCATCATCGGCCGCTCGATTTTGACATAATTTTCTGAAGGATCTTTCGGCAAAATCATCCAACTTACAAAACGATTAAGCTGCAGTCGTCGATTTGCAATATTTCTTAGCGCGTAAGCTTAGTTGCGTCCTGAAGAAACGGCCATTGCTGAATCACATACCGACCTCCCCTATTAGTTTTTCTTATGCCGCACTGGCGTTGTCGCGTTCGGATGAGCGAAAGATCCGACACAAACGGGAAAGAAAAGAAAGTGAAAACAAAGAAAAGAAAAGGAACTTATATTTCTTTTGGTATGTTTGGCGGGTTATGCTGCCCGACCGACGACAGAATTTTGAAATTCAGAAACATACCCTGATGATCGGAAATGAAATTTTTGGTAAATCCAAATGTTATACCCTGTGAAATCTTCAGAAAGCGAGATTGTGATCCTCTGCAGTAGTTTACTCATTGCCGAGAAATCTCGATTCACCCTATCTTCTTTACTTCTGTACTTATCATTAATTCGGATTAATTTTTTTATCGCCATCAAATGTTGTACGTGCTATGTTCCTCAAGCCATCAGTTATACTGGAAATTTACATTACTTACTCATGCCATGCACTACGTTAAAAAGACAAAATGATAGATGTCGACCCCGGGGAAATGTGAAATGTAGCACACAGTTCTGGTTTATTTAAACATGATTTCCCTAATAAACCTGAGAAGTCACAGTCACGGTAATGTGTCTGGTTTTCACAAGCTCTTACTCCCAGGGGAAAGACTTAAGGATAGTGTAAATGTTATGTGTCTCAAAAATAGTTGAAATATCTGTGACTTGGAGTAGATGAGAGGAGATAGCAAGACGGTAATAAGAAGGGATCATTGTAAATGATTTATCAAAAACCATCACTCATCCAAGCCTTTCTTTTTGGTTAATTTTACGTTTGGCATAGTATTACCGGTTATTTTCAGTAGCAATCCAATTCGGTTCATCATTTGTTTCATCCTTGTCCCTTACTGTCGCTTCATTAATTCAATTAATAAACTGTCTTCCCATCTTCAGCTGTGTAAAGATACTTGGGAAATGCCGACTTTAAACTAATATCTAATTCAATTAGAAACACATTATCAATAAATATCGATATCCTTACAAATTATGAGGGAAAAATATCTACTGATTAAAAATAAATTGATGAAATCTTAAGATTTGCGATTGAAAAAATCTCTCATCTCCTCTCAGATGTCTCGGGATCAGTTAAATTGTCTTTACGACACGTCGAAAAACGAGGAAAACTAGGAGGGTAATGCGCCTCTATTTGAGTGAAATTCCTAAATCTTATATATAATTAGCGGAGTGTCCGTCTGTCCGCCTGTCTATCTGTCTGTCCGTCCCCCCTTTTATTCTGGAAACTATTTTTCGTTAAGCTATGAGACAAACTGCATTGTATTTCTAATATGATGAAAGTCCCACGAAAACTATTCTCATCTTCATGAATGCTCGGGTTCGAACCCAGGACCCCATAATAAATGCACGTAAAGTTCGTTTTTGCACCCTGCAGGCTATGTTAGTTTTACAGAATTAAATTGGAAATAATGGTCCTACGAAGTCAAGAAAAGTACCATAATTAATAATAATGTAATGCGCCTCTATTTGAGTGAAATTCCTAAATTTGTAGTAACTAGCTAAATCTCCCGTTGATTTTCTTCGGGGAAAATAGATGTAGGATTAAATTAGTAATGCTATTTGTGTAGAAGTGAAATTATCCTCTCCAAAGATTTTAGAAACAAATATAGGAGTCCAAGACCCTCCGAGCCTTTAGGTTGATCACTTAATGGTTTGTATATAGGTATGTATTTAAGCTTTCATTGTATGAAAATGAAGCAGGAACGATATTTATAATCTTTAGATATTAAATACTAATTAATATAATTCTAGGATGTTATTTGTAGGCATTTACTGTTATTGATAACATGATATAAGTTACTTTTATACGAATGCAGAAGATAAAGGAACTATAAAGACCCAAATAGGTCCCAAGCATACCTTAACTGAAGGATTCCAATGCAACTGTTTCCTATTACTCCAACTTCACAAATACTGTGCATTACTTATTAGACATTATTTAAATCCAGTGAGGTGTAAATCTCCTGGAGGAGAACTTCATATTTTTTTGGAAAATGGAAAGTGCTGAAATATACATAAATCACTTATGATATCATAAAAGGATTCGATAATCAATTATTTGGAAATTGTCGCAAGAAAACAATATTGAGTCCGAATCCATGTCTTGAGAAGATACATCTTAAGAGAGATGAAATATACTGTCTGCAATCGAACCCATACATATTTCCATTGATATCATTGCATGTTACAGGAGCGTCTCCTCTAACTTTCTAGTACAGAAGAAGTACAGGGAAGAGTATCGAAGAAAGTTCCGTGTATCCCGTTCATTTCTTAAAGAAGAATAATTAAAGTTACAACAAAAATCAATGAAACTCACACTTACCAACACATGTAGCGATAGTTGTATTTAATTGCTCAGAGAAGGAGGCATGAGAATCCACACAGAAGGATCCACTGAAAAACGGTTACTATCTGATTCACAAATAGTAACCGAGTAACAAAATCGATAGTTTTCCTTTAACCTCCTCGGCAATCATAGAGGAGCATCAACTAATTAACGAAAATAAGACAATCCAATAAAATAATACCCGCTTACGGTCTTTCGTTTACTTGTTTGCTTATATTCGTTGGTACTTGAAAAGGAGAAAAAGGGAACCACGCGGCAATGTAGCACCTTGGAATATTTAATAAACTGTGAAAATAAATCCTGTTATGCGCTGGAAATCGGTAAAAAATCTCATAATAGAAGATTATATGGCGATCAGTCATATACATGACCAACACCTATTCCTTTCGCAAACTCAAACTTATTATACAGTGGTACCTCGAGGTACGAGTACCCTAACATACGAGATATTCGAGATACGAGCCGTCGAGCGAGCGAAGTTTTGCTTTGAAATACGAGCAAAATTTGAGATACGAGGAACGGCCGGCTACACACTACCCAACAGTTCACTGTGCCTCGTGCGTCTCGCATTATCCCACGCATCCCCCCAGTATACTTGTTTACCTCGCTGTCGAAGCATCTTTTAAAAGTTTTTCTAGGGCTTTGTGCTTTTTGTGCAACCAAATACTTTATCACATTTCTTTTTATAACCTTGGGTCCGAAGAAAGTGAGTGGAAAGGCCAGTGCTTAGAAGAAGATTATGTCTCATTAAAGCATGAAATCATAGTAAAATGAGCGAGGTGTGCGAATAGCTGACTCGGCGAGACAGTACGGGCGTAGTATTTCCACAGTATGTACTGTGATTCAACAGAAGGAGTCAAAAAAGGGTTTAACGCCAGATAAGGGCGTTAGAATAATTTCTAAGCTCCGGAGCTCTCTCCATGAAAAGATGGAGAAACTGCTGATGATTTGAGTGACGGAGAAGCAGCTTAAAGGCGATATTTTAACACAGGGCATCATATGCGAGAAAGCACGAGCAATTTACGGTGATTTGCTGAATCAGACCCCGCGCACTTCCACGGACGAGGCATCGTAAGACTCGTTTAAAGCCAGAATGAGGCTGATTTAACAACTTTAGGAAAGGGACCGGCATTTACTCCGTTGTCAGGCATGGTGAGGCAGTAAGTTCGGATCTGAAGGCAGCTGAGGATTATCTCAAAACTTTTTCCGAGCCGATAGAAGCCAAAGGACACATCCCCCAGCAAGTCTTCAACTGTGACGAGACGAAGCTTTTCTGGAAGAAGATGCCGAATAGGAATTACATAACGACAGAGGAGATTAATCGCCTAACTCATTTCCGCAACATTCTGAAATGAAAGAAGGAACAAACCTCCTTGATATGTTTTTTTTTAATCCGGCGTAAAAAGGCAAAGACCGGTGAAGAAAAAAGCAGTAACTAAAATTAAGCATACCGCAGCATTTAAGTTCTGTGTAAGTTGCATTTTAGTGACCGAAATACAAATACACTTTATAAAGCAAGTTTATTTCTTTACGTTATCTTTTATTATGTTTTTCTATCCTATTCAAAAACACGTAACAAGAACAACTGGGGTGGCATTTTGGGGCCTGAAACGAATTAATGGCATTTCAAATAATTTCAATGGGGAAAATTGCTTTGAGATACGAGCAATTTGACATACGAGCAAGGTTACGGAACGAATTAAACTCGTATCACGAGGTATCACTGTATATCTCTTCTTTACTCGATCTGTTTCCACTCCTTAGCTCACATAAATGCAAGGACGATGCGGAGGCTGCTAATTTATCTGTCAGTATCACTGCAGAGTAACATAGAATCATTCTTTGAGACCAGACACTTTACGCACGGTTATGTAGCCAATGTTATTGATATGAGACAAAATTTACTCGCTAGGGATATATAATATCATAGTTATCGTCTTGCAAATACGCGCTTCCCTTTGAAAAGGTCAGCTCCATCCGCCCTATACACTCTCTGGTGCTTCAACTTTCCCGCAATATTCAAAGTGTTTGGCGGAAGATTTGAAACTATAACCAGTACTCTCAGGGTGCGCAAGATGTCGCTACATCTGCCGCATCATCGGCCGCTCGATTTTGACATAATTTTCTGAAGGATCTTTCGGCAAAATCATCCAACTTACAAAACGATTAGGCTGCAGTCGTCGATTTGCAATATTTCTCAGCGCGGAAGCATAGTTGCGTCCTGAAGAAACGGCCATTGCTGAATCACATACCGACCTCCCCTACTAGTTTTTCTTATGCCACACTGGCGTTGCCGCGTTCGGATGAGCGAAAGATCCGACACAACCAGGAAAGAAAAGAAAGTGAAAACAAAGAAAAGAAAAGCATGTTTTATTCAATTATGGTATGTCTAGCGGGTCGTGCTGCCCGATCTACGACAGAATTTTGAAATTCCAAATCTGAAGAGAGAAGGAGATAAATGTGGGGGGCACATGGACCTACCGAAAGGTAGAATACTTTATAATACTCAAAATCTTCAACCGAGTAACAATATAGCTGGATTCATCAACGAAATTGCTATGATTTGGTGTAGGAACAAAAAGGAAGGCGCAAAAGCAATGTGTTATCAAGTAATGCGCACTTACTGACGTAGGTGTGTTTTATGTATTCGATGATTCTTCCGCAGGAGATAACGGAGTTTATAAGTATTAACTGAATGATTAATAATACCCAGGACTCAACGAAAATCAATGAATAACACAAAAATAGTCACAATTATTATAATATGCAGTTATTGTTTGTATTCGATAGCTCAGGGAAGGAGGAATGAGAATCCACCTTGCAGGGACCACTGAAATTAACTTCCTGATTTGCAAATAGCGACCGAGCAAAGAAATCGCTGGTTTTTCTTTAAATTTCTCAGTATAGGTTGAGTAATATCAACTAATTAACGAAAACAACGCACAGTACAAAGAGTTAATGCACACTTACAGTAATTCGTATTTGTGTGTTTGCATTCGTTGATTGTTTAAAAGAAGAAAAAGGGGTGCACGTGCCAATTTACCTTCGAATATTTAATAAACTGTGAAAATAAAACCGGTAATGCGTTGGAAATCGGTTAAACGATTATCCGTTTTCTTTTCAACCTACTATTGCAGGTAAACTCCCCCTTCATGAATGACGGGTCAAAATTTCCATTTTTTAATAAACATGCAAAATTTAAATATAGATGACTTAATATATATATTATCAATCCCTAATTTTTTTAATAATTACCAATCAAGATTGGACTTCAACCTAAAAATATTAGCGAAATTCCGAAAAATTACGAATTCGAATCCATCGAACATTATGCAGTTCGTGAGAATCACACAAACGCACTGCTTTAAAATCATTGAAATAAAATCGACTTTGCGATAAAATTCTGTCCCTCAAAAATCTTCCTCGACGTAATGTATCTTCGTCATCTTGATCTCCACAAACGAACGTATAAATGTCTTTTTATAAACCGGTTTGATAAAAAAAACTCCAAAATGTCTGTAATTTTGTTCCCGCTATTTAAATATCATAGTTTACATTCGCTGAAATCTCTGTAAATAGCCTACTCTTTGCAAACACTGACGTTGTTTCCTACCATTAATTCGGTATGAACTCCACGTGTATTCTTGTGTGAGAATGAATGTATCGGATTCAACAATCGCCCTGGTCGTCAGGGGGACTGGTCGTTTACTATGGCGAAATTTTACAAAATTTTCGTTTATTTTGTAAAAGTTCTCGTAAATTCGATTCAAAACGTGTATTTTACGACAATAATAAGATTCTTAATTCAATTTACCTTCGTTTGGTACTTTTCTTGACGTCGTAGGAGCATTATTTCCAATTTAATTCTGTAAAAGTAACAAAGCCTGCAGGGTACAAAAACGAACTTTACGTGCATTCCTTATGGGAACGTATTATGGAGTCCTGGGTTCGAACTCGAGCCTTCATAAAGATGGAAATAGTTTTCGTGGGGCTTCCAGCACATTAGAAATAGAATGCAGTTTGTCTCATGGCTCTACGACAAATAGTTTCCAAGATAAAGGGGGGACGGACAGACAGACGGACACTCCGCTAATTATATATAAGAAGATTATATTAACGTAATATTTCTGAAAATTTCGTTTGAATTTTCTTGTAAACATTTTGAAGAGAATCATGTATCCCGTCGACCATAGGCTTTTGTTTTTGTAGAGTCAATATATTTAAATGCTATATCCCAACTAAAACATATTTATTAGCTCGTTAAAATTGGCTATATAACTTTGAAGAAGATGTATGGTCTCAAATACAACTACCGACTAGCTTTGAGGAAGCGTAGCACAACCAAGGATATGCCTCGTGATAAATTTAGCAAAACATCATCATATCAAATTTTCGCGAATATTATATGTTGAAAATGTAATAACAGTAACTGAAGTGCAATATTCCATGAACGTATTACTAGAGTAAGAGCTAACCTTGAGTATTTTTCCTACTCACACATATTGAGACTTTAATACATTTAAAAAAATTAAAGAAATTTCAGGGACATTTTGTACCCTGGAACTAATTAAGGAGCTATTTTTGATGTGATTTATTACATGTTTATGCCTTTAAATAGAAATATTTCGTGGGTTCATGGCAAAAATAATCTATCAAATATTTTTGGGACAAAATAACTGCTACAAAAAATCTTAGACCGGACCGGACACTTTACGCACGGTCGCCAAGTTATTGATATGAGACAAAATTTGCTTGCCACGGATATATAATATCATGGCTATCGTCTCGCAAATACGCGCTTCCCTTTGAAAAGGTCAGCTCCATCCTCCCTACACTCTCTCTGGTGCTTCAACTTTCCCGCAACATTCAAAGTATTTGGCGGAAGATTTGAAACTATAACTAGTATTCTCAGGGTGCGCAAGATGTCGCTACATCTGCCGCATCATCGGCCGCTCGATTTTGACATAATTTTCTGAAGGATCTTTCGGCAAAATCATCCAACTTGCAAAACGATTAGGCTGAAGTCGTCGATTTGCAACATTTCTTAGCGCGGAAGCATAGTTGCGTCCTGAAGAAACGGCCATTGCTGAATCACATACGGACCTCCCCTACTAGTTTTTCTTATGCCACACTGGCGTTGCCGCGTTCGGGTGAGCGAAAGATCCGGCACAACCAGGAAAGAAAAGAAAGTGAGAACAAAGAAAAGAAAAGGAAATTTTAAACCTTTTGATATGTTTGGTGGGTCGTGCTGCCCGACCGACGACAGAATTTTGAAATTCATAAACATACCCTGATGATTGGAAATGAAATGTTTGATAAATATAAAAGTTATACCCTGGAAAACACTGAGAGGTCAAGAATAAATAAATAAGGGGATGAGAGGGTGAGATGGTATTTGTTCAAGGAGGTCTTCGTGGAGTGAGGCACAACCACCACTCGTACACTTAGAGAAGCGTTAGATTTTGACGTGAGATTTGGGAGTTTTGACTTTAGGAGCATGCAGTGCTTGTCTCCTCGTATTTTGCAGGAGAAACAATGGATATTTATGAATAACCTCACATTCCTCCTTGAAAGACTAGAGGACACAATCAATGGAAAGTCGTTATGAACCTAACGATGTAAGAAGAAGTTAATTGGGAAAATATTTCCAAGTTATTTCAACGTGTCGATGTGTTGTCCACACTTAGAATTCCTCGCTGATTCATTTTATCACCAATCATTATTATTCCCATCTTATTCCAGTCACTTAAAGTTGACAATTCGCATTACTACTATTGAATTCCCCCTTCCTATATGACGGAAGTAAATCTAATTCATAGAAAAATTAAATGGAAATCCGAAGGATTAATTTAAATATATCCATCGTATTATCTGACATGCTGTATTCCGCTCAAGATTGGAGTATTTGTGTTGAATTACAACCCTAATAATCAACATCGTCAAAATGGCCGAGTGGTTATAGTGTCTGGTATAAAATATCCAAGGCTTAATCCAGAAGTTAATCCTATGTGGTTCGAATCCTGTTTCGGGAAAAAACTTTTCCCGAAAGTTGATTTTCAGATTTGCTTATATTTGATTATAAAGCAATTCTTTACTTGGTTACGCTTTCATTTATTTTAGATACGCGAAAATATGTTTTTATTTATAATATCTCAATATAATTCCAATATTAGCCTTTATTTCGTTCCCCAAAATGCATATAAAATTTACTTTAGTTCTCATTTCGTCTCATTTCTTCATACAGCACGCGTTGCTACGGCTTCATTATTTCAACAAAGTAATCCTCCTTCCAACTTAATAAATTAATTAATGGGGTACTTAACTTATTTAATTATCCGTATATCTACATAAGGAACCCTCTTGGGCCTATGGCAGGGGATGCACGCCCTCTATTTCATTAATAGACTTTTAAAAAATAATCCTAGAGCCGACTTGCTTTAGCATCTATTTCCCTTTGCTCACTATATCATTTCGGCCTATGCAACATGTATTTTTCAATTAAATACTCTAAGAATGCATAAGCTCGGATTCAACAATCCCATTGGTCGTCAAGGGGACTGGTTATGTGGAAAAACCGCAAAATCTCGCGAAAGATTCGTTTATTTTATCAAAATACTCGCAATTTTTAATCCAAAGCAATAATTCACGACTAAAATGAGGCTATTTATTCAATTTTCTTTCTTTTGGTACCTGAATTTGAATTTCGTAGGATTATTTCTAATTTAATTCGGTGAAAGAAGGGTGAAATTTTTTAAATGTGTTATAATGAGTGACGGAAGGCAGGCCTAACAATAGTGTGATTATCAAAACAGTAAGGAATCCCCGGGATGTCGAGGTTTTAGACTTTTGTTGACCGTGATTGAAATTGCCTGCCGCTGCGGCGGTGTGCTTATCGTGCTACTGCAAGTAGTAAGCCGTTTATATAACAACATAACAAACACTCTTATCATATCTCTAATTAAACGTAAGAGACAATAAGTACACAAAGGCGATTAGAATGAAACGTGATTAGAATAACTGATCACCAGTGGGGTGGGGATTTGGTAAGATAAACTGACTAATCATAAGAGCGGAGGCGGGTGGCAGGCCTTGATATTTGACATCACAGAATCTGAAAACTTAATTTTCCGCAAAAAATTTTCTTGAAACAGGATTTGAATCACATGGGATAAACTTTGGATACCCTTTAGAAACTAGACTAGACAGCCTAACCACTCGGCCATCTTTGATGGTAGAGAATCATTAGGTTAGGTAGTTTATGATGCAACAACGAGGCTGGTTAAGTACCCCATGCACCCGCCAGATAATGACAGATAATATGAGAGATACATTTACATATTTGCATTCGAATTGATTTTTTGATTTGACTATATGTGTACTTCTGACTGATTCCATACCAGGTTTCTCTGGCCTCAAGGAATCAATAAAAATTGTTAGTATCAATTTCTCTATGGCTCTGGGCTCCAATAATCACTCATATTGGAGGTATGTCAAATTGTATTATTTTCTCCTCAGTTGGAAATGGAATTCTGCAAAACTTCATTAGTTGACTGTATTAATTACTTTTATCCTATCAAAAGACCTGCTTGTACTTATTGTGGGGCCTTCACATTTTGTTTTCATTAATTATTACTTTCTATAGAGAAAAATGTGCTTATAAAGATAATTCACTTAAAACTTTCAGATATTCATAATGAATTGGTCACTCAGTCAATAATGATGTTTTTATAAAAAGTGTGTCCAAAAAGTAGGTATCCCTATTTTAAGCTCAATATCGAATTGTGGTAGGAGGGAGCCACTTGTATGTGTGTTAGTACATATGTTGTGATAGCACTGAGTAATGCTCAAGATCGCTCATCTCACTGTATTTTAGTACAACAATAGTTTTCATGGAGACATCTTAGCGTGTTTCCACCAGCTATGAAATATGGATCGTTGTTAGTTTTTTGACAGAAAAAAGAAATAGTAGTGGAAATTCATCCCCAGATATCCTCAGTCAACGATGAAGGTGTCATATCAATTGAAATTAGTCATTGGTGTACATTGTTAATAAAGGGAAGACAAACTGCTTGTGACAAAAAGCATAACAGTAAGCAAATGATAAGTCTGCAAGTTGATTTGAACTACGCTTTTTGCAAAGCCATAGCTTTTGATAAATGCTTTAGCTTGGACGTAAACCTATTTCCTATGCAGAAAAAACATCTTGTAGATGGCAATTCCCTAATGATTATGAACTCAAAAATGAAGAGGATTGTTGGGCAAGGAATTTGGCAAAAGAATGGTGTAACCTAGGCTTAATATATTGTTATAAATACATCAAAAATCCATAGGAAAAGGAGATTATGTTGAGAAATAGAGCAGAGGTGAAAATTAATAGATTTTATGATTTATAGACAGAGATTTTATTTTCTCTAGCTGAAGGAAACTTTATGGATACCCCTTGTTTATTATTTGTATTTTTCCCTAGATTTAAATATGAAATGTTTTCTATCTCCCATCAATTTTCAGTTATTGCAAATATAACATCCGTGACAATAAACTAAAATATACCTTCTCATACTATTAGTAGTGAAATGAAATAAAAGGAAAATATAACAGTTTCAAAGGAGTATATTTACAGATACATTTATACATGAGTCTAGGTTGTATTAACATTTTAAACATTCACACAAATGGATCACAATTATCACATAGCAGAGGTATCTACAGGTAATCCATTCAAAAAGTATAACAAACCTCACACGTAGAAATTTTTATTTTTGGAAAATAAAAAAGATGTATTTCCAATCTCTTTCCTCAAAACAAAAATTAAGAATGACAACCCTAAAGAAACTGTATTTATTAAACCACAAGGTTTATCAAAAAATTTATGAAAAAAATTAGGAAAACATCTAATTACTAAGTCAGATGAAAGATAATATGCTAATAACAAATACAATGAGAAAACATTATGAACATAACAACAATATCCCAGAAGGGATAATTAATAAATAATATTTTGTTCCAATCAGTTATCATAGCCTTAGATGGAAAACTGAGCATCAAACAATAACCTCTTTAATGCAAACATTTACCATTAAATTTAGATGATAGTAGATGAAAGTTATTGTCTACCACCAGAAAGTTGTTCCCATTCCTTTACGCCTTTTTCATCTGTGCGTTGAAGCAGACAGGAACCAATGAGTAATGATGACAAGAAAAGGATGATTCCATCTAAATTCCTTCAAAATAATCATTGAAAAACTAAATTACGTTTTTAAATGAGTTATTCTATGAAAGTTAAAAAATATATGACGACTTAGATGGAAGATCTCGCAAAAATGCCCTCAAGTAGGTTCTAGGGTATAAATGTTTATCATCATGTAAATGTAGAAAAAATTTCAAAATATCTATTAAAATATAAAATTTAACTCATTTTCATTAAATAGGATTTTAAAATACCAAAATTGGTCATTTTAGAGGGGCAAACGATCAATAGCTACTGTTTAGTTTCTTAAAAGGATCTGTCAAGTGCAAAATGCAAATGTTAAAAATAATACTTACAGTAACAGTGCATCAACATTTCATGAGTAGTGCTTTCTGTTTACAGTTTGAAACATCCAGAAATTAAGATAAATTTGGTATTTACAATGCTTTATAAAATCTTTGAATAAAAATACCTGGTAAAAGAATGCATAGCTGGCAAAGGCACCATTTAACTTTAAATGACAATCAATTAAATTAAGATGTATTTGTTGAGTAAATATATGAAAATGAGACCTCAGAAGTTTATTTCAGATAGAAATTGAATGAGTGAAACATTAACTGGGGGATCATTGATCAGTTTCTAACTACAGAGATGGATCCTCCAGAAATGAGCACAGCATTTTTAAAGCTTTTGCCATCCTACATTGACACTCAGTAGTTGGAGCATCCAGACTTATGACGATAGATAAAATGAATTAATCTCAATTTGAAAGCCCAAGATTTGAGAGACAAGTATAGGGTATCAGAGTCATGAGGCATGAACATGGCAGTCAAAGTCTCTCTATAAGGGGGTTTAAAAATGAAACCTCTAACTAACTACAGAGGAGGATATGAAATGGAATGTTGGAAGTTGCAAAAAGCACTACTAGCTGACTTTGTCATGCTTTACAGACTTCCCTTCCGGATGGTATGTTGAAGTATCTGGTGGCTGTTTGGCTGGAGTAGTAGGAGTTGATACCACAAAATTCTTCCAAGAAAGACATTTTCCAATCACGTGAATGACCTTCCTTTTGATTGCGTTGACCGGCACACCGGGTAGCAATGCAGACAAAGTTGGCCACTCATATTCATTAGGAACAGTTCCATCAACTGATGCCTCAAAGAATGCCAAGAGAGGAAACCATATTCTAGCACGTCCAGTATCACGTCTCATCAGTGAGCGGTGATGACTTGCTAGCGTATGGTAGTAAAGGAAGAGCCTTGAAGTGATGTAAAAGGCGACAAACACATCAATGGAGTAGTGCTCATGAGCAGAGAGAATGAAGAAAATTCCAAACATGTTCAGCAGCCAGGTAAATGTGTGGATGAAGTATAGATACCTAGGAGTGTCTGCAGATATGAAAAAAATTGAAAAAGATTAATTAATTTTGGGGTCTTATATGAGGCAAAAATACCTCCAATATTAAAAAGAAGAATTCTTTGATTTAAGTCACAATTCTTAATGTTTTAAAAATATCAAATGGATATTTACAGCAACATAAATTAATAAAGCAAAACTTTAAAATTTTTGTTTCTAAAATTCCTTCTTTGTATGATCTCAATCAAGATTTCTTTTCTTCTTGAAGAAAATATGATGGTCTGTTAAGAATTGGAAAAGATACAGCAACTTACTGCTATGCTATAGAATTAAATCTATACATTTCTTAACAAGTAACCTAATATCATAGATAAAGGATTAGCAAAATAATTCACAAATGTCATTTTTGTCATAATATTAGCCTTAGGATGATGAACATGAGCTCCTTAAAAAATTCTGCTCCATAAACAGATTCCAGAGAAATATGGACTCATCATAACTAAAAACTTGTTAATGGCCATGAGCGTTTTCAGTGTGTGACCACTATTTTGATAATATATTATAACATATATAATATATTTTGGTAACACGTTGAAAGAAATTAAAGACTTACATTCTGTAATAAAGAAGTTTAGCATTGTGAGCGCCACAGTATGTCCACTGAACATGTAATCACCGCAAGTTCTAACTCCTTGGATTGACATACCAGCTCCCTTCCATATAAGGTATGCCTGGTGTGCTTTGGCCCAAATATCACCATATGGCTGCAAAGATATGGTTTAAAAGAGATATGAAACAGTGAGGTAGCAAAAAAGGTCAACATTTTTGGAAAAATATAAAAACATATTGCTTTAGAAAATCTCTCTCCTCTATATTTGAAATAACACCTATACTTTGCATAGCACTTAATACTAATCAAAAACGTTTTGTAAAATTAAATTTACAGCAATTTTTCCTGAAATGAATGTAAATATTTATGCAAAATTGTTACACCAAGCAAGCAAGATATAATGCATAATGACTTCTCTCAAAGATAATAAATAAATAAATTTTTTTTCATTTCCTGTAAATTACCTAGGTATTTTCTTAACCTACAAGGCATTCAAAAATTTTATGAGCATATATATGAGGGTGGTCTGAAAAGTTTCTGACTGCAGATTTTTCAGAAATCTTCAGACAATTTTCAGAAAACGTGTTGAGAAATAGCAAAATGTCAGAAACTTTTCAGACCATGTATACTTCATCTAAAACAGATTTAATGCTCTTAACTCATTGAATATGCAAAGCGAAACCCGAGTCATGCTTTAAAATTATGGAAGGACCAACATGCAAGTTCCTTAATCATGAGAATGAAAATTTACATCCAGATATTCGAATAACAGAGTACAAAATTTTGTAATAATGAAAATGATATAATCAAGAATTGAGTGATACTATTTGAGTGAGCATTTGTGAATCAACAATAGAAGCAAACATTCACTGACTAACAGCAAAAGCTAAGTAATGCATTTTCAGCTACTTTTGTTGATTTGAGTTGATTTGGCGAAGAAAAAATGTTACATAAAAAACTTATTTAGCCTTAATATCATATTGGTCAGGAGGATATTTTATACCATCTGTTTAAAAGTTTATTCACACTTGCATTTGGAGGCAATTATTGCAGACTACAAGGAACTTAAATGTATGAGATCATTTATAATTTCCACATTTTTAAATTAAATTTTCTTGAAATAGAAAAAGAGCTATTCAAATATTAAAACATATTAAGATGACAAGAAGCGCAACTTTTTTGAAGCAAACTATTAGAACAGAGCAAACTATTGCTAAAACTTTTGAAAAACAGAAAATAACAAAGTTAACATTCAATAACATAATTTGGTAACTTTCCATGTTTGGTAACACTGTCATAAAATGAGAGATAATAACATGGATTGTGATCTTCAGGTAAAAGGGATATTAATTTATTGGTAAAATTTTTAATCTAAATGGCTCACACAAATTTCTTGAAAATAACCCAAAACAGTTCAGCATAAATTTCAAATTAAGCACAATGCATTAAACTCTCCAAATATTCAGCATTAAATAAGTCCATATACATAGAAGCAGACTTCTGACATAATTGCACATATCTTAGAGCATCTGTAAAAGTAAATGATTTTGGTAAAAATAAGAAGTAAAATTTACCAAATAGAAGATGTGCACTAACTAGCATCAATTGAAGCTCTAAAAATTTTAATAATATTTGGCTACATTACTGAAGACATAAGTAATTTCATAGGTTATTTCTGAGCATTGGATTAATAGTAGAAGAATGAATGTGCCTAACTTGTGAAGTATTCAATTTTACCATCATTGAACAGGTAATAAAAGAAGATATTGAATTAGAAAAATACAACTTCCTTCAGACAGAAATTTCAAGCAATAACTTCCATTATAAATCATACAATAAACACTCAACATTTGACTGATGCTTACAAAATGCCATTTCAGATCAATATGAGAGATTCTGATACTTTCCCCAAAGTTAACTGCCACCAAAAATTCTATGGAGGCCATCAAAGAAGATGCAAAACTAAAAATAGAGGATTGAAGTATTGGATTCTAAGAGGAACAATAGAAATCATTTGATAGAAATAGAAACATACTTTGGATGCTTTGCTATCCACTTATGAGACAGAATTTTCCCTTTTCCAGAGTATAAATAGCTAGAGACTGATGCCGAGAGAGTTCTCTGCCTTAGTCGATAGACAGAAAAATATTTACATTATCTGTATCACAATCCTCCTCTTTTCTCTCCTACCTTACCTTGTCTCTAGTGGGGTTCTTTGGGATATATTTACAATGACTAATTTTATTAGATGGTAATGAAGAAATTGCAAAGCGGAACAACCTTTATCTCACCATATTTCATTAGGAGCTGACACTAGCTCTGAGATAGAGTAAGATCTTTCCCATCAGGCTCATCTCAGCCTGGATGATGGATTTAAAATCATTGGTGTAAAGGCTTGGAGATGATTTTCTTTGATTGCAATCTTAACTTAAAATATATTGAATAAGCCAGATTTGCAGCGCAGTACTTGGGATGTTGAGCATAGTCTTGCAGAGATTGTTGCTCTCCCATAATTGTCAATCTATGCTTAGTTATGTAGTGAAAAATGACCAGAATTAGGTAACAAAGGAAGATGCCCTCTCCATTAAAAAAGGCAGACCATTCTTAAAAAATATGACAAGAAGGCTTTAGCATTACAGAAAATCAGTTGCAGTCTCTCCATAGTTTTCTACAGCAGTGATAAGTAAAGCGAACTAAAAAAAATTCCTTTTTGTTCTTAAGGTGTAAAGCACTTTTTTATAGAGTGAAGAACTACTAAATCCTTCCTCTTTGTTAACTAATTTAATTAAATTAAAAATCTGTAATATCTCATTATAATGCTGTCCTGATAATTACATGTTACATAATTCCCTGAAAAGCATCTTAACCAGGTTTTGCTGCAGAAGTTCAAAGTAATTTATTAAATGGAATTTTCCTTTCCATACACACACACACACATGCTATGAAAATGCTGTGCACTACAAAAATTATATTAACAATCAGTGCATTGAGGTATTGATGAGACAAAAATTAAAGACAGCCACTTCTTACTGCCATAGAGATGTTAACTATATTCATCACATTGTTTTATAGCTAAATGTTATAGAAAGGGTTACAGGATAAGATTTTCTGAAAAAGAGCATACAGTAAATGGTGTGCATCACATTTCAAAGACCAAGTTAAAGGTAAATGTTAATAGCAGTATTAAGAATAGAGGGACATAATAATAAACTAGTAAAAATTTTCAAACAGTAGCAAAGCAGAAAGCTTATCCCATTCATAAAGGCTAAAAATGAAAAACCCATAGAAAAATAATGCTAGTGGAAAAACAGAGAGAGATGCCTGAAATAAATCACAATCTTTTTTCATCCAAATTTTGTAGCAAGAACAATCAGTTATGTGCTATAATATGTGATAGATATAAAGATATTAGATGGTTAGTAAACACTACTTCTAGCTGTATTTCACAGAAAACACCCTAAAATCAGTGTTTCCCAACTGTTGGGATGGATACATCTATTAGATGAGGATAGAGCAGGTAATGTCATTTTATATTACGCTTATTTGCAGAAAAAAATCTTCCAAGAATATCACTTCTATTCATCAGCAAACAAAGTATTCGTAAACTTAAAATTGCAAAGATTGGATATATTTCCCCTTAAAGCTGTTTCAAAGAGGTGAAAAGTGGGCATCATAAACGTTGGAATAAGCTACTCTACGTCACTTAAGAGAGGTTGTGAAGAAATCTAAAAGAATTAAGCTATACATTTTTCCACTTTCCATATCTGTTTTGAACTTTTCCCAAAAGAGAAAATCCTTGACTGTGTCAAACATGCTAAACCTGAATCAAGAATGCACAGAATATCCTTCTCGCTCAGTATATTCATTAACATTACTGGAGTTACAATTTCTGTCCTACATCCATTAACAGGAGAATTAATTCTCAAAAATTCTAGAAGAAAAATTAGAAGAAAAGATCCTCATTAAATGATTATATGCAATTAAAAATAAATTCTTTTGGAATCAAAATACTAAGAATGAATCCAACCAACATCATTAAAGTATTTTAATTAGTTTCCAAGTAAATTATATGATTCATAAATTCCTTTACACTAACTTAAGTTATCAGAAAAGAGATACATAAGTAATTCTTCACGATGTTACCTTTCACATTTCCAGAGACCATGCAGAAGAAATTCAATGAGTTAATAAATCTCTCATGACATTTAGTGTTATTACATTTGAATAATTATAATGGTAAGGATATGAATTATTAGTATATGCGCCATTGTTTTCTGCATTGTCATACATGCATTAATATGAATGAACTCTGATTAAAAATAAATATGGGTCTAAATTAATACTTTCCTATGTAAATCAAATTCCAATAATGTATAGGATAAAATATATAATGCTATCTTTTGTATCAAAATATCTCTAACTCGGTTAAGCCAAGCAAATAGTAACCATCCAACCATTTTCCCTAAATTGAAGTTTTCTTAGAAGAATTCCTTTAGAATTATAACTAGGACTACTGAAATCTATCTCAAATAGAAGGGCTAAATCTATCTAATTTAGAAGGTTCAAAATTCAAAGAATATTACTAAAGGGAATCACTAACAAATTCTATGAAAGATGGAAACCTAAATTAACTGATAGAGTGCAAGGAGAAATATGAAAAACATTAGCTCATGCAATCATAGAAAAGATAGCAATATACCAAAAACCTGCTTTTCCACATCCAACTAATGACTTGAAATATGCGTAAGATCAGATAGTGATGGAATACCTAATATCTCATATTCATAACATCAGACAGTGATAGGTGTACAAAGGTAAACTTTTTCAAAGACTAGGAATCCACGAAGAAAACAAAAGGACACCCAAAGGCTCATATCTCAGAAAATGAGGCAAGACACAGCCACAACACTGAATACAGAGTTCCAGGAAATGATGAAGGAATACTTTCAAGCAAATCTCAAGAGACAAATAGCCCCAGTTGGTTAATTACCAACAGCTGCTCCAATGCTTTTAATCAGCTGTTGAACTCACCTGTGTCTCATTCCCAAAAACAGGGGTCTGTTTCCCACCGCAGACGAAAAATAAAAAGGGAGAGAAAGAATTTGCTTGAGTAGAAGGGCAAAAAATAAAGCATCATCTGGAATAAACATGGAGGAAACTCAAAAGAAAAATCTGCATTCATGGCATCTTAAATTTTGAAAATTCATTTGCACAGGGATACCAAATTTTTCCAAGATATTTCTTCCTCTGAGAAAGAACACCTCAGATTACTTAGTCTAACATATTCATACAGCATAAAAAGCATATATGCTTAGCACATTTGGTGTTTATGCTTATGAAGTATTTTGGTCAAATACACAAAATGTGCATTGATGAGGGAAAATCTTCGGATATCTAAAATACACTATTTGCTGTATTAAATAATTGAGTCGTCTTTGTAAATAATAGTGCAATTATAATCAACTTATAAGTTAACTTAAAGAGTATTCAGATTTAAGGGATACCTCAGACAATAAATTATGGTGAGTGAAAGAGACTACTGAAGAGTTCTTAATTTGATATCGTGTACCGAGAAGATTTTCTTAATTTTTCAGGCAAGGTGAGCCGTGGTAATTATTGACAAGAAGGAAAAGCTGAATTCTAGCATGGAAAGCGTGCTCTGACTCAGTGAAAAGTGAATCAAGGTTACATGAAAGTGAAGGGTATCTTTCAATCCAATATACTTAATTTACACTAGCTGCATACAGCTAGTCATTTGCTCTGTTCAATGAAATCTTCTGAAGAAAAATCTCAAACTAATCAACTCAATCTAATAGTATGTAAATAACTATAATAATGTCAATTTACTTTTTCACTTCTTTCAATATTTACAGAAATATTTAGCCAACACAATTCCTATCTCCATTTATCTGTTGATAAATAAAAGAAGCTCAATAATATATATATTTTTACTGAGGTACATGCAAAATTCCAATAGAGGAATATAAATTGCCGTTAATTAAAAATTTAATATTAAAAGTCCAGCAATGGATCCACTGATGAGTAACCTGGCTGGTGAATTTTTCAAACAATGAGGATGTTTTTATTTTTCTTTAGGATTCAGTTCTACCAATTTAGCTAACAAAAGTTGACAGTCATGCATATATAAATATGTGCAGAAAAATTTGACCAAAAATGTATTGGATATCTGCATTTATGCTAGCTTGTAAAGGTTTATGGTTGTCTTTATGGCAGTCCTGATAGGTATATTTTAGTTTTAGACCTAAACGGAAATGGAATTTCAGCTATTGAAGTTGATATGGAATATATTATTTTCATTAAGTCATCATACATACATATGCTTCTTATTAAGGTATTTCCAAAGCTCAAGAAATATAATCTTGCAAACTTGGTTCTTTCTAGTGAATTAAAAAAAGCAGAGGCAAAAACAAAGGCAAAATATCGAAGTTTAGACTAAAGTTTTTGAATGACAGGACACTGTTATTCACAACATACTGATTTTAAAATATTTGTCTCAATTATGACTGTGAAGTCTGCTCAAATCTCATCCAAAAGCTCAAAAACCATCCAAAAATTATCATTACTAGTTATATCCATCATTAACTACATAACTAATTTATAAGTAAGGTAAGAGTTTTATAAATGATGTATAAAGAATGAAAACATTTAGTTGGTCAATAAAAGCACACAAAACACATCTTCTACTTAATATCTGTTTGATAGTTAACTAGAGCATTAGATATAAGGTATTTGAGCAAAAATTTACACAATTTATTGATTCTAAAACAATTACAAAAGGTTCGAGTGAATTTAATTTATAAACTTAGTAATAGCCCTACTTTGAGAACTTAATGCCATTCATTGATAAGAATTAAAGGTTATGTCAAGATGTTAAATTAGCTTTAAGAAATTGAACGGGGATTCAAATTAATTAATTGAAGGATATTAAAGTTCAATGAATAAGGCATCTCATACCTGCACTAGCAATCATAGAAGGTCATTCTTAAGTGAAGTTAAACAGCAGTATATTCTTTTCTCCATTTTTCATGACCACTAAACCTGTAATTACTGTACAGGATGCCCTTCCAGATATCAGTCAACAGAATACTTCATTAAAAATGACTCTACATACTGACTTTTGCAACACATTCATTATTATTATTATATAGTTATTATATATAGTAAGAGTACGATAATGAAATATAATGAATTACCTATATATCCTGACATCCTATTTGGAGGGAATCTTTAGTACAATCTAAAAAAGTAATGAAGTAGAGCTTCTGTGAAAATTAAGCTCTCCTTATGATATATTGATTAAATTTATATTTTTACAATTTATTAAAAGTATGTAAGTATGCATTTTTCAGATCCCACTGAATTCATATTTCTTGCAAATGGCACAATCTTATGACCATTTTCAGAGATACAAGACTGTCTGAAGATGCCCAGAAGACATAGGGAAAAATTGTCATTAACAAGAAATATCAATGCAGCAGAACCAAGATAATATAGAGTTCCAGTAAACAGTACAACAAAAACCTGAGCAGTACTATAAAAATATTCCTACAGTTTTGTCATAGTATCAGTGTATCATGTCACATTTCTACAGTATTTGTCATAAAACTTTTGCCTGTTCTGGAGTATTTTTTGGCAATATGTGAATACAAAATGTTTATATGATCTTTTACAATTTCACCTAGTTCTTGATTGTTCTATGCTGATAAAAATTTCTATTGCTTTTTAACATTCTTGTAAGAAACAATTAAAGAAATCACAACTACTCTAAGGGAAAGAATCCTTTGTCACAATTGTACAAAATTTCTGTGGTCAAAATTACTAAAAAATATTTTTGTTAATTATGCTTATACAAAATTTCTGTTATTTAAATACTGAATGGGAATGGAATATCAAACAATCATATTTCTCATTATTTGGCAATTCACTAATTAAATATCAAAAAAGAACTCAACAAACATTCTTTTAGGATAAGATGTGGAAAACTCGCTCGTACTGAAATGACGAGGCACATAATACCACTTGACAGAATTTATAGGAGGCTTCCGTTTTTATAGAGAAAGCAACTGAGTATTTACTAATAATTTTCATAAGTTAAAAAAATTGAACAGCAAACGATAATGCAAAATTGTACTTATCTTGATTGGTCTACTAGGAGTAAAATCTTTCTCCTACTGCTGAATATTTACAAAATAATTTAATACGCCTTGGAAAAGAACTACACTGAATCAAACTGATATCATAAATTACATCATGTTAAAATATTTTCTGAAACTGTACAAATAATAGGGCTAAGGAAAAGGATATTCAGCATATTTTCAGCAAAATATACATATTTAAATTAAAAATTTACTTTGCTACTAACATACCCTTGGATTGCACTGCAGATGGCTACCGGGAACGGAGAGTGATGTAATGAGCATTGTGACACACCGAAGAAGAAAAACCGTTCCAGACAGCGCAAAAAATCTACGCAGTAGTATGAACCTGAAATATAAATTTGTAACTAACATCAAAGAGATAATATGAACATTTTACAAACCTAGTATTTAAAATGATACAGAGGAATAGTTGAGTAGAAAATTCAGTTTAAAAAAACAATGACAATCTTAAATATCCATTTAAGTAACTTTTTACCAGCTAAAAGTACCTTAGCATGAATAACAAAAAAAGAGTATGTTGAACAGTTTTCTTTGAGAAAGTAGCAATTACCTTTTCAGTGAAGGCTACTCTAAATGTATAAAATTTACACTTACATAGACCAACTAATACTTCAAAAATAAGAAAATTGCTCCATTACAGTCATTTAAATATAATGTGACAAAATATTCTTCCTTAAATGCATTCCTAAATTTAATTCTTTAACTGTGACAGAAATCATCAAAGCTATTCAAATCTACGTTAGGAAGAAGGCAAATGACAAATACTTTGGCCACTTTATCATAAAACAATCACAAATGAAGAAATGTAAGTTCTATATGACAATAACCATGGTCCTATGAAATCCAGGAAAGTACCAAGATAATGGATATTGAATTAAGATTCGAATTTTGGTTGTTGTATACCGTTTTTGGGTTGAAATTGCAAAAATTCAGACAAAAATGACAAAAAATTTGTGCAATTTTGTGGGTAAAAACAACCTGTCCCCAAGGGGATAAAGATGATTGTTGAATTCAACTCTCATAAGAATACAAGGTAAGATAGGCCAATATGAAATGTATGGAGAATGAGAGCCGACATTTCACAGTAAGAAAAGCATTAGTAAAACAGTGGAAAATCAAAATTCAGCCACATATTTCAAATAACATAACCTTATTTGCTGAAGATGTTTTGAGATTGGACCTTTTCAATTTTAATTAATAAATGATTTTGAAGGTAAAAATATAAATACAAAGCAATATTAAATGGGTTATTGCATGAATTTGCACAAGATGGTGTGCAACCAGGAAAAATCCCAAGGAAGAATAGACTTGAAAAAAGTCCGATGGGACCAGGAAGAAGAAGTTCCCAGTCCTGTTGGATATTTTTTAAGCAACCAAATAAATAAATAGTATTGGAATGTACATTTATTTTAAGTTAAATTTCATTCTGTAGTTACTGATGGGGTAATTCTCTAGTAGGATTTTTTTTTTCAAAAATGACAAAAGGTTATATAAAGCACAATTCCAAGAAGGATGATTTTTTTAAATTTAAAACTATCACAAAATACCTGTGTTTGTGGAAGAGAAGAACACCAATCCATATGATAAGGAGGATAGTTCCCGTTACTTCACACATATGGAAAGCCCATGGAATGTGTGGAACATTATCAAGAAAGATGTCTGGAAGAGGAGGATACTTCTTCATATCAGGTACACGATCATGAACAATAACCATGACAAATGCTGTTATCCAAGTGACTATAAATAAATATGCCATTGCTATCACAGCTTTCCAAACTTCAGGGGGCAGTCTGGTTGCTAATCCTGGATGACCACCAACATGCTGCACAGATGGTGCATGGCCTTGAAGTGTGGCTCCCCCTGAAGGATCCAGTTCTGAACCATCTCCCTGAACACGACCCGCACATCTTTGGTTTTCTTGCTCAG
Organism: Pachydiplax longipennis; assembly: GCA_036926295.1. NCBI lineage: Eukaryota > Metazoa > Arthropoda > Insecta > Odonata > Libellulidae > Pachydiplax > Pachydiplax longipennis. The sequence goes on along the minus strand of JAVFKF010000026.1, from coordinate 22,300,985 downwards.
ATCTATAAAAATTAAAGGATTAGATCATTAAATTAGAAAATCTGACATTTGTGCTCTGACTAACTATAAAAACTTGTTCAGAACATAAAATGAAACAGCTAAAAATGATATTGGCAAGTAAAATTATAAGAATCATTAAAAATTAATGAAAAAAAGAATTCATGTGTGACAAGAATTTTCAAATCTTGCATTCAATAATTTCTCTATTCATTTATTCTCTGAAATAAAATTTTCACTTTAATTTTAGCATTAATTTTAGACAACACAACTGTAAACTTTTTTGAGAAATTACGTGCTCAGAGGCTACATAACAATATTGAGGATTCTAGAGAAAATATCAGTTGATCAATTCACATTGATTCACTGATGAAAGTAATTTTTTCATTTAAATGATTACAAAATTTTGATATATCATTTTTGTAAAACATAAACATTATATATACCATTGAAATCAATTATACTTTAAGGGATACACTCAATTTTCAAGAATATGTTCACATATTTTACTTAAAATATCCTCTTTTGTACCTAAACCTCATTTCATAAATTTGATGATACTATTATTTACCTTCATCTGGTTAATATTTAGTATAATTTACTGATAAGATAAAATGAAAGAACGGCAATTTTCAGGTATAACACAGATTTCTCTTAATTTGACCACAATATACACCCTAACATTTTGCAGTAAAATGTTTTATCTTTTCACAATAAAATAATGTCTAGCTATGGAATAAATTATGGCAATATTTTGGTGAGAATACTTTTCCAAAAACTAATAAAGTTTATAAACAAAGACGGTATTCATTATAACTAGTGCTACAATCTAAGATAGTATACAAAATGCAGTGGATTAATGTTTCTGAAGAAAAACTTAGTTACAGATTTTACAAATTTTTCTAAAACAGAAACTTGCCAAATAATATTGTAATCATTTTAAATATTTGAGGAGGGATTGCCCAATTGTGTAACATAAATGCGAGTACACAAACCTCTCCTATTTTTGACATAAAAATAAAATATTTCCTTCCTTACATTAATAATCCCTTGGCTACGATGCTACTGATTGCTCAAAATAGAAATGGCACATTATAACGTAAGTTTAACTTTATGAATTCGGAAGATAAAAATAAAACACTAAAGAAATTTTGATGTGAATGCTGATGAGAGTGCAAAACTCACCGGTATGCACCATCTGGTCTTTGGTCAGTTCGATTGTCATTATCCAAATTTCTTGATGAACAGCACACACTTTCAGAACATGAAGAAAGCGGTGAAGACAAAGCACATTTCTGACAAAAACCATGGCAATAACAACCAAGCTGTGATGATTTATCATTTTCTAGCTTCGAGGAAATCAAATTTGGCGGTATATGTTTCAAGTAGGTAACTGGATCATATCCTAGCAATATAAAACTTTGGAGGTTCTCCAGCTGTAGTTGCCTCTGAGCAAGCTCAAAGTATTTCACATCGGCAAATTGCGAGAACTGGGAAAATATTCAAAAATTAATCACAATGAATTCCAAACATAGTTATGCCCGCAAAACTGTAAGTATGACATTTGAAAACTAAAATTAAGTGTTCAATGATACTTGAAAGCTTACCAAAACTGGCTCTAAAATTATATGTAATTCCTCCTTCGAAATAGTTAGAAGTATTTTACCATCTAGAAGATGATTTTTTAGACGAGACAGGCATTCACTCCTAATTTTAAGACTATCAAGCCATTTTTGAACATCTGAACGATCCCACTCGAGCACAGGCTTCTTATTCTCACTCATCTCCAGATAAAATTTTAATAAAAACTTCAGTGTTCCTGCGGGCTAACGATCATAAAAATACTGATACTTAAAAGGGTAAAATAAAATTTGATTCTTCGATGCTAAGGAATATTCATGAATGGATATTATTACTCTATGATAATGTCGATGATAAACAAAGGCGTCGCTGAATTAAACAATGAGGGTGAACGAACTTCGCCAAAACTTAAGGTCATTGGTCTTCAGCCCAAAATCTTTGACCAAATCGTCTGATGTAAACAGAAAATCTTAATGAATGAATAAAAGACATCACTGACGTTTGAAGTATTTTTCAAATCATTTACACTGAGAGATTCCTAAACACAGGAGAATGGCACACGCTACGAAGATCACAGAGAACAGTTATACGAGTTATACTTTTACAGTTAAATCTCCCTCGGAGTAAACCATCCACAGTTCGTGCTTGCCCGTGACTTTCTATTGAGACCATCGCGAAAGCGGAAGAAATCTCTCGGACTCTGACTTTGACAATGGTACTCTATCGGAGACTTCCTAAACTAAGAATAGAAGGCGGGATTTTAAAAATTATTTATACAGGGACTAGGAGAGGATATAACTCTCTGACTAGATCTATCGGTGTATTTCATGTTGGTGTAGACTAATAGAGAAATTATATGATTATGCTCGACAATATCCGAAATCAATCTGGGCGAAAATGATTCATATTCTGACTTTTGATATTCATTCTTCCTCCCAGAACACGGATTTAATGAATGAAATAGCACACTATATAGTTGAAAGTTTGAAGTTATTAAACTCATTTATTTACATTTTAAACATCAATCGCAATCGTTTCCCACCTCTATATTATTTAATTCTAAAATTTAACAGTTCTGCGGGGAAGACATTGAAATAATGTGCAGTGTGTTTGTATTTGTTGACTATTTTCATTTCCTGAGACTGATTTAGGAAGAAGATTGAATTTCAAAGTGACCATTTTTATCAGATAAGATAACTTGCATCAAGAAGTCTGAAAGTTTAGTAAGGAAAATTCCTTCTATAGAAGTAAAGTTCACACAAAACCGACTCGAAAGAAAAATTAATTTGTGCGTCGACGGTAATCATCTATAAGAAGACTTTAAAATGGGGGATGGGAAACCGATTAGAAAGTCTAGTAACTGAAATCCTTTGATATTTCCCTGTAAATGTGAGATGTTCTCTCAGTAGCATGAAGTTTGAAAAAAGAGGCCGGTCCATTTCCGAGGATAAATTATTGTTTAAAGGAAAAATTATTGTTTTATGTGTGAAAGCAGAAGAAAGTATTTACTCTCAATGGTCAAAATAATGCAGTAAAGGCTGCATCAATTTCGATTATAAGTATAGCGGTGAGTCATAATTCTAAGCACATCACATCACATCTGATCATATGAAAGCGTTAAATTTGTTTCTTATATATCTAGAAAATTCCGACTATTCTTTGGTAAAATCATAACTGTGAGAAATCAAAAGTAGACGTTAGAGGACTTATAAAAATATATTGTATCCACTTTCCATAGGTAATACGAAACCTTAAGTACAAGGCTTTAAAATGTCGTATTTCTTTGAAAGGTTTCCTTTTCGACTATATCGACAACCCTAGGCGTATCTTGAATAAGTGTTCCTACAAATACGACAAATTTATATCTTATGTAACTGTGAAACTATCCTCCGTGAAAACCTTCAGTTTCCTCTTAACCTGTTTAGAGGCTATGATCTCTTTATATAGTTCTTTTCTAGCATCAACTCCCCTCAAAAATTAAAATCGTTTTATCTTATCTGTAAATCGATTGATGGGTTTTCGATTTTTCCGGCGTGTTATACCGGTGAGATAAAAATCAATAATATTCTGCATAATTATTCAATAATATTCAGTATATCTTATTCCAAATATATTCGATGTGTTTGAAAAGAAGGAAAATTGATTTTATCGAAACAGTTAATTAAAAAGAGTAAACGATAATACTGAAAAATATTTTTGCCACTATTCATTTCGGCAGTTGAGTAATGAAAATATTTTCCACAAACGAATCGTGATTTGAGGAAGCTTTTCTCTATGACGAATATGCTTGATGGTATATGTCGGTAAATTCTAGAGATTGAATAGCATTTACTTTGCCTAAGGAATACGTCAGGAAATACTAATTACAAGATTATTGTCGATTTACTATCTTAAGTCATCATCAAGCTAAAAGCCAGTCCATCCGGAATTCCCGAGAAAAATCTTTCTTCTATTAAATTGGATAATCATTGAATAATCAATAATTAAAATATTTAAATAAATCAACGTACATGAAGCTCACAAACGTTCCCCAGTTTCTCAATTTTCTTCATAGGCTTTCAAATTGTCGTTTTAAATCATAATTTTATCTCATTTTAATTTTGTAATTTACAACTTATGTTTACTTAGATTTAACATTGTTTTGAAAGTTAAGAACAGAGTTTTTATCTATGAGCCTTCACGCTCTATCTATCGTGTCCGTGTTTTCCGCAACAAGGCTATTTCTTGTGTATAAACTTAGAACTGTGACGGATATTTTCCCCCACACCAAATCTTTGTTTTATATTTAAAAGCTGTCTTAGGCTATCGAAAAGTTATGATATAATTATTCCTGTTGCCATATATAGATCAATGAAATATGGGAGAGGAAAGAGAAAAAAATTATTTAAAAACTATGGAGATGGTCCTCTTCTAAATTCTGTATAAAAAAAGAGAAAGCTAATCATACTATGGTTATTTCCTCAAGTCTTATGCAGAAGCTCCCAGGCACAATATTCTTTCTTTTAAAGGATCTATTTCTTAACAACTCGAAAATGTTTTCAAACAATTTATTTAAAACCTAACCCCCCTTCTAACTATAAATACTTTGAAAATTTTGTTACAAAGCTCTAAATACAACATTGTACCCATCAACAGATTAGGGCTTTATGAAATCTAGGATTTTTATACAATTTATATAGGAAAAAGTTAATGAAACATTACTATTCGCATCAATGAACAGACCTCTCATAGATCTCCCACTTCTCACTTCACTACTTAAGCATTTAATCGAAATAAACTTCAGTTGTTTCTCGTCCATAATTTTATGTGTACAAAACGTAGATCTTCGTCTTGCACTGGAAAGAACTACCTCGTTGTTTTCCAGCTAACGAGTACCTATTCTTATCCTAACATCCCTTCTTAAAATCTGTCCTCTCACCATCTATATTCTTCCTGCCTCATTGACAACACCACACAACCCTTATTCCTCTCATTTTCCTATCTTGCCTTCCCTTGATGAGGCTACATCGGTTATCTGTGTTATTGCTTTTTTCTGTCTATTTCCGTTATCATGCTTTCATTATTATGGTATCTTTCATTTTCGTTACGTTTTCTGTTTATGAATCTTTTTAAATTTCAAAGTAATCAGTCACGATGGCTATGAGAGCCTAAACCGGCAGCCAAATAAAAAATTCCTGTAGAATTAGTAAACATCGCTTCTCGCCAGTTAATTTCATTTATGTTGTAGTTTCTTGCTCATGACTGTGATAATATTAAATTTATCATGGTAAAAGTGGTACTTAGTATTTTTATGATATTCATCCAGTTTAGTTCTTTCTGATCAGCATAAAAAGGTGACTGTGCAGCACGTACACGGACGTTTCCCATTTACAGCATTCTGGCTTCGTGACGAAAGAGAGGGCAATCTGCCTCACTCCTCATCAGGCCTAATAAGCCTCATCCTCTTCCCAAAATTTAAGATAGCAAATATTGAAGGGTTATCCAACCAATCTTTGAGCTAAATACTGTACAGGCATAGTATACACTTCATATAGGCATAGCATACACTTCATACTATAATCTCCTACAATTATAGTAATCTCCCAAAGTGTCATTATTACTCAGCAAGTTGTTGGAGACCTGATATCTGTATCTTTATACAAAGCGAAGGCAACGCAGAAAACATTTAGTGCACTTCGCCATTGCCGTTATGAGTGGTCACCCCATAGGAAGCAACGGAGGAAGAGAGTGCATTCCTGTTTGAAAGGTATCCAGGAAAGAAAGATAGCCTCGAGGAACGTAACGGTAACTCCGAAACGGCGGCTATAATTTTTTGGGTCGCGAAGATTTTTGGTGTGTGACGTTATGCTCTCGGTTCAAAAGCGTGAAAGAGAGGATGGAAATCACTTCCCATCACCTATGTCAATCCTTACCTTGTATTGTTTTGGTTCAAGCAGGGCAGAAGACTTGTGAGTTGAAGTGACATTCAAATTACCCAAGGCGATTTCGTAACCTCTGCTTAATCCAAGGAAAACTTGGTTGTCGGAGATCTAACGATCAGTTCGGGGGCCCCATTACAGAAATAATTCAGCGTAAAAAAAAGACAAAGAGAAAACTTTTGGGATAAGTCTATCATCTGGGGCAAATCTCCCAGATATAATCTAAGGATAAATCCACCTCTTTGACCTGAAAGGTATGTTCTTAAGTCCTTTTTAAAATTAAAAAAAAATTTAAAAGAATAAAAAAAAAAATTTGAATTTTAAAAAAATTATTTTATTTATTATATGTTTTCACTGTGTTTTCGCGTGTTTTTTTCGCCCCCCTTCTTGTGTGGGTGTTTTCCCGCACTGTGGGTTTTTTCTCTATTAACCTTCAGTTATGGAGATTTTTTCCCACAAATCAAATCTTTCTTTTTCGTTTTTTTTTCTTTCTCTTTTTTTTATTCTCTTAGTATTAGTATTTTGAATCTTTTTAACGATGCATCTTCATACGAGGTTAGGTGGAAGAGAGGCCCACTCGGGCCTAACGTCGCCTAATAAAGGCTCAAATAAATAAATCGAAAAGAAACATAGAGCCGGCAATTTACTCACCTTCTAAGAACCACACAATTTCCATTTCGATGACTATGCTGCCATCCTCAGGGGGTAAATTCATAATGAATTCATGTTTAACCTGACGCTGCATTGACGTAGTCGATTTATGGAATTTTTTGACCATTCATTTTCATTCATTAACAGTCGAATTCCATTTTCTTTTCTTTCGGCAATCAAAGAATATTGTACATGTTTGGTTTTTTTACCATAGATCTTTGTATCAGATGTTGTTTGAAGTATATTATATAAAGGAGTCACATTTGAACCTGCTATGAATGACTTTATGACAGTCGAAAGTTTGAAATTTTCAGAAGTCTCAAGCATAACAAACGAAGTAGTAGACGAATTTATATTCGTAAGAAAATAAAAGAACGAAGGTATTCGTAAGAAGAATGAACGGATACTTTCACGAAGACTGCTGGTGAATAATGAATGCAATGTTCGCGGGCGGACTTCGCACATGCCACATTTTTTATATGCTAATTCCTTGAAGTTTCCATTGTCTAGGAGCCTTCTCAATGCGTTTCTCATTTAACCAACACGCTGTTGAATTTGTATTTATTGGAACTCCTTTTGGAATCATACTTACCGCTACACAGCCGTCTGCCCAACGGAACGCATTATATTTTTTTTTCATTTGTTATTGTATTGCAAGGGACACTGCCACCTGGCTAATAGCCTATCTGTAGTAAATTTGTAATAATAATAATAAATAATAATTTATTTCACTGACTAGGTGGCTGCAATTTCATTTAATTTGAATGTTTCTTGATAATAGGTTTTCTTTCAAACGGAAAGGATGTCTTATAAATGTAGGTACTTTCGAGTAAATATGTTAATACTCGTCACAGGTGTACCTTTTTCGCGGAGTGGATCAAAGAGTTAAGCTAATGTAGCCGGCATAATGTATTTAAGCATCAACCTTCCAAAGGCCTCGAGTTGATCTAGAGGGAAATATTTAGTTATATTCAAACTTCAAATTCAAGTCGAATATTGAAAGACAATGTTATGCTATTTATTCGAGCAACTTCTTGGAGACGGCATCATTAAACAAACTTCTGTTGTTCATTACAAAACGGACGATTATTTTGCTTATTCACAGTTTTCTAAGATCTTTTATTATTTAAAAAACGACCCGTTATTTCTACAATGATACTCACATATATGTATCTATCTCTCTAAATACATATTCCTACATGGGCATTATTTATATGTAAACATATAATCATTATTAGTATTCACAGCCAGATTTATTCATCTAAAATATTTTCATTGAGATCATTTGCTGGACATCATTAAATTGATAGTAAACAGCATCAACTTTTACATCTCCTGCTGATATGAAATTCATTTCAGTAAATAACTTTCAATAAAGATCTTACGCCAATATTTCAGCTGGGATTAATCTTAAGGAATCTTTTCAACGTAAGATTCACTCATGGTAGAATCCATGGTGTTCAGGGACAAATTACTTTGTCAACGTTCACATCTTTATCAGTCGTTGGTAAATCCTGGACTATTTGCTTTTTGAAAGCAAGACCAATCGTATAAGGATAAGATTTTAGAGACTCCGCACATTTCATTAAGAACTGGTCGTAATATCCTTTTCCTCTTCCAAGTCTCTTGCCTCCCTTCGTGAAGCCCAATCCAGGCATTAAGATGAGATCCAATTTTCCTATAGAAATAAAGAAATACATGTGAATAGGATATCAACGAGGACTTCAGCTCTCGTTAAATGCTAGTATAAGTAAATAAATATACTGCAGTCAGATGTGATGATAAAGACTAAGTATAGCCACTATTACTACGATCCTATATACGAGGGTGGTCTGAAAAGTTTCCGACCCCAGATTTTTCAGAAATCTTCAGAAAATTTTCAGAAAATATGTCGAGAAATGGCGAAATGTCGGAAAATTTTCAGACCACCCATGTATTAAGTTGGAACCGCAAAAATATTACCTGTTTCAAGTACATTTTCCCTAGCTTCATCTTTTGGTGGCTGTTTTATGTTCCATCGATTTCGTGGTAAGTTTTGGTAGTCTTCATATGAATGAAGGCGCACCATTTCCATAGGCTTTCCTTGAAAGTATCGTGGTATGTAGCATTTCTTACCTTTCTCAAATATGTCAAAAACTATATCTTCAGTCTGAATCTCCTTATCAAAGCTCAAATATATAGACACGCTTTCCGCCTTCCTATATTTTTCATTTTGCAAAACCTGAAACGAAAATATAGACCGTGGTTAGAACATGACATCCTCTCTTGATTTGGGTTAAATCTGAAAAAGATTTATGATACAAAAACTACTTTAAGAAAAACCACGTTGGAATAACGGTGAAATGAGACAATTGAGGTAACTTTTTCTATTTTGTAATTAAAAGGTTTTTTTCCACAAAATGACATGTTTCAAAAGGGAAATTCGGTCAGAATTTTTATTATTTATTATTTCAGTCAGAATTTTTATTTATATATTTTATTGTGGACACATTACCTCTAACATTGCCCTTATCTTTCCATATCATTCCAGAGAATAATATTGCGTATTTCAATTTACCAATAGAAAGATAACTTTCATTTAAGGCATAACAAAAGAGAGTACAAAGGGTTCATTCAGGCTCTTTTAAAAGTGAATAACTGAGACCAAAATAAAAATATGTCGCTATGATTTCGTATTAAATTCCGAGTGTAAAGCAACACATATACACTAATGCCCTGTGTTTATTATGACAAAGAATTCGAATAAGCTAAATTAATATATTGTGAAGGATAGAAGCTGGTTTAATATGTGAATAAATAAATCTTTATGATCTTAAATCCCAATAAATCTATAATCTACAAGCGTAATCTTTAAAATAAATATAATAGCTCCATATTCCATAAGCGTAAGAAGAGTAAAAGAACCTCTTTCCAAGGGAATTAGGCGGAAATAAAAATACTAGCATAGAAATAGATTGAGGATCGTCGTGCGCCAGGAAAAACTAAAGGAATATTTATGAGCGAAAAAATTATAGCTTTTTCATTTTCCCTCTATCTGCATATCATTGCGTTCGTGTGATGGAGAGTATAAGTCAGCTAAATATTGTTTTCTATTTAGTTGTTTATTCTCGATGGGATAGCACCAATACTACTCATATTTCACTGTTAATGTTCAGGAAATTATATAATCGATAATCGATTTTAATATTGCAATGAAATTAGCTACAATGATATGTTATCACAAATTTCCGAATTAAATAATTATCTCTTTCAGTTAAACGTCAACATAAATACATTTTGCACTTTTTCATAGTAATATACAGAAGTTGTTAAGTAATACGTGGAGAGATTCTCTATGACGCATTTTTGAAACCGGGTATCATGGCGGCAACCATCGGATGCATCAGGTGTAGACTAGAAAGAACAATGGGTGAGACAATAACCAGGCGGAAGTTTACCCAACAAATATAGGGCTAGATGCTAATATTTTTTCAAAACAGAAACGGGCGTGCTTTCATAATCGCCGTCATGATAAACTCATACGTGCAAAGTTTGACGACACGAACAAAACTTGTATGTGTCGTTCTGTTATCACGCGATAAAGTAAATGTCTTCGGGCGAGTACCTCAGACACCCAAGGAAAAATGCGTCTAATTCCACCGATTGAAAAACATTTCCTTTCCTTAAGACAAACAGAATCGACTTTTTTCAATGTAAATAAGTGCCGTTACAAAGAAAATCGCGATAATTTTCGCTAAAAGTGATGCATCTGATGTTAATGAAAATGTTGAGAGTGGAAACGAAAGTAATTTCGACCGCTTTCACTTTAAATTCGTAAGGAATACTGAATTTACTTCTTTGGAAAATTTTCAGGAAAATTAAACTGCTGCACGATAGATTAAGATACGGAAAAGAATAATGAGATGCTTGATAATTAATATTCCGATCACAAAAATGACAGCTATTTAAAAGATAACAATAAGCTCTATCAATAATACGAATCCAGAACTTAAGCTTTAATTTAATAGAATGTATAATCGTATTCAGAAGAAATTAACGTATGTATGCAGTGGTATCTATAACAAATTTATAAGACATGTTAAGCGATTAAGCTTCGACAGCATGCACACCAGAAAATGTCGTTATATATTTCCTTCGCGGAAAACCTTATTTGATCTATTTATGGTTCATTAGATACATTTTATCAACACTAATTAAGAGACACCTTGTCCCCCATTTCGGCCTTGGAGAAGCCTTACAATGCGGAATTTGGCTTCCTATCGGAGGGTTAAATATATAATAGCATTGGCAGCATTCAAACAAGGTGGAGAGAGGACTCATTAACGTCTTCCAGGAATGAAATTTTAAGTCATGCTCTCCTGATACGTTAACGGGATCGACTTCGGGTTAAGTGCTGAGCGGGAAAGACCGTGACGGACACTTTTCTTTAGAGATAATCTTGGCCTTCTCCATCAGCAAAATAAAACACGATATTGCAAGGGAGCGTACCAAGACGATTTCTAGAGTAAAAAATAATAGACCAATCATCTCCGATTAAATTTTTGGAAATTTTGATTACTTCGTCTGAAATAATCTCATAATAATATATACAGCAGTATCGAGAAATTTTCAAGACAGGTGAGTCGAATTCGTGATGATTAGAAGTAAAGGTTTAAGTAATTTATTGACACAGTGATAAGGGGTTCTTGAGAAATACAATTCAACGATCCAGCACTTATTTATTGGAAAGTAACGAACTATTCGTGAAAGAGGACTCCCAATACACTATTACATTTTCCAAATAATAGTGCAATAAAACTTCCAAGGAAAATATATTCGCGTACTTTCTTCGTAAAATTTTTACGACGTAATTTAGACCTAAACGGACTGTCTGAAATGAAAGTCGAAAAGAAGATAGAATACGCAATAAAATACGCGTTAAAACTCGGCTGAAACAACTGGATTAGGAAACGCTAGTAAAGATAGAAAAGAAAGATCAATCTCATCTCATAGTGCATATCGGAGGTAGGGTCAACAAACGATAGCAATCAAAAGATATCCAAATCCGAAACTCGAGAGGAAGGATAGTTATGGGAAATCCACAGAACTTTGAAATATTTGTCTTTTTTCTCAGCGTTAAAGCATTACTACGATGAAAACTGATTATCGGTTCAATGTTTCTGACAATCAGTTTCATGAATCCCTTATTTATCAACAGCCGAGTTCCATTTTCTTTTCTTTCAATCAGTTTATGTCAACGTAATCAGAGGGAGGTGAACAGTCAATTGGAAACAAACGTATCTTACCAATGATTCAGTTGAGTATTGCTCGCACTACACTACCAAATAAGTCGTAAATACTCATCATTACCACGGAAGATTGATTTACAATCCCATCATATTGCCACACCTCTATCGGCTGATAAGGAACCCATTAATCAAAGACAAACTCCCCCGTGGTAAAACTTTACAACCCGCTACATCCGATTGACCATGCTCCCGAACTTGAAAATCGTACTCAAACAAAGTTTCAAGGGGCTTCGTGATTGCACTTTACATGACAGGTGTTTGAAATGCTCTCGAAAGGATTCTTACCGCCTTTTATCTCGTTCCTAACCGGTTAGCAGTTATCTGTCGCGGGAGCGTTATCTTCGAAATCGACGCTTTGAACCCTTACCTTTTGCGTCACGATGTTCGACTCAACACGAATTTCCTCAGGCGTCAAGCTGTTGATCCTCTCGTTCAACTCCTTCCTCAGTTCGCATTTCAATCTGAACAAATTCGCCACTTCGGAAGAATCCATGACGAGCGGCTTTGGTTCTCTGAGCGAAGCTTGGTTATCAGCTGTGCCCTCGCCGGCCACGAGGGTTAGCAGCGTTGCCGTTTTTCACGCGGGAAAATTCCGTTTGCGGATTGGGAAACGATAAAAGAAGAAGATTTAAGCGAGAATGCTAATGACCTTGAATATATGCACTTGTTGATATTTGACCTGGATTTTAGATCGATTCACGGTCGCTTGTAAGGAGTCGCGATCTCTCGAACGACGCTGGGTTTTCATCTCCGCATTCATCGCCGCGTGCCAAGGCGCGGAGGGAGTTGTTTTTCGAGGACGGAATGACAAATATTAAGGCGGATACTGCTTTTGTAAATGCAATAACACCTCCAGTATTGAACTGAATCCATTCTCGACCGCGGCTGAAACTTCAATACCCGAATAAACTATAATGACCAAGAAACAACTTCAACACTTCAACTTTTGTGGAACAAAAAAACGAAGTATTTTAATTAATTCGTTATATCCAGCCAAAACGGAGTTCCACGAAGTCACAGCTTATTCTATCAATACTATTTGAATACCAGATTTACCGTCTTATGCATCGGAAAATTTGTTATTCATTTCGAAGACCCAAAATAAACAGAATGAAAGCAAATCATAGAAATGACAGGGGCTAAACGAGGATAAAGTGTAGAGGTTACAGTGCAATTCAACCATTATACCAAATTGATTTTTGTTTTCTCTTACATTTCAAAAACATGCCTTGACCAAAATAGCATCCCAACCTGCAGAGGTACGAGGATATTTCGACAAACGATGTTTACATTTAGCCTGGTGGGGATCGATGAGTGAAATGTAAACAAAGAGGCACTGAACGTGACGATATAAAGGCATAGAAACTGACTCGCTGACATTCTAGGTCATTCTACTCTGTTTTTAATCAGCTTAGCTTTGTAATGAAGCCCACCTCAAAGTGAGTCAAAATACAGTAAAACCCTCTCGCTTAAGACGCTATCCCGCGTATTTTTCTTTCGGTACCGATACCTTTCATACTAAACACTTTGTAGAAATACCGCTCATGATGCTATCCGCTGCTAACGCAGATTTTTCCCGTCCCGAGATGACTGCAACTGGCTATAGCCAATCATCCGCCTCATTTGACGGACCAAAAATTCTTCCCTAATCGTCCATCTGGTATAAATTGCTTCATTGGGGAGAGAACAATGACCATTAAGGACCATTAAGTTATAAAGGAAGACGCTCTCTTTGTACGAAAAGTAGATCGTTCTTTAACCCTTTCGAGACGGCCTGCTACTCTTAAAATCGCTCTCTGGCACCTAATACATTCGAAGGAAAAACTTCTCCTGGACACGGAAGCATTTTTCGACTCAGATGGTGTCAGGTATAGAATTTACCCCCTTCTTAGTCCTAAGCGGGCTCCTTCCTCGGCAACCGCAATCGTCGCTGGGTAATTAACCTTCCCTCTCACAGCATGGGGCCGCGGCTAACTAAATGTTATTGCTGTCGCTTTGCCAAAGAGTAATTTTTAGCATTAGTTGTCAATATGAATTTGGAACTTAAAATCTTGCACTTTGCCGACTATTTGCAACTTTTAAACGAAATTCTAGCGTTATTATTAAGGAATTCAGTATACTGCTATAATGGCAATGATGCACCTTGGATTTCCTCTGATAATTTTGAAATACATTCCATCTTTCTAATTTCTTTTGCAAATTCAAGCACATGCAAGGTACAGTATTGTTTTTGAAGCTTTTTTCGACGCAGAGGTTTACTGCAGTAGAAGGCATAAAAATGCACTCGTTGAAGAATTATTATAAAGTAATTCTAATAGTATAATTATATTACGATGTATTTCATCTCTATTAATTTAATTTCACTTTGTCTTATTTTCTTCGTCTGGTCTCATATGCTATTCCATGTTTGAAATTCTGTTATGTACGGAACATTCATGTCTTATTTTTTCCTCCTTACACAGAATGTAGATGTATTTATGAAACAGGCACTTATCTGGTTAGCGGGTTTTTCCTTATTCAACGCTAAATTCTTTCTTAATCCTTAGAAAATGCATCAAAGGTCCCCGCCTACCATTCAGCTTGCAATTCTTTGAATTGTTCTCTTAGCCATTGAGTCCCATATTTTTTTCCTAGAACATGCACATTAGAAGCACACCATTCCTTTCAGATATCTCAGTAGCGATCCCACTTGTTTTCTCTCCTTTGAAACTTTTCCACTGAATACTCCATCAATGAATTTCCTTGAATTTCTTAAATAAGCAGAAAGGGCTCTATTGTTATTCCCCTACCACTTTGGATACTATTCGAGAATTTCGCTCTCACTTTAGTCTATGGTTTTGTGCCAGCAGTACTACAGAGTTTTCCTGTTCAAAGCCCGGATGGAAAAGAAGGATGAGAAATATTCTTTGCAGTCATATCAAAACATCAGTGACTATTTCATGATTTTTGCATGGTAGTATACTAAAAACCTTAATATTAACAGTAGAATTTCATTTAAAAGTTGTACATAGTCAGCAAAGAGCGAGATTTTCATATCTAATGTGAATTTGACAATTACTGCTAAAACAATTGTTTCGCAAAATTATTGCAATGAGATTTAATTTGCCGCGGCACCATACTGCGAAAAGGGTTACAAATGACCCCAGGGGCTGAGTTTCCTGTGTGCGGTGCAGAAGGAAAGGTCAGAAATCCCCAAAAAAAGGGTCAGAATGGTAAGTTTATAATACCCTAATCCTCTGAAACTGCATCAACCCGCGATTTATACCTGCGTCGTCTATACACGACAGCCGTGTTTCTGCGTAGGAAAAATGCCGTCGTCTATAGCCGACAACAGTAGTTAAGCGAAGGAAAAGTACCGTCGTCTATAGCCGACAACAGTCTCGAAAGGGTTAAAAAGTATGACAAGAAGGTAGCCAATATCACGCAACTATAGTACTCTCGTACTCTCTGATTTGCCTGATTTTTACTTGCCACAGCTAGGGCAAAGAAATTTCATTTTATCAGGTATAAAGCATTTATTTGAAAATAAAGGCCCAAAAAACACTTCCCTTTAGTTTACTGTTGAAAATAAGAAATAAAAATTAGTAATATACCACTTATAACGCAGCTTTCCTAGGTTACCTGAAAAGCGACTTAACCTGAATTGTATTGTAGTTAAAGTAACATGACGGTATTGGTGAATATGGTCTCCAAAATAATAAAAATTATTGTTATTAATAGTAAGAAATATTGATTTTCATGATCAATTCTGTCATGAAAAATGTCCCTTTAAATTGATAGGTTGTATGCAGTTTAAAAAATTTAATGTACGCTTGACCAAGTGTACCACTGTTAATGCTCACGGGTAGGCCTTGGCCCATTAACGGATATTGCACCATGGCCTTTACTTTTTATTTTCAAAATACCTACTAACACCCAAATTACTTCTATTCAACTCCATTTTCGAAATAAATCATTTTTAGGCGAAAGTCGTCCTTTCAATGATTTTATGCCGTTTACCTCCGTAGCAGATGGCAGATGCGGAAACATACGGAAAACGTGATGGGCGGAAATTATTGAAATTTCATAGATTTTCACAGAATAGATCAGTAATCGATTAGTTAAAGTATTTTTAGAAAAACGACCGTTCTGGTACGATTCCTTGTGTGTTCTATCTCTGTAATTATTACCATGATCTCTAGAGCTTTACATCCTAACTTAAGCCACACTATCAAATAACTTCATTTCAAAAGCAGTAAATTACAGAAATCGCACCGTTCTTAATCTCTTCCAGAAATACATCATATTCTTTATTTTGGTTTAGGCATGAAATCTCCTCGCAAAATTTACGTTATTATAAGTCTTTAAATATTGTGTCCGACTTCGGAAACAGCATTATTGTTTCACATTAGTGGAAAAGGTGGAACTCACAAATATTAAGAATCGTGTTCAACTTTCTTTCTCCCATGAAATATTTCCCTCGTTTACTGTCTTAAAAATATCCTCTAATATCTAACAAGATTAACAATTCTATCAGCAACGATTTATTTCTCAAGTATTCATTATCATTAATAATAAATGAATTGCATGATGAATATGGTACGCAGCAAAGTTCAATAGATAAGACAAATATTCCTTATTGTTTCAGAAAGTCTAACTAATGATTGTTCATCCCACAAAATTATTAATTAAACTGTGGAAGTAAATTGAATTGCAAGTTCAATGGTATTAATTATTCTACTGTTTACTTATTGCCTTTGCCTTCATTCTACTTAGGTCCAAAGACGACGAAGAAATGTTAGTTGGTATGAAACATACTTACTTGTCTTTAACTTTAACCAGCTTTATTAACCAGCAAAACAAGCAGTTTTATTTTTAGATTCAGTTGCTAATATACTCATACGAACTTTAATGAGAAACATAACTAAACAGAGATTTAAGAATAATCTCTTACTATTTTTAATACTACCAAATTTTCCTTGGATCTCAGTCTGACATTGGTCACTCATTTGTATATTCGTCATTCTATCAGGATGACAACATTTATTCTTTGTTTTAGACAAAATTTGAAAAGGTTTATCGTAGTGATAATAGATATTTCTTATCATTACTCAAATGATAAAGAATATTTTCGTTCGGCATGATTGAACAGGGTTTGGTGACGAAATACCGATAATTCTAGCGAAATCGATAAACCGGGTAATTCAGATTTGCAAGGAAAACAGACATGAATACGTTAGCTTTCTTCGATCATAATTGAGAGACTACAAGAGATTACTTTTATTTTCTCAAAACATTATCTTGAGTTCAAATTATGGGCATTGATTGCAAGGAGAATTAGAATGCAGATACAGCGAAGCTATTCACTTCTGCTGATCATTGTTTATTTATACTAGTACTCCGGAAACGACACACAAACAAATGTATCGTAAATGCAAAGAGCATGCATATCGTAAATACGCTATGCTGCATCGGCGTATTGTAAATACAGGCAAATGAGTCAGATGATATAGAGGTGGTTTCATTCAAACAAATCACGAAAAATAAAATTTGGTTTCTTCGACGAAATTTTAGCTGATAAATTTAAGTGAGGAATTTTGGCAAAAGAATATGAAGATTGTATTGTGACGCAAAAAATATATACCTTCACACGCAGTATAATAAAAACATTGCAATCAAAACGGTCGGAGGTAAAGTAAAATAATGATAATTCTTATGAAATAAAAGATACTGAGAGTCGAAGGCGCATTTTAATTGATTTACGCTAATGGAGATTAGTATTATGTCGCTATTTGTACTATTTCTCATCTTAATTTATATCATGTTAAGTTTGTATTATAATCGAGGTAGTGAAGGGGAATATTTCGCTTATTTCTGCTTCTTTCTTGATATTATTGGTAAATTTGTGATTAATGAAGAAAATTGCGAAAACGAGCCGTTATCTCTCCGAAATGATACGAGAAATTAAGACAAAAGAAGCCGCGAGCATAGTTCAACAGAACCTATCGGACATACATGGTCTCTTCTTTGTGATAGAAAATTTGCTTAAATTCCATATTTTCCAATGTAGCTCTAGGAAAGGCCGCTATTTCCGTCAAATATAAACCTTAGCATAAACGGAGCACTTCCGACTGCGTAAGCCATTCCATTACGTAAGAGCGATCTATAGCATTCCATAGTCCGCGCAGTGACGAATCATCCGTGTTTTCGACCTTTTCTCCATGATTCGGATGCGTCAGATAATTTTTTGTCGTGAGTCACTTAGAAGAAACCCATTGTAAGCAAGGTTACCGACTTTTATTTATCAAAACATCCTCGATCACACGCAAACTATCTCATCCGTACTTTGTTCCATGCGACTTCATCTCGTTTCTCTAGTTTTTGGTTGCTAGGCTGAAAGCTGCATTAGTATACGAAATAATATTTTCGTTGCTGCCTTGAAATTCCTTTCACTAATTTACGATTAAATATTTAACTGTGGGTGTTTGTGAGCATAGGGATAACCGGTCTTAAGGAGTTGTATGAAAAACGTAATTTCATAGTATCGTACTGGTTGTTTATCCCCACGTTACAACGCGTTGTGTGAGAAGTATCAATGTCAGTTCTATCGTCTTATAATAATAATAATAAACGTCTTTATTTGGGTGAGATTGAGACTAAGAAGTCTCCTCTTCCATCTAACCCAATGTCTTAAAGATATTCTGTTTGTGAGTAAATAATTTTAGCGGTATAATGTGAAGGATTTTTTGAAAACACTAAATTCAACATTAATTTGGACATGCGCGATAGAAAGGAAGAAGAATTCTTGTCTGTCACTTGAAACATTGGGAATGCCCTCTGGAAAGGAAATGCATCCTTCTGTTAATGATTCATCGCCAAACAAAATTTCCAATGACTCTCGTCTGATCAGAAAGGTGAACTATATTGTCTTACTGTTGATATAAATAGAAATAAATAAAATAAAACGGCATCTAAAACGGTGCAAGAAACGTATAAAAAATTTGAAAGTGTAATAAAATAGTCTTCTTAAATGTCTTTCGTACAACGCTTGTTTACTCTGAGAGAGTGATGCTTTTATAGCCTACTAAAATTCAAGAGAGAATTACGGAGTATTCTTCGCTCGAGTTAGATCGTGTTTGAAATGGAGCTACGAATATTTTTTTTTATTTCTGGTTTGGGAGAGTGGGAAGGAAATGTGCAATGCCTTTCACATTTACCGCAGCAAGTAGACCTCAGCTACGCATGAATAACAGTCATGTATTGCTTGGCCTTGCCTATATGTTTAACACTAAAAATATATCCTGGATGCAATCCAAGATGATAAGAACCAAACAAATAGTTGAAGAGAGAGCAGAGGAAGTGAAGGAACCGAAAATAATTTTGTCAATTGGCAGCTCTTCAAATGAGATATTCGAGAGAAATGCAGCGGATAAAGAATCAATATTTGAATCTTGATTATTCCCGTATGCAACGGCGCTAATAATCAAGTCTTCTAATGAAGACTGAACGTATGCCGTCAGAGAAGGGAGCAGTAACTCTGCACGTTTTTGTCCTCGGCGTCGTGCCTTTCACGTTACCGCTGATTTGACGGAAAAGGAAGTGATATCACGGAGGCAAGCGAGTGCACTACCGGGAAAGTCACGCAAATCACAGATGCAGCTGCGTAAGCGCATGGTAGTCATGGACGAGAAGCGGACAATGTGCAACGCTCCTCATGTGGTTATCATAGTTAGGTTTACATTTCAGGTGATATGCTAATACAGAGGACTTGTATAAGTACGTGGTATACTAGAGGTTGGTGGTATACTATACTATGCTATGAAACTAAAATAAGAGAAGTTTGAATTCATCCGAGAATAAGATGATGATAAATATGAATATTTTAATTCTTTTGAGAAAAAGTCGCTGCACTTAACAGATTCTTATGAAGTGCAATGACTAAATTCCAAACTTCACACACCTTTACTAAAATCATCTCGCAGATCCTAAATGAGGTTGAAATCATGCGCATATAACTATTTCCCGCAGTTATTATTAATTATATAATCGATGGATGAAGCCTTTACATGGGGGGAACTCCATACCAGGTGCCAGAAGATGAACTAAGGTAGTTCGAAACCGGTCACCAAATTATATTATTAATTAGTATAAAATAATGAAAACTATTCTAAACTATGGCTTAGAAATTTATTCCAACTATAGTTGTATGCTTCAAAGAGATGCACTATATTCAAAGTTCCTTTTAGGTAAATTTCGAGAATGAGAACTATTTTCCTCATTCTGGTTCTTCTTTGTTTTCATTCCTCATGATTACAGAATTTCTAATCGGAAAGATGATCCTCAGAACGCATTCAATTTAAAGCGAATAAATCAATATCAAGGCTCACAGCCAATTATTCCACGAGGAAGTATGAAGTTTTAATAAATGGAGATACATATCTGAGTTCTGTATTCTTTCCACGCTTCATTTCAAACTCAATTCACGCGGTAAATCATCACGTTTCAACCTTTTTGCTCTCTTCCGTGTGGTGTAATTTGTGGGTGATTGTCAACGAGGCAGGGATATAAGTCGGAAGCGATCGCTTGCATAACTCTCACAGTCATGACTCACATCCATTGCAGTTTTGATTGACCGTAAGTACCGATAGAAAATCTAATCACGATGGCCTACTATAGATCAGTCCCTTAAACATCTAAGTCTTCTTTTAAGGTAAAGAAAACCGGAAAATCATAACAGTAAACTACTATTGCAACCAAGCTCAAGGTTACTGAAATCGGAAATGCCGCGCCTTGAATGCAAACGATATTCCTTCCTAAAGAGTCCACTGTAAGGCACCACTAGCTGAGATATCGGTGGATGATTGGATAGGCGGAATTTTTGAAATGAGGAATGTGATGGTCTTTAATGGCAAAGACAATAAGAGGGAAGGAAAGGGAAAGGATAGAAAATCTTCCTAGTAATCCTTAATGCCGAGTCTAAATGATATAATTGTACTTATTTATTATTAGTAATACCTTAAAATCCATGAATCCATAATCTATAAAATCCTTGATTCTGAAAATCAAGATGTTTTCAGTAAATTATGTATTATGTTATCTTACTAATCATTCCCTTGATTAAAAAAATGAAAGTGTTAGTCATTGATTTATTACACTATATGAAAATTCAATGTGGTGGATCGTTTGAGTATGGTAATCAAACTGATATGAATGATAACTCTGAAGTATAAACTACTTAAACCCTAATTAATAGATTTTAAAATTTTTTGAAATTACCTCTCAAATTATATGTCCAGTGAAAAACACATAGTAATTCTTCATAAGTATAAAGATACCACAAATGTCACTGATTCTCTTGTGACATAAGATTCTCACCATAACAGGATTTGGAAGTCTAAAATACTGCCTGATATTAATGCTTGATTTTTAATGAAATTTCAATTGTTAAGAAATTACGATGATTATATTCTTTGCATATTAGAGCAAGAGGATTTTCAATGGTACTTTCAAAATTGGCAATTTCACCTCTAAAAATATTTCATCGCTACAGTACATTTATTTATTTCTTTTGTTAAATATGATCTCCTCACAAGTCTAATTTATAATTTATTAAGTAAAATTGACAGATATCAGTTCTAAAGAGGGAAGAATTACAAAAATAAAAACAACACAAGGCAAAATATCTCCTATTTTCTTAAACATAATAAGAGTATATTTATGGAATTCCCCATTGATATCAAATGCATTCAGGAGAACTCAAGCTTTTGATGTTAAAGAGGAAGGGGATTAAATGAAATTGAGATGAGTCATATCCTCTTGATTACTCTTATTTCTGATAAGTTATCATGTATAGTTTTCAACAAGGATTTCAAGAGTATTTTATTAGCTTAGAGGTATTTTCATCAACCTTTCAATTCATAGCTTACATTTTTGAGATAATGAGAGTGGTAAATAAATATCAAGAGGATATAAAGCCTCAGATAAGCTTGATGACTTTAGGATTAGGTTTTGCTCAATTTTATCATAGAATCAAAAATTTTAATCAAAGTAATTCAATAGATATGATAACTAGAAATAGATAAACCTATTTATCTTATCTTACTCTATAAACTTATCTCACGGTTGAGTATGTATACAACATAAACAAAGATGTTGCTTTAACACATGAAATATATAAAATAGAACTAGTATAAACATGTCGAGATTAGAAAATAAACTCATTTTATGAATTAATATATTTTCAAAGAAAAAATTTTTCTTCATGCTCATACTGTCTCATCAAAACATATCATTATTGGACAAATTAATTTGCTTGTATGTTCAATATTCACTAATAATGAATAATTAAAAGCTATCAAAATCTGATATTATTAATATTTTGTTCTCACACAATTTATAAGATGGTTGTAGGTAAAAGACGATTTTTGATCATGAATCAATGAGAGATAGCAAAGATTATCAGGAGTCATTAGCTGTGTAATATCTTCATTATTATTGGTGAATATAAATATTTTCCAAGAGTCTTCAAAATGGCAACCATCAGACAGAGAAAATACGGTAACTGAGATTGAAATGATTAATAACTTCCCAGTACTCATTTTTACTCTTTTATAACCTTATTAAGAATTCATAGTCACTCAATTCTAGCAACAAACTTAATTAATCAATTTTTCCTCATGAAGATAATGCATTTTCCTGGAGAGGGAAATTCTCACATAAAACCTTTGATACAAAACTAATCATTATATATATTTTTATACATATTACAATTTCTACGATTTAAACAAAATTATACATTTTATGGGACCAATTATTCTGTCTCTGGAGTTTATAATTTATGTTAAAAGCAAATAGAAAAAGCGAGAGTAAATCAGAAACAGTTCTAAGTATGATGTAGTTGAGGATATTGTCATTAGTGACACAATATTTTGATTTGGTAATATGTCTGTAATTAAGGCCACCATATTTATATACCAATTTGGCCAGAATGCCATGGTTTTGGATTATTTGTTCTGAATCATAAAACACAGGCTCAGATGTGACATCTTGATCAGAAAAACATATTAAGAAAATGTAGTGCTTCAGGGAAACTAACAATTCATCCCAGTTTAGGAGATCAGAAATCTGGTCAGGATCAGATCACCTTAGCTATGAGTTTTTCCACTTTTGAAACAAAGCATGGAAGACAACACATTCTTAAAATATACTAAAGTCAAGTGTGTCCTTCCTTCATCCTAAAAGCAGTCACTAGTGAGAGGAGGCATGAGGACATAGCAGGACAACATGAGACTCATCAAGTTATATCAGCAGTATGCACATATTCCGTTTAAGTTCTCTAGTTTTGTTTATTTATAAATATTAATTAACATAAAATAAAGTTTCTGCTAAATTTTGTTGTAAGTGTTTGATTTTGTTTGAGACAAAATCAAACACTTACTTCTAATAAGTAACTACTAGGGCTAGTTTTAAAAGGTTGAAAATAAATTTTTATTTCACTATTTCAAATTTCAAGGACCACTGCCTTCAACAAATACAGTTAAAGGGAAGCTTATGAGATAACAGCCAGAATAGAAGTATTCTGCAGATTAAATTTTGCATGTAAAGGAAATACTGATTTTCTAATGAAAATTGATCTTTCAAGCGCACTCATTAACAGATGAAAACTACACCTTAAAAATGAAGAAACATTAACATCATATAATGTTGTAAATGTGTTGGTATGTACCAATCTAGATGTTTAATTTAAGACAATTGGCTAAATACTTTAAGTGTGTACCTAAAGCAATAGAAAGTAACAAAATGTTATAGCTCTTTCTGCTAATTCAAGGGAAATTTTGGGATTATTAAATACTTTTTTAATGCTCTCTTAATATATTTTCCATATTAGAAAGTTCAATGAAGAGTAAAGAACGAAAAAATAATGGTAAAAATGTTGCTACATGTTCAAATGCAACTATCTGAAGTATATTGCATCATTTGTCTGACCACAGGAGATGAGAATGAGAGATCTACACTCTCAAGCTCGCTAGGCATGCCAAAAATGAGAGTAAATTGTCCACAGATTCGATAATTATGAAAGTAAAGCATTCAAATGTAGATAGAGTCTTGAATTATTTCAATCTAATATGTATGTTGAGTTATATCAACCTAATAATACATTATCAGATAATGAAATTTTATGTAGCAACAAATTTAAGGCATCATTAGGTGCAGTTTGCTGGAAGCTCTGGACATAGTAGGCATACGGCATCTAAAATCTCAAGAGAAAAATATCAAACTCAACTTTACCAAGCGATAACATTGGCTTTTTTTCAGTAAGACTGAGCTGCATCTCCATGACTTTATTTCCATCCTTTTCACTTTGTAATGAGTAATATTTCAAGGATGGAAATACTTAAGGATTAGGAAAAGTGGATCCATTTATTAAACAAAAGGAGAAAATTACAGAAGAGCTGAAGTTGCAAGCAGTTGTATAGCTTTCAAATCATCATCTTCATCAGAAGAACTTGAGTCTTCATTGGAAGAAGAGCTTGAGTCTTCATCCGAAGAAGAACTTGAGTCTTCATCATGTAAAATCTCACTCACAAATTTAGCAAATGGTAATTGCTTATTAGCTTCATCATTCCATTGTGAAGTAGTCAAAGCTATTCCTGAAAGACCCTTTTCTTTGGCAAAATGTATCTGAAATACCAGAGATGCAATAGCTATAGAAAATATTTTTGGGAAAGTTGTAACAGTCAATAATGCAATAATAATAAATTAAGAAAATTTTACATATATTGAAATGGAAAATATTGTCAATAACATATTTTACCATTTAGCAAAAAATATCAAGACTTATTTATAGACTCTACTCATTACCAGCATTTATTTAAATCAAGGATGACCCTAATGTGGGTCATGAGTAACATGTAACCTGTTTGGAGTATTTCTATAACCATTAGATATCACAGTACAAAATTCACAAATAAGAATAATTTCTATAATGTAAATCATTTTTTTCTGAAAGAATTTAGCTCCATTACTTAAGCCATTGTTTTTCTTATAGTGTTTCTTTCTTTGTGCTCAATTTTTAAGGGTAGTGAATCAGTACTTCCTTTTTTTACCAAAACATTAATACTATCAAAGAAACCTCTTTGCTTTCATAAAGCTACAAAATGAGAATTACTTTACTTATAAATTTTAGTTTTATATTGAAGAATTACATATATTTTAATCAGCAATGAAAGATTAACAGTATTCTTTGCAGCTTGATTAGCGATAAGTTAGCCTGAACTTCAGTTTATTCAATCCAATAAATATTTTTTACCTGCGTCTTAATTTTTTTTAATGTGTCATCCTTTCCCCGCCAAACTCAAAGGAATCAACATAAAATAGGTAAATTATTTCAAATTAATTTCAAATTGAATTAATAAGATATTACAGCAATGGCTGCCAACCATTTTCACCATACCTACCACCCACCATTTACGGCATTATTTTCCTAATACCCCAAAGTTCTCCAATAAAATAATTTAGTGCTTATGGGAGTATACATATAAAATGAATTTATGAGAATAATAATACATATACATTGACGTAACATAAAAATACATTTACTTAACCTAGCCAATCATTGATGTATAAATTGGGGTCTTTTTAAAGTACTAAAATATAAGATACTCTTTAAATTTTCAGAAATATATCTTTCAAAGAATGTCTAAGTGAAATCATGAACTTCATAACCAGGGAAATATATTTGAAAATTTTGCACATTGTTATATTAACATATTTATACTAGATTGCACTAATTACCTTCATCCACTTTGGTAGTTGAATGACACTACCTGCACATTTTCAATATACTAAGGCACAAGCAAAATAAAGCTGCTTCATCGTAGGAAAGTTAACAAAATCTCAGTTGAGTCAAATGTGTTAATATCTTCAACCTTTTATTTAAAATCCCCAATCTTATAGTAACATGCTTTGCTGAGAAACATCTCCATTTTTGGGAGAAAATTAGAATTTCCTTAACTATGAATTTTCACACCTTGTCAGCCTCAACTGTCGATTACAATAGAAAATATAACCCATCTAAAAACTTAAAAAGCATCCTAGTGGACAGTAAGGACAAGGTTTGCAGCCACTGCAGTTTAGCAGGATGAGGGATAGTGGAACGAATGTTTTCAATAAATAAACTATCTTACCTTAGCAGAAATGGAAACATTATCTTCAAAAGATGCCCACTGAAAATAGTTTGATGCAAAAGGGGCCTGTGACATTTCATCTCTATCAAATGTCCAAAGCGGTTCAAATATCTGAAAGGATATATCGAAGCTTATGATATTTTAACGTAATAGCTAAAAATAATCCTTTTCTAATGTATGAAATATGAATCTAAAAATAAGGATATATTCAAACAAATATTTCTGTTCAAAAATATAGGTTGGTTTTTAAAAAATGGAGTTTATACCTGATATAAATGTAGAAAACCATGAGAATGCCCTGGTGGCACAAGCCATCCTAGTTCTTTGGAAGGTGATCCTACACTGTTACCATCTGGATCTTCTAAAGTGTGGGTCACTGCATAAGTCTGGATGGCCATCAGAAGTTTGTTTCTAGGGGCTCCCATTTTCAAGAACCATTTGATAGATTGGCTCTGAAATATATTCATTTAAGCTAAATATGGAACAATACATAGACATATCATAAGAAGTGATAATTTATTCTCCATGAAAGTTTAAAATAAATCTTAAAGTTCTTAAAATTTCAAACAGTGAGATAACCACAAAGGCATCCCCTTATTTCTGCCTCATGATTATTTTATATACTTTAACACATGTATAAAATGGGAAGATAATAAGTTTGTTTCGTAAGTTTTAAGCATATTTAATATGCCTTTGTTAATAGTTTCTCTTAAAATGCTGAAAATTTTACATTGAAGTGAAGGAAAATTTAGATTTATTTTTTCAGATCTTTAAAATAAGTTCATAAGGAAAATATTGTAAATACTTGTATACTTCCTTCAAGAGACTTACCACAGATTCTTCATCCCTGGAATATAAAGGTGCAGCTAATTCAGTGTAAGGCTTTGTTTTACTTGTTTCAAAACACTCAAGGGTCATGAAGTCCAAGTCTCTACAAAAGAATACTTATTTGTATCAGCTGGAAAAACATGACTCAAATGAAAGAACCAGTGTATCTACATGCTAGGATACCCCGATCAGAGACTCTGTTGCAAGCCAATGACTAGTTTCCTGTATTTTACCACAAGAAGGGACAAGATATGTTTTATTTGTTTGCATACATGCTTTATATTGTTATTTTTAATTTGTACCTTAATTTATTGACATTTCATATAATTTTACTATGTACTTTAATTGTGATGTATTTTATTAATTTTGCATATGATTGGTAGTGCATACATTCTTGACACAACAATAAGGATGGGTTAGATGGAGACTTTTAAGTCTTAATCTTGCACAAAATAAAGACATTGTTTATTTATTTAGATACTTGCAGTGTACTGAATGAGGATTTTCTCAGTCATGCTCCTTAT
Source organism: Pachydiplax longipennis (assembly GCA_036926295.1). NCBI lineage: Eukaryota > Metazoa > Arthropoda > Insecta > Odonata > Libellulidae > Pachydiplax > Pachydiplax longipennis. The sequence continues at coordinate 22,273,533 of JAVFKF010000026.1, read as the reverse complement.
ATGCTTTATACCAACTACATTCAGTTTACTCTCTTGCTTTTTATGATTCACAATGTAATACAGTGGTACCTTGGCTAACCATGACCTTAGTTAACTATATACTTAGTTACCAAGTGGCCCAAAAAAGTCTTGGGTAATAAGGAAGGCTTTAGTTTATGAAAACAAAAGTTTGGTTAATGATATTAATCCTGAAATAGAATTCCATTGGAACAAAGGCACCACTGGATGTCTAAATACTGCATGGAATATTGAAGTTAGATGTTTTTAAGTTATAATTTTTATAATTTAATTTTAGTTTGATAATTGATACCAATGAATGTCACTGTCTGATGTATGTATATATTTGAGTAGTGTGTATACTTACTCTGCGATGTCTGAAAGTTTAATATGATGGAAGTCATCTGTGGAGACGTTCCTCAGGAATATGCCTGAAATAGTTGTTCCATTTCTTCCAATTATCTTCCTGATACCAGATGCTACATTTGCTGTCTGATAAACATACTAAATAAAAATAGAATGTATTAATATTATAAGAAATAGATCAAATGTAGATAATTCCAGAATACTTGGAAATGTGATGCCTCAGATGTTATATCAGTTTAAATTTTGTCTCACTCAAAGAGATAGCATTCATTCAAAACTCTCTATGGGGTGTAAATTCTGTACTTATGACTTTCAGATATTAATATTTTTGCATGATTGTTTGACTGTTTCCAATGCAAATATTTTTTGTAAGTTGTTTAACAGTTTTTAATTAATAGTTTCACAATCTAATTATAACAGGTAATGAAAGCCAATTAATTTGCAGTTTTCTTTCTAAATAGCTATTCTGAACAAATATTGAAATGAAGCACCTGGAATTTCATTTAATATGCAGTTATGTAACATAAGATTCAAATTTACGGTCAGTATAGTATACCCTCTTTAAAGCATCATATTTCCCTCATCAAATGATTACAAATCATACAAAAGGCAAACAACTGATGGAATATAGCAAAGTATTCATATTCCTCTGATACAACATTTTAAAAACACAATATCTTCTGTTTCAGATTAGGTGATCTGGATCAATGCATCATAGTATTTCCAATGGAAATTAAGTTGCACACAAATTCAAGATCTTTTCAGTTTGATAGTTAAAAAAATATGAATGATAATTTTTTGAAGAATTTTCTTTGAATCAAAAAAATAGAAAGGAAAATAGTGAAAATAATTCACTTGCCAACCTTATGTTGGAAAGCCAGATCAATGCCATCAAAGCCTTTTTCATACATGAAGTCAACAGCACTTCTGATAATTCTTCGTCTGCCAGATGCTGAGTTTAACACCTTATGAAAGATTTATAAAAATACACTTCTGAATGGATTCTGAACAGCGTTACTAACACAAACATGAAATATTTCACATTCTTATATGCTATGAGTTAAAGTAATTTATTAAGCATTGTCAATAATAGGAAGGTCTATCTGACATTGGCATCCCGGTTGTGAAGGAATATTTTTTATATGGAAGGTTGTGTTTGAAACCATCTGGCTGCACTTGAGTGGTGTATTTTCTTTATTCAAATGCTTTATCATGAAAGTTGTTTGGAAAAATGCAAATTCAATCACTAAGTAAGCATTGGTAAATTTTTCCATTTTACTCTCACATGATGTAATAAAATATTTGGGGAAAGTAAGGTACTGAAATATGTGATTTTTCAGGAAATGGCAGAAAAGCTGCACTCAATAGTCATATGAGATAGCAGACTCCCCATCTTTCTCCAAATTTTTATAAGAAACAGGATAATTCTGAGAGAAAACGCTGCTCCCAGTTTGCTTTCATATTGTTCACTTTTCTTCAAAAAGTATAGAATTTGATATTTTCCAAATAAAGCAGTTTTTTTATTTCCGAAATTAATTGGTTATTTATTAAAGAAAACTCCAGAAATAAGCATAATGAACAAATAATGTAAGTATTATAATGTTTCTTACCATTTATCACCATAGTTTGAAAATTCTTTTGAGATAATCGTTTGCCTAGAACATCCTAGGGTAACTTATAGACTCCCGAAGGTCTATCGACCACGATTGAGAATTTCTAATGTAGAGGTCCAAAGTTTCATATCTAAAATATGGCTAATTACAGTTAAATGAATTGAAAGGAAGTATGTAAGAGGTAAATAGAAAAAAAATATAAATGAACTCCATATATTCTACTGATGCGGGTCTCCTCGGTTCCTCGATGAAATCAAAATTTTTAAACTCTAATAAATTTCTACTTTTTAGTTATAATAACTTAAGGTTAAAGTAACTTCGCGCATTTATTTGGCTACAGAAAAATTTTAAAATACAGTTTTAGTTGATCGAAAAATAAGTATGTATCTACAGCTCTTCGGGTAAATACTTACTTGAGGCAAATCATTCCATTGTTTGTCGAATAGATCTAAACCCAAAATCAGCTTGAAGTAAGGATATTTAGCTTTGTACCTTTTGACGTCGTACAATGTGTTGTAGGCTGAAATTTTAAAATTAAAGTTTTACAGACTTCATGTACGTCTCATTTTTATATAAATGTACCACTTTAGATTGTTTACCCTTGACTTTTCCAGTTTTTCTATCTACTTGTGCAACTCTAAACACAACGTGTGTACAATTTTCGTTGTAACTATTCTTGCTGGAATATTGAAGACCATAGCGGTAGCAAACAACCTTTTTAGAAGATTTTTCTTCAGAATTTCCTGTAAATAAAACGGCACGGTCATCATAAATGTAAATAAGACCTGTGGCTTCCAATACTATAGGTCCTGAGTAAGATATCTAGCATGGTATTGCCTATTACAACGATTTTTCACATTATCTACGTAACCCTTCAGTTACAACGCACAAGGGAAATACACATTCGCTGACAACAAACACCACGAGTAAAAGATATTCAGCTGATGAGGAACATATTCGTCAGTGAAGATAGTATCCATACCAGAACAAATAATCTCACCTCTTACAAGAACGATCAATCCTGCAATTGCTACGAAAACCACAATAGACTTCATCTCTAAAACTTTAGATATTTCCCACTGAGCGTGAAAGAAAGCTAATGGAATATTCTTCGATATATGGCCAAGTCCTATAGAATACACTTTTTCATGATGTCGGGATTTTAATCAGATAAGGAAGATAAAGCAAAACAGTGCGAAAATTCGAATACAATATCATCCCTGATAACAGCGATCGACAGTAATTTCCATCAGATTGTTATGACTTGCTTTTATCAATAAAATAAAACCAAATGGATATTATTATCAGTATAGAAAAAGCGCATGAAAGGTGCTGTGATCAACTGCTGATCACCCAAAACTTTTTTTCGCTACGTAAACATACGATAATGATAAAATGACTGAAAGCTTAAAACTTTCGTGCGGTGACTATACAGTTTTGAAAGGAAAATCAATTTCAGAAGTTGACAATCCCATGACTATTTATGTACATACATACAATGTACGTTGTACGTACGTGGGAGGTATCACTTGATTTGTTTTTTAACTCAAAAAATTTTAGTCAAACTGAAAAATATTTTAGTCTCCCGGAACGGACTTAAAGTATGATTAATTTATGAGAGTAAATACACCCTTCTATCTTAAAAGAGATATAATCTAATGTTTATTATGCAGACTCATAGAAGAAAGAATTCCATCAAGTTTTCATGAAATCTTTATTTGACAAAAAGAATTGCGTCATGATACAACAGTAAATGATTATCAAATTGCAGTGAGATCAATAGAGAATTCTTAACACGATCTCTTTAATATAAAATTCCTGAAAATAGATTATACTTTGGCAAGAGAATGAAAATGTTTTCTTGACTTTATTTGGTGGATATCCATTCTGCATTTCTATTTATTTCAAAAATCAATTAACTAGTCTTTCCCTTGGTCGTTGCTCATTAATAATTACTAATTAATACCTATACATCAATACAAAAGGAACAACGTATCCAAACTTCAATTATTTACTCTGCTAAAAACCATCACATGGAAATTTTCATATTACGGATGGCGAAATGGGTTGCAAATATGATACTTTAGGGTTGAACACAAATTACTTAGAGGGTTCAAATAATAGCCGATATCATTCTCTTACTGAACGTACTCTTCCTTCTGATTCTATTACTTCTTTCCACCATCATTCAAAATATTACTTCTGAGGATGCTAATAATTAGCTGTAATTTTGTAAGTCTGTTCTCTTTCACAATGTCTCTTTTTCTAAGATATCAGGCGATGTAAATATTTTTATGATGCTTAGGACAGCTATATCTCTCTATACGCAACTACATATAACTAAATTACAATTATATCTTAGTTACGTCAATAAATATTTTTCAATCTTTTCATGTCAATTCAAATACATATCAAAACATCTAAACAAATTTCTCATTGAGGAGTGAAATTTGCAAATCAATCCTTCAGAAATTCACTGAATATCTGAGTGAGAGGTAATTCCTTTTCAACTTTGTCCAGTGTTTTGTAAGATGTTAATGCACCTCCACCAAGGCCTTCTCCTTTTATGTAATTTGCCTGGAAATAAGAGAACGTTTCAAAATTTTTTCTCTTCAACATATGAAGTCCAAACATATTCAAAGTTATTTAAACACTATTAATTTTGTTCTATTCTGACCATCAAAAAGATTATTCTTCCAAAGTAAGCATGAACAATTGAGGAAGGTGTCACGCATGTGATCATGGTCGCATAGCATTGGAATGGTATTGACCCTAACACTATACCTTAGCAGCAAGAGAAATATCATCTTCAAAGGATGCCCACTGGAGATAATTAACTGCATAGGGAGCACTAGATTCCTCATCCCTGTGAAACTCCCACTCAGGACTTGTTATCTTAAATAGAAAAAAAACATAATTTAGAAAAGGGAAGGATGTTTGGATAAATATATGAAGAACACTGAGCTGAAACCAGGATTCAAGCAAGAGAGCTTTACAGAGGTGAATAAAAGAATGAGCGGTAGTTTCCTTATTTAATAAATAAAATAAACATTTATCAGATGATTAATCTATTTATTTTCGTAGTTAATGACACTTAATCGACATAATTAACGTTTCATAGATTAAATATTTTACAGAAGTCTGAGTAGTCTAGCTTTTCGAAAAAGAAACTGAAAACTTAGGTGAACCGTGAGTTATCCTACAACTTTCTTTTATGGATATTTATAACATTTTTCTTGAATTTTTTTATTCAGATACGTTTATGAATCAAATAATTATATACTTAGCATTCGTAAATAAGTTTGCATGACTTCATTTTTTCTTTGAAGTTTAATGAGGCCAGATTTCACTAAAGTCACATTAGGATTCACACTAGGATTTGGAAACGGACGCGACAAAGAATTTCCAATGCTTCGTACTCCGATCAAAATTTGAGATGAAGCGGCTTAATTAGGGCTTTCAGTAAGAATTAGAAATTGTTCTTTCCATTCTTAGCAACGCAAACTTGATGGCGGATTTTTGAAAACGCCGAAGGTTTAAGTCGAGTTCGAAAGGAAAGAGTGTGGTAGCGTTCAATGAAATTCAATAATTTTGACTTTGTACCGTAAATAATTTTCGTAAATAATGGAACTGTATTATCTTCCTAGCTGTTATGCATCGGCATTTTAATTTCGTGTCACCTTTATACAGGCTCATATTATTACATAATAATAATTACAGTTACAGACAGAACAGTGAAAGAGAAAAATGTAATATCCAAAATTTGAAATACTAGCATTGGTTTAATTTAGTACCCTTCCTTCCCAACCCTTTTCTAATTTTTTTCTGAAAGTCTGTACCTGATCCAAATATAGGTGGCCATCCCAGTTCGATGGATACTTGACCCAGCCCGAGTTTTTCGCTGGAGATCCAGGCTCATTTTCGTCGGGATCATCTAGTGTGTGGGTCATCGCGTACGTCTGAACTGGCATAATTATCTTCTCAGCTGGAACTCCCATTTTCTGGTACGATTTAATGCACCGATCCTTTGAGAGAAATCGAATATTGAGAAATTGGAATTCGGCGTCACAACGGTTACAGTGAAATCGCAGAAGTCAGCTGCAACCAGGGCCGCCTTAACGCTTAGTGCCAAATTTAAAGACCGCAGAATGAAGAAAAAGATATTGGAATTCGACTGTCGATCCATAGAGGTTCTAAAGACTCTCCGATGGACGAATAGCCGATAGTCAGGCCACTTATCAGAATGGAGAACGGATGCCACGGATTATCGACCTTCTAGGAATAATCCAATGCGATTTAAGAAGCACACAATGAATTCCCGTTCTGTATTTACTTTCTGACGATGGTAGCATAGCTACTGAGATGTGCATTGGGTGATTACTAAAACGTCTGTATTGGAGATTTTCCAACCTCTCTTAACCATTTAAAGAATTAATTAAAATATCTGACATTAAGTCAAATAGAAGTTAGTACGAGAACGTAACATTTCGTAACAATCATATCAGCTAATCCAAATACTTTCCTTACCACAGAATTTCCGGTTTTGGAATAAAGCGGTGCGGCTAGCTGAGCGTAAGGCTTACTTTTGATTGGTTCGAAGCATTCCAATGTCAAGAAGTCCAAATTCCTGTAAATAGTTTTGACTCTTTCAGTATTGATCTAATAAGAACGTAAATACGAGTAAATTAGGTAAGTATTCAAGAAGTATCAACAATTATAAGTAAATTCCTTTATAAAACTCCAAAAATAAGTCCATGCTCTCTCAGTAAGTTTATGAGAAAATTACCACAAAAAATACCACATTGAAAAAAGCTTAAGAATATTGTAAGAACTTACACTTGCATTTTACATATGTAAGAGGAAATGGTCTTAAGTAATAAATTTAGAATTAGATTAAAAATTTTATTGATACATACTATGCTTAAATTGGACTTCGATATATGTATAATTTGATGGTGTCGTTTTCTTTTAAGCGTACGTTTTTTATTTTTCATATATGTGCTTCTAATTCAAAAATTAATAATATATCAGGGAATTAGGCGAAGTTATGAACGCTAGCAATAAGAATTATCCAGAAAACCGGCATATTGGTGAGGAAAATTCCATCTCCATTATTAATTTCTAAAAACAAAGCTTATGAATGTGGAAATGTGATATAAGCGCGGCTGAAGAGTGTGAAGTACTCACTCAGCAATTTTAGAAATGTCTTCATGGCGGAAGTCATCTCTGGAAATGTTCCTTTCGAAGTAACCAGAAAGGATAGTGCTATTTCCACCAATTGCCTTCCGTATACCAGATGCCAATAAAGCAGTCTCATGAACATACTGAAAAAAAACGATTTACATTTCGGTAAATGTTATCATAACAAAAATGTGAGTTAAAACCTTACTTCTAAACGAATGTTTATTGATATATAATTTGATATTGATTTTCATTATTACTAAATGGTATTTACCAAATATAATACATATCCTATCATACCAATAACTTAGATCATCAAGAACAATATACAACCCTCTGCCACACCTCGAAAGGCGGCTCACAGGGTATCAATGTAGATGTACCTAAGGTTACTAAGAACTACACTTATTTTTAACGAAGATAACTCAAAATTTAACTCGCAAAGAAGTATTTTTTACAAATACTGTAATGATGCAATATTTTCTCAAGGTATGTTTTCATTGATAAGATATTGATTTTCATATTATATATATCCTGTACTTAATAAAGACTAAAATAATGAGTAAAGGTAATATGAGAAGAGATTACTTACATTATCCCGGAATAACAAATCTATACCGTCGTATGTTAAATTATTAACAACAGAAACAACGCTTTCGATTATTCTCTCTCTTCCAGTTTCACTTATAATTACCTTGAAAGGAAATGGTAATATACATCAATATGCATTTCATAAACATACGAGACCTCTCAGTCAGTCTTTCCTCAAAATGTAATAAATTTTAGATTAATTTTCCGTAATACGTAATTATTTTACCTCTGGCAGGTCTGCATTGTGTGTGTCAAATGGATCAAGACCTAACATAAGCTTGAGGTAGGGATAGCGTGTTTTGAAGCTTAAAAAGAATGATGGGTCATACCACTCTGAAATATAAGTTGTAAGTATAGTATTACTAAGTGCATCGTTTTGTGAAAATTGGGCTATGAATGTAGACAAGAATATTACGGGATGCAAATCCGCTCTTGCTGTTAACACTTCCGACTTTAAGAATGACGTGAGTGCAGTTTTCATTATGACTCCCTTTGCCATCGTTATACAGGCCTTTGCGATAGCACAGCAGTGGCAACGAGGTTGCTACTGAAAATAATGACTCGTTACCGTAAAATATTCATTAAAATTATCACTTACAAATATTATACTCGTGCTGAAACCATCATCTTTTATGCATGTACGGAATTCCTTTCAATTCATTATGTGTATAAATCTTTGAAAGAGTTGAAAATTTATTTAACGAGAATATTTTGTTTATTTTAATAATTTAAAATTGATATCTTACCGTCTGAAATAATGATGGATGTGAAGAGGATAGCTGACAGCAGTATCGAGTGATTCTCTGTAATTTAATCACACATCATTACGTTCATAGATTTCGTAACTTATTAGCTACCTGAAACGATATGTGAAAATAGTTGTATAACGCACCCATCCTCATGAAATGAACATATGCTTTCTGTTTCACTGAAACTTTTAGGCATCTGAGACTTGAGCGATAGAGGAGAACAATAATTCACTATCTTTAGACGATAGAGCAGCTGATAAAACGAATCGATAATAAGAACGACGCTAAGATTTAGATTTGTAACTCGATAGCAGATCAAGATTGAAATACCACCAATTCACGTAATATGAATGAGTTGGTTTACTTACTCTAGCTAGCGGGAACCATAATAATTCCGCTGAATTCATATGATCAGTAGACAAACTAAGCTGAAAATATTCGAAAAACTAGAATCTATTTGCAATCGTCCCACTTATTCTGCTGTACTCTTTTTCTCTATTTTTAAGGAGTCAAAATACTGCCGATATATCTGATTTATGTCATAATACCCCGTCAAAAATTTCAAGGATTAATTTAAATGCAACTAACATTATCTGGCATGCAGTAGTCTACTTAACCAACATTTTTCTTGAATAATAACCCAGCTCATTCATCATCATCAACATAGCCGAGTGGTTAGAGTGCCTCGTGCAATTCTCAAAAGGTTCCAATTTCCCAAAGATTAGTCCAAAAGTTTACCCTCAGTGGTTCGAATCCTGTTTAGGAAGAATTTTTTCCGGAAATTTAAGTTTCAGTTTTTCCGAAAAGCCTAATAAGAAGGTAAGAAGTTTCCATAGCTTTCTTGTGTTAATAGAGATTTTCTTTAATTGGTTTCGCAATTGTTTGTTTTAGTGACGCACAATTACATAGATGTATAGGTATTCATAATAACTTTAATATTTCGTACTCTAAAATGCATATCACGTTTACTTTAGTTCTCATTTCGTCTCATTTCTTCATACATCACGCGTTGCCACGGATTAATAGCTACAACCAAGAAATCCCCCCCCCCTACTTATTAAATGAATCACGGGGTACTTTTGTGTTATTTAATTATACATATATCTACATACGTAATCATTTTGAGCGCATAGCAGGAGGTGCGTGTACTCTATTTCATTAATAAAATTTAAAAAATCCTAGGACCATCTTCCTTAACATCTATTTCCCTTTGCTCATTATTTCGGCCTGTATAACCTGGATTTTTCTATGTACATATTCTAAGAATTTATAAGCTCTGATTCGACAATCGCATTGGTCGTCAAGGAGACTCAACAGCAAAATCTCGCGAAATCTTCATTTATTTTATCAAACTTCTCGCAATATGGAATCCAAAGCAATGATTAACGATCAAAATAAGAATTTTTATTCAATTTAATTACTTTTGCGCTCATCTCGATTTCGTAGGACCGTTACTTCTAGTTTAATTTCGCAAAAGAAAAAATGTTTGCAATTTATCAAAATGAACTTTTCGTACATTTCTTATAAGAGCATTTTCGAGTCGCCCATATTCGAACCAAGGATACTATGGGTAGAAATTACCGATACGTGTTAGGTCACTGATCCTTTAATGAATCTTTAAATTCCATCATTCTATCTCATCGGTAGTGGCGTGAAATTAATTTGCAAAAATTTCTCCCATGTATTTCTTACGGAAGTTTACTGACATCGGATAAATAAATATACACACATCGGTGATTATTCTATAAGATAATATATACGAGGTGAAACGGCAGCGGCGAAAATTTCTAGACCCATTCATGAGTACATAAAATTACGTTTCTGTCTATCTATGTTTCACGTTTTCAACTTCGATACGCAAAATTTTATGGATATTTATATGCCACCAGTATTGAGTAACTCATTTTCGTGTAATTTTTAACACCTCGATCTTAAAAATGCATTGCCGAATCTATAAAGCCGACAACGACATTGTGATGTTTCCAGTATCATGAAAGAATAACTAGAAACCACTTATACCCTTTCCACCAATATTTTATTACGCTACCACGTTTACCATATTTTACTAAGCTACCATGGTATCTTAATGAAATACTGATGTTAAAAGAGTAAATGATTTCTAGTTATTTTTCATTATAATGAATTTTCATGCACACTTTTCTTATAATTTATTATAATGATTCTTTTCTACTATTCTATTTCTGTGTCTTTATTATAATTTATTATTATAATGATTCTTTTCTCAATAGTTATATCAAAAGAAAGGACGGTGCCAGAAGAGGGATAGGTTTGCTCACTTAAAGGTCGAGTTCGCAACAACATTATTTTGAGGGCCCACACATATCTGTTATTTAGCCAACGAGGATTCGACTGATTTGTCAATATTCACGGATGAACTCAAAGTTAGAATATGCAAATTATCGTTGAGTATTGGACAGCTGAATAAATTCTAGACAAGAAATAATTTATTAATATGATAATGGTACTAAAATGGCAATAACGATTCAAAGACAAATAATATACATTAGTGATATAATTAACCAATTCTCTCGCACAAGGCCATTAAAATCATCTTATCGGTTAGTAAAATCGCCATTTTTCCAGATTATTTTTATATTATATTGATAAGGATATTAAAATAGAGATAAGAATAAGGATATTGACATAGAGATTTTAAAACAAAAATCCATCCATTAAGAACAAGTTTCATTTTATTTTTTTATGATCTTTACAGTTTTACATTCTTTCAGAGATAACATATTAGCTGCCAAAAATTTCAGCTATGTATTTGGCGAAGGGTAAATCCTTGGTTGTTCTGTCCATCCCTTTAAGAGTTGTCAATGCAGCTCCCCCCAAGCCTTTTTCCTTAATGAACTTTGCCTGAAATCAACAGACATAAATAGTATGAGTGAAGGGTCATTTATGCGTGAAATGTATCTTCATAAAATATAACAGGTAAGCTGATAAAGGAAGTAAATTTTACTAATAATATCTTGGAATAGAATTCACCGTATCTCAAATAGCCAGAGATAATTGCATATTCGACTCCAGTCCTGACAATTAATGAAAATGTTTTATAAAAGAAGTCTTCAAAATTCTTATTGACAATGTAACCCAATTTAACAAACTTCCGTAATTCATTTACTTTTATATTTATTGGTATTTCCATAAGCATGTTAACAACGCTAATTGTGTCTTTCATAGGCCAACTTTCGCCAAAGCACTTAGTTTGGCAGCATTAAAACAAGTTTATATTATTTATAATAACCCATCGATTACATTTTACGATATATGGTGGAACTAGGAATTTTTTATTTTTTATCTAACAACACAGTTTTATTGATGAATAGGTTGGTTGCAATCTCAAAGGAAATGCCGACGAGGGGCCCCGGAACACTCCTCGTTTGGGGGGCCAATTAATTTCGGACCATTATTGTAGATCCCCAGTTACTTCGATACTTACTACCACGATTTAGTCCCGAAAACAGTATATTTTATCGTACCACTTCATTCTACTCTGGAGGAAAAATTACGTCATTCTTCACATAAGTCAAAAACCCGTTGAAAAGAATACCGAGACAATTTCCTCCTTATTTTCGTTAAACGAAAATAATTTTGCTTACAGCTTCGTGAGATAGCAGTTATATTATTCCTACACTCTGTACATTTCTCAGTGAAAATACAACAAGAGCGTACGCAGGGAATCAAAGATTCATATCTATGGCTTTCTATCATTTTATCACCAAATTCTGCATAGTCAAATCATTTTAGCGTAATATTCTCCAGAGGACAGATGATATTCGGCAGTCTTCAAATTATCTTCATGACTTGTATATCTAAAGTTACTTCGATGTATTTTATCGAAGCGTTTATTTTAGCGGCACATCGTGAGTTCAATTTCATTCAACGTAGTCCATTTTGCACACAAACACAGTTTACTTATTGGTTAAAATTGAGGATTAAATGAAGAATTACTATCTCCAAAGATATCAGCTATATTGGATGACTTTTATACCTTCTGAACCAACTTTAATTCCAATTGAAGGGGGGCACATATAGCTGAAAAACATTCAATTAACATAAGATAAAAAAGAGCCCAAATGATATAAATATAGGTTAAACTGAGAGGTATTCTAACTTTCTCCGATTAATTACCCAAGGGAGATAATCATACCTTCTCAACAACGGTAGTCTCATCATCATATGAGGCCCACTGCAAATAATTAACGGCGTATGGAGCATTAGTTTTCTCATCTCGATAAGATTCCCAGTCAGGTCCGGTTACCTTGCAATAAATAAACAAAAAATTAAGAAAGATGAAGTTTACAAAGTTGTTTCTTAATGTATAGTATAGTATTTACGAGTTCTCGAATGCAAAATATACTAATATTAAAATTAAAATTGTCTGAGAAAGTAAAATATTACGTAAATACAGTTTATTTCTGCCGTACAAAAATTGATACATAATGTGCAAGTAAATTAAAATTTACTCGAAAAGAAATGGAATTCTAAGTACGTTATGGTTATTTAATGCAAAGCGTATGATGGACATGATACCTAATGGGTAAGTAGGTATTTATCAATATTTATTTAACTGTAATATCCTCGATCTTGAAATTTCTGGTTATGACCTCATATATTGGAGAATATACAATAAATTAGTATTCTCAAGGATAAAACACTATACCTGATCTAAGTAAAGAAAACCGGGTTTATTTGAAGGGTATTGCTTCCAACCGGCATTTCGTGCAGGAGATCCTGGCTCCATCTCGTCAGCGTCATCTAATGTGTGCGACACCGCATAAGTCTGAATCGCCATTAGAACCTTGTTGCGAGGTGCTCCCATATCCAGATAACGTTGAATACATCCACTCTACAAAGGTATATCGAAAGGTTGGCAGTAGTGAAGAAATGAAGAGTGAGTATTTAACATATGACAGGGAAGACCATTTCCAATTAATCATTTTACGAACGTTATGTGAACAGATTACAGGATTAATATAACCAAATTTTCAGACGGAAAACACCTGAGATCAGAATGAAACTGACATAAAAATTATTGGATTGACGGATGTAAAATCAAAACGAGTGCAGTTATTCATCATCTGAATGAATATTCCGAAGAGAAAATGTGTCATGGCAGTTGTCAAATTACTCGTTGTTCAAGATTTCTTAATAGTACAAGAAGGACGAAAGCCGATTGAAATTGAAAAATGAAGAACACCAGAGGGAAAAAAACTAAAGCTTATTTCATACTACACACATGGGTTATCATTAAGAAGCAAACAGCTCTCTTATGACTTACCACAGAATCTTTACGTTTGGAATACAAGGGAGCCACCAACTGCGTATAAGGCTTGGTTTTACTTGGTTGATAGCATTCCGCAGTCAAGAAGTCCAAATCTCTGAAAATGGCGAAATATTTTAACGGAATTTATATGCATACTGATTGATGCATAGTGATTATCTAATGCATAATATATAAAAGATTTTCGTATTTATAATAATTCACTTCTCCCTAAAGAGTCCCTGAGGGAAACATTGATTTTGAAGTTTGAATATTTAATAAATACTCTGATGTGATTAGCTTCTCAAAATGCAGCATAACAATATTTATATCAATATAATAACAGGGTTATATTTTTTTAGAATGGTGTCTATGGGTTGTATAATACATAATTCCCTAAATTGCGTCCCTACCCAAGGGTTCTCAACCAGATAACACTGGGGGTACCTGTATATTGTCTATTGGATTCGGAGAAAGCTGATAGGTAAATAACCATCTGATTCTATTGAAGTAGTTTTGTTTTAGCAATAATTCCACGGTAGCACTGTCTGTCAGGCCCACAAATAGATGCCGCACATGTACAAACATGTAGGTACTTTTAATGACTTAAAAATAATTAATTATTTTACCAAATAGAGGATAAGGGGCATGAGATTCAAGGTAACGGGGATCAAAAAGGAGTCCCTGCTCTAACCAATGATAAGCGGCTCTCACTTTCAGGAACCGAATCTTTCCTAACATTCCAGTCATAGCGGGAACTGTATAATTCGATAAAATCTGTTAATAAAAAGTTAATGTCCATTCTCCTTGAAAATATAATACCCATTTAATCAACAATATGGTAAAATTTTGCGATTTTTTCCTCAACATTAGCACTTGAATATGTTTGTATCCACTACATCGAAGCCTTAGAAAATGATGATGTTCAGTGGATGTAAAAGCATGGACCTGAACCAAAGAATGCTCTACGTCAGGGAATTCAGATACAAAGGACGACTTGATAACCTGCAGTTATGCTAACCGCCATACCTTTCTGCAGGGATTGTCTCAAATGGACATAGAACGTGTACGCCTAAATCAACAGTAATTTATTTATGTGCATATTTTTACGTTTGCGCGTAAATAAACCAAAATGATAATTTATCATTATTTTGTAAATCAAAACTCAAAAGGTTTAATAAATTTGTTTTCGTACAAAAAATGGTTCTTAACTTCTTGTTCCTGAATTTTTAGGGTTTAGTTCATTTTTTAATCTTTACACTATTATTTTAAATTCAAAACCTGAAAGCGATTTATCGTTCACGACTCGAAATAGAATATAATTCTAGGTAAGATAAGTCACTTACTCCGCTATATCGCCAAGATCTGCATGGTGGAAGTCATCTCTAGATACATTCCTCACGAAGAAACCAGAAAGGGTAAATCCATCTCCTCCAATCGCTTTCCGAATTCCGGATGCAACTTGAGCAGTTTCTTGAACGTACTGCAAGAGTACCCCGTTAGAACTATCTTATTTCCCATAGTCTAGCTCATTTTGCGGAAGACATCACAGAAGTTCATGAGGAGCAACAGTTTTAAAATTTAGAAGCATCGATTGATAAAGGTAAAGAATACGAACCTTCTCTCGAAACATCAAATCGATTCCATCATATCCATTTTTTTTCATGGCTGAAACTGCGTCACTGATGATTCTAGATCTTCCAACTTTATATTTAATTACCTTGCGAAAGATTTGCACGAGGCATCACATGGAAAATAAAGAAAATAATTTTTATTAGCACTGTCCAAGAAAATGTCTGCTCAATGATAGTGAACCAATAAGAAAACTTATACAATAACAATTTCGTAACATAAAAATCATTCCAATTGCTTCAAAAATTCCACTTTAGATTCGAATGATTATGTAGCAATATCAATAGATTTGACTGCAAAAAATTTCCACGATTAAGTTATAACGACGCAAATGAGATTTCTATTATAATTACATTACATACATCACAAGTTACCTATCAGTTTTAATTATGAGACTATATTACATACATACAAATTCTATTTTAAATCTATTCTTTGTTAATATTTTGTGAGAAGCACATTTCAGTCTTAAGTACTTCTATGCTGACAACCAATAGCATTTCAGATGCATATTATCTGTATTTTATGCTGAATGAGTAGTATACTTGCAGGCATAAAAATATTTTATGAATGCTAGTAATAAAGATCTTTTTCAGGTCTTAAATATTCTTATTTATTGAAATATGTTACTGTGAAATATTTTATTGTGAAATATTTAACTGCGCAGTAAATTTCAATAAACTCTTTATTACAGTTCGAGAAGATATGACTATATCATCTTTAAATAAAAGAATGCTTACCTTCGGAAAGTCATTATGGCGAAGGTCAAATGGGTCTATACCTAAAATAAGCTTGATGTGAGGATATTTCTTTTTGTAGGATGAAAGTTGTGACAACCCGAAGGGCTCTGAAATATAAGTTCTTCCGTTATGTCTTACATGGAAATTCTTGTGAGAATATTAGACGATTAGATTAGAGATTTTATATTTACGTGTAACTAATCCATATTTGCTGTCGAGACTGCCAACTTGTAGCACCACGAAATCACAATTTTCGTTATTACTCGCTCCGTTGGCGTAGTATAAACTTTGCCGGTAACACACAATTTTCAACGAGGATGCAGCTTCTGTTTCACCTGCGAGATCAAGGTAAGAAATAAATATTTGAGTGGAATTTTTTCTAATTTGATTTCATCTCGTATGCGCAACCTGGTGCTATAATATGAATTCCGTAAGAAAAATGAATCTCATACTTATCCCAAAACTACTGTAGCACGTTTATTTCAAACTTTGATATAGTAAAATACCTAATATTTACGATACTTTTCAGCTATATTCACGTAAAACACTGATAAAATAAATTAAGCACGCATTTATATGAATTATTTTCTTGGAAAGCAGTAGGAATTTTATTTAAATTCTTACCTTTGGCGCAGATGAGAAATGCTGAGATGACTGCGAGAGGCAGAAAATACCTTTTCCCTGAAAGGTAACAAACTCTTTCAATTTTAAGAAAATACTTTTAATTTCTAAGCAGACTTCACTCAGGCAAATTCAAATTATAAAACTCACCTATCATTATGACCCGGCTGTTAGAAGGATGAATTAGAATTTAGTAGGTAATTCGTTGATGCTTCTTAGGAGTTGTTGACTGCCAATCACAAAGTGCTAACTTGTATCTATGAAAATGAAGGACTGAAAAATCTTTATGACGTTGAAACGACATCTGTATCAGAATAGAGGAAGCTTATCAAGATAAGAGAGGAAAGATAATATTAAACGCAGTAGATAGGCATCAATTCGGATGAATGGGTGATACGAAAAAATAAATTTCTTTCTTATCTACTATCATCCTTAAAATTTTATACCGAAGATGATAAATAACTGCGAATAATTTTTCTGTTTGTCATGCCTTGTACAAACACGGAGGACGCAATGAATTCTTCCACAAAGCTATTTAAGCATAAAAATAAATAATGACGTCTGAGCCTATCTCATACCACATCCTTTTCGAACTGCTACATGTCATGTCTGTGTTAAATTTTTATCCTTTGATGTCTTCCTGCAACCATGTCAAAGAATAAGGGAGTAATTTTTACACTGATTTAATAAAGAGATTTAAAACCTTAAGGAGTATTTTAAAACTCTATTATAGTGGAGAGGAAAATATAACAAGGAAGCTCCTGCTGAGAAAGATTTTGAGTAATGATACGATGGATTTGAATTATGAATCAACTTTGAATCACGCTTTAATTTTAAATATCGTCTGTACATTCATCAGCCAGATGGTGGGTTGTTTTTTAAACTGTCCACTATCAGCTCACTATCATACTTGAGAGGATATGAGACCCTCAAAGCAAAATGAGAAGTGATATAGTTTGCTCAGGCTTTCCCCGCTGAGCCAGAATGCCATAAGCAGGTCCTAGTGCTGCACATATAGGCAGCTCAAGGACACTATAAATAAAACTTTCTTAATATTCAATGAGGAGTGACTAAAATGAATGCCATTACACAGCATCATTTATACCTCAGTAGCTCTGATATCATCACAGCCATGAATAAGATTGGCAAAGAAAGAGAGAGTAGAAGAGAGTTTTGTGGGGTAAAAAGTAAATGTAAGGGACATTCTCATTCATTCTGTAGAAAATGACGGAAATCATTACATTCACCAAGATATGGTTAAAGGAATTAAAAATACGGCAAATATGAAAATGTATGCCCTAAATTCCATTTTATTCCAAATTTCAAGCAAACACGGATGTGAGAGCGTACAATCAACCGAATATACGAGAAATAATATACCTCGTATACTAAAAACCTAAGAATTATACTTTTTTAACTATTAATAAACTATACATCCGGAAATTTCTATATTCGAAAGACGGGAATTATAGATCCACCTTATTGGGCTGTCAAAATCAAAGATTTTCATAGACTTGATCAACATCTTGAAACCGATAAAATGAATGAGAAATTGTCCAACAGTATTTTAATAGAAGATCGCAGAACTAACTGGTACATACGTACAAGAAATACTTTGTAGAATTTTTATTTTAATAAAGTGACTTGGAGAAAGGGTACCAGGAAGTGGATAAAAATAAAGTATAAAAAGAGTTCTTGTATAATTTAAACAGAAGGTGGTAGTATCTGATGGAAGGATTAAGTAGGAAATTATAATTTTTGCAATGATACCTTAGTTTTATATTTTTCTCGGGATACGATTTTTACAGGCAAATAAAATAAATTTTCAATATCATACACAGATATTACTTTTCTTCTTTATTTCATAAAATATATTCGTCCATAACTTTAAACATATATACAATAATGACAATCAGTAATAAGAATATCGCTGTATTAATTCACCGATTTTTTTTTCTCAATTTGCAATAATCAATTACATATGTCAATAAATTAATGAGGTAGAAGAAATAAATAATAATAAACCGTTAGGAGCAAGGAAACAACAATCAACTCGACATTGATAACATTCTATCAACTAAAGCAGCAATAAATATTCTTTCAAAAACCTTACTTTTTACATGAAGAGTGCAGAGAATTGCATACTAGGAAAGAGCGAGACGAAAAATAATAATAAAGTTTGAATAAAATATCTTTTCGTTGAAAATGCAACAGATTTCAGTCACCAAAGCATATGACATGATTTATATTGAGGACTGATTGTAGAACCCTAGCGTCGTAGTATTTCCATTATAATCGTTTCCTTACGCCTGATTTTCTGCTTGTGCAAAGATTTTCACGCGTCTTCTATCCTGTTTGCAGGATTATCTTATAAATAGTGATTTCACTTCCTTTATAGAAGATTTTCATCTCTCCATAACTCAATGCCAGACAATGACAGAACGGAGGGCACTCTGAGCCTTCTAGGGAATCAAAATTAAATAACCTTACAACCGTTGGATTATTTTCTAACAATTGACTGCTCAGTCATAATTTAGACTAAGGAGGGAAAGATACTAAATAATATTAGTAAAGTACTGAAATAATATTTTTTCCAATGTATACTAATTTCAGTGTGTCATTGTTATCATTATAAAATAAAGATGTATAAATATATACATTGGTATCGTGACTGAGCGTTGGTTAAAAGTACGGGATTATATTAAGGCGTGGATTCAAATTCCTTTTCCGCGAAAATATTACCCATCTTTTCAATTTAAAAATGAGTAACACGACGCGGTTACGCTATTTTTTCCCAGAACCAACCAACTTAACGAAAAAAATGAGATATCCTTTTTATATATCTCTTATGTAACGTCAAAACGATTTTCATATTTTTTCGATATAATTCCGATTCCTACTTTCCCAAGAAAATACGCTATAAAAGATGAATAAGAAAATAAATAATGCAATAAATAGATGTTAGGTAACATAAGTTGAACAGTGACGCAAAAATCTGAGTTGTGAGATATTAATAGTGTTATTCATGGATATAATCATACATTCATAGTTGTAATTAACGAAATACTCAAACTTGAAGTAAGACTGCAATTTCTGCGTCTTAATTTCTCGGATGGAATTGATATTCATTTTGAAGTGAGCCATTTCCGAATAAAACTGTAAGTCAAACAAA
This sequence comes from Pachydiplax longipennis, assembly GCA_036926295.1. Taxonomy (NCBI): domain Eukaryota; kingdom Metazoa; phylum Arthropoda; class Insecta; order Odonata; family Libellulidae; genus Pachydiplax; species Pachydiplax longipennis. Next base: position 22,253,584 of record JAVFKF010000026.1, on the reverse strand, counting down.
AATTACATAGAAGAATTACAAGAAATTTAAAATATCATAAATCCATTCACTATTATTTAGCAAAAATTTTCGCAAGTAAGATTATTTAAGGTTCATCTTCACCTTCTTCTGCTCTGAACATATATTGTTTCTTTGAGCACTCATCGGTTAAAGGAAAATAAAATTTAACTCGTCTCGCCTATTCCTAACATACTACAATACAATACAATAACGTAACAATAGAATCCGTCACGTCAAAATAATTGTAGTGGTCCAATTACTTCGTGTATCCACTCTAGACGTGAGGAACTGTTCCGTTCCATGTGATTTGAGCGTCCCTCCACCTACGGAAATCAGATCAGTATTTAGGTGGTTTTATTTTAGTCGGAAATTTAAATTACCAACTTAAATATCACTATCAGTAAAATTTCAAGGTTGAGAACTTTCTCTCCTGGGACACATGCATTATGTATTAGATATATCAAGTTTGGAAATAATACTTAGTAATGTTTGAATTTCGTGGAAAAGAGAGAGATTTCATTCCTTAGAAAACCTTTCTCCAATTATAACGAAAGGTCTCTGATTTCAGCTAGGGAATAATTTTAAAAATAGAGTTAAGTTTATATGATATCAGGGTATTGAACTGTCATTTTTCACTCATCCCGCATGCTTAAATGGGAATAGTTTACTTAAAAGGGATTATTATCGATGTAAAACAGTTTCAATCAGGGTTGCCGATAATAATCTCCAGAATTAATATCCGGTTTCGAAAACACAGGACCAGGGCATTGAGCTGTCATTGAACGAATAAGGACATGATAAAAGTTCAAAAATGATTTTGCACGATAGGGCGTGATCCTAGTATCATTTCTTAGGAGAAATTGACACGAAAAAGGTCTGACAAAGAATCGAATCAGAAATCTTCCACTTTCTGGTGGACCTTATGAGAAACTTCGTAAGCAAGTTGAGCGTGGTTCGTCTGACCAAGCATCATCCTCCAGATTCGCTCTAGCACATACCGGCCAAGCAAAATTGGTAGAAAGAGGAATCTGTCTTTAGGAGAAGACAAAGGAAGGATGAGAAAGATGATTTTGAACGATAAGGCTTGTGCCTAGGAATATTTCCAAAAGCAAACGAACAGGAAAAAGGTTTGAAAAGACTGATACTCGAACCCAAATCTTTCATTTCCCGGTCGTGGTCCTGCCAGACTATTTTCATATCCATTTCTTCTGGGGAATAATCCTAGGATCACGCTTTACTGTATCTCGCAAAATCACCTTTCTTCCGTTTCCTATATTTGTTGGTTCAATAACGGCCAAATGCCCTGGTTGACAGTTATCACATAATTTATTTAAAGACGGTTTGGATGTTGGTGGATGAAATGACACAAGATACATACTTGGTATGGATGAGACTTTCGAGAGGAGGTGAGCTATTGATGTCTCCTAAGTTATAATTTCTGGAAGCGCAGCCACCATACAATGTTTCGTCCATCATAGAACTGATTCCTCCACCTCCAGCAAAGCGGGTATCCACTCCAAGAATCGTGTGGTTCCCAGTGTGGCCTCCCGAGTAATAGAAAAGGTCAAACCTAAAATAAGAATTGCATGAAGGCTTGAACGATACTTAAACTGATAACCGCTTACGACCAACTATCTAATAATCCCATTCATTCTTCTTTAATTATTTATCGCTATCGAAAAAACGACAACCAAACGCTCTTCCATTACTTAAGAAAAAGATTTATGATATTAGTAACAAGAATCCGCATAAAAGCAAGGTAAATGCAATTGTATGTACTCTTCCAACTAGGTATTTCGCTCGTGAGAGTTACAATCCTTCCTAGGATACCTTTTATTTCCGGAAGAGATGATTATACTGTGCCCAATCATTCTTTAATTTACCTACCTACCGCTAGTTAGTACTATCTACGGTATTAAAAAGAAAACAAGCTTTAAAACACAAATAAAGACTGTGATAATGCAAAATGAAGCTGGGTCAAGAAGAAACAACCACCCTGTAGTGTATTAACAAATTTTCAAATTAACCAACGACATGCTAAAGCCTTAATATAGCATATAAAACAGGATCTCACAGTTCGACTAGGATATTCCTTGTATCACTGAATTAATTCTTTTACAGGCGGTATCAAGCCTCCTTTCCAGATCTGAGATCTTGATGATCTTCATTCGATAACTGTACTACCGCTAGGACAGGACATAAACGGTAATTAAGGGAAGCAAACTCGCATTCTGAGGAATATATGTTGTGTCTGCTCTCCACTACTATTAGTAAGAAAATTTAAATAGGTTGTCTTATAATTCTGCATCGGGACACCAATATGCTTAGATTACGGACTGCCGGATCCAAAGGCAAACTGTATCATTGCAATTAATGTCATCCACTGAAAGTTACCGTATTTGACGATATACTGGATGCAATTTTTTCAAAATGGCTAAAAAATTACCCTGCATCTTATTTGCGAAGGATTTGGGTTTCTTTGTAGTTTTGCTCGTTTCTGCAATAGCGAAGGAGATGCAATCGAGATATGGAACGACCTTGATAAATTGTAATATATGATCTTAGAAAGCGTAACCTGAAAACGTAAATTTATAAATTAGCCGGGACTATAGCTTAGGCTTAAACACCGTCGATAAAAACTTTTTCTTGAGTTTTTACTACTGAAATGAGGGTCCGTCTTAGATGCTATCAAATACACTTATTGTAGCAGACAATTACCAAATACTCTGGCAGATATTCATACATCTTCTATTTTCGATGCGATTACTGACCGATTACTCATTCGATGTGAATCTGACCAAATTCTCGTTACCTTCTCTCTGCGTGATAGTCCCTCAACAGCTCTCTATTGGTGTTGAAGACAACTCCGTAGTGCCCCCCGCAGAACGTGACCCATATGGGAAGAGATGGGGTCTTGAGGCGAGACCCCGGATGGCGACCATCCTCGGGAGGTGCCATTGCAGAAGAAGTGGAGGACGAAGACATGGCCGCCGCAGCCGCGTCGTCTGCATCACCTCTCCACACCAAGAATCCCACTTCGCTTCTGAAGGGAATTCCGTAGAGAGGCCGAGCCTGAATGGAGAGAGAAAACATTTGAGAGAAGATCGAATTGGGAAAATCTATCGGTAGGTCGTATGCATCAATTTCATGGAACGACTAAGTCGTAAGTGAATCCATCTGACCGCTCTTGGGTGACGTAATTCATAAGATTAAAAATCCTACGTCTAAATCGAACACTGAACGAATGTATGTGCTACGTAAACTTTAGGTGAACATTTGCCCCGCTACTTCATTTGGTGTGATAATCAAGACTGGGAAATAGAATAATTTAATCATTTTTTAGTGAAGGCAGTTTTGAACGTGGAGTATGAAGGTCGCAGGTTATCCACCTCTGAATATGACAGTTGTTTACTGCATTATTTGTGTAGTGCACTGCTTTAATTCTTTCATCAAGCGTATGATTGGTCAAACTGATGGGGAATATTCTACATCACTAAAAACCTTGGCATAGACAATTATTTTGCAGCAAAAAGCATGCCATGATTAGAACTGCTTTATTATTTAGCACAAATATCGTATAATTTACTATGGGCGTAGCATAAGACTTGAGGATGAATTTAATGAATCAATCGAATTTTAAATCAATTAGTATTAATACTTAGCGACACTTAATTGGGAAAATTGGTAAAGCATTCACCTACATTTAACATGGTGTCGATCACCACGGTTGCTCTCCCTTCCTTAGATATTCAACTAGAGGTACGCTCTACAGATACATATAATCCAAAAATGCCCAGTACTATCGAAATGTAATATTCGACGAGTTACTTACGTATGTGTTCTCGTCGCCGACATATATTACACCGTTATGAAGGTAAGGAGTTGCCCTCCCTGTAAGAATTAGTGTCACCACGCATTCGGGTCCTTCTTCTGAAGAACTCTCTGAAGGCATTACTGCCGTTATTGGAAGAGATCCTGGGAATGTTTTTCCTCCGGGTTTTAGCGCCTGTAATATAGATGGAAAACAAAATGATTAGAGTATCCATTCAGTACCTATGCAAAAGGAAGAAAAATTCAAAGTGAACAAATTAGACAACATTTTAATGATATACACCAAATCTAAAATTTGCTATCCGTGTATGATTTTCATCATCATAATGATCTTATGGCACAGAACATAATCTTTTATGACAGAATGCAATTTTAGAGTGAAAATCAATTTAAAGAAATTTTAAAATATATTTTATCCCATTTAAGTAATTTCATCGTGGGAAATAAAAAACATTTATTCATATGCGAATGAAATGTAGAATTTTAATGTTTTAAATCCAATATTTTGTGGAAATAAAGCATTGAAAATCTTCGAGAAACTCAAATTTCAATAAAAATTTAACAATTAATTTATTACGTTCATCAGACATTTGAAATTACTCTAGTTTACTTCTGTATCATGTAAAACTGCGATCAACACCCAAGGACCATGGCGTAGTAATTTAACAATTATATTCAATCGAATATTCAGAAAAATATAATGTAAAATGCAATTTAGCCCATCGTTTATAATTTTCATTTTTTCGTGAGTTTCTCGCTAAAGATCATACTAGTTAGGCTTTATTGAAATTGTATAAATTATAGGAATCTTTGAAATTTCATGATTACTACGATCGAATACGATCGACTCCTGAATTTCCGAACTTCACCAAATCAAATGTCAAAATGTGAGAATTTGAAAGGGAGAAATAATATTCTAGAATAATTTAAAGAGAGTGATATCAGGTGGATTTAATATTGAAAAAAGGTAATATACGAATTGAATGGAACAGAGAAAAAGGGTATATAATATTTACCGCATGAGCATTCATCACATCATTTGCAGCTGAAACCCCTGACACCGCTGTGAGTAGTGCAAATCTTTCTTCTCCAAGATCTGTGCGAACACTGAAATTAAATTTACATGCATTCTTGATATCTCATACTTAATTATTCAATGAAATTTATGTTCTTTGAAACAGTATATTTGATCACTTTAAATTAATTTTTTAATTCCTAGAAATAAAAGTCCTACTGTTAAATTTTTGATATTAGTAATTAAAAATGAAAATCATTGATACATAATTATTACATACTTTTCGATTCCTCTAGATAGAACTGTGCTATAGAGAAGCAGAAGAGTTCCTGGCCCAGGTTCTTCCTGAAACTTAAAAGAGACAAAGAAATCATTGCAAATTTTGCTCAGTCAGTACAGCAGAGATCGTAAATACGGAGTGGCAATCATTTACAGTGAATTTACATAATGAAATTTATCTTCGAGCTAAACTATCCTAGTGTGAGATCGAATCAGCATACAAAAATAATCACTCCTATAATAACTGGGCAATATTTATTGATCGTGCTGGTATAATTTCATAGACTTTGCCACTTCTCGCTGCAAATTTGGCAAGTTAAAAAGTAATGGAAGTAAGAAATTGATGATGAACCGCGAAGAATATAGTTCATCGTACCACCTTATGGTTTAACTATTACGTTCCTATTAAAAACTATAATATGAATTTATTAGATATATACCAACCATATATAGTTCATAGAAAACTATAGTGTTAAAATTAAAATTTAAAAGTTTCGTTTTAATAATTAATGCATAAAGAAAGTTATATTTATATTATAGCTTATTCAGTAAGCCAATAGGAAAAGCTTTTAGGAAAAAAATCAAGGAAAATGCATCATAAACAGTCAATAATGAAAAACCATGTATAAAGTTATATAATGAGTTTTTTGACCCAAAAGATAATATTCTGTTATCTTTTATTTTATTTATAAATGATGAGGGGACAAATCACTGTAATATTAGAATGTGGGTAGATTAATGAATACTTGGTAATTAATGATTACACTTGGTAATTTTACTAACTATATCGAAAATGGAGTAAAAGTTACAAAATTTAATGAACTCACAATGTAAGCGTAGCACTTGAGGAATATCTCCAGATCTTCGCGAGACGTGAAATTGAACAATCGTAGCTGTAAAGGAAAGAATGTATAAGTGAACTTACTTTCGTAAATTCTTGTCATTTTAAATGCTCAAAGAAAGAAGTACCTCAAAAGATCTTCTATTCGATATTGTAGAATATGTTTGTTAGAAAGTAAACTAGAACGATTTCTCGTCGAGAATTATTTGCATTTAAAAATCCAATATTCATTTTCAAAGAATTTAAGCGATTATCGAAAGCAGTTTATGATTCTTTTCAGAACATTCGCACTTGAAGAAATCCTCAGAGGTCACTTTGAGCATATTTTTCATTTGCTCTCGTAGTGGACAGTGAACATGACTATTATTGATTAACACCGTATTTTTCGATTAAAAATTTTCATAAATAATATGATATATATGATAAAAAAATCATGAAATATTTACTTTCTAAGCATTGCAAGAAAGCTGACTTACCTTTTCGGTCACTCCATCCTGAAAGTACGACGGACTCTGTGCAACGTAAGATGGTGCCTCAGTTCCAGATGAAGTGGATGGTACCGCACAAACTATGGCCGTTTCCCGTTCCCCAGCACGCCATATTATATCTGCCAAAGATTGCCACAAGGCATCCTGCTGTTTCTCCGCACTTGGTCGAAGAGCTCTGTATAGATTAGAAGAATATTATAGAAGAAGATATCATGCTATGGTGATTGATTATTTATCATGAGAAGACTTCAGGTGAAATGATGAAATTTTGGGCCTCCTTAATAACCAAACTGGTAAGACAAATATCAAATATGAAAAATGTTTTTTTAAATAAAAATTTGCAAATACGACCAGGTTGAATTTTCCTTCTTTACTGTTATCTTATTAGGACGTTTTTTCCCCCAAAGATTTTTTGCCCAAGAAAAGATTCGCCAGAGTTGACCCACGTGGTTTTCCTCCCAAGACTTCTCAACCAAAGATTTTTGACCCCTAAGACCTAAATTATATTTTATATTATCTCTTATAACAACCCATATCGAAGGAGAATGGTGTTATAAGAAGTTTTTCCAACCAACGATTTTTCTTTCGCATTTGAAATTATCATCATCACATGATTGGCGAGGTTAGGCTTAAATAGGATTTTATCTATCTAAAGTAGGATCTAATCGGTATATTAATCAACTTTTATTTTCAAATTATGAAATTTTCAATATATATATTCAAATTATTAAATTTTCAATATTTTTCAATAAATAAATAAATTAAATCAGCAACCCTCATCACCATTTCAGGAATCATTTCACTGAATAACCGACATAATTCTAATTCTTTTATCTTCAAAATTAATTTCAGAAGACAAGTGAGAGTGTAATTCCGAAAAAACGAATCCTCACAACTATCAAATCGTAAATAAATTGCGTCATCCGGTAATTTAATCATTTTAGTAGCGAATGATAACTTTCACTCCCTTTTTCTCATTCTGTAATGCTTGACAGCCAAAACAACTGTTAACATGAGGTTTGAATCCGAAGAACGAGCTCAGCAGTCTCCATCGATGGAAGGAAAGTGGTGTTTGGAGGAGAAAGATCGATACTTACGAAGTGAATTTCGTGTATCGCATGTCTCGCTCAAGAAATAGGAACGACTTTCTATTTGACCTTGGTTATTCATCTAAACGTCCGTAAACATAAAAACCATTGCAGGCGTACATAAATTTTGCACGACCTACTTTCTGAGTTTGGATTTCCAAGGCCAGAGATATCAACATTTGCACGGCATATGCCTGGAATTGTTCGATAACCTTCTCGGAGGTATCAACTACAAATCTTTCGCAAATATAACTTTTCATAAACTTTAGGATAGCTCTCATAGATTTTCTAAAGAGTAGTGCATAGTGTGAATGAGCAAGGGTTCGATTCCTGGACGGGATCCATCATTGAATGAGTTATTTTTAAAGCTTGATCATGAAAGAGTACCGACAGGAATGATTTTGAAATCTTGAAAATGTTCCTATAAGCTGCTATTGGATGTATCAGCTAGAGATATTTTTCTTTCTTTTGAGTTAAGTATTTAAAACAAATTTGCCACAAGGACCGCTTTTAGAGTCTGCTCAATTTTCTATCATCCCCAAAACATGAGTGATTTAAACTGATAAAAGCATTCCTGTAAACACATCCTACTTTATAAATAGAACATTCCAATTGAAATTTCACTCATATCCCAATATGATACCAGATGGATGCATTCTTCACTTTTGATCGAAATGTAACTTTTCGAATTCAATTTAGGTGAATAAATCGTTAATCGTGGGCCCTAGAAGTAACCGGAAAATTTACTGACCGCTTCGAACTGTGGTTGACCCCCAAGGGTTTAATACCCATCACGAGAACCCATTCAGGGAAGAAAACAATTTGATTTACCTGTGGCTCGAACAGTACCCTTTTACTCACCTCATAGCGGCACCTGGGACTTTGGGAGGGGGTCTCGGGGGCGGTGGAGGGAAGAGCAGATGTTTGAGCACGTGGGCTTGCAGAGCAGCCAATAGGGATCGTGTACCATTGCGCGGGAGACGAAGCCCGTAGGACAAATCTGTGTCTGGCTCTCGAAAGACAATCGCAGTGCGCAGCCATTCACTCCGAGTGGGAGCATTCGAATGTCCGAAGACCACGCGACGAAGAGCCTGTAATGATAGGGAGGAAGATCATCAAGTGAAAGAAAGACACCATAAGAAATGCTCTGTTAGAGGATCTCTATAGTCTTCACAATAGGTTATAATATACCATGGAGCTAAAATTCATGAAATACGTATGCATTTTTATCAGCTTTCAATTCATTGGTGATGAATCAAGGACATCGCATATACCCATGTTCCCTATGTATTCTTAAAACTTATTGAGGAATACCCCTCGGGAATACAAATTAGATAATAGGGAGGCAATCTACAACTATTATTTTATATCTGTGCCATCTTCCCTATCTCTTGTTATGGTGGAGAGGCGCAGATAATTATTACATGGCTGCAAGCGAAGCAAGTGACTGAAATTTGCTTCAACTTAATTTAAAGTTAAATCCAAGAATCAAATTTTACACTTTTGCTTCCTTATGATTTCACATCTAAATAGGACTTAAGTTCAATGCTCCAAAAGGAAGATTATGCGGTATCTTTGTAAAGTTGCTTATCTAGATTATAGTTTTTATAATCGATTCAGTTTTCCGATAACTGTTGAAAATTTTGGTAACAAATTCTTATACTTAGAATGACCATCCAGCTTGAAGATCAAAGCAACTGGCAACGGTATGCTTATAATAAAATGTCGATTTGAAATTTTACATTGTTTTTCCTTTTCCTTCCGTTTACTAATAATGAAAGATGCTGAGAACAAGTTGTTAGCATAGAAAGATGTCTCAACCGAATGGATGAATATAATGGGCTGAAGCAAAGGAATGACTTATAAAAAAAGTAAATAATAACCTACAGATATTATGGACTCCTACAAAGATTTAAAATTATAAAGGGAATAAAATTCAGCGATAAGAAAATAAAGAGAGTATATTATTATGCTCAACTAAACGTATTAAAACACAAAAAGAATTTCCACATTCATACCTTGGCTGTTTCCTCTGTAATGGGAGTTCCTCCAACTAATGGATTTCGTCGAAGTGGTTGAGTACGTTGCCTTCTTGGATACATGACCCTTTCTGAGAAAAAATTAAATCGATTAAAAAATCGTTCATTAAATTTATTCCCTAAGAAAGGTCTAAATCTTATCCACGATCAAGGTAATAAGTATTCATCAAATAATATGGAACATAAATTTAAGCTTCAAGATATAAACATATCCCACACGAGTTTCAGCTTCAAAGAACCCAAAACAATGACCAGATTGGTGTTTCGAAATAAATAAAACAAATTACGTCAACAAATGTCTTAGGTTGCGAAGAATCTGGAGTATGTGTACGAATATTCTCGAATAAAAATATTGTAGACAGAGTCTCCTCAGAGACGAAAAAGTCAAGGGCTGACTATTAAATCAGCATCAATTGCAATGTTTTTACAAAATCAAATCTGGCAAGAACGCAAATATAAAATAAGAAGTAGAAAGACCATGGATAAAAATCCCATCATGCAATTGAAGATGGCTGGAGGCATTTTCAATACACCTGCAATGAGTAACTTTAAATCGCGTGATCCCCGAGTTAACTTGGACATATGAGAGCCGATCCCAGAAGAACCTTAAGGATGAAACTTATCGAGTACACTATCAAAGAAGTGATTCTTAGGTTAAGTGAGCTATATCTCCAAAAATCTCCTTATTCTACTGCATGTATACGATTCTATTTCCTTCGCAGCAACTCTCACTCCTCAAGGAACCCGAAGTTCTCCTCTCGGGAACCGAACTCCTACTGCACAACAGATTCCGAGCATTTTAAATAAAAAGTGGAACCAATAAAAAAAGGTCGGTACTCGAGGTGAAAAACAACACTCTATTGCCCAACCGTCAATCCAAACTGTCCAAAATAGATAATCCGAGTATAAAACACCGAAATGAGCGTGAACGGATGATAGGTTCCGAAATACCATTCCGATCCGTGTGAATTCCCACGCGCAATCCATAAATAAGGGTCGCACGTGGGCGTCAGATGGGGCACTTCACAGCACATCTCACCGGTGTTGTGCGAAGAGGTTCCCGGGGCGGCGGAGGTCTCGCCCGCCCCGCCGCCCGCCCTGTGACTCGACGAACCCTCTCGACGCCCAGGCGCCTGCGAAGACATTGCTCGCGAGGCTAAGCGCAGTTAAGGAATGGGAAAATGTTTGGAAGGTAAAATGGGGGAGGGCTGGGGGAGACGGAAGAGGAGGTGGCGGAGGTAGGCGGGAGGTGATGGACACAAGCGCTGGGGGACCACCCAAGTCCACAGTGGAAAGGGATATCGAGCAAGGGAACACGAGGATGAGGAAGGGGATCTACCGATAGGCTAGGGATCGTCTGGTCGAAAAAATATCACGATAGGCATAAAAAGAAAGGAGCTGCGTGAAGAGAGTTTGATGGTGGGAAAAGTGGACGAAAAGCACATGCTCGATGCTTTAGGATGCTCCTTTTTCTATAAAGTGGCGATTTGATGTATATGATCTCCAGAGAAAAGGGTCTTTTTTCACGCCGTTGCTTCGTTTTTTATTTACCCACGTCTGGAACGAAAGGAATTCGATGGAATAGAGATTTGGGATATCCCAAGGTGTATACATGGAGTTGAAAATGTGATCGTTGAACCCTACATGCCCTAAGAGTACGACGAATATACTTTTGGACTGATTTCTTGTAATATGCTAAAAGTATCGAACTTATCGAGAGACTCATCTATAAATAAAATATATTTAGACCTGTTTTGCGTTGTTCGAAGGCAAATCTAGCAACAATGTGCAGAAAATTTACAATAAAACCCGGCTCGAATAAATAAATATTAGCTTACAAGCCAGAAAAAAGAAACGATAAAATTAACTGTAAGTTATGCGCACGCTTTTATTCATAGGATATTTGAGACTTTTAACTACTTGAATTTAATTTTACTCCTTAAAGTTTTGAGAAAATTTTATTTCTGTCATTCTCAGTTATTAAGAGGAGAAATTAATAAATAATGGTAATTTCCTGGAATAAAAGTTGGCGAATGTAGTGATAACGAAAATTTAGAGAAAGGATAAATCCTTGACTCCCAGTAAAACATCTTTATTTTCCTTAAGCTACTATCATAAAAAAACCCAAATTATATTATTTTCAAAATATAGGAAGCCATTCAACAGTGATATTAACCTTCCACAATAGACATATTTTCAAAACTTCAACATGAAATATTTTGGGAAAAATAATTTTTCAAGTTAGTACCTGAAAGTTTCGTTTTGGTATCACTACATTCCCAATTAATTTATGTTGCAATCATAACACCATATAGCTGGAAGAAAATCCAAAAGTAAACGGAGCACTATCACGAAGTTTGGCTAAAGTGACCGGACTGAATTTTTAATTTCTTTAATTAACATATTTCACAGCTAAATTTTCATCACCCTCAGTATACATTATTCCTGCAGCATTACACCGCCCCATATGAAATCTCCATTATCAAAACCAACACTACGTACAAATCGCCATCTGAAGTTAGCATCGTCATCTCCGTCACATTTTGGCTCATTACATCTAAAACATGTTTCTTCCATCGCAATCTTAACTATTTTTACTTCCTGGAGTTGCATAGAGCAATATCAGGTGAGAAAAATTTCCATCTCAGGAATTGGAGCAACACTTTGCCAATAAAGGTCTTGAGTGAGATTGCGTTGATCGTCGGTCCATTTACGATTGAAGTCGTGGTGGAGGTCTCGGTAAGGAATCAATGAACGATCTTTCCACGTCAGGGGATTTTCTTCGGATAGAAATTGCCGAACTGTTCCTTTGCTAATATATATGTTTACTTCTGAACAGCACTTTTACTCAGAGGACAATTTTTTACAATGATCTTAGCGACTTTTTCAATGTATTCATCAATTCTTGCTGTTCGAGCACGACCAAGATCGCCTATCATGCCTCACCTCTTAAAATTACTTTCTTTGTTTAAATGTATAAACTAATATATATTATAAAAATTTTGTTGGAGGAGGAGATGCACAATTCTCTTCAAATGATAGTTCTAAGCCGACTAACTGCTATGACGCAATCAAATTGTCAGAGTAGGTCGATGAAGCATTAAAAATCAACGCCATACCATAACCAACCACTTGATTATATATCCCACACAAAAGATATTCAGTCCAGTTATTTTCTAGACGAGTCTCGCAGAAAATAGAGCGGGGAAAAGTAAAGATAAATGATCACTTAACAATGGGAAAGGATTATCAGAAATTCAGAGGACAATAGGTAGGAAAAATGGAAGAATTGTCACTAGTACTTGAGTACAGTTTTACAGTGATCATGATAAGAGGTTGGAAATATTCTGTCGGAATAGCGTCATTCAAGTATTAGAAGAACCAGCAAATACCTGAATTACCGACTTTGAGGAATAACTCAATATGCATTTCGATAGCCACACTAGTATAGTAGATATTTCGATGGTCTTCAGGGGCTCGACAATGATGATGATAACGAATGGACTCTGTCTTCATTCGGAATTATACGCTGACTTCAGCAAAAAAATATCTTTATGATTAAGGGAAATCTCTACATATTCTCTGAAAGCGTATTTCTCCAACTGTTGGTGGCAAAAAAGTAATATGAGTAACCCAGTAACATCCACGGAGAGATGAATGCAGGTTTTATAGGTAAAGACTGCTAGACTGATGAACTAATTTCAAAGAGAATACTCCTTGAAAGTGCTGTAAAAGGAAAGTTTTCATCAGTTGGATTTTTTTCAAAGCACAGATGGCTAAAACGTCCAAAATTACGGTACGTCCAATAAAATGGATGCAATAAAGATATGCAATTTTATTTGAGGGATGGGAACGTAATGCATCTCTTACTATATAGCTGAAAAAGGAAGAAAAAATTAATTTTCCATTGGTTTCTGAAGTTTGCTTAACTCATTCGATTATTTTGACCACCCTATTATATATACACTTATATATCCCATCCTTATTATAAATTAATTTTAATTCCTAATGCTTTATTATTATATCATATGTCCTAAGAATTGATTAAGATTAAAATGTAGAAGATTCTTATCTTGAACAATAAAGATTTTCGTAACCATTGATATGATGACGATTTTCATTTTCACGTATATCTATTTATAATAAATATTTAATCTAATAATGGAAATATAAGAATAGACAAACGATCGTTTCTAATTATCCTTATTCTCAGATTAACACTATTGCAGATTATTTCCAGAAAAATATAAACCACAAATATTCATAAACCGTGACAAATGTTACATTGCATTTAGTACATGATCTTTTCACTCTGCATTCAGGTCCATATGATTCTACACATATAAATAGGTAAATTTCAATTCACTAGGCAATAAAGGAGAAGGAAATCCGGATATGGCGTAAATCACAGCCTAAGAATTAAGGATTCCCTGATAATGAAAGTACACGCATAAATAGATTGAAGATTTCCGAAAATTTGACCTTACCTGAAAACAACTAAATTTTTGCATTATTATACCGATTCAACTTATTAGGAAACAATTCTACTGTTAGTTAATTCTACTTCTAACTATTCAATTTTTGTTGCAGCGGAGTACTGTCACATACCCTGACATTCTAATTTCACCTATTTAACTGTTCAAGCGATCCCGCAAACTACTGTATACTTCATGAAATCAGCCTTTTCTTCTATCAATAAAAGAGGAGATTCTATTTTTAGAGTAATAGGTTCCTATTGTTCTATCCTTAGCGTCAGAAGTATTTTGCATTGCGTATAGACACGAACCTTTCGAGATTCATGCAAAAGGGAAGGTTTTCTATACTTTCTAGTCTATGACAAATGCTTCTCCTTAAGGAATATATGGATCCGAACCTTACCAAAAACCGAAAAACAAAGGAGAAAATTTCTGGTGAAATCTGCAAAGAGATCCTTTCCAATATTATCAGAATATTTCAGAAAATATAAAATCAAATGCAGACGAGAGGAATTTGATATTTGCAAAGATATATTCTATCTATAACCGTAATTAATAATTGATTTATCTATTTCTGCAGTAACGCTTGCACATAGAAAGGTAAATGCCACATCTATCAAAATCATTAAATGGAACGTCTATCATAAATCAAATTCCCTCTCTCTTAACAAAAAGTTGAGATTTCATTTAGCATCTGCTTTTTTTTCCTACCTCATGCCTAAACGTAGAAAATCTCTGCAAAACTATTTTTCCACACTAGGGATGGGGAATTTCTTTTGTGAAAACCAAATGTAAATAAATATCTTTCACATTAGCGTGAACGTAGAAAATTTTATACATTCATCCTTTTTTTCTAAACATGACTATAATTAGATATAATTGTAACTCCTCATTTACTACCTTCGATTGTTTTCATTACTGATTTGTTCTCACGAGGACTAAAAACCTAATTTCCAACAGCAGGATTAATTCAATAGCGGTAGGGTAAGTAGATTAAAAACTGATCTGTAGATATAAAATACTATCAAATAATATCATAGAAAAATTACTGCGCCCGTACATAGAATTATTTAGACCAGAGAAGGGAGATTTTTTAGCCTGAAAAACACATGTTCAAAAAATATTTTCAAATGATTAAAATATCATATAAAAATTATTATTATTAATCATTATTACAATTAACATTGAATGTACCGTTCAGCGACATGAGATCTCAGTTGGCACTATATTGAACCTTCAGCACGCTCTAGAGAAGCGTCTGACTTCAAATAAATTAAATTCGAAAACATGCAAAGGTAAACAAATTTACTATCTAAATAAACCCCAATAGAATACTTTCATTAGTTATTCATTCTCTTTCATTCTATTATGACGTAACCAAAAGACAGTGAAAATTATTTAAATGCGCGATTTTGTCTCAGAAAGTGAAGAATAGGCAGCATATAATACCAAAAAGGCCAATGGTTTCCCACCACTGACTTAGGCATCTCAGGAGCTCTTAAAGGCTTTAAAAACTTAAAATTATACCATTAAATTCTTTGAATAGTATCCTCTTCTATGTCAGTTAGCACTTGGAGTACGAGCCTGAATTTTTATATCGCGCACGGATCTGGAAGATTCAGAGCTTAAAAATTAGTATCTAGTTAAGAAATCTACCACCCAAAAAAGATTTAGTAAGGATAAAAATTTAATAAAACATATTTTACAATGGAGTATTATCGAAAAGTAAACTGCACATTTTATCACTGGAATAAAAATGAAACATTTCCCTATTTAGGAAGATAGCATATGAAAAATTGAAAAATAGTATTCGTTAATAAAGTTAAGAGAATTATAGTTAACTTTAATTTAGTTCGATTCATCTGAGTTCGAAATGCAATAACTCAGTCGTTAGAGTTACACGAAGTAGGTCTCAGAAGACCTTCAAAGCTTGTTATCTCCGTGACTACTACAGCTTCAATTAAGGTAAACTTTAGCTGTTGATTTTACACTCCAACCATAATTACCTATGAATACACATAATATCAATTTTGTCGAAAAATTTTCTGTTATTTTTCAACGGTATATTTCTCGGGTATCTACTATATAGACCAGAAATATTTTACAATGGAATACTTCTACATTTAATTCTTTTACTACTTTAGCATTTGAATATTTTTGCAGTATATTTAAATGCTAATTTGTTTTGCAATTTATATCCCTTTCTTTTCTTATGAGTGAATTATTGCAATGAGTCTATTTATTGGTTTCATTTTAAAATTTGTGTAATTTGTGTCATGATATTTGCTTTTGTCATTTTCAATGTGATGCACAGCTTTCCATTTCAGCTTGTAGCTTGTACTATCAGTTGGTTTGCGCAGGTTTTTTTCATACGTTTTGACTGTTTCTGCTGTGAATCTTTTCCTCTAAGGATTTTTTCCATCCACTCCTAATTTTTCTTCACTCTATTTCTATTTACACCTACATTACTTACGTTTTTATCAATACCATTGACAACAAGTTAGATGGAAGAAGGCACATTTTAGTCTTAACCTCGCCTAAATAAAAAACCCTTAAATTATACACTCTGAGTGTTAATATAGCAAGTCTGACGCTGGATATTTCCAAACCATTCCGAGAACAATTGATTAAAAAATCCGCACGTAACAAAGTAGGATATGAGATTTGGCATCTCTGGCGATCAGACCGACTCACAGACCGCAGGGAATTGCGTCGCAGCCGACGGATACAAAGGAACTTCCTCCTCATCAAATATTCACTTGCTGACTTTTTTCTGGAAATAAATTGGAAGTGGGAGGAATCGATGCAAGCACAATGAATCTGGGAGTATGAATGAAAGGGAAATCGGCATTGTATGGAACAGGTGCCGATGGCGGATGGCGCTCGAGACATCACCGAAAGACGATCGAAAGAAATAACGTATTTTTGAGAGTGGCAAGGACGCAAGTAGTGAATCAGTAAGTAATGGAAGTGCATGAGCATAAAATTAAAAGATCGATATATTAAAATGTGCATATTTATTGGTGGAAAGTCTCCCATAAATACGAGGGTGGTCTGAAAAGTTTCCGACCCCAGATTTTTCAGAAATCTTCAGTAGAAAGTTCAGAAATATTGTGAGAAGTGCTTCGACAGCTGAGGTCATTTCGCACCCGGGCTCCCACCGGGAGTCGAATCTGGGACCACTTTCATTGAAGTCGAACGTGCTTCTCACATGGCTATTCGGGAACACTATATTAAATATTTTATTGCGTATTTTTTCCATTTCACGGACTTTCTTTTTTTAAAAGCTCCCGCTTTGCTCCTGCTCCTCCAAATTTGTTATAAGTGAAGAAGATTATAGCAATACTCTCATGGGTATATATCTGTTATATAGGATGTTCATTTATATTTTATTGGTTAATCCAAATAAAATCATGTCTCAGAATTTATGCAACAGAATATTTGATATCTTTAACCTCTTAAAGATAAGAAAGAACTTAGGCGCTTCAATTTTTTTCTATTTCGATAAGATACGGATTTCGTCGAAGCATTCTCACTGCGATATAGTTACTGCAATATTGTTATGTACATTATAAAGCTTGGAAATGTCATAGGCGTTATTTAACTCGATTTAAGATTTGGATTAAGTCATTTCATAACGGTAGTTCGTCATGCGGAAATTATCTCACTCCTTATTTTTAATGACTGTAAGCTTTTTAATGACTGTACACTCAAAAATTTCGTTCGGTATGAGAACTTCTGTTGCATACTGGCCCTATGATATCCTGTTTTCTGCAAAACGTAGCGAATGTCAGAGTTAATCTCCTGTGAATTAAAGTTAAATTTTGTACTTCATCATGAAGATTCTTGTCTTTGAAACGGATTAATAAGGCCATGCGTCCACAAAATTTTACTGCTAACTATTTACTATTACAAAAGAAAATTCGTCTTGTGTATCTTCCGCACTAATGAGGACATAAAACTAAAAATATCAAAGGCATCGTAGTCTGAGTTAGAGATAGTCAGCGATATGAGTACTTAGCGGCTCTGATAATTTCGGGTCAATTTCAAAACAAGTGATTCATAGATAAGAAAAACGGGTGATTCCCCGAGTTTGAAAGAAGAATGTGATATCAAAGCCAAAATATTTCGCCAGATGAAAGAGTTGTTTTCGATGGCATAAAATATCCTCAAACATCTACGTCAGAAAAAATGTCACTGTCATGTTTTCCTAAGGCAAACATTTAAGTCGATGAACCTTATTGTTACTATTATTAAGCATCAGAGTTACGTTAAATTCCGACATTTATATTCCTTCTCGAGGTTTAAGGAGCGTAAAATATAATCTATAAATATTGTATGAATCATAACGACATAGTAGGGATTCATCTAGTGGTGCGATTTAAAAATTTTAGAAACAGGTTCTTAGCCCTGACAAGTATGTAACGTAGAGCCACTATCATAGCAACTCAGAGACTGTAATCGACAATAACTATAATTGTAATAAATATTTCGATGTTTCGTTGCAATGTAATTACGTTTACATTTAAGGAATGCATTTGGCCGTTTTATTATTATCTGTTTGAAAACTGTTAAGCCCTTAAGGTCGGCTCGAGTCTCAATTCCTCAATCATTTAAACCAGTCAAGGATAAGACTTACTCGGAATGACGTAAATGATTTACTTTTCCCTTATTCGCCGCACTGAGCGAGAATACTCAAACCAAAAACTTCCAGGAAAAGGCAGCATAATGGCCCTGTGGATAACATTTTTCATTGTATGCCATTACGAGTAAACTAGATGAATGCCATACACAAGCACATTCATACCTCATTTGCTTTCATAGTATTATGTCCACGATGATTTTCTGACGCAAAAGTCAATTTACTTTATTAAGTATTACTTGTATAGGATGGAGAATAAATTTACTTTATTCTCTATCCTATACAAGCTATACAAGGATATTTCATTCCTTGTAAATGCAATATTTCAAGAAATATACAGCGCTACTTCGGCGGAATTTTTGTATTCTCTCCTAATGGTTTTTAACTGCCCAGATCATTACAGGAGAGATTGATTTACCAACGATAAATGTGGGACAAACGAAAACACGATTGACAAAGTAATAAAGAAGCAAAAGGAGGCCACTTTGTCTAGACACCTTGTTTCGCGGCATTGATTCTCCTCAATCTCTTATTTAAGCAGGTGTCAGATGGATCAATAAGAATTCGATTTCTGTCGAAGCTTCTACGACTTACTATTCGTGTGCGTACGCTTATGTTACCTAGAGGTAAAGAGTTATTTCCCTGCAAAGAAGACGAGGTCCAACTGAAAATGGGAGTCTTTCCTTACAGCCGGTAAATCACTGACAAGCATACTTTGGAAATACATGAGAAATATTTACTATCCTCAGTTCTCGTTCTTCATCTTAATTTAAAGCTTTCTTAATTATTGAATTAATCAAATAATTATGTTCTTAATTAAGTGAATTATTTTTTTCTTAATGTATTTCATATGTTAAGTTATTTATAAGCTATAGTATTAACATTAAATGCTAATAACAGTGAAGTATATGTAAAGATACTGACGGATGATGCTGGAATATCAAGGATATCTATTTCAAACAATGAAAAGGGTGAAATAAATTAAATTCATCGTTAAATTATCCAACTACCTTCTATAATAGAACACGGTTTTAAGTTACGCTGAACTGGAAAATATTCGAAATATATGGCATGCTTATAGGTATATATAGATTTTCAGCAGCATTTAATGGCTATTGTAAATTACTGAGATTAATATGCTAACTATAGGGACCCTTAATAACAAAAACACGCTATATTCGACAAATCTTTCAGATGCTTTCATGACTACACCTGCTAACTAGGGGAGTGAAATTGGAGTAAGTGCAGCAATTAACCTTGAAAAATGCACCTTGAGAATCGACCCTTGTTTCCCGGCAACTGTATCCACTCTCCAATGTTAGATAAAAATCCAACAGCACATGATTGGAGAACTGAATAAACCTAAGATGGAGTAACTTTTGAAAGGTGCATCCGTGACCTGCCAATGAGCCTCTGCTACGTGATCTCCCAGAGGTTGCGTGACTCCTTTCACGTCACGGTGACTGACAGCTGAGAGGGATAACAAATGGCCAAACTCTTGCTTAATATTCGCTCGCAATAGCATATTCACGATAAAAATGACCAAAGTGGCTGCCATCGCAAGTCATGAGGGAAATTTTGAGTGAAGAGGGTCAAAACAGCAAGAGCGGAATTAAAAATAGATTTATCGTTTCATTCATTGCCGCGAGAGACTGGGTAATGAATAATTAATG
The DNA here is from genome assembly GCA_036926295.1 of Pachydiplax longipennis. Classification (NCBI taxonomy): domain Eukaryota; kingdom Metazoa; phylum Arthropoda; class Insecta; order Odonata; family Libellulidae; genus Pachydiplax; species Pachydiplax longipennis. Next base: position 22,233,213 of record JAVFKF010000026.1, on the reverse strand, counting down.
CTAACATAATACTTACTATACTTATAATACTTATCGAAATTATGAATGTAACATACTGACAAAAATTACAGATTTTTAATTTCAATTTATATATTTAATACATATTTTATACACATGTATTGTTTATTTATTACTCATAATTCATCTACCTCATCACTTAATGAAGGTGGCATCGGAAACTGAAACCTGAAAACTGAAAGTTTTTGCTAACTTGCTTACCCGTTGATTCTCGATGGAGAAGTTTCAAATTAGCAAATAAATTAGTTACCCTGTTAGTAAAGAACAAAAAGTTCACCTCTTATCCTTTCTTTCCATACCACCCATAGCATTCCTATAACATTTTTATATCATCTACAGCCTAATCCATCCCTTCCTACCTAATATTTTGCAACTTTTTTCATCTCCATAAAATGATAAGCATCAGAACATCAAAGCCTATTCAATATACCTTAATTATTTGCAAATAAGAATAGACAAATGATTTAAAAATTTAAAATTAAAATTGAAAATGCTTACCCATTTTATAACAGGGAAGCATCTTCTTATGATTCATATTTGAAGTGTGTACGTTGATAAACATTAATTTATTTCCTTGGGTGGTATCGGCCCATATGTAATGGTATTCCACATAAAACTGAATAAAATAATTTAACTTATCTAATCCTTCCTTATTAATTTCTTACATCTTCCTCATCACTCCCCGTCCTTTCAATAGCATGCCTACGCAGTAGTAAATCTTCCTTCTTGAAGCTATTTACATTTCTACCCCTAGTTTCCTATTTTTTGCCTATATTTTACCTCCTCACCTTCATTTTCCATTAAAGTTTCCACTGTATTTGTCAATAAATATTCTGTCTTCCGAATATTGTAAACCTGATGATGAAACAAAACTTCGAAACGTTGGTCACGGCTTATGTGTTTTTCACTATGGTCCATATAAATAAATGATTTGATTGAATTAATTAAATTTCCTTATAAGATTATGCAGAAAAATCTAATTTTATATGTAGACTTCAGATGAATCATGACATAGATTTTAGCCTGAGACTATAAATAGAATACCACATACAATATAAGGGACACCGACTTTGAATAATTTATAAAAGTTGAAAGTTCATGGCTCCCGAATTTCTGGCAAACGTTTGCATGGTCATATGCAATCCTCTATTTGAATATTACATATATTTAGGTAACTGGGTATAAAAACTGTAATTCAATAACAACCGCTTTTTATGAGATACACTATCCTCTTCTGTTGATGCACGAAAGGTTAGCGAGAAATTTCCTTAAGAAATATTTAAGAAGGATTCGCTCTTTTGAAATATTTCTAATTCGCAGATATGATAATATATCGTTTTTCTCAAATATTATGAGAAAAATTAAACTGTAACTTACAATTTTAAAAGGGAATAGAAATTTGGATAACACTACCATTTAATAAGATTCACAGTAGATGAAGGTATAAGTATGCTTTTTCATTTTACTTCCGATATAGTTTATCACAAGAAGTAATATATTCAGCATCTCTAAAAAATATTATCATAACATTTATACCATTGATGATACAAATATATTTATTAAAACTCAAACAAAAAGAAGACAATCTAAATTTCGATATGTTTCGCCAAGGATTCGCGTATTTGTTTTATACATTCGGAAATCGATGGATGAGTTCCAGAATATTAATCAACTTGAATTTTCAGTTTCACAAGGATATCTATTTTACCGCAAGGCATCCTTAGTGCTGCGATCTTGGAAATGAATCTCTGTAAAAGCCCCCGATTAGTAGCGCAGCTGTAACCAAAGCATGTCTGAAAATTGATTTAATTAAGCGAAACACACGGAGGTTGGAAGGGAACCCGATGACTAGCAGGAAACAAACGGTTCAGGCAAATATTGTTCAAAACATCATTGACTTAGCCTTGATCTTTGGAGCTGCTAAAACTTCCATCGCGGTTACTCAGGAAAGTTTAGCCGAGTTGGCGCGCTTTGTACGGAAGCCCAAACAGAAACCTTGAACTTCCTGATACAGAAACTGTCAAAAACTTTCCAACGTTGCGATAACCGCGGAAACCGAATCGAATTTCGAATATATCCCGCGATGTGCAAGGCACAAATCATCCCAATGAGTAAACGGCTTAAAAAAGGTTTCCTCACTAGAAATCATGCATGCGCACTCGATTTTACGAGCCTTAAAATAGTCAGCTCATTGCCTGCTTCAAAATTTACGTTCAGCTATAATTCAGAAGAATAAAACTAATTATTACAATTAATTGAACTAAATCGAGGAATACGCGGTGGAACATATCCATGTTCAAGTGAAATGAAACTCAAGACCTGACTATTTCCGCTAAAATTTATTTCACTGCTACCAGTTTGGATGTATTACCTCATCTTCAGGCAACCACAACATTAGGAAATAAATTATTAGTGGAATTAGTCAAATGTTTCATTTCATTAGTACAATTATATGCGAAACAATATTCTATGTACGCTGAAAACTTGAGGTGAAGGTTCGGTCAACATATTATTGTACACAAAGGAAAATATCTCCTCATTTTATCTTAAACTGTATTTTAATTAAAGATTATGAGATCTCAAATCCTGTAAGAGCTGATTGCTCAGCAAAATTTGAAGTGCTCAGAGGTGCCGTGAGATGTATTTGTAACTCAATGATTATAAATTAAAATATTATATATCATTAAAAATATATTAACGGACGATGATTAATTTCATTTTACTTAACAAAAGATTCAATTGACTAATACCGCCGCGGCGTATGTTCAACTTTGTGGTTTTACAGAATACGGACGGATACGAGCAAAGGTTTCACGATTAATAAGATTTCAAGATTAATTCTACATAGGATTAGAAGGCCTTGTTCATATAAGCTTGGCATAATCATCTATTCTCTTGCGTATGTAACTGCTGCGAACTACCAGAACATGCTCTGAGAATGTTAAGGATCTTGGAATGCCAGCGCCAAGTTCAGAAGACGGCAAGAGATAACACCATCTCCGCTCTTCAGATGAGTTTAGTTGGCATTCAACAGGCGGGTCATTCAATTGTTTCTCTGGTAAAGCAGAGAGAAACTAGAGCAATCATGCGTCATATTCATATTGTTTTGTAAATTAAAAATTAAGACTTATGAAAATATTATTAGCAGACTCGGCCTTCACATCGTGGACGTTTTCATAAATACGTTATTTGATTCAAGACATATTTTTAAAAACATTTGTTTGAAGTATGAAAACTTACTCCAAATATCAGAAAAATCACTATAGAGTTACAAAACTAAAGTAATATTGGTAAAAAGGAAATTTCAGAGATCTAAATAAGGTCGAGATAGAGGCAATTTTGCATTCAGAGTATATGGAATTTTACATCATATTTAATAATACATGGATTACGATCGGACTTCATTTTCAATTTAACAATACATAATAATCCTCCATTATTAAGTATCGGGTTAGAGGGAGAAAAATGACCCCACAGTAAAAATATCTATAACATATGTAGAAGGAATAATCATAAACTAGTACGGCACATACCTTGATCGAAGATTTGTAAGAAATTCCGTCTCTGCTTGATTATTATTAAGAATTATTGGTGAACAAATAATTAATGACATTCTGAGGGAGTGTGTTACTTTAAATAATAGAAGGAATTGAACCACCAAAATTACAAGATAGGTTGATTCTTTAGTAAATAAGCCTAACATGAAAATCGAACTATCATATAGTAAAATTCCCAAAAACTCTCAAAAATCAATGTCTACATTAGCTTTGATTTTTGATAGTTTTTACAGGATTTATTTTATAATAACACAATCATCAGCTGTCACTATTATATGCATTAAAATCTAACAATTAAAATCATCAGCTCTGTTCTTTATTATAAGCAAGGACGGCAATGAAATAGTGGGAATTGCTTGAAATTATGTATATTTTTTTAAATAATTTACATCAAGGTATATTACGGGTGAAACATCAACGATTTTTTATAATATCTTTTGGAAGAAAGTCATTTGTAATTTTCTCCCACTTTATAAATAGTACACGTTGAAATATTCACCGAAATACACTGTTTCTACTCAGTTAGCTTAGCTAGCGTTTTAATTCATTCAGTTGTTTAAAAGAGAGGTAGTTTTCTAAGAATCGCAAAGAGGTTGTATAGAGAGGGTATTCCTACATTGACATATTCGAACTACGATATCCTGGAAATACGGCAATACACAACACATTGCCCCGTAGATTTATGCAACACCCACTGCATATCCTAGTACGACCCAGCTGAGACCCGCTATCCATCGCTTTAAAGGTGTTTATTACGGCGAGATAGATACTACAAAAGTCTCTTCTTCCCTCTAATCTCTTGTCAATGATATTAATAAAAGTAGTAATGTAGGTGTATTTAAGTAACGTAAGTGTAAATAGAAAAAGAGTGGAAAAGCTGTGGAAGAAGTGGTTGTAAAAAGAACCTAAGTTGTTATCTTAGGAAGAAAGATCCACAGCAGGATCTATACCTACATAATAACTACGAATGAAAGAAATGTTAGAATTTACTTTATCATTTTCTTACCAAGAATTCCTCTGAACTCTTAATTTTCGCAAAGTAAAGCTATAATTAATTCAATGAATTTTTATTCTGAAGTTATCCTCAATTCAGGTTTCTGTGGCGTTTGAGCTCACCTCTATCTCCATCTAGAGATGCTTGCCTCATTGATGCTATAGCAGCTGTTGCCCTTGCAATGGCGCCCATTCTTCTTGCGTTGGCTGCAATTTTGGCCATAGCTGAAGAATTGGACGAAGTACTCGACGAGGTCGATGAGTCATCAACCGCTTTCTTTAAGCCAGCAAAACCTCCTCGTCCCCTTTTAAAATGTAAAAATATGGACAACTTTTTCATTCGGCTGAATGGCTTTCTAATAGCTATTACATAATAAGAGTGTAGGAAATTATTTCGAATTTAATTTTATTTCAAGTGGCATTGAGTCCTCAATCAATCCATCTATTACTTATTCGTAGAAGCAAAATAACCTAAATTCATGTTATATTAGGAAAATTTTTCTATGAAATTTTATGAAAGTAGTACCGAAATTTATTTTTGGCATTATTCATTGTATACATTTTATTGCATTTTACCATGCATTATCACTTAATTATTTCTTCGTTTAATACTGTATTCATTTGGTTATCTATTTATTCAAATATTTATACATGTAATTATTTCTTTAACCGTTGACTTATTAATTTATCCATCATTAATTTACTTTATTACTGTATTTAATTTATTACAACATGAATTTCATGACCCAGTAAAATTATTGATTTGCTGAATAAAAGATCAGAGCACTTCCAAGTACATTCTTTATTTATTTATATGTTATACGAAAATCGTAAGAGTAGGAGTTGGATATTTTCGGATAATAATATTAAATAAAGTCTTATATCTTTTGTACCCTTTGATCTCTTAATTACTTAGGACACTATGACCCAGAATCACGAGGCTGACGGAAAACATTTCCATACAAAGCAAGGAAATGCTACCTCAAAGGGTTTCAATGACCCTCTGCAACTTCAGAAACTTAAATTACAGAAAATTTATGGGTTTTTTCTCAGAACCTCATTCTATGGTAAGATTTATAATTCATTGCCTTGCAGTGAATTCAAAGACAATTTTGTGTTAAGAGAGTAAATAAAGTTGAAAATCTCTACCATTTTTTAATTTAGTGAAAGGAAAATTGAAAGCAAAAGAAAGTCACTTTCGTCTCCTTATTTTTTTCTCAACCCTTTCGTGTCGTTAACGATCGAAAATGTAAGATACTTTTCCTTTTCGCAAAAGACCACTAATAATATCTAAAAGCTGTCTAGCAGGCCTAAGAAAAGCCCGTCACCTACTTCTTCCGATATCTTATCATAGCTAAAAATTTTCCAATGATTAAAGATATACTCTGATCTGTTTTTCATGAAAACCTTCTAGCTCATGACATTTTAATGAATTGAGATTTATTTCTAGAATTATTTTCCAGGAATCTCTTGTAATTAATTTTGAATATTAAAAAAAACGATATCGACTTAACTCTCTTCTTCTTATCTCTCTTATTCTTTGAATGATGTTATCATTTTTATGTCATAGAAATTTTAATTTCGAAAATTTCAAAGATTTGATAAATGTTTTGGAATAAAATCAAAGTTTGATTAGTAATAAGAGTTAACTTTCATCACACAATCTCAGCATGGGTATTTACCACGAGATAATACAATAACAAAGAATAACCAGCCCAATTAAGTCTCAATTTAAACTTAGACTTTCATATTCATTAGAGTAGCCAAAATTATGTAAATTTGCTTATCATAAATAATCCTCCTGATATTATGTCATTTATATTTTATTTTCTATGAAATTATCTACAGGCTGCAAAACAAGTAGAAAATGAAGAAATTTATATGACTTGTACGTCAAAGATCATTTTTGAATGGAAACAGAAAGATATTGTTCCCATGAAGACCTCATTTTTTCTGAAGTAATAAGAGACTTTAGGATCATTAATATATAATTTAGAATTATATATATATATATTACGATTAAATAGCGGGAATTGTTTAAAATGAATTAAGCTCACATTGAAATTTCGATATTTAAACAAGCCGCCTTCCGGTGTGAGGCAGAGGGTTGAAGGTTGATACTTAATATATATCCCATAAAATTACATAACCTACCTAGTAAATATAATCTAAACTCCTAAACTTAGATATATCTCGCGGAAATACAGTCCGGAAAGAAACCCTCATAAAAAAACAATAACTCGTCACCCCGCTTTCATTCTAGAGGCGAACAATTTCTTTTGACACGATAAATTTTCTACCCGAAGAGCATAAAAAAACCTCCGACCTTCCCCATCACCCACGACTTTAACGCGGAAAATAAAAACGAAAGGCGAAATAAATTATCCCTTCCTTTTCCTTCGCGCATAAATCATTCCTGGACTCGTCCTTAGGAAATTCCTTTTCCGGTCTCGAGAAGACTGTACGAAAGAGTGGAATTAAGGAAGAGTGAGGAAAGAGAAAGATTCCCTCGAGGAAGTTTTGCAAGTGGGATTCCATTAAAGATCTCACGGAAGGTGGGAAGGTTGAGATTCCTCCCACTTTCTCCACCTTCCACTCTCCCTTTTACCTTCGCCTCTCCTTCCTTTTTCTTTCCTTCTGTATTGTCAACACCACTCCCGCACGCAAAAGGAAGAGGGCCGTAAAAACCTCGCTGATTGAAGGGAGGAAAAACACCGAAATGATGGAAGACGAAAGGTAAGAAGTGGAAGGGGAAGAAGGCGATGGGAGGAGAGAAATGTACGTTCCCCAATACAGTGAAGAAAGCGGATTTTAAGCCGTTGGGATAGGTTAGGAATATATTCATGGAAAAAGGAAAATTCATGAGGCAGAAAATTCATAAAAAAGCCATTCGTCCGGAAAGTGCTAAGAATATTAAAGCGACAGCGATAACTGAATTTCAGAGGCTTTGTAAATTGACAGCTCGTAAATTTCCCGGTAATATTTTACATATAATATAAAGATCGAAAACGTGAAATGCTCGTAAAATGAAATCCTCATTTTCTCTCTTCCTCTCGTAAAGTCAACCACTGATAGTGGTAACATATAAGATATATAATAATAATAAGATCTTCAGATACTTAGGCTAAAGTAAAGAAAACTTGAGTAAAATTACGTCGCAAACACAATGTACTAGCTTGTTTTTCCATTAAACCAGTAATTATAATTAAGGATGGAATGTACGTGAGCTATTAATTAGCGTAATGCATAATATATGTTCATGAATTTATACATATACTTTTACTGCTTTAATAAAGAAAAGGAATGATAAGCTTCACTACTTTACTTAATTAAATTAATAGAAATAACTCTAGGGGTGGTTGAAATATCATCAGAGCTTATACATTGAATGTTATTGCAACCGAGCCTTATTCATGAGAAATTGAACTATCCTAATCTGATATAACTTCAATAGCAATTTTAGTTGGAATTACTAGCAGTTATATTAGAAATAGTAATTTTAACGCAAGAAAACACGAAGTAACGTTAAAGAAAATTTATTGAAGAACGCGAACTAAAATTCCTCCGTTAAAGTAACAGGGCCTAAGATCGATCCTTGCGCCACACCATCTTTAGATGGAAAAATCAACACCGATGCAACAACAGAAAAAGTCGAGGAGCAATAAAAAGGCTGCAGTAACGCCCTAAACTCACGGAAAAGTAGGTCAGAAAACGGATATGAGAAGCAGAACAACGAAACGCATAAAAACGTAGGAGAAAAAGGAAGGAAACTCGGGTCATAAAGGAAAAATTCGGGAGAGGGTGAGTCAACGTGTGGCGGAGGTGGGAGAGAGTGAGGAGTTTGTTGTGGAGAGATGTGCCAAGCACGGAGAGGTGCGGGGGGGAATATCGGAAAGGGCAGCGATCGGCTCTCGGAGGCGCCGCCAGACACACCGGTCGTTGGCACACTCCCTTCGGACACGCCACCCAGAGGTGTGGTATCCCCACTCCCTCACCGTGCTTTCAACATCCCCCCGCGAATATAGATTTAACTCTTCACCGCCGTTCCGTCCTACGCTCGGCGCTACCGCTTGGGGCGATTAATATCAATTCACACGATACACAAATATTGCAGCGGATGCAATGATTTACTACATCCAAATTTATGCTTAACGAGCCCTAAAGCTACGATCTTTGTATACATTCTAATCGCATGAATCTAAGACGAACCTGTTTCGAAGATCCCGGTTTTGGGATGAGAAAATGGAGAAAAAATTAATTACGAATAATGACCAATTAAGTTTATCTGTGCAATCATCAATCTGAAGGCTGGTATACCCCTATTCACCCCAACAAAATTACCTAAAATCAATGAAGAGAGAATGAGGCGACTAAACAAGATGAAAAGTGCGATGATAATCAGAAATAAATAGAGCGAGAATTCGGTTTAATAACACTTTCTGTATATGTGTAGAAGAAGAGTAAACGATTATGAATAAAGTAAAACAATTGTGATTCATTCACCATTCGCTACTATTCATCACTATTAGTTGCTATATAACTATCCGCTGGAAAGCTATAGAGATTAAGTTAAGATAAACTTAATGTAAGAAAGTTCAATGATGACTATGTCGCTAGATGACAATTTGTGTGAAATAAGTAAAAGTCACTGAAAATAGCTATTTTATGCAATGTAAATGAATTTAAGGATTTTGCTTGCGTTATTAACACGAAGCTCTATTCAAAGTCCACGAGGGAATATACATATCCTTAAATTCGAGAAAATGCCGTTATCCCTTATTTTAGGTTCTTAGAATTGAAATAAAATCATCACAATTTGAAATTTCTGGCATTTAGAGTTTACTATAACGTGGTCTAAAATCTATAAATGAAAATAACAATGATCCTATTAAATGGTCGAATTTTCGAGTTTTATTCTCAGTATGTAAAATACTCATACTCAGTTATGTAAAATTAACGAAGAGAATTCAAAAATTGGGTTTTCTCGAAACCTCTAAATTCATTGTTAAGAATCAACATGGTTTTCGTAAGACACGTTCCTGCGAGTCACAGTTAGCGTTATTAATTCACGATATCTTGAAATCGGCCGAAAGTAAAAGACAAGTCGATGCAATATTTTTGGATTTTCGGAAAGCGTTCGATAAAGTCCCACATCGTAAATTGTTGTACAAATTAAAACTTGCGGGCATCAACGAACAAGTAATAAGTTGGATAAAAGATTTCCTGTCCGATAGAGAACAACGAGTAGTATTAGATGGTATTAGTTCCAACCTAGTCAAGGTGACCTCAGGCGTCCCACAAGGAAGCGTAATCGGGCCATTATTATTCTTAATATACATTAACGATCTTAATGAACACATCGACAGTAACGTTAGAATATTTGCGGACGACACGGTTATTTACAGAGAAATAAAAAGTAATGACGATAGATTAAGCCTGTCGAATGACTTAGATAAAATAGTAAAATGGTGCGACGACTGGCAATTGGAGCTCAACGTAGATAAATGTTCAGTAGTTAATTTTTTCGAAAGAAAATCCTTTGCCAATCATAATTCATATAGCCTTCGAGGGAAAACATTATCAACTGTCGATTCGGTAAAATATCTCGGAATAACCCTCACGAATAACTTAACTTGGGGTACCCACATCCATAACATATGTGGGCGAGCTCTTAAGAAACTAGGCTTCGTCAAAAGAATAGTCGGTAAAAGCGAAGAAAAAGTCCGCGAGCGATGTTACTTTGCGCTAGTGAGGCCTCACCTCGAGTACGCATGCAGTGTATGGGACCCTGCTGAAAAGTGTTGTATTCGCGAGATAGAAAAGGTACAAAGAAAGGCAATACGCTTCGTAAAAAATTGCTATGATAAATCGGTAAGTGTTACTCGGATGCTTCAGGAGGCAGGATGGGAATCTTTAGAAGAAAGAAGGCTCAATCAGAGATTTAAATTACTTGATAAATTCAGACAGAGCACGTTCATAGAAGATGTAGCCGAGATTATGCGCCCTCCTTGCTTTATAGGCCGTTCTGATCCAGCGAGAAAGATCAGAGAAATAGATGCTAAAACCAGTCGATACAAGAATTCTTTTTTTCCCAGAACAATACGCGAAAATAATCGACTGGGCAAATAGAGTCCTGGTGCTTGCACCCCCTGCCACACGCCGAAAGGCGGCTTGCAGGGTACAGATGTAGATGTAGATGTAGATGAAAAATTATAGCAAAATTCGATTCAGTAAAAGAGTAAAAGTTTGAATGTGTGAATCTTAATGTAATACCCAACACATCATCTGTTATTTTTCATAACATTGTTGAAAGTCGTATAATAAATATAGACTTAAATTACTACAAAATTATTAAAGGTAACAAATGTTAATGATTCTTTAATACGAGTTATTCTACGAGCTATCCTACGTGAGTCTAAAAAGAACTATCAAGCTTAAATAAGTAAATAACTCCGTCATTTCTGCTTGAAGAAATTCATAATATTCCATTTCCATCGTAATGTTTAATTTATCTGGCTCATAAAACGAGGAAATTCCTGTTATTAATAAGGACATCAAAAAATTAATTAGGTAATCTTTTCTAAGGATAATTTTTTTTTCCAATTCTAGATATATTCAATACCTCATATCGCAATATCTGTGAAAATTGAAGTTAATTTTATATCATTATTCTTAGATTAATCAACATTAGTTTCAATTTTAAGGGTCAATTTTCTCTTAAAAAATCAACATTTTTCAATGATGCAGGATGGGATCCTTTGAAAAAACTCCACGTAACTATACCGCTGACAAAGAATTTAATTTGATAGCATTTTGTGTTATTGTTACATTCCTATGTCTGATAACATTGCACTCCATAAAACGCCTGCAGAGTAAGATGGTATATGGTGGGACTATAATCCGTCTGGGAGTAACAGATCACCGATAAGGAAAATATTGGTTCTATCATCGCGTGCAAATCGCATCGTAAGGCGACTGTATCGAATATGGCAGAATCGCCGCACGGTGCTTGGGAATTCGAGTGTCCCCCTTATTGTCTCTCACGCACCTTCCATTAGATCCATGCTTTTCTTTCTCTCTTTTTACCTTTCATCACTCGGGTTCCATTCTCTATTTTCTTTGCTTTCGATACAGTAAGAAGACAATTGGGATATGCACTCGAATGATTCTGCAACCTGCGGTGGGGGGCAAGACATCTATTTTGGTCTCAAAATCCACAGGTAGAAAGAGAAAGGCAGTTCCGTGAACTTGTCACGTAAAAGTATGAATGTATTTGGGCATAAGGACGTCTTTAATCGCGACTTTGGTTCATCGAAGAAAATCTAAATTGCTCGTGAGTCATTACATCATCGATATTAAGTTGTCCCATTTACTATAAGGAAACATCCACTTGATGAAGTATTCTTTGAGTAAACTATGCCTTGAGTAAACCAAGACTCGAGTGAAAAATATTTATCCGAAAATTGGGGACTAGGACGATTTACTGCAGCCTTTTCACCGCCGCGAATTTTTCACGAATTAACATTACTTATAGAACATTTTGGATTTTTCTTTCACTTAGGATAAAGATAATTACTCTAAGAACAATACTGTGAACAAGTCTTTTCAATGATAGGGGCCGGTAATAAATCCACAGGAAGAAGTCACGAGAAAGGTCACAATTAATTTTCTTAGGCCGGTAATAAAGTCATAGGAACATGTTCTTAGAAAAACGTCACATTTTTTTCCAAGCCCAAATACAAGCAAAAGGTGTAAGTGAGCATACGTCATCATCAGAAAGGCTCACTCCGTAATTAAATATTACTTTTATTGCTATTGCTGTAGGGAATGCAGTAAGTTTCGTCAGTTAGCTCCTTCTAAGAGCTTGTGTTTAGCTGCATTGGGTTGGGTTGAGTCCTTCGATAAATGAAAACCTTGTGTAATAAATAAATAAGTCCCTTTAATAATATGTATTGTATGTAATAGACGATAATATGCGTGGCGAAACAGCGGCGGAAAATTGACCTAAAACTGTAAAGTTTCAGCTATGTATTTGGCTAAAAATTTCCCTCGATGAACTGCCCTTGGGAGTATCGACTCTAGAGTAAATGTCTTTGGTATAGGTCATTTCTCGTGGCCTAAATCATCCTCGTCTAGTTTGATTTAGATTTTCTGCTGTTGATTGTTTACACTAAGCAATCATAAATTAAGGTCCTTGCATTATACTTCATATTATAATCCAAAACACATCTTCGACTGTTCATTTCTTGGACTTAATTATCCCACAAATAAAGAAAAATCATGACAAGATACCATGAGTACCGAATAGCATCAGCTCCGAATTTTGAATTGTATTTGGACTATGACAGTTCATTATATCCAGTAATCGATAATAAAATCGACAATATGCATACATTTACACGATATTAAATTATGAATCTTTATCACGAGCAAAATTTTAGGATAAAGCTAAATCTTTGGTATAATTTTTAAATACTTTTGATAAACATTCATAAAGCATTTCGAATATCAGCACACCTGTAACTTATTATTCAGAAAACTCATCCTTCAGCAGCTAATTCTGTAAATATTCAAACACCAATTTCAACTTCTATGCACCGATCCTTGGCAAATAGAGACGGCAGTGTACGTCGAGGTCAATGTCCGCACGTTTGAATCATGATTTCCTTTCCAATTCTTATTCCGTAACCATACGACTTGACGAATACGCTACATGAAAATCCTCAAACTCCTAGAAGGAAAACAAGCAGATTTCCTATGAAATATTCCAGAAAATTTATGAGACATCAGGATCACGTCAGATCAGAAATCCAGTCCAAGATTTACGATTCATGCTATATAAATGTTAGAACCCCGTCTGTGCAAAGAGTCTGGCTGGGTGAGGGTAGATGTTGGATAAGAAAAGGATATGTTATCTAGAGATAAGGTAAGGGCGTTGAATGGAGAGATATTTAGAGCACATGAAAGTACCGTAAGGCAGAAGACATTCTGATTCAGCAAGCAAGTAGACAGTGGCGAGTAGCAGGGGTTTTATTAACACCGATATTAGAATGTAACATTAAAGTCTGTTTACCTCTTTAATACTACGCGGAATAAGCGGTCGTAAGGAAGTATAGGTTCATGAGATTATTTTCTGTTGGCGCTTTATCGATTTTTCAAGAAGTACACGCTCGGTGCCAACTAGAATCACAAAGTTATTCACTTCGACTATAACTTCTGTGATGAATTTATGAATGAAATTATATTATTTAAGGTAGATAAATTTATTTGGTATTGTGTTGCTCCGAAACCGCCAAAGAATGACTCACGATATGGTTACTAAGAAAGTAATAACATGATTATCTGCATGGCATTGCGGTAATTTGTTTTTCGGTTATAATATAGCATTGAAATTTGCGTAAAATACGTCATCTCGCACTAATTGGCATTTATATGAAAGAACTCAGCATCAATTAATTAACTAATTAACAAAATCAAAGTGGTAGTTCTTTCTTTAAACTTTAACTGGGCCAGAGAATTTCGATCAAAAACTGTGTTAAATGGAAGAAGAAAATTTATTTTTTTAATCTCGACCAAATAGATTATTTACTTATTATATAGGTAATCCACGAGAACCTCATCGTGGAATTCGAATATTAGCTTCGTGTAATGAAATTAGGAATAAATCATAAAATTATAATTTTTTTATCCACGTAAATCGTGCTACTATGGATGACTGAATAAAGGGTTTTTTACAAGATAATATCTTTTTTTAATATTTTCATAGAAATATTTTTAATAATCCTTTTTTTAATTCTCATATTTTATGCATCTTGTCTTATACTGAAACAACTTCTATTCCAAGTTTTCAGATTTGCGGTAGCATCGTAGTTACTTTTACTGCATAATTGTCTGCATTTTAGGCTTTTATCAATTTCTACTCTGGCTTATTGTGCATTTAGTTTTTTTAATAGTACACTTACATGAAGTATTTTAGTTGGCTGAATTGAAATGATATTACCATCATAGAATCACTTTCGTGTGAAATCAGCTATTGAATTCAAATTTCGGAAAAAGCCCTCGGAAGAGATCCTTCAAGCAAATAACACCACACAAAAGCGTCAAAAGCGATGACATGATTGGAAAGGATAACCTTGAAAATATAATAGATTGAGTCCTTTCCACAAAATCTAATCCTTCGTGAAGTCATAACATCCCATGACCCTCAATTCATTCGACAGTGACATATTTGTTATTTCAACAAGGTAGAGACCTTGGATTTAAGGATGTTATATGAGAAGGAAATATACGATATATCGCCATGCTATTTTAACGCCTAAGGTTCCATCAATGCCGAATAAATGACTTAAATATTTGTAAATTATTAATAAATTAATGAATGACTATTAATGACTGACTCTTTCTATATAAACCTTAAGACAACGATGAAAACATTATACGCCTCATAGTATTAGGTTATCTGTCAATTGAAACCGTATCTCATATCTTAACTGAAGAACGATTTTGAAGATTTTTCTTGCTTTACTTTCTGATTCTACTCTTTCCAGACTTAAAATACATGTTTTCTGCATCATTTCCTTAAAAATATTGTAATGACAATCAAATTTCCATCGCCAGGACAGTCAATCGCTGTAAATTGAAAAATTGTAACCATTCTAAGTAAGAATATTCATCTTGAATATATCGATGCTCACACGTTCTATGATTTTGAGTGCATCCTACGAGTAGAAATTCTACGTCAGTTTTTAATCACAGAATAAATTTTCCCTACGCACGACTACAATTAAACGGCAATATTAGGATCAAAGTGATTACATAAAACTCAATTTTATAATATTTTAAACCATTCTGAAACATTTTCTGAAATGTAAGCTCTTTTTGTAGATGAAGATATTAAAAGAAAATTTCTTTTCTCTTCGACTCTATATTAATTGCTGAGTGATATTGTTTACCACCATTGAATTTCTTTTACGATAGCAATATGTTAGCAATAATTCCAGTAGTAAAAATGTTAAGGAAATCTTTACTAAGCAAATTATCCATAAACATCGGAAAAAAATGTTTACGGATAGTTCGAATTCAAACTTGAAGATTTTGTGATTCGACAGGGGATCCACGTACCGATACACCATACACCGGACCATACAAATATATTTCATTTCTTCTGAAACTGATATCGGTGAATAATAGTGTTTCTCTAATCATCCTTGTGTTTTCGTGTGTTTCTTTATCCTCACCGTGTGGGTAATTTCCCGCATCGTAGATTTTTTATAATAATTCTTCAGGTAAGGAACTTAATTCACATCCACAAATTAACTTTTACTAAATTTAATTGTATCTAGGCCTTGTTTAATTGTACCTAGGCCCAAAAACATATTTCTTTTTATATATCAATTATTGTGTACGCATTATTTTTTACCTATTTTATACATTTTATATCTGGTGTTTGCTTGTACTGACCTAATTTTTCTTGATGTAACTTAAATGTGGAAAGTTTCGTTTTTAATTGTATATATTTTCATATAATATCAATAAATAAGGTTAGGTGGAAAAGAGGCTATTTTAGTAAAACTTCACCGAAAGAGTAGAATACTAATGAAGATTCTTATAGCTCAAATAGGGTTGAACCATAATTGCTATTACGTTAATGATATCCTTCATTAGTATTTGTAGCACAATAATCGATTCATCAAAGCCTCAATCAACGGACATAAAAACTTCCTATTTATGGAGCGCGATAGGGATATTTCTGACGCGTTGTACGCCAACTGTAAAAAAGATAATAGAATCAAGTCGTTAGAGAAGATTATCTGTGATTGAGACTCGATTGCTCCCAGCCGCGCACGCACAGAATCACGAGATAGAGGGAAACGAGTAGAAAATAAATTTCTTTCGAATTTCCTCACCGACAGGTTAGCGTATTTCCCTTCTTTTCAATTCTGTATCGGACATGGGATTGCAAACGTTTTTCCGATCGGTTGTATAGTTATCTATTTAAAGCTAAGTTAAAGAAGAATAGTTTCGATATTTACACAAATTTGCATATACTGCATCACTCCTTCCAGAGCTGAAAAATAAATTCGTGAATATAAATGAGTCAGTATTTGAATGAATGATATTTGAAATTATAATATTAGGATTTTGTTATAAACATTTTATTTAATATCTAAATTACTCAAATTATAGGATATAATTGGGGTAAACTGCAATTTCAAGCGAACTTTTTTGAACTTAATAATCCGTCTTCTGGTCAGTATACCGAATTGACTAAAGGCATGCAGATATTTTTATTTTTGTAAACTTGTCTACATGTTTAAATGATGTATTCTTAATAGAACGTAAAACTTATAGCTATAAGTTACAGATCAATATTTTCTTAACTAATCGAAATTTTTCTTATATTTAAAAATATATCATTTTTTATAATTCATGTTTGCCAAATTAGTAAAAAATACAGGTGGAGAGAACAAATTTAATGTATTTTCGTAAAAGCCTTCGAAATGGAATTAACAATACCTTAAAAAGGAAACCACTTATATCATATTTCATCAAACAGTAATTCCGAGTGATTCTTCTTATTGTTAGAACCACTTCTAGTAAATACCATTTATGTCCAAATTGAGCAATACCCGGAGAGCAAAATCAATCTTGCCCTCATCCTCTCTTTAGTCCCTAGGTCCCCAAATTGGTCGGTCCCCCTAGGATACCCTTAACGCTAAAGGACATCATCGATCTTCCTTCTTTCTGGATTAATATCAATGGGGTCGAGACAGCCATAGATTAAAAACTGCCATTTTGTGTGTTTTGGTAGTTTGGTTGCAATTTTTGTTTTTTTTTCTGATAACACTCCGAATTTTGTCATTCATACAGATAATAATTTTCATGGCGGTTGGGGGGGGGGGGGGGGCGGTATGGGACCAAGAGCACATGGCATGAAAAGTTTGGGAAATACTGGTATAGACGAATCATAGA
Organism: Pachydiplax longipennis; assembly: GCA_036926295.1. Taxonomy (NCBI): domain Eukaryota; kingdom Metazoa; phylum Arthropoda; class Insecta; order Odonata; family Libellulidae; genus Pachydiplax; species Pachydiplax longipennis. Next base: position 22,215,673 of record JAVFKF010000026.1, on the reverse strand, counting down.
TTATGGTTTTTTACGCATTTAATATAAAATGTTACTTTAATTAATGAAGGAATTATAAGGATTAAAAAATAAGAATGATAACGATATAGTGGCGATGACACTATCAAGCAAGCAAAATAGTCAAATAAATCCCGAATATAATCTTTATATCTCAATTGGTTTTAAGTTAATAAATCCTTTTGATATATTTCTTCTTAAAGTGATGATGCAACATTCATTAAATTATCTCTACCACTGAAATTAATTTCAGTACCTGATGATGTCGTGGCTGAAGATTTAATGATGGACTAACGAAATCAGGAAAAATATAATATTTACTCTGTGTTTAATCGTGTATTTTAAAGATAGAAGTCCACTAAAATAAGCACGATAATATTAAATTTTATAATAAGATGATTTATTCCATTGAGGATTCTATTTAAAAATTTTCAAACGTTATCAATAATGTTGTAGTCAATATTATTCATCTTAATAAATTTCAAAGAATTACAGTTTCCTCGAAAATATTGCTCCACAGCTAATACTGAAAACTTTTTTTATGGAATAAAGTATATTTTAAATAATGGTTATTTGAAATTAGTTAAGTTGAATAATGGTATAAGTAAAGTTTCCGAATTCCTGGCATCGGGAAATCTTATTTCCCGAGAATTATCGATAGTTCCCGAAGTAATCTTTTTTAATTAATAATCTATACTTATATATATATATATATATATATATATATATATATATATATATATATATATATATATATATATATATGTATATGTATAGATCAGTAACAATAATAACGTTGCCTGCATGCTCATCCATATTTCCACTTCTGGTTATATCTTTCTCCTAAAAAATATAATGAATAGAATGAGTTGTGCGACTATTTACCATTACGTGTATTACATGATTCTAAGAAAAATTTTCCCTATTTTCCGGCTTTATTTTCTTATTATGGAATGGAAAAGAAAAAATAATTACCGAGAAACCCTTATTCTTATGTTCTATGATGTGGACGCGGAAGTTCTGAAGGAAGTATTGAGATTATAATTAAGACAGAATATTCGTTAATAAAATAAAGAAAACATTGGCAATAGATAGTTAAATTATATATTATAGTTATATTATATATCTTACCTAAGATACTAAAAGAATGAACTTAAGCTTGTCAGGGATTATCAATTGAGTCGTACGATAAAATTTCGGCTTTACGTCTTCTAGACGTTTCCTAAGACTTTTCCATAGGTTTTTCGTGAGAAATAACTATTTGATTCCGCATTTCATCGAATTCCTTCCCTTTCCTTCATAATAACTCGCCGCACGATTTTGCAAGTGATGTGCATTCCAAAGTGAAAAAGGCGCTGCGCCAAAGAAAGTTGTCTCTCACGATCGATACGAATTGATTTCGCTGAAAATTACTATACCGCAGTAAAAATGGAAAAAAGGATATCTAATCTTATTACTCTTAAAAGTAACTTTTTGACGAACTCCTACCAGAAGCTTATTCAAACAGCTGATTACGTTGTACGCAATTATTAACTTCTGATCCCGTATTCCTGCGACGAAAATTGATTATGATCTTTAAGTAGTTTGCTTAAAACAAAATATAACTCTCAAATGGATATATTTAGTCCTTTGCTTAAAACCCAAACACGGGGCAAATTAAATAGTCGTAAATGTATAAGAAACAGAAAATAGTCCGCAAGGCTGAGTTGTTTTACACCCATTCATTCTTCGTTCGTTTCTTGAAGCGAGCAATTTTCCTTAAAAATTAATTTGGAATTGATAAATCGATAATTTGATATCAATGATAAAAGACTAAAAACGTAAATTTGTCTTTAACCCACTATTGGTAATCCACAATTAATCGTGACTTGAACATGACATGAACAGGTGAAAACCGGTATTGTCAATTATTTCTTGTTGAATAAGTACAAAGTTGTGGTGCAGTCTTGTGTTTTGGGCAAAATTTCAGGATGTTAAGGCCGTTACGATTGATTTTGAAATGATTGATAAATCATTATTGATTAGGGTTTATTTATCCAATAACAAGTTAATTGTTAATGGTGATTTTCCACTCAGCTCTGGGGTTTTCGTCATCGTACAGTCTTGTGATTAGAGGTGATATGAATATTTACCAGTTAATTTTTGTGTACAATACTTAGCTCGGAGGTTGATTTTGAATCTCATTTTCCCTTCACTATCTAAAAAAAGTTTATCAAAGTAATGAGGTCTACCAGGCAAGATTAGAAGTGAAACGTTTGGATCATCCTACCTGAGCCAGAATGCTCCAGTGGAAAATTTCTACGTGAGTGTGGATTAACCGACGAATAACACATTTCATAGCAAAAGACAAGTTCGTGGGGACTATTATCATGCTTGATACATTCAGCATCATTCATATTTCAGAAGCCTTCCCAATATCATATCCATAGCAAGAGGAAGGCTTAGACAAATATGAACGAAAGACATTTTTCTCAACTGTGTACAAAGAGAAAATTTTAATATTCCATTCCTCAAGACCAGTCAACAGGAATGGTGAATCTAAAAACCTAAAAATTTATTTTTAACTAATTCCAGCAGCAATCACCAACAAGTGACACTCGCAGAATTGTATTTCGAGTGGCTCAATGTACTCACATATATTTTAAGATATGTAATAGTTTTCGTTATTGTAACTGCTAATAAACAGCGAAAAATCTTACTTTTTGCATGTATTGAACGAGAAATCGATTTGAAATCTTTACGATAACCTCCAACCGCTCCCTAACCGACAGGTTTTTACTCTCGTAACTCGTTGCATGAGTGAAAGAAAGAACGTCATCCAAGGCTCTAAAGATATAAATAATTTTTAAACCACCTATTCTTTTAGACTCACCGTTGCAATTTGCTTGAGATTTTCAGCCACAATATCTCTCAAACATACGTCTTCTAATGTTACAGGGAAAAATCGTATGATAACGAAACGAAAATTTTTAATAACTAGCTAACTAGCAGTGTTAATTTAATGTTTGCATAAAAAGAGATACATTTTAAGAAATTTTATTCGAGTTGAGGAAGAATTCATAATAGAGAAAACTTCGAAATTTTTATTCCTAATACGTCGAAATTTAAAAGATCCGCATCCAGATGTTGAATAAAAACCGAAAACAGAATCAGAAAATCCGAATACAGATATTGAAACATTGAAACTGATTATAAGATATTACATGTTTTTATGAATTCAGCAGAAGGGATAGCACCAAAAATTAAAATTATTTCAGATTGAAATTATCCTGTCATGGATCTAGCTCGCATTGTAATAAGCCTAATCATCCTAAAATTTAATACTTTACTTAAGAGATTATTCCAAAACTGGATGATTTTTCGTGTCACCATGAATATTAGGGATCTAAACTTGTGTGTATTATGGAACAAATCTTAATGACATTTTACGAATACAGAGGTGTACGACGTAGAATATTTTTAGATTTAAAAAGACAGTAATCCTTTGTAACGGAGGAATGAATATAGATCGCATGGAGCATGATGTCCTCGTGGCGCGTATACCGAAGTCCTCTCGATATAACTGTCACGCCGGAAACACCGATGGCAACGAGATATATAATTCTGGTCTTGAAAAAGGGGAACTTTTCTAGGTCACCTCGTAAATCTGCATGTCCTTTCCTAAATGTCAAATTTCCCTCTAAATATAAGAGACATTGATTCATCTTCTGCGCATGAAAAGAATTATGAAAAATGCAATCATTTATTATATTTTACAGTGGCTAAGGAATATACAAGATCTTTCATTAATGAAATATTCTATTCATTTTTTTAATTTTAATGAAAGTAATAAAATCTAACGAATAGAGACTACGTTGAAATCATTTATTCACGGAAAATATACCCTTAGAGCTGTATGATGTTGTATCTATATCTTAATAAATAGAGTATTCCAATTGTAGAGACTCGTTGCAGTCACGTAGCTGCATAAAAGTTTCAGTAAATTACTATTGGGCTACAAATTGACAACAAATAAATTATTATACAAAATATTTTGTATTTATGGTTTTGAAAATGCTGAACGAAAGTACTGAATGGTCAATCTAACATGTGACGAAAGAATTCGTCTTTATTCTCGAAACTAACAAAACTTTTTACCCTTATTTTCCTAAGTTAACTAAAATAGTGGAATTTTCTCATCCTTTCAAAATACATTATAGCTAGAATTATAGCTATGCTCTAAATGCAAAGTAGATGAAAGGAAGTATGCGAGAAGTAAAAAAGTTTAGACGTACAGAAGTTAAGTACGCCAACCAAATCAGCCCGGAAAAAATTAAATGTAAACCGAATTCTATTTAGTTCCAACCCCTTCAGAAATATCGTAATGCAAATATCTAACGGTTTGAATCCTGAAGGATGAAAGCATCCTAATTTCGAAGAATATTAAAAGAATGAAGTTTTAGGAAAAAAAACAAAAAAGTGAACAGTGGATGAGAAAATAAGGTTATGTACCGCAATAAGACTTACTCTGAAGAAAGAAAGAAATCATGAGCATACGTTCAGTTACAGTGATGAACCACAATTTCCATATAAGCGGAAGTTTACAAATATGAAAGTTCGATTATGTTAATCGGTAGTCGTATTTGTCCAACAGTTCTGAGCACGGAGAAAAAGTTAATTTAAAAATCACGTTTTGATTGATTGAGGAAAACGATGACTCACCTCATCTTTCAGGTGAGAAGAGCACACTTCCAATGACAGTGGAGACTTCACCTGTCGCGTCTATCTCCGGCGGTCTCTTTCGACAATCGGAACGAAATAACCGCGCGGAATGTAACCGACTCGAAGAACACATTTATCCTCCGAAAGGACGCTACTGCGCAGAGAAAGACGTCGATTTCAATTGTTTTTCTTCGAGCGGGAAGACACAGGAACTTTTGACGGCTCAGAGTCGCGAACGTTCCAAGACGTACCTCAGGAAATTGTGAGACTGATGTATGCTCTGTAACAGAGCCTGTGAGAAGGGGGACAAGAGGGCCTAATGCGGTTATTATGATATGAGGTTTTTTATACTCGAGGGGTCCGCAAGTTTTGATCTGCAGTAACCTCACTATAAGTTATGGAAACAAATGTAAGAAAAAATAACTTAGAACGCACTTCAAGTTAATAAAAGGATGCTTTCTATAGTTCCAATGCGATTACGAAATGAATGCGGCATAAATATGATGACGATCGCGATCTAATTTTAGAAACAAAGTAGGTTGCGCGTTCGTCTCTGGTGATAGCGATCCCGGGTTCGATTTTCAATGGATGCCTATATATTCGACATGAATTAAGCTGTGGAAAGCAAAATTTGCGAGAGAAAATAATATCTGTTAAAAAATAATAAGACTAAAAATAGTCTGTTTCCTTGGTCATACCTCCAATGTTTTCCAAAGTTTCCAAATCAGCAGTTCTTTCAAATATATTTAATATGTCAATGCTATCTTCCTCCGAACACATATTTTATTATACCTGTTTTTCATGATGTAAGGGAATACGGATATACCTAAAGCTTGACATTTTATGCATCTAACACTTTGTTCTTCCCTACCTCTGTAAACATAAAATTGATTGGACCATTGCAGAAAAGGGTAACAACGAATGAACACTTACAGCCATTTCCTTAATTGAAAAATCTAAGTTAACCGAGACTAGAGTCCGAGACTAAGGAGTAGTTTTTTAATAAATTAAACACTATGTAATTCGTTGTCGGTCGTCAAACAACGCGGGTGTATGAATAAATGTCGATAACCGTGCTCCCAAGAAACATCAGCAAAGGATAAGAGAACTAACCTTTTCAGTGATATTCAAGGAAAAATTCTGATCCTAATGTTGCAAGATCATATTTAGAAAACATATTTCATGAAAAGAGCTTCGCCATTACGGATAATGAAGTGAACAGTTGTCTCGTATAATCCATTCTTAAGGGCAATCCAAAAATACAAACCACCTTTACAATTATTTACATTTGACATTTATGCGTATTTAAGGAGCCTTATTTAAAGATCTTTAATTACACTTTGATGTTCAGGGTTAAGTGTCTAAGTATTTTGTATTGAAAATGAAAAGGCCTAAAGAGTAATTAAAAGCATTTCCCCGACACGATTGACCTTCCATTCAAGATGGTAACTGTCTCGAGCAAATTAGATTCTTTCCGTTTTCCGATGCTTCAATTCCATTCGAGGATAATAAGGGAGTGGAGGAAGGCAACCCTTAAAACAATCAATCAAAATCTCCGGCAGGACGACCTCACGAAATAGGTATCTGGAAAACGTACCTTTCGACTCTTATGCATGTACTTCGCAAGACATCAAGGTCATAGTTGTTCGCCTCTATAAGATATACGGCGTAAGACTTCTGAAAGCGAATATATTATTAATTATTACTGATGGAAGAATTCAATTTCAAACGACGACATAATATGATATATCTTTTAACGTCTTTACAATACCCAGCAAGGAGACCGGTATTCATTAGCTACCGAAAGTCCAGGAGAGAGAATATTTACCTTACTCCTCATCTTACTAGGCAAGACCCCACGAACAATATTTTTCATGGCATTTAAAACGTGTATGATAAAAATCCATTAATCAGTATCATTCATACTTCAGTTGCTTTAATATAATTCCGATAAGACACATGAATATGAGTATTTAAGTAAATGTAATATACGTATTCCTTTTTCTTGCACCAAAACACAAATAAAAATTATTCTACCTATCAAGATACGGTAGAAAATTTCTGATTTGATACAAAAAAAGATGGATGCATAGATTAATACGCATTTATTTTTAGTGAGCAGTAGATCACCTTAAAAAGTAGCTAAAAAGTCGCTAAACTTATAAAAAATGTCCCTAAAACGTATTCAAACATTATAATGGCTTAAATTCCCTTTAATAAATTTTATGAGCGTTATATAAGATGAAGAGATAATATAAAGTTGTGTCTTAGTTTGTTATGATAGTTCAAAAGAATTCAACTGTCGGCCTACAGGACTAAATAACTGACAATTAGTAATTTAATAATGTAAAAATAAAAATAAATGACCGCAAAATAGTGAATAATATCTCAATTACGTACTCAAATCATAAAATTTTGTAATTCAGAAAGATTTATATAATGTTAAACAGAAATACCTTGTTATCACGAATCCAAAGGGACCGAAAAATCCGTAGCCCATATTAAAGAAGTTCGCCTAAACGAATTTACTACGGAAACTACGAAAATCTCTGTTAATGCTATAGAATAAACTAGACGAGAAATAGAAGCGGGTAGGTATATATTAGAAATGGGTCTTATTAATGTGACCACCTTTGGTCAATTTAAAATTTCAAACTGTGCATAATGAAGAGAAATATTCGCTAATCTTCCGCTGAAATTTTTGACTTTTTAATACATTATATTTATTATTACTTCAAACCTGCTGTCATACGCTATTCGACAGCTTTCAGGGCATACACATGATGGTAATAGGAGAAGTACTTACCAAGGTTTTGCAGTAAAAATAGACACGGTTAACAAAGGTAACGGATAGAGTTAGCGGGTGATACTTAGTGCGGGGCCGAGATGTATGCCCGATATTCGTATTTGCCATATTTAGAGTTAAATAAATTGTTTAAATATTCTATAAATGTGTATTCAAACTAACTTTTGCGATACATTCATGATGATATGCAGTATAATCTGAAGTTTCTTGTCTGTGTATGAATTATACTGCAATAAATAATTCCTTTCTCTCTCTACAGCATTTAAATCAAGGGAATGACTGAGACAAGAACCGAATTTCGCTATGAAAAGTAGAAGAATGATATAAAAATGAACCATAAAACCCGATAACATGTTTCATGAAAAGTGCTCCATGATTTATGGACTACCATCTAGATCCATCCACAGTTGTAATCTGAAATATCAGAGAATATTTTCACCACCTGGGTGAAGTTTGGCCTCAGTATGGTTATATTTACCGTTGATATTTCCAGATCCAAAACTTTCTTATCTCTTGAGTACCTCAAAGTTTTAAGTTACTTTTCCCTTCGTTCAGGTTTAAGATTTCAACGTTTCCGTGGTGTAGTGGTTATCACATCCGCCTAACACGCGGAAGGTCCCCGGTTCGATCCCGGGCGGAAACATATATTTTTCTTCTTGCCTCGGTGTCGTACGGTGTTGAGGGCGATCTTTGCAGCTTTTTATGCATACTATTCTTTAATTAACAGCAACAGCAAATTCTCATCTTATATAATAATCACCGTTTTTTATATAACTATGTATGTAATATGACGGAACTAAATGTAACTGGGGGTGGTTATATACTTTACTGGTGTTCTTTATTAGTATGTTTTACGTTTTAAATCTGATCATCTATCGATAGAAGGCTAGTTTACAACAAAATACCCATATGGTAGCAGTCGGCTTCCATCAGACAGGTTCTTGGAGGAATACATCGGGCAATAATTTTAGGTAAATAAAATTAAATTACAGCATTTTTTGTTTGGAAGTTTAAATAAGGAAGGTAAGTCAACTCTTGCCAGAGTTATGGAATAATATTAAGAAATTATGAAAATGGCAATTTGAAAATTTATACTGTAGGAGATGTCAATTAGGGAGCGCTGGTTTCTCAGTGCCGAAAAGCACTCGTGTCGAACGCTTCAAAATATTTTCAGATCGAATAGAAAATGGATGAGGTCAATATTGACAATTACAATGGATTTTGCTAGAACATTCTACAGCTTTTAAATGTAAATATAAAGCTGGTATATTTATTGTAAATGGACGAAGTATCATCTTTTGAAGAACTAAAGAAAAGAATACTATTTATATGCGAAATGATAGATCAACATGAATATTATGCAACGGTATAAGGTGTCTCTTAAATTAGTTTGCCAGTTTCCGAGTTAGCACGATTCTTGAGAATAAGGAATAGTTTTTATTTAATCTTAACAAGGACTGCCTTTGAGCTCTAATAGGATGCAAACGAAAGAGGACAATGGTTTTGTCTATGGAAAGGATACAATTAAAGAGCGAGCTCAAACACCAAACGCTACGTTAGTAAATGTTATTCGCTCCTAAGAAAATTTATATTTTGAATTCTTATTCTTCATATCCTTTTGGAAGTAGATTTTAAAAAATCAAATGAGAATTTTTGTAATTTATGGACAAGTAGCGGGTGGGTATAAGATTTTAAGTTCCGTACTAAGCATTGCATTACACTATTCCAACGCATTTTACTTTTTAAGGACGGCGGTTTTTCCTTCCCACTATATCTCTGGAGAAACATAGCTTTTCGAGGTTTGAGTTCTCCGTCTTGATCGAAATAAGTGCTCGCTCAGAGGTCCCAATCAACAGGTTTTAATGATTTCCATCACGACACTTGTTAGCGTGCGACGGATATGTCAAGGCGCTGCCCTGGTTATTATATTAAAAATGATACGCTGCTCGCTATATAATGTTGAAAATATTTCAAAGGCAATCTGTTAATCAAAAGAATAACGAAGCTTTGCTTTTGAGGCGTCTACTAATAAGAAGTAAGTAAATTTCTACTACCGAGATCAAAACGTTGATATTTCCTACTTCATTTTTTACAAGCGAAATCCTTTTGTGTAAGGAGTAGACCCAATTTTAGACTGATTCCTCTCATTAATTATTCATTTTACACCATACTTCTAGTCATTTCACCTCAAGAAACCATATTTATTATGAGTTGTGGGGCTTATAATTTCCAATGCATCATATTTATTATTTGACAAAGATATTTCGGTTAACGAGAACCACAGATAACGGATTTTTAAATGACCGATAGCTTATTCGCGACTTGGCTAACGAATTTCCGTGATTTTTTGAGCCTATTCCCTCTAACGCTAATTTTTCTTCCTATTTCCTCCTTTACAATACCTTCTTCAATAACACCCAAATGGTTAATGTATGGTTTAAACTAATACAAAGACAAACGGAAAAAAATTTCGATGAATTTCATTAAGTAAATCTATCACGTATGACTGATACTGGAAATGGCAAGACGTATTGATACTCAGTGTAACCTCTTCATTTATAAGGGGAAAAATTACAAATTGACCGGGAACATACCCCCAAATCGATATTTCTCCGTTCAAAATGGGACGTACAATAAACTTACTCATTTTATATTCGGATGTGACCTTAAAATAATGAAGCAACTAAGTGTGCTTTCCGTTGCGTAAATTTGTACTTATTTCCGCGTCTTATTTGATTATCTACTATTCTTTTTAGAGTGCAGTAATTCGCAATCATTGTAGTATTCTTACATCTCCGTTGAAAATCAACGGGTAGCGTAATCAACAATTGCATTTGTCATCAGGGGGATGGGTACTCCACAACCTCAGATCTTCAAAAAATATTCCCGTATTTTATAGAGACGGTCTTAATTTTAAATGGAAAACAATAATCACGACCGAAATAATGATTATTGTCAACCTATATTCTTTTGAGGAATGTCTTAATTTCGTATAACTATTCTATCTAATTCAATTTTGCAAAAGAATAATGTCTGTAAGTGATACAAATGAAGTTTACGTAAGAAAACCCATTGACTATTCTGGGGGTACAACCGGGTTCTTAAAACGTAAACTATTATCTACGCAGGGAAGACTATTGACTCATTCTAAATTTCTACAACAGCTGGTTCTCGAGTTTTAGACGAATACTCAAATAATCAAAGGAGACTTTGTAAAGTTCGCGTGTGGCCATGTATCGAATGCTTTCCTAAAATCCAGGAAAATGTCATCTGTCCACAAGCCTCCAATGGCTGCATTTTAATGAATGAATATAATCTTAGTTCTATCCATCTTGGTCCGAGCATCCTCTTTTAAGGTCAATATACTTGAAAGTTAAAAATCGCACCTGTATTCTTTGTTGAATAGTTTATATGGTTCGGTTATTCTGAGACAGTTCTTAGATTTGAGATTATTTCACACAGTTAAACCTTTTTCATTTAAAACATTTTACTTAAAATAAAAACATTCGCTTTGACTTACAGTAATCATAATTTTCAACTTAGTGAATACGGCTAACACTTGCTGGGGAGTGTGTAAATTAAATTGTATCGCGGTAAATGTTTCGACAGCCTAAAATACACTGATAACGGCACCGATAACGCAAACAAAAGAAGTTCGAAAGCTTAAGGATAACAGATGGGAAAACTAGTATTTAGATTTCACTAAGAGTTCCCGTTTCTAACTGTTTTCACAATATATCGTAAATATCTCTGATTCGATGATTTATTTTACAATCTATATCTCTCGTTCAAATCGGAAAGAAGTCGAAACGATGGCCGGCCCCATAGAAGGGTGTCAGTGGCTTTGTCGTTACGAAAGCGTCAAAGATTCGAAATGGGTGGAATGATTTGATACCCATCGAACCTTCTGGTCTACCGAATTATGTGCATTGGTCATGCCAAATTTTCAATAATACCTATCCCTTAATGATTGCTTATTGTGAAGTTGAATTGTACTCGTAGAAAAAGCAACTTGAAGAGACCGTAACACTCTATCCTTGATGTATTCTCTTGCAGAAAGGTTTACATTGATAAGCTCATACCTTCTTTAGTTTCCTTCGTAGATATCAAGCTCCTAAATTAGGATCATCTACATGAATGACTTGATTGATACCAGTTTCAACGATGCTCAATTAAATACTTGAAAGTACAATTCCTTTTCACCGGCCACAAAGGGACCGCATATCCGGTGGGTTTATCCGACGAGTTCCAAAAACTTTCTGGACATGCATATATATTACCTCATGGAAAAATATTTACGAGGCATTACGAATAAAAACGTTCCTATAGGTACATAAATTTATTCTGCATCCAATCATAAGTACTCGATTATTATTATCGACAATTTCCGAATGTTTATAATATCTTTGAAAAATTCTGCAAAAATATCAATATCTTCATATGTTTTTATACTTTGAATCGTTGAACGCATAATCTTTGCAAGGCATCTCTAAATTGCTAAACAATTCCGGAAGAATCAAATACGCAAACTGAAATGAAATAACACTGCAATTATCTACATAAACACGCAGTTTAGTTCCAATTCATTCGATAAGAAGGATAATCCGTGAGACGATTAATGCGAATCCTTATATGATATTAGTAACCGTAAGATTATTATTACTCATTTCTCGCCATAGTGTTGCACTTCTATGCAGGAAATTAAACGAAATTATGTAAACGCGAACAAATTCCACCAATAGACTCAAATGGTTTCAATTCAAGTTTAATTCAATGTAAAATTTAATTCTAAATTCCGTTTTAAAGCGAGCACTACTTATGCAGAATACATTGCCTTCATCGTTTACAAACCACACGTACGTACAGTAAAGGGATATTGGTGCACTTGTAATTATTAAAAAATTCAACATAGCAGGCAACTTATCGGAATACGTGTCGAGAATGAGTGACTTGTGTAAGTTCAGGATTTAAAAACACCGATCATCATATTACTAGTTGTTTTCAATAGTCACCCAGTTGGTTACCTCAAAGGTATACTCTAAAGAAGCAAGCATCTCGTATCGTTAAATCACAAATACCAAATAAATTGGATAAGAGTGTACGTAAAACTGAAACCGTATTGTCTCTCGCTTCTCTATTTAAACCTGCCGGTTTATCCGTCGATAGTTAATAGGAATTACATTTTATATTTATAACAAAACGTAGTTTTTATCGTCATTATTGACAAATTAATATCTTACGAAAGAAAAGTTTCATGTTTATCGTCCTTCAATGTTCCGATATGGAGTGATTAAATTATTAAAAAGAGTGATAACTGATAGTTAGAGCAAAGATCCTCCAATATATTAGTATTTTTCTAACGCGTTAAATAGTGTCCGAATTAACCTCGAATACAGCCCCTTCACGGTAAGATTATACTCTATAAGTAGGAGTGGGCAATCTAGGTTTCTTCTTTCTTGTGGTCCGTTACGTAAATCAAAGAGAAAATTAATTTCTAATTGTAATCTCTAATAGAAAATATAAAATTCAAAACTTCGTGGCCACAAAGCTTAAATGTTGTGATCAGAACGCAAAAGGTGTACAATGTATATAGGTGTAGGATTTAAAAAATTGCAATTCTCAAGTGGTTAATTAGTAATTATGAGGAGGTTGTTAATGCAAAGTGTATTTCGTACCTCGAAAATTTATCTAAACGTTCTCCGTATCCAAATTCGATTAACTGTTTCGACCTCAAAATTGTATCGTCAAATTACTGTTATTTAAAGAATTATCTAGTGTAATTGTTTATAAAAACATTCGTAAAGGTAAAACTCAGAAGAAAATGAAAAAAGCTGAAAAATAATTGTACTCCTATCACTGGTGACTTTTCTATAGTATTTGTAAGATTTTCAAATCTTCCTGGCTATTCTCACACGCTCTCTACCTTAACCAACACCAAAACTTACTCCTGGGAGTGTCACACCGTCGCTAACGGTGGTTCTCCGAAGACTCAGCCGATGAGGGAGGGAAGGGAGGGTATTGGGGGGGCACCCTAATAAACCCTAAGAAGTGGACCCTCCAGGCCGTTGTGACGTGCTATAGGGTTCACCTCTATGCCTAGAGGGCCCCCTGCCACAACTTCAAGGACAAGCTCCGACCTCATAGACAGAAAGAACGAGCAGGTGAGAAGTGAGTGCTTAGTTACCTCACCCCTGCAGAAGAAGGTGAAAGAAAGGCCCCTGAAATAGATGCCTGCGTCTGTAGGCCTACAAGTAGGCTAGGTTTGTAGGGAATGCCTTCCCCACGCCCCCTACAGAGCAGGTGGTTAATACATTTATGGTGCACCTCTCAAGGAAACTACTGCCAAGGGCTGGTAATATTAATGAAGAATTTAATTTTGATCCAGAATAATAATCCAGTTCATTATAATGAAGCTAATGAATGTAAAAACTATTACTTAGTTTGATGGTTAAAATATTGATGATTAAATGATTGTATTTCCATAAAATGCAGAGGTTAATGAAATCAGAAATTGAAAACTAAAGCTTAGGCTCAATGATAGAAGTGACTGCTACAATAGGCGCAGTACTTGCTTGAATATCCTCTTAACAAAGACTTATTTGATGAATTAGAGGAACTAAAGCCTGTAATCATATGAGGAGAAAAGAAACTGAGTACTCGCATGTAATTGGAAAGTTGATGATGCTGGATATTCCTGTAAAGAAAGAGAACAAACTCATTAATAGATAGTTCCTTATTCTATACTAACGAATCCATTCCATTTTTATATACATTTGTAAAATTTTTATACGCTTTTACTTATTAAATCAGTTATAATCAGGAATAAGATGAGGTTATATGAAGAATCTTAGAACATCATGAACACAGTTTATGGTAAACTCAACTGGGTGCACGATTCCTTAAAGTACACTATACTAATCAATACCAAATCAACACCTAAAAAATACATATGGAATACAAAGTTAAGGATCGGAAATTCACCGAGGCGGTAAGCTTTTGTTGAAGGTCTTTCTAGCTTGAAACAAGAATAGCACTAAGTCGAAGAATGCTCTTTGAGTGGAGCACCTAAAAATATTCTTTTAATATCACAAAACGAATTCCTGAGCCTCTTACTCAAGGAAGATGTAGAAATGCACTCACTGCTTACAACATATTTTTAAATTTCCAAGCTAAACACATTTAATCGGAAAAAAATCTACTGAATGAAAGACTTATAACATTATATAGCGGTCGTTAATTAAAATATATTGTAATGAAGAACATAAGTTTCCTCTGAAATTTTCGTTCTCTTGTGTAAGAAAAGTATAGAGGTTTAGAAGTATCCTGTCAACCTAATTTTAGGATATAATGAAAATAGTATGATACCTTTCTTTTGTAAAAAGGCAACTAGAAAAAACTCGTTTACTAATAAGAATGACTGTAATTACGAAAATATATCGAATGAAAACATTTTCCTCATTATAAATTTGAAAATATATATAGTGGTTGATGATTATAATACAATGGCGTAGAAAAAGCAAACTGCTCTTTATGTATTTTATAGTAGTAAATCAAAAGTAGAAATATATAGTAGTATATCAAATCGGACATAAGTCAATTAGAAAAGAATTCTATTCAAAAAGAATAATCACGGTAAAAATATCTGGTGTAAACAAGGAAAATTAAAAAAATTTAACACATATAGTAAAAATCATATCCATAGATATTGATTTCGGGAATATTTGTAGAACTCTTAAGTTTCTTGTAAGTGATAAGTGAGTGAATTTAGGGCGAAACCTAATCAATGGTTTATGGACTGGCTAGAAGAGAAACTAGAATAATAATAAATATTATGTTGGTTTACGAAAATGAGAAGGAACGTGAACGTCTGCAGAGAATCGAAAGTCAGTGAAAACAAAAATATATCCTTTGCTTATACCCTAACAGTGAAAGCAACGGGGGTCATCTGTCCTTGAGATAATAACGAAGTCGTGTCCCGAAATTATCAATGTACATCGCTATCCTCTCACTTTTATCATGAAATGTAAGCAAAGTCGAAAAGGAAAGTGCCTCGCATCCAAGAGGGAGCGAATAAGAGGGAAGGTGATTATTGGGAGATACCGAAAGCAAGCAAAGAAACGAAAAGAATGTCCTAATGACACCGAAGCACTTCGCGAAAGAAAAACCTACATACGAATTTCAGAGAACTGGAAAGTTATCTGTTCTAATGATTTCTGTCTCGTACATATCTATACATGAAAAATTGAATGATTTTACTATCTGTCTTTATTTTGCAGGAGATGAATGACACAAAAGAGAGTAATTTTTTACTGTTACAGAACAGAGATTATAATTGTTAAATTGATTATTCTAGATTGTTTTTAAACAACTCACCACATGTTGTTCTCCGGTTACTCTTCATCTCTCCATAGCCTTTCCACGAATACACAGAAGAAATTCACAGGTAAAAAAGAGCCAAGGAGGGAAGATTGTCACAATCTTGAAAAATAGAAACATCAAATTAATTCATTGGTGAATAGTGAATAAAATCTGGAGTAATGTTATAAAGTACATATATAAGAGCAAACCTTTAACGATGATGAAGATTCAGATTACGATCATATTAAAAAATATGTGATTTCCCATCGTTAAAGTTAGAGTATTTTTTCATATTTTATTCAATTTATTAATGAACACAAAAAGCATAAAGAAAAAGATGGTAATATTTATCATGCATGTCACAGTTGCCGGAAAATTTAAACTGAAATGAGTATGGAAATTCGATCGAAAAAAAAAAAAAAATTATATATATATATATATATATATATATATATATATATATATATATATATATATATATATATATATATATATATATCCCCTCCTCACACTGCCACAGTTCATTGCCTCAACGGGGCGGAGGGGTGTTAACGGAGGTTGGAGGCGATGCATAGCCCAGGTTCAACCATGCTAAGAAGGCTTCAACAATATCTCCGGCCAAATTGTGAAAGTGGCATTCACCAACCGGCAGTAGGACAGCCTGGTGAATTATTGTCCTTCATCCCCCAAATGCAAATACAATTTTCATGATGAGCTTCTGTAATGGAAATTTATCCGGACGTAAAAGCACCACCCATTCGGATGTCCGGGAGGTGGTGGCATTACAGAGGTCCATCATGAGGAAAAGAGCTACCACCCTCCACTTCGCGACTTACAATTGCCGCAGCTTGAAGAGTGAAGACAGACTACTGGAACTACTGAATGAAGCAGAGAAGATAAATTGGGACGTCATCGGACTCAGCGAAGTTAGACGAAAATCAGAAGACTTGATTACACTCAAGGAAGGTAATTTATTTTATTACAGGGGTACTAAGGATGGAAGACTAGGAGGTGTCGGGTTCCTGATCAACAAGAGATGGAAAAACAATGTACAGAAGATAGAAAGTATATCTGAGAGAATTTGCAAGCTCATACTCAAGATAAATGAGCGTTACTCTGTTCAGATCATACAAGTCTACGCACCAACAGCAGCAAGCAGCGAAGAAGAAATTGAAAAATTTTACCAAACTCTGGGCACTGAGCACGATAAGGAAGCCCACTATTATGAAATAATTATGGGCGATTTTAACGCTCGTGTAGGTCAACAGGAAGCTGATGACACCGTCGCAGGACAATACGGACTGGGCCAGAGAAACGAACGTGGTCACCGCCTGGTAGAGTTTGCTGAATGCACCAATATGTACATAACAAATACATATTACAAGAAGAACCCAAAAAGGAAGTGGACTTGGAGAGGACCCAACGGAGTAAAAAATGAAATAGATTACATATTGGTTAATAAACTCTACACAGTAACAGACTGTGAAGTCTTGCTATATAGATAACTTTAGCACTGGAAGTGACCACAGAATCGTAAGATGTAGATTGAAGATTAATCTCCAAATGGAACGCAAGAAGTTGATTTCATGCAAGAAACATGAAATAAGCATCAAAAAACTAGAAGAAAACAAGAGTAAATATCAGCTTGAGCTAAAAAATAGATTCTCAGCACTTCAAGAAGAAGAACTAGAAACCAAAGTCATGCAAGCTGTTAAGGAAGCAGCAGAAGAAGTAGCAAGCACACCAAGAAGAGCTAAAGATAGAAAGCTAAGTGACAGCACCCGACAAATGATGAAACGACGTAAGGAACTGAAGAATTCAGATACACAAAAGGATAACATCGAATACGTCGAGCTTAGTAAGGCTATCAGAAGGGCAATTAAGGAAGACGTGAGAAAATTCAATGAGAGAATTGTGCAAGAGGCTATAGAAAACAGCAAAAGTATGAAGAAGACCAGAAAACGCCTAGCAATTGGAAGAAAACAGATTTTAGCCATACAGAAGGAAGATGGTACAAGAACTTGCAACAGACAAGCAATACTAAGGACGGTAGCAGAATACTTTGGCAACCTATACAAGAAGGAAGAAAATGCTGAGGAGGAAAACCAAGAAAAAAGCCAAAACCAACGAGATCCCCTCTCTATTCTCCCGGAAGAAGTAACTGCAGCAATAAAGCAGACGAAGAACGGAAAAGCAGGAGGCATAGATGGACTGTTAGCAGAATATTTAAAACATGGTGGAACAGAAGTTGCACACGTTTTAGCGCAGTTATTCACAACTTGCCTGAAACAAGGAAGAATCCCCCAGGACTGGAATCATGCAAGAATAGTCCTTTTGCACAAGAAAGGAAGCAAGGAAGAGCTGAAGAATTACCGCCCCATCAGTCTCCTTCCTGTTGTTTACAAAACATTCATGAGGATAATAGCTGAACGGATAAAGATTATTCTATCATCTGCCCAGCCTAGAGAGCAAGCAGGATTCCGGAAGGGCTTCAGTACTATGGACCACATCCACACACTACAAGAAATAATCAGCAGGACGAATGAATATGAGATGCCACTAGTACTATGCTTTGTGGACTATGCTCAGGCCTTCGACTCGGTAAGTACCTCCTCTACACTAGAAGCTCTGGAAAAACAAGGAGTAGATGCAGAGTACATCCGTCTCCTACGCAGCATTTATAAAAATGCCACAGCCTCAGTAATGCTACACGAAGTTACTGAAGAATTCAAGATCGAGAAGGGAGTTAGACAAGGAGATTGCCTTTCCCCAATTCTTTTCACAGCTGTTCTGGAGGAAGTTTTTAAAACCTTGGACTGGGAGCAGAAAGGTCTGCGGATTAATGGGGAACACATCAGTCATCTGCGCTTTGCAGATGATATAGTACTCTTCGCAACCAACGGAGAAGATCTAGCTTCAAGACTTCATGAACTGAACACAGCAGGACAGAAGATAGGACTCAGGATAAATTTAACAAAAACAAAGGTAATGTATAACTCTTTTGCAGCACAAGAAACAATCAAATTTGAAGGGACGCCTCTGGATGTCTGCTCAGAATACACATACCTCGGACAACTAGTAACCACAGGAGAGAACAACAGGATTAACGAAGTAAACAGAAGAATTAAACTCGGCTGGAGTGCCTTCGGAAGAAATGCACATATTCTAAAGTCACAAATGCCAATGGTCTTGAAGAGAAAGGTCTTCAACCAATGCATTCTACCAGTGTTGACATATGGAAGTGAAACCTGGGTGTTAAACGCAGCAATAACCCAGCGACTTCAGACAACGCAAAGAAGTATGGAAAGGTGTATGCTTGGGATCACAAGAAGAGACAGGAAACGCAACACCTGGGTGAGGATGAAGACCGGAGTGACAGACATCATAGATAAAGTAAGGTCACTGAAATGGATGTGGGCAGGCCATGTGGCGAGAAGAAACGACAACCGTTGGACAAGAGCGGTTCTGAACTGGACACCAAGAGATGTGAAGAGACCAAGAAGAAGACCAAAGAACCGATGGAACAGAGACATCATTAAGTACTTAGGTGTGACATGGCAAAGAGAAGCTCAGAATAGAGAGAATTGGAAAGCGCTTGGGGAGGCCTACATCCGACATCGGATTGAAAATGGCTGATGATGATGATATATATATATATATATATATATATATATATATATATATATATATATATATATATATATGAAGAATAGATGGGGATATATTAGTAAATCAAGAATGAAATTTAATTGAAAAATATTGAATATTTAATTAAATATTGAAATCCATGTCCAACTCCCGTTATAAGTATCGGTAATTTTTTAATTACACAGTGAAAACTCTTAAAATAAAAATTAATGAATGGATAAGATGAAAAGTACGTAACTGGAGTTTATTGCGACGTAATAACATTTTTGTAATCATATAAATGATATATTAGTAATCCAGAGGTATTGTTCACAGTTCCTCATAAGAATGTCATACGGTACGAATAAATATATTCACTAAGATCACGCCCTGATAATAGTCCCTTGTATGAGAAGCAACAGCTCGCGATATTAATTACAGCCGTGAAACTTGTGATGTATGTCAAGTATTCGGAATAAGATTAATTCATGATGATTACCAAAGTTAAACAACTCAAGAAGCTCCACGGTAACCTTGACGTCGAAAATATCGTTCTATTCCTAAATTCAATTATAAATCCAGCGAACGGTTAAAACTTATAATTTTATTACGTTAAACGTAAAGTAAGTTAATGAATAGAGAAATATTGAAAATCACTTAATTAATTAATCAATGCAAATTTAATATGAATTCAAATTTAAATCTCCCTTACGATAACGGTCGGTAGTATCTTCAGTATCTCACCCTAGCAAGAAAATTGCCGAAAATTTTTATGCAGCTAAATAAAGCAAATATCTAAAGATTAAAAGTGGTTTCGGAAAAGGTTCGAAGCATTATTTGAGGCTTTCGTCAGATAACGTCTTCAGAAGTTAAGGGTCGTTGTCTCATTTCTTAAACATCAGTCTTGGCCGGCAATAGGATAAAAAATAGATGTACATAATTGGAAATTATGCAACGATAAAAGATAGTGAGATAATCACTAAAAAGATCAATTACCGAGACGTCAGTTTCATAGCTCTTCATGAGAAAATACATAACGAAAAAATAAATTCAGCAAGTACTGCAACATAATTTAAAACCTAACAACCTTTAACATCAATGATTGTCTTTAAACTCAGAAGTAATTCAAGTATCTTAAATAGTATCATACTTACCAAACCGAAGAAATCCCAAAGATGCACCACGGATGTCTTGCCGCTAGCAATAGACTACTTCCCGTTACATATTAATAATGATATGATTAAATAAGTTGCAAATATATTAAGCTATGCATACTTACTTCATTTAAGTTACTCTTACTTACTACACGATTATTCAATTGCGAATCTACCGCAGTTCAAAAATTTGAATTCCAACGGTTTCCTCGAAAAATCTTCAAAACGTCTGCATCGGTGGAAATTTCCAGATCAACTAAAGATTTTGATTCAAAAAACAACGGTTAACCAAAACGGTGAGATCTGATTGGTCACCGCTGTTACTTTTTCGGTAACCCACCCCTCTTGTCCTCCTATCGGTAAAGTTGTAATTGTCTTCGAAATTTTAATTAGCATTTAAATAATTTTTATTCATCTAAACGTAATTTAAATTTAATTTGAAATTTATTTGAGAAATTACTTATTCTAAAATTCCGTTGTTAAACTCGACGTAAAATAATATATATTATCTTGTGACGTAATCATGACGGAAGTTCAACGAATGATATGAAAAAAATGAAAGAATATTAATTATTCGATTTTATGATAAGATACCATGGAATTTACAATCATTTAACGTAATGAAAAAGGTGTTTAATACATAAAAATTATTGTGCGATACTGTATTTTAATATTTCCCTTCTTATATGATAAGCATAACAGGTGATGAGATTTCATAAATGCCAATGAAATTCAAATTGTTATTCACTTCTACTAATAAAATAGTAATTACCATCAAACCTGTTTTAAAAATTGTTGAATCCTAATCCTTTCACGTACGACTGCATAGAAACGGCATTTGGGGTTTTCAAAACTTTCTGACGTATTTTCGATATCTTTTTTTTTCATTTTCTTTTACACACACATAATGATTTAAAATTCATCAGGTATTTTAGAAGTAACGATAAGAGTATTTCTATCGGCTGTAAAACCTAAATTGATAGATCAAATGGAAAATAAGGACTAAAGATGATTGAGTAAATTAAAGAAATTAATGGCGGCAGAGGAAAACGGATATAAGATTTTTATTTCGAGGGGATCCAGAAAAATCATTTTGGTATTAACACTGTCTTACATTGCTCTTAGTATTAATTTTTAAAGGTTTGAAACTGATGCCTAAGTTTGCAAATAAAGTTAATGATTTGCCACAATATAATTCTCTTAATAAACGCTCAACGCTTATCATCATGTTCCTATTAACACGTCACTTGATAGTCTTTCCACAAAATTTCCCAGGAATATTGAAATAAATTTCTAATCACAAGAAATTCTCTTGATTGTCTATCATTTTACTCATGCGTACTAAAACACGACTTACCTTCATATTCTCGCTTCACGTTAATTGCCCAACTGCGAAGAAATCCCCTTTTAAAACTTCTCCACGCCTGTATGAGGCCTTCCATAGAATTGCTAGCTTCTCCTGTGCAAATCATTTCAACGGTGGCGAGCAACGTTGAGTCGCTATCGCCATGTGCTCCATACTCGAAATAATTCGTGCACTACAGACACCGTAATCCTTCGATTCTCACTCACGCTTATTTCTCAAAGAAATCACTGGATATAACGCTGAAATTACGCTACACAAACTCCATTTCACTCTAGGTTATATTGGAAACGCGCAGGAAAATGTAAATCGCACCATCTTGAACCCAATACCTTTTGTAAGACAAAGAACTGAGAAGTACGAAGGCCACGTCGTCGTCGTCGTTGATCGTCAAGTTTCGTACGTCAGAATTTTCTATACCATAATTCTTTGTAAAAAGGAGAAACACGTTAAGACCTCGAGACAGTCTGTAGAAGAGACTTCATGTGTCTCTAAGAACATCAAATATTCATTATTCGACATGGGTAAGTTGTTTTAAAAGACTTGGGTCAGTGTCATCATCAAAATCAATCGAAGTATGTTCAGCATGTTCTATGAGTGTATATGAAATATCATGATGGTGTGTTTGTGCATTAGAAACACAGGTTTACAATCAGTGATTGTGATTTTTCAAAGAGTGCGTCCAAGTGTAGCATTGAGGGCATTCTTCTGTTAAAATACATATTTCTTTATTTGGAATTCTTGTGATGGCAGGTGGTGACACGAATCTGTGCTGTTTCTGAGAAATTCTAAGTTTCTAATTCAACAGTGTTAAGATGCAATTGCAGCCAAAATGGGCGGATTTCCGGTTGGAAAATAATGGATGCAGGGTTCTTCTTGTATAGTCACTTATTAATCCGGCATTATATACAAATAGTAAGGTATGTATAATTTCGCTAACGGTGAGATATACGAGTATTATGGTTTATTTCACTCGCAATCTGAGATGGGTAATGTAAGATAATAGGCAGTATGTCGATATGGATTTAATTGTGAACAACTTGATTTATTTCAAGATCTCAAGTTCTGCTTGGAAATCGTTATTAATATAATTGTGATCAAAGTTTAAAGGCACAAAAGAATGAATAGTAATTTGTAAATCTTTCCATTTCAAGCTTCTTTCACATTGTTGCAAAATAAATTTCATTGAGGTCCCTCTGTAACTTCATTAGTTATCAAGACTGGGTGGAACTTCTTTAAGTCTTTAAGCTATGGATTTCTTTGGTGAGAAAATAATAATAGTAAAACATCCTTATTTTAGGGAGAGATTGAGACTTCACAGAAGAAGAGAGAAGTCTGCAGAGAGAAGTCTCTTCTTACATCTAACCCTAAAAGGAAATGAGGCTCACCAGGTGAGATGAGGGATGAGGTAGCTTTCTTATGCTTACTTCATTCAGCCAGAATGCTAATAGCTGATAGTGTCCATGAAAATTGACTACAGCATAAAAGTTTTCTTAATAACCATTGAAAAAGGGTTAATATTATTATAATGATCAAGAATCACTCATACCTCAGTAAATATGATATTGTTACTGCCATGAACAAAATTTGGAGGATATTATTTGAATATTTCCGTATTGAAAGTTAACTGATGAATCTTTAATTCCATGTATATTGTTAGGAATAGTATATTTAGCATTAGATGAAATTTTCTTGATAAAAATGAAATTTTCATGCTACGTTTGTTTCACGGACTGTATTGATTCAACGGGATATATTTCATAGAAAATTAATGCTATTCATTCATTCATAAAATTCATAAAATTTGTGAACCTCTTGGAATTTCATAGCGAAAATATATCCCTCAGTTCTTATTGATTATTACTAGTTTTGAGGAGACTATGATAAAGTCTTCTGAGGTATGAGTGATATTGAATTCATTGCCTCTTAGCATGATATGAATAGTGTTTATCATAGTTTCATTGTTCAACTTAACGTTGATATTTCGTAAGGTTCTGGCTCTGAAAGAAAAGCAATGGCAAGTATCACATTCCTCATCTGCTGTGGTATCTTTCTCTTTGTATTCTAAATGGGCAATTTTCTCGTGAATTAAATTTCTAAAGCAATAGAGTACATCCTCGAACAAGGCTAAAAGGCGACCAAAAGTGTATTTTTGTAATCTTATTTCATGAGGTCGCAACGTGGAAGTTTCCCAGCTCGTTGAGGAAAGGAAGCAAAATACCTCCCTCCTCATTTTGTCTGGAAAGCGTCATTCAATTTTCAAATAGGCCTTTAGCTGAATGTTCAAAAGACAAATATGAGAGGAGAGATAATGAATAATATACTTAGAAAAGGAATTTTTGTCTCCTCATATAAACCGTCTGCATCATTATGTGGGTTACGTTTTCGTTTCCACCGTTTAAAATAATAAAAGTAAATATTATGCATTTAATGAATAAGATTCCGCGAAACTTGGTAGAATTTCATTTAAGAAAGAATCCTTACTGCAAAACTTGAACAAGAACTGCAATACAAATGCACAACAGTTAACTAGTTTCAACGAAAATGACAGTTGATTTTTGTGCATGTTATTGTGATTTTTGTACAAGTTTTGCAGTAAAAAGTCGTTCTTGATATGCATTTATATTTTGTAGCATTGAAAGGAGAAAATTGTCACACAGTTTTGGTTTTATTCTTGAAGAAAATAATTTGTTTGCCACATTCTAGACGTTTGGTGAATCCTCTAAGCTTCGGATAAAAGATGTCCTAAATTTTCTATAATGAATATTACAGAATCGTAGCTTTTCTCGAATATATATGACTGTTCTACACTCCGGTAGGTTCATGAGCCCTCACATTCCCTATACTCTTACACTTCTTGGTAACTCATTCCACTCCTTAAGTCCTCTAACATCTTTTGTCTCTGTCTTCTCTTTGTCTCTAGCATTCTTCCTTCTATCACTTTCTTCAGGAATCCCTCTCCTTTCAACATATGACCCACCCATTTCCTTTGACAATTACATCAATAAACACTCTTCTCCCCAACCATCTCCAGCTTCTCCTCATTCGTTTTTCTATCAACCCAGCTTACTTTCTCCATTCTACGCCATACCCACACCTCGAAACCCTCTAATCTTTGATATGCCTTTTTCTTAATGCCCACGTTGCACATCTATTTAACATTACACTATAAACCAAGGATTTTACCAATCTTTTCCTGATTCCTTTTACAAGGCCCTTCGTCATCAGTTCCCTTCACTGCATGAATGCTTCTTTCGCTATTTCTAACCTTTTTCTAATCTCTGTTGAGCATCTTCCATCCTTAGAAAGAAGGCTACCCAAGAACGCAAATTGATCTCTTTGTTCTAGATTTTCCCCATCCAACCTTATCGTTAACTTATTGTTAGCTTTCTTTCCCTTAGCAAACCTCATTATTTTTTTTTCTTTTTAACCTCATTATTTGTTTATCTTCTTATATTTTCATTCCGAACTCCCTTGCTTTATCTTTTAGTGCATTTACTAGGATTTGTAAACCATTTTCAGAAACGCACACAATAACCTTGTCGTCTGCATATCTTACCGACTTCATTAGTTCTCCACCAACTTTTATTCCCTTATCTATTTCATCCCACGCTTCTTTGACCATTTCTTCTGCATGTATGTTTAAGAGAGCTAGTTATCTATAATATAAATGATGAAAATTTTCTGTAAAATTACTTGGATTTAACGATGTGTACATCATTGATTTAATTTCATTGGTTACGACGTAAAAACTCAAATACAGTAATCCTTATTCCTGTTCTTACTGCTTGTCACGCTCAGGATCACCGTAACTCGAAATTATATTACATATATAACTAAGACGTACATAAATAATTTAATAGATTTTATTCTCCAAAAGCTTTCTTAATAAAAATTGTAAGTGAATGAAGGTGTTTCGTTGTTAAACAGTTACAGATAGTTATTGAACAAGATTCTTACTTGTAACGTATCTGGGGATCAACGAAATCTTCGTGTAATAAAACAATGAGCGTTAACTTAATTTATTTTTACAATACTTTAAAAAAATTAAATTATTTAAATTTCATGGCGTCGTTTCATAACATCGAATAATTAAAATTCTTGCATTTTCGCATATCATTCGTTGATCGTACGTCATGATTACGTCACAAGATATTATATATTATTTTACGTCGAGTTTAACGACGGAATTTTAGAATAAGTAATTTCTCAAATAAATTTTAAATCAAATTTAAATTATGTTTAGATCAATAAAAATTAATTAAATGCTAATTAAAATTTCGAAAATAATTACAACTTTTACCGGTAGGAGGACAAGAGGGATGGATGACCGTAAAAGTAACAGCGGCGACCAATCAGATTTCTCCGTTTTGTCTAACCGTTGTTTTTGGAGGCAAAATCTTTAGTTGATCTGGAAATTTCCACCGATGCAGACGTTCTGAAGATTTTACGAGAAAACCGTTGGAATTCAAATTTCTTGAACTGCGGTAGATTCGCAATTGAATAATCGTGTAGTAAGTAAGAGTAACTTAAATGTAGTAAGTATGTATAGCTAAATAAATTTGCAACTTTTTTAATCATATCATTATTAATATGTAAATTAACGGGAAGTAGTCTATTGCTGGCGGCAAGACGTCCATGGTGCATCTTTGGGATTTCTTCGGTTTTGGTAAGTAAACTAAGCTTATTTAAGTTACTTGAATTACTTCTGAGTTTAAAGACAATAATTGATGTTAATCGTTTTCAAGTGTTAATTCATGTGAAAGTATTTGGTGAATATATTTTCGTTACAGAATAACTATGGAAACGACGCCGACGTCTTGGTAATTGATCTTCTAAGTGATTATCTCACTATCTTTTATCGTTCCATGATTTTTAATTACGTACATCTATTATTCATATCAAATGAGACAACGAGTCTTAACTTCTGAAGACGTTATCTGACGAAATCCTCAAATATTGCATCGAACTTATTCCGAAACCATTCTTTACATATTCACTGTGTTTAGCTGCAATACAACTTTCGGCAATATTCTTACTAGAGTGAGATACTGAAGATACTGCCGATCGTTATCGTAACGGAGATTTACATTTGAAATTAGGATTAACTTTGCATTGATTAAATAATTAAACTATTTTCAATATATCTCTACCTCGATATTCTATTCGAGTTCGACCTCAATCCGTATAATATATTTAATTTCGATTAGAGAATCTTTGTTAAATTCGTAATTACATGAGAATTTAACATCTAAGGGAGTCCGTCTTAGATTTTTTTAAATCGAATTTTTACTTTCTTTATCACAGATTGATATGGAAGAAGATATCCGAAGTTATGAAAGAAATGGAAGGAAAAATAACGCAGGGAGGTCTTGAACCCGGAACTCTTGCCGGGCGGTTCCTTTGGTGAACATCTCTTTCGATCTCGGCACCGCCACAAAGGTGAGAGATATAACCAACCCTTCTGGGTTCTTCATGTTTAATTGAATTTGCGGCTTTGAATTTCGGTAGTTATACAATATTAATACTTATCGTTGGTTTCAGTGCGAGTAGTCGACTGATTTTGTAACGGATATTTGACATTTGACTGCATAAAAAATTACTATATTCGAGATTATGAGCATTTAGTATAAACGGGAATTTTTACAGAAATTGATTTTAAATTAAAGAATTAAATACTTAATAATTTCTCAATCACCACTGCCTTCATTTTGATTTAAGATTTAAGTGTAACATTCATCCAATTCGTAAAGTTCGAATGCTAACTAATATTCAATGAAAAGGTTTCTTAGCCTGGCATCCAAAGCCAGGTTGGCTTTCAGGAGATAATTCTCGAAAGTTGCTCGTAAGTACGGCTCAAGCAGGACCGAATTAAAACCTGAGTAAATCTCAGAAAATATTTAATTATAATCACTGTTTAGTAGAAATACTTAACGGTAATTGAAAATGAATTTGAGATGAAATGTCATAATTTTTGCAACAGATGTTCATTATTTCACGCAGTTTCTTTTCTATTTTACTACTAGTTCCTATTTATTATTCTGGATATGTTTATCTTTGTAATTGTTAGATAAAGTGTGCATTAAAAGTATTGCAATTTCTTCTTTATGCCTTTCGTATTGAATTAAATCAATTTAAATAAATATAAAAATGATTCTACTATTATATTTACGATGTTGATTAGGAAATTGTTAAATATAATAGTAACCGAAATCCTAATTTGAATCATTTTGATTTGCAACCGCTAATTCTTATATGTGCACAATACAGTATTACCCCAGATCGTATTTGCTATTCACCAATGAATTAATTTGGTGTTTTTATTTATCCAGATTGTGACATCCTTTTTCTCGGCAACTCTATTACTTGAGAACTTCTGTGTGATCGTGGAAGGGTACTGATGTGGAATAAGCAGGACCAAGGCTACCTGGAGAACCGTAAGCGGTGACCAGTTAAGAATTTTTTCTATTTTCTATGTTCTTTTTACATAGAACAGTGTTATTGCTAAATCTAAGCTCTTTGTATTTTCAGTTATTTATTGAGTTAACAATACAGTTGCACCTGACTGACATTAAAATCGATAACAAGAGATCACGACTGACACGAAATGCGTTTTAGGTTCGTTCCTTCCCATATAAATGTCAAAGTATATATTTTTCGGAAAAAAACGCTTCATTTGCAAAAAGGCTTAATAAGGGAACATTTTTTCACAGAAAATATATTCCCACCATGTAAATACTCCCGATATCGAGAAACGTCATTAATAGTGCTATTTCAACACATAATTCAAAAGGAACACTCCGAATTTCAAATGGCTTTCAAAGATTTCGAGCAACTCTACTTCTAATATCTATTTATTGTAAGCAGCTTGACATTGCCTGCAATGTACTCATTTCTTAAATGTTTTTCCAGTGCATAAATATGAATTTATGATCTATTTACTATATCAAACGATGAATACATAGTGGGTCACTTCCAACTAATCTAGATAAAATCGAAGACCACTAATAAAGGGTCAAATAGTAATAATGAAAAATAGTTATAATAATAAATACAAATGTTAGTAACAAATAAATTGAACACAAAGCAACGGGTTGTGTTTTCACAGAATTCGGTTAAAATGAAGTTCGTCAGTTTCGTCGCATTTGCAACAATAATTCGCGTTAGGCAAAATTTTTAGAACGAAACATCGATCAAGGTGGAAATGTTTTCTGGTCCTCAAGTAAATATTCCCGCGAAGCTATATCGGGTAGCACATAAGTTCATCTAAAATAACACCCTACGATATAAATCAGAATGTGCATACATTTTCTGATTCTTATTGATGCTCACCTGATTTCACACGACTTTTAATTCTAATTAAGTCATCCGAAAAATGAAAATAAGTACCGACACAAAAATGGGCTCTAATTAGTCGATCAGCAATGGGAAATAAAGACCTGAGATAACAAAAGCCAGAGTGTTGAAATGTATAGTTATATACGAGATGGTAATTATTAGGAAGAACAACTTCTAATTTCTCGGGTATTCACACTTAGATTTTTTAAGCGTGACAAGTATTCCGGTATCATTTGGACTTCCCTTTCGTTTCTTTTGTCGCTTTTGGTATATTTCTGAAAGCCACTTTCCCTCTTATTCACTTCCTCTGGGACACAAGGTACGTTCGATTTCGCTATTGTTTACTTTCAATGAAAACGAGAGAATAGCAAAGTAGATTGATAATTTAGGGAAACGACTTCGTTATTATCACAAGGACAGATCGTCCTCCGTTCATTTCACTGTTAGGACATATCCCAAGGAAGAATAGACTTGAAAAAGTCCGACGGGACTGGTAACTGGTATTTGTTTGCTTGGTATTTTTCCTGGGTGTACGCCATCTCGTGCAAAATCACCCTTAACCCATTCCTTGTTCAGACAAAAGGAAAAAATATAGCCTTGTTTTCACTGACCTTCGATTCTCTACTGACGTTAAAGTTCTTTCTCATTTTCGTAAACAAACATATGTATTAGAATCCTAGTTTCTCTTCTAGCCAGTCCATAAACCATTGATTAGGTTTCTTAAGAGAAAAATCGTATTTCCACACTTTGCGTGCTCATCACAACATAAAGACTCTAAGGCGATGGATTTTTGAGATTCGTTTTTTTTTCGTTTGTGAGAATTACCAATAGAACACACGACATTATACTAGCAATCCAGATTTCCAAAGCATACCTGTACAGTATACGCGGAGGTAATGTAATCACGGTTTATTCGGAAACTATTTTCATACGTTAGATAAATAACAATGTATTGGAGGATCTTTGCTCCAACTATCCGT
Organism: Pachydiplax longipennis; assembly: GCA_036926295.1. Taxonomy (NCBI): domain Eukaryota; kingdom Metazoa; phylum Arthropoda; class Insecta; order Odonata; family Libellulidae; genus Pachydiplax; species Pachydiplax longipennis. Next base: position 22,185,349 of record JAVFKF010000026.1, on the reverse strand, counting down.
TGTCGCTCTTTTCAATAATTTAATCACTGCATATCGGAACATTGAAGGTCGAGAAACATGAATCTTTTCTTTCGTTACATATTAATTTGTTAATAATGACGATTATAACCACGTATTGTTATTCCTATTAACTAGTAGACAGATAAACTGCCATGTTTACTATGACAGTCAAGGGGCAATACGGTGTCAGTTCGCATACACTCTTTTCCAATAAATATTTCGTAATTTGGATTTAACATCACGAGATTTAACCTTTTTACTGTATACCTTTGAGTTAACCAACTGGGTGACTATTAAAAACAACTTGCAATATATTCATCGGTGTTTGTAAATTCTCAACTATCAATCTGAGAAGGTAAACAAGTCACTCATCTCTGACATGTATTCCGATAAGTTGCCTATGTTGCTCTTAAGAATTACAACTGCACCAATAACCCCTTAATGTACTTGAGTGTTGCTAGTAAACGATACAGGCGATGTGTTCTGCATAAGTAATGTTCGCTCTAAGGCGGAGTTTAGAATGTAAATCTCACATTGACTTTGAGTAGAATTGAAACCATCAGTCTTGTAATGAAATTTCCTCGCATTAGCATAATAACCTTTGATTTCCCGCATAGAAGTGCAGCACTATTGTGAGAAAGGTGTAATACTCTTACGATTGCTAGTACATTTTCTATTTGCCTGATCCATCTTAACTTTCTATCTTCTTCTAAACGTTTTTTCTCACCTTTAGCTAGGACCGCCTCAAATCTTACGAGAAGAAACTTCCATTAAAAGAAGTTTAATTAAACACAGTATGAAATCAATACACTCTAATTCCTTTTAAATAGTTCCGCAATAAACGCCGACGAATTAACTTTCCTATTTAATAAATACGTGCTAAACTGCTTCTTTAAGCAGAAAATTGCGATGATTTCATTTTGCGTATTCCATTCTTTTCTGAAGCATTTAGCATTTCAGAGATTGCAGAGTTGCATTGATTACGACTTATAGAGATAATGGAATGAACGATTCAATGAAAGTATAAAAACACATGAAGATCTTGATGTTTTTGCAGACTTGTTTAAAGATGAATATAGATGAATAATGTATGTATTTATAGGAAAGTTTTTTATTCATTATGCCGAGAGAATATTTTTCCATGGGAAAACCATATGGACGTACAGAAAGTATTTATAAAGTATTTCGTGATGATGAACTCACCGGATATGCGGTCCTGTGGTGCCGGCTAAAATGAATTATACTTTCAAGTATTTAATTGAGAACCGTTCAAACTGATATCAATCTTGTAATTCATGTAGATTTAGATCTTAAGTTCGGACTTTTACTAAGAAAATTAAGGAAGTTATGAGTTATTAAAGTAAAGCTTTCTGTACGAGAATTCATCAATGATAGAGTGTTACGTTCTCTCACAGTTGCTTCGTCTACGAGTACAATTTAACTTCACAATAAGTAATCATTGGGGTATGTGTATCCCTGAAAATCTCTTATGACCAATTCACATATTTTTGGTATACCAGAAGGTTAGAAGGTTGAAGCCACCGCAAATTTCATTTCGAAACTTTCGCCCCATTGAAACTTCAAAGACGCTGACACCCTTTTCCAGGGCCAGTCCTGGTTTCGACATCATTCCATTTTGTGAGAGAGATGTAGATTTTGTAATCTAATCGTCGGTTCAAAAATATTTACGAGACATGGTGAAAACAGTTCGAGACGGGAGCTAACTCCTAGTGAAATCTAAATACAATTTTTCACTTCCATTATCCTTACGCTTTCAAATCTATTTTTATAGCATTATCGGTACCATTCTAGGCTGTCGAAACATTGAAATTCGCACACTACCCAGCTGCAGTTACCCGCATTCACAAAGTACAAAATTACGATTTCTGATAGTCAAAGTAAGCGAATAGTTTTTGCTCAATATTTTTCCTTTATGGATGTACTTTGTAACGGTTATGGTGAATAAGGTTATAATTGTGAGATGTAATCTCAAATCACTGGCCCATAAAAACCGAACAATTTAAACTATTCAACGAGGAATACGGAAGCTGTTTCAAAGTTTCAAATATTTTAACCTTAGAGAATGCTCGTTTTAATTTAGAAGCATCTTCTCCGGTATTCCATAATATTCTAAAGCCGTCCGACTAATATTACATTGATACTCTCTAAGGGACCACTTGTCCTTACTGTTAAAAATAAAAGCGTTGTTAACATGTGTTGGAAATCGAAATTGGATTATTCGTCGCATATTTGGCACTCTTACAGCTAAAAATAATGAGACGAGCGTCATTCTTAGAATTTCTAAATGGCAGGCAACCAAGATGGCATTCATAGCACTAAATATTTACTTAATTACCTTCCTTAATTCTACGAAAACAGCTACTTTTAATTTATGATTTCACAGTTTAGAAAGATAAAAATATAGTAGGCGTAAAATAAGAATCTCCATTAGATAATTATAATACATTTCGAGCGATCACTAATTCTTGTTGAATTTTACAAAGTTTATAAGGTCTACCACGAAACGAAAAACCAACTGTAAAAGAGTTCATAGTGACATCACATTTATTAATTAATACTTTCTAATTTATTTAATATACGGCGGTGATAATAAATATCTTAGGGAATCCCTCAAACATAACTAAGTTAGTGACCCATATTTCCCTTTAAAGAACCTTTATTTGTTTATCTATATTAGTGAGCGGAAAAACTCTACTAACCAACTGGGATATTATTAAAGACAGCTTTTAGATAATTGGTAATGCCATTTTAAACTTTCATAGACAACAGGATCCTTGGTTCGACGTACATAATTTCGCAATCTAACATATTTATCGCCATCGAAGACTGAAAAATCATAAAATAAATCACTTTTCACTATCATAGATATCATATATAAATCACTGAAGTACTGAACCATATTTCCTTATACGTAAAACTAGAATAATTTCTGGTCTAAAGGCAGGGTTTGTCTTATAAAATTGTCGTAGGTTTATTTGAACCACTACTACGATAGTCTAGGCATACCAACCCGATATGTACGTCGTTGATAATAGTTTTTATTGTATAGAACTATAATTTTATTTCGTTATTTTATTTTCGCGTCTTTTTATTTCGGCTCATTTTTTCGCATGTATCAAAATGGGTTTAATATAGTTATTTACATTAGTTAAGAGATCCAAATTCCGGTCCCAAAATCAAGAATCGCCTTATGCATGGGGAAATAATGAGAATCGTAGATGGATATTGCCACAGCTTCGCCTCTCTATCCAAACCACCACTTCGCTAAAGTTCACTCACATGCATGTAAAATCATTGCAATCACGTTCAGTCGACATGGTGTCTGTAAAGGTTGCTTCGGTGAGAGCCATTTAGCATTCCTTGGTCACGACGTAATGCAAGCAGCCGACAAAGGCTTTAGGACAGATGACCATATTCCTGGATTTTAGGAAAGCATTCAATACAGTGCCACATGCGAAGTTACTTCAGAGACTAACACAATCGACGATCAAATTATACAGTGGATTAAGTCGTTCCTGACATGCAGAATTCAACGTGTAGAATTAAAACATTTTCATGTCCGTTTTTCCAAAAGAGTAGTGACTATCCTTTGCTTAAATCTAGGAATTAGCATTGATCACTACCGTTTAAAGAGAAGTAAATCTCATTGATGGCAACGTAAATATATATGGAATTGTTATTAGGTTTAAGAACTTATAAGAAGAATAATAAATGTATGTGATAACAAAGACACAGATAAATCTTGCATGTACTATTCTGCTTATGAGTAATAATATTAGATGAATAATTTAATGATATAAATATTTTTTCTATTCAACCTAATCAGATAAATATTCTATATAACTTAATTATGTTTACTCTTTGGAAGAATAGACAAATAATAGCCACTGTTTGTCTCTATATTATCACGAAATCTCTTTGGCCTCTAAAATCGCTTTCGCTGAATATAGGACTGACATCTCACATTCAAAAGAAAATAGGTGTATACTTTACAATATTTTAATGGTGGTAATATATAAGGGAAAATCATGAAACACGTCTAAGCGAAATAAGACGAAAATCTTAACTCAAGTTAAAACTAGCATGATTTAATTTATTTATACATCCTTAGCTGAATCGTCTCTCGTTACTGTTATGAATTATCTTCGGGTTTAAAATTACCTTAATTCAGATTAGAAAATCGCGAATGTCTGAGATTAAAACTGGTATTCAGACTGCCTTCGTTGAATTAAGTATTCTAATGGATTCACATAATAATAGCCAGGTGATCCATTAGGTGAATTATTAAGAGAATTCATACCTTAGGAAAACGGATGTAATAAATATTAGACCATAACTATATTCCGGGTCTTCCATTTGCAAGCCTTTTTCCGCCTATCGTCAGAACTGGATTAAGAGGAAGATTGTTTCAAGCCCCTGTAGCATCAGACTTTTTCGTCTACGGTTGTAAATTTCGGCAAATTGTTAAGCTTTTGCGCTAGGGTTTTCTAAATAAATACAATAGACTCCACACATGTTAGTATAAGCATAACATGAGCGACCTCCATAATAAGTATTTGCTCTCGATTTTTACCAGTTAGATTGAATATAAAGTTATCCATCCTTTACCCGTAAATTATGTTATATATCTTTACGACGTGTTTAAGATTATATCAAGCTAATGAAATAAATCGACTATATCTACCGCTAGGCTCATAAAAATACGCACGATAGGCACCATATCAAATTTATTTCCATCTCCATATCATTTTGTGTATCAATTTTCCGGTCCCAAAACCAGGCAATTTTCGTTTTATTATTACTCTGAACCCCTAATACGGACAAATCCTGCCTACTCCCCTAATTCCATGAATGATATCTGAAACTCCTATGCATGTACGAGTCAAATTATTTTCAAGTTGACATATCATTAACTAAGAACGACATGAAGATGGATTCATAAGAGTAGTGGAAAAGGAATAGAAATTAATAATGAGTAGAATAATGTCGTATGATTTGAAATATAATTCTCGATAACTTGCGAGTAGGAGGCGACCCGCTTAGCGAGGAATTACGCACCTGTGCTTCACCCTGAGCGAGACTATTATTGCTAGTTGAACGTTATCGATCGGCTACCCAAACAAATTTAGGGATTGCGGGGGGAATCGGCAGTTTACGCTTTGCCTGCGTACGGCAATGTGTCTGACCCTGGCCGAGAGACTGAAATAGTCATCAGCACATTAGTTTTCCAAAAGTGACAGGGCGATGCATAGGGCCCAAGTATTAATGGAGGTTGTTATGTAATAATAGATATCAACTTCTCAATGCAAACATGTGTGGAGGACTATTTTAATATAGTCTGATATCTATAACTTTTAAAACTTATTGTGATATTCTAAGCTCTTCGTTCGAAGGTTAGGAACTCTTGAAGTAAATATAACGGATACTAGTGATTTCCATTTTTCTGAAATGGCATCATCTGCGGTAGTTTCAAAACACAGAGGTGCGCCAATGTTTACTATCAATTTGCTACAGACAGAAAGATACCTAAATTATTCGGAAAATTACTGTGCATCTGTACGTATATAAACTTTGCGATTGGCAATAACCTTAGGCACAATTCAATTTCAACCACAGTTGAAGGATAACCAATTGAGATTCTATATATGTATTGTAATATTACCGATCAGGGCGTAAAAAGACGAACACGAAGTGTTATCTGGGGAATATCAGTGACAAGATAGACATTTCTATGCATTCTAATTACAGTAAATGAGCTTCAACGAGCTATATCAAGAAACTTCACCGAAAATTATTAGAACTATAGAAAAATTTAAAGAAAAAAGTGGTCACCAAAGCAATTCGGACGTTTGAAGAGGAGCCTTGAGCTGGAAAATACAGGCTTCCATACTGCCAACATCAATTTGCATGTTGGAGGAGTGTTTCACGGGATTGCAACTGGGTGACTTCACGTAGTGAGGGCCTCACTATATGAAGTCACTCGATTGCAATCCTACGAAACACTCATCCAACAATCAATTCCCCGGAGAAGCCTCAATTTATATCAATCTGCATATTTACCTAGCTCAAACGAACATTTGTTTATAAATCGCCATCAAAAATATCTCGATGATAAGCGGATTAAGGTTTACCAAGGAGATAGAAGCATAAGTAATTAACATAAATGTAGCTGTTCGAATCCAAAATTGGGTTTGCTCAAGAGCTTTGCAACCTCTCATAGGAATATCTCTTCCTAGCGACATAAATTCATCAACGAAAGCGAAATGTTTCCCTCTTTTTATCCGCAATTAATATCGGTAGAACTTGTAAGCAACGAAGTTCGGCTTGAGACAGCGAACGCCTCAAGGCGAAGCAATATATAGACCGTCTATACTTGAGTATAGGAGAGTTGTATGAACAATTAAATTAAAATTGCTGACTAAAATAACTTAAAGAAATGAAGAACTATTCACAGAACGAAATAATAAAGAGATGTTTACAAAATCTGTACTTCGCTAAGCATTTGAGGTAACCATGATTAATGAGCCAAATACTTAAGACGAAAGAAATCACGAATCATAAATAATTTGTTAAAAAGAATGGAGCGTTATCTAACAATACTCGACGCTGATCGATTAAAAAGAAAAATTCATATAAATTTTCGACAAATTTCGCTTTATCTAAGAATAAATAGTGTCAAAAATGTTGAAACACGAGTGGAGAGGATCAAAACTTGAGGAAATAATAATTGTTTCTTCATAGAGGTCATGTGAAAGCAACACTTTCCGCAAATAAACATCAATAACATCTCTTCCTTCTCTACAGTAATTCATCGTTATGATTACAAACTTTTTAGACTCGAACATTTTTCAACAAGAGGGTGATGACAACAGTTAGTTCATGAAATACAAGGCTCGACGGATCTGATTAATATATTTATAGATATGGCATCAGAGTTTCCCTACACTCTGAAATCGTCCCTGAACTTGTGCCTGAAGAAATCCGTTAAAGACACCTACACTTATAGCCGATGATGAACGCTTCATAGGCTTCCGCAAATCTCCCCATACCATCCAAAATAAAGCTCTCCATACACTTGCTCAAAGAGATATTGATTGTTAGGTCACGGCGCCTTTAGGAGGGATATTTGAGGGGTGATCGCAGATCACTCGGAGGTTGCCTTGAGCACGAATCTCGTTCGCCAGGGTACGAAAATAATCGAAACACGGTCGATGTTCGGGAGGTGCGATTTCACATCGAAGATTAACGTCCGACTTAAAGGTGGTGATAGGAGACTTTTAGAAACGCAATTTGAATCGAGCGAAAGAATTACTTTCTGTACCTGAGGTGGTATAATGATACAATCATTGGAAGATGCCTTCACTATGTGGAATTCCATAATTGGGTAGAAATAAAATTACTGGGTAGAACCTGATAATGGGCAGATTTGTCAAAAGCCGGTCATACATATATTAAAGTTATAGGGGAATTTTGACAAAGGTTATTGTATTTTTACCCAATGGTATACTATAATGACGCTGTAAACAACAAATGGCTATTTTTATCAGTTCTTTTTACTTACGCTATTAAAAGACCAAATTCACACAGTTCAGAATACTCGTTGACTGTAAGCAATCTTTCCTGAAGGACTCAAACGATCAGTAATCCCAGATATTTAATAACAAATGAAATTAATGCTTGTATAAACAAGTAAGTTGCTTCAAACTCGAATTCGTTCGGAATAATTTTTAAGAAGAGGATTTCATAAAAGTTATCACAAATTATTAGTTGCCCTACAACGTATGTTATAACACAGAAAATTCATTCGGAAAATTGGTGCGCAGGTTTTCTTGAGAAACCAAGCTGAGTGATAATAAAATATGATGATGTTAGCCCTGAGGAAACTTCGATAAAAACCATTAAAGATGACAGATTCTATTAAATAACAAGCTCTTCACAATTCCTAAGTAGTAGTATTATTAACAGTGTTTCGACTGCTGAGGTCATTTCACACTTGCGGTCTCTCACCGGGATTCGATCCTGGGTGTGCTTGCGCCAAATGAGAACGCGCTACCCACTTGGCTATCCGGGAGCCCTCCACAGTTCTGTCTACATAGTAGGCTCCGTTTGAGGGAGCTCTATAAGCCTTTGTTTAAGGGAATATGTTTATCCAATAGCACATATTATCAAACTAAATATGTCCTTTGTTATGAAAATTTAAATAGTTTCTACTTTCATTTTGTGATATTACCGTAACAATAGAAGGAATTACGACAAATTTAAAGTACGTAGAAATATCATGATGTAATATATAACAACCTGTGCTTCGATTCGAGTAGGTAATACATTCTTTCTTTTATATTTGTACCATATACTTATAATGCGAAATTGCGACAAGAAGTAATGATAGAACTCGTAGACGTTTATGATACTCATTAATCAATTTAAAATTCCATTCTTATTTTATACTTTACTATCTTCCAGAAAAATAACAACACAATTTTGTTAGATAAATTCCTGTGGCACTCGAAGCTATAAAGAATTTTCATCATATCGAAAGATAAACTTTACGAGAATGAGAAAAAGCATATGTTAATTTTATATTTATACAGGGCAACGAAATTTTACCAATTTGATATTTCATAACGTTAATGATACGTACAGTGCCTGATATTCCCTGATTGTACGGCATTTCATTCTAAGTTGCATTAAAAAAGTAAATTATCTATGTGTTCCCGTAATCTTAAATTGATATCTCTAAACATCGATGAGGGGAAAATTCAACATTAAAAGATTCCAATTCCAGGGTATATTATCGTGTACACTGTATATACACTGTGTGTACTCTGCGGCTATGGCTATATCATAATAAAACGTAGTACTACAGTAAGACCATCACGTGGGTCAGCAATCCTGCGATAGATTTCTCGCGACCTTCTACCTCCACTTATCGCTCTTCCCTTTTAATGTCTCCCATCATATACCTCACCGTAATTCGGCATTAACTTACCTTGAGTATTGAAGATATCAGGAATTTTCCTTCGATCAATCTTCAGCAAACTATCCTGCATTAGTGTACGTTCGAATAGCTTTCCACTCTTTTCCATTCGTACAGGGATTTGGGAATTCTATAGGGATTCTTCTATTGTCATTCTTCGAATGATTTCTCCATTTTTAGATCTAAGGACACATGAGGAAATAGATGTATCAGATAAGCATATCGAGTGAACAAAAATTTTTGCAATAAAAGTAACAAAGAAATGCTATTTTTTGTCATTTTTAAGTATTTTGCTAATATTTATTACCTCAACAAATTCATCTTACTGAATGAGAAGGAAGATTTGATATCATTTTAGAAAATACCAATAGTCAGCAGCTACATTGCTGTGTTCATGTAAATTAAAAATGCTTACACATAGACTTCTATCCTAACCTCATTGCACACAAGATTAGTAACTGACCTGTTGGAACCTCAAAGGTTCTTATAATGGATATTCTTGAAAAATTCTAAGTTCCAAAATAGTCATAAACAGGGCCGGACCAACAATACAGGCGAGCCAAGCCGCGCTTGGGGCGGAAAATATTTTAGGAGCGAAAATTTTGATTTTTCATCCTAATTTTCTATGACGAAGTATTAGTTGCAAGAAGATACATATAAATTTCAATCTCGCCCTAATAAAGTCACTTCATTATCATTTTAGCTTCAATAGCGATAAAAAATAGTAAACTTACCGAGGCATATTTCGCAAAACCCATGTAGTAAAGGAAGCTCATATCTTAGATTGGGAACCTCGAATCTACATATTTTGTAATACCAAAATCGGAGTTTGGAGGAGGCAAGTGGCATGACCGTCTCACGTATAAAATAATATTTACATTTGTAAATATTACACCGAACTACAATTGATTAACCGCTTCATGCCTATGGTAATCCTTTCGAGTTTTCAAGCTGTCTTTCCCCGTAAATTGCTGACAAAGGCTTCTGCAACTTCTGCACAAGGCTAAAATCGCTTTAATACGACTGAATTAAAATCTATCTTATTTTACTTACACAACTAATTGGCATTTTGCTTCGACTTAAAATAAATTTGTTCACTAATACGTGGAAATTCAAGTACCCTAAACCGAATCAGTACTATCAGTATAGATATCAATCGAAAAACCAAAGCACAGGATTCGTGAGGACATTCCCCTTCCCTAGGCCTCTAATATTCTTAACCTCTAGCAACCCTCCAAAGAAATTTCATTATTAAAGTTTGAAAATCAATTACCCAACATGGCACTGGTTATTTCATTCAAGACAAGTTAACTTCCCTGATTAACAGCGCCAAAACCAAACTAGCAGTTTTCACCGATAAAGTTGATTCGGATCATCGCTGGCTTTACGTAAATGATTAGGTATAGAATACATCTAGGGCGAAAATTGCACTTCACTTCATCATCATTTGCGTTCATACTGAAAGATGAATCTTAAATTTGAATATTCCAATATTAAATATAAACATCAAGGTAACGAAAATTATAATATATATTAATTATATAAATTATAAATATATCATTCAAACAGCAGAATCAAATAGTTATGAGAAAAAATGCCATGGTCCACTAATATTAATGACAATAAAACCTAGCAATTTTCTTGTAAATTCAAGTTCACTCATTTACACATCATTGCATTTTCCAATATCATGTAAAATTTTGTATGTGGCATCAATAAATTATCATCATAAATAAAATTTACCTATTCACTCATTTTTAATTTAAATAGTGTTTCCAGGCTGCTGTTTCTGGTAAAAGTAACCTTTAAATGTTCCTTTTTTCTTTAAGGTTCCTATAAATGTATTAAAAGAATACTACATTATGAGTTCCTATGCCATTGTATTTAAGATTTAACAGAAAAGGTTCTAACATGTATTACCCTGCAAATAAATAAGCTAATAATTTTAAAATAAAAGACATTTAGTACACATACAAAGCTAGAGCTCCAGTCCACCCTATCAATCCAATAAACACTGTCCTAGGAGTTGAGTTTAAAATTATCTATAGAGCATAGCAAACACACTCATCAGCAAATAACAGATTGAAAAGGATTAAAACTCTTATTTTATTTAGTCTAGTAAAGAGACTCACTATAATAACCATTCCATTAGCTTGAAATATATCAAAGTATTGAATACTAATAGATACATATAACCTATGTACTGTCGGCTAACAGAAATCATATCCTTTTTACAGAAAATTTCATTTAAATACTTTCCACCAAAATTGTTTCAACTAAAAAATTTTCCTATCCAAATTAGTGAAATTCATATTAGAAAGAGATATAAGAAATGAAAAAAGAAATTTTGAAACTAATTAGAAATTGAAAGAGGAATTTTAATTTCACAGTAACTTTCTTTTAGAATTTCATCATTATTAGGAAGAAACAAGCTTTCTCTTTGACCATTTCTCACAATTTTTCTTGGATAGAGCTAATATTTTAGAGATTTAGAATCATAAGATTTAAATAAGTATTTGATTTTCTTCCAGGAGAGAATCCATAAATTTTCTCTTACACAAAGGAATTGAAACAACATATTTTAGCCTGTTCAACAGTTATTGCCCACATTCAGTACTTTGTTTTTTATACCAGTCAATGAAAAGAATTGATAGTCAATCTTCTCTTTTTTAATCAATATTCTCTTTTCAACTTTATAATTCACTCATTCGAATACTTGTTATGTCAACTTTCCGATTTCATGAAGTCATACGCCATCTTCATTTCAGCACATGTGGAAATATTTTTGAATTTTCTTTGGATAGTGATGTTATAGCTAATTTCAATGATTCTGTGAAGACATCATGCAAACTCATCCAAAATTGCATTCTGTGAAGAGCTAGAACAATTGTGATCAATATATACATTTATGCCTTTCATTCACAATTAATACTTATTCTAAGATATTTGAGATTATGCTGTAAATAATCTCTCAGCATCCTTCATAATTACTACTCTTGGAATGGAAAACTCCTGGATTCAAGCCTACAGGAGTTGGAAACTTAAAGTCTAACATATATCTACCAATTGGATAATAAATTTAGAATTTCAGTTACTGAGAAATTAAAAACAATATACGAACCAAAGGTTGGACAATATACTGCCTTCAGGCCACATCCAACTTTTGTGGACATTCAGTGCAGCCTATAACTCACTTATACTACTAATACTCACTTATAATATAAATATACAGTTAAATAAATTGCTCTAGTAATTGTCTTAATCTTGCAATACCAAGGGAAAATAAATAGAAATTGTCCTATTTTAGTTCGCTCAGAGAATAAATTTGTTTTCTCATCTATAATTAATGTATTAAACTATTGGAATAGGCAATGTATAGCTCAAAAGCAACCAGATAATTTTACGTGCAGCCTATCTTATGCAACTGAATGGTAAAGTTTCAGTGCAGTAAGTTACTTAACCCTTATTTCTATTAAAATTGATTTAAATCCACAGTTATTTAAGCTAAATTTAATCCAATCAGTTATACTGTGCTAAGAGGCTTGTCAGGGTTGTGTGATGGAAAATGACAATAGTTAAGTATGCACATAACACCAGATTCTCAACAATTGAATACAGGTATCACAACTTCCAGAGATTTCAATATAGTTCTTAGATATTAAACAAAGGACCATTTGCACTATTAATGCATCTACTATCTACTATGTAGAGGCCCTCAGCAACTTCTAATGCTTAGTTCCACATACAAAGTTATACCCAAGGATAATGGAATGAAGTGATAACTTGACAGACTGGAAATTCCTCACAGTAACTTTGACGAAAATTCCACCTCCTTTCAACGGTCCTCATATCAGTTACAACATTTGGAAAGAGAATCAACTAAATATTGAAGGAATATTTATTACAAATAACTAGGCCATACTCATTCTTGATTCTCTCCATGTAGCTCACCAAAGCTAACAATCTAAGTTTTTCTTTTTTCTTATTCTTTTTCCAGTCTTAATTAAATACATCTTCATTGCGAAGCTCTTTAGGATGTCGTAAGTGTCCAGAAATAAGGTATATCACAAGGATTTTCTTGAATTTCAATGTCAGCTAATCCATATTCTCTCACAAATGAAATCAAATCCAAGCATTAGCATCATTTCTTTCATATTTACTTCTTGGAGTAATCTTCATTTTTCTGATTTTCATATGATGCAACTCTTCTTAATCTCATAATTTCATGCATGCTTTGCCATATAGAAGTGACTGAAATTGTAACAGAGATTTAAACTGTGATATTTTGACAGAAATTTTGTCTTTTACTCCAGTAAATAAGATGAATTAGGCACATATGATAAGGGACAGAAAATTACTCAATCTATGAAAGAATACTGTTTGATGGAATGTATGGATGTTCTTTTATTGTTTAAAAAAATTCCAGATATCTTGCGTTCCATAAATTGTTCTGTGAAAAATTATCACACATGAACACACTTTCACACCTATTCACAGAAATAGGCCCTCAAAAAAATACTATAAGAATGAGTTATTTTTTGTCATTTTTCTATTTCACTACATTCATAACCAGTTTTACAAAAAAAATATCTAAAGTTACATATCCATCAACAATATCATTTTACAGGAATCCATGAATACTGAAGACAACATTACTCTTGAAGAATCACATTCCTAATACTTGTTCACAAAAGTTGTTTCGGCACAGCAACCACAAAATTACAAAAAATATCTAAACACAAATTTATAGTATTCCTTGCGGAAGAGAGCAAGACTGATCAGTAGACTTTTCATTACAGATAAAAAGATTTATTAAAAAAAGAACTCCACAACACAAATACGTGGCTTCCGTGACGTTTAAAAAATGGCCAAAAAATAGACCAATTTAAAACTCTTTCTCTTCACATATTTCTCAATCATTTATCGAGTAACCACATCTTATTCTTCGTGTTACCCAAAAACTTTGTTTTTCATGTGGTTCTGCTTCTTTCGTTCATCAACTTCCATTTCCACCATTTTATAAGTCTGAATATCCAGTTAGCATCCAGAAATAAACCAACAAAACACAATTGCATTTAACAGTCTGCTTGGTAGTTGCTACCCTATTCTCTTTTAAATATTCAACATTGAATATGGAACATGATGCACTAAAACTATCCTCATATTCTCCCTTGGGGATCTCGCATAATAACTTCTGCGAGAGATGAGGAAATTCCACAGGGTCATCAAGATGAGTGAAGTTATGGCTGAAGTCATCACTGTTGTCCTCATCCCACACATCCTGAAACTAGACCTGTGACTCAACGGCACATCCCACAGAATAGGAACACGTTTATATCTCTCCTTCCCCTTTTTCTTCTGCAACGCTTACTTCTTCTTGAAGAAAGACGCTATATTTTTAGAGCCTGCTGCAGACTTGGCTCGAGCCTTCTCCTTAGCAGAAGGTGGATTCGCTTTGGTCGCCTGAAATCGGATGGAAATGACATTGCCTTTCAGAGTAAGGCAACTTATAGCAGCCCAAAGGTCATTATGCCATTTATAACTTAGTCACCTTTTGTACACAAGAAATTGACACCATTAAAAAGACTCCTTGGACAAAATAAACAATTTTAAGTCCAAAAGCCATTACTCTTCTTCAAACCATAGATACCTTTTTCTTTATCTTTTTGTGCATTTGCGCCATTGCTTTGCATGGGCACATGATGATGTCAGCCAGATACCAAATTACTGCTTATATGACAATTATCGGAGAGATAACATTTCATGTTACCTACAAAAATATCACACATATGAGATAAGCAAAAATTTTCAAACACTATGATACTAATAAATACCCAATACAATTTAATTAGAGATGTCACAAAGTGGAATTTTACAGCATCCTTAAAAATCTTGATTTAACCAACATCAATCTCTATTGGATATTTTCCCAGACAGTTTGATAATCAAACCATATTTTTTATCGCCATCACTTTTTTTAAGCTAAATGAAAAGTATTAATACAACATAAGGTCAAGTAATTGAAAATAAAAATACAGAACTGGTTAATTTGAAACTCCATTCCTCAAAAATGTACACCATTGGAATGAACCAACCAAATCACCAAATCAATCAGATTATAAACTTCAACAGTTCAAACAGAATCATTTGTAAATAAAAAGAAAATAAGGTAACTGATTATCTGAGCATAAAAATACTAAATGAATTCTATTGTTAATTATCAAATCATCCAACAACAAATTCAAAGACATAAAATCTGTCTTAAGATATCTTCCACAATATCATTTCTTGAAAATAAATGATTTAATATAATAGTAAATATATCATGTGATTGCTTAAGCTGAAAAAATGTATAATCTAATTTAGTCCAATCCTTTTTTTCAACATGTAAATCCACTCGAACCAGTTTTTTGCAGCTTTATGATCTGTTATAGGAACAAAAACCTTAATGAAAATATGAATATTTATACAACAATGGTTATCTAGGACAATGACAGTATGATGAAGAGATTATGAAAGGCCAGTCATGATTGGAACTGCAATTAAGGAATAAATACAAGATTACATTTTCACTACATTTTAATATCATTCATGTATATCTACACCAACCTTTCTTTATTTAATACCGACCAAGTTTGATACTATATCTCCACATTTAACATTACAATCCAATAATTCAAAATTTTGAGAGATGAGATTTCAAATTAACCATGTTTTATGTTAGAAAGAATCCACAGAAAGATAGTGAAGGTGGGACATATCTTTCACATTTTCCTTCATAATTTCTGCAATAGGCTTGTAAGTAAAGGCCAAAAGAATTTTGCAAATCCCTTCAGAATAAATTAAAACAATATCTAATAAAATAAACTGATCCTGAGCACAATTCTTGCTCCTCAAATAAAAACTAAGTTCAACTGCTTCAATAACTCAAATGTTAAATTTTGAATGTATGTAATATCCAATTACCAATAAAACTTAACATAATAAGAGTTAATTCTTTTAGCAACTGGATAAAATATGTAGGCAACAACTGATAAAATCTAAAATGAACTGACTAAAAAATTGGTATTTGAGAAAATATAAAAATTAAACATGAGCCAACAAAACTAAATAATATAATTGGCAGAATGAAGTGATAAAATCTTTTACATTACAACTGAAAAGGTGATTGTGTATTGATATTCAATACCTGATTATGTTACCATTTCCTGAGTCACACAGTATGTAGTGGTATTGAGGCAGTTTGTTGAGTTAGGTAAAGTAACTACCCCACAATAGGAATTACATCAATTATTTAAACTCCTTTCATTCATCAATATAAAACATCCCAGCCAACTTTCATTCAAAAAATTACACACTGGCTGTCTTCTGCCATCACTGAATGGCAGTCACCATCACTAAGCAATCAAAATTTTCTAAAGAAATGCTGAAAAGCAACAATTACAAGTGTAGTAAATTTTCCCATCTGAGGTTAAAGAGTAGGTATTTTGAGGTAGCCAAACTATAGAAAATGAAAATGCAACTCTTTGAAACTAATAAAAAAGGTTGAGTCAAAAATAAACCCTGAGCTCTGAAGAAAGTTAATACTGACTATTATGAGATTCAAAACATTGCATGCAATACATTGTCCTTATGAGAGAAATTTTG
This sequence comes from Pachydiplax longipennis, assembly GCA_036926295.1. NCBI lineage: Eukaryota > Metazoa > Arthropoda > Insecta > Odonata > Libellulidae > Pachydiplax > Pachydiplax longipennis. The sequence goes on along the minus strand of JAVFKF010000026.1, from coordinate 22,168,704 downwards.
CTGAATAATACAGATGTAATTGTTTACCCAGGTATATTCACAACTTATAAATACAATGTATGCCACTTTCCAAATTCATAAAGCTTCTACAATTACCTTAAACCACACCATATAATTACAAGTATGATAGCTTGTGAAGAAATTAGAGATACATGGGTAAATCACTATCAAAGATGCGTAGTTTGACATGCAAAGAACCATCGATTTGAGATTTTTCCAAGATAAATTTTCCTTCTTTTTAAATTATTGTTAAGACATCATTCCAACAGATGCAGTTAATAATCAACAACATGCATTGCCAGTCAGGATAATTGCCACAAATTAAGTACATATTCACCATATCACAATGATATTCTCCCACAGAATCATTCTCCTCTTATAGATGACCAATTTTACAAAATAGTTTGACACCTTGTATCATAGTATAGCATATGGGTATTATTACCTCACATATGTTAAACGACTTTCAAAATGTAAACCAGAGATATTCATATCACAGCCAAGTAAAGCAAGACAAAAAGTGACTGCAGAGAGTTTCACAAATTTCCTCCATTGAACCAACTATATATATGAAGAGTTTTATTACCATAAAATTGCTCCAAAACATCAATGCATTGCTTATAAGCCCAAATGGGGATTGCAAATTAAAATGTACAAACTTCCAAGAAAAGAAGAAGAGTTTCGAGAGGCCTTCCATCTAACACACATCGGAACAATGATTCCGACAATAAAATAATCCAGGACGGACACAAAATCGATTGAAATGGAAACGACTTTGAGCAACAAGGAGAAGATCAAAGAGCTGGAAATGCGGAAATGGCGAACCAGTTCCTGGCACGTCATACAAACCTTACATTCTTCATTCTTTTTTACAAGCAAAATGAACAGAATTGATTTAAGTGCTTAAATCCGGTGTCCCACCTTTTCTGGCTTTGTGAGATCCAGGACACCATTCTTGAAGTGGTCGTCATGGGAGGATTCGGCTTCTGCTGAATCTTGCCGAAGCTTCTTGTCTTGGTGAGTAGGTAGAAGAGTGTGAGGAGGTATTAAGGAACCGAGGTGAGGGGACGGCGAGTGATGGTGTGAAGGTGGTGCTTTACGTTTGCCACCTCCACTTCCCCCAGAATCCATGCCAGGAGATGAGGAAACAGGTGGGGAGGGGGCCTGGATGGGGGCTGACAGACCCATGAACTTGAGCAACTTTCCACTGAGATCATCAGCTAGATACTCTGATACTATACCATGTGCATACTTGAGATAGGATTCTGAAAAGGAAATCAAACTATTATGATAACACTGTCCCATGTAATACTTGCAATTTATTGAAAAGCAGACTGATAATTTGGGAAAACAAGCAAATGCTTGAAATTTCAAAAGCAGGAATTCAGGAGAATAAATTTGTAAACTATACCAAATCAGTAGTTCCTCTATGCTTCAATATTATTAGAAAGGAGTTTCCCATAACTAACAATTCAACAGTTCATGATATTACTTAATAAATGGATACATATCTAGAAACACTACCATTTGAATCTATATCAGACTGCTGCTTGCTTGTCTTGAGGAAAGATGCAGACATTGCACCTCCTCCTACATGAATGCCTTTCTGGCGCAAGATGTCTGCCACTCTTTCTGTCTTACGCTGCAACCAGGCAAGGGTTTTCTCTTCATTGTATTTGTAGGCATTTAGTTCCTCATCACCTGAAATAAGAAATAAGATTCAAGTTATGGGAAGACTGTATAGTGTTAATTTTTCATTTTATAAAATTACCTTCAGGTTTTAAACTAAGAACTGTTTACGTAAGTAAATCTTGTTAGCTGAGGATAATGAGTTATCCCTCATTATCCTTCATTGATCCTTCAGCCTTCATATTGCAAAGCTAATTTAAACTCAACAGCAAATTCACTTCCTAAATATCATAACAGCAATAAATAAATGGTACATTAATTCTCCTAAGTCCTATACTTTTCTTTGACCAATAATTGATAATAATTTTTTTGAAATTATTCCATTTATCATTATCATACACATTAGAAAAATTCCATCTTTAATCGATGGAAGGCTGCATTATGAAAGGTAATTAAAGGCACTATATTGATTCCAAACCATTTATTTACAATGACTGGATTTGACTTGGATAGTCTTAGCATCATATAATTACTGCTCAAGTCAAAACTTCACCAAAAACAAATTTAGTAAAAGAAAGAATTATATTAAATTTCATTCATCACTTTCACAGGTATAATATCTTCAATGGAAGTAACACAGCATGGTAATTAAAAAATTCAACTTCCTAAGTAATCACCATTTTGAAGATTACTTCCTTTCTAGTGGTTGCATAGTAATTATGAACTAGCATTTGAAAATTCTAGAAACAAAATGACACCCACCTTTTCTGTCGGCCACTTGATTTAAATGTTTCAAACCAACAGAGCTAAGTAATCGAGATGTGTCAGGGAATTCATCATCCTTCAGAAGTTGATCCAATGGAACACACTGGTTTGTCTATAAAATAAAACTCAAGACTTAGTTCATTTATACAGTGTATAAAAACCATCAGTATTAAAATGAAAATGAAATATAATCTTCTAAAAATGTATAGCCAAGAAAATATTTTGCTGCTGCTTGGGCACCTTCTGATTATACATTTTAATAATTATGTAAAAATTTAACCCTTGTACTATGTAATACTTGTATACAATACAATAAAGTGACCAAAACCTGCCTTTGTTATAAGAGAGAGAGATTAAAAAATGCACTTAGAAAATATGAATCTATACAGTTATTTAAATAATAAGTCATTCACCTATCATATTCAGAATTTACAATACAAAATGTAAAGCCTGGCATATGTTAAGAAATATCTACGAGCTAATGTTTCATTTAAAACATGATCTAATGTCATTTTATTCACAAAATAATTTTTTAACCATTCAAGAGTTAAATTACTGGTATTATTAAATCTAAGAAGTGAATTATTCAGAATTTACTGAAAAAATGCTACAAACAACCTATACAGTATGTAATCATTACTTAACTCTCCAGTATATAAAAATATAAGGGTATGTAAAAAGGTAAATATGATATGATTCCACAATATTTGCATCAGGTTTCTGTCCACTATAGCTTGATGGTATTGAGGGTTCAAGTTGTAGAATCTTGCCATGCTATTTAACTTGTTGTCATCTGAACTTTGACATCTGGAGACCAAAAAAATGTCTTTGTGACATTTAGGACAAACTCCAAAGAAAAAAGCATGAAGTATTCTAATTTTTAAGTCGTGGAGAAAAAAAACAGTTGATGGACACATAAGAACATCAAAATAGTGCAAAAGTTCTTTGTTATTAAGGTAAGTATGAGTAGCACAAAACTGTGTAGTAGCGATTGTGACTAGAAAATGTTTACAAACTCTGTTGTCCATTAAAAAACCAAGCTAATGCTTTTTTGGGACTGTGAGAATCACATTTTGAAACACTGCATACCTAGAGGGGACTCCCAGATAGCTGAGTGGGTAACTTTAGTGAAAGAGGCCACAGGCTCAATTCTTAGTGGATGCCCATAAGTACTAAATAAGCTCAGCAGTAGAAACACAGTTAAAAATATCACTACTGCAACTACATGCTCCGAAGATAAAAATAAAACAGAAAATCATATAGTGACTTTCTTCAAAACTATTTGAAACTTCCAATAAGGTCCAAACATGGTTTGCTCCTTTCAGGTGTAAAACTGCAGCAACATAATTGATGTCCACACTCATATCATACAGTAATCAAAAATAATATAGATCTTAATTTTGAGTGTCTTCCACCTTCCCTTTATTTATCTGAACAAACATTATGAGATAATCATATATTTGGACTACTTAAGGAGACTTTTAGTGGCTTAACTATTTCATAGACAATTAGGTGATAACTGTAATGCATAGAAAACCAAAAGTGTTTCTTTCTTAGCAGTATCTAAGCATCTGAAAAAAGGTGGAACACATGCAATGAATATGGAGGGGAGAAAGTCAAAAAATTATAACAAATTTTCATTTGTATTTTCTTGTATTTTGTTTAAAAAAGATTTAAGGTTAATATTGACTCCTCTCTTAAAAACATTATGTCATTTTAATTACAACTCTCCTTTTGCCTAGGAAGTCTACATCAAAATAATGAGTGAGAAATGCCAACTACATGACAATATCACATGCAAAACCACTGAAAAATTCTGATTTACAGTAGGTAACAATGAAAGGAAACATCTTTGCTTGATACTGAATCAAGCCGATAAGATATTACTATCTAAACTTAAGCAACCTTAAAGAGTCAATCAACAGTGAACAAAATAACATCAAGAGCAGCATTATAAATGATATGACAATAGTTCATAGTCAAAGCATGCTGGTCAAAGATAAAACACAATGTAGAATTGAAAAATTTTTCTTCAAATGGATATAGAAACTACTACTAAGAAATAAGTTTGTGTCCAATTTTGAGTCCAATCATAAAATTTTGGACTTAAATAAGATTAGTGATTTAAAAGTTTATAAAACCTATAGTTCCTTATGAGACAATGGATTGGATTATGTGATAGTGGAAATGATGAACTAAGAGTATCCCAGAAGAAATCTAGAAGGCTAATGCTTTATGATGATTTTTAAACAAAACATGGATGCCCCAGATGAGTAGCACAATGTGGATGAAACATAAATAACCATCATGAGGAGGTAAAAGGAACATGTTTAATCCTACAAAGCTAACCAAAAGAGAATAAGAAGCATATTGCTGAAGTTATCAGCATAATACTAGAACTAACCTTCCTCAAATATGGCAGGACGAGGAAAATTGGATCAATAGGTGTTGAGAGATGCATTTTTCCTTCAGATTTCACATTGTCCTCAATGAACCATGACCTAAGAATGAAGTGTTATACCATTTAAGAACAACAACAAAGATGGAATTTTCACACAATTAACACAAATAAGATAACATCATCTGAAAATGTAAGCATCTAAAATAACCATTTCCTTGAAGTTATTATTCTTAAAATATAATTGAAAGATTTAAAATACAATGAATTCTAAAAACTTTTGACTTTTCTTTAACTTTGACACTGAAATAAATTGTAAAAATTTTAGTTTGGATTAAAATATTCCCTTTTCCTGATACAAACTAGAAGTAATACCAACTATATTAATTTCCAATATATCCATTTTCAGGGTATTAGATTCACACTTAGAGCAAATTATCAGTTTCTGCCTTGTCTTGCAAATCCACAGGTAAACAGGGATAAATCATTCCAAACATGTTTAGGAAATAATTCTTTACCTAATAAATTTTTGTCATAAATAAACATACAACTACAATCTAGTAATGTCACAGAATTACGGTTAAGATGTGTATTTTTCTTATCAAGGGAAAAGCCATAGTTTATTTCAGAAAACTATATAAATTACTAATAAGAGCATAATGTTAAAAACATGGAAAGAAATGTGATGGAATTCTTTACTACTGTGGTTAACCGTGATGATAAATTCATGAAAGACCAATGATGGTAATAATCTCGCAAAATAATAAATACTGTCAATAAATTTAGTGAGAAAAACAAACTTCTCCTTTAATCACAAAACAAAGAGCATTTAATAAATTACTCATGGATAAAAATTTCATAAATCACCTAACTTAAGTCAATCTCTTTCAAGCCTCCATAAATATTTTCCTAAATATGCAAAATATGGCAACAGATGGCAAATTTTCCAAAAGCCATCCTACAGAGTAAATTCTAGAAGAAATAGGGGTAAAATGGATACTCAAAACTTATAAATCATCATAATAAGTTTGCAATAAGATACATAACTTTATATCTAAGATATTTAATTATCTGACAATTCTAACCAAAAATATTTACAACCATTTCCTCAAACTATTTTATGGAACTAAAATTATAAGAATATTGTGTTTAGTTTCAAATTTACTAAATAACTAAATAAGTTTGTGTAAAATCACTTTTCCTAGGATTCATATTACACACAATGCACAGAGTAGGAAGTGAAGTTCATGAAACACTGCCTTCAGAACTGGAAGACAGAACAGAACTGAAAGACAGCCTTCTATTCTTCCAAATCAGCATGAATTTATGAATTGCATTAGGAAAAAGCCAGCAATTAGCAGTTATAAGAAAAATCTTAACCAGATAAATAAAATTTAAGTTCCCTTAAATTATAGGAGTTTTGAGTTTGCTTGCTTAAATTAAACTTAGTAAATAATCACACTTAAGGCAATTAAGATTATACATTTCCACCTTCCATATTATTGATGCCTACCAATGATATTTTAAATGCAGTTACTCTTCCATGAAAAAGAAGAGGCAAAATAATGAATGCACTCTTCTAAAATACATGTAAATTAAAATAATAAATTTGATGAAAAGAATTCCAATTCTATGTCATGACAACGGTATCAATAGAATCTCAAAATTTTTGTGATATCTCTGATAATCTACCACCTGCAATGAACTTCACCCCTGTTATACTTTAAGTAATTATTAGCAAACATATTCTTAACTAAATGTTCAATACGAATAAATACATAATTTTACTGAATTAAACCTTTCACTCAGTCCACCAGATGAGATGAACCTACAATTACTCTTTCACTGAATTTGCTGAAAATAATCCTAATATATTATGATCATAAGCTTAGCCTGATAAATAACATTTGAAAAAAAAATAAAAATGAAGAAGAAAAACAAAGTTATCATTCAAAGTCATTCTCTTGGAGCATTGTGAATCCTAAACCAAACCAAATTACCGCCTTAACATACGATCAGCTTCAATTATGAGCAAATATAAGTCTAAAATGCTTTCTACCTGAAGTCAATCCTTCCTTTATCAAGATATAATTAATTCACTCATAAATATCAGTTATAAGTAAGACACTAACCTCTTATTTTCCGAATATGTGAGGACTTCCTGTACCATTCCGTCGCCAGGACTGAACAGAAATGATGAACCTGCTCCTGTTTGTGGGTGTCTTAATTGAACCACATCTGTAGTAGCACCACCTTGTCCAGCACCATCAGAATTTTCAAGTGCTTCTCCTTTCAATTTTGAAAACAAAGAGCACCAATCAATTACTGAATTCAGATTCTAGTACCTAGACGTTTCCATTTTCGGTAACATATACTTAAGGTAAAGAAAGTAAGCAAGAATTAATCGATAATTTATATACCTTCCCGATGCTTTCTTAAGATAAGAAATAAATGTGACGATTTTTGGTAATTAATGAGCTGCTCTACGCCATAACGTAAGCCTCGCTTTCCTGTTACGGTCTACCCACTCAAACTTTTTGAATTTGAGTTGATAAAGTGAAACAAAAATTATAAGGAGATTGTTTTCGAAAGTAATTAATGCATATTTATATCAAAATCCTCCATGTTCGTTAATCTTTCGACTTAAGGTAACTTCCATCTAGGAACGGATTCTTCGCCGAAAATAACCACTAAGATATTTGCTACCTTATTTTAATTGTAATATATTTGCCATGTTATTATAGAATAACATCAACAATGGCGAATATCAAGATACATCGTGAAAATTTCGGCGCGCAGCATTTTTCCAGAAATCCGGAATATACAGTTTTACGACTTGATTGATCAGCATGGATGAGAATTTTACGTCTTTAAATAAAAGTATATTTTAATAAGGCTTTCCATATTTAATGCCCTGCCTTTCTTTTTTCAACGTTGAGCAACAATTATTAATATGCATCAAAATTTCGCAGTCCTCCAAAAATTTTGATGCATGCCAATGAGCTTACTAGGGAAACTATCTTTAGCCCACGTTATATTTGGCCATTTTCAATATTTACTACGTATCCTGCAGAGAGGAACCGTTTTCTATAATTCTGAATAATATAACACACAAAATACAGACGAAGCAGACGATTACAAACAATATATCATCAACTTCAATATTAATTAATGGCTGTAAATAATACATAATTCAATGTCAGCATAGCCTCTGACAGCTCGCCGACTGGAGACGCTTTCTTGTTTTCTCTGCATTTAACATACCTTTAAGGAGAAACACCCATGTATTTGAAGATTGGGATGAGTTCACCGTCTTCACACATTTTTTCGGAGATGCTTTAATCCTCGGCATCTTTAATTTTTCAAAAATATTGCTACACTTTTTACATTAATAAGTCAAACGACGAAGAACACACAGCAGGCATATAACCATTAGTACTAGGCGCTCACCCGGGTGACCTCGGGGTGGGACGCTTGCGTTTTCGAAGCGGACTTGCGCGTCGTTGCTATTGACCGACTCTTTAGTGCAAGAATCTTAATTTTTTTGAGCACTACTTTACCAATGCAGCTGCATCCTAAGCAAGTCGCATTTGTGCAATCAAAATAGATCCCGCATCAAAGAAAGCGAGTTAACAAAAATAGCTTCCCGCCTCTCGAGTCCGGGAAGAAGCTCAAGAACTTTAAAATGACTTGCAACATAAGATATAAAGAATGAATCTTGAAAAAAGCTACAATATTCTTATAACTTGGGTAGATTTTTTACCCCATTTCATTCATTAAATACGCATTCGAGTAGACCCAACAGAAGTTACAGGAATAAAAGCATTTCACCCGCTCACGTGAAGACTTCTATAAAACAGCATTGGTATTTAAGCAGAGGATATGTATTATTGCGCGGTTTTGTTTTACAATTGTTTTATTTTGGTAGTTGAGAGACGAACATCAGTTCAAGTATATATTTAGAAAATCTTGTTTAAGAACTCTAATTTTATTGAAGTATCTCTCTTTCGAAATACGGTCGAAAACAGTGGATTTATTCTGCACTATATCTTGGAAAGGGTTGGAGTCTTCCGCCAAGAAAAACGAGATTTGAAGACACAGTGCAGGCGAATCAAGCATTTGTTTTGGGTGAAGAATTTCAATTATAGTCTTGGTGAGATGAATGATTAAATATATCTTATATTTGTTGTTCATCAGTAGGATCTTTTCGCGGACCATTTTTTCTCAGATCGGCCATAAGGAATATTTATATTTGCTGCTTTGGTAAGTAAGTTTGGATGTATCTCATTATTTACACTTTGGCATGTGACTTTATTGATTGTTATGAGTTATAAATATCCTTTTTCTTTGTTTACATCGCGTATTTAGATGGAATGATTCCATTTTAATTTATTCAAGATGAGTTTTTCAAGTGATGAAGTCAACTTTCTTGTATATCGGTATCTCCAAGAGTCCGGTAAGTTTTGAGAAATGAACGCTCACTCTCTTGATCATGTTCCGTAAAATCACCGTACAGTTTTTGTAATTACTATAATTCTTTTCAGGTTTCCAGCATTCTGCTTATACCTTTGGAATTGAATCGCACATCTCGCAGTCGAACATAAATGGAGCTCTCGTGCCTCCGGCAGCACTACTTAGTATCCTTCAGAAAGGTCTACAATATACTGAAGCGGAAATAAGCATCGGAGAAGTAAGTATACGTTCAGAAAATTAAGTTTTGCTTTGTCAGCTCACTACAGAGTTTGCATTATATATTTGAAGGATGGACAAGAAGTACGAATGATAGAAAGCCTATCGCTTATTGATGCTGTCATGCCTGATGTAGTAAACAGTAGACAACAACAAAATCAACAAAAGCAGCAGACAAGCAAGCCAGATTCTGACATAAATGGAGAAGAAGGTAAGTTGACTTATATTAATAATGGAGCCGCATTTTGTACGTTTTTAATTTTATCTATACAACCGTTTAAAGAGCTATTTAATACAATAATTACAAGAAGTAATGATAAAAAGAGCAGCAATTTAATTTTGAAGAAGATACATGAAGGAATTATTGTTCTGACTTTTGCTTTTATGATAGGTCTAATTAACTGTCATAGCCTCCAAAAGATCATGATGAGTTGTTGATCGATTTGTGAATTGAATTACATCACCAAATAAAACATCAAAATAATTTATTCGAAAATATGAAATGTTTTTATGCAGTTTTAAATCTGCATCAATACTCAATGAAAGTTTCTGTGTAATATGTATTTTTTTCATATTTATATTCTTTTCAAGGTTCCCTGTCTCTTTCTTTGCCCTATACCTTTATAAATGTCACAATGTCCAAGGAAGGAATATTTTTCTGTCAGTATTAAGTCAGTCAGTATCCCCTTGAAGTTTATTAGAAGCATAAACATATTCAAATATTATGTCATTGGTCCAAATATTCCCCCAGTAAAATTATTTTCATCATTTCTATGTTAGGTGTGATGGAATTTTTGAATATAAATTCTTGGTGAGGCTATCAGGTAATTTATAGCTTTGTTTAAATAGATATGAAATGGATTAAAATTTTAAGACATAATCCAATTAAGATTTAAGCATGCTGATGTTTATTTCAAGTGGGATGCTTATAACAATTTTCAAAAGAATCTAAAATATTTATGATCTCATTGTCTTGGTAATATTCCTTTTGTTTATGATAAATATTAAGTATCAAAAACCTTGGTAATAAATAGCAGTTACAGTTTTCTTAAAAATAATTCATTTATTGTTATCCAAAAATTGATTTCAGGTAAAAGCTTATTTCTGAGAATTATATAAAAATAACTAATGGGTAGTGCAGTATCTCTATCCTTTTACTGGCAATTTCAATACAGAGAATTAGGATAAAGGAAATTTTCATACAATATTGAAAATGCATTATTATATCCTTATTTGGCAAAATGAACTTTTGACAGATGTGTGACTAAGGAAATCAAAGAATTTAATTAATTACTGTATAGGAGACAAGTACATCACCTGAGTGTTGTGAGTTGATAGAATCTGATTCATGGGAAAATTTGGAAGTATTGTAAATTCTCAAAACTGAAAAACACAGAAGGAAAATGAGTTTTGAGTACTCAAAACTAGTCATATTTGTAGTGAAACTTTCAGTTACAAATATTCATTGGCCCTCTCAGAAATTTTCTTATGAAGGATATGATGTGTGAAGGAAATATCATCCATAATTCTTCTGTCTTTCAGTTTCAATTTAACTTGGAAATATTTTCTTATGAATTATGATAAGTAAAATATCACAGTAAATCATACTTAATTTTGCTCCCCAAAGTGTAACCTGAAATTTAAATAAATAGAAAAAGTACAGTTATCTTGTATTATGATAGACCTTGCTAAAATGCTGTAACTAATGTTAGGTGCATAGGAAGAAAATACTATATCATCTGGGCTTGCTCATTCAATATTAGAATATCTTCTTTTCTGTTCATTGAGAAAGGGATGAAATCAAATCTTTCTGAGAGGAAATCAATATTTCTTATCACTTTTTATATTTGCAAATAAAGACAAAATATTAGCTGTATGATTCAAATTAATAAAGCTTTAATTTCTGGCATCAAATTTTGAAAATGACATTTCAAGATATGAGAATTCAGCATATTTTTGAATGCCTTGAATGAAGCATCAAATCAAGTGTAGTGTGGTAATAGATTAGTCATGGTGAACTCATAACCATCCTGATCATCTATAGAAATACTCCAATACCCCATACAAGTTTATTTTGAATTCTTTAGATGCTGCTTCTATAGTTGTGCTATTAAGTCCCATGAACAGAGAATTGGTTCAAAAGTTGTTAAATATGAAGTATGAGGAAATGATCAACTATACCTTTAATGTTAGTACAGTAAAACTTGTTTATGACAGACTCTGTTTAAGGTGGAAACTTGCAGAGCAAAACAGCAAAGCATAAACAATACTAATGCATGTTCACAAAGGTTTTCACAGAGAAGACCCTTTTTAAAGCAGAACCTGCGTAATGCAGGCAGAAAGATCTAATTCTTTAACCATGTACAATAATGAAATAGTATTAGAACAGTGAAGGGCAGAAAAAAGTCTTGCTAAAAATATTCACTATTGGTATACTTGTATTCCAAGTTGGTTTGCCATCTCAAAGAAATGAACAAACACCCATAATACAATCACAAGAGAGGGACAATGGGTCAAAAGAATGAGGAAGATTGTGAATTGCTAGATGTCTCTACATCATCTCATGTAATTTGTTGTGTTAGTGATACATATTAAATTGAATGCAAAAATTGATGGGGAATGTGACCTTCATGATAAAGCTATTGCATTGGCTTTATTATCTCTCTTATCTTTTGGGTGTCATATCTGTATTAGTAAGCCATTTTATAAAGTGCAACAGCTGAATTTTGACACTTTCTTCAAGTAAATTTTTTCAGCACTTTATATTTTATTGCAACAGTATATTTCATAGTCTCAATTTTGCCCTAAATAAATTCCTTTATTATTATTATCATTATTATATTTTGGGTTTTCTAAAGATTTTATTTTTTGCGTACCTTTGAATTATACTGTATAATTTACTTGTTTATTTTATCATAATTTACCCAATGTATTCTGCTAGTAGGTTGCTTGTTGATTAAGAGGAGGAGGAATTTGATTGCAACATTCTAACATGTTTACCATAACCATCGCATTATCATTACATTTATTGTTTCCACTTCTTGATATAAAAACCTCTTAACAATTCATAATAGATAAATTACCTTTATATTAACTTACCTAAGCCAGAATACCTGCATAAACTGGAAAATTCACTCAGTACCTTAGGCCTTACACAGGTTTTACTATACTTCCCATTGAAGTAATTTCATTGTTATTTTCTGTTACATTGACATGATGTGAAATGTTTTACTTATATTTTCATTCATCTATTCTTTCAATGTTTCAGTCACATCCAATGCTAACGATAACATGGAAGTTGATGGGAGCATTGAGATCCCTCCCAACAAGGCCACAGTTCTGCGAGGTCATGAATCAGAAGTATTTATATGTGCATGGAATCCCATCACTGACCTTTTGGCTTCAGGGTATGAACACATTTATTTACTTTGAGATTATTTACATATTTTATGGTGGATTTTATAATTATTTGTTTCTGAAAATCAAATAATTTACGTATGTTTTAATATGTTGAAGTATTGTATTATGACTTTAATTTACTGTTAAGTTAGAAAATTAGAGTATCATTTTTGTGCAACTTCCATTTTCTTTTAACTTTCCTCTCTTTTAGTAATATAATTTTAAATCAATTAGGGTCAGTGGAATTGAATTGAAAATAACATTACTCTAGTACCTTTTTGTGTTTCTTTTCTTGCTGGAAATCCAATTTTTATAAAGATTATTTCTGAAGAAAACATTCCTAATAGCATCATTTGGCTCATAAAAGTCATATTATAGATTTATTGTAGGTTTTTTAAGAATAGAGGTTTCTTATTTTCAAAGATAATATGTATGTCTATGGCCTACTAATTTTGCATAAGTCATACTCTGTGTTTTGTTTCAGTTGTCATTGCTAATGCTTGTTTATTTATGTTTATCTTAATATTTGATATTTGAATTTCTAGTTCTGGTGATAGTACTGCTCGCATATGGGATATGAGTGACAATTCTTCATCTCCAAATCAACTGGTGCTTCGTCATTGTATTCAGAAGGGTGGCACTGAAGTTCCAAGCAACAAAGATGTTACTTCCCTTGACTGGAATGTAAGAATTTCTCTTTTGATAGACCTTTGTTTGATAGTTGTATTATAATACTTACTTATATTATGTTGCAGACTTTACGGTGGAACCTTCTGAAAAATATATCCCTTAAGAAAAATTTGATAAGATCTAGGAGCTAATTCTCTCAGTAGCTTACTTTATCAACTCATGTATAGATATTTGGTGAATTCTCTTCTTACTAATATTTAACTTTATTAAATTTTATATTGTTGAATAACAAATCTAAACCTAAAGTAAAGTGAACCTTATTCTGTTTATCTTGAAGCAGCTTAAATACCCATCTTAATTAACTTTAAATGATGCATAATATGTAAATTTTTCAATCTTGCTGATTTAGTTCATCATATTTTCACAAAAAAAGGAAAATTGGGAAGAATCCTTAGGAAAAATATTAATCTTATAAAAATTATATTTTTGTGAATAAAAGTACTGATGCTTTAAATCACACTAATTAAATTGAAATATTCACAGATTATTTATTCCATCTTAAATTACATCATCACCAGGTATAACTTATGTGAACTATAACCTATAACTTTGATGTGAAGTCTCTGAACTAGATGATGGTTTAACTCTTCACCAAAACCATGCCATGCTGAATAAATATCTTTGGCCAGCACCATTTTATTCCTGCCTTTTAATATGCTAGAGGGAGGTTGTCAAATTTTCAAGTAGTACTCTTTTTAATTTGAATTGTAACTTGTGAAAATTATGTGGTCCTCCTTATATAGTAACATGAGATTTTTCATCAACTTTCATTTTGCTATTTGATATATTTTTTAAAATACATTATTTATATATTTCAGATCAATTTAGAGATGAGTTCTCAGTATAATTCTGAGATATCGAGGAAAGTCAAAATTTGATTGAAGTTTCAGTAAACTTAAAGAATTTCAAAAATAAACTTTTAATTATAATTATGCTGCTTGATTATAATCAAAGGCCTCCTCATTAAAGTCAGTTTTTGAAACCATAACTTGAAGGAAAAATGGTGAAAAACTATGCAATATTCCACAATAGATTGTTTTTAATGCAATCGAATTCAAACAAAATTGTTCATCACTAGGCGAATAGCACCAGCCTTTGATGGAATTTTGCAAATTTTTTTCACCATGCTTCCTGTGTCTGCATTAGTTTATTTTGCAGTGTCATGTTATTTCTTTTCAATTTATTGAAGCTTCAATCCAGTTCAATGTTTACGAAGTACATTATCCCTTGCCTGACATCATTTCTAGCAATATTTGATTTATGTTTTTAATTAAAATCAATTGCGGTTAATTTTGATGAAAATAATTTCTTAATTTAGTTGCATGAACAGGTGTTTTAATGTTAAAACGATGTAATTGATCTCTGTATAAGTAATGAGAGAATATCTTTTTAAAGTGTGAGGGGACAGTACTTGCCACTGGTTCATATGATGGGTATGCACGTATCTGGACCACAGACGGCCATCTATCCAGTACTCTTGGGCAGCACAAAGGTCCTATATTTGCTCTGAAATGGAACAAGAGAGGAAATTATATCCTTAGTGCTGGTGTGGATAAGGTAAATCTGCCTTTATTTCATTCTTACGCACTCTTAATTCTTACTGTGATAATGTAATAGCCCTTGAGGTATGAGTGATTATGAGTTATGGCATCCATTGTGCTCACTTGTTGTTTTGAATGCCTGGAAAAAAGATGATCAAAGTGTAATTGTGCTGCATTTATGTGGAATTCATCCACTTGGAGCATTGTGGCTCAGTGAGGAAAGCAATGAAAAACTACCTCACTCCTCATTTTGTATGGTCATCTCATCCCTTCTCCAAAACTTTCTGAAGTTGATGGTTGAGGGAATGAAGTTCAAGCCATTTATCAGGCTGTAGACTATATAGACGAATGTAGTCACTACTAGTTTTATAACCTAGGTATTGTATTATTCTAGTTAAAGAAATATTTATGGCTCATTATATTTTTCATTAATATTTTATATATAATTGTTTAGATGACTTAAAGCTCTCAGGCCCTAACAATGCGAATTATTTACCAATAAATTTTTATTTTAGACTACCATCATTTGGGATGCAGCTTCTGGAGAATGCACTCAGCAGTTCTCTTTCCACTCTGCCCCAGCCTTAGATGTTGACTGGCAAACAAATACCAGCTTTGCATCATGCTCAACAGATCAATGTATTCATGTCTGCAAACTTCATGTCGATAAACCAATCAAGTCTTTCCAAGGTCATACAGTAAGTATATTTTCATTATATATTGTGATAGTATTTTCCAATAGTAATTAGCAATAGGAAATTTGAATTTGAACTATAGGAAATTTAAGTATGAGTCATCACATTTTCTTTGTTTTTTCATTTTCAGAATGAAGTTAATGCCATCAAATGGGATCCTCAAGGAAATCTCCTAGCATCTTGTTCAGATGACATGACATTGAAGGTATGTTTAGCAACACTCATTTGTATTAATGTTTCCAAAATTCTCAAATTTTTTCTTATATTTGGTTAGTTTTTATTTTTGTGTTATATCTAAAAACTTTATCTCAGTGAAATTTGAAATTTTTAAATATTCTGAGAAAAATCCCTGTTTTAGGAATATATTTGTACAAGTGAAAAAAGTTATTCACTCTTTCTAAATTTCTTATCTGAAAGCAGCTTGCAGATTTTTTATGATAGAAGTAACATGATTTAATTATGGTAAAACCACTTTAAGGTGATTTTCTCTCTTAAGAAAAGAAAGGTAAATATGTCATTAAAGACAGGGTAGGAATTTTGTGGTTTGCATTCATATTAGTGTGTCTTGAAAATTGCCTTGGATGTGCTGTAAGACTCAGCAAAATTCATGAATTAATTTGATTTTCATCATCTTTATGATCATTATCATTAATAAAAATCAATTTAGAAGTCTTCTGGAATGTCATATGTGTTATGATATTTTAGATAGTAATAGAATTACACTTGTAGCTGTGTTAAATATAAATTTATTTGATCTTAATATTGTAAAGAAAGTACATTACTTGAAAGCTGGAGAATACTCTAAGGAATTTATAACAGGCTTAGGATTATTTACAGAAATTGAGATAAATGTAGATTGCAAGAAGATGAATGTAGAATCATTAATTAAAGATAAGTGGGGGAAAAGTTTTTTTCCTGTAGTCCAAGTTTTTTCTTCTCATCTTCTCTATTAGTTAATTCAATTTTCTATGGATTTTAATTTTTTAAACATTTAGATTTAAAAGGTAGAATTCTCTAAAGATTTTTAGAGATCTCACCATCTGCAGTAAGATACAAAGTTATCCCGACCTTCTCTCTTTTCCCAATGTGTTTAGTGAGTAGGCTCCAGTAAATTATGGCAAGAGTAAGGTTGATTGATATTCATTGGTTGTGGCATCTTTCATACCTCTACAAATAAGTTTTCAGTATCATCTTACTTCCCATAAAAATTTTCAGTATTGCTCGTCTAATTTCTTATATTATGTATATAAAAAGCACCTTCTTTTCCTTTATAGATATGGTCTATGAAGCAAGATACCTGTGTACATGATCTTCAAGCACACAGCAAAGAAATATATACCATTAAATGGAGCCCAACTGGGCCTGGTACACCTAATCCAAATATGAGTCTCATCCTTGCTAGGTATGTTTCCTCTAAATCTTACTTTGATTCAACTATAATTTCAATATTTTTATTGAGATCTCTATTTAAAAATATCAGATATTATTTAAAGCCTAAATAAAGATTTCTAAACCTCAACCTAAAACATGCTGTAATTCTAGTATATTTTTAATAGCAGTTTAGGTTTTGTGTCTAACACAATCAGTAAACTGTTTTCAAATAACAGATGAAAGGGGATACTTCTGACAATATAAATAAATTGCATTTAAAATAAGTGATCACTCTTTATTTGGGATATTTCTTAAGTATCACAAACTGTGTGATTGCTCTACATGATAGCTTGATTGCTTTGATCATCTCCATAGCATGTATAAGATCTGGGTTCAAATCCTTGTCACATTGAATTCTTTTTTTCTGTGTATCCATTTGTGCATTCCAATTTTTCACAGCTGTAATATCTTTTTGCAGTGCTTCCTTTGATTCAACTGTCAGGCTGTGGGATGTAGAAAGAGGAGTATGTATTCACACATTGACTAAACACACTGAACCAGTATACAGCGTTGCATTTTCTCCAGATGGTAAATTTCTTGCATCAGGAAGCTTTGATAAATGTGTCCACATCTGGTCTACACAAAGTGGGCAGTTGGTTCATTCATACAAGGGGACTGGTGGCATATTTGAAGTTTGCTGGAATTCAAGGGGCGATAAGGTTGGAGCTAGTGCTTCTGATGGGAGTGTAAGTATTTCTCAACTAAACTTCTTCTCTTGGCTCTTATATTGGGTTAGATCAATTTAGATCTTATTTAATCATAATTTTGGATTACATACAATTTATAATTCTTTCTGGTATCCAGTTAAATATCTTGGCTCATAGCATTGATGGTATTGGCCTTTAACTGGTGGTAGTCCATAACAGAAGAATTGTAGAACAATATAAATTTATTATACCCCTTGTGGTGTGTATAATAAATCTATTTTGTTCTATAATTCTTTCTTTATCTTGCTTCATCATTTTCTTTCTCATAATCTAATTCTGTTTGTAATTGGGTTCCAAATTGAAATCAAGTGATAAATTATCAATGATATACAATTTTGATAATGGAGTGATAAAATTTCTTTTTCTTTCTGTAGCCATAATTTCTCCTTTTTATTGGAGGATTTGAAAATTTTCTATAAATGTTTAATGTATTTGACTGCATATAGGACATTTTTTTCAAAGGTATGGTTTAAAAAATTAACCTATGTCTTATACGCAAAGGTTTGGCCTTCTTTACCATTTTACTCATTTCTGCAATATTGAAGGAGATGCAATCAAGATATCAAATAAACTTGATAGATTGGAATATATGATCTTAAAGAAACATAACCTGAAAACAGAAATTTAAGTTGAAGTGAAAATTAGCCTAGGTTTCAACAGTAAAATTAAAATATTTTTCTTGGGATTTTCCCTACTGAAATGAGGGTCCAAATTATATTCTGTCAAATATGGTAATCTTTGTGAAAGAATGTGCCTCAATCTTCAAACTCCCTCTAAGGAATTCAAAATTTAAGGACTTATGACCTGGAAGAAGTTCAAGGTTAAATCTTTTGTATTGTATTAAAATTTACATATAATTTAAAGTAATACCCTGTTTTACACCCATAGTTGAGTATTTCCTCAGTCACCATTTATCTTTCTGCTTATCAGAACATACTTGTACCAATCATTAAAACTTCTCCGGTTGCAAATATGAGGGATTTCAAGTTATTTCTAATTTCACAGTATTATAATAGCTGGTCACATCTTTCAAGGGAGTCACATTCCTGAAGGTTCTGTAAAAAAGTAGTAATTATAGTAATAGAAAATATAGAATACAGCTCCAAGTCTAGTGTTAGTGAACCTAGATGAATTTTCCTTTATATTGATAGTAGTTGTAATATGAGAAGAGACTGCAAATCAATTTATGTATAAGAGAGCTGATGAGATAAATTACTCAGAAGAAGTAAAATAAACAAAATTTATTGTAACTC
The DNA here is from genome assembly GCA_036926295.1 of Pachydiplax longipennis. Taxonomy (NCBI): domain Eukaryota; kingdom Metazoa; phylum Arthropoda; class Insecta; order Odonata; family Libellulidae; genus Pachydiplax; species Pachydiplax longipennis. The sequence goes on along the minus strand of JAVFKF010000026.1, from coordinate 22,149,507 downwards.
CATACTAGAATCAATAAAATTATCAATATATAAGATTTTGGCTTTGTTGCAAGGTTTTCTGATGGTTTTCTCAATTGTTCACCATTATGTGGTCACATTTATTGTTTATACATGTCTTATTAGTTATTTTAATTCTTTTATTGAAATCCCATTATTGTTCATCTGAAGAAGGTTATAAATATTTTGTATTGTTTTAGCACAAACAATTTTATTACACAAAAAGCAAGGTATATTTCACAATCTTAAACCATGAAAGAGCAAAATGAGTTCCCCAAAAATAATAGTGTGGTAGTAATTAATCCATGGCAGAAGATGAAGAGCCAAGAAAGTCTGCTTCCTAAAATAATTCCATTTGATACCTGCAACAACCTAAGGAATGGCCTTGAAGTTTAAGTGGTATTATAGTTATTTTCATGGGCAGCTGTACTTTTTAGCTTTAATATCATCTTTCTTTTCAAAATTTGTCATTCCCATTTTATTTTACAGGTTTTTGTTCTGGACCTTCGTAAATTATGAGATGAGGCCCACCCTAAGTGAGCAAGGACCTCTGCTGGCAGTGACGTATGAAATCATACTGAACTTATAACCCCTGTGCTCTAAAGACATACATTTTGCAGCACAAAGCTGATAGGGGATAAAGCATTAAGGTGGTAGGGAAAGTTGGGAAGGGATGTGCATTAAATGACAGTTTTATATTATTGTTGTTGTGTGTGACAGTCTGTAGTTGTTGGAAACTGGTATCAGTACAGAAGCAATAGCTCTACTGCAGGTGATTTACACAATGTGCATCGTATCACTATCCATATGTTACATGTGACTGCTTTTGCTTCACATTTTACAGTTTCTCTATTTCAGTCTTTTTGGACTTGTTTGGATGTGTACAAGTCGGTAGTCTCATTCCATTTTGCTGTTATTGTGCAACATTTAAGAGGTATTTACTTGAAGTTTATCGTACACTTACAAAGTGTCCAAGTAAATTTTGTCTGATGTCCTTCTTAGCTTTTACATCTGTGAGTATGAAATAAATTGTGAACTGGTTAACTTTTACTGATTTTTTTTTATTTTCCCCTACTTAAGTTCTTGGTACTATCTGTGCAAAAGACTGTTCTTATTTTTGATTCTGTGAATTTGAATTTTCCAAAATATTTTTTCCTTAATTTATTTCATTTAAATATTTTATTTATACCTCAATAATTTTTCATTCAACCTCATTTTCTGTTCACTTCCTCAAATGGACCTATTTTTGTTATTTAGGAATGGACCCTTTTGAAGGTGATGTTTGTGAAAATCTACCATGAGTAGTGCATTTTGTATTTAAACCTAAACTTGTATGAAAATGCATCTACACTCTAAATGTGCTTCATATGAATTGAAGATGAGAGTGTACAACTTATCTTTGAGGAATTCAGTGATATTTATTGTGGAGTTAACAACAGCTTAAGATGTTCATTGCCTCTCGATAATTGTTTTTTCATAATATTAGTAAAACCTTTGTGAAGAAATCTGTGATAAAGATATATGAAATTCTCATAAATGAAAATGTTTTCACAGTTAGCAAATGTTCTCAAAATATCTGTAATTTGTTTAAAAAATATGTTTTATGGAAGTTTTCTTGTTGAACCATCTCTTAAACTTTTTCTTATCTGTATCATTTGATCTAGGAGAGTACATAACTATTGGAAGCTCTTTTCTATTTAAAAGGTTGATCTTGTTCCTTTTAATTAATAATTTCATAACAAGGTCTTAATTAGTCATTCAAAGAGTATCTTAAGATTAAAACCTTGTTTTGAGGTTCCTCTTAGAGATGGTTTATACAAGAAGAACATTAACAGAATGGAAAGAACTCTGGTTATATACTCTAAAACATAAAATACTTATACTTTACAAGCAAACTTACTTAATTCTTGAATTTTTCAGATTACGAAAAGATATTCTTCTTTCGGCTTCTTGCAAAGATAAACTATTATTGAGGAAATACAAGTCAGCTATTGTTCCGATTGAATTGGAGTTTGTTTTCCCTTCTGGTCAACTTCAATTTTCCATGTGGATATTATTTTTATTGCAGTTCAACACAAGGTTTAAACTGATAATTTCCTCTCTGCTGTTTTATATTGTCCTAAACATAATTTACTTCTCTCCTTTTAGACCTACCTAAGTTTCAAAAATAAGTGGTAAAACATTCATTTTTCATTCCTTTATTTTATTTTAAAACACTTTATTGTTCTTCTATATTACTTATTCTGACAGTTTGTATTAACACATGCCCTTTAATTATTTTAGGAGACCAAGATTAACTCCCCTGTGATTTTTAAACTGCAAATAGATACTCATGAATCAAAAATTACTGAATTGAGCATTATCAGCATAGGCAAATCTCCTTATAAAAATTATTTGCACAAGAGGTGACAACCAACTTAGCAACTATGCTTCCAAGGCAAAATAGGCTACAATAGTAAAATTAGGAGCTCATAATCACGTTTGTCATGATTGCAATAATGAATGCTTAGAATAGTTGTGAACATATGCAATACTTTTTACTAATGAACTACTTGCTGTTCATTTTTTTATAATATGATGTGTGTTGTAAGTTTATTGGAAGTTCAAATTATAAATGTTATTTTGATACAGAGTGAAAGCTGCAAATTAGAATTCTTTGCATTATTTTTATAATCTAGTATATTGTGGCATCCTGGAACTGTGATTTCATTTTTGTAAACTTGTCAATAAAATTTTGGTTGGGGGGAAAAAGGAGATATTTCTTGTGAAACAAAAGGTGAGTATTTTATTTGTTCTTATTTAGTTTAAATGATTGAGAAAGTAAATAGCTATGGGTCTGATCAGAGGGGCCTCATTTGCTTTAGTTTACTATTCCATAGTAGATCATTTCGTAAAAATATTATATTTAGATAATCCACTATCATCATTATCATCAGAAAATTTATATGAAATGCACTTGGATTGACTCCCTCGTAAATTCCGTTATAATTTCCTACACCCATTACATAGCGACGAATCCTAAACTGCGATCTCATAGCTTGAGATAGAGAAGTCGCCTCATAACCTAAGGATGACGATGGAGTCATTTTTCAAACCTTTAGTGGCTCAAATGAATCCGAAATAGGTCTGAGATACAACCTGAAAGCAGTTAGTACGTAAAAATTTTCTCCAAGAAGCTAAAATTCTTTTTATTGCTTGTTGTTAATTGTATATTAATGTATTATTTAAATTAACTATTTCCTAATATATTTGAGTGATGAGGTACAGTTTGAACTCCTATAAAGTAAAGTTATGGAGCATGGATATCGGTGGTTACCTCTTTTTATGGAATTTACTGAAGCTTTTCCTCTGAATTAATGTTTGTATGGATTTATTTAATATAAATATATTTAATTCTCCCGAAAAATCAATAGATAGTGGGTAGGGGATATTTTAGCGTGGCTAGAATAAAGAGAGATATAAGAAAGAAGAGATATCAGGATGTAGTAAAGTTAGCACTAGAGAGAATGGAGGACTGCAGTCAACCAATCTACGGGTTGAATGACCTATGAGAGATTATATATCCAATTTTCATCGCTTTTTTGTATTGTACCAAGTAGGAACGAGAGTGATAAAGACCACAATTCTCTATTAATACAGTTGAAAAACAAGTATCGGTAAGTATTACTGCAAATTTTCGTCAATTCAAATTATCGCGGAATTGACGACTCATAGGCTTCTTTTATTTTGTTTGGGCGGCATTTCAGAAAACCGGTAGAGTCGGACCAAATAGAATCTAAACGACTGTTTTACAACTCTGTTTATTAACTGGTAACTCTTCAGAATATTTTTCAAGACAATCAAGTTATTAAGCAACGTGACTGTATCAAAAGTAACGGTAAATCGTTGCTTGGCGTAATTTCTGCTCAGGTGAAATCACTGATTAACCTAAAGTTAGCCGGTTTCAAATAATTCTAATCTCTAATTGCTAAGTATGAAAAAATAATTTGATCCTATTATTACTAATAATATTCCTATATCCTAATATTGGTATTGCTGATTTACGTTACTTTCCATTTTACGGCGGTGGCACAATATAATCGCCATGAAATTATTTTGATTCTTAATAGTTATTTCAAATTACACAGTGAATTTTTATAACAAGAAATATACAGAATTAGCTATCTTTACTTGTTATGTATAAATTTCTGTAAAATTGAATAGAATATTTTATGACCATCTACTTTTGCAAAGAACATAAGTACTTTAATCGAAGTAAAAGGATGTGAGAAAGGAGCAGGGATTGGTAAAAAGAGATGAGGAATTTTCTCATTCTCGCCATATCTATTTAACTTATACGTTGAAAAGACTACAGAGACAATGAAGGAGAAGAATCATGGTATACAGATAAATGGTAGAATGACTCAACACACTAGTTTGCAGATGATATTGTGACCCTGGCAGAATCAGCCAAAGATATGAATTGAATGGTTAAAATCCTGTTGAATGCTTTGGCAAAATTGGCATTGAAAATAAATGTGAAGAAACCAAAGCTATGGTAGTTTCTAGAAACAGGACAGAACCACTTGTAAGCTTAATAATAAGGAAGTTAAGATTGAATAAAGTAGAAGAGTTCTGGTACATACCTTGGGAGCATAATTACAAGAGACAACAGATGCAAGAAAAAAGAAGCATAGGTTTGGCAAGAAGGCATATGAAAATAAAAAGAATCTTTTAGGAAACAAACATGAAATTGGAAGTAAGAAAATCTTTTGTAAAAATGTTTATTTGTAGAAAATTATTATATGAATGTGAAACTTGGGCATCAGAAAGATGGAAAAGTCTTACTTGGAATCGATGGAAATGTGGATTTGGAGAAGAATAATGAGAAAAAGATGGATTGACAGAAAAAGCAATATTTTCTGTGGTACAACATCTTCCTGGAAAATAGAATATGGGGAAACATACTTTGTAAAAAAGGATAAGGAAGCCCAAGACAGAAATTTGTAGATGATGTAGAGTGCACAAGGGGATTCACAATATGCAAGTTCCTAAAAACGTTAGCATTAGAGACTTGCAATTACTAAGAAAGAGCTCTGCCTCTAGAAGATGATGATCATCTGCTCATATCTGAATTTGCAGGAAGAATGAAGGGATAATAAATCATTTTTAAAATAGGTATTCTATCCACAAGATGTCTTATGTTTGAAGGAAATAATTAGCAGGATTATCTTTATGTATGCTCCACATGTTTAGATACCAAGCTGCTGCCGAGAATGCATGTAGTGTATGGGACCCTGCTGAAAATTGTTGCATATGTGAATAAGAAAAGATATAACAAAAGGCAACATGTTTTGTAAAAAATTGCTATGACAAATTGCTAAGTGATACTTGGATGTTTGCAGGAAAATGGTGTTTGTAGGGTGGGAATCTTTAGAAGAAAGAAGGCTCAATCAGAGATTTAATTTACTTAATAAATTCAGAGAAAGTACACTTATGGAAGATGTAACCAATATCATGTGTCCTCCTTGTTATATATGCTATTCTGATGCTGCAAGAAAGATTAAAGAAATGGATTCTTGAATCAACTGGTTCTAGTGTCTATTTTTTTCAAGAATGATATGTGAAAGTAATTGATAAGAAAAGTAGAGTTATAGTACGTACATGCATTCCCTACCTTATGCCTAAAGGTGGATTTCAGGGTAAAAAAGTAGATGTATATCTTTAAGATAAGTGTTTTCATGTGATTGTAACTTCAGTTTTTTCTTCCAATAATTTTGCAGGAATTCCAAAAAAAAATTTTAAAAATAAGCAATAATAGGAACATTTATTATCCGGGATGATAGAAATAGCAAGAATGTAGAGTGTGATCAGATACTGATTTATGGACATTTGATTAAACTGCTATGGAGACCTCAAAAGGTAAAAAGAATTTTTTCTTACCGTAATTATTTATGCATAATAACATCCCAGAAATATGTCTTGTGTCTTCATCAACCTACTTTTTTTTATTAAAGCATCAATGATGCCCAATATCAATTTCTATTCTCTCTTCTATAGCACCTTTTGAAAGTGATTTACAGCAATGTTCATGTAGTAATTTCAAAGCCTATTTATCTTAAACTTTGAAGGAGTTAAGAGTATCATTTTAACTTTTTAGTCCTTACATTCTCCCATTACAACAAAAGATCTTTAGTAATAATGATACCAATTGCTCCTCTTTTAACTACCCCATAAAAAAAGGTATTTTTAAGTCACCAGGCATCACTTTTACTTGATATAAAGCCTTTTGCTGCTCATAGATTCCATGATTAGATGATATTTTTATGATGACAATGGTGGTTGACTCAGACCACGATCTTTTGCCAGTGATGCTGCTGGCTTATTCAGGTTAGAAGTTTTTAGGATGTTATCAATAGTTCATGGTAGAGGGTTTTATCAGGTGGAAATAATATACACAGAGATTTGACTGATCAGGAAAATTATTTATTGATACAAAACTGTATCAAATTACATATAAAATAACACTTTGCCGTGTGTAGAGACAATTTTTATGAATTCATGTGTATGTGCCAGAAACAAAGATAGCTTTACATCATCATTAAAATCATGGATAAAATATAATTTGTATTACAAATGTACACAATGAGTTATTTATATCAATACAAATTTAAAGTAAATCAACATAAAATTATAGGTGCAGTATTGCAGCACTAATCATTTCCTCATTGCCAACAGTCATAGCAAGGAGTCACTTTCACAGGTTGAGCAATGAAATGGCTTCTTGAAATGCCTTTTGGAGAATTTTCTACAGAAATGCCTAAAGAACCAAAGATTTCAATATGGCCATGATCTCTATTGGTTTCACCAAATAAGTCATCAAAAAGTTCTCAATTACATGTAGGCCTATACCTTAAATAATAAAGTTTACATAAAGGTGAATTTTCCACAAGTAATATTTTGAATTTTTTCATAAAAATATTACAAAAGGTTCCAAAATATTGTTTGAATATATATATGTATATATGATTGAGTATTTACTACACTTAAAAATCTCCTTGCTGATATTAGAATTTTCATTTTCATGGACACAATACAATAGACATTTAATTTCGATATTATGCATTTATGCTGCTAAGACACAAAACCCACAACATTGTATGCCTCAGTCAACACCTTGCCCTACTCTACCAATCTACTATGCATTGGTGGAAATGAGATCTGGGTTACCTATTTTTCAATCACTTTTTACACTGTACAACAATTATAATACAAGTACTCTCAGTAAAGCTACAGTATAACCCTCCTTGCAGCTCAGAGCTGGCAGCTCTAGAAGTTTGGTCTTTATTGGGAACTGTATTCTTGTTTTGGTAAAAGGAATGATTTATTTCCTTATAGATGTATGTGCAGTTCACAGTTCATCCCAAAAATCAAAGTCTTCTTATATATCACAAAATAAAATGAATATGTTATCAAACTCTTTCTAAATATGTTTCCAGATAGAATGAAAACTTTGACAATGAGTACAATGAATTTTAAGCAATACTGTTCACAGTGATGAAAATCTGCATTTTGTGTTCTATCTGATAGAAGGGATCATGATTCTTTTTGAACAGTTATTTTTTAAATGAAGGAGTAACATATCATTTAAGTAAAACCGACAGAATGGCTGCAGTCAGAAACATGTATTCATAGGTTTACATCAATACAGATTTGATTTTGATAAGCAGAAAAGAAAAAATAAAATTAAGTGATTCTTACAATAAAAACAAATTCCTATTTAGTAACATAACAGTTTTACAAGTAAAATTTAGGCTGTCATTTTGCCTATTGCTGATCATTCATTGTAGTCATTATCAAAGTCACTGAAGGTAACACTTAAAGCCCCTACCTTGTAAACTTTTCTTTCTATTAACACCAAAGTTAAATTTGAAAAATGTTGAATGAATAGCAGATCTTGAAAACCTTTCATTTTAAACTATGTTGGCTGTTTTCCACATGTTGATGTGGTTTAAAAGGTAATTATATTATAGATTGTAATAAAATTATGATTCTTTGTCTTTTGAAATGTATGTCTTACATAAGAAAAGGGTGCTTCATCCATTTTAGCCCACTTTCAAAATTAAGTATTCATAGAATTCATCTGTATTTATCATCTTTATACAATTATTTGCATGTATAAATTGCTTTATTTTCATAATTGAAAGCAATATTTAAGGATGTTTATATAATATATTCCACCTTGACAACAGTACCTGCTGCTTTTGTCATTTGGAGGTATTTAAGTAGCTGTATATCTATATAAATACACAATCATATCTTTATATAATATTATTATTACTTTAATTCTCAAATATATATATAATACATTTATTTTCCAACTTCAAATTTAGCTCTAATTTTGTCATTAATATAAAAGATAATAGATTATGTTTTATAGGAAGGAAAAATGTTCATTTTACTGCTCTGCCATTTGTGTATATATGCATGTATTCAGCCGAGCAGTATTAAATTGATAGTTTTAATTGGCTATTGCTTCTGCAACAGTCAGTCACTGTATAACACTTTTATATGGATACCATCGCAATGAAATATTCACAATCGCAAAATTAAAATTTAAACATCACAGACACTGTTTTACTCTGATGAGTGTAAGTGGAATACTACAGCAAATACTCATAAAATTTTACACACTGAATTTTCATTATTGGGTTTAGGCCAATTGCATAGGGACCAAACTTAAGATATTTCAAAAAATAGCAGACCACTATTCGAAAGACGAGAAAAATTTATACAAAAGTAACATGCAAAAGCAAAGAAAAAGGATTTAGATATAACAAGAATTACATGAACCAATCTCATGACTTCCATTACTGTTTTAGAATGCATTATTTTTGATTCTCAATGAAAGATTTTCCACGGAGTGAATATCAGTCCTTATAACTGCAGTCTAATCCATTTAAGTTTGTTTATCTTAGGTGTATTGTTCATAGGTATTGATTAACACAGAAAACTTAATGAATGATACAATCAAGCTTCATAAAGAATATTCCAGAATAATTCCAGAAAATGAAGAAATAAATTGATAATAATACCTATCTACTTTTCGAAAAAATAGACATAATTACTGTCTAATGAATAGATTCAGGTATATAAATGAAATAGAATTATTTTACTTTTAAGAAAATTTCTAGAATTGGACCTTCACTTTTGAATACTTTTTCATAACATTTGATAGTAACTTCTCCTTACATGTTATAATTTTTATTCTACTGTAAATTTCAGTCCAATGAAATCATACTGAAGTTTTCCTTATATCTGAATAAAAATTTGTAGTTCTAAAATATTATGGACCATATTGATTGGGAATGATTTGCACAATCTTTAAAGCTTTAGATTTTGGAAAATCTTGAATATTCGACTGTAGCAAAACCCTGGATGTATAAGAAATATAGTTGAAGTTTTAAATAATATGTTATCTCAATCCAAAGAAAGCCTTTTCTGATAGGTGAAACCTCTTCAAGTCAACTAAAACAGCAAGGAAAGTCATCATAAAAATCATTTAAATCCAATATTTGGCTATAAATGCCCCCATTTTGTGATTATCAGTGCTTAGAGAGTAATACAACACTCTTAATTAAAGATAAAATGAAATAAAAGCTATCAATCTAAATATTGATATTAAATCAAATGAATAAGTCCAAAGAAGATAAATAAACCACAATACACTTCTTATGAATACCAGAAGACAAATAAGATGGAAAAGTAACTTAAAACATAAAATACATTAGATCTACAGTGATTACAGTTCATGCTTAATTTTCTTCCTAAACAACTGCCATTCAGAAATGTGACCTCATCAGCAAATAATCCACATTTCCAAGCCTATGCAGACGCAAAGATAAAAACACATTCTTCATTCGCGACCTCATGTGAAATTTAGAAATCCTTAATCAATACACAGCTATAACCCATGCATCATAAAATTTTAAAAATAACAAATTTTATAACAATTATTAGGTAACTAAATATAATTAAAATAAAGTCATGGATAGATATTACTTGAATTTACAGATTGAAAATTAAGATAAGCTCATACATCTTTACACAGATCAAAGCATTTTTTTTAGCTCCTTAAAGATAAGAAGAGAAAAATTATATATATTTGAGAAACCTGATTAATTCAAAATACAATTCCTTTTTCATGAAAATTCAGACTGGCGTTCAAAAATTTTCAATCGTTTGCTTAAATAAGTAGTAAATGTTAAAATGTGTACAAAATCTCTAAAAAAAGAAATTAGGTGTGGATATCAGCTAAGCAATGGCAGTAAACAACATGTAAGAAAGGTAAAAAGGGAAAGCAAGATAGACCCCTGGAATGGACATCCTTGGGACATTCATTTGAAATGAAAGACCCCTGCCACTTTCATTAGTTAGTCTTTTTATTTAATATAGCTCACTTGTTTGAATTAATCGGGTTTTTCTTCATATATATAAGAATTTGTGTCTGCCTTAGGGAAGGATTACTCAGTCATGGTGCAGTTAAATTCAGGAGAGTTGCACCTCTAAAAAACCTTCCATCATTCCCGAGTGCATCACAGATATTATACTGATAGCAACCTAAACCATTTTGAGGACCATTATATCTAATAGCCACCAATTAGAAGTATTATTATCATCTTATATTAATTATTTGGTTCTTTATTAAGATTGTGCAATACATATATTTATCTATAGATTTGAACTTCAGATCTCAGGGTGTTTCTCATGGCACCAGCATTTCCCATTGCCTAGGCAGTTAAAGCATGGCTGATTTTCCTCTTTATATAAGTCCTTATTTACATGGATGCCACACTTGCACCAGTTCTCCCAAGGCATGTAAGTACATGCTAATGTATCAAACCCTATCAATAGTCCTTTTTAAATCATATTGCTCACAACTCACTTCTCCATATTTATCTTTAGGCAATGAGTGTGGATAGAGGTATTATTTTCAACAGTTGGCACCTATTGAAAATATTTTCTCACAGCTGAGTGTTATACTTTGACTAATATGTCATCTATCATGAACACTAAGTGTGTAAAGTATGGGAATCAAAATGTCAGCAAAGACTTTGCTATACCACCTTCAATACAGCCTCATAATATAATATACTTTTCATTCTTATTCACTTTCTTTATCATATATCGTAAATAGCTTGTCTCTCTATAGTGCCTCATCTTATCCATACATATCATTATTTATCTCTGTATCACCAATATATGATTAATTTATATCCATCTACAATGCCTTTCAAACATATGCAAATCCATTTTACATTCACTGAAATTCCATTCTTTATTATATCACTCACATGCCTCCTTAAAAGCTTTGTAGTCTTTGGTAATCAGTACATGGCATCCCACATGGATTAGCAGTACCTTGATGATTTTAATGTTAGCTCAGAAAATATATGAGCTGCCTGAAAGATCACACATTTAATGATGATCAAATGGCAATGAATATAACATTCATTCATCTACACAATATTTGAGCTATTACTCAGAGTTTCACTCTGGAATGGCTGTGAGTGATTGGCAATAAGGAATTTGTCATGCGGAAAGCATGTTTATCACAAGTTTTTGTCAGGTAGGCAAAATAAGAGTGCTTGAGGTGTCAAAGGGTGACGCAAGTCATTATCAGCTAATCAGTTATCACCCTCATCACAACCTCCTAAAACCTTTTTCAATCACCTGACAAAAACCATATAAATGGCAGTTGCTAACAGTTATAGCTTATTTCACAGTAATCAAATATGCTAATTAAAATCTTTAAATGGCCAATATAAAGCCTCACAAAAATTTTACGTCCAAATGGATCAGAAAGTTCTCTCTTAATATAGTTCAAGAAGCAGCATTAATATCACTGATTCTAAAAAATCTTAACCTGTTTCCATCACATGTTGCAATGGCAGGGAAATGTATTTCTTTATGTACAAATCCAGGTGCCCCCAAAGAACCCATTGTTGTGATTCTTCTTCTAAGAGTCTTGCTGGGTAACTTTGAATTTGAGACTGGATGCCAGGACGGTGGTATTTAGGCTTATCAGAAGGGGATATCGGAGGGGACCCCTTTTCCAGAACAAGAAGGTGATTAGTCCCCAAACCGACTACATGCCTTCTTCCACTTACACTGAGTACACCACATGTCTCTGTGCTCCATTCCGTACACTTTACGACACTTTTTCGTCTCTCCTCGCATCTTGCGGCTAGGGCTGAGTCCTGAAGGCCTTGGGCTGAGCTTCAGGTATTTTTGTGGTGATGCCTGTGGACAAATATTGATTAATTAATAAATTAAGAAACTGGTTAATTACTTGGATTTTTACTGAAGTGGCATAAACTTTCTTTGATATGCCATAAAATAACACAGACTGCAAAATTTTTATGAAGTTGTTAATTGTTAAGATTGATATTAAAATTATGTGAGGGTTTGATCTAATAATTAGTTCTTTGAATTAACAGGAATCTTGGGTTAAAAAAAGTGATGCTCTCTTATAGTAATTTCTGAGCATTACTTACCGGAGAGGTGATTGTTGGTTGACTGTTCCACATGATAGTTTCAGCTGGAATAGTTATCGGTCCTGCAACTTGGTTGTTATGCCTCAGAGCAGCAGCTGAATGCAGTTGCTTCTGATACTCTGGATCTAAAGGAGAAAAAAAGCCCATTAGTCATTCCCATATTTCTATTTACATATCAAGGTTTTACTATTGATTTCCTCAAATACTTAACATGTCTAACATCTTTTCATGATCAAAGGAATATGAATTGAAATTGTTCTTTAACTCGACCCTAAATAGAAATGAATGAAAATTATGTTTCTTTAGTATTTTCTTTCACTTTAGGAACTTGTGCAATAAAATATGATTTGAGCATTTGGGGAAATGAACTGTCACCATACTTAAATTAATTAACTGCGTTTTATGAATCATTCTCAACCGATGAAAACTGTCGATAATTATTATTCCGACAATGAAACTCTCAGTAATGAGAGGAATTCACACTTATTAATATCCATTTATTTTATTTATTACTCCATTTTCATACAAAAAGGTGAGGTTTTGGACGGAAAAGGGGCCAAACTAGTATCAATCACGTGTTAAACGTAAGGAGCTACGTTTCCGTTAAGCTATAGAAACAAAGAGCGATATAGGTAACCCTGAGATTTGTCGGTGATACATCATTGCTCCATCTCTACAGTTGATGGTCGTAAAAGAATTTTACAACTCTGAGGGGAGCTTCATGGACGAGACATGAATCAATCTCTTACCTTCATGTGGAGGCCTCGCCATGTCCCTGTGTGAGAGGGTCGGAGGCGATGCCAGTGGGACGGTTGGGGAAGTGGACCCTGAGTTGGTAGTCTTCACCCCATTTTGCTTAGGAGCGATTCCGCCATTGAGGACGGATCCCGAAACCCTCGATCCATTGTACGGCGTGGTGGCATCAGCCAATTCCACCTCCTGGTAGTAAAATTCCTCTTCGTGATCACTCAAGTCAGAATCATCGTTTTCACGAGGCCTGTAAAGATCCAAAACACCATGAGAAGGCTTGTTTCTGGTGAAGGGAGGCGTTTCTTCGTGCTCTACATTTAGACTCAACTTAAACGTTTTTTGTTAAAGGAAAATTTAATTAATTATTAAGACATTTATATGGATATTTTGAGTTCACAGAGTAATGGTGTCTTACGTTATTCAAAAACTTGAATAAGAGGCGTACTCTTGTGAGGATCTTTTCTAACGAAGATGTACGATCTGGAAATGAAATCAGAGGTTCCAATAGTGCGTTTACCATTAATAGCACTTAATTCAAGAATAATATTTGAAGATAACGCAAAAATTTTGATACTTAACCAACCTTTTACTTCATAAATATTATTCAGGGCAGAAATTCGGGGAAATTAGAAAAATGTTTTGGCTGGATAAGAATTGAAAATAATTTTGACTAAATTTTAAGAAAAAGTAGGCTTAGTTTAGAATTCTTTTTACAAAGCTGGAAACTATCACTTAAATCCTTACCAATCTATTGATACGTTGATCAATTGACAGATAAAAAAACATACGATTCGAGAGCAAAATTCGCTGTCTCTCGTTTGAGAGATGAACATATTTGGGATTCCAACTAAGTTTAATCAGGGCGTTCTTTAATGGAAGTGAGAAAACATTTTCTTTTAACCCACAGAAAAAATTACTACAAGAGATCTTCCGCTTCATTTTTCTCTACTCATTTTCAAGCAGTCTTCAACTGAAGGACATTACCGTACGCTACCATCTGCCCTCATTAGTTTTTCTCGAGAAAACGAAGTCATGGTTAAGTTGATACGAAATATATGACTTTACTTACCCAAGGTGCGCGTTCCTGACGTGGGACTCGATAGCAGAGCAGGTAGTGGTACGGTGATTGCAGCCAGGCCATGTGCATTGGAACTCCACGCGACTCATAGGCTATAAAACAAGAAAGAAAAATAAATTAATATGAATAGAGAAAAATTTGAGCAATATAGAATTTCATGAAAGGGATGCGTAAGTTAGAGAGAATCAGGGGAGGATCGAGAATCTATAGGGGGTTGGAAATTAAGACAGTTTTCTTAGGAACTCATCTATTTAATTTTTAAATACCGATTGGTCGTAATACTTATATAGAAGATATATAGTGATGGTGGAAAATTCATAATCTTATTTTAATTCAATCTCATTGTCAGAACCAAAAGGAATTCCTGGTACTACAAGTCACAAAAGGGAGAGAGATGATCACCTCTTTCAACCCCCTCCTCCTGGATCGGCTAATAATGGAAATGATTTTTAATCACATAAAGAAACTTCTGTGTTTGGTGAGTTGAAAGCTAATCTCTTATTCCATCTAACCCAAATCAGATAGATAACGTTAACGCCGAAAGAAAATTTTTTATTTATTAGTTCTTTAACTTTTTCCATGAACGTAGGAGAAAAGTTTCGATGTTTGATGTTTACATTACCCCATATTTTGTGCAGCAATAAGTGTGACTGAATTTAGGAAATTCCCTAATCATTCTTTGGGTATAATACATTTTACTCTAAATTTTGTAATATATATACGTGAATAATTTTCTGTAATCATAGAATTTACAAGGCTTTCAATATTGGAAGATATGCGTGATAACCACAATAATTCCCTGCTGAACTAAAATGGCTGATTCTAAGGGCTGATAAAGCACTGAATATAAGTAAAGAAAAGATTTAAACTGATAATTAATAGTCAAACTCACGGAAAGAACCCAAATTTCGTAGTAAAATTTATGAATGAATGACGATTATTTAGAAAATATTCCGAATAATGCATACATAACACCAGAGTTTGGACCACTAAAAATTAATATAAAAAAAGAGTACCGAGGCTGAATATTGAACATTCAAAATAATTGCAATTTTAATGCATAAAGGTATACAACTTACAATCAACTATTTCGGCTCCATGCGTGAACCAAAATAAAAAAAGAATTTCCGTCCGGATATAGTTTTATCCTAAATCGTATGCAACCCGCAGCACCAGCTTTTTTCCTCTTATCTACGAGGCGAAAAATAATTCACTACGCGCCTTGTAGATAGCCTTCCCAAAAAAGTTGCACTCCTCATTTTACGTAACCTTTGAAAGAAAACTTATAATTGGGTAAAACTCTGTTTCCTTTTTTCGCGAGATTAGGGCGAGGAAAACAATGTGGGACGCGTGCGTCATATCTCCTATGCTTCTTTGGCTTCGTGGCCATCACCCGTGACGACTTCCAGGCTTCTTCCCTCAACGTATATTTTCGTTGTATTTCGAATTCCCCCCGTTTCCTAAAGATCGTATGCTTCTTTTTTTCGAAGGCAAGAATGTAGGCCGCGAGTTGCGTCGAATGGGGTCAAATAGCCGGCCCAAGTGGCGCTTCGCGGCAGCGGCGCGCGAGCGAAACTCGCACAAAGTCAATATGAAGTGGCATCGGAAGCAAGCGATGGTTTCTAGGAGAACAGGGTCACGGAAGCCGCGAAACAAAAGGGTGACAAACGGCGAGGATGAGGCAATGGCAGCCGTAATGCGATGGGGAAAGGGTAATACCTGCCGCCGGCAATGGAAGTATTCACACTCGCCCATGCGATGAATCACGGCGTCGGTAATGCGTTGGAGACTCGAGCGTGCTAAACAGTTGAAGCGATGAAAAAGGCTAACACGGGCAAATGTATTACGAGGGGAATAAAACTTTGTGGAGCGATGTTTCCGTGATGGACAAAAGGTGGGATTAAGAGAGTTTAAGTGAAAAAGTTCCTTCATTTATGAAATAGGAGAAAGAACTGGGGCAAATAATTTGAACTTGGGAAGTTGGAAAAAAAGTCATAAAAACTCTTATAGAAATTTTTACTCTGTGCTGTGTCATTGCATTATATTTATGAAACTGGTATGAATATAGTTGTTTCCAAATAATTGGCTAAGAAAACATTCACAAAATAAGTGTGAATAGAAACTTTGGCAAGAAAGGAAAGATAAACTTGGCATTATTTCTCTCAGCAACAATCGCGAATTGAAATAATAAACTTGGAAACGGTGGTTATTACTATGTCTCTAAGGAAATTTCCTCTTTGGGACGATCATCTTGACTAAATGGCATCTTTAATTAGTTTCATTAAAAATTGGATATTTCACGTAAAGAAAAAGAAATGTGAAAACTAACACACATGCAACTGCGGAATATTTTCCATTTTTTACTTCGGAGAAATTTTTGTAGACATATTTTCACGACTCCGGAGTGAGGATACACAAAGGCGGAGAAAAATGATATTTAATTTTGATACAACTTCCCGTTCATTAAGTTAATACAGTTGAATAACCTTAAGGAATTAAATTCTTTCATTAATTAAGATTAATACGGCGATAAGAGTACGAGAAAATGAGAGAACGACGCAATGTTTTCATGGCCCTGTTTGCAAACAAGGTTCCACTGCCAAATGAAGATCAGCAGAGCACCAAAAATTTCGCCTTGGATTCAGAGGAATTTCCGCTTTCCTACGCGTTATTAATAGAACACGCAAGCTCATCTCAAACCAGCCCTGAACGTATCTTCGCCTGCAAAACCACAGCGTAGCACCCGATGCATTTATATTCCCACAGAACACCTGTTCCGAAAAATGTTCCAAGGGTCTCCCCCCCGATCTTCTGTTGCTAACTGAAAACCCCGAGAAGTTCTCTCGGCAGCAACATAGCCACCCGGCCAATTACCATTTCTGATTGGAGGAGCATGGTCCCGCGCTGTCTTCCAAAGGACCAATGGCGCCAGGCCCGCGGGACCCATAAAAGATCTTTTCGAGGTGTTAGAGGGAACTAGAAGGGGCTCTACGAGGGGAAAGGAGCAAGGGGAGGGGTTTGTATTGAGACTACGGCACGTGTGCGACCATGGCGCCACGTGGAGGGGGTTTGGAAGTATTGATCGCGGGGGTGTTAGGACGGTGCCTGGCAACAGTTGAGTCCGTAGCTTTGGGCACCTATGAACCCGACCAGCTGATGGAAGGGAACCTCTTCATAGCAACAGAGGGGGAGAACGGATTTCCAGCTCCTTAATTCATTTTATCGCCAGGGTTTGGCAGGGTAAAAGAGAGGCGGCTAAACTAGGTTAACCATTGGGCGCCTACGGAGAATGTAAACAAACTATGCGAGCTGCTATTGGCTTCGCAAAGGAGAGAATGCTGCAGCGCTCCAATCGTGTAGTATGGCGGGCAGTGGGACACCAGCGCGTCCTTTTCGAGAGCTTTGTTTACATCCAGTATCCGTGACGTAGTGTTGATTTTTGGAATAATTTCGACATTCCTGCTACTCGAAATGGTAGAAATACCTGAGGCAGATCGTAATGCATGAAATAATCCTCGAATTTCGGAATGAATACCCATTAGAACTAGAATGCTTATGATTCATGTTTACATTTCATAGTAGATGGATTTATAGCACGGATCAAACCTTCACTATTTAATATTCTAGGGGGCTTGCTAGATGTTTTCGAATTAAAAAAAATTTAATTCCATCACTTTCTTTCTCCCCTCCCACATCCTTCGTAATTCGATATCGCAGTCAAAGAAATAAAAGGCGACCTTATAGCATCTTTAAACAATAGAATGTCTGTCACAGTCGAAAGCTTTCGGAATATTAATGTGGAATATGGAAGAATTACGTGTAGCATTCACTCCTCCAGGATTACCTTCACAGTGACAGCGGTTGCGTGGAAGATTTAAATGTCAGTTTTGTGTGCTGAGGAAGTAACAACCAAGGCCGAAGCTGTTTGAGAAAGAAAAGGCCACGATATCCCAAATATTTGAACGCAAGGTGAAACATACTACTTAGTTCTGCTCGGCTGGTTCCCGGAATTCTATGGTAATAGCGATGGGCAACGTTGATTTGAGGATGGCTGTAGATCGTAACTTTCAACTGAAGTTTGAATGTCAATGATGGAGATATTCGTTTCGAACAGTAAAATGATAGATTCTTAATGTCATAGCGTAGTTTTATAGCATACAACAAAAAGCACGATGCAAATCCACGCCCCTTTCCACCATCCACTCTTGTCTTCACCAGGATATCCCTTGGCAACAAATAGCTGCCACCAATAATGGAATCAAGTTTTCGTTCAGCATTAACTTCGAAATAATGGAGAAATTTACTTTTCATTTCATAGAGAACGACTTGAAATAGGATAATTCGTGATTAAAATAATCTTAAAGCGAAATAGGCGTGCTTGAGGAAAGAATCTCAGCGAGAAATAGATGTGCTTAAGGTTGGGTAAATATTGACGGGTTAGCAACAACAAAAATCTCAGTTTTGGAAAGAATAGTCCCGTCCCACGAACGTAACTATGATGATTGGTTCTTTATTGTTGTGTTTATGGAAAATTACGTAGATTTTTCTAAGGTTGGAAAGAGAAACGCTAGTAAGTTAAATATAAGTCTTACTTTGATATTTCAAGAACAGATCCTAAAAGTTCCAATAATTGTCACAGAAAAACTTCACGGAGATGTGTATACAAGAGAATGGAGTACTTCTTGATGGATGCAATCGATAACAATGCCATATTACCGTTGTAGAAGTCAGTCTAAAAGTCAAAACCTTATCTCTAGGTGGCAACAATCGTCTGTTCTGTGTCAGATTCTGTAATACGGAGTCAGTAACGAAGTGGGCGTCTTGCAAAACTTCCCCCGCAAATGTGATGACCGATCGTGCATTTATTATTAGCGGGCATCATTAACACATGGCGTAAATCTTTTCCATGAGCCAACTCGAGGTCGCAGTGGTCGGTTTTGTTTACATCGAATTCGTGGAACGGGTAGAATGCGTCACCGCGGAAAATAGGATGGGAAGGAGGGGATAATAACATGCGCGCGCACTTCCGCAATCGGATAACAGGAAGTTTTTCGACGGCGCATGCGCGCGTTGTCGACAATGCGATCTCGGGATCTGATTTAAAAAAAAAAAACTTCTTCCGATTGGGATTCAATTCCTTGGTGATGTATCCCTCTATTATCTTTCGACGAGAGGAAAGAGGTAGCAACAGAGGGAAATGAGTGCATCTGCTCCGTTGCCAACGACGAAAATAGATGCGAAAAGAAAATTGAAGCACCGAAATAAATTGCCTTGGGCAGTGTTTTGCTTTTCGAAGTTTGATTCTGTTTTTCTCTACATCTCATTTGACAAAGGAATGTCATCTGGCGCTGACTGAATTCTTTCTATAGGTATCCGGCTATTAAGTTAGTTTTCATCAATGGAAACTGTAATCACGCACGACAATGAATTCGTTTCGATTTAAGATCATTCGTATCGGCTGTGACAAAGGAGAAAAAATCGCAATCAGAGTACGTTGTTCAAAGCCGGCCTCGATAGTTTTGAAAAAAAAGCATTCGATCCTCCTAACCGTACGAAAGAAGTACAAGTTTCAATTTACTGGGACCCAAAATAATGCTTTTGGTTAATTGTGAGGTATGAGAATCAAAACGATCGTATTTTGATCCGAATGTTTGAGAAATGGGAAAATAACAATTCATAGTTCAATTTACAGAAATTTGAAATGAAACTGTCAAAATCATACGGTTGTACTCGATTTAATCACTGCAGGTCGCCGAGATTTCCCAAAATATGCCTCTGTTTATGTACTGCCAGCAAAGGAGAAAGGGTTTCCGTGAGGCTCAAAGAGATTGCAGGTAAAAGTGAGGATGACATTCTATGTAAAGAAAGCCAGGCGCTGCAGCTCACGCAATGCATGGAGAGAAAGATGTAAGGGCCCAATTTCTTAACCATAAAGGGCCCTCATTTTAAGGAAAGGTTCCCAAATTTACTGCTACATCAATGCTAGGCTCAACGTCTCGCTATATTCCATCCTAAGTAGTGCTTTAGCAGTCTAAGGTTTGAAAATGGAAATATAAAATTTTTGGAACATGTCATCAGAGGCATTTAATTAAGGATTATGCAAACTCCTCTAAGAAAGCTGAGAACCGCAACTACGACGTGTTTAAGACTAAAATATTTTTAAGTTCGGAAGAAACAAATGCAAAAACAGCGGAAATTAGAAAATCACCTGTAATAAAATAAAAATGGTTCAACCAATGAAAAATCCGAATGAAACAAAAAACTGCGTATAAACTACTGGAAGGTATACATTCTTCTAGATTTGCATCTTTCATAACGGTGTATATTTTTACCTGACATTTTCCTACATATTACCCTACATTTTCCTGATCCATGATTTAGCTCTCACCGAAAAATTCCTGCGGATATACATTCTCTATTTTTACCGGCAATTTTCAATTAGAATTAAAAGTTCCAATTTCATTCAATGAATGGAAAGCGTCAGGCATTTAAATGACCCGATTTGTTCAGCCTACGTCTCCCAGAATTCCTCCTTTTCCTAACTGCGTACCGGAGAAAAATTCACCCTCGTAATCCATAATTTACGAGAGCCTCGCTAGCATTTCCTAAATCTCCCGGAACGCTGGAATTTTCGGGGAAAACCCCTCGAGATTCTCTCGGACTGCGAGCGATAAAAAAATTCATCACGTCGGGATGGAAGACTACAGAGAAAGAGGAGAAAAAATCGCAATTTTTCTTCGCGAGCAACCTTGGCCGCAAAGAGTTACCCTTGCATCCCCCTCCGTACCTCCCCTAGCTGCACGCGGGCACGTGGCAGCGCTCTTCGGTCCATCGATTGACGAATCGTAACTCTCAGAATCACGGGTCGCGGGGAGTAGCTCTTCCAGAAAAGTGGGTCACGACCAGCTACTGGTTCGCGGAGGGAAAAATCGATGGATAAAAAGGGGAGGATAATAATTGCCGCCGAAATAGAGAGAGAAGAGAAAGAATACGGTGGAAAAATAGAAAAGGACGACTCGGGAGAGAGAGGAGGCGGTTAAAATTTAATAAATCATACGTCCTGTTTTTTCTCTCTCTCTCTCTCATCCCGATGATAATGCTCCATCTCCGTGTTGGCAGAAGGTTTGGTCGTGAAAAAATGAAATTTTCCAGCTTTGATGTTTGGTGAGTGTTGCATGCGCTTCGCTCGGAGAGCTGGATGCGTTTTTTCCTCCGCTGTGTTTTTATTTCGTTCGAATGTGGAGCGCGTCCCAGATCGGAGGGGAGGAGCAGCCAATGGGAGTGCTCCGAATAGAGATGTTGATTCGACAAAAATGTGTAGAATGCTCCCGCGAAATCGAACTTGTGCATGCATTTACCATCCTTCTAACTATATTGTTAGTGATATGACCGACATTCAAGAGGTGATCTTTCATAATATCAATGTTTACATTTCGGCAATCATTAACTGCATTACCAATGAGTGAAAATGTATGTGATTATTATTTTCATCTTATAACAGTATCGTGGAGTGGACGATAACTTAGATACACAGTTATCAAGCATTAAAGTATTTCAAACATTAGATTCGTGTGCAGTACGATGCATCATAATACACCATGTTTTTATTGCTCCAGAAAATTTTCAATATACTTGATTGGAGGCGTAAAATTATTATCTGATAATAGGGATAATTTCTCCTATTTTATGTTTTTATGCTAAAATACCGGTGACATTAGCTAAAAATTAATCCCGATGAATCATACTTTTCAGTAGAAGTTGACTACTAAATCCTTATTAGTCAACTTCTCTCTCAATGAGCGATTTCAGACTTGAAACTCAACCAATTCAAATATTGGCGACGTAACAAAACCCATTGGAGACATCGCGGCTACTAGAGTGAAATAATGTGAAATTCTTACACTTCGATTTTGCAGATACCGGCACCGAAGAGTTCCACTGAAAACTTTCGTGGAAACTCACTATTCCCTCCTAAATAATTAAACAGGGTCATCCTACGCTACACTAATACCATCCCTATTTCCAAAATAGACACTTTCCTAAGCATAAATCCCTCTTAATCTTTACAAATTAGATTAACGACAATTTAAAAACGCTACGTGGAAGATTTCCCAATTTCCCACTTAAGTCAGTGTATCTCGGACACAAAATACGGTACACGTACGGCACTCCTAAGGCCTCACAATAGAAGAAAATGAAACACAGGAAATCTCTCCCGCACGACCTCCTCTTTTTTTTCAAAGATTGTTCTCCATGCCCTCGCTCTCAAACCTCTCCTCCTGAAATCCTTACATAACCGCAAATCCTGAAAACATCGCTTGAGCTTATGTCACAACTCCGAGCGCGGCTACAAAAGCATTGAGACCGGAGTTAAACGTTTCGTCCCTGTAAAGGTTTCCCGCGGATTGAAAAAAAAAACGTCGCGATCCGCATGAAAACAAAAGAAGGTGTTGGCAAACACTGCTTCCCCCACCAGGTTATCGAAAGCGAGGAGATTTCTTTACCCCGCGAGCTAAAAACCCGCACGTGCCTCTCATACACGCGTTGCACGCGAATTTCAGCGTATGGAAGAACTGAAGTCTAAGGTAACCCAATTATCTCTCGTGCATTGCGAGCTCTCCCTCTTTAAATAGAGTCATACACGGGAGGTACCGCGGTGAAACACATGCAAACCCCCCGATTTTTCCCGCATTCTCGCAGCCTTCGCCGAGGACGTCTTTCCTACCTCTGTGACCTCCCCTCTAAGCATATTCTCACCCTTGAATTTCTCTACGGTCGCGAAATAGGGAGCGTTTATATGCTGAAAAAATTTCGCGTGCAACAGTGCAGAGCGGGTGGGGGGGCGTGGGAGTAAGGGGAGGCGCCTGCAGGGGGGGAGCGAGTCCGTGACCTGGTTCTGTAGTACCATCCTTGCGGGTGAAGGGGAAGGGGTCGATCACAGAACCCCTATTGTGGGGGATCCTCTCCACCACACCCTGGGGATTCCACCTTCCGCCAACTTACTCCTCTACCACCTCCTTCCCCAACCATCGCAACTTCTCTACGCTTTTGTGTTGGGCATCTATGTCTCTTTCTCGAGTGCCCTACACAGAAATTCCCGTCTATTCATCCATATCAGTCGCACATTTCGCCCCGGAGGATTATTAAATTCCGACCGACATCCTTTGTGAGTCTAACAACGTCTCATGCTCTAATACAGTATTTATCGTGTTTATATGTTTGGTCGGAAAGGTATACACGCGGAGCTCGTTATAGGAGATGGATATCTCGACGCTAGAAATGGTGTTGCATATTAAAGGAGCGAAAGATGTTTTCAACCATGGAAGAGCTGGAAGAGGATTCTTATGATCTGAGGAATGCGGAAAAGCTTAAAGATGATTCACATTATCTGTGGATTAATAAAAATATTGATCTACTTGGGAACTCAGGAAAAATAATACGAATCCTCATTTATTCCTGTTACTCGACATAGCTACATTTATTGGACTGTGCATCTAGGACTCACCTCTTTATTTTAATCCCTAATGGGAATAAAGCTCCCAATAATAAAATTTCCACTGTTTTATGGTTTAGTTATCCTAAATAATCAGTAGCAAAACCGAAGATGTTTATGGCACAAACATAATACATTTATATCATTATAAAAGAAAATGAATTTCTCAGAAAATTGTCAAAACCGGTGTCTTAGTCTCAATAAGAAGAGAATCAAATTTTAACAGAATATTTCTTCATATTTCATTTTCCCCCTTGATTCGGGAAGACGAAAGGTGATTTAATGCCGTCTTTAATATTTCACCTCTTCCTGATCGATGGAATTTTACAAGCAGAGGAATTTTCCTGCGGTTTGCTTCCGGGCAGGAATTAAAGCCCCTGAATCGGTTTTGTAGAGCACGTAATGAAGTCGTAAAGCAAGCTCGCGCTCGTAGCTCGGCTGCTCATGCGTAAGCTAAAGAGGGTTAATGAGGGAAGTTTTTACTCTGCATTAGCTAGAGCCCTCTTTGTCTCATCCTGCAACGACTACAACGGGCCTCCCTTTCCTCATAGTTCCTCTCTTTTCATTTCGCAGCTCTCCCGTATTATGTTCCTCCCCACCATTACGACCCTTGCATCTTCCACCCCCTTAACTTATCACCCTCCCTCCCAATCTCTTTTAAAGCCTACCCTCTTAAGTTCCTACCCTCCACTGTTTTCCCTCCACCCCCTGTAACCTATATAAGCATTCCTATTTCTCCGGAATTTTTCCTTCTGAATCTTTCTCTTTTATACCCCGTACCCCTTCTCGCCTACCAACTTCTTTCTTTGTCTCTGCCCCTCTTAACTCTTCTTCCTTTGCTAACACCCCTTCCAACTACTCTCGAGTCCTCCCACCGAGTATCTAAAGCCGCGCTGTTCTATGTCTAGCTTCCCGAGTCGACTATTCTTCCGCTAATGCCCTTCCGTATTCCCCATTCCACTTTCCCGCGACATTGTCCCCCTTCCCTTGACCCTTTCCTCCTAATTTACCCTCAATCTTCCCCCACCCGATCTATCCTTGCACATGCGCGAGTTCTGTACCTCCTTACCTATTCCCGGCTCCATTCCCCTCTTTCTCCAGCGCCACATCTCGCGCCACAAAAAGCTCCAAACTCGGAAATTATTTTCGTCAAAATTCGTGCGTTTCGGGATCCTGAAATTTTCCACCCCTCCGCCCTCATCTCCGTCACAGCGTTTCCTAGAACAATGAAGGAATTTGGGGGACTAATGAACCGTCGAAAATCGGTCAACCACGCTTCCCTGCGCTTGGAACTTTTGATCCGACCACTCGTACTCGTGGTGCTCTCTAATTCGACATCCAAAGCTCGGGGAAGACCGTAGAATGAAAGGATGGTTTTTTTAAATTCGCCCGAGCGAACTTGACATCTACGTATTTTTTGTGCTGGCAAAGGCTTTCAAGGGCGAGTTTCGACAACAAGGACGAATTTCTGACGAGGAGGAGTTCTTTCCAGCATTTCAAAGCTGAAACGTTCTCCACGTTTCCTTTGAACGAGTCCAAAAAGGTGTCCATTCTGAGATATTAGGATTGGAGAAGAATGAGGGAGAAGGGTCGATATCTTAGTCTTCCAAGTCACAATCATACGAAGTGAGATGAGGTGAACTCCTCAGGATTCTTCGTTTCATTACCATCTCTGAATCACATTTACTATAATAATTGTCATTTTTATAAAAAAAATCTCAAGTTATCCGATATGCCTCAAGTATGTAGAGAAATTTGCTTTCATTTTCTTCACTCTTTCCCACACGCTTCAATCCGTATGTTTATTTCCTATATAGTAAGGAAAATAAATGTCTGCTACTATATCTTAATGAATGGAATATTTAAATCGGTCTTTCGGTTTTGGTCAGAGAAAAAATAGAAATGTAGTTTACTTTTGTCTTAGCCTCGGTCGTAGCTTTAATTTTAAGAAACTACTGAGGTATGAGCAATTCTGATAACAGGATTCATCCTGATCATTCCTCATTGAGTTCTAAGAAAAAAATTATTCATACGGTCGTTAAGCTGCACCAATTTTTCCGTCATATAATTCTGCTCAATGAAGAAAGCCAGGGCGAAACACATCATTTTGCCTAGAAAGCCAACTTCCCTCTGCATAGCTTTTGGTGGAGGCTATAAGGATCCTTTCGACCTTCCTACCAAAATCTAGCATTTGAGATGATAATTTTATCAACAGAGAGGAAAGGATGTCAAAATTTTTTTCCTATTCGAGAATGCAAATTCATTTCCTAATAGAAGACAGTCTAAAGGTCAGCATTTCCTCTTTTTCCCAACCGACCGTCCTCCAAAATAGACATAGTAACAATTGGCAACTCCGCTAGCAAGTTCAAACGCGAGACTAGCAGGCGAACCTAAAAATGTTTCCACGCTATTCCGGACCTCGAGTTCGCAAGCACTTTCCTCGATGGGCTCGAGTGCTTGTACACGTCGCACTTATTACCAATAAATTCTCGAGTGATCTTCGCCGAGGGGGAGGTTTTCAAAATCCTCGGGATTTTCGGCGATTCTCAAAGACTTTATCCGCTCCGAATCCAATCGGAATTAAAAGTTTTCCCTTGTCCGAGGACTTAATCAAAGATCCGCTAACACCGGAAAAGCAATTAAGACTAACGACTCTGAAAGTTGAGAATGCTTTACGAGGTGGACGTTTCTTTCTGCCGCCGAATATTAGGAAGTTTCGGGGGTATAAGCTGGGTCACGGGGGACCTTTGATATCCAGTCGAGAAGACTAGGGAATATGAATTAAAACGCCGTATATTTTGATGGCATCCATCCAACGCTATCACTCCACAAAGGTTTTTACGGTGGCCAATTCGCCGCTGATTACGGCATTACATCCCATCTAAACGAAATCCCTTTTATATCCCTGCTTACCGCCCACCCCTGTACAGCCCCTTCATCTTCCCCGTTTCACTTCCCTCCAACCTGTTCCCATAATTTCGCACCCCTAATCCATTTCTAGACTCCCATTCATTCCCCTCGCATCTGGCTCACAGCTGATTGTTCCTCTACTGGGAACTTTTACCTCTCCAACCTTCCCTTTCTCTCCCCGCTATTGAGATCTCGCACTCCTTCTCGGAACGTTCCGAGAACCGTCTTCGAAAAATAGACCTGCCCAAGTGCGGGATATCACCTGCCGATGGGCTATATGTAAACAAACGGGGGTGAACGTTCCTTTCCCTTTCGTGGTTACATCTGTGAGAGGTGTCGGAGGAATGCCTATGTATAGAGTTCGTCGGCGTGTTTGAAATAGCGGGAGAAATATTACGAGAGGTTTGTTTATTGTTTTTGGGGATGAGGTTACGTGTCTTGCGACTGTGTTTACGTTGGCAGTGGCATAGTGACCCTTTTTAAAACTCCGAAGGAGGAAAGAATATTATAGATAAGACTTACTCTTTGCTACTATGTATGCCCTATATCTTAATTTTAAAGAAGCATAATCAATCTCTAGGTAACGGCAGTTCTGGGCACGCACTGTCAGTAACAGTGGCAATATTTTCAGTTGTTTACTCCCTGTATTCTTTCAGAGATGATGTAGTGAATGATTCTAACTGGCTTCTTTTTAATTTGCATCAAATTTTCGGAATGATAAACAAGCTGCGGATTGTGAAGTTATTCCAACGATCACTTACTTGAACAAAAATGTACTGTAAACTTTTACTACATCTCATAACAAGTTGGGTTGCAGTAAAAGTGATCGGAAACTTTTCAGACCACCCTCGTATTTCTAAGTAAAGATTTACCACATATGTATGCACAACACAAAGTTAAACTTCATGTAGCCTCTTTGATTATGTACTGTCTTGACGTCAAATTATTATCAATTTCATTTGTACGTAAAACACATGTCGCAAGTAAAGCTTCAAGTCCATTTGGATCTTTGCCCTAGATCAGAATAGATCGATTTGGACCTCCTTATTTTGATATTTTTTACCCTTCCATAATACATAAAAGAATCTTATCGACCGTTGTTATACTGCCCAAGGGGCGTTTTCGAAAATCCTGACATCGCCTATTGCGCTCATGAAAATGGATGCTGTTTTATCTGAAGGCAGCGAGAGCCGTCGAACACGCTGAGACTCGATAGATCAACCGAACAGCTTGTGGAGGCGAATTTCTATCGGAACTTTGAAAAATGGTAACAATGCAGAGTAAAGCTCAAGTATTTCGAAACGAACCGTCTTGTGTTTTGAAGGGAATAAAGACATACGTAGAAGTGGCTCAGAACCTCTTCTCGTCTGTTTACGAAAGAATGATCGCATTCGATTCCTATCTCTTAATTCGATTCCGGCGATATCGAGGGATGACCATCACGTCGCTCTCTCGCCGTTCCGATACTAAAACTCGGGAATGAGATACCGTTAAAGGATTGCAGACGCAAACAATCCCGATGCATCGCTTCTGGGAGAGAAAAATTGGCCCTTGGGACGCGTCTTGGACCACATCCAAAATCGGACGAGGGAATATGTGTTTGTGTCTTTTTTTAGCCATCGATAACCATGGTTTTCTAGCATCAGAAGCGCAGCTTTCTCGAGCTGATGAGAAACCGACGTCCCAACAAGGCTTGAAATATCGAGAAGGAATGCCGGTCTAAGCATCTGTTTATCATCGGACCACGGAGCACTGCTGCTACTTTGATACAAGAAAGAAACATCCGTGCTTTCATAACAAGATTATTTATGTATTTCATAACTATTGTCGTATCCGTGGTAGTAAGGGGGATTAAGATCTATTACTAATAACTATTTCTTCCTTATATTCCATTTCACATAAAATCGAAGAATTTCTACGCAAACATTACTTCCGTATTCCAAAGTTGAGCAACTTGGATCGTCTATTTCTTCCTGTAAAACAGCTGATTTCATTGTCTGCTCCGATATAATTTTTTATTCCGACTCAAATTATTTAAAAAATGTCAATCTCCTAAATAAGAGGTATTATCTCGTAATAATTATTATTACTATTATAAGCATTGCACTACAATGAGGTTCATGACCTGGCGGTGTTGGTAATCTGGTAGTAAACTAGTAAATTTAATTATTAACATAACATAATGACTCAGTTCAGAACCTAAAGCGGAAAAAGAGTCCTTTCGGAAGTTCTCGGTTGAGTGTAAGTGGTATACATTTCAACACGACGATATCTTTGCCTCAAAACGAGTCAAAATTACTGATCGTTTATCTTAATAAGTGCTTCTTTGTAGACATAATCAAAGACTGACAAATAGCGAATTAGATATTATCTTGTTTATATTGATGATTATATCTCGCGAGTTCCAAGACACCATGGAGGCACCTTCCCATCCAAAGACGAACTTCTCCGTGGAAACATGCAAAACATACGCACTCTTCGCATACTTCACCAATGCACCCGTCCCCTCCACATCCCACTGTATCTCCCATCCTTTGTTGCCTTGAGAATTCCACATGCGGAGGAGAGGCATATATCGAGGACGACGAGGCGGAAGCTTTACGCAGCAAACATGGCCGCCGAGCGCAACCACTTTTTTATTTTTCCCTTCCTCGCATCCCGGAGAAAAAATAAACAAAATGGAGGGACCTAATAATGGAATGGAAGGTTTTAGGAGTGGTTCAGTGGGTGGCGTTCCATCAGCAGAACCAACACTTCGCGAGCAGGCAGTCGTTAAGGGAGGAGGAATAGAGCAATTAGCCCGTTTGAGGGGGAGAGGGGATTTTTTTCCAGGGAGGGATGATGATTGGAAGAGGACGAAAGTCTGGGTGAAAGGGTGGAGGATTCGCCGTCCTACGCCGCGGGTTTGCGCGTCGAGCAACCCATTCCGAATTCATCGCGGAGCTGGCAACCCAGCGGATTTGCAAAGAATAGTCCGGTATTTTTTAGGTGGGATCGGACCGTTTTTCTCGTTCTCTACTCCTTCGATAGCACTTCATAAGGAACGGAACGGGGTTGAGGACTCCCGAAAAGTTTTCCCAGAGGATGGACGCCTTCGGAATTTTTTCCCTTGCTTCCGTTACTGGTGGGTCTCCTTCACAATTCTGCACCGCTTTTCGGTGTGGTTGATTTAGGAATTTGGCGATAGAGAGAGAATGGGCGGAAGTAGCGGTGGGCAGAAGCAGGATTCCTCCTTTTACGCAGGTTTCGGTTTTCGTATTTGGGTTGGCGATGGATGTCGGCCATGCATTCCCTCATTGATCAGGCCCGATGTTTTTCACTGCGTCACAGCCACCATGGCCAACCTGACGGATTCCCGAAAACATGGGAAGGTATCGAGCAATAGGCTGCTGGTTTGTACACCGAGGGCTTTGAAAAAGCCGATTAGTAGTATTTCTGGGTTGCAAGATTAGAGACAGGTGGTATCAGATGTTTATGTCGGTAGTTTTCTTGACGTCACAAAAGAGTACACCAGCGGAAGGAATGTAAACAAAGAGAATGGGGACTTTAAAATCGCATTTGGAGCGCCGTAAGATGGAAATATTTTCTAGTCGCGCGACAGGAATGTTTCTCTACCTTCATTCCATAGGAAACACATGAAAATTACACGTACTACATTGAAAAATAAATGCACTAGGAATTTAAATGTTGTTCTTATGGGAAACTTGGGAGGTTAAACTCAAAGAAGAGCACCAAACGTGTACAAAATGTACGACCGCGATTAAAGATTTCTTAGAAGCTGTCATCAATCATTCCTGAGCTATCATGATCTTCGCAAGGCGTTGATAAAGGGTTTTAATTTTTTTCAGTCCAGCGTTATTAAGTCGCGTTCAGTCAATAAGTCTTCCAATGAACGAAAAAAATAACGCCGTTGGCTCAGGCCGCAATTGAGTCGTCCCGATGTCCTCATCGCATAGCTACACGAAAATTATTCTTAACTCGGCTAATGGTCGACTTCTTTTTTTGGCGACGGACCGTTATGTAGCTGCTGGCGCTTCGCGATTTCATTTGTTTTTTTTTACTACTAGGCGGAACGGTTTCACGCGGGCTGCTAACTACGTAAACACGGAAGAACGCCAACGACAACAAACAAAAGCGATAGGGAGGCTTTTCTAGGCGCGCATGCGCAATTGGTGCGAATCCAAAAAAGCGATTCCGAGCGCGTAGAAGCGATAAAATTCTTCCAATTATACGAGGAGATAAGGATATTGAAATCAAGAGGAGATGAAAACAAAAGCACGACGTGACGCGCACTCCGCGAGTTCATGCGTAATATGACTTTTCCCCAGCATCCTGGATTACATTTTCTTGCGCGCACTAAAGCAACCTTGAAGATACTTTTCTTTTTTTTCGAATTCTAAATGCAGAACTTTGGCTGGAAGGTGGTCTTTAATGAATCCTTGCCCGAGAGAGTTGTTACGTAATCGTTGATGAGTTGGTGAGAGAAGGGAATTGAACAATTTGTAAGAGTTGAAGACGTATTTTTGTACGTTATAGGTTAGCTTTGATTAGCTTCTGGCACAGTAACTGTATCTTTACAAAGACCAGAGCAATAGAAATATGTACAAGTATACATCTTTCTTGCGTACCAGAGTAGGTACAGCATTGCAGAAAAATAAGTTCGATAAAATTGAAGCTATTATTCGTTGAATTCAAATAGTAAAAGCAGATCGCGCGAAATGACTACAGTTGAGATACTTTTACCACTCTGGGGCTTCAGAAACCACATATGATATTATCAGGCCTTACAGGAGTGGCGTATTGCTTAGACTCGAATAGTTTAACATCGAAGCTGTCAGAAGGAAACCGAATTTAATCGCAAAATAGAAATAGAAAGAATGTTTAAAGTTTCAGCTTCACGTGAGGTAATAAGCGAGATTGTGAACATTAAATTATGCTGTGAACATTAAATTATACCGTGAATATTAAACTATGCGCTTAGGGACACTATGAAATATTGGAATGACGATTTATCCGACTAAGTTAAATACGATTATTATTAAAGCTCGCCTGAAAAATACTGATTTCACTTGATACTGGAAATATTATTCGTCAATGATGATAAGGACATGTCCAACAATAACAATCAGACGGGAAAAGTTAATACGCTTCTCTCGGTTATCGTGGCTCTTCAAGAAGTAACGCTTCAAACATCAATGATTTTTTTCAATTATAAAGGAGGGATCAAGATTCCACTCGCGAGCACTCTAATCCGGCGATAACGATGAATGTTTCATAGAGCAAGGACCTCTTCGGCAGCACATGTGTTTCGGCATGTTCCAAATACAATACCCCATTTACGCATCCCACAGATCCACCGGTAGCAAATATTTCGGTGGCTCTTCCACATCCCTCATAAAGTCGCATTAGCGCGATTTCTCGCGGCCATTCAACTTCGGCACAGGCCTGCCACTTTGACGATCTGTTAGGAGAGAAAATAAAGATCGCCTTCTATTTGGAGTCCCCGAAACGAAAGCCGTGGAAGGCGTCGCATCATGAATCGATTTTCCGTAGAGGAAGGTCGCGCGGTGCGGAGGTCATAGTGGAAGAAGCAAAAGAGGGTTGCCGTCCTCTCGTTGCATTATGAGCAAAGGCGCAATTGTTCGGGTGCGAAAAGAAGTGGTACGAGTGCCGGAGGGAGGGAGCATTCAATGGCGATTTAACCAGTTACGTCACGAGTTCCACGAGAAGAAATGGTCGCATCACAAGAGGTCGACTGTATCTCTACGCACAGGTTTTCCTCCCCCACTCGATTCCTCCAACAATCGTCGAGGAACCTCATCCCAATGAGTGGGAGAAAGATTAGCGGTGATGGAAGGGTCCGGGATAGGGAGCGCGGAATTTTGTTTATATCCGCCAGCCCTATTTCCTCCCTATTATTCTCCGCCGTAGAGACGAGAATTTCAAGTTCAGATGCGAAATGAATACGAAAAATTCCGCTAATGCGTTGGATTTTGAAAATGATGACGGATGGATCAATATCTGAGGACGTTTTCTCAGTGGCAATAAGTTAACCGAAAAGTTTTCAACTGTGCAATGGAATGTCAACACATAATCAAACCTGTAGCGCTTTTCCACAAAATATATAAGCTACTCCATAAGTTAGAGATATGTGCAAACAAATGCGCAGATAATTCATTCTTTCGAAGTCATCTATTGTTTCGGATGTGTGAGCTCACGGATTCCTGAAAAGCATTTTTTATTTTGATGATGATGAAATAAGTTTTAAATTTCGTGATGCACGACCAAAAATTTCCTTATTCGTATAAGAGATAATAAAGATGCCCGAAAATAGGATGTAAACTGATGACACTATTCTTAAGATTTTCAATTAAACTTTTTTACAAGAATTAATTCAGATTCGATATATTCTTGTATAAATTTTGAGGCCCATTTGTCTCATTTATTAACTTTAACAATACTAAACTATACTAGCAATACTATAGCTTTATTTTATCGCTGAAGTTCTAGATAATTGTGAATTCATAGATCTATAAAGGCATTGTAAGTGCATTACGTAATAACATATTACATGGAAGCATTACGAGCTTCCATCAAAAACGGATGGTAAACATTGTTCAGATTCCCTAGCAGATTGATATTTTGATCGTGTTTCCTCGTTTTGGATAACATCGCAGTTTTAATTTGCGCAACTACTTTGTATAATTAGATCAGTTAGAAAGATGAGTTTCCACCACTTTACAACACCTAAGTGGATAACAACATCTGAGATACGGAGAAAAATGGGCTGAAGTTGTGCGTAGTAATTTTACGCGCTCTTTCAAACATCCAAACAGTCGTAGTTTTCTTAGAATCGCAAACGGACTTCCGAGAAGCTGGCGCGTCGAAGAAATCGTGAAATGACGTAGAGAAAGCGACTTCTGGGCAAGTGTATGCTCACGAACTACGCTTTATTAAATCGAGGGGAAGAAAAAGGGATGCTAATAGATTCACGGGTTATTCTCCTCGTCCCTTTCTATTCCTGAATACGCGCGCGAAACCTTATTTCATGACGTCAATGTTGTTGATAGCTCATTCCGGCTAATTCTAGCCAAAGATCTAGCCACTTCCACCGCATGTTTGTGCGGAGTAAGTCACCGCACAACAACGTTACAAGATACGGCTATTGATAAGAGCGGGAGTGACTTAATTTAATTCATAGTAAGAATAAAGGGGCTTCGCAGTTAAGAAGGTTAATGCTCCGAAATAATTGAGAGATTCTAGCAATAAAATAAAAAACTGCAGGTTTCGGATTGCTGGTGCCTTCCAAAATAACCTGGATGGAAAAGTATTTTGGTGCTTGTATCTTGATGTTTTCTTCGGTTTGGGGTTGCCAGATAGCCTGAGGGTATACGTAATATCAGGGGATATCATCAGCGATAATCTGGATGCTATAAAAGGAATAAATGTTGGCAAAAAACGACAGTCTAACTTGAGGATAATGGTAGTTATAAACGGATAAAAAATTTAATTAAAGCGACCTAAATGATCACTCCAAGAGCTGAAAGGAAAACGAAAATAGCGACAAATATAATTTTCTGAGATGCTTTGCTAACTATATCAATCGCAAGAAAATGGAATTTGATTTGCTTGAGGCAAATACCTGAAACCATTACAAAGTACTCCACGGTAAACATTTAGGGTCGAGCAATTAAGCGCTGCTATCTATATACGCGTACTCTCGCAGCAGTATTACTCCATGAATTACCCAACGATTCATTAGATGGATGAGAAGGGTGAGTTTTGCGGGAGGAAACGAAAATAACAACTCTTCTCCAAGGTTGCGATACGGGAGCGATAAAAGTCTCCGTCTTACTACATCCGCCATCATTTTTTCGGACCGTCACTACGGCTTCCTTCATTTGTAAGCCAAAACATCTCGATCGATTTCCCATTCTTCGATCTCCATCATTCTTTCTTTCAAACGTCCATTCATCGGTCCACTTGCGTTCCTTTTTAAGAATCGAAAAAAGGTTAAGGTTTGGAATAGCACGATAACAGCGTACAAGAAGCAAAAGGGTTTCCACGCTATTTTTGGAAATGATCTCTCTCCGAACTGCCTTATTTTATCGAGGGACCATGAATTATATCGGAGATAATCTGAAGGGTTGAGATCCGGGAACTACAGAATGCTACAGGGTTATTTG
Source organism: Pachydiplax longipennis (assembly GCA_036926295.1). Classification (NCBI taxonomy): domain Eukaryota; kingdom Metazoa; phylum Arthropoda; class Insecta; order Odonata; family Libellulidae; genus Pachydiplax; species Pachydiplax longipennis. Next base: position 22,114,557 of record JAVFKF010000026.1, on the reverse strand, counting down.
GGGTTTATGTAGAGGAAATTGGATCCGTCACTCAATTAGAGGAATAGTTCGCCAATGTTATGAAACCCAATTTAGAGTCGAATTCATAGTATTAGTTTGCAAGATCATTATCATTTAATTTTCTGATTATTGTAGGGCTTCAGGATCGAATTTAAGGAGAAAGAGATATTATAGACAGTCTACGAAACATTATTTTAAGTTTACAATCACATCCTAAAGATGGTATGAGTTGTAAGCAAGCATTTTACAAACAGCCGTCTCTCTTTGTAAGGAGATCAAAGGCCTGATAAGGCAGAGGTTGGATTGTTGCCGGGATATTTGTAAACAGTTCTCGGAATTTGCTCAGCCGCGATGATAACACTTCCGGCCAAAATTAGTTCTTTTTTTACTATGAGTGTCAATCAAAGCATGATGCGAGCTGTTAAATCTGATAGAAGAATGTTTTTCTATTTGTAAACAAAATCATTTCTTCTCAAATAGCTCTTGACAAGTAGTGTTTACTATCTTATATTTTATAAGATGGTATGGCAAAGCTTCTATGCTGTGATGAAAATATTGGAGAAGATTTAACATTCCGCTTTTACATTATGAACCGCAATAAAATTTATAAAAATTTTGCCTTTCGTTTCAATATGTATAATTTTTTTATACAGTTATTTCGTTCGTAAATTATCTTAAATTTATAACTCATGGTGCAGAATATTGGATGGAAGGACTGTTTACTTCTCAGTAAGAGTCTCAGAATCGCTAGAGTGAGAGCGCTGTTTATTTTCTTATTCGATATTAGATCTCCACAATAACTTCCGACTAAAATAGATCCGATAAAAACATCGAGCAGGCATGTCTATCAAAGTCTCCATTCGCTTTATGATACAATGAAAGAAATTACTTAGAATACTCTGGATAATCCGAGAACCGTAAACAACTTCTCTGTCTCTCTATAATTAAGCTTGGAAAACGAAATTTAGATTCAGAGTCGAAATATTCCGCCGTTTGAGGGTAGCAACTCACAAGCGCGATCGTCGAAACATACGATATAAGCCGCTGCTGATGAATACTGCGATTGTCGTTCCATTATCACGTAAATCTCACGGACACCATTTCACATCAATGCGCAATCGATTTAAAAGATTATCAGTCAAGCGGTCTTTCCACAGTTTGCAAAGATAAGTTTGCGAGGGTTAATGAAAAACAACGAATGTAGTTCCCAAACCACCGTGGGGGTCCATTTGAGTTTAACAATGGATCGCGGAATACAAGTCCATTAAGCGTTGGAGACCACCTCTTTCACATCTCTCCACTTTATCATCCCTTTGGTTTCCTCAAAGGAGACTTAACTGCGCCAAAAGCACGATACTGTTTTAGCATCGATCCAATTCTGCGAAGCTTCGGGTTCCGAAGCGTTGGTAGCACCGGCTGGCGGTGGGTCTTATACAGGACCCCGTTTTTGGGGGAACGCTGTGAGGAAGGGAGTGGAGGTGAGGAGGGTTAGGGAGGAGTGTTTACGGTTTTCAGCCTCGCCCAACTCTTCCTCCACTGCTCCTCCTCACCCCCAACATCAACGGACACTCGCGTACAAAAATCATACGCAGGGGATACCTGACCACTTCTAACGGCGATGTCAATCCATCACGTTCTCCGAGAGTAAATAAAAAGGGCGGCACTCGTACCGCACCCGCGATCTCGCGGATTAAAACAAAATATTCCAGAGAGTTACAGCGAATAATCATGCCTTTGTTTCGTGAATGCGTTTGGACACGAACGGGTTTGATTTTCAATCAGCGATGCGAAGAATTATGTATAACCCTAAAGAAGAGAGAATGGAACCAGCGATCGATATGGGGCTAAAATTAGATGCGAGTCTCAGGGAAAGCGTATGCGTAAAGATGTCAACAAAACGTGCGTTTTCAGGCGATTGAGAGAATCATTAAACTGAAATATGGCAAAAGATGGACGATTTTGATACCATCCGAAGTTCTACATCCTCATGCAACCAGGTGGAGGATGGATGCGATATTTCACTAAAATCAATGTATCGATTCTAACTCGGTAAAGCGGAGAAACTAAAGGGAACGCGTTTATAAATAAAGACTTTCAGACTCCTTTGTGAAATAAATAGAGAAGTAATCACTTGAAAAACACGTTTCGACAAGGTCAACAAAGAGTCACATCACAAGCACAGGATGGTTAACATCCTGTTCACGCGAACATAAATTTATCCCATATATTGTAGTATTCGTAATCGATAAATCGGGGTACCGCAATCAAAGAATAAACATATATACTTTTGTTCTCAACATCCAAGATAAGGATAAAAGTTAATGCTATTCAGAAAATGAATTAATGGAAATGACATGGCATGAAAGTGGCTCTGAAAACGAAGCACATCAAGAGAAAATGGAATCTATAGTATAAATCAGCAAACAAAAAGAGCAGTTAAAATCACGGATCTTTATCTTTATCAACACGATCGAACTAATCGATGGTTAATCGATCGCGGAAGCATCTCTGATTGCTTATATAACTCGCTCCTTTTAGAAAAACAAACTAACGGCGTTCCAGACCTCGAAAACGATTCGTAGACCTCCATCCGGTAGAAAGGCCGATCGGTTCGTATATGATCTCCATTTTTGGGATTGTTATGTTTCGCCCTATTCCCCTGGAAGAGATCCCTCCGTAACGATTAAGTCGCCATAAAAGGGAACTCATTTTATTGCCTTTGGTTTATGTTTTTTATGATCCACCGAGGAAAGGGAGAGAGCGTAACCCTGGGTTATTAGCGGTAAAAGTTAAGTAAGTAGCACTTTGATGCCCCCATTGATGACTGAGAAGTGTAAACAGGGCGATTTGTCGCGGATGGATGGGAAGTGAATTGCCGTGAGTGCGTAGGAGTTGGCATCACGTAGTGGGAGTCGCAAGGAGCAAGAAGAAGGATCTGAGACGAGGGTGGGAGTCCGTGACCACTGCTCAAATACAGGAGAAGACGAAATTTGCATCTACTCCCACACATGCGTGTTTTTCCTCCAAAGGTCGCTGAATATTCGATGGACTCGGTCGCGTCTCTAGGTATGCATTTCCGGTAAGGTGTTTCACGAAGGAAGGTTATAGAATAAAGATTTATGGAGCGCCTACGATAGCTGAAGTAGCAAAGAATGGCGAGAAGAAAGGTGAATGATAAAATCCAAGAGTGCCTGACCTACGACTCTTTGACCAAAAATAGCTCTCGAAGAAGTCTCGTCTATTTTTCAACATTGGCATAGCACGAAGATGATGCAAACGAAGGTTTGGATATTTGCACACGTGATAGAGCAGTTTTGCGGAAAACGAGAAACGAGAAAATGGATTCCAGATTGTCGACTATTCCAAAGTTGTATATATCAAATCTTTTGAAAAAAAATTCAGATCCACAAAGCAAACAACTTCCCAGACTGATTTCATTTTTTCCCGGAAAACTGAATAAAGAAACCCTAAGTTTTGGTTGCATAACTTCCAACAAAAAACCATACTTTGGACGCCAAAGGATGAATGTATTGCTTCACATCAGAGGATTTCTACATGCACTATGTTCTCCGCGCAGTAAATATATTAGACCTTGAGCTTTACTACGGCTCACTTGCAAGATAAGGAATTGTGAATAATGGAATTGACATGATCAAGGCTAACTTGCTGGAAAGAACTGATTGAATTTAAATAAACCCAAGGATTTCGTCGAAAAAATCAATATGCTAACTAAACAGGCTATGGGGTCAGTAAATTCCAACTGCTGTGATTTTTTAAGGGGAGATTCCAAATGAAATTGACATATTTCACAAATCATTTGACATTTAATTATCGCAATCATTTAACTGAGTTTAGGGCGCTATCAAACCGTCAAGGATAAGAACTACTATTTATATTGCCTTAATAGAAACAACCGATACAGTATCAACCTCTTTGATGATGTAGAGACGGATTTAGAAACTTATCAAGAGAGAGGGAGGAGACAAATTTCTTATGAACTCATCTCCAATGAACGTTTAACTTCCATTTTGAGGTGATGAATGCAGTAGACGTATAGCGATCTAATAAAATTTTTATAATCAGATTTTAATTCAAGGTCCCCGTCACATCCTTGGCAGATCACTGGTACCACAAAGTCATCAAGGTAGGAGCGGTGGCCCCTTTGGACCCCTCTCGGATCTGCTGATACGATGATACGGTCCATAAAAATGAGAATCGCCCTAATAGAATAGCCACTTTAAGGGCTTTCGTCCTTTGTTTTGGCAACCAAAAACCACCGGCGATTCCCTTCAATCAGCAAGCTCACGCAGCACGCGTTACCCTTTAATGAAAAAGCCCTTTCACTCGGACGGCGCAAATTAAGTCTACCGAGCGTAAGAAAATCGACCGGAGACGTATCGATCCCCCCTACGGATGGAGGTAAAGCTCACCTTTTTCTTCTTCGGGAGCTCCTCGAAGGCGTCAATGAAAATGCCCTCATCGGTCGTGTTAAGGGTCGACCACCGGCTGTTGCTGTTGTAGGCGGTCACGCTGCCGTCGCTGGAGAGAGGGGGCGAGGGCGTCGAACGGTGGCCTCCGTTGCCGCTTTGCCACGATGAGCCCAGGGCTGCATCGCTGCTGCAGGGCGAGAGCTGCTCACCCCAAGAGTAGGCATCGCTTTTGATGGGGAAACCTGCAAAAAGGGAGAGAGGTATTGTTAGAGAGGTCCGATTGGCGGAGTAATCAACGGGTTTGTAGGCTATCGTAGGTTTACAGGGACCGTGATTTGGATACAGTAAGAACAACATCAACTAGATTAGGTATGGCCAATCTATGATACATTACACGATTTTAAAGCGGTGCATCGACTCCGGAGAGGATTCAAGAATAATTTTCTTACTTATTTCACGAATGTAAACACAAATACAATCATTAAATAACTTAAAGGATAACTCTAGAGAGTAATTTAAAAGTATTAGGAGAAATTCAGTGAAAATTCATATTAATAAAACGAAGAGGAAATAGAAGGTTATTTTCCACAGAGTTGAAATTCTGTGGAAAGTAAACCTTTTATTTCTTTATCATTATTCTCTACACAGCGCATTTATCATAGTTTATAATTGTAGTCAATGACTGATTATTGTGATTTGCATGGCTCATCTGGCAAGTAATATAAAATGAATCAGTTTTCACACATAAAAAGGATCTTCTGATGAATATACGCAAAGCAATTTAATTGCATTCATCTTAGAAAATCATATCAACCGAACTTCTTTTCGTAATCGACGAAGATTGTATCAAGAACCGATTTTTTTCCGCAGATCTTCATTTTGAAACTAAGTCAAGGTATACAACGCACGTGGATGTAACTATTAAAATGAAAGAGTTTGTCAGGGATCACAACCGTCTGCAATAAACACTAGGAGAGGAGGCTACCCTTCTGGTCGCCTCAGCGTGAAGTTGGTACTTAAAGAGGTTTTACCGGGCTTATCGTGAGCCTGCGGTGAAATTGGGCTTTGAAGCAAAGACGATTATGGCAGGAGATTTGAGCTACCAACCAAAGGGGTGACGCGATCTTCAACTGAGGCATCGTTTGATGTGGGATACAGGGTTACCTTTTTCCGATTTCAAATTAGAGACTGAGCCCTTCGTAGGTTCGATATGTTTTTTATGGATGTATTAGGAGGAATATTCTCAGACCTGAAGTATTGATAAGAGATTAGATACAGAATTCTCTACAGTTTCAAATATTACATACTGTATCCTTTACGTAATTCATCTCTTGAAAATGGAAAATATTAGTGACTTAAGGAATATCGAGACTTCTTACTCTTTAGCGCTCGTGATATCGACTCTTTCATTGCATTAGAAATGTATAGGGTAATTATTCTAAATAATAATTATATTTGTCGAAAAATCCATTTTATCTTACCGGATTCTCATCATAATTTGTCTCACAATTTTTCAGATAAATTACCGATTCAGGAAAATTTCTCTTTATAGTTAAGAGAACGGTACGCTAAGTCATTTAATGATGTTTGCTTCAAATGAAAATAGCGTATCGAAAAATAGAAATTCTCGCAGTGGTTTCTAAACATACATTTCCGGAGATAGTCGCTTCAAAAATCCCTGGATCTTAAATTGATCGCGGCGTTACGCCAGTAACACTCCTGTAATAATTTATCAGTCCTTGAGAGCTAAATGAAGGAACTCTTATAGATACATAATAAGCGAGATCGGTTCACCCGGTTACAAAACAAACCATATCCGATGAAAACATGGCTGATTTCTTTCATCCCTCGCGATAACTGCCGTATGTATCCGAAGGGAGAACAAATTAAATTCGCGCGTGAATGGGAATTACGTGCAAGGACACGTTGTTTACGGCCCTTCGAAGTGGCTGCGCCATAGGCTGTTTGTTCTTCGACGAAAAAATACACTCGTTTGAAGGAATGCAGATCTGGTGCGGGACCCCGCGGAGTTAAATCAAGCTCAACCAAATACTTTCGATGGCTGCAGGGGGGTTGCACTGATTTTAAAGAGGAAAGAGTTTAGCGGAAAAAATATGCGGCAGGAATATGCGTAGGTGAAAGGAGATACGCACTGGAAAGCAGACGAGTACACCGTTTTCCCTCGCTTTTTTTCGGATTGCGACGCAGCCGATGGCTTCGCTGGTCTCTCCAGGGAATCGGACCCGGACTAATACCGAAAAATATTGGATTACCCGAAAGAGTACCTCGCCCGCACTTGAAGGGAAAATTCCGGGAGGAATTACCGGTGCGTTCAGACTTCGGTAACGAAACGGATTCAGACTCTTCGGAGTGTAAAGTGCACTGGGAAACAGATGAATTTATACCCATCTTTGCATATTCAGGAAAAGAATAGAAAATTCCAACCGCTAGCGATAGAGCTCCGTTACGAATTAGCTCAATAATAATTTAAAATTTACTATGTAGACCTCAAGTAATGTTTCCACCAAGGAAAAAATTAGAATTCGAAGCAAAGGAATAAAATCAGCATATTGTATTGTCACATATCTAAGTACTGCCTAGGTTTCTTTTCCACGTGTATTTAACATTGGAAAGGAGTTATGAAACATAAGTGAAATTGTATAATAAGCAAAGAGCTCCAAAGACTGCTTTTAGTTTGTGTACATGAAGCACCAAGTTACACCTCAAAACATAACGTTCAATGGTAATCCCATTATTGTGAAAGGAGTAACTAGGAACTTGAATGTCATGGGAGGCACTATGCAGTTTCTGTTTACTTCTTTTACTTCCTGAAACAATATCTAAGGAATAAAGTACGTTCATTTCAGAACGACAAGTTGAGTATTAGCGGAGGTGTAAAGGGATTTTAATATTTCAGAGATATGATTTTGTTTTACCATCTGAGTAAAAATATACATTGTAAAAATGTAACCCCCATACCTTTTAGAATTTATTCCAGGAAAGAGTATGCGGTATACATTTTAAAGCATACTTAAAAACTTAAAAATGTAATAATGGATTTTTACGAGACATAGTGAAAAGAAATCCAGAATTATGCATTTTTCCGGAGATTCTAACCTCTCAGCTCTATTTCTAGTATCTTGGAACTTACGATCCTACTATGCACTATTGTTGTATAAAGCCTTATACTTTTTTATATTCTTTTGTAACATAATTCTCTCCAAACGTTTAATTATTCTAGTTACTCTCAAAACGTCTTTTTATCGGCGAATTTCTGAAATCTGACAGGAGTCCGTATGCTGAACTTGAAAATCGTTAGGCTAATTCCTTGACCCTCTTGAAAACAGATGACAGTCGTAAACAAAAGAAAAACTCTATGGCAAACCACTTTTATAGTTAGTTGAGACTCCCCATCACCAAAGTTCTTTCCACAGTGCGCCACCCATAAAAAACCCCTTAGGTAGTATTAGAGTGTTATAGAGACGTCTTCATTTCGCTAGACGTCACATTAAAGTCTGACTAATGAAAAACGAACGAGGAAATGGAAGTAGGCATGCATCACATTTAAATATCACGGGAACAATCATCAGTCCACTTCCTCTCCTCATAACTCCGACAACTCCAAACAGGAAGAATAAATCTACTGCCCTCGCCGCAGAGTGGTTCGTAATAACCTTCACGGTGACTACTCTCGCTTCACTCCCCCTCATCAGGAAAGCCATCCCCTATCACTCACCCCTTGCGTTCCTTTGGAAATCGGGGGAGTTTTATTCAATGCACGAGGGTGGGGTGCAAAGGGGTACGCCCTCAAGCAGCCAAAGGATTAACCGTCTTTTATTCTTTTGTTCGCTTTCACGCTACATGAGAAGATGCCGCAGTTAACATACATACCGAACTATTGTGTTTGGCGGCGTAGAGGATGTCTGAAAGGAGGGATTTGCCTCCGCCTACGCACTACTGCGATGGAATTTTTAATATTTCCTCAAAGGGCGGAAGATTTGTAAATGTTCGTCCAGCAAGATCGAGAAAGGTTTTAGCATTAGAAATCCCTGAGTGAAAATAGCCATATATAACTGGACGGCTTTCGATGAAAAAGACTAATTTTGCAGTTAAACTTGGTCATTTTCCAGTTCCAAAAATTATGCATTAGATATGATATTTTTACTTTTATGAACTAGTTCTTCGGTTTTCAATTTCGAGACCTTCTCGAGCAACATCTAAGTTTCCCTACCTGAGGTTACCGTATCTTAGGTTAGTCGATTTATTGCTGAATATAATGTAATGAAGGTAAATTGCGGTATTAAATTATCCCAGTAACATTCGGCTCAGCTTTCCAATACTGATATATTGGTTTACTTCAAAAATGTATTTCTTGATGTGAGGGTTACTAAAATTCCGATCTTAGCACCGGTACAAAAAAGACGTGGAACAGCTGGTTCACGAGAAAAATGCATGGAAAACTGAAGTGTCACCGGTTTCCACCGCACAGATTGCTTCGGTAGGACAAGAGAACAGCTGCGTAGATTTAAAGTGAGTGCAAAAAGCAGTTTAAGCTTACGAGAGATTTAAAAAGATACGTTTCTAATGTTCTTGACCGGTAGTTTGTTAATTAAGTCCCGAATTTTCACCGTTCACGGTACATCGTCAGTTGTTTACTCGAAGATAATGTCAAAGGCAGACAAAGTTCCCGGTGTTCAGCATATATACCTTGTTTTGAAGAGATAAGCAGAACCGGATGGAAAGAAAGCATACTCCGTTAATTAAATATCGTGACCCGAATTTATAAAGAGAAAGTAAGCAAATTCCATTTTATATACAATATATACATGTCACATATTATTATAATGTATTAGTATTTGGCTTAGTATACTACGTAAAATACAGTATACTTATATTCATAAGTATTATATACATTTATTGTATGATAATCTGAAATATATCTATGTGGAATGTTATATTATACGTTTTAAAGTATAAGCGAGATATCAGTGTTGGGTGAAGCTTCGTTTCATTTTATTACGGGGTATCTAAAATTTACAATAATTTGACCAAAAAATGACAGCTACCGTAAGCCATAAGATCCTCATTCTGTAAAACACAAAACTGCAGCATTATAGCTGTCAAAAACGTCAGCTGGAGACGAACACCACATTTTTTTTCTCCAAAATGAAACGTCACTCACCAAAAAACGCCCTCTACAGCACGTGAAGATTTAGAGGGCGAAACGGGACACGAACCACCAAGCCGAAAAGATTTTGTCGACTTAAAAAAAAATTCAACATGGCGAGAGAAGAAGCCACTCGTATTTTAAAAAAAGTGGTTGTATATACATATACAGCAGCGAGGGAAATGAAAGCCCTAATGGAGGGCCTGTGTGTGTACGGTGGATGGGATTGGAGTACGTAAAGTGTCGCAAGGGTGGGGAGGCGACGAAACTTAGATGCGTTAAGCTTGCAACAAGTGTTTCCCCGGGGAAGAGCTCAGGGATGCAGCGGAAAAAACCAGAAGCCGGATCACATATATTATTCATTTATCTTCCTTTTTTTCAAACCGACCTACGAAACAGGCTGGCAGGTTACCTCGGGGTGAAGGAAGCGGAACCCCGTCCTTTTTCTTCTCGGGAGGGATCGGGTCCCAGAAACTGGTCGCGAAATTAGCTGCCGAAACTAAAAGGTTTCGCTTGTTCGATGCAAGGGTAAGGAAGGACGTGTGTGACTTCGAATGAGGGAAATGCTATTTCCAATTGTCTACTCCGAGATAGTGAAGTGTTGCGGGGGCTCGTTAGGAAATGCGGGTGGACGGCTTGACATGCCAAGGAGTCAGGCGACGGAAATCAGTTGAGAAAGTTAATTTCTCGGCAGGGTAGTAGTACCAGGTTACCACTTTGGAGAGGGGAGATATGGGAAATCTATCCTGAAGAATTAGTAATATGTTTTATGCGTGCACTTTGGTGGAGAAAGGGCTAGTTTTGCCCTAGCAATATCGATGTTCTATGTTCAAATCCTAGTAATACCAAGACTGCTAGTGTATGTTATTTGGTGTGGTTATAATTAAGAGGGGTGTTTTTAGACTTAATTTAACTTGATAACGGCGTCACGATAATTATTGTTCGTATGCATTTAACTAATTTTTTAACGATAGCATTTAGGACTTTGAGAATACAGGAGGATTACTCGATAGAATGTGAAGAATCACTCCATTGACTTAAGAAAAACCTTTTTTATTCTTTAATATGAGTATGATTTCGATCCAGGGATAGATGCATTGGAACGGCAACTTTTTCTTCCATTACGAACGTAGTATTCGTTATGGAACGTTTGAACGGTTACTTTGTGACATAGCATTTAAATATAATTTAAAAAAGTAATTTTACCTCATTAAATCGAGACAATTTGAAATGAACCGATTCTGAGAGCTGCTCACTTGAAAGATCATATAAAAACGGAGGAGATAATAATTGCGAGACACCTCCACGAAACTCATCGCATTCACCCCAAAATCCACCCCAATCCCGCTGAATCCGCTGCTTGAAAATTTCCCATTATCTCCACCCTCAGCAACCAACACTTCTTACAGACACGTGAAAAAAAATTCAAACGCGAACGAATTTAATTAACCCGCCCGCTCTCTCCCACTTCACATACGGAGACTGGGGGAAGAATAAAAAGGAACGTACGACCCTTTGAACAGGAGGCTCGCTGATTGTTATCCCCGTAATGCGGAGGTGACGGCACGTCTCACGAAATCCTCGCACAAATGTTCCCCCTGTCGTGGGCGGAAAGATCTCCCGTCAGATAGCACAGGAATCTCCACAGAGAAGAGCTGTTTATTCTGATTCACGCTCCTGTTCCTCTCAAATCGTCACCTCCCTTGCACCCTTCGCGAGGAGCACAATCCTTCCTCCTGATATACGACTCCCCAAGTTTCTTTAGCTTCCTAAACCGGAATCTCGCCACACTGACCTCGACGTGCCCTCGTGCGTAAAGCGGGGGCCCAGCTGGCAGAGAGAAACACTCCGTGCACTAGGTGCAGGAGATAGCAGGAGGCACGTTCCATTAACCTTTCGCGATGAGAATACTTTTTTCGTTAACATACACTGGATCCCCTTACTTTTTCTTTCGGAAATACTAAGTCCCTTTGGTTCACTCGCTGAGAAATGCTCTCTTCAAAACTATGCTCACTCAAAACTAGTTTTCAATGTTATTCACACTTTCAATTATAATTTCGGTACCTGACATTGTGTGTCAGATAAGCTGTCGCACGTGCATGATAACCCATCAAACTGTATCACTAGGCGATTTCTGGCGATTATTACGCATAATCACCTGTTGCATTATAGATGGAATTGCGTTGCGGAGTAATTGCTTATGTCATAGAGCGTTGGTGAGTGTATCACGGTTGTATGTTTGACGATTGGTTTTATGTGACGGAATTCATCATTGCGCCTGGTGTCATATTTGTAAGTTGATTTTAATGCATGTATTAGTCAATCTATTCGCATGAAATGTGTTCTGAATACCATGTTTATCATTTCTAATCCACTAATAATAATAGATATAACAAAAAATGTAATAATCTCAATAATGGTATTTATTACCATTGAGATAAAAACAATAGCAACATATTATCATAGTCTTAGTAACATGATAAAATTTGGTACTTTGGATATTAGCAATGTTGGGGAGTCATATACAGTGGAATCTATGGTAAGGAAGAATAAATTACCTTACTGGATGAATGCGTTGCAATAAGAGATAAAAACGTCTTAATTCAACATTCGATCTTGACATATACTTAATCGATAATCTTATTTACTCATTTTCCGAGCTGAAATGGGAATGTAGAAGTCTCTTCTTCGAACTCTCTTCATCAATGCCATGAATAACCTTAGCCGTAAACAATAACAGAGCTGTTATGGATGCGGAATTGACTGAGCCTTAAACGAAAGTAAAGAAAATACGCACGATTCACTCATTCCGCAAACGCGCAAGTAGCGGCGCTGCATTTATAAATTACCGCCAAGGTCAATTAAGTACAAGTGAGCATGCACCAGGCCTTGATCGCGAGTTGTAACAAGATATTTTTTCACACTCGACTACAAAACTTCCAGGATACATTCCTTTATCCTTTGGGCGTGCGTAGCGATATATTAAGTAGCGCAATAGCGTGAATATATACAAAGTAATGCACGAACCTTCCGTTTAATTTTATTTCCGTGCATTTAAAATAAATAACCAATTACATTTTATATATATTTAAAACAATTTTCGGAAACTTTTTTATAGTAGTATAAAGCTTAAAAATTTCTTCTTTTCTTCGAAATCTTCTAAAAAATGTTCCGAGTGACCTTCAAGAAATTCTTCGGATTTTCAAAAACTTAAAAGAAGTGAGGAAACTTAGATATTAATATATTATAACGAGTTAATTCACTATTGAGGAACTGAACACGAGCGAAAATACAGGAAAATCGGGAAATAGGTTCTACGGAAGGTCGCATAGAAAGGTGTCTGTCGAGAAGCCCTTGTATATCACGTCCTAGAAAACGTATTTACATAAATAACCGCCCTGATTAAAATAACGAACTAATTCACACGTATTTCCGGGAAACGTGTTTTACCCGTTTTAGGAGCGCTTCTTATCGCCCGGATCGCATAGGAAATTTAAACGAGGGCCTATATTGTAATAGACTAAAGAAGTAGAGGTGGCATGTGGTGATTAAATAATGAACCTGGCGATTTCTGAGCGATAAGAGAATGGGATTATAATTTTTAAAATAGCTAGTTTACAGAAAAAAGTAGATAGGTAAATGTTATAATTGCCGTTAAGATGGTATCACGAATTAGAACAATATAAGCAGAATTAGGTGGATGTAAACATTCGAAACTCTTTATGTTATTACCCTTACGTAATATTTTGATTTAAAATTAAACGACGGAAAATATGAGAATAAATTCACAAAGAAAACAAATGTTTTTAAGTTTTATCCTTCAAATTTTCCGTTCATATTGTTTAAAATACAAATTTTATTACATTCACGGAGTAAATTAAATTTCATGAGGTATACTAATTCGAAGCATTTGCAATCAATCGAATACACATTTTTAATATAATACGAGGTGATTTTTCTACGAATTTTTCTACATGTGTGTCATACCTGCAACGAATAGATCGGAAATAGATCGTTTGAAAGCTTCAGCCAGTAAAAATATTGGTCTTCATTTTAACATAAATAGCAGTAGAAATATATAATTTCCTAAGTTTAATTTAACATAAATAGAAAAATATAATTTCCTAAGTGCACGAAACTGATTGGAATGAATTCCTTTTACTACGTAGGATTGCTGCTAAGAATCTTGAATCACGAGAAGATTCACCATGAATCCCAACTCATGCTACCTCTGCCCTAAAGAAAAGTACTGAAAAGATGAGTGCATTTCCTCCTACATCACGAGAACATGCGACGTAAACAAGATACGTCGTCCCGCGGCGTAAATCACAGTCACAACAAAGGAAGCAGTGCCATCTTCATGCATACGAAGGTTATGGAGGTAGGAACTCATTAACAATTCTTCACCTTCCCTAAGTTCTTCTTCCAGTTCACTGAGGCGTGAAGAATATTTCCAATTTCTCTAGCAGCGGGAGTCGCGTTCGTAAAATTTAGGGAAGGCCTTCAAACAATGTAAATTTGCATTTTCGCCAGAGGAAAAATATTTACTACGTTTCTTGTGAGATCATACTTACACCTGGAATCAAAATCGCGGAGTTTTACTAGGGAGGACTGATAATAGAGAATCCTTCCATAGGAAATGCGAAATTAATTTAATGAGCGTAAATAAAACATTTCAACGATTTTTTCATACTTAAGCGAATATGAAATACCGATATGAAATTGAGTGAAAGACAGTGTGAGAGTAAATAGATAACCGGTCGAAAAGGTTACGCAGTACATAGTAAATTTAGATAAAAATTTACATTGAATTTAACAATTCCTAACCACATCATTATTTCAGGTAAAAAAACTGAAGTATTTTATTTTTAAGATAGTATCTAATCTAAATAGCGCTACGAATAAAGCTAATGAATCCTTATCTAATTATTTACTATCTGACATTCAATAATTTCAGAAATATATGAATTACGTGAAGGAGGCAAAATTTACTTTCGATTTCCTGAGAGGCGGCCGTCATGTTAAGGAAAATCATTACCCTGAAAGAAGGGATTAAGAGAGAGACTATCCTCAGTTTCTTTCTCCTTATTGTGAAAAAATACCGGATTCTGGTTTAGATACAACTTTAAGTGATTTGATAAATACGAGTGTATAATTCTTTTCATTTTGCATACAATCCTTCATCCGAGGAGTCGTAGCATTAACGTAGGCTACCCTAAAAGCCGAATTTCCGTAGTTGCTATATTTCATGGACATCCAGCGGGGATGGAAAATGGGCATCTTGACGCGATGGTCACGGTATACGTCAACCCACAACAAGTCCGGCACTAGAGAACAATTCCGACGTGGAACAAAAGCCTTCCGTACGAATTTCACATCGGGGCCAATGCCAGAGCGGGCTTATTGTTGTTTGGCGGGGGTCGACCAGGAGAGAAGGAAATAACCTCTTTTTCCTCACATGTGAGTCTCGAAGGGACGCTGGGAACTGACACAACCTCAACCGGATTTCTTCCTATTATCGTTATTTTCCGAACTCTTCCTTCCGTCGAGATCTAAAAAGGATTTCATCAGCTTGGACGTTTCCATCGCTCTGGGTTATCGCAATTCCGAAGTGACCCACGCTTCTTCGAAAATATATATATATAGAGATAAAGTCACCGAAGTCGATGCTTTTAACGGTTCCTCTGATTTGTCAGGGACGCTGTTTGCTCGCAAAGTATGTGCGAAACAGACATGGCTTTGAAGACGAGACTGTTCTCTCAATGAGAAATTGGCATTTTTTGTTATGACATGGTATGTAGCATGGTTATGACAAAAATCAATCAAGAATTGTATGACAAATATATTATAAAGCTTACATATGAGTCATACCTGTAAACGGTTCTGGAGAAACCACTAAGTTATATTTTCTCTATTTTAACCAAAAAGAATCAACTAAAAATCTAAAAATATACTATCTACCTCAGGTTTATGAGGGTATAACTGAAATTCTTACATTTTGACTTAGAACAATTAAATTTTGTCAGTGAATGTAGAGATATATGAATATGGAGATGCTGCAAGAGACCAAATCAGTAGATATTTTCTATCGGAATCATATCGTGGGATCTATAATACTGATTATGATGCATTAACTTTAACGAGAAAGACTTAATTGCGAATGTTCGCAGGTGTCACCCAAACAGAAGGAGATTTATTGAGGGATGCATAGTGATAATTGGTGGTCTCAAAGAAAATTTCCTTTTATCTAGTATTGAATCTTGTTACCTCGACATTTCAATGAATCCCCTATCCTTTTTTACGATTTTCTTAAAGATCTAGTCGATAACGTGGCTCATTATCGAGCAGGCACTTACAGCAACATCTATCCTATAGTCTGAGGATGGAAACGCCATTGAGATTTGCATCTCGGCATTTCAAGGATTTGGGTGAAATGTATTTCAGCCGAAAAAAAACCGGTAAACTGAGAAAAAATATATCGAGCATCAAAATAAAATCAAACGAAGGAAAAGATAGGATCCAAGACTTGAATTCGGAGCTTTTTATTCACCAAAATCCGAGGCTCGATATTCATACATCGACATCAAGGTAGAAAGATTAGACTAAGCTGTCTAGTTTTTCCATCATACATCGATATCCATTCCCGAAATTAGACGATGAAATACCTTTCCTTCCTTTAGGGAATTTATAGAAGGAATTTCGAAGGAAATTCGGTACTTTAAGTGGAAAATTTGTACGAAAAGAATCAGCTTGCTCAGAAAAAATCTTACGGGTAACTTCCACATTTCCGGAAAACCTTAGATAGACAAGCGGAAAAGAAAATTATTACGTAAGGTATGCTTTCATTACGATCTTTCGTCCGATTTTCCAACTCCTGATAATTAGCAACCGACATGTCGTAATTGTCCTGATAACGCGAAAGGAGATGACGTCAGAAATGTTACTGCATCAGCCTTGATACCGATGAATGTGAACATCGAAAATTTCATCATTCTTCATATTTATTTCTCAAAGGATTAAAATCTGTCGTAAGGAAAGTTTGACGAGATTAATTTTCGAGGTCCTCGACTGTTTACGAATCAGTCGCTTCAAATGACACAATAAATGAAATGGGAATTCCTTATCGGAGACTTTGGGATCGCAAGGCTAAGAGGTTAGGATAAAAATGAGAAACATATACAAATGAAGGCTCCAGAAAGTTCGTGAAAACAATTGAAAAATGAGCTTAAACCAAAGTGACCTAAATATGTATTATAGCAGCAGGAAGTTCAGTTTACGATTCGAATCTCTTGAGGTCAATTGGTCTCCATAAATAAGCAGGCAAGGTAGGCAAATGGTTCGGAAACGTCGTTCAATACCTTACTTGCAGCAGGGACGTTTGTCGCTATTGACTCTTTCAGTTACCGGAGGGTTATTCCCGTTGTTGCAATGTATGGAGACTTGCGGAATGATATGTCGTGGTTTATTTCCCGTCCTGAAGAACGCATAAGACTGAAGTAACTAGAAATAAGCGTTAACAAGGATAGTAACAAATTTTATAAGAATAGTAACTGATTTAAAAAAGGTGAGTTAGAAGCTTAGCTACAAAAAGGATTTCCGTTAGGGTAATTAAAAATAATTATACATCTCAAAAGTATTCATTCCACCACATAATCCTAATAACCACATTATTAACTTCGTTGTAGCTTTGTGGTTATCACTTAAACGTAAATTGTGAATATGAATTAATTAAAATTCAAAATATAAAATTAGTGGTGAAAATATTAACTGCAAACAAGGAAGTAAAAAATATCTCTCACTATTTCCAATTATTTATTAGTGATGTTATGATTGATAGCTTCTTAAGAAGTTAAATTAAGTGACAGATAAGGAAGGGCAAATACATATTAATCTTTACCGGAAGTTTGTCTGACCCAACGGTACATATTGGAGTTTAGTAATTCAGTAATTAGAATTTCCTCAAATGCCTCTTTAGATCTCAAATATCTATAATTTATTCCTCGGTTGAATGTAGCAATTCTCTAATCCAATCATTTTCAACTCTCCTCAGCTACGCTATCTTTCGTTTCGTTATCATTTTAGTTTGTCAGCCTAACCCATTTTAACTCTGAATAAATAGTCCTGAAAATGTTAATTATATCGATTTCCACATGGAAACACATTTCTAATCCCAATCTGCCAGGCATGAAAATGCCAATCAACCAGTATCGTCCATCAACTTTTTGTAGACTTCCTCTGAATGCTAACGTCTTTATGATGTATATTTAATGAATCAATCCTCTGCGTCATTATACCCACAATTTCCACTGAAAGAACATTTCTAATCTACTAATGATACACTAGCTCGAGCTGCATTTCCGGGGAGAGACACCATACCCTTTCCGTACGAGCAACAACGGGTTATCATAGGCAGGGAAAAACCACGGAGCAGGGTTTTAATCGGCTATCGAGTACATGCACCGCCCTGTAATTTGTATTCAGGCGTATCTATCGGAATCAGCTACAAAAAGCGACAAAATCCCCGGAAAATTATGCGTCACTCAACGCTCCGAGGGTCAGGGTTATCTGTGCATCAACGTGAACAGTTGAACTTGCGCGACACCTGAAAGCACCTGTTCCAACACTACTCGCCGTGGGAAATGTCCATGAACACCGTAATTTCGTCACGGATAGGTTCGGTAATTGTTATTAGCAAATTATAAAGGTCCAAACCTCCCGATGAGGCTTTTGATAGCTAAAATCCATACCTTAGAACTTAATGAAAACTTCCGAGATTTTTCTTCCTTTACTTCGAGATTCAACCGTGAGATGGCGCTTGTTCGAATTGTCTGGATCTGGACGTGGAATCGGAAAAATTGTTTTTGTGTGCTAAAGTTAGTTGGAAATTGGTCAACTCAGAGTTTTTAGTCTGTCGATTGTATACTGAGAATGATCTGTAAGATGAGTAATTACCGACTGCCTATATATTAGCTTAGCTGATATATTTTTCTAGGTTCAAATAAGTCTCGATGAAATCTTTGAATATTTACACCCAACCATTTTCTGAAAATATGTATACATTTGAATTCTGCTGGCTACAACTATTGCAATAATAATATATATTATCAAAAGATGTTTTTTATAACTACAACGACCATATATTATAAGATTTTGATAAATGACACAAAATTAATTATTCTTTGTGTGATTGTAATTGTCGCACACCTCTCACTTGTATCTGATCACTTAAAATGTGTATATTTAATATTATATCGGAACTTGGTATAGTATTATTCATAACTTATGCTTAAAGGAGAGATTACATTAGTGAGCCCTAAAATAATTTTCAGGATACGACACAATCTGCATAGAGTGAAGGATATTCTTAGTGTACCATTAATAGTTTTTTATGAGTTTTTTCATTACTGAATGTCATTGATAACATCTCCTGCTAAGTATTTACGTTTTCCAATTCAAGTCCAGAAATGTTAACCGAATACCCACTCAGGATGGTGGTAAATTTCCCTATAACAGTTCTCTCCGTAGTTGGATACGTCTCGAGACGGTCCTTGCGTCAATTCGGGCCAGACTACAAAACACAGAAACCCTTCGGGGAAGTTGGTCCCGTCTTATTTCGTACCTCTCCTTTTTTCGTCCCATCCCCACTCAAACCGAAATCTTTGCCCTTCCTGCTTCTGGTTCACCACCCCCTCTCGAGTCAGACAGGTTGGAAAACTTATACACCTGGCCATCGCTGAGCCAAACCCATTCAGAGCCCCCCACAATGCTTCATGCATCGCCTGCTCCCCGCCCCCAGTTCCTGCATCCAGCCCCACTTTCGCCCTCCGGTCGCCTCCGTGGCTAGCCCTTTCGGCGGGGAATACCACCGAGGTGGGAGTCGATGTCTTCAGAAGACGACAAAGAATCCCTTTGAATTCTAGGAAATGTCTGAGGCGAATACGGGTTTTCGGCTAACCTGTCCATCAAGGTTACGCAGGGAAAGAACCGAGAGAAGAACCTCTCGTCTGGTGTCAAGGTAACTCTTCGATCCATCTTCTCATGGCCTGAAGATATAGAATGCACTTGCTACACGGTGGAAGAATTATTAACACAACAATAGAAGGAAGTTTAGTTTCCTATAGTATTTTAGCTTTTGTGTTTCATAGGAGGAATTTCTTAAAGAAATATACGCATAATATCCCTATAGAAACATAGGATACGAGAAGGGTTACCACAAAGTGAGGAGTTCATCTCGATGGCGTAATTTAGGGATTGGAAACTCGGGTAAATTTTCTTTAGATCGATGAAATGTACAGCGCAAGCAACGCATTCAACTTGTTACTAAGCAAGATATTTTTTCTCTAACGAATCTTGTAGCGTTCATTTCCCACATAACAACCAATCTTCCAGAAGATTCTAACCCTTTCTTAGAATGGAGCGCTAAATGAACCTAATTACGTAAGAATCTCAGAATTAGGTTCATTTAGCGCGTATATTGGTTCATATTTGCTTGATTCTTCGACCTGCATCTTTTTGGCTCAGGAATCTGCAAGAGAATGTAATCTACGAAGCCAGTGAGGAAATTTAATTTTCTTACTAGAAAAAGAATTCCATATATACAATAATTAATCGAGGATTGATACTATGAAACAAAGTAGTGAAAATCTCGGAAAAAGTAACTCAATCTCAGTAAAGGAGAAGTGAGTCTTTCTACAATACTAATGTAAGCAAGAGGAATGAAGAAATAAGAAGAAGCAAACATACTTGAATAGTATATAACAACGATAAGACTTGATGAAGTCTTAACGCATGAAACCTAGGGAAAATCCTGGCTCACGCGCTACTACTTTGACGCCCATCGAAATTCTGACGTTTCAATATTCGACGAAGCGGAAGCAATCTAAAACGACGTCGCATCTGTCAAACTTTCGAATCGAAGCGATCGCCACATTTCAATTTTCATCGGAATGTAAACAGGAGGGAATCAATCAATCTTGAAATTTCCTCCATCTGATCCCACTAATGTTGATTAGCAGACCAAGGCCGGAAATTAAGAAGGAAAACCACTCCCCCATGGAGGCTCTCTAAATACCCTCCTCCTCGTTATAACGGCATATTACCATTTGATTCGTCTCAGCTGTCCAAATAATGTCCTCATTACATAAGAGCATCTTCCATCATGTAAAATACGACCCAAAGATTAAATCAACGATTTATTGAATTCGAAAGGTATATATTTGAATATTTTGCGGGAAATGGATTGTCTTCCCAGTAAAAGGTGACATTGAATGTTATTGCATTATTCCATTTCATATAATAAATTCACGAACACCTGAGATGCATGAATACCACCTATAACATTTATAGCAAAGTTAAGAAACTTTTTCCAGTCAAGAAATTTCGAGTGGTCATACTTATTGCGAAACGCGGAAGGGTAAGGATAAGCTTTTGCATTTAAATAATAATAACAAGAAAATTTGAAGTCTGAACAGATTACTCGACAATTTCAACGAATAATTTCGAATTAACAGTGAGGTTCAACTCATCATTGGGAAAATAATAACCATCATCATAGAAAATATCAAGGCTATTATCTGTTTTATTTTGCTTTAAATCTCAAACCTTCCTTGATCCATATAATATTTATATTTTACGGCTGTGAATAGAATTCAGTGTCATTGTCCATTTTTAAAGAAAAAAGACCCGGAACGAAATTTCTTATATTATTTACACCAGCACTAACTGCTTCTCGAATGCTTAAAGTAACAAAAAACTCAAATCTCAGATGATTAATGATAAAACTTGAGCGAATGGCCGACTTCCTCGTGCGATGGCAATCATTAGCTTGAAAACTTCAAAGGTATCATATATTGTCCATCAATTTCTTTCGATTATAGACGTAAACGAAAACTCAGTATCATTATCTTACGGGGCATAACGCTTGCAGATAGGATTGTCAGTGTATACCTACTGGAAATGATCAAATTAAATAGCGTATTATCATACTTTCAGTTCACATATCTTTATAATTGTACTGAATTGTGCGCCCTTTTCTCTTCTTTTAACACGAAATTACGAAGTTATTATTAATATTATCTCAAACTATTTCTACCAAACTTTCAGTCAAATGTTCATATTAAATTCTTTATATCAAATTACTTATCCAGTAATTGTTTCGTTGGAGTACAAATTGCAAAAGTATACGAGATTTCTGTGCTGATTTTGCTTGAATTTTGTAAGCGGATGTTGTTTTATAAAAAGTGCATTTTAATGTGCAGCGATGCTCTCCGTGGCAGGGATTCCGTTCGAATCCGGCGATGGCAATCTAGAAATCTTGGGGATACATGTGGAGCATGCATCTTTCCGAGTTCTTTGTGTAACTCAACACTGTCACTATCTCCTTCCCCTCCATTGTGCATACTCGCACAGCCTCTCCTCCGTTCGTTCCTCTGCCTACACTTCCTCTTCTCAAGGCCGGCCTTTGCGAACGGTGACGTCACGCCATGCTTTTTTCCCTTTTGCCGAGTCAACAAATGCGCACCTGACTGCCTAACACGGGCTTCCTGAAATCAACGCAGCCTCACCGAAAGAAAAGAGCGGTTCATTCTCCTCCGGAGCATGATACGATACATTTCGTTCCATAAAGATGTCTTAACTCTTGTCCGCCGCCGCGAGATGGCGACCGATGTGTGGCGGGTAAGAGAAATTCAACGGTCGTTTACGAAAATTCAAATCCCGGGTCGAAGTTCCGGTTGCGATGAAGGCGTGCCTCCAGATGGGCGAGTTTCTTGTGTTTCTTGACCTTCGCGCCGATACACTGATTCAGCGAAATACTGCGTTCGCGGTGGAAAAAATCCTCAGACGTTGAAAAAACTTCTTGAATTGTAAGCGGGAGTTTGATTGGAACGACAATGGATGTGTGCTTTAGTACCAAACGTAATAATTGCACCTGAACTTAACTATAGCGACAAAGAATATATAACAATAGAAATTAACGTAATCATAATAACTCTCATTGAAGTTCGGGGCTGTTCTTGTGAACGCTGGATTCTATTCAATTACCTCTTTAATTTGGATACATGAAATTTATTTTATTTAACGTCATCTAATAATAAACTAATGGGAAACGCGGAGAAATTCACAGCTGTTCGAATAGGGAACCGAAATTAGTTTAACTATAGGGTCAAAGACAACAATAGTAGCAAACATAACTATAGCAACGCTCGATTAAGTTCGCCGCTATTATTCCAAACGCTGAACGTCATTTCATTCAATTACTGTTCTTATTTTGATTAATGAACTTTATTGAATACAATGCAATGATAAACTAAAAGGAAACGCGGAGAGATTCTCAGCTGTTGGGATCGAAATTAGAATTAGCAGTGGGAGAGGATTGAGCAACAAATACTTGGACGGGTTCCGAGGAGAGGAAGATGAAGGGAAAAAAGCATCCAAGGACAAATAGGTTTCGTCCTAAACGTACAATAATCTCGTTAAATGGAAAAGAAACGAAAATCGCCACCGCTCACGTTCTCTTGCCTTCATTCATGATCCAAAGAAGTAAACAAACTGCTAAGCGACTTAAATCTCGAGTTAAAGGAAGGCATTGCAATGCTCGGGTAACCGTCCTTCGAAATCGGTTAACGAGAGTAAAAAAAGAGTACATGAAGATCGGCCGGCGCAATGATATGAGCATGGCTGATGTGAGTTGGCTGGTGTTTACGCCCTTCCTACGCAGGGGGATTGTAAACCGCCGTGTGCCCACTCGGATTCAGCCCACGAGGAAATGCCGGCAAATGTTTATTTTCGAGTGGCCTTTGCCTATCGCTAAGGGAAGCTTTCGGATTCGGACGCGGTCATTCCAAAGGAATTGTGATTTACCTG
The DNA here is from genome assembly GCA_036926295.1 of Pachydiplax longipennis. Taxonomy (NCBI): domain Eukaryota; kingdom Metazoa; phylum Arthropoda; class Insecta; order Odonata; family Libellulidae; genus Pachydiplax; species Pachydiplax longipennis. The sequence continues at coordinate 22,091,097 of JAVFKF010000026.1, read as the reverse complement.
ACGGACTAATCTTCAAAGACCAAGAGGCAAGATGTATATAGGCTGTGTAGGTTACGTAATAGCAGTTAGCACAATGATTCCAAAGAAGGCAGCATTCAGTTCATCAATTTGCTCACCATATACTCTTATATCCTTCAGGCACGGCGTTTACGTCGCTTACTTTCATAAACGCATGATGATCACATTGTTTGATGGAAGCAATGTATTTAATAGGAGGCTTGTTCTAAGCAGAGAGAACTTTGATGTCATGGAATCTATGCATCAACTTAAAAACGGAAAGTATTTTTTCTATGCATTGATAGAAAAATTTTGGATCTCCGTTCGTTTTGGATCGTGATAAAACAGTAAGGAGAAGGAATTATTTTCCAAAAATATTAGATATCTTTGTATTTAGTTTAAAAAATAAGGAAAACTCATTTCTGATAAACTTCTTTTGTTAGATTTAATTTCCAGGGTATGCTGTAGCATTGTATTTGTACGGCTCGTATTATAAAAATACCCCCCCTTAACGTTCTTTCTGATCATTAGATTTTGCTCAGTAATCTAAACTTCTCAATTAAATTAAACTTTTCCTTGTTTTATATCGAGTCACTATGTTGCGATTAAAAATTGGGTACTGATAACATTGTTATGCCTGTTTTAATTTAAGACGAGATAAAGCCAATTATTCATAAAGACGAACTCACATGCTTACAGAATTGTACTATGAATTACTAAATTTTCATAAATTTCAATCGCATTCCTACAACAGTAATTCATATAGTTTTGCAGATAAATTACTCAAGACGTATCCCTTAATTAGGAAGATATCGATAATCATTCAACAAATACGAAAAGATAAAACAGTTATTCTTTGATTTTGATCGAGGCTGACAGACGTGACCACTTGATTGAAAACAGAAAAAAATCGAGGTTAAATATGATAGGCAAAAACTTATTCCAATCATTCGTGTCAGTAGATACTTCTTCATGACACTAAGGCGGTTGTTAAAGTTTCCATTCCAATCATCATACAAGTGAGACTATTCAAGACGGATAAGTTACACGCCGTAGACTGTATTAAGGTCAAGCATCTTCTCAATCAGCGGTTGAAAAAATCCATATCCCATCCTTCCTAGGACGAGTTTTCCATAATCCTCCTTAGCGATGCTCGTTAGCGCAAGAAGAAAATGACCTTGGATGCAATTTGGCGGCCGTGGAAGCCGCGTTTGCGGGAGCGGCGAGCCGCAGACGGGACCGAGATCCGTGTTTTTACACGCAGTGGCGACGCGTCCGGTTACTGTACTGAATTTCAGGAGGTGCGGGGGTGGTGCGGTTTGGCATAGGTCACCTATGCGACAAGAAGCACTATGTCTCTCAGGGCTCGAAAAGGGGTTGCCAACTCAAGAATGAAAATGTTAGCTCTACGGAATGATGAGCTGGATATTAACGTATAGCTGAGTAGTTGGCGAACGAAAATAAAATTGAAATAAAAATAATGAAATGTAATATTGCGGAGGATAATTATTGAACATTAAAAGAGGAAACTGAAAGTAAATCGTGAATATTAGGAAATAAGAAACGATGAAACGAAATCGATGGTAAATAGACGGAAAAAAGGAGTGTTAAACAGGGAGAAAGAATAAAAAGTACTGAAATAATAGGAAAGGAAAGAACGGATATTATGAAAATTCTATTTTACGTTCAAAAATTGGAAAAATCGAGAAAAGTGGAAGAAAATATCAGCAAATTCAAATCTGTCAGATAGGCGAAATTTCACAATTTATCTTCATAAATTAGTACATGCTATTCATTATCTATCCTACGTTTAGCAGACAATTTATCTATTCTTTAATAACCGATTCTAACATTCAATATACAAGAATAGGACACAATGTATTTAACTTTAAAGCATAAACATACAGGAGGCAGTTAAGGAGAGTCGATGCATTCTGATGTTGAAAGCATGGCAACAGAGAAAGAAATGAAGCTCTTGTTGGACCTCGTTTGTCTTTAAATATATGGGATAAAAATTTTTCACGCCGCAGATGATAAAAGCTTTCACCGGACTCTAACGGGCTTTTTAAAAGACTTAGATTAGAGAATATCTCTTTTGAACGATTTCAGCCCATATATTCTAAGTACCACGAAAACATTTCCTTTCCCATGATAACATATAGGAGCATTCCTATCGTGTATGAAGGAAATATTCGGTCTGCTGGAAATTTCGAAAATTTTCATTTGCTACCTGATATGGTTAGTTAGACTAATTTCATTTGTCTTTTTCATTCTTGACATTAACGAGCTTTCAGTTGTACTCATGCGTCGATCGAAGTTAAGCATTACTTTGCCCTTATAATTGTATTTATTTGTTGCTCTTGGTATTTTCGTCACGAAACACGACGATTTTTTTTCTGATTCATTTTACATAATATTATTGTCAGTTATATATTTCTAATTTTCTTTTACGAAAATTTGACTTTAATAAAGTCACAATAAAATGACAAATGATTTGAATACTATTTCTTATAATATGTATTTCGAAATGTTGATTAATTGTTAGTCCAAAAAATTTGAGTTACAATCTCCTAAATAAGTTTTAGACAGATTCGAAAATTCAGCTGATCGAGATAAACACGGGTGGAGAAATGTTAATTGGGTGAGGTTAGAGGCGTCAGGAGTAATATTTTAACGGATTTTCCAAAGGAAATTAGATGCACGAAGCGTTTTATCCAGTACTTTTATTGGCCGTCACGGTCTTTCGAGGCAAGTATCCTTCGACGTGTTACAACTAGCTCGCGATTTACGTATTCAGCGAGGCGCTCGTCACATCTCAATCGGGCAAACGGGATGCATTCGATTCCACGGTATCGAACCTCCCTGGCCAAGCTTCGGAAGGGTCGTACGCAAGTAGGTCTGCTGAAACGAGGTCGAAATCCCCGTGCTAGATTCCCTCCTCTCACTCCAACACTCCATCCCTCTCTCTCCCTCGATCCAAACACTTCTCCCATTCCTCCAACAACTCCCTTCTCTCTCCAACTTTGGTCCACTTACTCAACTGCCCGCAGGGACCGTACTGACTTCAATCTACTTTTTCACTCCTTCCAATGTTTCTTTTTTCACAGTCTTGCCAATATGTCTCTTTTCGAGGATTCCGCCGCCGGTGGAACGGAAAAGAGATTAGCTGGATGAAATCCTCCGGTGTGTCCGTTCGCTAAAAGAGGTGATATTTTGATTTTTTTGGGCGAAGTTTTTAAGTTATATGTGAGGTTGTTTCAAACTCTTGGATGGGTGATTTTTGATGGGTTTGAAGCCCACCCGAGCGAGTTATTTTTTACGTACGTAATTTTTCCTTTTACCAACGAATCTTCAGATTCATCTTTTTCAACCAAAAGCGTTTAGGATTCTTCATACGACTCAGATATTTTACCTGCAATAAAAATCGAACGGTGGATAATAGACAATATTAAAGCACTTTTTGACATGCCTTTTCAAACGTTATTTTTCAGTCATTCCATTTCCATCTTACGTTTTTATCGACGACATTCATTTTAAATAGAAAAATTTTAGAGAAATGCCGCCTTACCAGCCTTCACACACATTAAATTACAAACTTTATTTTGTAACCGTCCTTACGTACCATTCCGTAAATAGACGCATCACAAGCTCCTTTTTCGCTACAAGCTTCGCAGTCATAAAAATCTACGATATATGTCAAGGATAATAAGTAAATGAGGAAACTAGTGATTCTCTTTATTCTGAAAATTTGCTAATTGAAATTGGAATAAATCGGGAAATTCAATTTCATTAATGAGGATTAGATATCCCCAATTCCCAATAATCTGCTTAAAAGTGCAGGCGTCATGTTGATTAGGAGAATAAATTCCAACGGCGAGAATTACTACGACACGTGCTGAGTGAAAACAGGTGGCGAGGAGTAGACGCAAGGTGGTATTTTTACGAGTTTCTGAATGAAAAAAGTAGCGACTTTCCCCTGGCAAAGATACGGCCTGCGACAAAGGAAGGTGAAAATCCGTTCTTCGATGTCTTCATTTTCTGGATTCGAATTAGAAACTCTTTCTCTCCAAGCCGCAAACTACATTTGGAGTAGGTTTCCTCATCCAAAACGGAAGGCATCACTTCCGGTTGTGGCACCCTTCGCCCTCTGCGTTTAGACTAGACTAAAAAATATGTTTGCGAAAGCATAGGCTATAAAGAGTTTAATTCATATCGGTGGTTGATTAGCTTTCCAGCTATGACGGAAATTCCCTTTAAAATATTACACTTTCGAGTGAAATATATGCATGCCATTCTCACCTCTATCCATAGTTTGAATTTTAGTAAAGGGATTTTTAATCCCGATTCTTAGGATGACATTAGCACAGTGGACTTGAAAAAGAATAAATCCCTAGTTGAATTTTCACTATTTCGAACCAAAAATTTCACGTTACTTAAGTGAGGCAAGGTTAGAATTAACGAATTAAAATTAGCTTAAGAAACTTAAGAGTTTCTTAGCATTAATTTCGCCGAGCTATCAAAACCCAATTAAGTCAAAAAACGGAATTCATTCACCCCCTCTATTTGGGCACTCCTTGGATTCGGTGAGGATAAAAATTTCCTGTTATTGCTTGTAGTTCTGGAATCTTCGCGAACGAAATTATGATCGTTATCAAATAATGGAACGAAAGGAATTCCTTGAGTATGAAAACGGATTTCACTTTTGAAAGGAGAAAACTTTCTTTCATTAATCTTTCACGTGCACTCGTCACTTTCTTGAATTAGCGGAGGGTAAAGCGTCGACGATCACTTTACACTAAGTCATAGAAAAAATCTGTAGGTGATATCATCATGAGGGATTTTTTAGAAATGTATGCTTCACGACTGAAGGTGATGTGCCGCATTTAAAGAAGTAGGATCAACTTCGAATTCAAGTTCGAATTCAACCATTAGCTCCTGCACTACTATTAATTTAATATTGATTCCTGGCTTGCAGTTACATCAAGCAAGAATACTCAAAGAAAAAGGTAATCACTGAATTAGAATCGCAGAAAAAGAACAATAAAATCGGTAGAAGAGCGAATCAAATATATTGGTCTATAAAACTGTCAAACGTCAGCTGACTGCGCAAGTTTCCATTTACCGGCACTTCCCAACTGGTGTGTCACTACACAATATCGTTCCTCGAGTTTTCTCCCGGTGTAACGCGTAAGATACATTAACACAATTTTCCTTCTTATTTTACATCGCGCTTGATCTTGTAACATTTTTCACCTTTTGGTGAGATTCAGTCGTGGTAAGATTAAAGGTTACGATTAAATAGATAGTTATTTCTTTTATATCAATCTGAATTTCTTTTGAATAACTTACGGTTTACTGTTCTTCCAATTTTGATATAAAGTGAATCTGGGCTGTCCAGGAGGAAAGACTGGGCACTCAACATGACTGCATTTCAGTGGAAATCCGTTATACGCGCCTTCCTCCCGTAACCATAACACGAGACCTTTTTATATCAAACGCCGATCAATCAACATTTAAACAATAATCTTTCCGACCTTGGACCGACTTCTTAGAAACGTAGCCAAACGTCGCAATTGATTCGCTCCGTATACTCTTTCCGGGAAGATAACAGACCGCGAATTAAAATATTCTTTTCTCTTCTTTTCACGCGAAATTAGTCTACGTCACGGCGGAATTTCCAACCGGCCTTATTTTTCCGACCCCCAGGATGGAAGGATATTGCGTAGCAACTTTCCTGTCGGAGAAAAAAACAATTGACTGCTATGTCCTCTCACGCGTGCGTAACGCATGAGAGCTCGGCCTGAAAACCGCCGGGGAAAAAAACGGATTGAAAATGCCGGCGCGGATACCGGTCTCGATTTCAAGGCGTACTGCACGGATTTGCAGTGCCCGTTCGCTTTTACAGCTTTCTAAGGCCACGCGCAATTGAACGCAAATTCGAAAAATTTGTCGCTGTAGAAAGCGGGGACTTGCATTCTTCCGACGGCCGCTTGGCGAGCTATGGTGAATTTTAGAAGAAAGTGAGTCGATTTGGGACGAACTCCCTTTAGAAAGTCTCGGCCGTCTCTCGAACGTTCTTTTTACGCAGTTTTTAATGTTGACGAAATAAAAGCGCGGGTGTTTTAAATAGCAGATGAGGGAGAAAACGACATGATAAATCTTCGGGAACCGCATAAGTTTTCATAAACCGAGTTCTGATCGAATAGGGCGACTAATTTATAGTGCACTTCAGCTCCATACAAAAAACGGAGAAACCGTAAATTGATATACATTTGCGTAGCAATATCTATAGTAAATTTGTTTCAAGCAAAATGTTTTCTAATTCCCAAAGATGAATTGTTTTTCAGTCTCACTTCAATGGGACTGGGAGAGCGTCAAATTTTCTTCGTATGCTTAGTTAACATACGAAAATGTATCCTGGAAAATATGCAAAATTTTTAAAAACTAGTTTAAAAAAAGATTCGTTTCTAAACATTTTCTGGTCTTCAGATATAAAGGGGATAAACATACAGACATAAAAGGGATAGCTTCTTCGAATTCTATACGTAAAAATATGTTTTAAGAATGCAATTATACGTATATACCTACAGAAGTGTAGCACCAAGCGATGTGACATAGAATAAAATGGAAGAAATTATAGATATAAAAAAGTAAGTGAGAAGAAAAGGATAAACCAGGATAAAGACTGAACTTCCTCGTAAATTACGTTTCATATCCTCGAAGTAGTCATTGCCTCGGATATTGAGGAAAATTAACTCCTTCGTGCAACGATACACATACGAAGCCGCAAAGATGTCTCATAACTCGATGACGTAACTTTCCTTGACGTAATTTTCGATACTGACGCTTGCTTTTCCAAACATAACACGATAACCTCCTGAACCAAGGCAGATAGCTTGAAGATGAGGGGCTTTTAATACGACAATTAATCTCTCTGGACAGAATTTAAACGTACGAACATATACGACGCGATATATCATGCCATGGGATTCGCAACCACAAAGGTCAAAGGGGAATTTCAGCAGGAAAGTTTACGAAAGGAGGGATGACGATAACGCCGGAGTAAACCGGTGTTTTTTTTTATTGCAGCACCACGTCAGGGTCAGGGTTAATAAACTTTAAGGAGAGCAAAACTGATTCAGATATTCGAAATTGAAAATTTGAAGAGAAGATGAGGTGTGAGTACTTGTTGTAATGGTATATCTCTTATGTTGTATGAGTTAAAATTTGGAGACGGTAATCATTCATTTGTTTAAGATCTTTAAGTCCTTTATTGAGACTGATTAGACACTTCTTCAATCGATTGATATTAATGGAAAGTTATTATATATAGGTAAATAGTAACAGAAAGGAAAACTTTAGTAGTGGGTGTACAGATCCTAAGGAATTATTATACAAAAAAAGATCCAAAGTAGAATAACACGCACAAAGAATGAAGAGTGAAAAACCTGCGCAAACCTTATTATAAAGGATAAACAGAAAAACTTTGTAGGTCAAGGAAACCACAAAATTAGTACTATAAGATATTACAGGGAAATCAATGACTGAGAACATTACAATAATTCATTTACAAATAGAAAATAATAAAAGTAGGAAATCAGCATATTGAAAATGCCGCAAAACATCCAGCAATTAATTCTTTGTTTTCTTTGATAGCGAAAAGTAAAGAGAATTGGTATTTCAGTCGTACTCATCACGTGACCATAAACAACGGATTTACTTATATGGCTCCGAGAAATCCAAGTACTCAAATTACTAATCTGTTTTCGAACTTCAACTATGACAATAAAATCTGCAAAAACCTCATCTAACACAATACACCGCGTTAAATATACGCCTTTAATATGTTATCATTCCATTAACGTACTCCTGATTCAAAACAGCACTTACTAGAACAAGGCCATCATGAATTCTGCCAACTCTGCATAAACGCGCGAGATAAACAGAATTGTAAATCCTAAATAATTCGCGAGTATTAGCAACGTGCTCCCTTTAGGCAAAAACGCAGCAAACATCACTTTATCTCAATTGTTCTCTTTCCGAACTTGTTTGGGTTCCTCCCACTCGATGCGGGTTGCCAGCGATACGAAAGAATAAACAAGCCACAAAGTGCGCTTCCGTGTGCGTAGAGACATTATGACCCGGTTAAAAAAAGGAGAAGACCGCGATTGAGCGGCGCTAAACACGACCTAAATGGAACTGTCGCTTAAAGAGTTTGCTCGGAGAGTTACAAATGACTCGGAGAAAAAAATAAGTATCAATTTGGCGTGAGGCTCCTTAATTAGGCTCTCTATCAGATGCAGCGACGTTGCCGGCTCTATCTCATCTCTCATGGAGTGGAATTACTCCACATGATGTCCACTCCAGTGGGGAGGATAACGTAAAATGACGTCATGGATGGTTTAAGTGCGAAAATTGCGGAGGAGTTTGGGATCAAAACACGATGGCTTAAAATGAACATCAACTATCCAATTTTAAAGTATACTAATCTAATTTAAGGCTAAAATGAGAATTAGGATTTTCACCCTCTTTCCAAATGAAAAATTACCGTTCAGTATTTTCATACCATGTATTTAAGTATTTTTACATTCTTTTGTTAATATCCACGATGAAGAAAAACTAATTTTCACGATGTAATACCACGAAGTCACTCGTATGTCGGTTGAGTTTAATATTCACAGTGTTCTCTTTCAAGATGAACAATCTACAACCTTTTCCATCAGCTGCTGATGGAAAAGGACAGCAGGATTACTGTTCCATTCTGTCCAACATAATAGAGTGACAACAAACCTACTTCATCGTAAAGTACAACGAAGAAAAATATGTTCCATTAAGGTGTTGCTTGTCACTCAATTGTCATGAAACCGTAGTTGAAGCAATGAATTGATTGACTCGTCAGTACATTCAGTTTTGTGCTTAGATGACTCAGTTAAGGAAGAAGAAAACGCTAAGGCAATTCCTTCGAAATAAAAGGCTTATTCACTAACCAATACCAAATACTATGTTCATGCTCATTCAACTTAAAATACCATAAACTTACGTATAAAGCTTGTATCACAAATTGAAGATTAAGTTTCTGGCCAAAGTTTTGCGTAAAGATTCTTCAAGCACAAAATTAAAAAAGGAAAAGTCTTTAATGATTCTTCTAGCACATAAATTCAAACAGAAGAGGATGAGTTTTTTCATTTTAACGCATCAAATGGGAAGAAAACGAGCAGATTAAAAATTACCTCTTCCATTCTCACGATTTCGCTTATTAAACGGTCACATTCACTCGATGGAAGCTTAGAAAGAATACTGATGAGGGAAAAGATTCGAAGGATGGGTTTTGAGAGCGAAACTTGTATGGACATTGTCTATTGTGTGTTTTGATGGTCGAAGGAACTTATGAGTGAAAGTGGAGTGTTTTTCGAAGGAGTAGACTGCCGAATTGACCCCGCCTCGTGTCCCCTTTAACTTTTCGCGGGTCGTTTCGCAACCTCAGGAGTCGACGATCCCATTCCGAATGTTCCAATTTTTACGGCCTGGCGCTTTCGCAAATAAAAAAATCTGGATTCAAAAATAGCGCTCAAAACACATACGAGCGACTGAACGGGTTGGATAAGTTTCGGCTTTAAATCGGAGCCATAAATATGGGTTACATGCGTTTGAATTCCCGTGATTAGAATATCACGGTGTGATAAATTTTCCGAATGGTATAAACATTACGCTTAATCTTCGACCGACTTCCGCCCACAGTTATTCGCGTAGTTTCCGAAAGGTATTTGTAAGCTGTTAGTAGAAGAACGGTTTTGCTCATCGCCTTTTCAAATTTGCTGTGAATGTGAACTGAAATAACGAAACTATATAATTTGAATATATTAATGAAAAATTTGAATTAAGTAATAAAAAGTAAATAATAATAAAATAGAAAGAGGAAGGAGAAAAATACTACACTATGAATATATTAAGGTTTATGTTAGGTTTAAGTAGTGTAGTTTAGGTCAAGGTTTAGTTTCAAACATCTTGACATGATTGCAAGTATAATGGCATACCTTTCCCAGATTCCTGTCATATTATATTCAGAATTGTCCAAAACATCCAACTTAAGTCGTCATACAATCAACATAAATCTTATGGCCAATATGATTCGCAGTGTTACTGTAGAGCCCTATTCATCAACATTAGGGCAATATTTCTGTACATATTGCGCGAAGAAGAAACATTTTGAAATTATAAATAATGGAATTACTAGATTTTTTCATAATTAATCGGAAAATAAAAGGTTAATGGCTGCCTGCTTCGTCAAAAGTAACTGGTGTGAACGTAAAATTACTACGTAATTTATGATACAAATCGATGCTCATCTATTCATAGATTTAATAAAAAATCGCTGCTACATAAGAATATAATAAACGTAGTCACTAACAAAGTGCAACGAGCCCATAGATGAAGGGAGTAGCCGGTAAAACCCTTGCTAAGTGAAAGCAGTAAATTCAAAACGAGATTACGTCACGGAAAATGATGCCTGCAAACGATTGAGAGGAAGAGTGATGTGCGTGAATGCAATCACTCAGAAAGGACTGCGACGGAGCCTCCCACTACTGCCCAAACACCAAAACAAACTTTCGCTGCAACGGAGACCCCGTGGAAGCAGTCGATATTTCGCATTCTGAATTTGGCACCAGATTCCGGGCTGATGCAGAATGCAGAGATGTTTATCGATTCATGCTTGCCAGAACGGCTTGTAAATTACAAGCTGTTGAAGTTTCTTAGTTTATCGTTTACTCTTCCAAGAAAGGTTAGAAGATTAGCGATGTTTAGGGATAGTTCTTCGACTATGATGATCGGCACCCTTAGTATTTTAAACAGTTCGACTGAAATCTCGGCTTTATATAGTCTTTGAGAGTAAATAAATTGATCAGATGAACTATTATAGGTTTGAGCACCAAGGAACTCTATTAGTCTTCTAAAACCTCAAAACACGAAAGATTTGCACTTCGTCTTAAAATTGGCTGTCATAATTATAATCGAGGTGTTTAAATCCGAAGATCGCTTGCCTTAGATTATTATGACCTTAGAATGAAGGAAGGAACTGAGTAAATATTATATCAAACGAAAACTTAATACGGCCTCCTTATTGTAACATCTCACAACTTACTAGAATGAGCTATATATTCGATTAATTTACTGTAGATTGAGGGCCTCGTAAGGTTCTAGAGTGCATTAAATGGCTCAAACTACAATGAATATACGATGCAGAATTTCAGGGGAAAATTACACGCATGCACGATCTGTTTTGGTGGCAGCAAATGGAGAAGAAGCGGCCGATTCTTCATTCCGCCTCACATGATTCATTTCGTACTCGGACGTCTCTAAATGGGCTGTCAGCGGCCATGCAATATTGACATATCGATATAACGTCAATCTAATTTCATGACCGGAAAAATTGGAGGGGTTCCAGAGGAATCCCGCATCCATACCTGCACCGAAAGCAATCGGAAAAAATGGAAAGTATTCCCACCGATACGACGCCCAAGCAAGGCCGTCGAGCGTAATTAAAAAAACACGGCGTCACTTCTGGAGACCCGGGATCGATTTCCCTTTCACTTCTCAAAATCAACAGCATCAGAGTTCATTGGTTGGTGGCCCTGCACGGTAAAAGGGGGACTCTCACCCACGGAATGACGGGAAGGGGGGGAGCAACGGTGCTGCTACCACGCGGCGAGATTTCGATGCATGCAGTTGGTGGGAGGGAGGAAATCGCATGGGGAAGGAAGGGGAAAGGCTCAGGGTTCAATGCCTTCTCCAACCAGTTGTTTGGGTTCTCTATCTCTTAGCAGCGACTTATACAGGATGGCTTCCAATTGGAAAAGCAGCAGTTATGTCCCTCTTTAGGCCGCTGGGGAGTTCTTGGTTCGTTTCCTCGCTCCTCTTGAAAAGGCGTGGTGTCACTTTCCCTTTCCTCGGCGATCGCCTCATTACTCGGAGGGAGGCTTCACGGTCTTGAGCACGCAAGGGGAGGCAAGTCGGGTGCATAATGCACGGATGCCGTCCGGGTTGACTTCGATCGGAAATCAATTACGAGCCGAATTTATGGAAGGATGCGTGGGCTGCAGCAACCAAGAGGGTCAATTCTGTGCGTTTATGGGTAGGAGGAATGGTAAAGTACCGTCCAAAATCTAGGGAATACGTAATTATTTGGGAATGTAGACGCATTTGGGTTCCACTGACTAAAATAGGACACATAACTGAATTACAATAGTATAATTGCGTTTGCTATTTTGGCTAAATTTAATTGAAGTACTAATTTCATATCACGTAAAAGATCATTTATATAGTATTAGATATACTCGAAAAAAAACAGGAATAACCCAATGGAATAATCACACTTTCACGCTACGGGATGTTAATTTGGGTTACATTTTTTGTTATGTATTTTTGATCGAAATTAAAGAAAATAGTAGACGGTTGATTACAAGGATGTTACTCCTTGAAAACACAACTACTGCCTTCTATTATTTTTACACTAAATTTTATGGAATATTGGAACTATATCTACAAGGTTCGCCTGATAATTCTAACTGTTTCGAGAATTTTTATTTGCAGTATTTGTCGCATACTCAGATAGCTCGGGAATTCAGGCTGAAACACTGATCGTGATAAAATGTCATCTCGAGGTCTTAAAAAAATCATACGACAAGAAAAAGCATAAATAGGTGAGGTCAACGGACTAGTTGAAAAGAGGAAAATAGAACATAAACTAAATACGAAACACGAACAAGTGCATGTTGGTCTAGCACTTCGAGGAATAAGAAGTAAAGTAGTTTCTCGGTAAAGGCTTTCAGAATAAATTATCTCCTCTGCACGGTAATCGTAAACAAAAAAATAATTTCTAAGCGACTTCTACGAACGCGGATTATTTTTTCTGACTCCAAAGTCACATGTTGAGGTCGCTATGAATCAACTTTGGCCTGACTGTTAATTTAGTGAGAACCACTTAGAGAATGTGGTAGAGACATATCAATTTTGGTAACACAGCCATTTTCTATGCTCTATCACCATTTTTCTAAACTGACGCAGCATTTATATCAGTGAGTTAAGAGATTTTTGTTAAGATCTACGGGAGACTTAACATTGCCAAGTCTATTTTAACTTTCCAATAGGGATGAGACGCCGGTGAATTGGGCTTCTTAGATGATAAAGGATGATATTTTCTGAAAAACGATTCGTTAAATCTCTTGGCTGTTGATGAATGGAAAGCAACTGAATTAACAGAAAAATATGTTAACAAAATCTGGAAGTTGAGAGGGTAGGCAGGAACGGCTGAAAGACTTATTTTCCAATCTTAAAGCGAAGATTTGGATAGCACGAATTGAAATAAAGCAAGTCATTGCTCTCAAAACAAATAACAAAACCTCACCGTGTTTTTGTGGCCTAGCGCCAGATACGACTTCTCAGAAGGAAAAAATGTTCATTAAATAAGTTTCCGGGAAAGCGATGAGGATGTCGAGCATCTTCCGTCGCTTGTATGAGGAAGAAAATACTACGACGCCAGCGATGCTATCAAGCCTTCCAAGGACTTCCCAAAAGGCCAGTTCACAAAATGTATTGCTCATCGGCCAACAGAAGTCTATTCCCTGGGAAGAACCGTCTACGACCGACGGCCATTGTTGGCCTCAGGGAACCTCCGACCGTACCCTCAGCACCGGCACCCATCAGCCTGAGATACTTTCCCTTTCTACGAAAAACCCTCATATTATACCCTTCCCCCACCTCTGGGTCGCCAGACAAGTCTCCCGGTACTAATAGCAGCCCCTGTGGAACCCCTAGCGGAATGGTCAGCGTTTCTTTTTACTGGATACTGCAGAAAGGAGGAAAAGGATTTCCTCTTTCCTCGACAAAGGTCCTTCCCGTATGTAGGTTTAGGACAGCTGAAGGCAATAAAAAAGGTCGGAATTTTCGACTCCGAAGGAAAGGATGCAGTTCTGTTGTGAACTAGTTGGTTAACGGGTAGAAACCTTCCTTTGCAAGAGGAACGGCTACCTGCCTTCATGTTTACTAACAATGACTACGGTCAAAACAGTTGATATTGCTGCAAATAAAGTCATGTGCCTTTGCATTCACTTGCCGTTATTAAACGTAATTAGCTTGCTGCTGTAAATAACTGTAATGTTTTGACTAATCTACTTCTTGAGAGGAAATGAGGAGCTAAAAATTTGAAGATAACTGTGAAACACTTCAAAAGAAGCATTAATAAAATATGTCATTATTTGTCCCACTTACAAATCCTGAGCATAAAAAATACTGCTATATTCATACGAGAAAAAGTAGTGGGTCTGATGAAAACACGTGAATTCAATCCTAGTACAATGGAAAAACTTAATATGCTGAGGTTCTAAATCGAAACAAAAACTATCATTAGCTTTCTTACGGAGGCAATCCATATCCGAATCGTAATTAGGAAATAATAGATGCGTCAACGAGAGATGACAAACCGAGTCTGATATACTTCCTGCCACAGGACATCAACCTTCCGTCATTGTCCACCAACTTCTGAGGGTAACTAAGCATTTTTTCAATGCGTCCACTAATGGGCGCCGATGACTCACATTGTGATTCCACGGAAAGGACAAAGAATCACGACCGAATCGAAAACCGCAGAATTTCTTCTGATGGGGTTTTCCGCAGTTTTTCTATGAAAAAGATACGATTTCGTAAAGTTTCTCGCTTGATGAAAATTATTTAGAAATAACCGTCATTATTCATTATCTCCCTGAAGTCTTAAAGAGATATTACACGATATATTTCAGACCGCCACAGGCTTAACGTAAACTTAAAATTGAAGCGATTTATCACAGATTTTAATTCGATATCCGAGCAGTTTAAGTAGCGGTGGGTTAACTTAAGCGTATGAACTTGAGCTAGACGAGGATGCTATAAAAATGAAATAAGAAATAAAAAGATTCTGCGAAAGAATACCTCAGAATATGTTAAATGATATATAACCGTCACTATCCGGTCTCAGAACCTTGGTATTTAATTGTAAACTTCATTCCTAAGCTTACATTGATGAATTACCTGTATTATCGAGCGCAGAAGGTTAATATCCCAGATGAAATACATCGGATGTCACGAAATAGTTAATCTCTCAGGGAAACAAAGCAAACTTCCGTTTCGGCCGAGAATGGTAATCTTATCGAATAGGTCGTTGGGAGGGATGAAGCCAATTCGAGGAAATTTCCGATTTTCCTCGGTTAACCTAACGTCACACATCAATCTCTCCGTTATTGGCGTGGTTCGGGAAACCCTCATTTGATCCCCATTCTTCAGGAGGAACCGATAAAAAAGCAGCGATAAGCGAAGGGATATCCCAGGGGTACGCCTTTCGTCGGAATGACTTCCTCTAAGGTGGTGCTTTTCCCATAAGACGGTCGCGGCCCTCCCAATATGCACTTGGATGGAAGAACACCAACTCCGGGGAGCATTGCCTAATATCGCCGAATGCAAATGTTGCCTTTTTAATCGGCCGTAAATGACATCTGACCCTAGCTGGCACATCCTCACAAAAAAACCTACCTTGCGACACACGCGTATGCTCTTCCCAAGATGGGATGCAGTCACGCGATAGGGATTCGGATTAAATGGGCCGAATGAAGAGAGAAGAGGGAATGAGTAAAAAAGATGGAGGGGACGATGAGTAAATAACGGAGAAGAAAAAGGGATTGAGTAAGAATGAGAGGAAGTGAAATAACGAAGTTGGAGGGATACCATGAAAAAACATAAAACCGCTGAGAAAATTCAACTCACTTATTCTGGCTTTTAGCAAAAAATTAATTATTTCTTGATCTCACAGAAGAATTTTGCGTGGAGAGCTTAGTTACGTATTATAGCCATGTGACACTTCTAAGAGGCGAAATCATTACATGTGGAATAGTTCGGACAGGAAAGGAGTATTTAAAACTTCAATCGGATTTTTGATTCATACTCTTATGAATATCCTTAAATCTATGAATGATCATAAGAAAAAGACTTAAAATCTGCTACTATATAGTTATTCAAGCAAGCAAAATGTAAATATAAGCTTTGCTCGAGATAAATCAGAGAAAATCCGTCTTTATTTCCTAAAGGAATCTGCAAATGTATCCGATGAAGTTGAGAGGATGAAATGATCATGGAAATAGAATATAAGTCATAAGATTTTCTGGAAAATTGCCACAGGTTGCTTCTTGATGGACTGGATGAGCTTCTCGTGTTGATGTACGGATATTGAAAATAATTTCGCACTCCGATTTCACTCACATTTCCCCGCAATGTTATAGTCAATAAACGTGAAATCGAATTTCAGACGTAGCCTACTAAAGGGAAATAAATAAATATATACCGCCGCAAGCCAGCTTTCAAGCACTGGATTACTTGCGACAACGGGGATGAGGACGTGTTAGTAAACAAGTTTCTAAAGGAATCCCCTGCGGGAAAATGCCGGACGAAATAAGGGCAGTGACAAAACTCGAAAATAACCGGAGGATGGGAAAAAGAAGCTGTATTCGGGGTAGGGTTGAAGGGAGGCGAGTTTGGTCTCGGTGGTGGACCGACTGGCTATTCAGGTCTCATTTACGAGCAGACAGAATGCGTAAGGGGGTGAGAGGATGTGTAATAATTTTTCCTATCTCGCATGCCATTTTCTCCCGGCCCTTTAAAAAAGAGACCACGCTGCTTTTGTTTGTCAACAGTGCTGAAGAGATACGTATTATTCCATTCTATCTACTCCGTCATGCTGCTCTTACCCCATTTATAAATGACGCAGTTAATTTTTCTCGTAGTTAAAAGCGGACATCAAAGCGATAATGCGATGCTGCAGATCTAACCTAAGCGCTTATATTCCCTCGGATTAATTTAATTCTACGCACGTAAAGGAATCCCACTTTCATGACATTAGCATACGAGAAGGACCAGCTGGTGGAGCTATAATCTAGAGCGCGTCGAGCTTGTCGGGGGATATAATTCCATCGAGAGTTAAATCTCTTTGACAGAGTTACTAATAGCTCAGGGTTGTGAAGTTTTGCATTTTAATTATTGGGTAGCTAAAACCCGAAAATGAAATCCATAGCGAAACTGCTTAAAACATTTGGACGAAATACAATTACAATGTAAAAGGCAAAATATTCTGAAGTTCTTGAGAACGAAATGTTCTAGTAAATAGTCCATTTATATCGAAGAGCTTTTTACTTTGATGACTTAGGTTGATCATGTCATGAGAATTAATCTCAATCGATTACTTTATCATCCACAAGCAGGATGGAAGAAAGCAAGAATAAATGAAATCTTTTATCACTGTGAAATACCGCGATGGGTGAAGGAAAGAAAACAAATATATACCCATGGCGTCGTATTATCTTCAAAGTCATAAACTCAGCGTATACACATTTTTAACTCGGTAATTATTAAGCTTCTTTCTCCCAGATCCGATAAGGAATTCGTCCCAATTTACTTGTTGCTCTCTTAATGATACACTTTTATCACTCGCACAAATATCATGCGAGGGGTCGACCCTGATGAAATATGCCGCGGAACGAATTAAAAGGATAACTGTTACACTATTTACTCCCGCGGACGTTTTCGGGGACAGACACGAATCCATGCGTGCGGACGACCTGCTCTCTTTAGGACCATCGTAAAACAGCTTCTGCCACGTTGTGCCTTTGCGTGTCTCGCGTTTTTAGAAGGTGGATAAGATCGGAGCAGAATGCGAGGGGAGGGTAGTTTATGTTAAGGACATGCATACGGTAACCAAAAGAAATACAACGCTACGCCGAGAGGAAAAGAGGTACGGATAATATGTACAGGGCTGTCGCTGGAGCCTTGTTTCCTTAACCGGTCCGAAATGCAATATTTACGAAAAAAATTGAAGATTTTCCGCTTCAATCTTCCGTGACAGTTTTTAGGAAGTTCAAGAACTGTTCATTCCATTGGATGTCCTTCCTTCGTTGTTTAAGTCCTAATAATAGTGGAGTGAAATTTGCTGATAGAGCTAAAAGGTTGGAAGGTTTACAGCAGCCAGAAATAGGTAGTTTATCTATCATTGATAAAAATCGAGATTTGTCTAAAAGCAAATGGAGAGTGGAACTATGGGATTTAAGAATAAAATGAAAAGCACACTGTAGTGCTTTTACAGAGAGATATAGGAAATAGTAGTTCGCTTCGCCAAGTAAATCACAACCTTCCAGCATAGAAAATTTCCAGAAATTTAACAGAATTAAAAAAAATATTAGTATCGAAGAAAATATATTTACGAAAAATTCCACAGATTTACTCAAGAAGAAGGCGAAGATGAATTAGCAACAGAATTCATTTTCATGCCAGTAAACGCTCGCCTTTTATTTATTTGATTACAATTAAGCTCAAACCTCGCCTTAAACTCTCGTTACTGAATCGAGAGCAATTAGCAGACCTAATGCGGCCTTCCTAAGGAAGTAAACTCAAATGTATTTATATATTCTGCTTCATTAACAAAACGATCTCATTTGAGAGGATGGTGAATCCGAGGAAAACTTAAGGCATGGAAAAAATTCGAGAGGAAGAATGTCTCTCCGTGGAGCGAGCTAAAATTTTCGAATCTGCGTACTAATCATTTCTGATTTCCTCGTTTATTTTTCTATCCCCGCAAACGAGCTCTAGTAAAAGAATGCCTTGGACCTCAAATTATCACGATTTATACTGCCGCCAGTCCGGAACACTGAGCGCCTTCTGCAGCAGTCTCTTAACCGTAAGTTTATTTATTTATGTTCCCGATAATGCGCTCGTTTCCTGATCAATTCGTTCGAGTGCTAAACGCACATTTACATTCGCACACGATCTTTATTGTCATCGATGTATTCACGATCTACCGATGTATACTTTGATATATTCATTTCGTTCGAGATAAGTTTGACTCCGTTTCGTGAAAGTATTCCTCACGAGAGAACTGGCCGTCCTCGAACTATACCGAGCCAACACAAACCGAGAGGAAGGGAAAAAATTTCACGTCTAATACATAAGTGGCGAGGTGATAATGAACCGATGGACCTCGTCTCCCCCAACTGCTTACGCGCGCAAATATTTCGCCTATCCGACGAAATCACTTCCTCTAAGAACCCAAGCCACTCTCAGAACTTGGACGATAGAGGCACAACGCGATTTATTCATAGCTTTTCTGTCACAAATCTTTTCAATTCGCCCACGGAGCATTTGAGACTCTCCAATCTCAACTCTCGTATCTTTCAGTCGTGTCAGCCACAGCTATCACAAACGCTCTCCCCTGCCACTCACCCTTTCCTCAACTCGCACAATAATCCATTGTGCAAGGAGAAATCCTAGGGTGAGTACGACCCCTGCGACTCTCCGCGTGGGCCATTTGCCTCCCCCTTCATCCATCGAAGAGTTTTACGATCCGTCCACGAATCCGAACGCAGCGTCTTCATGCTCATTTAATAGGGATCTTGCCTACGCTCTCCTTTTCTACTAAACCCCTGTGCTAAACCCTCGCCCAGCCACGGCTTCTGTTCCTGAGTAGAGAAACAGAGGAGGGGGATAGGACGCTGTCTCAGATGCGTCTTTTTCCCGATGCGTCTCTCGGAGTGGATCGCAGTGGTTCCCAAGTGGGGCTCTCTTCGATGAAAGGAATATCGTAAAATGCGTACAATGAAATTCACACTGTCGACACGAAGGCTGAGGGTTGTTTACTTAAAAGGGACGATCGTTTCTCGTGAATCCCGCCTACTAACCGGTCCTGTTACATACAATAATCGAAGCGTAAATTATTGGAATTATATTTATTTTCCAGCACGTTAAATACGCGCAAAGGCCTAGCGAAAAAAATAATTAAAGAATGATAAATATATAACAATATAAATGCAAATAAGGCTCAGGAAGTTTTATCTAATTGTAAGATGATTCTATCTAGTCCATTGTTTTGCGTGCCCTTAGCGATCCTGAGACTGATTAGTACTGTCGATACAGATTTCACTTTATAATTGATGATGTTGTTGGTAGCACCCGTATATATTTCCATATCCTTATAGAATCTACAAAATAATAGTTTTGGTTTTATTTTTCTGAGAGATTTTTAAAGATATCTATAAAATATTAAGCTGTGAAAGAATGAAATTTCTAATTTTGGGTTATGATGATGCAGGTCAAGTATTCAAATTTCCAAAGGTTGGAGTAAAATTTAAAATTGATAAAAAAAATCCAGCAAATACTCTGTTTTGATTCTAAACGTGAATTGAAACTCAAAGGAGATCATAGCTGAATTTCCTATTTTATTTCGTTACCATCTTGGATAGCAATTTGAGCTCCTGAGAGGATCCAGCAGGAATCTATGTCGAAAAGAAAAAGAGCTTACTTAGCTATTCAAATAAGCTCAATGAATTAAAATCAGGTTCTGGTTCATTAGGTTCTGCAAATTTTTAAAAAATGAGGAGAGAAATTGAATACACACTAGATGGTTCGTTTTCGGTCCTCTCAAGTAATACATTTCTCTCATCTAAGCTCTACTAACTCGGCGAAAAGCAGAATACTTTCAAATTTCAGACCGCGTTTCTGTCATTCTCTGTCCAGTTTCTGCTTATCCAGGTGTGTCACGCTTTTAAGGATTTTCCGTCATGCGGGCTAGACGCATAAATTCGAGGACCCTTTGATCTATCAGTCAGGCCGTGGGAATCTGTCGTACAGAGCGACTGTTTGGTACGCTCAGAGCACGAGGCGATGCGTCAGAGTGCATCCGAGGGGTGACTCCACCGCGCTGTCTACCGCAAGTTGTTTGTCTTCAAAGAAAAAGACGGAGTTTTTCCCCCTGGCTCCATGCGTCCAGATGGGTGTATCCAGAACGCGTTTATATCCCTCAAATAAAAAGTGGTCCAACAATCCATCCCTTCAGCGTTGGTTACGATAGTGATGCAGGGCAGAGCTTTAAAAAAGACCAGATGACGTCCGATGATGAACTCGAATGCGAGAAAAAATAGTGGACAAGTGGAAGGGTGATTTAAATGCAGTGCTTGAAGATAACAGCTGAGCCACGGTAAGGTGCCGGTCGTGCTTAATTGCCTGAAGAGCATACGGAACGAGTGACGTTGATTGCCCAAGGGCTGGCCACTCGATGTTAATTTTTTTCTTAGGTAAATGTTTATTCTAACGTTACCCTATATTTGACTAAGAGAAGGGCTTATTATTTCTCCTTTCCTCAACCATTTCCCTAGAGATTAGTAACAGAAACTTAATTTTGGAATGCCCAATTACTACTAAATGGTACGCAAAACTGCTGAATTTAAAACAATGTTTTAAAGACGAGCTTTTCTTTCTCGCTCTACTCACTAAAACAAAATAATCATTCAATTATACGCCAATGCACACACAATTGCGATTTTTCTAGTTTCTACGTTGAACTGAAAGTTTGGAATATTATATGAGGCGTTAATTTTCCATTCGAAAATCGTATACAAATATTGCAGATAATAAGAGTTGGTATATAAAGTTCATTTGATAAAAAAAGCAATCTCATCATTATCAAAATATCCAGATCCGATTTTAAACAGATAAATAAGGGAACTTGCTAATCACGACAAATTGCTCTTCATAATCTTTCTAACAAGGGACAAGCTCACATAATCGCAAATATAAGAACCTATTTGACATCATATTCGAACTGTTAGCCTTTATTAAACGGTCAAAAGGTAAGCCTGTTAATGATTTCAATTGAAATTTAAGCGTGCGTCTATTTCTTCTTAAAGATTACAGATATAACTGTACATTCCGTCAGTAATTAAACCGTCAGATAGCAAATAATATAGGAAAGCATCCCCATAATTAAACGTATAATACGTTGCTAAGCGCATACCTACCGAGTTTGCCGGTTTAAATAATTCATTCCAGGACAACAATTATTTTTTGACGGAAAAAATCCAGCAGGACCGAGGGGCGAAATGAAAAAAATGAAAGACATTCGAAATTTTCAAGGACTTCCACGATAAATGCGCGCGAAAGAAACTTGAACAAACTCGGAGCTGAACTTCCTCCTCATAACTCACGGAATTCAAAAAACAAAAAGACAACGAACCGCCTCTGAATAATGAGCAAAAACGAGAAAAGAAGCGAGCAACAGGTAAATGAGTGCGGATCTCGTTCCGAAGGAAAAATCTCCCGCAGATAGGCGATCTCTCGAGTTTGAAAAAGCAGTAAATAGAGTGGGAAGAACCGCTAGGAAAAAACGACCGAATCTTCCTACGAAAAATCTCGTCCAAAAAAAAATAACGAGTCGTTGGAAGCGAAAGATTGAAGACTGGAGGCGCGGGGAAGCGATTCTTCACAGAGCTCTTTATTTTCCGGTTCTTAGCCTTACGCTTTCAAAACGGAAAAAGTGGGAGAGGGTGGAGAGAGATGATCGCCAAGGTCATTGACACTCGCACCGG
Source organism: Pachydiplax longipennis (assembly GCA_036926295.1). Classification (NCBI taxonomy): domain Eukaryota; kingdom Metazoa; phylum Arthropoda; class Insecta; order Odonata; family Libellulidae; genus Pachydiplax; species Pachydiplax longipennis. The sequence continues at coordinate 22,068,676 of JAVFKF010000026.1, read as the reverse complement.
AGATGAGAGAGTCTGTGAGTAAACACACCTTCTGATACAGCGCCGGACCGCGACTTCGGCAACGCCTAAGGGACACTACTCGATACTCTTGACGAAATAATTAACAGTGCCGTTAGAGTGGAAACAATGGGGTGATGTTGGAAAAAATCAGGAAAAATGCTAGAGAAGCATCAGAGAAAAATCAAGGGGAAAATAAACGAGAATAAAGAATCGGTTTCGAGTTTTCTTCGCTAGAGCGCTCATATATTGTTCTCCTCGAGTTGATAGTTGAAATAATTTTAAATAATACTGATTACTAGTATGTGACTGTTTTGGTACACGTATGTTGGACATATTACTCTCTTATGGATGCTAGATGCAACTCGTATATTCTTCAACTTTTCGACTTCAATTCGCAAACACGACGACCTATTTCGTATTTTTCTTAGAAAAGCACTCTCAATTGATGCTGAGAAGCTTCTTTGCATGGTTGGAGCAGGCGTATTTCTGAGGAAACTCTTCGGAGAAAGTGGAATTCGTAACAGCATATGATCAGTGAATCGAAGGGTGGTATGCTCAAGATTGTTCCGGGAATTTTTCGGGTATGCCTACACATGTTTCTGTATGATTGATTCTTCAAACCGATAAAGAATCTCGCAGTTATAAGAAAAGACAGCTGTATTGGTAACAGGTTTGAAGAGGAACGATCCCCTTTTAGGTAGGACATCCTTTGTTGAAATTTACAGCCTTTGAAAGAAAGGAAGATAATATGAAGCAAGAGAGGAAACGTGAAAAGTGTTCAGGTCTACAGGAGGCTTGGACCTCAAAACCTCCATAAAGGCTATCCAAAGCTCTTGAAGAGGAATGAGGATTGCAAGATGAGAAGTGAGGTGGTTTGCCTTTGCTTTCCTCTAAGAAACAATCGTACTACAAGTGGAGAAAGGCCCATAAGTCACACATACGGATAACGAATTTGAGTAATAATTTCAACAGCACTCAAAAAGGAGATATCTTAGTGAATTTAACATCATTCGTATCCAGAAGCTTCCACATTATCACAGCCAAGATCAAGATTGGAACTAAAGCAAACGGAAAATACATTCTCTCGTATCCTTTTCCAAAAGATAGATCTAAATATCCATTTATCAAGAAACGGTAGCAGGAACCATTAGAGGATTTATGTTACATATCCATGCATCAGCTGTTGTAAACAATATCAATTTCGAAAGAGATGAAAAAGCAAGGACAAAGAAAAAACCCTGAGAGAAGATTCGACGCCGGTATAGCATTGGGTATCCTCAGCCGGTCTTCTACTACAGATTCTCTTCGTTAAAGAAGGGAAAAAAGAGATGATTTGTGAAGGCTTTATAAGCTGAAGACTCTCCCTCGCCGCCCCCTAGGGCAGGTGCAAGGATGTAGGGAGGCTGAAGGCTTGTTGGAGGCGCTAGTGATGCTGTTGCGAGGGTCGTTAACCTAGCCAACGGCCTCCCTGTGAGTGTGTGTTCCTGTTTTCTTCACTCCTTTACATCCCCAAGGCCTTCCCCAAGAGTCCACGACCCCTCCCATCCACGCAATCTCTCTCTTGGAAAATCATTTTCCCCGCCTATGCCGCAGCCTGACCGGCAGCTCACCGCTTGGATAAATTTCAATCCCCTTACCGACTGAATTTATCTGGTTCCTCCCCTGTTTGAGTTTTTTCTTCGAAAGTGTTTTCAATAAAGATAAAATAAGAATCTGAGAGGAGGGTTTATGTGCACGCAATACACCGAAAGGATGCAATCAGGGAGCGCACGTGAAGAAGTTACCCGATGGGTTACCGGTTTCCATGAAATGCAGCTTCTGAAGCACGTGCGCTTAATGAGGGATAAAATATTGCCAACATGCTTCGGGTCTACGGTGGTAGTATTATCTGGCGTGATTTTAACGTCTCTAATTTATCTTGAGTTAAAAATGCTAAATGTTGTCAACACGCTATTAATTCCTGCAATATTTCATCCAGATAAAAATATCATTATGTGTTTTCGAGTGTAACTGGAAGGAATTGCTCACACCACGAGAGGATATTTTCTCCAATAGCGAGGAGCCAAAGTGACATAATCTTCTCGTTGAAGTCTTACACAATAGCTTACAATTAGATCATGAATTTCACGAAGGAATACTTTTGCAAATGCCAAGAGCAACGTACCGAAATACAATCGACCCTCTTATCTTATAATAGGAGATAAGACCATGAAGGTTGGAATATATTTTTATCCAAAAGATAACAAAGTTCGTTGATTCTAAGCGACTGCGGAGAACTGAAAACTATTTATGATTTTAGACAGTCAGAGAAATTTTCCAAGAATAGACTAATTTCATGCGGAATTATATAATTTTGGATATGGTAACTTTTTCACCTTTTAAACATAGTGGTAGTGGAAATAGGTTAATTTTTTTCGAGTTATGCGTTTTCTGAGTTTTAGTTCATGGAAAATGTATTAGAAATATGAGGATGATTTCTTATGCAATTATGAGTCCTTCAAGTGGTGAACTATTAAATCGGTTTAAAAAATTAAAAATACCAAGAGAATTGTAGGTAAATTTCTCTTTGTAAACTTCAAATAATTTCAATATTTCGTCGAAAATAATTTTTATATATTTTTCGAAGTAGCCGGTAATCGATTTCTTCCGAGATATATTTTGATTCTCTAGCATAAGTAGGAAAATAGTATACTTACTTCAAGCGACAACTATTTCTCGGAGACTCAATCCTTACATCTTCTACGTATTTTGCTTGATCACTATGCTTAGAACTTCCTGCATTCGCTAGTTTGACCCCTTTAGTCCAAACGTATCTTGGTCACTTCAAACGAGGTAAAATCAATCCGGGATCTAAATCTTCGTTTGCATAAGGAAAGCTAACAAGTTCGCACGCACACAGAAAAATGTCGACGGACTCATTCGAGCACAACGAAGATGTTATTTCTCTTTCTAAATCTTCACTTTGTCACGTCACTTCCACGTTTTCCCAACCCAATGGCGACAGCCTTTTGAAAAATACCGTTTTCTTCTCGCTCGCCTTGTTTTTCATCAAACAAATCACGCATGACCGCCTCCGAATTCAGAGAAGACGTAGAAATGGCGCATGAAACCTTCAAATCCAATTGGATCCTGCCGATGCAACAGGATTTACAACACCTCGTCGACCCCTCTAATATTTCTCTCCCCTTTCTACTCCCTTTGGAATAAGCACGCACATTCACCCAGCTGATCGTGACCTCAAACGGCTGATTACAACCGAGTTCGGACTTCGTAGAAGTTGTTGATGAAAGGATAGCAGTGGATATAGGAGTTTAAGTGCTAACCCTTCTATTACCTCCCCTCCCTCTGCTTTTATTAACTCCTTCCACTGTTTCCTCGTCCAGAGAGAGTAGGCGCCACGGGTAGGCCATCGCTGTAATTTTTTTTAGGTTCGTTTCGCTTAAATTAGGGTAAAAAAGGATGTGTGTTGTTTGAATCCTCCGGTTCGTTCGTCCTTACATACTTTCCGTGATTGGAGAACGGAGGGATTCAGTGTATGGTCACTGATTTTATAATAATAATCATGTCTTTATTAGGTGAATATTAGTCTAATGAGAACCAATCTTACAGTTACTCGTTCTTGCAGGGTTCGAACACATCGGTGTTGCTAGGTTAATACGCTGACCTCTACGCAACCTAGGCTGGCAGCTTTACTTTAAGGGGTATAAACAGGAGAGATTGTACTTTTTAGAAACTATGAAATAGTTACGAAAACATAATTGAGTTAGAAGCGAAAAATTATTGCACTAGCTTCTAAAATATTACAAAATCAACAAAAGCGTACTTTACTCAGATAAGCGGCTTACAGGGAATCAACGTAGAAAATAGGTGTCATGTTTTTTCAGGTCAAAATTCCTAAAAAGTGTAATTTTCATGAAAACGAGATTACCCTAAATAAAAATTGACAGTTGAATACTAAAACCAAGCATATTACCGGTACTGCTAACTGTTACAGAAACCGTATTATATCGTTTCGTGATTAAATCATTCAGTGTTGATTACACACGTAGATATTACGACTTAAATATATCAAAAATAAAATATTGTTCTGAAGTTCACATTTATGAGCAAGATAAGCGGAGGCTCACAAAATAAACCACCACAGATGTTACTGAAACAGAGAAGGATTTCACCAAAATTAACGCAGTGCTATAAAGTATCATTTAATTTCACTGTTGATGCTGATTAAAACGCGAGATATGATAATTTTAGAGAACATTTCAACTGTATATAACGTTTTCCCTCTCTCATGCAAGGCGAGAAACTCAATCCCATCGCATTTACCTGCTTATTCCTGCCAACTCGGGTAGGGGAAGGTTCTGAGCGTGCATAGAAAGAAGTGAAAAAAGCGGGTAACAATCGCCGGTTGTCGTGCGTCGATAACCTTTTGACCCCTCCTACTTCTTCCTCGACACACATACATTTTTCAGAGAGAGAAAACCTCACCAAGGGTTTCGAAATAACAGTTGCCCTCCCATGCGTCACGCCGGCGATTGCGGGGGTCGTTATAAATAATGTCTTTTTAATAACTGCTTTCTGATATTGTTACGTGCGAACAGTCAAAGGAAATGCAATTTATACGTCACGATAAAGAATGATGGTTCTATATTCCCCATACGGATTCCGTGGTTATTATATTCAGTCCGTAGGTTGTTACGGTCCTTGGGGAGGTCAGTTGGGGTCACATTTAGGCCTTTTCTCCTCGCTTTTTTATATTGGTCCACTCTCTGGGTGTTCCATTACGTCCAGAGAAGAATTTGTAAGTGGTGGGTTTGCAGGGCGTATTCTTCATTCAAGGCTGACGGAAAGTCATGAATAGTCCATCTTCTCGCCGCTTATTCAAACACTCTTGGTTTACTTTTTTAGGTGCGAAGAAGTTTTAGACGATTCTGAAAGTTTAATATTGGCCAGGAATACGTCAATGGAGAGTCAGATGTCCTTGTCTCTTAAGTTTACTCATTGGATACGCATTCATGATCGTAAGAAGTATAGTCTCTAGAACATGAAGAATTCAGAAGTTTGTTTTCATACATACCCTTCATAGCCATCCTACGTCAGTCATTATTCAGCGAAAGAATTGCTGAGAAAAATATACCAAATTATATAGAACAGATATATCTGTTACGGAATCGATCGAGTGAATAAAGCTTAATTTAAAGGGCGTTAAATATTTAAAACATTGAATTAAACGCAATAAATAAATATTTTCTAAATTGCCTGATCGCCACAGCATTCATTGAGGGTGGAGCCTGATTTATTTTATCCATTAATTTTTTATTTGCTTTATTTATCATGGGATCGATGTAGAAACCCCAATGTGTAAGATGATGATTTCCTACTTTCGATGCGTCAAACTCAGCTTTATTTTCCAAACCGCATAGTTAACGAAGAAACACAATAACAACCACTAGAAGCCTTCCGGATTACATCTTTACCTTGAGTTTTATGTCGAGGATGTTTCAGCATGTTGCGTTGATAGAGCTTCAACCTTTTTCTCCACTTTCAAGTCGAAAGAAGTAAGCAAAAACTCCTCGGTCCATCAGCATGTATCTGCCGGAGCACTTAAGTCGATTTCTTACGCCAAGTCTTATAGATCGACATTGTTTTTCCTCTGCGTTTATCGACCCTCAGCCGTTTTATCTGTTTAGCGTTCGAGAGCTGCTTTGAGGGAAAAAACAGAGGCTGACGTCCGCCGTAGAGCACCGTGAATCATCGGTTGATGACCACAGCAATTAAATTCACTTCGAGGATTTCCAGGGCCGTTTAAAAAAATCAGAAACGACGAGCGCTTCTTCCGAGGGCTTCCGTCTTCAGCCTCGGAAGAGGACGGTGATCCCCTCCCACGCCGTACCCCTCACTCCCCGGAGAAAGGTGATGACCCCCTCCAGCACGTTCATCTGGAATGGGATTTTCCCTTCTGCGGATCTCCAATACCGGTAGGCTTTTGTTTTCCGAGTTAGCCAGCGGTAACTCGCCGGAGTGGATGACTAACTTTCTTCCCTTCTTCTTTTCCTTACTCTTAATCCCGTATGTCTTTCACTCCTTCCTTTTCGCGCTCACTGGACGCTGTAGTTGCCTTCGCGGGTTCGAACCCCTCGGCCTTCTGCGAGTTGAGTGAACCGAACGTGGCTGGTGTGACTGGTAGTCTATGAGCTCTAGACGGTTTTGCCCTTATGCGCTATTGAGGGTGTGAAGAATGGGTTTGTGGATGTTAATTCCTCTAAATCCCCTGTCTTTATGATGTTACTAGATATTTAATTGTTATGCAAGATGGAATCATAAGAGAATTTTAGAACATATACGACATTGAGACTTAATAATTCTTTGGCCATACTTTCCATCACTCTTTGCCGCGTAATAATTTTAGATTCTTCGGATAAATACAGAGATCTCTATAACATCTTGGATTTAACCTAACGATTCGGGCATATACTTCAACCTTAAATTGGTGAACAAAGTAAGCACCAACACCCAGTATTCCCGGCTCTGGGGACTAACGTTACGACAGATCGATTCGTTAAAATATCAGATCATCAAGTCCCATGGACATATCTTAATAAACAATCAAGTTAGTACGATTTACGAATACATGCCATCACGTCCGTTATCGTGCTCTTAAATTTGAGTTTTAAGAAGAAAAGGAAAATTTATCCGACGGCCAAGTCCGAAGAACCGGTAATAATGATCAGAGGAGTTATTGCGGATAAAGCAAGAAAAGCCGGTAGGAGGGATGGGTAGAGTTTCTTGCGATCACTTCAATTGCTTTCTTAGAATTCTACGTGACTCGAGGCTCATATGCTGTATCAACGGCGACAACAAACGCAAGTAGCACCGACAGAATACACGAAACTCTTTTCTTCCCTCTTCACGGAATCTTTTTCTTCGCCGTTGCCTCTCCATTTTTCAAAATAATCACCCGTAAGGCGGCACGCAGCTTTTTCTTACGGATGAAATAAGAATGCCACAAGTCCTCGCGTGACGAGCGTACAAATAGAAGCTAAATAAAATTTCGATAGAAATCTATAGGAAAATACGCCAGTTCCCACGAGTCGTACAAAAAACTAAACCAAACTATTTTATAATGAACAACGGAAGAGAAATTTTATCAGTCCTACTTCCGAGGAATTTTTTACTTTGCATGTATTCTACGGCGTGAATAAAATGTGTATCGTGTTGAATTCTCTCCCATATTAATTGATCAAATCTAAATTGCCGAAGGGTTTCCTATTACTTACAGCGCCGGACTAAATTGAGTTTAGAATAAGAATTAGATTTAATAGATTATTAATAACCTTATTAACAGTCTAAGGAGTTCCTTTTATTCTTTATTAAACACTTCTTGATTTTTAATATTACATGTTTTAAAGTAATCATATTTTACTCCACATATTCCTAGTCAATCAACGTACTGCAACGTATCTTCGAAATGATCAATGTATTTCGTCCGTTCCCTGTTTAATTTTCCGAAATTCTGGCTAACATCGATAGGGGGTCAACGATCTTTGATTAGAGAATGCGATGACTTATTTACCCGAAACCCGTCACTTACAATTCTTAACAGAATTAAGTTGAACTCAAATATCCTTCGAATAAACAGCAACAAAATGGACTATTAAGAAAGTCACGCGGATAATAAAGCACAGAGCGCGTGAGTCATTAGTACGATCAGCTGCTTGCAAGTCAAAACATGAATCTTGTTTACTCGCTGGTTTATCGGTAGGAGTCACTTTGATCGTCACTTTTACGTTGTACTCGTTAATTCACGCAGCGTTTCTTCCCTCTTCGAAACAATGGTTCATCAAGGAAAAGAACATCGATTCCATGGCCAAATTGCATTCCTTACGATCTCGGCTAATGCAGCCCTACGACAGTGAAAAAGAGTTAACTATCATGTAGCAGAAATATGTTATGTTGTTCCATCACCAACCGTATGTTTCCTAGAGATCTTTGATCTAGAGATATACCCTAATGGCTAAGTCGTGGAGTATGAGATATTTTTATCCTGGCGGAACACAATTTTCAGGATTTAAAAGCTTCATCTTTTTCGGATACTTGAACCTCACTGGTTTATACTGAAGTTAATGCTGAAGAAAATCAAACGTATTTAAATGATATTCTTCAGTTCGTAGTGCGTCTTACGCTTTCAGCAAGTCTCAATCATTAGTCATCATCCATTGTTCGCTTAGTAGAAAGATAAAAATAACCAATTATATGATAAACAATAGATGACTCTGCAATACGATTATTAGATTAGTCTTACCAAATAAGATTATTATGGTGCATTTTCTTATAAAAATGCGTCCAATGGTTAAATAAACAAATCTGTAAACAATACACCGATTTCACATTCTAAATGTCTTGCAAAACTTCGGCATAGGTAACTTGACTGACACACAGCTAGCCAGAGGAATGAATAATCTGATAATTGAGAAGATAATAATACACAATTGTAACCAAAGTTAAGTATAAGTAACTAGGAATATTGCTTATTTATTACACAGAAGGTACCATGGACTAGATGAACGAGATCACACGGCAGCGGTATGAGCCAGATTAAAACCAGTATTAAAAGCTTAAGCCAGGGTTTACTAGGGATCATATTCTACCTCACCCAGCCAAGCACACCTCTTCGGAACATTTTTCTTCCCCAGACGTCTCCGAAAGATGTGGCAACGTCCTGCACCTCCCTTAACTCGCCTTCCCCCACCTCTGGTCCTATATCATCCCCGAGGGCAGTCGAAATGTAGCTGGGGCCACGGACCCCTACTTCCCTATCGTCTCCGAAGGTAGAGTGCCTTTTACCCAAGAACGCCATGGGCGGAGAATCCCCACCCTCCCCACGAGCAACCCCCTTCTTTCCGTAACACCGCTTTCCAGCACCTAATACACAGTGCACCCCCACTCACACAATAGGAGGTGGACAAGAGCAAGGATAGGGTGCCCTTGAGTTCTTTAAGGTGCTCCTACGTCGAGGGAAATATCTTCAATCCTTCAGACTTAAAAAAAAACGCGTATCTCCTTCTATCTAGATCTGTCCCTCTCGATAACTCAACACGAGGTACACGGTTCGAGAATCGTTTTTTATGTTTTCTGTCCGATGCCGGTTTTTCGGATGCTACTATTTTACGGAGGGAGGTAAGACAAAGTCGAGGGCTTATGAGGGATGGAGCTTCTTCCTGCTCGTGTCCCCTCATTCGAAAGTAGGATTATCATGTGCTGGTGGCCTGATCTCAGTTTATTGTGGTTTTACCTTGGAATAAGCTAGGAAAGTTTAAGAGATGGAACAACCACACCAAGTACCGAGCTTGGTACTCGTTGCTACATAATTTAAGATGTAACTGCAAAGCCAGATGAAGCATTCTGAAAAATGTATCCTAGCTCTAACGTAGATTTAAGTCTGAATATCACCGTGACGAGCATTTCTTTACGTGAATTCCAGGGTGGATACAACGGAAAAAATTCCGAAGAGAAAATAATTTTGAAAGTAATTAAAGGATAGCTTTCAAGGATACTAATCAAGATCCCAAACTAATATCTTGATGATAACAAGGCAAAATAAATACAATACACCAATTACTGTTGCGGCAATTTAGAATTGGCTGATATACATAGTATAGATTCAGCACCCAGAAACGATATTAATGGAAACAGATTCGAATTATATAATTCATAAGGATACTTAAAATGACAGTTCAACCTCATTATAATAAATTAATATTTAATTTGAAAGCCAATAAATAGGAAAACATGTATTAACCGTAAAATCCACCCGTAGGATTACCAGCTAATTTTGTTGGCTTGATCTAGAAAAACGTTCTTCGATAAACTTGGCCGAGTCATAAATTATTTGCAAGCTATCTGTAGATCACAGGAGTATTTGCAGGGAAATGGCCGAAAAAAACCTTTTATCTTCCCTTTTCTAGACAAATGCTTCTCCACGACGCTTTTTCGGAATGCACGCGATTGCAGCTGCATTACGCAACGAAGGCACGAAATCACCCGATGCCGGTTTTATTTATAGCATTCGAATCAACCACTACATTTTGCGCGACCATCTGATGAAATGCGGAACTCGATAAAATTTTCGAGTCGAAATCCGAACGGGTTTTTCTGTTACGTCCTCAATTCCTTCTATTCATAGATGTACAGTTGGAGAGGGCGGTGCCTTTTTAGACACCCCGTTAACTGCTGGTGATTTACCCGGCGTTTTAGCACCAAAACCTATTCCGGAATTGTTGATTCGCGAATTGGCTCCTCGGAGTAAGGGGGCCACGGAGTTTTTTGGTCAAAACAAGGAGAAGCCGCTTTTCCAAATTTCGCAACCAGGTTCCGGCTAAAATGTTGGGTAAATAGACCTTGTTACTGCCTTCAGCACTGCGGAAAGCTCCAAACAACATCGTGAAATAAGTTACATTCGATTTCTTACATAGAATCCTTGCATCACCATTCGCACCAAAAAATATCGAATTTTTCGAGTGGCCGAATATTTCCTGCGCCATATTTTGAAGTTTTATACTTGACTACTGAATGCTGGTATAGAAATTCGTCTGTGTTCATTTCACGTTAATTTATTACGAGACGAGATTGCTTTCAACGTTGGAATAAAAATGGATTCCAAAAATTTAAAACGAGGTTTCGACGATTTGCTCTCAGTGATTAACATAGGGTTCCTATTTCAACGTCGCGAATAATTTACACGGCTCATTTTCACTATGCAAACTAGATTAAAATAGAAATGCCACTTCCATTACCCCTAGCTTTGAATAGTATGCTAATGGAAACACCGTTCTCGAGATATCTGGGCTAATGCGTTATTGATGTCCTCAAATCATTAACTAACCTTTGGATAACTGTTTCGCGACTTCATCGACGTGAAGTTGTGATTATAAATTGTTTTTTCCCACTTATGTGTAAATTTTTTCTCTTTTTAACTTCTTATTCTTTTTGAAGGAAAATAACTAATGAAGAACCTGTTTACTTATAGATAATTGAAGATTTCCGATACACAGTTATGAAAATTAATGATTTTCTACGATCCTTGAAACATTAAATGATCTAACTTTTAATTTATAAACAAAAAGGTGAAGATTATTCATCTTTGAATCACTCAATACAGTTCAACTCTATTCCATGAAATTGTTTACAATATAACTGAAAGAGAAATTCGTTTTTAGTGTACCAAACCTAGGGTATCAAACGCCTATTAAAGCTTGAAATTTTCAATTTTCAGATTATTTCCGCTTTACTTGTTCAGAACGAATTGTACCAGAAAGTTGATTCCGAGCCTAAAAATTAAAGAAGGGATACCGATTTCCATCTGTGGTGCAAGGTCAAGAAAGGTTACGGTCAAGAAGGGACGGAGATCGATGTTATTTCGAAATACGCATCGATCGATGGAAGTTCACGGAAAGGCGGCAGAACACGCGTAGCGCTCTGAGATACAGAAAATAAAAGTTTCACTTGGGAATGAGAGAAAGCAATTCCCCTCCGAATGCAGTCGAGTTTAATTTCGGTGAAGGTAGAGAGAGAGAGAGAGAGAGAAGGTACCGGCACGTGGCCCATGAGTGAATGCCAATTTTTCCGTTCCGTGAATGAATTTTGGCATAGTGGCTTTCCATTATGAAACTATTACGCATTCGGACAGGGCTAACTATATATATGTACTCAGCGTGTGGAGTGACTAATTTCAGTACGGTAATTTAAAGTTGTAACTGTTCTAAGCGTCCAACTAAATCAACTCAACTCAGCCAGAAAAAAATTAAAGTAATTTGCACACTTCGCAGAATGTTCGCAGTTCGTGAGAGAGAGTAGTGCACAAATTGATCGCACTTCCCCAGAAATCATATATGGAATTCAGCATGTGTCACTTGATAGATTTCGTTTGAAATGTCTCATTTTGATGTTCTTCGGGTTCAGTTTCGGGGAGAGACGTAATTTCCGACGCCGGTGTTACTGAACTTTCGAATGTTTTTGCGGTTGTAAGATTTCCTTGTCCCTTACCCTTCGAATTCGGTATGGTTTCCGCAAGATAACTGACGAAAAAATTCAAGATCACGAAAAATGCTTCTCTGGCAAGCACTGATTGATAAACAAGAGGGTTCGGCCAGCTGTTGTTAAACGGTATTTATTTTTAGTGGGGTTGGTTGTATATTACTAATTTTCCAGCAGTTATGTAATATATATTCAAATTATTTTAAATTCGATCTCTTTGAGCGAACATATATCAGCATAGCTAATTGTCAAAAATCAATTCCTCAATTTTTCTTGGTTATGTTATGCTCGATTTTTACTATACTCTAGGTAAGCAAAAAGAATTATAGAAATGAGTTACCATGAGGTATGATATGTGTAGGAAAACTAATGATAAAATGGAAAGATCAATCAAGAAGTTGCAGATGCTCTATAAGAAGAAGCAGAAGATATCTTTAACATACTCATTGAATATTAGGAAAATTCGTATTTTTCGCTGGTTCGTCGTATTGTCAAGGAAACTTCTTCAAAATAATACTCTTGAAAACCACTGTATTTGTAATTTGGGGAAATGCCGAAAGTCAGTCACCTCATAAAAAACAGTTCGCGATGAAGCAATTGGAAACAAAAGGAACGTCGAAAAGTTTTTCCCCTCTTCGCGACGACTCCATTTGCGTCATTGGCGCGCTATTTCCGCCCTGTCGTGCACACACAGAAAGAAAGGGGAATAAAATTAAGGGAGAAAGTGGGAGAAAGAGAAGTAGGGAGAGGGAGTGGGCGAAACAGCGAGCCACGGTCAACACGCGAACCGTATGTGCATCCCCAACTCAATAACAATCCCGTTTCCAGATGCTGAGTAATGCAGAGCTCCTCTCAGAAAGTTATGTTTATCTCTACGGTGTTGAAATGTGTGTAAGACGACTAAATAGATGTATGCGTAGATTCAAGAAAGTAGAAGAAGTAATTTATGATAAACAGACCCTTAAAAACGAGTGGTTATTCCGAAAATGGACTAATGTAACTTTCAATTCGTAGCTGTATCATATTCCCGCTACCATATTTCTACACATAATATTAAATTGAGAGACACTTACGACGGAAATACATACAAAAGTAAATAATTACTTCGATAATAGTGCGATAAGAAGAGGAAAACTGGATGAGACCAAGACTTCGTTTAGAAATCGTCGTCGACTTTTCGCTGTGAACGCGAATGAATTTCAGCTCTCCAGAGATTGAATATGGGCAATTATTCTTCTTCTTGTGGGTGTTTCGTTAATCCTCATCGATATAAAGTGAAAGTCAAACATCGTAAAGCACTAATGATTACCTTCCATCGGGTACATTACTGGAAGATTCCGACAAAAAATCCGAGGATTTTCGAATCCATCGATTTCATATTCCTGGTGAAAGGACCATTACTTGCATTAAAATTACTACTGGTTTCATTTAATGACAAAGAAATTCAAATCGTCCCCCATAATTGGAAGAGGCATATAATATAATCAATTAATTTTTTACATAATTTGTGCTAAGTTCTTATATAAGTTACGGCTATCCCGTTAACTGAAGAAAACGTAATTATTAAAGAGCGAATTCGAATGCCATGGATTCGACTCCTCTCGAATTTTATTAATGTTCAGAAAAGCTTCGTGTAGTTAATTTAAGTTTCCAGCCAAGACTTCACTTAAATTGTTCTCCGAAACCAATAGCGATGGTCTCATCAATCCTCCCGCGGCCTTAATTTAATTTTTTATTGCGTTAGCCCGAAATCCGAAATTCCGATCCCGGAGCCGAAGCAACGTAGGGCCGATAAGAATAACGGTCTTCCACGATTTACTATCGGAGAATCGTGAGGATGGAGATGGAAAGATTCTAAAAGATTGATCCCATTAGTTTGAGTTTCAAGATTCTTCAAAAGTGGGTTCCCAATGTAAATTTTATCGTGACAGGATGCAGCTGCACTGCTACACATAGTTCTCAGAATAATCCGTTTCGTAATGTGATTACGCATGAAATGGAAATGCTTTAACATTCGCCTCCACTTATTGCGTAAGGCTAAACAATTACTGGAAAAGACTCTAGAGTAAAATTTCCGCGGTAAAAAACCGGACTGCTAAATCGTATGATGACTATCAAGTCCACCTGAAAGTTATAGTTCGTATACGATTGAAGTATTTAGATGAAACAGTTGTATTATTCGAAAATGATGGAGGACTTACTTTCAAGAATCTTAAGACGTGTCCTTTTGATATTTTACGCATGAAAATTAAAAATCCCTTGTTTCCTACCTAGTCTAGTCTCGGAGGTTCTTAAAGACAGCTACCATTTACGTTCCGCATATTTTTTAAGGCTAATTTTGTAATTTTAACTTTTTATGCCGCTGTGAGTACCATGTGCATCACTGCTATGAGCGTAAAAAATATAATAAATCTGTAATTTTGATTTCGAGATTGAATTTATCGCGAGCTGAGTTAAATTGCTGATATAATTCAACGTACTTATAAAGTTTTGAAAACATATCGTTGCGTTTTGATGATGCCATGAAGAAAAATATTCCCGCAGATGTCTACGATGGATAAAACACTGCACAAAAAAAATGAAAAGATAATTGCCAGCCTTGCAAAAAGATGGTAGTTACTCGTATTATGAGCACCAAAGACACTTTTATGGCTGTCTACGAGCATGAAGTAGGATAGAAGGAGTAATTTTACGACCGAAACTAATTCCTCTCTCTTTGCCGAGTTTTATGACGGCCACGCGACCAACACGTATTTTACACCTTTGTGCTGAAATAAGGAAATTTGAATTTGAAATTTATATTATACTAATAAAAAGGTATGTAATGCTTCTCATAATTTCAAGCATTTTAGATTGTGAATAAATGATTAAGTTTAGGGCAAAGAAATTACGTAACTTACGACTGAGTTTCATTGACTAAGACTTAATGACGCCTAAGTCTTCTTCGACACGAATACCGATAAATAGCTAGACTCATACGGTACCTAATATTGGTTAAGTGTACTGCAAGAGTGATCCGTCCGGAGCATAATCTCCAGGATACCCCTACTATTCTGCATATATTATGTCTGTATAAATTAGCTCATTAATGCACATCATTAATGGGCTTAAGAAACTCTTAGCGCGTACATTAACCCAACTGAGTCCTCGCTCGCTATCTCGAATTGAAAGAGTTCTTTCAATAATAGCGTCTTCGAAAATATTTTTCTCGCGTAATCTGAAGAGGAATAACATAAGGCAAGTCCGGCGAGAAATCTTAATTTAGCCGACCCTGAACTTATCGCTGACTTTTTATCAAAGTTTATAGACTCTTTAAATGGCTCTGTTTCAACATACGCAGTATCTCAGCCGATAATGAAGATAAGGGCGCGAGAGAAGACAAGCTGGCTCCTGTTGGTTCGCGTCGAAAGAAACGCCAGAATTTCGAGGGTCATTGACATTCGCGAAATCTGTCTCGCAAGTCGGAACAAGCCTCCGAAGAAAATACCGATGGAAAATAAAACTGGTTGACTAATCGACAGTAGGTTTTATACGAGTGTTGTTTTGAAGGTTTATGCCGTGCAGGCCCGTAGAGAAAGCAAGACACGTCCCGAAAGATAAAAATACTAGGGGAACGCAAAATGGATGTTATAATTCACTGAAATAGAAACTCAGGACGATTTCCTCATGTAAAGTTTAAATTTAACTAAATGTTTTTCCGGCGTATTAAGGTAACCATTGATTATCATCATTAGGCAAATTACGAAGTGCTTCCTTTCTCCCAATTTTAATAACCTTCCACGAACTAACACCTTCTCACACTGAATTTATCCGCAAGTTTATGTTCTATTAAATTACACCTGGGGTCCTTCCCCATACTCTGCCGAAGGCGATAGAAGTCCTCACTACCGCTCTGACACCATCTCTACCCTGCTGTTACGTCAGCGTCGTGTTTACTCCATTTTCGGGTAGATTTCGCAGTCTTACCGACATCAAATCGAGCGAGATAACAGGAAAATCAGATCGCTCACGGAAAATACGTATTCCCGAAATTCTGGTTCGACGACTGAACACAGAAACCACAGAGTTGCGGGTGAGCGATGGCGAAAACGTTCCTCCTCGACCGGTCCCGCCTCCGAAAACAAAAGCCGGTTGTTGACCCCCGTGAAGGACGGTGCTCCACCAGGAGTGATGCACGCGACTTGGATGGAGCACATGAGAATGCACCCATGGGCGCTATGGGGCGTCACGCCCAGGTGCCCCCGTGACGTCATCCCTCCGACGGTAGTGGGCGAAATGGAAGTCCCGATGAGAGCGATAGCGGATCCTCAGCATCTCCGCCGCAGCTTTGATCAAGCAAGCGTTGCTCCATGCAGTGCCCATCTAACCGTTACTTTTCCATTTGCACTGCTGCACTGAGTAGATTCATGTCATCCCTCAGATGTCATGACCATCATTTATTCTCTATCTTGACTTGACTGAAAGATGGCTTTGCGTTAACAATATACTAGCTGCATATAATATTTCCGCTACCACCACGTTGGTCATGCGGAGTTATCACGACAATCATTTATTCCATAAGATCCTGGAATGGTATGGTTACAGCGTAATGGACCTCCGGCAGAACTATTACGAGGCTATTGAAAAGTTGCAGAGATTCATGCTTTTGCTAAGTGGTAGTGGGTGTTTGTTAAAAACGAGACTTAGAATAAAGTCATTCATTAATAACGCAATCGACTGTAGTAAAGACGGACTTGAAAACAAGCTGAGGTTCGCTAGCTTCTGGAATTGCATTCATTACGTAGTTAAGGACGTAGGTAATAGCCAAAAAGGAAGGTGAGGTAAAAGAAAACTAGAGTGATAGTCACAGCTAATCTACTACTTTTTACGATTAAGAGCAATAACTACAGAAACTAAAGATAAAACAACGCCATCGAACTTTCAGGAAAATATCTGCCAATGGTCATCTATGATAGTTGAACGGTTTAACGAGATGAGAGTTTTAGATAGAACTTCCGCGGGATACACTTGGGTAGATCTCATTTCAGAGGTAGAAATGCTGTGTATGGAAATAATTTCGCAGTCATTTCATGCGTTGCATCTAGAAGTCATATCCACATACTCGAGCTCTTGCCTCCTCAAACTTCCGCATGTTCTAAATAATGGCGAAAAAACTCATAGATTAGTATGGCATGAGGATGTGTATGGACAAAAAATTCACTCTTCGAGCAATGTTTTCCTCTCTCTCTCTCCACGCGGGTAAAATATTCATGATATGGTTTCTAACTCGAAAATTTAAAAGCTCCGCTCCACAAATATGTAAATATGTTTCCCGAGAAAACCACCATTGTTAGCCCTCATCCTGAAATTCACACAAGTGGATATCTGCCATAAATTTACGACAACCATTTACCCTAAAGTTTACCCACAGCTGTTAAGATAACCCGTTTCGTTCCGTTATTCCCCGCTTGAAAATCACTCGTGCATAGGTAAGAGGCGGTCTTACGTGAGCTATAACATGACTCTCAAAAAATAAAAGTGCCGAGGAATAATTAAAGAAAGACGCGGTTGGGTAAGTGGAGTAACGACCTGTTAAAGAAAAACAATTGCTCGGAGACTAGAATACTTTATGCTTTTGCTCCATCAACGCCGAATTTTAACTCTTCGCGTAACCCGTATCTCCCATAGTTGGTTCTCACCAATAAATCCGAGTCCTCTTATCACGGATCTCTATGCTCCCCCGCCTAACGAATTTACAGAGGCTCCCCCATTCCAGCAGCTCCTCAATAAATGGAAGCTCTTGATCACGTACAAAATATGGATAAACCTTCCTGGAAGACTAGGAGGAAATAAAAGGCCGGAGGGTAATTGTGTAGCATTTTCCGGGGATAGCATCGCGTTTTCTCGTCCTGAGATAAGGCGAAAAAGCTGTTTGGTAAAGGCAGTCGGAAGGGTAAAAGAAACAAAGTCTTTCTTCCGAGAAAGGAGATTTGAATCTACTAGACTATAAGCCCTTATTCCATAAGTGAACTTCCGGGAAAGACGTCAGGAAGTATAGAGAGCATTTTCGTTCGAATTCTCAATGGGGTGAAAAGGATCCCGATGAATTTATCAGCTACATTTACTTAATTTGGATAACGCAATCTTTCCTCGGTAAACCAACGCTCAGAAAAATATATGCTTATTAAATTTTCATGACTTTCAGAAATAATCATTCCCAATTCTGTAATTCGAGAAACTATAGTATTATTTAATGACAGAAAAAATATTATTTGACTAGTATAGTCTGTAATATTTTCATTGAAATTTAAATAAATAGAGCTAAATTATTTTTGAATTTTCATATGGAAGAGGATCCGAAAAATAATTACAAATATTTCAAAATTTAGGAAAGATAAAAGAGAAGTGAATACATTAAAGTCAAAAATTTCATTACTATATCGGTATATTATTATGGTATCGTTAACTATCCAATCTTTCTATTAGAACCAATTAATGGAAAGCATCACTGTTAAGAAAATTTAGACGAGGCTATTTTAGTTAATTAAGCATGAAATACAGCTAGATACAGAACTTAATATATAATGAAAAGAGAGATTTTTCAAAAGAAAATATCAACTGATTAGCGATGTAAAATAGATAACTTATTATCTTGATTTTTTCCTTCTTCATAATGGTTAATACACGCCAAAGATATCAATATCACGAATATTCGATTAAATTTCGGGCCCAAGATTTCAAATCTCAAAGAAAAAGCGTTAGAATTACTAAACCGTCGTAAATCATATCAGTACTGATATTCAAGTTCTTTTTTCCGAGAATTATGTTATCGATCTAGAGGCATCACTTCTTTCGCCTTTCCATGTATCATAATGATGAATAGAGCACTTTGGATCCGTGCGATAAGAATATCCAAATTGATCAGAGATTCCGTCAGGTCCCACTTCCCCTTCGTTTGCATTTAGAATAAAGATAGCTTATCATGGACGAAACAGTTACCTCCACAAAAAAAGCAAAGGAAAAACGCTCACGTGAAACTGGCTTGATGTTGGGGAATGATCATGCTATAACCGCACCATATTCCGTAAAAGAGCCCTGAATCAAAAATTTGGCTGTTCTGAAGAGGGAGTTCAACTCAATTGCTTAGAGCATTAGCTCGTCAGTAGAACCGAGCTGGAGTCATAATTAGGCCGGACTAGTTTTTCTTCTGATTCTTTCTTTAAAACATAAGATACAAATTATTCCAAAGGCCAGGCATATTCTAGAACGCTTTGCAGGGAAACTGAAAATGTAGAATCAAAATATCATTTATTAAGTTTATTTAAATATAGAGAGTAGTATAAAACCTCACTGCAGTCTCTTTCGTATCTACCGTGTTTTTTTATAGAATTCGCGAATATCTACGTGGATTCAACTAAAAAAACACAGTAAATAAGACAAATTCATACTCAATTAAACAAGTTGTTAAAATAGTTAAAGTATCATATTCCAGGAAAACTACGACGATTTTCGTCTATTGAAACAACACAAGATAAGGAACTCATTCAATCTGAAATTCATAATATACGGAGGAAACGTTTTTGACAAGTTTTCACCACGATTTCTAATGAGCAGAACAAAGAACAATGTACGAATGAATGGCTCGTTTTGAGAAAAACAAAGAAACCAGGCGCAGGAATCGTGTCCGCGTATCGGGGAGTGGACGTCGCGATCCGGTAGAACGACTTACCCAACGGCCAATACATATTAATTCCACCACGTCACTTCCGGCGGTTCCTTCCCCTTGCGCGATTTCGGGACCCCGTGCGTGCGTACGGCGGTGCGTGTGCGCCTTCGACCTCAATCCGCGGACGAAAAAACCTCCAGATTTACCGCTAACTTTCGTCTGTCGCTCTTGGACATGGGTCGTCGCTTTGGTCTCTTGGAGAAAGATACGGAAGGGGGTTGTAACACCGCTTACAGAAGGAAAAGCGGAGACGATAAACGTCACACTTGAAGTTACGAAACAAAAGGAGATGATAAATTACTTAAAAAAACTTGGCGCTATGGGAGAGCTACGCTACATATGCTGATAATTTTGAGACGGCGATAAGATATAATAATTGGCGATTTTCGACAATTAGCTTTTTGACTTATGTCGCTTTGAATTTTATGACGAAATTAAAACGAAGTGACTATTCATTCATTCCTCTTAATTTACGATAGCTTTATTAACATTAATTTTTTACAAAAGTATCAAAATCGAAGCAAAGTTATTTCACGATACTTTTTGAAAATTTCATTCATAAATCATTTAAAAAATTAGAGTAATGAATACTACTAAATATCAATATTTTTCGATTTTCAGTCTTATTCAAGCAACACAGTACTCAACGAAGCCTGATACTGATTCATGTGAAAAAAACGGGAAATGGTGAGTCACGTTAACTTTCATTTTTTAATTTAAAATAAAAATAAAGTACGGCCTCAGTAAGAAATTTATTGATACTTGATGGTCAGAAAAATCATGAAGAGTACAACTTTATTAGTAATAGCAAAATTTATTGGTTAAAGTATCAAGAATTGCAGCAATCAAAAGGTTATACTATCAATCGCTTCGGTCACGACTTAGTGGTAGGAGTTCTGAAGAAATGAAAAGATAAGAAGAAAGATAAAAGTTATTGTCTTTTCATTTCCACACATTGAAAGATTTCACGTACGGAAGCATTCCAATAATCCAGTCTCAGTTTAACTACAGCTACGTCAGGAATCTCTGTCAGTTAACTAAATGATTGTCAATACTAACTTCGGCAGTGGGATGGAATTTTTATTAAGGAAATTAGCGCATGGAGATATTAAAAGCGTGACGGAATGTTTCTTAAAATTTTCGCAAGTAGGAATAAAAGAAGATCCTCTACGTCATTGCTCATTACGCACGATATCGCTTCCGCAGAGTCTCCCGTTGTCATTTCCGCAGTCTCAAGATTTTCGTATTACTTTCCGCTTCCCTGCGTCACGGATTTCGAAGCGCAGTGACTAACGTCCGAGTGCAGTCTTGCGTTTATGCACGCTCTGTAGACGGAGTAAAAGAGCAGTGTGTACGCAAGACACGTATCCCCAAAACAGCACCCTAAAAAACACTGGGACGGAAAATAGTACGCCAGTTTTTTCATCGACAGTGATCCCGTCTTAGCTCTTTGGTGGAAGATTCTTATGGAGCATCTGGCTGAAAGAGATTTCATTCTTCTCGAACGGACAGATCTTTAGAGTGGCAGCAACAGCATTTAGCTTCTTGGCTTTGAGACGTGCACTTCAAATCCTTCTTTATTTTTTAGTTCTGAAAGTGCTGGAGTATTTTTGTCATTAGGTAGAGAATAGAGAAAAATGAGTCTTTCATTTGCGTTGGTCTTTATTTTTCCTGTCTGCGATAGTATGAAAGGTAAAGAGGAATGAATTACTTTCAACGGAATTCATCAAAGGCAAAAATGAGTGCTATTCAATAGGTTACTGTTCTCGACTTACATAAACGCTTTCTAAGTAACGTGAGTGTATTTCCAAATTTATTCTTTCTCTTTAATGCTGGTGTTTTAATACGCATCTTGGAGGGTCTCTTTGTGAAACAAATTCTTACTTTGTCTTCCTAAAAAGTAAAGTTTCACATCTTTTAGTCTTACTAGTGGCTCGTCACGGGATACACTTGCTGAAGTAATGTTCTTGGATTAAAGGAATCTTATAATGGGACAATTACATACTCCTCAATTCACAATTTACACCGTGAAAACCGTGGTATTTAAATTTATTCCAACACTGTTGGTAAGAGATGCAAACCAATGATTGAAAATGAGAACGATTGAAGTTTTCAAAAAGCACCGAGCGTTCCGAGAGAGCTTTCCGTACTCGTATTAACTTAAAAAAAAACTTAGCGAACCACCGAAAAAATTGTCTTCGCAAGCATCAACATCATTAGCACCTCTGCGCCGAAAAATTTCCTCTCGCAAAAAAATTGAATCCGTGGCCATCTCCAACCTCCCTCTGAGAGTCCGTTGAAGAGACAACAACCTGTTCATATGGAAATATCGAACGTAGCGTAGGAGATACCCCCATCGCTCACAGCTCCCATAACACCTCATGTCCGCAATGAATACGAAGTTCCTTCCGCTTTTTTTTCGGCCCTCGTAAAGCTCATGAATGCGTAATCCCAAGAAGCACTCCTCGGAGGGTAATAGCGCCGCGAAAACCAAGGCGCGTGATACAGAAGCATTTGGGCGTCGGAGGATGGGGAGGTTTCTTCAGCAATCCACATAAATGCCCACCGGTTCGGCACGGCCACGCAATTACGCCCCTCCGGACAAAACGCACGCCCACAGCGGGCGTTAAAAGCGTCGGGTTAGAGAACAAATGCGCATCGAAAGTCGTTCCTTCCGACCCCACCCACACCAACTATCACTCCCTCTCCCCTTTTTCATAAGGGGCGGTGGTAAGGGTCTCTTGAGGATTGAAGGGGAAGACGCAGGAAGAGGGGGGATGAGGTCCCCCCCCCCCAAAAGGTCGTCGACCCGTAACTTCCCGCAGGGCGAAGAGTACCCCGCCGCCGCCCTCTGCGGCCACGCGAGAGCTGCCCAGAAAGCATCATACGCGCTCTGGGAGCACTATTTTTTTAAGGTCGATTCACGCACAACGCCGAGGAAGCCAATGTGGGGACGGAATTGGCTTTCTGGCTTGTAAACAGTGCCGTCAATCAGCAGGATATAAAGGGGCACAGGTGCCGATTTTCCCCTCAAAACCCTAAGATTTACCAGCTGCTGGAAGTCTAATCCGAAGTTAGGAAATCCTTACTTGATCAATGCATCTTAATTGACCATTCTTAAATGGCATTCTGGATAGAAAGATTATTCCATTGCTTGCAAGGCGACTCAAACAGAAATTTTATTATTATTAGAAGTGCTTCGACAGCTGAGGTCATTTCACACGTGGGCTCCCATTGGGAATCGAACCTGGCACCGCTTTCATCGAAGTATTATTCCTGCACGATATTTTACGTCGATTCGAATCAACACAAACAAAGTCATCAACGACGTAACCTCAGGAACTATCTGACAGGTATAAAATCCTCAGCACATTTCAAGTTGCTTGCTATTGGAAAGATAAACTACGTGAAACATAAAGATCGCAATGATTGGATATTGCCCCAAGATCCGAATTCCCAAAATCACATCCTTGGATGGCTCCTAGGAAGACCTGAGTTGCTATCAACTCCCACACCTATACTTTACCTCTAGCCAAGATCAGATCGTAAAATCTACACAAAAAATTATAAGTTGGGATATCCCGAACTTGATACCGGATATATTGAGAAAGAGTCGATCAACCATCCAAGATAGGCGAAGATATATGAATTCTTATATCCAAACATAATATTCTTCTTTATAACCAAGCTGACGCCGTCATGTGTAAAAGTACACCGTAAAATTCGGAAAATATTTACATTACTAATGAATAGAAAGAGCAAAGGGAAAGAGGGGACCAAAATGGTTGGGACCCTCTGTTCTAAAGGGACTAAATTAACTTCGCTGCTTCGGAGATTTAGATTCACGTCAATTGCTAAGATCAGGCTTATCTATCACCCGTGCTTGTTTAAACACTGAATATTTATAATGAATTTTGTCGTAAAATCAACTTCATCGAGGTTCTCTTTTCTTTGCGGAAATTATGCTATCATTATCTCAGTATGAAATATTAGATAATTATTTAATTTTTTGGTAACTAAATTTGTAACTTAAATTTTAACATAACAATGGAAAGGAATCACTCTGTAAACTCCCACAGAAATTACAGATGTTTGCAGAAACATACAGATACTGAATTCACGAACTGTAAAGTAAAAGTTGCCTGATGATCGTAACACGAATAAAATTCTGTAGGATTTTACAAAGTGATTTATTTCCCTTATTATGATGGCCTTCCACGAAGTCACGCCTTCTCATATCGTGTAATTTTAACATTTTTTTTGTTTTCTTTCTTTCTTTTCTCCTTTTTGTATTCCTCTTTATCGTTACCTATATTTAATAGGCCAAAAGTGATATTCATTCCCAATTTCTCCTGTAACAATGTACTCGTATGTATGTAGTACACCGGTTCCCAAGTCGTGTCCCCGCTCCTCCGTACACCTTTTCCTTCCCGGTTCTTTCTTTCACGCTTCGCGGAAGACGGCTATCAGAGGGCAAAGGGCGACCCCTTTGGAAAGAAGGCGGGGAGCACGTAGGGCTCTCTAGAATCGAGCCGGAGACTTCCGCCCTCCACCCCCCCACGAGCGCCTTACCGTCCCTCATTGACACACCTGTTCCATCCCGAACCCTTCTTCACCCGCCGGATTCGTGATTTTTCCCCCCGATTCACGATTCGAGATGAGGGCGCATGCGCGAGGCGTCACGGTAACAAAACGAGAAAGGAACTGTTTCGTGGACCCACTATCGCAAGGTCCAGATGGAAATACTCACAACGTGCTACGTTAGAAAAGGAGGAATCTAACCACGATGTTGATAGTTGCGTTACGCAGACGGATTTACTCGTAAAGCAAAGGTCGCCACTCATACTAAAGCGTACGATAAACAAGACTCGTAATACTTTTTGGAAGGAATTTAATTCCGCGATGTTTGTAATTACTCTAACGCTGAAATTATAGCTAATAAACAATTTAACGTTTAACTAAATATCAGATTTTATTAAATTTTATCTTTTGGCTAACGATAGCAGAAGTGAATTTATCCATGTTTATTATAATTTGGTCAAAATCAAAGCGATTTCAATGGAAATTCATATTCTCTTATTTCCGTTGTAGAGAATCTTCACTAAAGTATTATTCACCAGGTACTTCTGTTATTTTAACTACATGCTCATATTTTAAGAAAATGAATCTTCGATGTTTCCTGATTCCGGGCATATATTTAGTAAGATTCAAGTTATCATTTCAACATACTCATTAAAAATTTATAAATGAAAATTCATTGTAAACAATACCGATTCTCCGAATTATAGAGACAATGTTGACATCCGTTCTAGAAAAAAATACTGTATTGACGTGAGCAAGCTATACCAGCAATTAGTTCCACACTTAAAAAATACAAGGAAGGCAAAGTATTCAACGGGAATAAAATGCGGAAGATGCTTTGTCTTCTCCATAATGTGTTCCTAGGAAACTCATGGCAAATTCAATTACTCCACATATTCTTCAAAGCCTCCAGGAAGGCTTTACGGACCTCTGACAAAACATATTCCGGGTAGAGCATACGGTTAACGTAGAGTAGACTTAATTAAATCACCTATAAACCATACCCGGAGAAAGGCATTCAGCTTAATTAGGTGGTGACATTTTTCAAAGCGAACACTACGCCTTGAACTTTCGTAATCCACGCACAGCCTTCTAAAAGAGAGGGACGAAAAGGATCCGGTTTCCTAGGCATGGGATCATCAGGCAATAAGTTTTAAAAAAGAAAACAATCTACCGGTTGGATGTCGTCCTCCGCCACGTGAACTTGGGCGGTGCATCGAAACGGAAGCCTGAGAGAATAATGGAGTTTCGGAAGATTAATTTATGTCAGTGCACACGCCCGAAAGGATGCCTACCAACCGGAATACAATGAGGGGAACATCCTTGCGATAAATGCCAAAAGGTCACAACTTTCGTATTCCGAATGTTAATCCTTCGGGAATTAGCAGAGGACACGGCGAAGTGTTTTGAATGTGGGCGTGGCTCCGACACGGGCATCCATTAGCTGTTTCTTGAGGTGGACCTTCACCGAGGGATTATACTTTCTAAATTAAAAATTTTAGAGAACTTACGCGCGGGGTAGATTTTCCGGGCGAAGTGACTTTCAAACGCAGGGAAAGGGGATTAAAGAGTGCGTTACGCAAGAAGGAAGCCATTAAAGGAAAGAGGTTTCCAACACCCTTGAAGTATGCATTCATCATTAAGATATAGAGGGGAATCTTCTCTATCCCGTGTACATATGGGACAAGCTTGTCAAAGCACATTATTCGAATGAATTTTATGGGCAGCATATCTTTCTCGGACGAGTTGAAAATTCCTCTTGTTCCAGTCTCAGAATGATTAAGTATCGGTGTACTGGAAGCTAAATTTCGGTACAAGGAAATGGTTCTAAACTTAAATAAGATAATATGCTGAGAGATGACGGTCTAGGATCATATGATCATATCTATAGAACTAATTTTTTGTTTCAAGAATCATTTAATTTGATCCTCTTTTGATTCTACCAGTATATCGCTAAGAATTCGAACAATATTTAATTACTCTATTTTGAAACGGAAATGCTGAATATCTACAAGATGTTGAAATTAAGGCAATCTACCATCAAATATTAACTTCGGCTTTATATAAAAGAAAAGAAATTGGAACTCGACTTTTAATGAATAACTCATGTTTAACCTCTCATTCACCTCTAAATATTTCGCTTGAATATCTGAAACTTAAATTAAACAAAACCCCTTTTAGAATCTACAAGGTTTATGAAGCAATAGAAGCCTACTGATTGGGATATTTTAATTTCCATGAGATATCCGAAGTTGAATACACTCATGGCTACGCTCGGGAAGTATTGTAATCGACAAGCGGAATATATTCCGCACAAAACATGACTAGAGAGATTAATAACCGAAGGTCTTGATACGGATTAACATCGTTCGGATTCGAATCAGGTGTTTCGAGAGGATTCAAGGAGTAAACCGTTACACGCCTATACTTTACCGTTAATAACTTTCGACGATTTATGTAGGGAAAAGCTAGTCTACCGTATAAATGGGACGGGTTTCCAAAACGGCTTTATCCCCAAGGAATGGAAATCGAGGATTTAATAATGCCTCGTTAATATAAGGTGCCGACTTGTTATTTCTACTGAGATTTAAAGCAATTGTACTGGCAGGAAGGAAAAAAGCGAGAATGCTTCCCTTCGAAATGTAATTGCCGCTTTTCCATTCCTCGTCTTAAAACTTTCACAATCTCGATGTGAATGACGCATGCCCTGGAAGAAAGGACGGTGTAGCATTTGGATTCTAATGAAAAGCTGATGGGGAAAGAGATAAAGGAAATTGAAACTTCGAGACGCAATAATTATAGCAAAAGACAGTAGCGAGGCTGGTGCGATGAGACAGGCTCAACCTGTTCCAGGAAAGTATTGATTACTGACAAGAAAATTACGGAATCTGTGTCATTCCAATAAACAGTTCACGATACTTGATGGGCTGAGAAGTGACTATGTTTAGACAAGGTTGTACATATTCAATTTGCCAAAAATGTGAAAACAGTATTCTGGAGGCTGGCTGAAATCAACTACCGTCGCTATTAATCAATTTCATTAAAATAATTCAATTATAACTCATCTTTGAGATTACTACGGCAAAATTAGTTCAGCTGGGATATTTTGTTTTGTAATTCTGATATCAAAGAAGTTTATCAAATAAACGAGACACGAGCGTGATTAGCAATGCTTTTAAAGAGTTACGCAATTAAATTTATACTTAAAATCAATATTCAATTAATCACGGGTACGAAAGAATATTGCGCAAGAAAATAATTATTTTGAATACAAAGAAAGACGAGAATGAAAGGGAATAATTACTCTCCATTCTAGCAGTCGCAATTATTTTCAGAGTTCCGTGTGTAATATTTGGTCCTTTTATTTTATAAATCTATACTCAGATAACTGCTTCAATCAAATGATTAAGTCAGTATTTGCGTTTGATTCATCACAAAACAATGTATGTATCTAACAGTGGGCGGCATTCATGTATGTTCCGTTATGAGTAAGGGCTTTCAGCTCTCCCAAAAGTAGAAACATATAAGTCCTGCTGCTTGATGAAGTTGAAATCAAAAGAGGATACTTTTCCACGACAAATGGAATGCATTAAAGCAAGATGCAGCTGATGATAGTAGTGTTTTGGAATCGCACCTCTGAATCTGAATGCGTACTCAATGATGAGGAGATATACATACGAGTTGTTCGTAATAATACGCACTATACGGCTGAAACCTTCTGTGGGTCTTATCATACGATGTTAGAGAGGTCAAAGGCATTGTGGGAGGGAAAAAATAATGAAAGGGCAAAGAGTGGTGAGTTCTCTGCATAGCGCTTTTCACGGCTCACCATTGAAGATAAAGGATCTATTTTTACTGAGCTCGTAATGGACGAGAAAGCAAACGTGTCAGGCCTCTCTTGATTAAAGATTATTCTTAACCGGTGGATATCATCCTGATGTGTGGCACTCTCTATCTGCGGTTTTGAAATTGATATACGGGAGGTTTTTAAAATAGAGACTTGTGTCGTGCTTTAGCCTCACGATAGGGATGTATTAAGAGCTCTAAACTCGAAATAACATTCTGTATTTTTATATATAACTTTTCTCGTAAATAGCAACAGCAAAAGATGTTCCGAAATGATAATGAGACTAATACAGTTGAAACTCGTGAGACCAACCTCTTTTGAAGAAGATACTAATCGAGCAGTTTTGACAAACAATGAACCGAATACCTGTACCATGAGGAAACCAGAAAAGCATATAAGGAGTATTTTCCTTACTGTCCCGCAAACTACGTATTGAGAAATATAAATCAACGACTGTTCATATAATCCGATAAGGAAAAATCAAAGTTCCGTAAGGAAGTAGATTTAATAAGGAATTTATCAGTCATCGCATGGGATGACTTCTGAGTAACTTTAATTACCGGTGAACTTTGCATGGAAGCATCATTTACCACACTCTCAATACAATTTTAGTCCAAGAAATTGTAAGTTTTAAAAACGCCTCCAGTGGATCAATTGAGCAGAACAGCTGTTTCTAATGAACGATCGCCTTGGGCAGTAGTACACGAGTAAATCACCTGAGGATAAAGAAAGAAATGTTCGACATAATGAAATACGTAATTCTCTGGACTGACCATAAGCTTTGTGTCGCAATTATCGATATCCGTTTCGTTGCGATATCCAGATTCTTGGAACTGTAAATAATTTTCAGTTCTTTCTCTTTTATTTCTCCCCGCTGTTTCCGTGATCCACGATCGCCGAGCATGGATCGAATAGTCCGCAGTCGCCATTTCATTCGAAGATAAAAATCTCGAAACCAATCATTTCTGAGAAAGCAATTCTCGAAAAGAGCTCAATTATAATCATAGGTTCGTCCTCGAATGAAATCGCTCCTTCGGACTTAAGGACTTTCGCGAGACCGTTTCTGGAAAATAAAACAGCTGGGAAATATACGATCCTTCCGCTACATAAAGGAGAGCGAGGGAAAATTATCTTTCGAGTAAGATGGGATGAGAAGAAGTGGACATCTACTTCCTTCAACAGTCGACTCTCCCATTTCCGAACGTCCTAAATCCCCGCAGCAGTTCGGCGTGGGAAACAAAATTCTTTTAATTGCCGTCTTATTCCGGTCCGACAGTCGTCTCTGAGGAGAGAATGCAGTTGCAATGATTGAGGATCATATGATTGAATGGTATTTCTATGGTATTAAATGGAGTCTTGAATTGGAGCTTGTGATTCTACGCTTCTTAACTTCACTTCATGCGGAAAATTTCTGATTTGTTGGTAACCACTAAATATTCTTCATATTTACGAATAATATCAACATAATTGTGAGGGCATCAATCCTATTTGCTATGATATAAAATAAGAGCGATGAAAACTCACGAGCTCTCTCCTTGAAATCCAAATGAATTTCAATATCTAGGCAACCCAAATTTTGAAAAAGTTTTCCAAGATGATATGCTAATTAACATATAATATAGTAACATAACTATGATAAAGTAAATATAATAAAATAGAATATAATATATAGTGATGCAATACAATACAGTCAAATCTAATGCAACATAAGATAATATATAAAAAAAACTATTAAAAAATTATATATTATTTCGCTGTCGTTATCGAAAGACTGTATATCTTATCTGAAAGATTAAGTGTTTCATGTGTATATGAACTAAAACATGCATGTCTTAGTGCCGTACGTAGCCTCTCAGAGAGAGCTGAGAATCGCTGCGGATTCTGTTACCTCGATAAAAACTGAACTCGAAAATTTTCAATAAAACACAGAAAACATCCGTTAACTATGACTCGAAGCTTGCGAACCTCCAGTCAAAGATAAATCGACGACAAGCAACCAAAACCTTGCGATATTAGGACCGGAACTTCGGCATAAATTGCTGCCAGAGACAAATCCCATCCCGAATGCGGATGGCCAAAACTTCGTTCCGCGCGGGTTCCGCTACTAATGCGACTCTTCTGCCGAATTGTTTTTCTTCTCGAACACGCCCATCCCTCGCCAATAGCTCCTCGAGGCTATTTCCCATCGCCTGTATTCCCCCAAATTGCATCATACTCTCGTGGGAGCCGCTACCGTAAAATTACCTCTCTTTAGAAAACGGGGTTTTCAAAAAAAAAAAAAACTCCGAATAAATACTCTCCCACGGGCCAATCGAATCACCTCTTCCGCGCCAACAAATCGAATCTCGCCCATTAAAAAGATTTTTTCCTTCCGTTTCGCGACTTTTTCTTTTTGTTTCGTGTAACGGGTGCCCGTCCACCCCGAGGAGGTTAGGGACCCGCCATGGGCACCGCTCGTCTCCACTTAACGGTAAAATAAAGACGCGAGCCGCGTACAGCAACACCTCTTCGTGGGGCGCCCCCCGTCCCCCTTCTCATCCCACCGCTAATTTATTATAATAAATTCGAATCGTTTATGCGAGCTATTACGCGACTCCGTATCATTTGATCCACCTTTGTCAAGGGTTATGCATATTTTTCCAGTGCTTGGCAGTTATTCTTAATGTTTTACATACAGGCCTCTTTGAACTCTAAATCCTCCACTAATAACAACGAAAAGTTCTGAGGAAGGATTGTGGCTTAATAGACAAGCAATAAGTGGGAAGTGAGGTTATTCGTACCGGTGCTTTCCTAACAAACTAGAGTGCAATTAATGAAGAACGTTCGTGTAGGAACAGCACAATGACTCCATGGGAAAAATGTCACAGCATTCAATGAGGAGTGATCAAATGATTGCCTTTTATCTACATTATTCATACCTCAGTAGCTTTCATATGCAAAAAACGCGTTATGTTCCTGCTTAGGAGAACCATATAAACTTTTTGGTAAAGGTATTTCAAGTAATGCCACATTCCCAAAAACTACCAACACATAATACCTCAAGCTTTTCCAATACTGCATCGCTTGTCAGAATCAATATTAACTACCCTTTCAAAATGGCGCTTCTTAGAAGTACTGAGGCCTAATGATATAGTAATACTGCGTGACTATGATCGCATTTCTATATGTTGTATGGTTAAGTAAAATTTATTCCGAAATCGTCATCATTATCATCAGAAATTATCATCTACCTCAAAGTATAACAAAGAAGTAGTTATTCATTTAAATTCAACTCGTCTAGCAATAAGATAATCAAGGAAATGATCCATAATAGTGCCAGTGACAAATCTAGATTAGTTCAGTCCTGGCCATCGCATCTATTTAAAACTTCATAAAGGAAACAGGAGTCGGAATAATCCACCTATTACTTTACACTTCCAGCCATAAAAATCCTGTCACCGAATCATAAAAAGGAAGCACTTTTTTAAGTGACAAACAAGCTCGAAAAAATGCGCTCGGGGTCGTTCGTCTTCTCAATGCCTCCTAATGCAGATCCCGCAAGCGGTAAGGAAGAAGGACGCGGGTTCCCTCTTCGCTTTAATCAGCCTCCCATTCAATCCTCATTTCATCCCTTCTAAACCCTCGCATTGTGAAAGGGAACAAGGAACACAAGTACGGGAGTTAAGTATGGATAGAAGAAAGGAATATGTAGAGGAGTGACAATCTTAGATGGTGACACACTTGCATGTCACGGGTCAACCGCGTCGGAACACGCTCTGGAATCTCGCAGACGTTCTTTTTCGTACCGAAAGGAAAATAAGGAAATGAGAATCGGCTCTGAAGAGATGACCAGATTGAAAATCAGATAGTTTCATAAGTTCTGTTTCGAAGTTTAAAATTTTAGAGATTTTAGAGGGATTTTACACACTAAGAAGACAGCAAAATTCCAGTAGTAAATTACAGTTGTTACCGTAGCCACTCTCCTTAATCATCACGTCATTATTAGCCGAATTTTATAGAGTGATGCGACTAAAAGTAAGACAAACTTTCAAAGACCTCCAGGATTCGAACCTTGGACCAGGGTGATGCAAAATTAGCAAGATAACCACGCAAATTATATGCATATTATATGATGATAGCCATGTAAATTTTCCAAATTATTCTTCCAAGTCACTACAGTAATATTTCTCTTCGAAAGAATAAAATCATTCTACATCTACATCTGCCCTAATCGGATTTTTATACCGCTACATAAATGATGAATTAATTTAGATTAGAATATACAATTGCGGGATATTTTCCAACATTTTAGCTGGAATATAAACTGCGTCCAAAATAGCTAAATTCGAAGAAAGGGACGCTATATCTAAGGTAAGATTTTAAAATAGCATTTATTTTCCTGATAAGCTGCGGCCGTAAGAACACGCGCTGTTTATCGCACGTGTGAAGGCGTTACGAATTCAGTGTCACGATAAAAAAACTTTGGATTCCACTCAGATGTGAAAGGAGTAGGTGTTCGGAAAACGGGGCTCAGCAGGGACTGTTGCGGCTGTCTCAGTGGGCTGTCTCAGTGTTGAAACCTACGGAGCGTCAGAAGATGACGAAATCGCTGGAGAGAACGCGAAAGTCCTGATGAAACACGAATTCCTCGGAGCCAGAATGCACTATTTCACGGCCAGATGTATTTTTGGACGTTTCGTGCGGTTTACTTGAGTAATTACCTAATGCTTCCTCTTTTGGTAGGATGTCTTCCCTGCTCATGGTTACCGAAGGATTAGTGTGTAAAACGGGAAGGCAATTTCATAAAATGACTAAAAATACGAGCCAACGTGGAAACGCCTTTGCTAATGAAATTACGGGAGTTTGTTTGAAAACGCTCATTGTTCATGCGTTTACCATCCCATTCGTTTTCGAAGACAGTTATGATTTACGAAGCATAACGGCATAAATGTAGGTCCTCCGACGCTGAAGAAGGCGAGTGGGGTTAGTGTTCGATTCTTAGGCACTTCTCCATTGCCAAGTAAAGGCCGTCAGGGTGCCCACATAGCCATTTATGGTTTCAAGAGTCAATTCTGCGGTTTGTTTGCTTACTGTGACTAATGCAACACCGGCATGGCAGCGAAATATGAAGGGATGTTTTTAGTTTGTCGAAAACTTGGTTCCGTAAAAGCCATTCTCGAATGCTCTTTTACTTTAATGATGCACCTTCTACGTAATACAGTAAACTAGCTACACCCTTTCGTTCCTTTGCACACCACATCACGTTTTATATCGTAATTTTACGTAGCGCAATGTTTGATCTTTAAACTCACGACGTTAGGAAAGAAATAGGATTGCGCAGTACGGATGGTATCGCAAGTACTTTTTGATAAACGAATGGGTTTAAATCACCATTACATCCGTACGCAAGAGTAAAAAAAAACTAGGACTTGATCGGTAAAACATATTTCTAATACACTCGAGACGCGTTAAAACAAGATGCATTTATTGAGGTAATCAATTCCTCCAAGATAAGATAGAAGAAAAATAACTATTTTCTTTTGTCTTTCGAAAGTTGCGAAGTTATAAGGGCGATTAGCGAACTGTGTTGACAATAACTCATTGGTTTAATATTGATTTTCCAAACAATAATTCTATCGGGATGAATTGAGAGCATTCGATAAAACTGAGATATCTTTCAAAGTTACGAAAAGAAATGCTTTGACCTCGGAGAGAGTATCTTTGTTCTAGGAGACACTCCCTGTTGACTGCTTTATCTCCACGGGAGCGTGATTTCAATGGAAAATTTATCGTGTATAAATCATGCAATCAGAATTTCTCAATATCCAGCATAAATCGAGCACCAGAACGATTCTCCTTCGAGGAAATTGACTAACGTCTGTTTACATCTCTTCGATGACAGACGGCAAACCTTGCGTTGAGGGTGGCTAAAACCTCTAAGAGAGAAACCTGCATAAACAGTTCCCCTGTTAGCGGATGTCTCTGACGATGCCAAAGCTAAAATTAAAGCAGGACCCAGCACGTGCATTCAAAATGATAAGTATTTTCAATTACAATAGCGTTGAGCTAGGGAAAGCGCAAAGCTAATTAGCTCAAGGTGCTCGGTTTCCGCACAACCAAGAGAATTTTTTCCACGGACGCTGATTTAAATTAAAGACTTTCGAGATGAGCCGAGATAAAAACGTTTAATAGAACGTCTCCGCTTTATCTGCAAGGGGGCTTTTCCCAGTGACCAGTGTCTGGCGAGTCTCGGAATAGGGGAAAATCCATTGTGTTTTAATGGTATTATAAAGAGGGCATTTCATCACAACTCAGGAACGTGTGAAATAAACCCATTTTATCAAAGTCCATTTCATATTCACCCACTTGTAACGTGATTTTTGCAATCAAAAGGGTTCATCAAAACACTAGAAAAGGAATTCCTCAATCAGATTAAAAATTTATGGTACACAAATGAAATACGTTGCGTTCACGGTGGAAGGAGACAGTCTGTCTAGTGTTTCCACCGTGGGCTTGCGCCAGGAAACACAAGGATACACAGAAGTGGGAAATATCCATGAGACTGGGATTTGAAACTTGGCAATTTTCGTTTCGCTTATTCTTCAAGTCATCAGATTTAATATGAAATTTCTGGTTCATTATAGCCTAAGTATTAGTCCTCTAAATGGAAAAAAAGTTCATGATTTATCTCTGTCCAATGTATGCACATTATCATACGAAACTTTTAATGAAGTATATGCTTAACGCTGCTTTTTCGACAACCCTTGCAGAAATTCGGAAAATAATGTTTCGAAGCGTAGAGGAATCTATCACGTTCACCAACAAATTACTCATTTTATGAGAGAAAAGACAAAGGAACTCGGGTGTTAATGGATAAGAGAACCAAGAATTCTCCAAACGCCGTATGCCGGCGACCGTCGGGCAATTCCTCAGAAAAGGATTATCACCACGTGCAGTCACCGATTTTCAGAAACTACTTTTTCATACCAGAAACTCCCATTGTTTCTGACGAATTGCCCATCGCTGGCATACGGCGTTTGGAGAATTCTCGATTCTCTTACTCTGATTATCTTACGCGAGAATTTTGACAACTGTTAAGTCCAGTTTCCGTAAGGGCTCAAGCGAGGAAAAACACATTTTTCTCGTCGCAAGTTTCAAGGGAAACCGTTACGTGTTTTCGGGCCGCGTGATATTGCGACTTATTTCTTCAAAGCAGACGGCTAATTTTCTTCCTCGCATAACGGCAGCGAACAAGAGCAAAAAGAATCGGTAGACGTTCAATCTCTCAGACACGCGAGCACATTCGTGTTCGTACAGGTGTGCCAAATAAAAGAGCGAGTCGCCCCTGACGTCATGTTACGCCAACCATAAGTCGCACGCGCTTTAGACAGGAGACCGTTAGAAAAGTATGAGAGGCTGGCCGTACGTGATTGTAATGTACCGAAGGGCGAAAATAGAATCCGAACCAAGGAATTGAATTAACGAGGAGAGAAGTGGTGTATGACTGTTTTCAGTCGACGAGAAACAAGTATACCGACGAGTTCGATCAGGAGGTCGAATTCCTGTTCGATTATTTTAATCTGAGTAATCTAATTATATAAGTGCCACACGGCGACTATAGGATAGTTGGATAAACACGAAAATAATCTTCGATAAAGATATATATGTACTCATGGCGATAGTGTGTTAGAGATTATAGCACAAACAATAGCTTTTGATAGAGGAAACTTTAACAAATTGTCGAAAGGGATAATTCTATTCTCGTATTTATCATATCCTAACGGATAAGCTTATTATTTTCATTTCAATTCACCTTGCGGTTACACAGGTTAGAAAGATTAGTTTTAATCAACTGTTACTAGAAATATCTTCAGGCGTTGCCACAGTGGTAGATATGACAGAAAGGTTACTTTCCCGAAGTACACACTGCGTTTGTTAATGTAAATGATTCACGAGATATTATGCCAAAATGAAGTATATGAGTTAGGTTCAGTTTATTCCCCTTTGTAATAAGAATCCAGAAAAGCTCGAAAACGAAAAAGATGACCCACGTAGGAGAAACTCCGTTTTCTATTTGAGGAAACGTTTTGATAAGCCGGTTCCCGATAGCTCCTATTGTATATATGTGCAAGGTTTGTTTCAGAAATCTCGAGAGAAAGTCTTCAGACTTACATATCTAATCGGTTTTGATTTCCATTGTTTTCGGACCGAAGTTCTTCAAACATCTGCGTAGAGACGCAAAATTAAGTTTTATCCGCTGGAGAATAGATAAACTCCAAAACAATGGATTGGTCTCTTTTGGTAATTCCCACGAAGAGCAATAGTTACCGAAATGTTGTTAGCGGCTAAAGGTGTATCTCTATTCATTTAACGCGTGCTCCTATCTCATTCGAACAATGGCTTTTGTTGTTAAAAGATTAGAAGCGATAAGCATTTAGATGTCTCTCCTTGTTTCCAAGCAACTGCATCCTCTGTTTATGGCATCTCTTCTACTTTACGTATTCACATTGCTTTCTTTCAGACCTCGAATAAAATTTTCAGAAGCGCGATAGAATACCTCGAGTGAGAACTCAGTCCTAGATAGCAGATAATCAAACATTTACATTACAAGCACGACTATGAAACGGACTCGCCGGTGTAATCCAGAGTTTATATCAGCTGCATTTCTGGAATTTGTAAAACGCTGCTTCCACGCCAAACAAATCTAAATTGCTGATTTTTCACGATGAACGTAAGTGAAGATGGAGTGATTTTGAAGTTGATTTAATCATTCACCATTGGAATAGAATCATTTTCTTGGCAATTAGCTTCTATCTAAAAACTTATTATTGAGATCCTTGTGCCGCTGATTAATTATTATAGTTTCCTTAATCTTATGCAACCACGAGCGCACTTATTCGTCCGGGTGAATCAGCTGATGAGTCGACGCCATTTGATATCGTGATAACCATCTCACGCCTTCGAGCAAAATAGCCTGCAGGATACAAAAGTGGAAAGTAATTTTCCTGAACAAGAAAAGAACCTCCTCAAAAAGCGAAGATTTACCGACCGGAATCAGAGATCGTTCCCGATTCCCTTAAATTTCCGGGTCTAGAACAATGCCTAATCGCATCACCCTTTAACACAGTCATCCGCAATAAAAAAGAGTCGTTAAAAAGGAGCTTCCTTCATTAAAAATGCGGAGGCTACAACCATTCTACACATTCTTGCCATTAGGTTCCCGGATTGCATTCAGGCGGAGATAATGTCGAGGTCAGCCCCGCCGTTGTTATGATAAACAAGATGAAAACCTCAAGTCCGAGGCGCAGTACGAAGGCAGATGGCAAGGTCGCGAACCAAATACCATGATAGATTTGCAACCGATGCCTGCACGAGTCGGGTTCGCATTATTAAAGCCAATGATTAAAGGACTCCATTGTGTGTGGAAAACAACACCGCGTTATCGAATTAAATTTAACGAGGGAGAGATGTAAACAGAATCTCCGCCATACGTCAGGCTTGAGTTAAATTAATAAGTAGCGCCACACCTGTCCCCGCTTCCTTTTTCCACGAAGGTGTGCTATCAAGTTCTTTACGTAGATGTTGCGAACGCTTATATTCCTCGTCCTTGTAAATGAATTAATTTAGTACACGGTGCAATTAGTCCAGACTTGTTTACTAACTGAATGCAACGTCATTCTTACTCGCGGTGACCTCGTAGTAAGTCGTAGGGTTTCCCAATCTCAAACCCAAACAAGAGATCTGTATTTTCCTATCACTAGGATCAATTCCTAGCGGAAATGAAAACAGTGATATGCATATCCTACGGCCACTTCAATAGCTTCATTATCGCTTCTTTCAGATGCGTTTTATTCAATTTTTTAGAATCAAACTTTCTAAAAGTAGCTGTTGGTCGCAAAGTGTGATGGAACGTAGAGTTACTTTGAATTCTACAACAGCTCTGCCTATACAGAAAAGAAGCAAATAAGAGAGCTTCTTCCGCTTTCTACGGTTTTAATAAACTTTTAGCGGCAGAAAATTTTAAATTTGAGAAAAAACTACGCTCGATAGAAGAGAAACAACATCGTATATTTTCGTTACCGGCTGTTCTTCGAGATAAAACGTTACGTTATAAACAAAAAAGAGGAATGAATCACGCGCAAGTATTAATGCATATCGTTGTTTTTTATAGACAATTCACTGATATCTCATAACTGATTTTGAGTGCATCTGCATCATGTATAAGCTTCGCTACTCTATTGGGGGGACAATGGAGGTTTTAGATTCGATAGAATTGTTCCGGCTAGGATAAAGTCCCTCAGGTAGGACTGTGGGAAGGACAGAAGGGAAGAGTACCGGCGATAATTATTCCAAAAATTTATTAAAAAAGATCATAACGACGAGATTGATGATTTAGTTACTACAGTAGAAACGTCAGCGAGCTCCGGTAGAAAACGTAAATTATTACCAGGAAATGATCCGAGAATAGATTAACTACTTTTGATTATTTTTCCGCGGAACATTAGAGATCATAATAGCAGCAAGATTTAGATAGAAATATCGGTGTTTTTGTGCCCCCAGCCACATGCATTCGGTGGCTTGGAATGTCAGCATGTAAATGTAAAGTATAAAGGGAGCCAATTGTGATCGCGAGCCACGCCATGCCGCTCAGGAAATAAAAGCAGGAGATATTACATTTTTTAGGAATGAGTTTGAATCGATACTTACGTTCGAAGCGGTGGGGTGAATGAGGGCTGCACGAGAGCCTCATGAGAACGAGGGCCGCAGTGCATTCGTCCATCCCCTCGGTGGGGCCGTCACTGCCCCACGGCTCTTCCATACTGCTCCAACCCTCGCTGGGACGACGTTTGCGGGAACCACTGACAAAGAGAAAACATCCGAATAATTAACGACACTAGTGAAATTTTCATATATCGAGTACCTCTCTGAACACCCCTTGTCGTTTTTGACAAAGGACCCCCAAAATCAGGAGTCCATCGAACCCTTCAGTCGTCATTCGTAGCCATCGATACCCATAGATATCATTAATTAAGAATTGCTCCACTAGGAGTCATACACGCAAATCTCTCCATATTTCAGACATTAATTTTTAAATTAATATTAGTATGAAGCCATTCAGGTAATGAGATATTACATTTTCTTGGCCATAAATGTTTCTTGTATTGAAACATTAGACATTCTTTCCTTATACTTGACATTCTTTGAGCAGTTTTCTATGAATTTATTCCTTTGATGCATTAAGAATTTCGTTTCTAGGTGTGAGAAATTATTCCAACGATATTGAATGGACATGTTTTCTAGGGATTAATATTCTTTCTTGCCTCCCAAGGGGAGCCAACCAAACTTAAGATAAAATTATTTTTACCTCACGAATATATTTAAGCCAACACAGGAATACAAAGGGAATCAAGGAAAAACTTTAAAATATTCTAATCAA
Source organism: Pachydiplax longipennis (assembly GCA_036926295.1). NCBI lineage: Eukaryota > Metazoa > Arthropoda > Insecta > Odonata > Libellulidae > Pachydiplax > Pachydiplax longipennis. The sequence continues at coordinate 22,029,097 of JAVFKF010000026.1, read as the reverse complement.
AATTCATCCACGAAATATTAAATGCAAAACTCAAAAGCGTTTCAGATAAAAAGTATCAGCAAGGATAACTATAATTATCTCAAAAGTAGCATTTATCTACCTCCAAAGGTCTTAAATAAGCCACTTCCATTTACAACTTCGCCGATAACAAGCCAAGAAATATTGTTCAAAATACGCCGTGGTGGTGCCTTGGATAACGAGGGTATAAAAATATTTGCGAAACGCTGCCAAGGAGGAAATGCTCAACTCCGGTAGGTTAGGCATTTCTACCGTTACTCCCTTTTTTCTGAGAGAAAATGGCGTATGCGTTCTTGCAAATCGCACATACAATGTCGCATTGCCGGTAAATTGGCACGGGCGTGCCCCGTGTGGCACGCGATTCTCTGCCGGCGGAGTCGATCCAACTACCTGTCTATCTCACGCTGTCTCCTTCCCTTCTCTCGCTAAAGAGTTAAGGCATTTAAATAAAACTGCTAAAGTCTGCCAATGCATAACACTGAATAATCATTCTTCTATCTTATTCTCTCACTCTCTTTGTACGCTTGAACTCTGAACTTTAAAAAGTTCCGCTGTAACTTCATCTCATCAGAGGAAGAATTATTTTGCTTAAAATGGAAAATTCACATTACGTTTCAATGAGTAGGATACTTTACTGAGTCCACTAGGAATATGTTATTACGCTACTATCATTAGCAGTGGATTTATATTTTCAAGGCGAACAAAGTTTCCACACTGCAATTAAATTTGATTTTTAAACAACTGGAAGATGGAATTTTTAAAGAGAGCTTCCACCCGATACCTTCATTTAGTTATGCATTTTTAAATAGCATTCAACGGTATTTTAGAGGTAGTCCAAACGCAATTCTTTATTTTAATGAGTTGTATATAGAAATAGAAAAGCTTTGCTCTCATGATAATTAAAATCGATAACTATTCTAAGTCACAATACTTCTGTTTTTCTAACAAATTTTATACATTCTTCATATCATGTAAGTCTGCTTTTGCTTGCTTCGACCTGTTCGTCTTTGAACTTGTTCCTTGAATTCGTAATATCATCATTCTTTGTCACACTAATTCAGTAATGGCTGAATTTATTAGTAATCTATATTCTTTTAGTGAATGAAAAACGTCTTCAAACTTACCTCCAACGCTCTGATGAGCTTACGCGTAGTGTTAATCTTTTTGAACCAAGAAAATTCAACACCTGAAGCACTCGTGTAGGTAAAAAATGTCTCACGTATACCCTTTCCTCATAGTCTTGTTAGAACCAAATGAACATGCTAATTTGATCTTATTTAAATATAAAGAAGCGAGCAATGCAATATTTCCTAGCCTTCTTCATGGTGCGACATCTGCCGGTATTGTGAGAATCCGACGGGCGTTGAATACCCTCCGAGTATGTCTGCAGGCGTAGACGGGCGTCCGGAAAGATCGGAAGCGTTTCCGCGAATGAAAATTTCCTTCGAGGAAGAGGAGGAAGTTTCCCGTACATAGGAAGAATTCCTGTATTCCTTCTTCGCAGGATTTTACCTCGAGATGCTCATAAGTGGCTTAGATTTCTTCCACGTTCTCGAAACGCGAATGATAATTATAGGGGAAAAATAATTACTTTCAAAAAAAAAATTGGGATGCTATGAGTCAGGATGGAGTGGCATTCACAACTTTCGGATGATTTTCTAATTTCTGAAGAGGAATCAGGGAGAATCGCCCTAATTGGGTACTTCGAGAACTCCGAGAAAACTGGGAAAGCATCGAAGGAAAAAAATATCGTCAAGGAAGTTACTTCTGGTCGTTTTCTCCGCATTTGTTTCTATAATGCGAAGACACTTTAAGATTTAGGTTGGGATACTAGTGCTAATACACATTCAGTCACATTTCGTTGGCAGTTGTTAATAATTATGTTTCGCCGCATAGACTAAAAATTCACTTATCTTGACGATGAATTATTTTTCTGATAAAGAGTTAACTGGAAATTGAATTATATAGCCTATTTAATAACATACTTTGAATATGAAAATTGTAAATTGGTAAATATCCTATGCTCACGATTTTTTCCTTTGGTCTACTGATTAAAATTTATTGTTATTTTATCTATTTTGCAACTGCTAGATAATGCTTGGATGAGGATACACTCCGGTTCCCTCCCGTTTCAGTTCGGTATAGCTTGTAAGAGATTAACGATTACGATAATATTTTCTTTACATAGTAAAGAATTTGCTGGATTAATTATCGTGAAACTCGTTAAAACCTCCTGTTAAACATCATGATATAATGAGCGTTGAAGGACACTGAAAAAGCCTATTCTTGAGAAATAAAGCCCATGTTTCAATTGAATCGAAGGGATGTAATCGATTCGAAGGAATCAATTGAACACAAGGAAAATAACAACTTGGAGTTCACACGTATGAAGCGTGAACGACCATTTGATAGGGCTAATCAACTCTGGAGGTGGATCGAATTGGCAATCCCCCCTCTCAAGGTAAACGCCCTAATGAGGGCAACATATCCAAGAAACGAACATCATCATTAAATGTTATTAGCAGATCGACCAGATATCTCTCGCGTGTCACACGAAAGCTTTTATTCTAACTGCCTTCTTTTTTCAATAACGGGGACGTTTGTTTATGTCACTCTTCGGCCAACGAACTGACATCGGAAGGAAGCGCGATCATTTACAATCTGGGAGCTAAAAATCTGAGAAAAAGAATCAGACCATTCACTCTCGATATTTTGTGTAAACAATCTGTGTAGGGAAACGACGATGTGACAGAAGGAGGCGAAGGGAGATGATAAATAATATGAGAAGAAAACAATGCCTTTTCCCAAGCCCATTGTCTGCTGCTACGGTCTTTCCGTGAGTGGAATGAAAACAATTGCAAGTCAGCTCACAGGCGATGTGGAAAGAGGGGAGCATTGTGGCTTGTGGGAGGGGCTGGTCATGAGCAGAGGTGTCTTCGGCATCGAAGCAAGGTCAACAGCTCCCTGGATTGTGATGCTCTTCGAGGGGTAGCTTTATGGGTGCATCCTGCCTTCGTAAACAGCATAACAAAGTGAGATACGTACCATAACAAAGGACGGCGGCGGTTTTGCGTTATCGACCTCGACGTCTGACGCCTATGCCATCTTTGGCTCCTAATTGCTATTGGACTCGTTCGGAAAGGTGATTAAGGACGCTATTGCTTTACGGCGGATATGCTTATGGGTGTAAGGAACAACAACATAGCGTATGATTGCGACATGTAGTATAATTCGCCTATGAAAACTGTGTGTATTGTTTTAGAATAGAGTGGTACCTCTGCTATAAGTTTGATTGATGAGATTGCCCCACGATTCTCTAATTATCTCACGCGAGAATTCCTGAAAGATCCTTTTAGGTGGTGTATGCTTCATTCCAGAATATGAAAATTAATTAAAATACAGGACATTTGCTCCAAAAGTCATGTTTCATCGTTACAAATATGTCATGCCATAAACAAGAACAGATCTAATAAATGATTTAGAAAAGGCAGTGATGATAAAAAATGAATTTCTTTCTGCGAACAAAAATATCGATATTGAAAATATTTTTCCCAGAGACAGGAAATGTTTCACTGTTGCACGGCGAAATGCAGGAAGTTAAGATTTTGTATTGATATCCTCCCCTCCCTTGCAGTTATAACAATATGAAATAGTTGGATACAAACGTCCAATCTTGAAATGGATTTTTCCAGATATGATTCTGACAGGTTATTATTTTGATACAATATAAAAGTATCTCGGTTAATAGCTTTGCCATCAAAGCTCTCTGATGGAGTTGCAGTTTCCAATTAACGCAGCATACAGCGAGCACACTCCTTCAAAGAATCGTGCTTTCGCTACTCATTGTCACTACCAGAAGAATGCTTCGATTCGATACATAACGGACTGCATGCACAAACGACAACGAGACGCGACGGGTGCATTTTTCCGAGTAACCGTACAATCAATCAGGAAAAAAGCCCCTGACCTTTTCGTGCTATCAATCTGACTTCCTCTCCTTCCCCCAATCAACCTCATATTTTTTAACCCCTCCCTAATGCCACCCCATCCTTCACCGCTGATTTCACGCATTTCTGTTCTCCACCACTCTGGCGCAACGCTTTTGTCCAAACTATGCGCGGAAGCCATCCCCCATTCCCTCGCTTTCTCCGACTTCGTGACGTCGATGGAGACAATCAACCGTCGGCCTCTTCCATCCCATTTCGCGCCCTGCGTTTCCCAATCGCAATCTCTCCTCGATGGACACCTGTACGTAGATGCACCTCTAACCCCGCGCATTCCCTTTCGAACTGCAATTTTCATCCTTATTCGCCGCTCAAGTTTTTCCCACCGGAGTGGCAATGACGCAATTTCAATTGACTGAGGAATCAGCCGAGGAGAAATCTAGGTAATGAAGTCACTAATAAAAAAGTCAAAGAAAAATTCAATCTTTACTTGTTGGAATTCTGCACGAATATCTTGAATAAAGATTCTACGTAATTTCAGCAAAAGAATTCTATTGTTCTAAGTTCTATTGTTTTATTCTAGAGTCTTTATTGAAGATGAGCAAAAAAGAGTAACTTTAATTAATTTTATTAAAGTCAAATCAATTGCGACTTTTTTCGATGCCTTTATTTTCCTGTAATTTTAATACTGGTCCTCAGCAGATTATTGCCTATCATCCTAGATAACACAGAAGTGATGTCATACGTGACTGGGACTCGAACCACATCTTCCACTTTTCGGACGGATTATCTGAAACGATTCAGTTATCACGCGATGTATTCCAACTCCGGACTTCCTTAACTTTAGGGAAACCTAGCGGGTAACTCAGCGGCACACGTTTCCGAAGTGTTTTGTTTCCATATTCAACACTAAACGAAATCATTGGAAAAAATTTCCGTCATTCTACCGCTAACAAGCCGGTTTCTCTAGGACTAGGTTTCCCTGCGACCAACAATTCCTTCCTAAAGGAAAAATGTGTAGGATTCTTGGGTTAATAGAGGTAGCTAGCACGTGATACCTCAAGACATCGACGGTGAGCTGAATTTTCTAGTTTGCGTGTCAAAACAGCAGGATGTGCTAATTTTCTCGACTTCGCGTGCAAAAATTAATGAGTATGGAATGAAAAAATACGTTTTAATACCTGACGAGTCTCTCCATGCGACGGATTTTAAATAATGACCGGTCATCATAGAAAGCTGAAGTTTTAAGCAATTAATTATATCGTTAAACATTTCTGTGACTTTCTTCTATGTTATTCATAATGAAAATGGAACCAATACGATAATTGGCAGTAATTAAATAGAAGGAGTGATGATGTTTACATGAATTTGAAAACGTATGTTGATGAACAATTTTAGAGTATCGTCGATTTGAACAAGGTATTCGATTGTGATATCAAGTATGATAATTCGATTACGTACGCAAGTTGTGATAACGTTAGAGAACGCACGAAAAAATCACTATAGTAATTTAATCTCGGTCCGCAAGTTTAAACCTATTCTTAAATAATAAGAACGAAATGGACAAAATAATTCAGACATTATTCAACGCCTAAAACGACCGTAATACTGAGCAAAGCTGAGAAAAATAACGAAGCCGGTGCGAATAAAAACTAACCTGTCCGATTGGTATCCGCTAGCGAAGGGCATCTTCAGATATAGAGGATATCTTATCCTGGAGGTAGAGATGATTAAGCCCGGCGAAGAATGCGGTACACAGATTAAAATCCACAGCTAAGGAAAGACACAACTCCAACGTAACCACACAGTTCGCGATGAATTTCGCAAAAGCACGTTCGCGCGTCTCGACTTCCCTCCGCCGAAGTCTTCCTTCAACTAACTGCTTTCAGTTTTTCCCGATTCTTTAACGAGACAAGACGGAACAAGAATCGGAAGACGGCAATTCGGATACGAGGAAAGTTGAAGAAGAAAGAGAAGGGCAAACAGCCGACTGAGTTTCGGACCACGTGTCGAGTCATAGTAAACCATAAACAGTCACCCGAACCTCTTTATCTGAGCCACGCTCCGTGCCAGCAAAGACACTCGAATGCATTTTATGACTGCTTTACGCGGGCGTTATTCTACGAAATCCTCCCTAACCGGCTTTCCGGTCGACCCTCGAAGGAGTTAAGGCTTGGTAAACCCCACCCTCCCTCGCGGATAATAGCATCTTCTGAGAGAAGTTCACAAAGTGTCACGTGACTTTTATCGCCTGCGCAAACACGCCGGCTTCCGAGATCTTTTCTTCTTCCGAATTGTTTCCGATTTTCGGTTGACAATATGCTCGGTTGACTGAGATGACCTCAGAACATCTGTCTCAAAATGCTAACGGAATTTTCACATGCTAAGGAATGCTTGCAGTAATTACGTGATATGGGCTCACCAAAAGAAAAGCTACATTTAAGCTAAATCGCAAAAGTTTGTTAGTTATTGTATGCCTTCAGATAGGAAAAACTGTGATTCGAAAGTTTTTTCTCCATTTATAACAACTTTCTGATTAGTAGTATCTTATTAGTTAGCCAAAGTATGATTTCCCTTACGTTTCTGTAAGAAATCGTTTCATTCGTTCTGGATGCTGTCCTCCATTTAAAGATAAGAGTACACGAGTAAAATAACGAATGGTTTACTCGATGGGAAGCAGCAAGTAGAAAATAGAATATAATTATTAGGTTGTTCGGCGAGCTAAAGATACTGAGAAAAATCGAAGCGTTTTATTCGAAGTAAGTATCTTTATCCAACGACTTTTCTACTTCCACACGTTCCATCTGAAAATTGCCTATTTTGAAGTAGAATATGAATTTACACGAAAACATTGTTTACTTCTGTATTTAGCTTTTAACTAAGCAGCTGAACGGATGACCATTGGACTTTAGTTCCGTGATTCTCAGGCGAGATGAAAATTAAGTTTCATCGACTTAATTTTCGCAACATCCTCCGAAGCGTGACCTAGCGTAAGGCGTTAAAATGATTAATGGAAAGAATACATTTTCGAATCGATGCTCACTTCTCTACCTATCACCATTATTTTTTATCGTCTCGGTAACTTCGCGACCGGATGCATTTTCTCAGGATATCACAACTCCGCAGAAAAGAGTACAAATGACTTAAGGAAGACGGATCGCACAATTGCTCATAAACTTTCTCCCGGCGCTCCGTTATAAATTACTTCTGTATTCAAATTTACCGGTCACATAAAGTAGACAGGAATTTATTTTCCTCTCCAAGCGAAGTCAGAGAGACACGACAGCAAAAATGAGAATCGATCGCTGCCGGATTCACCGCAAATCAAACTGAATGATGACAACCAAGGCAGGGTTTGGATGGTGAGCAAGTAAGGCAGTCGCCTCAGGGCACACACTCAGCGGGGCGGCCTAACTCTTGATATGGCTAACGCACCTCTATCTGCAGGACCGACCATCTGGCTAGCGAGACACAACAGTAGTTCCACATGGAAATTCCACTGCCCGTATTTTAAGTAACTGTTCATAAATAAAGGATGATATTTGAGGCAACATAATTTTCCACGGATGAATCCTTTGCCACCATCAAAATAAGCAAATAATTTTTATAGAATGGAATCCCATTTAATGAGGGCTAGGGATCCATGGAGACAACATTTTGGCCGACGTTTCCAAATTCAGCGACTCTGAAAGAAGGGTAAAAGTGATGTTATGAAAACGTTCAGGGTTCTGGAGAGATTTCCCATTTTTCTCATCGGTTTCATCAACATCATTTTCCGTAAGCTACTTTTCATAAATCAGTAGAATTAGCAATTAACTAAGGAAAAATTAGTAAAGTCAAGATCGGCAATCGGCAAGTACCGAGAGCTAGCTTAAACAATTTAATATTGAAATATTTTAATATTTCATTATATAATTCTATGGTCCAGAAAAGTAAAAATCATTCTATAATGGAGCATAATAGTGACTAGGCCTGAAACTTCCCGTCACAGGGTGGCTGAGAGGTTAAAGCAGTCCATGATAACAGTCAGTCGCGAGTACCTTCGTTCGCAAAAAGTTGCCAACTGTAACACAGCGGAAACATCTCGCATCTAATTTTTCATCCCAATTTGCGAATGAAAAACAACGGGTCCGATTAAAGCGTGAGCGCTGAGGGATTCCGTTAGAAAGGGGCTCTCGGAAATCGAGGATGGCCCGTTCCGTTTCATAGGAGAGGGAGGGGCGATGGAGGTACGGGCAAGAAAGCAACAAGTGGTGGGAACGGACCAACTCCGGAGGTGGGGAGAGATCTCTGGAATCATCATCTTTCCGGAAAGGTTATAATTCGAAACCTAGGATGGCCAGAAATGAAATCGAATCGGAGCTATTTTTTACGACTCTGTTAAACATCATCGGTCGTCATTATGCTCTTCAGGAATGACAAAAAAGAAAGCTGTAAATTTTTTAACGATATTTTAGAAAACGACATGGAATGCATTCGTCCATAATTGGGGGCAATAGCAGTGGAATGTTTTTTAATAAAACAGCCAATTCTCAGTCGATTCGTTAGTTTCCTCATGTGAACCCACGAATGTTTCGTTCTCCTAACTACAAAACACATGTACGATAATGATGATGAAGAATAGTTTCAGGCTTTGCTGGAATAAATTTTAAGGCAATACAATGGCATAAATTTTCATTATATTTCTCAACAGTTTTTCATCCGTTGATTAGAAACAGGATTAAAATTTCAAAAACCAAATTTTCATTTTTTTATTCTATCAGCTTTTGTCGAAAAGAAGCTGTATTCAGATGATAACGGCTTTCATATTGAGATTCACGAAAATAAGTGAAAGTCGAAATATTTCTACAAATCAACAAATTTACGATTCGCTTGGTATACTATGACGAAATGACAAAAAAAGAAAGAACTTTTCTAAAGTTAATAACAATAGGAATCAGTTTCCTTTGGAAACGTTCTTCCTGTTATTTCGTTAATTCTACGACCTTCATTAGACGATTACACCTTGAAAAAGATCTGAGATGAAATTCAGGGCAACTAATCACTTTTTAGCCACTTTCCTCTTTATCGAGAAAGGACATTAAAATTCCACGTTACGCACGACATAATGACGCGGAATGTGAGGTGAAAGTAAAGTGTAAAGCTAAGTCAATTTTTTCACGTCTCCTAATGGCTTCTTCGTGTTTTAGTTTATTCCTCGCCATTGCCAAAGGGGGCACTCGTTAAAAGAATTAGTTCGAGAGTAGTAAAGGAAACACGAGGAACGTCTAAATCATTAGAACACATTTCGTGTTATTTCCGCTTTGTTGAATAACTATGCTGAGAATCGCTCTACATGTTTTCTCTACGTCTTCCTTTTATCACAGTTAAATAAAAAGTTCATTTAAAAGACTGAAGTAGAATAATTTCCTTCCTCTAAATGGTAACAACAACGGAACGTTAGAGAATAATTTTTAACGGTTAATTTAATGGAAGTTATTTACATTCCAACCAGCGACCACTTTCAGACTAATCTCCTCTTGCAAAGGAACCGATTTTTTCGGAGATTTCTTTTTCTACTCATTTCTTATTATTGGAAGCTATACAACAAAAAATTGATCGGGTAAATCGATGTATACAAATCATTTTCACCGTTAGCAATACTTCTATTTCCATATATTTCCGAGGAAGAAGAATGTAGAATACATTTCTTAGAGATCAACCTATGCAGGACTTCTTGGTCTATTCAAATGTGAATCCTAAGGGGGGTGCAAACTGCAAGAATTAGCTTGCTCTTACAAGTTCCTTAAGATCGTAATTTTCAAAGAGCTTAATTATACATTTGGGAACATTTTTCTGTGTCTTTATCAGCGATCCTTTCTTTCATGAAATTCACTTAATTGACGTGAGAAGTTAGAGAGCAACATGTTCTATATATATTCGCAAGCCTTTAGTGGAGCCCACTTGAATGAAAATCCTGTGCCTTTGTACATACATTTATGTAGCCAAAAATCAATGTGAATCTGCAGTAATTAGGTGCCTGACACAGAAAGAATATAGTAAGAATTTATTTAGTACCGAAAATAAAAGTTATTTTGAATTGAATAGGAAATCGAATGAAACCAGAGCGGAAAGTTAAGGAAAATCTACTTCCAAAATTTATACAAATGGTAAAAACATTATATTCCACCATAGAATCCTCTAAAAGCAAATATTCGACATCTTCCTAGTCGGATCTTCCGAGATTTCATTTTCGCTCGCTGAAATCGCTTGGAGCCAAATATTCGGCTAACTGCAACTTAGGTGTCCTTGCAACCAGTTCATTCCACACAAGGATTCATTTTTCCCTCTCCCGCAACCGTTTCAAGGACGGGAATCGAATTTCCTTATTCTTTTTTTCCTCGTAAGAAAAAATGAGCGAAACGAGCCTCGCAGTGAATGTAAAACAAAGCTCCATCCAATCCCATTCGAGACGTTTTCGAGAGAGAAAAAAGTCGGAGATCCGCGGGTAAAAAAAGGCGCTGAAAAAGCGATACGTGCGGTGATCCCGGGATGTTGAAGATCGTTTTTCCGACGGGACCACACCCCGCAATAGGTGGATGCATGCGGTCGTTCCAGAGACTTCCAGCTGCTTTGGTAAAAGCCGCAATATCACCCCTCCCTCCCAGCTTACGGATACAAATTATCTCTCGTTATGTTTCCTGCAGACAGCAAAGGTGACGCCCGATTTACATTGCTCGGCGATTTGATTTTGTATCGAATCGATGTACGTGCTTTCGATTCTGCCGATTCATTCTCGGGGGAGATAACCTTCGATAGCGATACCTAACGGTTTCATATGAATGTAAGTTCAAATACATATTGGATTAACAAGGGTTTTATAAGTTAAGAATTGTTTTAAGAATAATATCGCGATAAAATTATTTTGTCAAAAATTAATTCTACTATTGCTTGTGGTATAACTATATTATTCACGTTACTCATTTTCTTTTTCCGCTAAGAATTCATTTGTATCCAAATACTACATATTTTAGAGCGTAATTTATAATGCAATAAATTTTAGAGAATAAATTAATAATGAGCATAAAAGCCGATATTTGAATGCACACATTTTTATAATTTTTCAGCTTTAAATTTTCAAAAATATATCGTAAGAAAACAAAACATCGAAATATTTTAGGATTCTGGCTCTCAATTTAACTTTATATGTGCTGGGATTTAATGCGACATAATATTAACATTTCCTGATCCAAGGACTGTTAGTTATCTAGCATTCTTAAGAGAATTATTAAACCCAAGAAATTCAGATATTTAAACGAAAGAAAATAAGAATTCCTGATGTTTTTAACCGGCGTTTTAATAAAATTATTCACGGAAGTTTGCTTCCTCAGAAATTCGTTTTCGCGTCAATTTAGCCATTCATAAAGCTTGATGAGTTGATACAACAGAGGAGAATTTAATGAAAGGAAACTCGCTCGATAATAATCATCGCGTAACGTAATGGCAATGCTTTCGATTTACTCGAAATCGAGTAGCGATACAATCCTTCGTAACCTATCTGCGGTGAAAATCGAGTCTTCAGTATTCAATCCACGACACTCTCTTTTCCTCCTCCCCCCCTCTCCCATCTCATCTCCAGAGAACCCTTTCTCTCCCTCTTTTTCATCCCAGAAAACCGGTTGTCGCTGTTGATGCTGGTGACGACTCAAGGCCGCGGATAGCTGATCACGTGACCCGTTGCGCGTGCGTGCTTGCGTGGGTGTCATGGTGTGCGTGACATGGGAAAAGAGAAATGGACTAAGATGTAGCAGTTTTTTGAGCGTTGGCAGGGGGGGAGAGATTAAGGTTTCATAATCTATGGATGATGTTTTCAAGCCCCTTTTCCTTTCGGAGTGAAAAATGAGGATAATTCGAAGGCGTGCGATATGAGAGGCTGACATCTGCGAATGGTTTACCCGCACGCGATTAAATCGACGTTTCAGATTTCTTGCTCCGATACCTCGATGGATTTATTTTGTCGGATCTGTTCAGGTATCTCTGATGCCGGTAGATAATTAAGGAGTTTATCTCGTTAGAAAAAGAGATGTGGGATACCAAAATTGCTCTTGATTTTAATCTAAATTTACAAATTTCGATGATGCCGCTGAAATTTAACAGGTACGTCATATCCGTAAAATAAATCGTTCAATCACTAATGGAGATGGTTTACTAATACAACCAAAATATTTTCACAGTGATGGAATCGATTTTTCACGTAAGATTTTTATAATTCAAGGAAGGCGCCTTTAAATTTAATCAGCAACTACCTCGATTTTGCAAGCTTGAAATGATGGACACGTATTTTTAAATAATGACGAACTCATAGGAAAAGTTAGTAGCTTTTCAGTAAAAATAAAATGAAATATTTGGGATGCAAGCAATATCATGAACCATTCACTTCCAAAGTTTATTCAGAAAATTCTTACTTTCCACAATCTTTTGTCCAATGTTTCAATCAGTTTAGAATCAGAGAATGGTTTGCAATTTTATACATTAATTTAAATATTCGAAAAATGCATGGGAAAATTCCAAGCTTTTCGTTGGTTTCATACAGCACTAATGATATGATCACCAACCTCGAGAATAATATGAAATGTTAAACAAATGAATTTTCCTGTATAATGGAGTAGCTCTCCAGTAGCCTTACTTCAGAGTCTACTTCAAACGAAGAGAGTTAAGGATATTCCAAGTTTTCCTAATTCCGAAATCATGGATTGAGAGAATAACCAAACGAATATATCTTCTAATTTACGGTGAGGCTAACTATTTTAACGTCCACTTAAACGCCTAACGACATATTTGTCTTCCGCAGTATCACTCGACAAATCTCACGCGCTTCCCTGCTTCGTAATAGAGCAAGTCATAAAAGAATCGTCGCGTAAACATATCCAGTACGTTGTCGGGTTTCAAACTGAAGACCTCAAGGACGAGAGAGCTAGTTCTGCCGCGGGTAATCGAGACAGCGTTCGGAATAACAACCCAAGCATCCCAACAACCTAAGCATCGCGGGATTGTTCCTTAGAGGATTGAAGGGGATTCGAATAGAAGCTACTTTCCTTCACGTGCAACTATCCTTTGTTCATACCGTTAGAGCGATTCAGTGGTTTCGCCGCTTCAGGAATGAAGAAAGTTCCGAGATTGATGAGGTTACGATTAATTGCGACCTCTGCCGGTGTTTTAGGAATTGGCTCACTGATGAGTTCTTCAGATCACAGCTAGCACATCGAAATGTATTTACACGTATATTCAAAACTAGTATTTAACATTTTTATGGCAAAAGACTTGGATTCTAAGTTCCACTATTAAACCTAAATATGGTGATTATGAATAGGAAAAAATCTAAGGTAATAATAGAGCACTCAGAATCGTATTCATATTATTATGAAAAAAATATTATCATTTATTATTAACTCTGACGTATTTTAAACAGCAGGACATTCTATATTCAGGGTCTGTTGGTACTGGATACAATTCAGAAAAAAATACTACAATAACGACGATAATTATCCAAATTCAACAGAAATGTAAAAAGTGGATGCTTCTCGAGCAAGATAGATTTTACAATAATAATGATTGCGACGCAAAATTTGTCTATACAAATATATTCATACGATAAAAAGATTTATTATTCTAATTCAACACTGCACGAATGTCGGGCTGTTTCTAGAAATATTTGGCATCAAGAAAATAAATTTTTCCGAGCCAATGTAGACAAGCTTAATGCAGCGCATTTCACGCATAGCGATAAATTCTGAACTGAGTACACGAACCAATCTTGCTACCTTCGTAAGAGCGGTAACCGAAGTCATAAAAAGTGGCAGAACATAAACAGTGAGAGATAATGCCTCGAGGGATAACATTCATTCATTTTTTTATGCAGTAGTGACTCCGAACAGCTGGGAAATACAAAAAATGAACTTTCGCAACTAAGAATTCCGTGACCCCAAACGAACTGCAGCGCGTCGAGGGGTATATTTACCACTATCAGGTGCAGATAAATCGATTTATCTGTGAGTACAAAGTGCGTCGGCTTTCATATCGCCACTTAGGGTAATTGTGAGCAGTGATGTTATCCCCAACTGCATTTCGAGAAGGTACGACTTGTTTCTTGCAAAGAAGTTCCTATTTCGAAGTTTGTGCACACATGTTATAGGTGCGAAGAAAACTTAGGTAAAGACTATATCTTGCAATGAAAACTTACTTTAGCAAGGCTTCTAACAACGAGGTACACAGTCTTTACACTGTCAACTAGCCTTTCTGGATAGAAATGTTTAGCTGCTGACATACCTAATCCTTATAGGGCTGGAGGAATTCTACCCCTTAAGTAACATTAAGTTTCGCTTGCTTTGACTACGCAAATGGGTTTCCTGCTGCGAGCGTTAACGGTGACCCTCAGCGTCTATAGATGTTTGCGGATGTTTTTTTCGCAAAATTTTCTTCGTATTAAGATACTGATTTATTCTTTTTGGTCGCGCGCATTTGTCAACACCGCTTGTGTACACATTTTCGAAAATGCAAATAAATGTCGACTCCCGCGGGTAGACGCTTGAAAAATTAATTCGTTCCTTGATTTATGCAGGTCATGGCTTCACTAAGCAAACTTGGCAAGTGTTTAGAACTTTGGAACAAAAATTTGCAGTTGGAACTCGTTTTCGGTTTATGAAACAGGAATTACATTTTAGAATGATTTGATATTTAATGCTTGGCTGCTGTCAAAACGTTTCTATTCGTACTTACAAGTGTTAATGATAAAATAGAACCGTTTCTTTGCGCTTCAATTGAGGTTTGTACATTGAACATTTATGCATCTGATGTCCAAAGATATAGGTGAGTATCATTCAAAAATAAAATCACTCAAAATTATTCAGGATATTCTATCGCATGGATCCTAGTAAGACTTCTAACATGGGAGCACGGTACGCATGCTGCTCCTTTCAACCTAATTGTCGTGTACAGTGAAATAAAATTAGTAAATTACTAGGAAAAAGATACTACAGAGTAATATTTTGCAAAGTTATTAAAACAGGATATAGTTTCCTCTTGAAAAATTTTCGTGATTTTTTTCTCCTGTCATGGTGTACAAGAAAGTTACTCACAAATTTACGGAATTTAATATAATATTATTTCATTAAGTTGCAGCATGTATAATTTTTATTGATGCCAAATGAGCATTCGAAATCTACTGCTTTCCGTCAAGCAATGGAAGTTAAAGGTGAAAATTTCAAAAAGGTACTCTATTCTTACGCTTGCGATAGAAACATTGGCGGCGAAAAATAATAAATTCCATTTTTAGACTTAATTTATGATCCTACCTCTATTTCCTTCACGGACGAGAACGTTGTCGCCGATAATAACGCAGTCGCTGCATGCGAAACAAGACAAGACACGTTTCTTGCTGATTTTATCCGAAGATAACGTAAGCTCTCGAAATTCCTATTACGTCACTCTGACGTCATTGATTCGAAAGGGATCTAATAAGCGTAAAAAAGTGGCTCGTCGGAAGGGTGGGTGGGGTTCGCAAGATATGCGCTAACCCTCGTTGTGAACCGTGCGCAGGTGGATTCAGCCTCCCACGAAAGGGTGGATGGTTCTACAGCGGTGACGTCATAGGAAGAGGTGGTTATCCCACGTCCGCACTAGCATCCTTCCCAGAAAGGGCAAGCGGGGGCGTAATGGGGTTGAAAGAAGATAAAAACAGCTCGTTCTCGGAAGATGATCCGCTATGCAAAACGCCGATATCATGGCTCTATTGACAGTTATGCCTTTTCTGACTCAACACCAGGAATTCTTCCACAAATTATGCTGTACCTTTGAGGATTTCATCCACACCTGGGAATTTCAGGCTTTTTCTGCCTCTATAGACCCATTACGTCCTACCGCCATATCACGATGAGTGGAATAGTTTTCATTAGTGCCACAGGATAGAGGAAAGTGTATCTCTCGCTTATTCGTAATCAAGTCTTGTTCATAACTGTAATGATACTAAAGTGACTGAGAGAGTGACGCCAGATAATAGAAGTCATAATCTCTCACGGAATGCTATAAAAGGTATTAATTTTTAACTCCAAGAAAAGCGTTCGTTTTTTCCTCGCTGGATAAGATGTCTTTGCATCAAGTTATGTGTGATGTTCTACAATAGATACAATTTCTATCGAATAAACGAACTAATTACCTAGGGCATTATCATGATTAAAGTGCAAGGGTTAAATATTGTAAATAGATAACAACGAACAGTAATAGGAATCTCTATATCAATGGATATGCGCTTTAAAAGTTTTCCGTAAAACTCTACACGTAAGTTTCATGTTTTAATCTTGTGCATTTAGTAAGCTACACTTCGGAATATCCTTGAAGCAATGACGTAAAAGAGAATAGCCTCCTAAAATAATTTTCCACTTAAGGAGATTACGTAAATTTTCCTTAACGGGACAAGAAAACCATGAAATCGTTTGGATTTCAAAATTCAGGGAATACATTAGTTCTTTCTATGTTCAGATCTGTGGATAAAACGAAAGTTTTCGCAATCGACAGCGATTAGAACGTATACTCCGATTTGTAAACTTTTTCCCTTCAGCTGAAGCAACAGGGAAACATTTTGACGGATTGAAAATCTCCACTTGCATCAAGGACGGTGAGGAAAAACCCAGCCTAGGGTTTTCCTGGTTTTGCGGGTTGCATACTAGTTTGGGGCTAACCATAGAATGCACAGAACTCATATTCGCCATCTTTCTTCGAAATTCGTATAAGAATAACAACTAAAATACTAATTAATAATATGAGCATTGCTGTGAAATTTTCGGTGATGGTTTCCTTCAGCTATCCGTAGTACTTATTCGTATTTATTCATTAAATTATGAAACATGCGCACTCAATTTATTTTATTATATACTGGGAATATGTAAAGAATAGTCCTGATATTGTGTCTATTTACAGAGTAAATCTATGAGGTTTCGAAAGAGCAACCCGAATATGAATGCTCTCTTAATGAACTAAATTATCTTGACAGTAGTAATGAAACAGAAATGATTTCCTTCCGAAAACAACAGAAGAAAATACACTCAAGGTTTGAGCTTTTGTTAAGATTTATTCAGCACGCCGTTTCTATATAATACTTCGAGAAACCTGTTTGTAATCTCTGAATAATTCACTATTTTATTTTCTCTTATAGTAAGATTTAATGGATTTATACAGATAAATTCAACCCAGAAGTTCACTCTTGAAGTATCTTTGCGAAATTTCCTCAGTGCAGTCCTCGCCAGCACGAAATTGCACTCGTTTATTCGTATTCGCAAGAAGGGTTTGCGAACGCACCGCGTCATTACCTCATTTTCTGAATTAAATAAACACGCCCAATCTTCTAATTTCGACATATTAATCCACCGTCCAGCTCCAAGTTATTTATAAATTGGGTACTTAATCGGCGAGGTCACTTAGAGCTCCTTTACATAAAAGAGCTCGCGACCGCTGCTCGACCTTGAGTTTAAACCTTGGGTACTTATATGCCTACATATCAGTCGCGTGAATTCACCCGCAATTAGCTGCCGACGAGCGTAATAAGTGAGCAAATAAGAGGAAAAAACATTGAACTCGAAAGGAAAACTTAGACGAGGTGCATTTTGCAAGGAGAGTAAGCGATGCATCTAATTGAATTCGTATGTTTTTCTGACTCGAGAAACGGTTGAAGGTTGAGTTCCATCTGATGCGTTAACGAGAACAGGTATGGATGATATTTGAAATGAATATCGAAGTTGAATCAGCAGTCGCTGAATTAATTGATGCAAATGAAGCAAGAATCATCATGTTCGAATGTTCCGAGAAAGGTTTTTCCTTCATAAGGGAGCATCCAAAAACAGTGAATTATAGGTGTGTCTCACAAAAAGACAGTTACTGAACTTCAATTTGTATAAAGAAAATTCAGTTCTAATAGATACCGAATGTTATGTTTTACAAATGTCCTTTAACCAGGATCGAAACTTTATGAGTAACATTATTTAGCAAAACGTTTTAGTGAAAAATCATTTCTAAATTCTGTATCGCAAAACCTGAAATCCATTAAACTCGTACTTATTGATGTGATATTCTGACCAGATTCGAAAATTGATAGGATGGCATCTATTTGAAAAACGTAAAAATACAGATCTATATAGAGGAAAGAAATGGGAACTGTTTCTTCGTTTGCTTTAAAATTCCATCCTCTCATATGGAATATGGAAATAACGATAAAAAAAGAACTTTAGAATATAATGAACACATCCTTTCCGCTGGATGTATAGAATTCTATTAAAAGGCTTATTTGAAAATACATAGACCTAATCGTAACCTTCAGTAGGTACAGTTCTTATAGCATTTATTTACTTATAAATAAACAAAAGCGTGAAAACTGACAAAGATAACCTCCAAAACGAACATCTTCCCCGCCGTTCTCAGTAACCACCGCATATTATCTCAAAAATCCAGGGGCATTCCCAGAGAGCCAAAATTAAACCGTCCCAAAACGTCACCGAACCTCACGCGAAAAATTTTCGCCAGTCCTCGGGCACGTCGAAGGTCGAAAGAAGGAAAAAAACATCGTCGAAAATAAAAAGCGTATCATACACGGAGGATGCCCGCAGAAATGTTTACCTCCACATCCGAATCACTCTTTCCCTCCACGTACACATGAAAAGCACCGAGTCCCAAGGTCTTCGGAAGAGAGAGGAGAAGTGCGCGCGCCCGCACCGACTCGCGAATCTCCTCGGAGAAGAGCGGCCCTGTTGTCCTAGGCCATGGATTCGCCTCCCCCTCACTCTCCCTTCGTACGTATACGATCCGGGTAATGAAAGGCCCGAGAGCGATCCCGTTTAGCCGCCCATTCTTTCCCCAACTTACTACTCTCCTACGACTCCCACGCAACACCCACCGCCCCCGCACGATATGTGCCCCCGCGCTTTACTTTCCCTCTCTTTCGCCACCGTTTTTGCGAACGGTGTCGAGGTGACGGACGAATTTGTTGAAATAAATAGGAGCGCGAGCAGGTGTTACGGCAATACAATGACCTTATTCCACATGATTAGGATTGATATGGTTGGGGGTGATAAATGTCGGGATAATTCGCACTTTGCTATGAATTCCTTCGGCACGAAGGGGGGATTTTAAAGCGCTGGCGGTAACGAGTGAATTTTTAGAGAGAAAACACGAGACAGAGTAATGAGTATTTGCAGTTTGACTTTCTTTTTTAAGTGTCAGCGTGGCGTCAAACAATAGTTTAAAATCGTTTGAATACCTGGAAAATCGCCAAAAAATCCTCCCGATATTCGTTCTTCGGTTAAGTCCTCACTGGTTTTAAGAGCTAAAGATCTCTTCCTAACGAAACGGAATCATCATTTCGAATCGAGTTATTTTTATCAAATATAACTTTGATTAGAAGTCTTTTATACAAGAAGTAGATAATTCAGAAATATTTATGGGAAATTAAAATGACAGAATATGACGGGTAAATGAAAAAGAGAAAAAAGCTAAAGAGGTTTTCAGAACTTCATGATGAGAAGAGTATTTTCTATTTGTGACTTTATCTGTGACTATATGTGATCTTTATGAAGGCACCAATATCGAAATGCCGGTTCAAACTCGTTAGTTTTAGCCTCTTATTATGTTAGACTTTGCTAATTTTGGAGGACAGCAGATTTTAAATTGGTTGTTTATAGAATTATATTTTCGCAAAGAGTAGCAGAAGAAGAAATATGGAGCATCTCTGAAATAAAAAGTACCATAAAACCCCTTAATCACTTTATAATATATGTTCGTTCAGTCTAATCTAAAGCTAGATGTTCTTTCTACTAATTTACATTCACTTCGACAGTGAATTCCAGTTTTATAAAGGGATCAGCCTTATACTTAAAGCAATATTCTAATTAGCCTATCAGAATGTTACGCCCAAAACACGGGTGGGACGTGGTCGCTGCCCCTTGTATTTCTTGCACGTCATTGACCACTTCTGAATCCTCACCCTTCCACTGCTTCGGGGTTCGGGAACTGGTACGTCCATAAAGGGCAGAAATCGCACGTCACGGTCGGCAAAAAGAGGAAAACAATCAGGGAGAGAAAAAAATCTTGCGGGTTTCAGGCCAATGTCCCGATGGGTACATGGGTTTCCTGTTTTTATTATTTTTTCATTTTCTATCGAGGGATAAAGGACAGCAAAAAATTCAACGTAACCACATCGTTTTCCCTCGCATGGCTCGAGGAGATCGTGTCCGGATCTAGTTTTCTTCTTATTGCGGAGAGAAAGGGTGTAAAACTACCTGGAGATCATACGGAGAAGACTCGAGTGCCTCGAATGCTTCAGCGAACTAGGGAGAGATCTGCCTAATTAATGCGATGGTATCTGTAGGTCAGAAGTATCGATGGCGCGAAATTATACCCAACGCGGTGTTATCGATATCGTAATGGTGTCCACAATATTTATATCGATGCTTTGATATGCATCGATCGATTGTTATCGATCTATCAATCGACATTAAGTTGCACTATAGGCGTCAATTTGCTCAAAGTTGGCGTGGCCTCGCGGAAGAGTATAGCTACACTTTCTGTGATTGGGAAAATTCTCGCTTTATGAGGAAACATTGAAAAGATGCTCATTTTCTCCGAGAGACATTCGAGGAGAAACTTCCAGTGCCCCGAAGGACGTCGATTTATCGTAGGAATCCAACCGCAAATGCACTTCAGTCTAGCTGTTAACGCTTTCAATTAAGCCTCTCAGAGATTCCTTTTATTTATCATTAAATACGGAGTTCGTCCTTATTCGTTAAAATTCTTCCTTGCCTTCGAGCAGAGCGCAAATTTCAGAAAGGTAAACCACAAATCCTCGGAATTGGAAAAAACATCGTCCTCCAACAACTAATATTTATCTATGAATGTTTTTCAATGGCGATCTCGAATAATGAGATGTGATGATCGGGGACATTCGTTAACAGCGATACATGTGCGTCGAAGGAGACTGAAATTCCCGTACGCGCTAAAGTGGAGGAGGTTATGTATTGCTAACGAGAAAAATCAAGTATAACCTGTTGTTGTAAAGGAAGTGAAAGCCATCGTTGTCGACGCATAGATATTGAACGATCGTGCATCTCTCGCGGTGAGCTTCGTCACCCATTCTTCTCGAATTTATATGCAGACAATATGCGTCGCCTGAGCCGGGATCGGAGTCATCCATCTCCATTAATACCCATTAATATGCTGCCTCATTTGGATTGCGAAAGATTCATCTCGGGCACGCGTAAAAATGCGTTTATTAGCGCAGAAACGGAACCACCTTCCCTGAGTGGTCTTCACTTTTCCCCGATAGAAATTAGCTCGAGGGTTGCATTTTAAAAACGCACCTGGCAATGAGTCGAACCGGAAACGGTGCATGAGGAAACAACTGCAAGGCGTTGTTATCTGACTGAACACCGCTCATAATCCGAGCTCCCGAGTCTCGATCGAAGGAATAAAAAAGGCTTCAAGGATGTGCCGTCCTTGTGAGATGCACTTCGCGGGGTCGAATGACCAGGATAATAAATGTCCATCCCGTGCAGTGTACAAACACGCTCGAGCGCAGTAAAATAGCCGGTGGCATTGAGTGGGATGGCAACCGTTCCATCAAACGCGCGTTGCTAACCGAAGGAAGTGGCACTCCTTGCGCTTTTGAAGACCTGTAAGCAGATGTCACTGGGAGTCTTCGATGATTCGAGATTATTGGAGAGCGGCGGAGGCGGATTTCCGCGAGCTTCAACTGTCAGGCGAAATGAAAACATTTCCTTTTCGTTCCGCCGCGTCAACTACGTCGCTGATCTGATTTTTGTTTCTTCGGTGCCAATGTTATGTACGTAGTTTCAACGGTGAATGAAAGGTCAGATTATTCCAGCGTTGAAGATTGAAATGCTATCTGCATGCATGGAACGAGATCACTTGAAGAGAGAGCACGTGGAAACCTAATTAAAAGCTATATTTTTCAATAAAAATAAAACGAGTAAATACGGTGATAAAGTCGCTAAAGGGTATTTGGGATACATCGTCCGGAAAACTATATGGAATATAAAATTCTCTGCTATTGATAAATAATAATTTTTTTCAATGCTACTTTGAAAAAATATACCAAAATGAAGTAGGTTACCGTAATATCGAATAAGTTTTCTACTAGGTATTTTATAGGCAATAATGCACCCCTGTAAACGGAAGATAAACATACGAATCCATAGCCATATTAAAATTCAAGCTTTCTGTACTGCTAAGAAATACTATGCGCTCTATCATCTTTATAGTAAGTAAAAACTTTGAAACTGTAAAGCTCTTAGAAAAGTCGTTCAAATCGTTGACCAAAATATAAACATCTTACGCTAATGGAAGAAATCCAAAAGTAGTTGTTGTTATGACATTTCCGGAAATTCCATGTTGCTGTCCCTCAGCCTCGACTGTGAATGTGTTTATAAATCTCTGGGATAGTTCTACATAAACGATATTATTTATTTTTTATTCTAATAAGAAATGTGTGCCAAAGGAGCACTGGAATAAAAGGACAAAGAGCCTTTGATCTTAATACCACCTTAATCGAGTACTTCACAGACGGAATATACTGTTTCAAGAGATGATATTACGCGAAAAAAAGCTATGCAGCAAACATCCAGGACTATACCGTCACGAGATCACAGACCGGAAAGGTCTGCCGTGTTTGCGCCCACCAACCTCTTGCAGAAAAGCTGCAGATGAGCTGTTGACATCGTCCTTCGCAGGACGAAAAGAAATGATCGATAAACACTTACCCTGAGTGCGAGGTGAGGGACGTGGAGGAGGCTGAAGATGAGGCAGAAGAGACGCCGGAGGATGAGGGAGAGGGTCCTGGCACGTCTATGGAGTGGGATGAGGTCCTCCTTCTCTCGCCACCGCCCACCATGTCGGCCAGCCGGGCGAAATCCGTGTCCTGGTGATCCATGAGGCGAGCCGACTTCCTCGACTCTAGCAGCCGGATCTCCTCCTGCCTCTTTCGCAACTGGAGAGGCGCCTGCAGGACGAGAAGAAGACGCTGGATTAGGACGGGGCGGTAATGCGGGGTCAAAGGTGGGGCTGCCAGGTTACGGTTTCGAGAATACGGGAAAGCGGGGAGGGGTGTTGCGAAATCGGGAAAGTATGCGCTATGAAACGGGATGCGCTTGGGTGTACAGCTAATAGCATGAATACATTCGCATTGAGATTCGGGGATAACCAAGTGGACAGCGTGTTCGCCTTTGGTGGAAGTGGTCTCGGGTTCGATTCCCGGTTGGGGCCAAAATTACCTCAGCAGTAGCAACAATTATAAAAATGCTGTTATCGCTACTAGTTTTAACTGTTTCAGCGTCAGGGATCTGCTAATTAAAGCTGATTGGCGGTGTTGGAGAAAATTGATCGTGCTCCTAGAACGACGAAGACTAAACTCATATTGTAGCCTGAGGAATATGCGTTGCTTACAGTATTTTTCGTATTGGTTGAAATAAAGTCGCAGTGTGAAATTCCACTGCTTTATTTGGTAAGTCGAGTTTCAACTGATACGTAGTCACGATCAGCTGTGGATTCAGGAAAGGAATGAGAATACGACACCAGTGCGTTGTAATGTATGTACTCATTCCTTTCCTAAATCCACTCCCGATGATGAATATACGGTAGTTGAAACCGATAAATAAATCAGAGTGGAAATATACATCGTGATTTTGTTATAGCCCATTATGTAGTTCCATATAGTTAAGGTTTCATCTATCAACTAGCTTTTCATATCTCTTCGTCGTGATATGATAACTACATTCTAGACTTTTCATGCTTAAGGGAAAAAATAGAATTATTATAATTATATTTTAAATGAGATTATTATTTCAATGATAATTATTCCGTTATCTTAAATGATCTTAAGAGGATAAATAGACCGACAAAAAGCATCGTAGACGCATACAGATCAATGATAATTCATGCTCAAATGACAAGTAAATGTAAAACCAGCCTGATAACCCTTATACCACTTAACTCGCTCATACAAACATTATGTTAAGTAAAGTTAAGCAGTGGTTACATGTAACTCATCTTTATCATCCTATAACATTCTGATCTCTGAAATCTTCTCCTTGCCATCGCTCTTATCCTCTAACATTCCTTCAATGGCTTCTTTGACGGCACAAATACCGACCGCACTGAATACGAGTATCCACTTTGCCCTTCCTTTCCTTATCATTCAGATAAGTTACTTCTCCTCCTCTCCTTTCTCAACGCTGAGATAGAGTACCACAATACCGGCTAAGTACCGTTCACTTCATCACAGCCGATGCATAGAATTTGGCGCCGATCAAAGCACAGCCTCGATCGAACGAAAGCGCTGAACAATTAATCCAATCCGGTGATCTCATCATGCCTCCGTCTCTCATCTTTAATTCACAAAATCGCCCTTTATCACAAGATCTCCCTCCTTTTATTACCGGCAGAAATAACGGTCTCTAAATACTTAGAACGTTACCACGGCAAAAAACGAATGAAGACACCGTGCCTCGTGAAACTTAAATTCCATTAAACGAACGCAATTTCGCAGGGGCAAAAAAACGCGTAAAGGCGGATCGGCTATTAAGGGAAGGCGGTCATTATTCCCGATCTCTCGAAGAGCTTTTAGAAGAGAGAGGCAGGCACCCCTCCGTGATAGGCGCCGCCTTGGCTATCTTCATAATGCGATCCCGTTGCGTCGTACATCACGGAAAAGGCGAGTCCGGAGGGAGGGAACCCGGAAGCCGCGTGGATGCACATTTCTCGGCCGGGAAATGGGGCCCAGAAATAGTAAAATGGGGACCCGGAGTTCAACCCCCGCGGCGGCCGCCCTTGGCACCCGGCGGACGCCCACGTAGGTGTCCCGGCGATTTCTCTGGATGTCTCACGCCTATGCATATCACCTCCCTGGGGGAGGTCGTTACCAACCCCGCGTTTGCTTCTCGCCTCCGTCGCCCACATGCTTTGCGCTCCGTCGCCACAACAGGTGGAATAGCTTTATGAGGTGGCTTATGGTTAGGGGGCAAATACCAAGAGACCCTTCCAAAATCGAGGAATTTTCAGGGGATGATATCTGAGGAATACGGGTTGTGAGTTTGTTCTCTTACTCGGCATACCGAGCAAGGATATCTACGTGGTGTTTTTCATCCTTCGACTAACGATGATTGGCTATTGATGATCGAAATTAACTGTAATCGATCCAACATCGCATATGGTATATCACCGGTTTCATTCCGTAATACACATCGTTACATATTTTATAGTACTATACTAGTATATTTCACACCAATGATAGGATTTTTTTCTGTTATGTTTTCTCTAAGTATGAAATCATAAATTTTATGGCAACTACCATGAACGCGGAAGTTCCTAGCGCGAGGTCAGCGCTAATATTTTTCAATCACCCAATATCCAAATCGAAACGCCTGAAATGTCCATAAATAAATCCTCTTCGCATGCGTATTCAGAAAATTGAACAGTAGTCTCTATATTACATTACACCGTTAAATTGCCCACGATTATTTAAATCATCCTACTTCTGTAATCCTGACTTAAAGAAACCTATCCAACCAGTTACTCATCCCCTCGTTTTCATCACCAAGGGAAATTAATTTCCGCTCATAATCCCAAAACTCTATAAATCTGCATTTCCCTTCAATTCAAGGACTCCGTAATAGATCTCAAGACAGGTATGATGGATCGTTTACTTTTATAATAGCGAATGCTAGGAGAGAGGCACAAGAATCCACCTCTCTACCACTTTCCGTTTGGGATCGGCGCCTCGAAGGTTTCAGCGCTACACGTGCAGATATCAGAGTTCCGCGTCAGACCGCTTGTCTCTGAAGAGAGATACAGAAAAAGAGTTGCGTAGGCAGTTTCTGAGTGGGCGGACGGGAGGGGGACTGATGCAATAGCAAAGCTGCGCTCAGCCCTTGTATATTTATTAAGTGAATGTAACAGCATGAAAGCTAACCTAGAGAAGTGAATGCGACGCGGATTTCTCATTTGTTAGGATTAAAGGGGATTTGCAAACAGGTGTGCAGCCGCGACCGGTATCCAGTAAGAGTATGATTTCGATACATCGACTTGCAGTTTTACCGAGGTTGCTCAAATCGAAATTTTTTACTTCCACGAGAATTAAAGAAAAACATTAAAGCTTTCTTTACAAATTTTAGAAGGAGTAGGGCTTCAAGTCAACAAATCGGAGATTGGATTAATGTGTAGTGAATATTTCGATGAATTAAATATAAAGAAATCATAAAGCAAAACCGAGATTTCGATAGATGGAAACAAGAGGTTAATGAACGCTTTAAGTAGGGAACTTCGATGAATATTATCTCTCCTTACTGGCTTTTCTCAAAGAAATTACTCAGATACTATCTCAAGGGGTTCAGATTTAGAGAAATAAATGGAGTTTAAATCTAACGTTAAAAACAATCATGAACATACAAATTGTACGCTTAAAACACAGGGTTGGACATAGGTAAAATCTACCTGATATCACTCGAATTCATTGGATTCACAAAGCGATATTTTTCAGAACGATGTTTTAGAGCTGCTCATTCTATGATTTCTATTTGGAAGTAGGTTTTTCCTGGTTGAATTCCGGAAAAAAGCTACAAAAACTATCTATCTCCAAGGACTAATATGGAATGGTAGACCTTGAAGCGAGTCGATCATCAAAATTTCCGTGTGATGAACAAACTTAAGCAGATCGAAGGGAGATAATACGCTGCGGCAAACCCGGCCGTTAAAGCGGATTATTTATGCACCGGATGAAACAAAAAGGCAAACTTATTCCGTGACAATCGGCCGTAACAGCGGTCAGCGCAAAGTTCTTTCGCTCCGTGCGTCACCCCATTCTCGTCTGTTTTGCCGGGGAGGTTCCCCCTCGGATGCAGAATTTCTCAGTTCATCTCCCCGGTCCACGCGATCCTCTCCCACTTCCCACGCCTCTCTCACCTGTCCCACTTTCCGCTATTGCAAAAATCACGTCCGCCGGCATAAACATCATCTCCATCAAAGAGTCCGTGGGAACTGGAATCGTAAGTGACTGGTCTGACCAGGGCAGGTTGGGTGAATGAAGCAAGCCCAGAGAAAAAACGCGTGATCCTGTTTATTTTACTGGGACATGAAAAAATAGACGCGTAAATAGGAGCCATTGAACAGCTAACTCATTGAATCAGAACGTAATCCGCGGAGATACTGCAAGAAACACTTAAGTAAGTCCATAAGGATTATTATACAGACTTCCTGAACCTTGCTGCTTAATCAGCGGAACCACATATATCTTGCGCAGTTTTAATACGAAAAGATCTCCCCAATTTCCTCTTGCATAAATAATGTAAAATAAATGGATTAAAGCCCTGAGGAACTCATACGAATGACTCTCTCTTCATATTCATAACATGATACGCGGAAAAGTGTTAGGAAAGTGTTTCCACACTTGACATTAAAGATATTGCAACAGAGATATGATTTGATGGCTCTAATGCTTTTAATTAAATGATTTTTAAGGGAAATCTTATTAGCAGAAGGTCATAACGCAATCACACGAGAAAATATCTTTTCACGCAGAATCTCACAGCTAACTCCATCGTCAAAAGTCAAGGCAAAATTAATTTCCAGATCTTCCATCATCTTCATAGATCCTCCCTACGTTGTCCTTGAGGAAGCGATCAAAGTGTGTTTACGTGGAGGCAGAAATCCCTACAGTCTATCTTTATCGTGCTATCTTAGCAGATAGGACTTACAAATATAAAACTGATAATCTTCTTTTTTTAGTTCCGTTTGATATCAATCAGTTCCCCATCTCGAGCTTCGATCAAGATTAATATTTATGGTTGCAGTCAACAAACGAATAGGTATGGCGAGCCCAAGGTTTGGATATTTCATCCATCTAATCGGCACTATTTCTATCATCTCTTTTCCGAGGTTTCTAGAAAATTTATATCCCTGAAAACGGTTTCGAAATCTTTTTAAAAGCGTTAGGAATCTCAGGTTAATTTAGTTAATCCGTAGGCTAAAACTTACCTCAATAAACCCGCTAACTTTGGTGATTGTACTATCCCACTCCCTTTGTTTTGCTAGTTCTCCGCGCATATGATCCGTACTTCAGTACTTAGGCGCCGAGGGCGCCTGTGTCGGAACCAATGACCTTCGCTAAGATCGCAATCATGGCCGCTTTCCGGACAGCTGATCGGGGAGTCGAATCGAAGATAGGGGGCCAAGGGCGATGATCAACCTCCCCTCCGAACTCCCTCTTCCACCCTCTTGCACATGCCGCTGGACTTCATGAGTCCCGGCCGCGAAAACACCGCGATATAAGATTCCCTAAATGTGCTAACTTTGAGACAAGTTCGCGGACAAATGAAATTGGCTTCCGTAATGTCTCGTTTTAAATCTGGTGACGGGAAATGAGTCCGAGAAGGAAAATTAAAGTTTTGTTTTCAATTTCGGAAATAAATAAACAATCATTATCATTTAGTTTTAAGCTTTAATAGAAAATTAAATACAATAAGCGCCCAGCTATAAAAATAAATCGGTTAAAACAGTATTCCGTTTGAATAAGAGCGAAGTTTATGAGCTAGATTGGTCAAAATCTTCAAAATTAATACGATAATCGTCGGTAAGTGTTAAAAATGCATACTCGTGGTTAATCATATTGTTTGCATCGATTATTTAAATATATTTCATCTCTGCCTCTCACCTCTACTGAATATTCCGCCGGTAGTAATAAAAAACTTTCTCGAGGTACTTCCATTAAAGGTTGAAAATACAAGGTGACAGGAAACTATTTTTAGAAGATTAACTGTACAAATATAACAAAATCTCTCGTAGGATTGTTTCAAACATGATAAGTTTATCTCTGAAAATATTCTAAGGTATTGAAAGATTGCACCCAAATTCCGCTTCCTTCCTAGACGATGGGTCAAAAGTTTCAAACCGTGTGATTTCCCGTGTATTTTTCGAACGCTGTAAATAAATACTATAGCGGGAGAGTGTCGAAGGGTTAAGGGAGAGGGCGTGGCTCCAATCAATGACAGGCGGGTGATCCCACGTTTTGCGGGGGATGAAGTTATCGCGGGTTCCAAATACTTTCCATCTCTCGTACGCGGATTATTCCATCTCTTCTCCGTACACAAGCAGCGGAAAGTTTGAGAGAATCAAAACTTTCACTAATATAACCCTCCGAGAAAACTCCACTACACAAAAAGTCACGATGAAATGCTTAAGGATTCTAACTCTTTCGAGAGTACCGCGTAACGAAAAGCGAAATTTGAAAGAGAAAGTAAAGTGCTTAAGCTAGTTTTAGGTATGTCACTCACATGATCATTCGGGACAATATTTAAGACACTCTTTGATGTCTGAATTGAGGTCCAATATTTGGCGAAAAGATCTAAAGCAAGGATAACGCAAGCGACTTCTTGGGAGAGTTTAAGGAAAAATTGAAACAATTGAATCCAGATTCATAGAGTATACGCCCTCATAATATCGTGTAATTGAATTATGAACACAATACAACGAAAACTGTTAATATTCACCATAAAGTGTTATTAATGATAATATAATAAAAATTGTTATTGATAATTATATAATACTTATATACTTGTTTCTCCCTAAGCAAGATATTTGGCCTTAGAAATCAGAGAGTTCCTGTAAGTTTTTAGTTGAATAAATAACGCAAGTTGTATAAATCTTATATTTAGAAAGATGAACTATGAAACTCTTCACGCTTTAAGGGAAAAACTTACAAAAATACCCAACAAACATCCATTCTTTAGAGGCAATTCTCCGACTATTCAAATCGTACGGTCCCCTCTTTGAGCTCAATTCGTCTGATTCAACTAATTGTGGATGCATAACCATCAGTCTAAGAATTAAGCATCCTCGAAGAAATGTGCGTCTGTCACACGCCGGATACGTCATAAACCGAGCGTTAAGCTCGTATAATTTTACCCATGAATTTTTTAAGAAGGAATTCTTCGAGGGGTCGATATAAGATGCCGCTCTCTTTCTGTCGCCTTCAAAAGGGGAGAAGAATGAGATATATAGGAGAGGACATCCTAAACTCGGGAAAAGGAGATTGAAGATGAAAAAATGGTAAGGAGGCGGAAGTGGCGCCGTAGGACTTCTCGCACCACTTTTCCCTTCTGGAAAGCATATTTTTTCCCTCCATTCTCTCAACTTCGTGGGGGAAAACTGAGAGGAGAAAGAAGTTTGGAAACCACGGAGGAAAGTGAACCCCGGCACGAGTTTCAAAAGACTCGATAGCGACCCAAATTCGACGTTCGTGTCGATTTTTACCTCCCTGGATGCTTCGGGATCGACTGTTTTTGCGGTAGATCGATGGAAGACACTGAGAAGTTAAGGAAGATGGTTTTCTGAATAGATTCAACATAAAGAAAAGCGGGACTTTCATCCGGGAGAAAAAATGACTACGTCCCAGCTCGAAGTTTTTGTGCCCGAGAACTCACGAGGCACTCATTTCTTCGAGGAAGATTTGTCATTTATCATCAGCTTTTCTTTCGGAAATGGGGAATTCCGGTGACGTTAGGTTTGAATTTCAGTTGATGCATGACAGCAAAGATTATATCACACTAAAGTATTTTTAGACACGAAGATTGATATCCAAACAAATATTTTAATTACGTGAAAGTTCACCACTCTTGAGGAGTGATGTTTCTCTAGTATGTTGAATGATGCTATCCGTAACTATGTGGAATGTTATAGCAGAATGAATAAAACACAGTTCGAAAGTATATTTAAAAAGCAGATATTTAAATCATCTACCTAATGATGACTATGTATTAGCTGGAACTGGTCTTGGTTTTTAAATGTACCTGTGGAAATATTACGAAGTGTTTATTTATTCCGATATTTCTTTCGACGCCCCTATCTGGATTTTGGAGTATTTTTAGTTTATCTTATAGAATGGGACGGAGGAAAATTTATCTTTCCTTCTGATAAATTTATCGTCAGAGGGCTTTCCCCAGAAAATATTTTCTTCGACTGCACTTTTAATCGTAATATAATTCCAGTTCAAAGCCATTCGGCGTTTCCCCTAATTTTAAAAATTCGGCCGTTAAGCAATTCAAAGCGTATCCTACTCTTGGTTTCGAAATAGGAGACAAGAAAATGACTTTCAGAGAGGTACCTAAAGATATATATTGGATGCAGATTCGACCCTTCACTTTCGAGAGGGGAGGACCCACGAGGGGGGGAAAAGGCGTGCGAGGCCGCAACACAGTCCTCGATCCAAGGACGGGTCCAGAGAGGTTTGTTTTGCCCGCAAAGGTCGTCGATTGGCACACGCCCAGAGAAAGCGGGGACCATTGTGGTCCTCTCAAGAGGGAAAAATGCAGATCGGAGAGATAAGCGAACACAATTAACGAGAATCCGGGAGTGAATGCTTATCGCCTCCATTTCCAGCCCACGGATTTTTGTTTCGGTTTCGCTAAGCCCCTCGCCTCGACGAAGGGCCGGCTTTAACAAGCGTTGAGCTTCCCAAATTGCAAATTACCGGGAAACATTTGGGGAAATACGGGTTATCGTATCGTTACGTGGTGTTTAGAAAGTCGCGGATGTGGAATCTACCACTTAAAGATATGTGCCGCTGATGTTGAATTCTTCTAGATTCCGATCATAATGGCACCGGTTTGCCACAAAGATTATATAACCGAGAATGATTATTAAATTTACTTCGTAACTAATAATTAGAAGGAACATGGAGATACTAATTTAACAACGTGCAATCTGACGTGATTTTTTTATCTTCTCATCAGATACAAGGCTGACGGGTTATCAAAAATTTTATAGCGAAAAGAAGTTGCAACATTCCATGTTACACGCCGCTAGGGCAATAAAAGCACACAAACGTGTGAATCACTAAGGCTCTTAGTTCCGACAACACCTGAAAAGAACTAGTTTCAAGTTCGTGGCGTATCAAGTTCCTCGTAAAAGTAAATTCTTTTCCGGTTTCGTCCCGGTTTACGCTTCGTGAAAACCGTCTCCTTAACCTTGAAACAAGGCGGATCTAATAAAGAATGCAAGTATGCGTGCTAAGGCGTATCATTTTTACAACGTTCCAACCCTGACAATCAGAAATATAATTGATTCACGATATCCGACATGGAAAACATTTCGGAAAATCTTACATATTGGAAGCAGTATTTTGAGTTTCTCCATATCTTCACAGTCACTTTGAAGCTAGAATAATACGAATGACTTCTTAAAACGACGCTAAATCGCGACGCTTGAGATAATCAGAGTTGCTCTGTTGAAGAATGCGATGCGAGCGCCCTCAGCGTTTGTCATGTCAAACGTGACAGTAGTTCGCGCGTGTCACAAGAGAGGGCGAATTCCCACACGCCTTCCCTCATTTCGCTTGGACGCCTTCGACAAACGGTGAATACGAAACGAGATGGGAATGACTTTGATTTCTCCCCTTTCCTTTTTCTATCGCAGAGATGCACTCTGGAGACGCCCAAAGGTCTCCAGGTACGAGGTCAAAAAGAATGCTAAGGAAAAGACTGTACAAACAGGCTTTCATTTTCCTCCGTTTACGCATTGCGTCAGATTTAGCAAGTGAACGGAAAGTATGATGTTTATTTTAAGGTCGGCAAGGAGTCCTTAGAGATAAAGAGACAATATTGATGTCTGGAGAGGATGTAATAAGGTTCGTGAAAGCTCAGACTCTCGTACTTTCTTTGTTTACTGTGTTTCATTACGTAATTTCACTAACTAGTCCTGCGGATGGTTGATAACTAAGGAATGTTTCCAATATGCGCCATGTAGAAAATTTATCCATAGAAATTTCTCCACCGATGATTACTTGAACACGAAATGAAGTTTTCATTTATTCATTCACGTGTGAAGTATTGTAGGCATTAATGTCTTAAGTAAATATCAATGAAAAGGGTTTAAGAATAAAGAAATTCTCGAAAGACGTTAACTGTTTCATCTATGTATTTAAATCTTGGAGTTGAGTTATGAAAACATAAACGATTCAGCGATTGGAAAGGCTTCTGATTTGTAGAGCGCACTGTCATCTTGGATAAATGACGACGTATCGCTTGATCTTTTATGCCTGAATCAGTAGAGAAACCCCACCACAAGAAAATATATGAATAATAACGTCAGTCACCGGAACCTAGTAGACCGCAAGAGCCAATGTTTCAAGAAAAATTTATCTCTTTAGTAATATCTTTAGAAGCGGAATTCAAGATGCATTTCAAATTATCTCGAATGCTTTATGCATACATTCGAGCAACTGATTAAGCTGCAGGTGGAAATGGTGGTGTTTCCTACGTCCCTAAACTACCGTGGAACTGAAGTAAGGAAGTGACTCAGGTCATAGCGTGATGCTCATTCAATTACCCTCCTACGTAATTGGTAGATTCGTGCAAAAGTGAAAGCTTCATCGTCACTCAAACGGATGGACTTCATTTTAACTTTGTCACGCCGCTAATTTTCTCGATCTTCACAGATGAGATGTTGAGAAGAATTCCACGGACTTTCGATCAGGCGCATGCCCTTTGTGTGAAGTTTTTTCTCAAAAAAGTCCATACCACTCACTTCGAGTTTCGAATTTTATGACTTTTTGCTTAATTTGACACTTTTTTGATTCTATATGCGAATGAATAAAAGGTTAGCAAGAGTCGGGTGTAGAGCTTTACCGGCATTTTTTTGAAGTGTCCTACTCTCCTATTCACATCGGTAAAATCTTTATATCCTTAATCACATTCTTTTCATGCTAATGTAAGCTAGATTCCAGATTTCCACCACTTTTTCGCAAGGTTCCTTCGAAAAAGTAAAATCGCGCTTTAGCTCAATTTTCCCTCTCTCTTTCGCGACCCGATTTGTGAAATAGACTGTGGCCTTATTTTTTCCGGCCGTTTCGTAAATACCTTGGCACCATGAAGCGTATATTTGTAACACTTTTCGGTAATAGAAATAGCAGATTTGGCTAGTTTAAGAAAATGAGCACTCATTTTAAAGCCCTAGAACGAAAGTTGCACATAATTTATTAGTGTAACCCAAGGGTAACAAGCACCAAAACACGTCTTCGTCTCACATACGTAAAGGTATTCCGATTTATGTAGATCAAAAATTGACTATTTTATATTGATTAAAAATTCATAAATTTATAAAGATGAAGAATTTATACAATCGTATACTATTTCACTTTTTATCAATTACATTACGCTAAATATATTTCATATGTTAACGTAAAGGGGTACGAAATTCAACTTCGACTTGTTTTTAGCCAATTACAAGAAAAATCTCCTACTTGTTTGGTATAACAAAAGAATCGTAGTATATCTTTCTTAAATTCACTCAGCAATACTTTCTGCTGGACCAAAAAAAGTGAACTTCTTCAAAGTCAATATAGATCAGTTCCACTACGTTACAACATATTAAATTTATTCAGCTGTAAGATGAAAGGGACTTGGGTAGATCGGTTTCAACAGAAAACAATTCAAAGGTGCTTTCGCCATCATATACACTCATTGTATACCGTATTTCGATACTATCTCAAAATAAAATTATTCAGATTCGTCACCATATCTACTTGCGCCAACCGTTACTCAAAGTGTTCTTTACACACTCGAGAATAAAAGCAGAGGGGAAGTCTCAGCATACATTGAGAACATTTAAATAGGTTTGTCATCCACTCTGGGATAATGAGTGAGATGAACATGCTATCCTCAGGAGTAGGCTAATGAAAATCATTCCAAAGAGGATTACGCCCACGTCCTTCAGATGGTGACTTTCGTTTTACCCTGCGTTAAAAAGATTCCAGCGTTCAGACGTCCGACAACTGACATCGGACGTTGAAACCGGATGTTCGACTCGTAGTACGAGTGAAAATCCGGGTTAGACCCGGGGTCATAGGAGAATATACACCGAGTAGGAAAGAAATGCCACGAAAAGAATCACGAAGGACTCCTGGAAAACCTGTCCTCGCAGTCTGCGAAAACCGGATACGACTCTAGAACATGCTCTCGGTAAACATCCCTGTTGTTTCCTTCCATTGATTTACTCTGTTTGCTTCCGAAAGTGAATCGGTTTCGTTTTGTGCCGGAAATGACTCTCTTAAGCAATGGAAGAAGTGCGGTTTTCAGAGAAGTGATTATGATTTATGAGTTATATGAGTTTTACGAATTACCACCCGTAAACTTGAGTTTCACTCGTTGAAATTACAAATTTAGATAAGGAGAGGAGATTGATTACGATATTTTTCAGTTTAATTGCAACTGAATTCATAATTTTCCTTAAGGGACGATGATTAACTTTTTACAATCACGGTGTATCTCAGAAAGGGATGACTAAGCACCTCCAATAGAGTAAGTCATAGATACGACCCGCAGAAACTAAACGTTTCAAAAACAAACTTTTCTCCTGCCACTTTCCTACAAGATTCATATCATTCGTTTATAAGATTCAAAAGAGTTTTTGCTGCTTCACAACGTGATGTCAATTACAAAATTTATAATCTAATATATTCAGTATTTCATATCATTTTCGTCTATTATATAGCATTTATATTTATTTATTTATTATAATTTTCCCCCATGGCAACGTAATTATTTTGGAATGAAGATATATCCTGCAGTTTCAAGCGCGGACGGATATCTATCTGAACATTCCAATAAATTGAAAGGGAGAAACAAAATCGTATCCGCGAAAGTCAGCGATGAAAACGGAGAACCCTAAAACGAATGAATTAAATTAAACCATAAACAACCCCGCCTCCGCATGAAAATCTGAAAAAAAACCTCGTCGAGTAAGTTTCGAAACCGAACTCGCATTGGGGTATACGAATGGAACGGCGTTCGGTCACGATCCGTGCTTCCAATCGGCGATGGCTAATGAAGGCGATTTTTTTCGCTTCGATCGAATCGCGGTAAAAAATGCGGCGATCTCTCTGGCCACTATCCCAAAGGCGCCATCCCACTGAAAAATCTCCGTCAAGAGGCGATTTCGCTTGGCCCACTTGCAAGCGGCGGGAAAGTGCGCGTGGCTCGAGGGGGGGATCCCAGAGAAAAGGAGAAAGGTACGGGAGAAAGATGAAGATGAGGCTACTTATGATTTGCCCCTAATCGGCCAAGAGAATCGCCTGTGTTCTTATCGGACGATTAGATAAGGTGAAATTGGGAGCGGAAAGTGGGCTACGCCGAGCGTATGTTGCCGGCCATCCGCTGCGGTTTCATTTTTTGATTTCATGGAGGGGAGAAATGAAGAAGAAACCAGGACGATCGCGTACAGTATGTTAATGAGGGGAGAGAGTTATTTACCGGAGTCTGCTAGCAGTCTGTCGTCGTTTACTTTCAATGTCAAGCGGTAATTCAACAATGAAGTTCCAAATGGAAAGTTGCGAGTATACTCTATTTGGCAAGCCGAATTTCTTGTTTTAGCTGCTTAAAAATCGTTTCCTATCTTAAATAATCTTTATGGCGGATCTCGTTATACGATACGAATTGTGCGTGAATGAATAGGGAAAGTTTTTCTCGCGGTCCTTTGTTATGAATACAAGAAGAAATTCGACCATGGATGTAACTTTTCTAAACAGAAATGAATTAATTCCTGTTATTAAAAAAATAAAATATTATTCCTATGTGTACCTGAGTATGAATGAATATATATAATCGAATGGTTATCTTCTTCATCTAGTGAATAATTTTTGGTTATTCATATAATGTTACAGATCGCTCGAGAGTACCATGAATGCTGTATCAAGAAAATCCTCAAGGAGTCGAAGAGACTAAAACGGTAAGTAGCAAGTTTTTGTATCACATGTTTCTGTATCTCTCCTCATTACCGCAAACAATACGACAGCCAAAATCTATCTGCAATAAGGTATCAAGGTAGAACTCTCACTCGGAATATTGGAATCAACTTCCAAAAACCCTCCAATAAAACAAGCTCGGAACGCCGTACCCGACGACCTCGCACATTCTTCTCAAAGCGCTCAAATATTATGAAAGAGCATATCATTGCATTGCCTCGTACTTCGCGATTGCTAAACCCTTGTGCAAAAAAATGCGCAAGGGAAGATTGTGCAAGCATCGATGCCCGTATTTTGAACGCAAATAGCCCTCCTGGAAACGAAAACAAAAGAAGCTCGGCAGTAAAAAACTGACGAAGCACGGCGGACGACATTTACGAGGCGAAAACTGAATCTCCATTCTACGCGGGTGAATTGGACGAAAAAAGCTCTCGCAATGGGGGGAATATCGAAACTTCGCACTCGAAAAAAAAACTCGATGGAATGAGCTGGAATCCGAAGTACACGATCTCCTGGTACCGCTACGAAAAATATGAAAACGGGTTTCGGAAAAAAACGTAGGCTTTTTTTAAAAAGCGTGGAGAGGAGCAAAAACAAGTTGGAGAAAAGGACGTTCTAAAATCGAATGGAAAACGATCGTTGAAATGGTAAGTGGGCGGGAGGAGGCTGGGACGCTTCCACCCTCGGCGCGTAATACGCGACGTAAAGGTGGGAAAAAAAGGAATAACGGCCGAAGGCATTGTGAAAGGGCGAAGAGAAAGTTGTGGAGAGAAGTCGCTTGGTACAAGGTTATAAAGGACCAGATTAGAAATGGAAAGGAGTGCGGGGGAGGGGCAGAAGGAGGGGCGGAAAACAGAGAGGGAGGGTCCACGCAAGTTAAGACAGGAGATTTTAAGACGATGGTAAGTGTAGCATCGGACGCGGGGATTATTTTTGGAATAGGAGTCTAACTAAAGAATGCAGCAATTCGCGGATTGAAAATTCGCCCGTAACACTGCGGTGTTTACTTTCTGGAAAGATACACATTCTATAAGATTCGACATCGATTAAAAATCATCTACAGGGGCAAGAATTGTACCAGATAAAATAATCACCGTCCACCCTACGGCGCGAATTAAATCATAAGCCCAGACTGTAAAAATATGCATCCCCTACTCTTTATTCATACTTTATTCACTTGAAATGGAATTTATATTCTTTTATATAACAACAACAAAATGATTAAATTTTCCCCAGAAAGCGAAAATCTATTTAATATATAAGGCCATAAGATGATTCTGAGACGTAAATATTAGGACATTAATCCAAATGAAAGGTCGTAATACTAAACAGCTTTCGCGAAAGAATATTCACGATTTAGAAATATCAATTTGGAACGATGAACCTATTCCGCGGCCATTTCCGAAGCATTCAGATTTCACCACCGCCAGTATTTCCTGCATAAATCATAAGGATACGAAAAAGGCATTAGGAAACATATTTCCAAGGGTCGGAACCCGATTTCAAACAATAGTCGTTCATCAACAGGATGCAGCAGGGAACGAGGTGAAAGAATCGAAAAAACGAGCCGGATGCAAGAGAAAATGAGAAGGAAGAGAGATATGGAAGGAAGCCATTAAGTGGAATGAGGGGAGGTTTATTTCTCGTAAAATCGCGATGAATTATGAGTGCTTTCCCATCAATCCCTCTCCAACACCTTCGAAGGATGTCACGACTCCGAGACAAGACGAGAGTGATAAAAAACACGGCCCACAGTTCGGACCACACCCATGCACTGAGAGGCACCGGGCATTTTAATCTCTTGCACACGTCACCGATACGGAAGATGGTGACGACAAGAGACGTCGATTCCCGGAGTGTGATAACAGACCTTCGAGGGGATTCGTATTAGAGTGTAAACCACGTAAAAGGCGCGATGGATGCGATATTGCGCTGCATGCTGGGACGCGCGAGGATTTTATGAGTGGAGAATTTTCATCGAAGTTATTGAATGCAGTTCCTCTGGATCCGTGGATTGCGTTTTTCCTTGGTTGTAAAGAATTAAGCAGCAAGTTTTCTGCACTGACGTCAATTTACACCATTGATTTCAACCAAATAAAGAAATGAAGAGGAGGATACTCAAACATCTTCATTATAAGTATCTATACGAATCAAGATTCCGCGGTAAATTCTTGATATCTTTCTAGTACGAAAAAACTGGCGACGACAAAATTAATTTTCTGAAGTCAAAATAGGTGTTTTAATATAATTCTATATGTCTTAGAAATTCGCCACTAATGATTATTAATACAGACGGAGCGAGGAAAATTACTCTTTATTGATATCTGACAATCTTTTATTATTTTAGATCAGTATTGATGGAATCACTGTGTGGAGCTCCATTTTCCACTCGTTTCCAACTCGATTTTTCAATTTAAAAATTTTGTTTCAGATTGCATAAATTCCTAATAAGATACATATCGTCAATTTTTACCCCTTTTGGTATCACTTTAATAATCTCCTATCATTCTAATTAACATTTGGGGTTATTTCCTCTATGCAAGGAGTTTCTTTTGGTTAATGCTCTGGATTAGAACTGTTAGCGATTGGCTTAACGTTTGCCACTTGATGGAATGTTCTAAAAATTATTCATAAACTGAATTGATGACCGATTAGGATGACTTTCACACGAACAAAATAATTCCTTCAATTTTACAACATTTGCTTCAGAATCTCGTAATACCATCGCCAAGGCCAACTCTTCTTTCCCTCAGATTAGATACCTTCGTAAGATAAACTTAACTAATTTGCATCGCCCATTGTTATAAAAAATATGCGATGTTGCGAGAGGGTATACTAGGTGACGCAAGAGGCAGAAACGCAGAAGGCATATCCTTCAGGTATATAGGAAGTCGGTGTCCATTTTCTCATTTGGCATGGAACTCTTTTAAGGGTTTCGCGCTTAGCCTTCTCAAAGTGACGGACAATGCGACCACTCCCACGGAGAAAATTGGCCAAGAATTAATTCTTTCCGTTTGGCATAGGATGGCGCAACGTTGTGCACGCGACGGAGATATGCAAGGGATGGCGAGGGCGGGAGCTTGCAGCGCTCCTTCTGCAGCGTGGGACTCAAGTAGGACACAATGCGTCCACTGCACAAGGCTTCATTAAACGCAGGCGGTATGCGCATTGGATAGGGGGATCTTCCTAGACATGCAGACGTTGAAGAAATGATTGACCGAAACGTTCAAGTGGAAGCTGAGCGTGGGCTTGAGAATCGCCAATCGGTCGCTGAGAGCCGACGTATGGTAGAGAAACCTTTGGCTTCTGATTTTTTAATTGATAAAAGTCCTCTACATGTGTTGTCTGACGTTCTCGCAAATTACAGAGTTATAATAATGAGTTGTTTTTTGTAGTAATATGAAATTTTTCGCCAAATATTTAGCCGTGAGCTCTAGGATTTTCATGCGATTTGTCAGTTATCCTAAAGTATAAACTTACACTTGAACCAGGTGTATCGGCTGGGAATATTCTACAAAGATAAAATCACTAGTCTGATTGAACTTATAGCGACTACGGAAAAGCATTGTAAATCAGGTAAATATTTTGGTTTATATTCCGCAACAGTTTATTAACTCTGTATAAGACGCATTTTAAAAATTCCCTGTGCATTATTTGCGCGTTTTAAACGTACTATATAATAATGCCTATGTAAGAATAAAGAACGATCAACAAATTATATGGTGTCCTTATCCCCACTATAAGTTCAAGTTGATACTAAAAGAAAAAATTTTATCGAAAGTATGGCAGGACGATGCAGGGGAAGGTAGAAACCGAAGCCTTTACTAAGGATTCCATCGTATTCATCTCACGGTCACGTAAACACGAAACGATCTTGGTATCTCAATAAAAGAATTGAAGATAACCTTCAGTTTGGCAATGGTGATTTACTTTTCCTATCACCTCATTTAAAAGGCATACTTGCTTCACCAATTCTTTGAGATGCATGCTTTATTCACGACAACATGATTGCGAGTAATCCCCTTAATGCATCACATGCGTCCCTGAGAGCGTTATTACTTTCCGTTTAAGGGGGAAAGGATACGATGTATGTCTCCCGATCTGGTATGACAGGAAACCACTCGGATAGAAAACACGAATGACTTAAGGCTAAAACGAGGGCGCAAATTACCGAATTTTTCTCCGTTCGCGCAAATGCACAACCTCCGTCCCAAGGCCTGGTAAAATGATTTACGACAGGGACGAGTAAGAGCGCTAAGACAGCTGCACAAACGTGTTGAAAATCCTAAGATCATATCTATTACGGACTTAGTTTCCTCGGGCCGCTACGGAGGTAATCCACAGCCCGATCATTACCACTTCGGTTGCCCCAAAAAATGTTCCGGGTGAGATTAAAAACACCGAATCCCGTTAAGAGGTCCTTGGAGTAAAAATTCGGCCGTTGCATAGCTCAAGGAGATAGAAGAATGATACGGGGCAGGAGATGAGTGATATGGGAGTGAAGATTTCCAAATAGGGTTTCCTGTCCTTCGAATGTATTCAAGTACGACGGGTGAGATTTAAAAAGACGACCTCGGAGAGAACAAATCTTATTGGTCGGATCGCGTCGCAAGCTATAAAAATGCGAGGAAAAGAAATAAATGGACTGCGGGTCATGGCTTGGTTGGGCGTGGGATCACCGATGATTGAAAGATGAGGACAATGCTGGACTTGATTTGGGAGATACTTTGTTTTCTTTCGAAAATTAAAACCAGGATAGGGCTGAAGGAGAAGAGATTAGTGAAGATTTTACGCCAACTGGGCCGATTTTCCTTAGAGATTTTTCCTTGGGTTAAATTTTGCGAGAGGGAATATAATACGAAAAGACAACGAAATTAAAGTTTTAAACCTAATTTATTTCCAATCAATCGTATAAGCTTAATCGCAAGGATAAGATCCAAGGAAACAAAGCAAAACACTAGGAAACATAAATCTTCTTACTTAATTAATATGGACCTGTTGTATATATTGTAAAGTGGAAAGAAGCTATTTTCGAATGTTAATTTTATTGAATCTCAGAATAATACACAAAAAACTTCTTTATTAAGACTGAGATTATGAGAAATTATTATCTCCAAGTCTTTGAATATTTTAAAACAGAGATAGGTTTTGAGAGATAAACAAGAAAAAGTAAGAAATGGTGGAATTATTTTGCTGGTCATTAAACTTGTTTTTATACTGAAGGAGACAATAAGATTCACTTTAGGAGAAAAGCTTACAGGAACGAGGATATGAAAAATCTCCAAAATCTATTGACAGTTGCAACCAAAATGATTAAGGAAAAATTGGAAAATAAGGAAAAGAAAGATGTCTACAGCAAGCGTGAAATGTAGGCAACAAGAATGCAAATTTATACAATGATAGCTTTCCATAGGAGTGAAGACCGAAGTAAATGAAAGAAACAGGTTGAATCTACTATTCGCAACGTAAGATATATGAAAATCGTGTCATCTAGTAACATCAATAGACGGCACTAACTGCTGACAAAATGCCCGCAGAAGACGGGAAAGGCGTCCCATTTATTCGCAATGTGTTAAACCATTCGGACACGAGAATGGACGCTGTGCAAATAGACAGAAGAGTATCAAAGAGAATAATTTAGCATCTTCCGTGTTTACGGCGAAGGGAGTGATTGG
This sequence comes from Pachydiplax longipennis, assembly GCA_036926295.1. Classification (NCBI taxonomy): domain Eukaryota; kingdom Metazoa; phylum Arthropoda; class Insecta; order Odonata; family Libellulidae; genus Pachydiplax; species Pachydiplax longipennis. The sequence goes on along the minus strand of JAVFKF010000026.1, from coordinate 21,986,642 downwards.
TATTGCACACACACGCAAATCCCGATTCATCGCGTTCCGGATGTCGAGAATGCTTTCATAACGAGATAAAATTAACGTCCAAATAGGCTGAGTCGACTCGATTTATGGTCCAAGTGTCTTTCTTCCCTCTCTCTGTATCTGCTTTCCCGTTCAGATGTCACACGTTCCTGGCAACGGAGTTCGAAAATAAATTCGAATGAAATATTGGCTTCCTAGCTAATTATTTTTCAGTTACTTCCTATGAAGTTTGAAGATTTGTTCTCCTGTCAGTGTTGTTTTCGAATGAGTTCGCAAGAAAAATCACAAATATTCTAGTACCAGACATGTGTGATTCCACAAGTCTTTCCTAAAGAAACCAATCATTTATTAATCCTTCGCGTTGTATTGACGCAAATAATTTCCTTTCGTTCAAGTCCATTACTTGTCATAAATCTACTTTGCGTACAATCAGTGCCAATCCAGGTGTTATAAGTGAGCGAAAGACTTCTCTTGTATGAAATCAATCAACTCTCATTCTGAAAGCGCGCGTTGGCGAATTACGCGAAATTATGCTTTCATATATTCTAATCAAAATCAAAAGAGCTTCCAACCATTATTTATTGATATTTATGTATTCAAATAAATGGTTTATCTATCGGAATATCTAGTGGTAATTTTTTCGAACAATTTCCTTTGAAATTGGACTGACCGCACCTACGATCTTAGCTGATATTAAGCCCACTCATTGAATATTGTATTTTATGTATTTGACATGTTTGAAGTCGTCTTTTTATGTTTATTTTCAATTGTATTCTTCTTTTTGGGCATTGATTTTGACTACCAACGATTCAAACTAGGTTTTTATCCACATTCATTTGTATCAGACACCAGAATCACGTATTATTTCCTAATTAACAGGGTTAAGTTTAATGATACAACAGACTCGCTGAATCATTCCCATGCATTTTCTAAATTCATCGAGTGAAAGCACACTTTGTGATAAATTCGGCACTAACCGACACAACACTTCCTCCTCGAAAACGAGCCTTCAAGAACGATCACGAAGATAACACCGCCGTCCGAAAACGTGGGATTGCGCTAAAAACGGAGAAAACCAATCTCTCCGCCGGCTTTTTTAAAAAGGGAACTCATTTCTCGCGATATCACGACGACGTCAGGGGGCAAGCGACCCCGCAAAAAACGTGAGGGGACTCATTTCCTCGAAACTCGAACAAAAAGTACGCGACACCTCCCAGATTCGTGCTCCCGACTTAGAATAGAGGAGTCGCAACCCGGTGTCGAAGCCGGGTCGGGTGAAAAAGAGGTTAAAAATCACCCGGCGACCGTCTTGCAGCAAAAAGGAGTAAGGCGATCGCCGCTTCCGCGCGGTTTCATAACCACGGCCAACAACAGTTTTCACTCGGTGCATATGTGTACTCGGCGTACAGCAGCGGGTACTCTCTCTCGCATCTGGATCCGAATCCGAAAAAAAAATACGAAAAAGGAACGGAAAGGCATCGTTGCGTGACGAAGAGGAAAAAGCTATGTGGAAACTGGTGCTCAAAAGCTCCGACCAGAAGGGAGAGATGGCTTTGACCGAATGCCAGGGCTTCCGAAGCACCCTGCTCTCCTATAGAAAGCGTAAGATATTTCCTTCCACTTCACGAAAAAAAACAATGGCTATCTATTCGAGTGAAAGGTTTAGGAGTATCTCATAAAAGGTCGATCTGGAAGTAGAAAAAAAAGGGTTGGATCGGCCAGTGTTTTTTGCGGCGTTCTTTAATCAAGAAGCTTCTGTGCTCTCATTACGAATGTGTCGCATGGGGAAAGAAAAAGATGATGGACGAGCATGCGGAAGCTATTCCTTTGTGTCTTTTATATGTTGCTAAGAGAACACAATGGTAATCCTGGGTTCTAGAAGGAATTGGAATGTTGACGTTTATTCCCTTACTAAACTGATGAAGTATCCCAAATTTACAGTTATTACGATTACTGATTTCGTGGTCGCCGGAGAGAAACTAGTCGGCAGGTGCTGTAGCATAAATTTCTTCAAAATATTTCGTGGTTTCCCTATTTCCTCATTTCGGCTTATGCTAATTCAGTGTTGGGCAATAGCATTATCCAAAGAATAGAAAATAATAGTGATAGAGAATTTTCTCCTAGAATTGTCTCCTAGAATTCAATCCTAGATTGAACATTTATTTACTTTGGCTTAACTTGCACAAGTAGATAAAATGTCACTTCCGGCATATCTCAAAGGCATGACCGGTAAGAAAAAAACATCTTTTTCACGAATCTCTTTATCTCTTGCATGTCGAAGGTTCCGGAATGCATATCATGCCACGAGAGAAAGAAAGCGAATCCGTACGGAAGTACTAATTCTTTTTTAACAAAGTTACACGTGGGTAGAAACCAAGCTCGAAGGAACCCACCGTGTCTTTATCTTAATTTTTACTACCCCTCTAATTCTGTTGCACGAGCTTAAGAGATTTTTATTGCTGGAATTGCGTCACTCCATGGTTGAAGGAGCATGAAAAAAGACAATCGCGGTGGCTCACACGCATTGCAAAAACAATCTCTAATTACTTTGCTATCTTATATGCCACAGGGAAAGATAATATTTCAGAATTTCTCCAAATAAACATGTCATTTGAGTTTTGATGAAGTTAAATCTTAACGTTTCGCTAGCCCTAATAAATTTTTCACGCTGCAAATTCTGGAGTAATGAATTTGAATTACTTTGTTTTTACATTAAGATTTTAACTGTCGGTAACGTTATACGTATTGATTCTAATTCTACTTTTGAATGGGAAGAGGAAAATACAAAAGGAATGGCATTCATCATAAACGTTTCTCACAGTGAGAATGGATGGTGATCGTTAGCTTGATATTCCAATCCGCTATTTCCTATGAAGCGAATGGCTGCTTGGAAATATTTGAATTAGCATGAGGCAGATTTTGATTTCTGAGTGTTTGCAAGCACGCATTCAAAAACGGCAATTTTAAATAGTAGAATTCCTAGCTATCTGGTGATGCACTTTGATATACGTCTTTGAAAGGTACTAAAGAATAGCTTTTTGTAGCAGAGGGGAGCTTTTAAAACATCAACCTCTCCAAGGAGGAATTTCCTCTTCCATTAGAAGCTATTTTCTTCTTCGTGGAAACGAGAGAACAAGAATGTAATCTATAAAGGGTTAGTCATCAGCCATTTATTATCCGCAGTAAGAGGGCAAGCAATCCAGGCGCCTCTCCGTTATTTTACGGCTTTTTTCACGAATTATCTTCTTCGAAGATTTACTTACCTTCATTACAATCACTGATTCATTATTGTATTTTTGTATGTATTTCATACACATTTTTTTCATCCTGGTTAAGCGTTTTCTAGTGTATTATTCAATTCAAGAGGTTTAATGTTAGACGGGAAGTTCAAATTTCACCCGAAATTAATTCATGTTCATAAAACAAAAAGATGTTTATGACGGCAGGCATACAATATTTTTCGCAATTTCCCACCCAAAAACGAAATAATCCGTGGCATTAAAACTTGACTAATGAACAGAAAGAATACTTTGCGTAATTCTACACTCATTTCATTGAACTCACTCATTATTTGTAATATTTTCCGATGAAGATTCCAGGTCGCCACGAAGTTTTAAATGTGGAAGCGCACTAAACTTGTATTCTTCTTCTTCTTCCTTCCGTTATGGATAAATTCCATCAAGTAACCGTTTTATTAAGGCGGTTAAATTGAACCACGTAAAAAGGAAATCCATCAACATCGCCATAAAGTACTTCGTGCTCGCTTTTTTGACACTTGCTGTTTGTAAATCAGCTCTTCTGATGTGCGCCGAAGATTCGAGCGAAGCACTGGAATGTATTCATTGGCGTCGATCAAAGAGAACACGACCGATGACTACACCCGCGCCCATTACCTCCGGAGTTCAATTGTATGCCAGCCGTTAAGGGGCGGGTCTCGAATGGGAGACCGGTGCGGAGGGTCGTTCACACGTGGGCGGGCGGCGACCCCTGACCTGCACCTCCCTCGGCCGTCGCCCCACTGCGCCTTCGGAGGTCGTCGAACTTCGGGCTCTGGATTTTGGGCGACGCCGAGAATGATCGCCATGTTGCGTTTCCTACAGCCGGTGGCCGCGAATCCGGCAGCCTTGGGCGCACCCACGAGATGGCTTCTTTTCGACTCAGTCAAGGATCGAACGCGAAGATGAAAGTTTGGTGCTTTTATGGTAGCAAAGCCTTGCGCGTGGCGATGTTTTTACGGAGGGAAGGGCTTGAAAATGAATTTATATATACAGCCGTGACCCGAGTGGAGGGTCTTCTTATATTTCGACTTTTTAGAATTTTACGTGAAGGCTTGTCATGAATCGTAAGACTGGCGTATGGATAAAAAGGAATAGATCCGATTTTTTAAACACATTTTCAGGTGAAGGACAAAAAACTGTAAATTTCTCTAAACTGAATTGTTCTCTTTGCTCTTGAAGTTCATTATTGCGAAACGTTACAATTGGGAATATTTGAAATTCATAGCAGTATATTCAGTTTTCACGATTCAATTTTGCATTCTTATTAAATTATTCATTATTTTTTCAATTTTGAATTAAAATACTTTATCGTTCATTCTGTTCAATTCTATGTATTCTATTCATATTCTATGTATCTACTAAAAGTTAACTATCATTCTGGCTTGCAAATTTCAAGAAGAAAATCTACCAAAGAAGATACACTGAAAACAACTGAAACATCCACCAGAAATATATTCTCCTAGCCCTGCACCAAAAGCTTTACCGCTTAAGTAACTTATCACAATTTTTCTATTGTGGTAAAATTCTACATTGGAGAGGTGGAAATAACCCAGCGTCTTCCGTAACACCAATCCCAAGAAACACTCCAATTCCGTTAACTGTAAATATGAGATCTCAATATCCCGGATTCAAGGGTTTAATTAACCGAGCATGCTGGACTGGATTCTCCGAAATGATTACGTTACTCTTTCGTCTGCAAAATCGCTTCTCTGCCAAACATTTTCAGCACATCTGGAGAGAGTGTGAGCGAGTGGATTGATAGAATCAAGAGGATACGCATCCTGCCTCTTTCCATCCTTCTCCCGACCTGCATAACTCGCCATGTATCAGTAATTAATCTTCCCCACGACAACTTCTTCCTCGCCCCAAGCGGCAGAAGAAGCCGCCTTCGGAGCAAACTACTTTGGAAAATGAACGCCTTACAAGTTTGGGCCTGTTTGGAAACCAACTTGGCATGAATCATGTTACACCTCGCAAGGCTCTCAGTGGCTTGATTTTAGTGCCGCCATTTTCTCTTCCAATGCTGAGTAAATCTATATAATCTTGACTAGATCCGTATCTATATAATATGTACGTTGACTGGATCCGAATTTCAGAACTTTTTATCTTTTCTTAAGTATCCAACATTTCTAGCGCTAAACAATGTTTAGGGGAGTTAGTGAAGCTGAATTTACTAATAAGTTTAACATATCCATACAGCAACGAGTAAATGAATTATGCATATGAATCCAGCGAAATGGTGAACAGAAGCGTGAAATGCGGCTGTAGCCTTAGGCTTAGATCTTAGGGTCGAAGAAAGAAACCCGTCTAACCACTGAGAAGATCTCCGAACCTGATTGTGAATATTCAAAATGGGAATGGAAAAATGAAAATTCTGCTGGATAAATGATACCTTGCTTCCTTTCGTATATTAAGTTTACGCTGGTTTATACCTCAAAGCTAAATATTGAGAGCATAACCTTTATTTCCGAATGGAACGGTACCAAAATCCCCTCGGAATACATCGATACATGTGCGAAGCCCCTTTGTGGTGTTTCCCGCTGTTATTCACGGTTGTTATTTTCGGCGCTCGCCTTACCCTTCAAGGAGTTTACGGCGGTGACGCGAGTATCAGCTGACTACGAGCAGAATCCGAAGTGGAGCTATTTTCATACCCGCTCTCCCTGTGTTTACAGAATTTTTGCCCTTCGCGTTCCTGAGAAGATTTTATGTTGCTATTTCTTTCGTTCGCTTATCTTTACCCGATTCGAGGAATAACTGATCGTAAATATAAAATATTACATGTGGTAACTAATGGAAGTACGGCAAGATGTTAGCAAAGGGTTTGAGATCTGATAGGTAATGAGCACTATTACTGTATTCAGGTTTTTTTTCTAGAAGGTAATCAAGGATAGCACAAGTTAAGGGCGCCCGGAATATATTTTCTCTTACCACTTGAGTAATAGATTTGGGCTCCATAAGATTTTACAGCGTCTGGGTATGATTTCTATATAGAAGTAATATTGAGTTGTAGTAATCCAGGAATCACCCGCGACTATCACGCCATTGCCCATCTACAGTCCAGCCTTCGCATCGTGAGAGATCAGATACGAATGACAAGGGCTCAGATCAGTATACGTGTCCGCAACAATCGTGACTATTCCCATTCGCCTTCAAGAAATCATCTCGATTGTGAGTTTCCTCCGCGGAGATCTCTCCGATTTCGACAAGACACCGATTCTTATCCCGTCGCCAGATCGAGACTGCGTAAATCAACGTTTCCGCGATTTGTGTCACATGAAAGGATAGCGGAAACCGTGTTCCGAAAGAGAAAATGAGGGAACGGGGATAAAAGGGATAAATGGAGATGCGTCAGCAAGAGAGGAGAAATGTGAAGAAATGGGGAAGGGACTGAAACCTCGGGGTACACAACCTTTACATCACTCGTTCTCATACTCCTCCCACGTTCAAACGTTTACCCATTTCAGGCCCACTATTTTTTTCTCTCCTCTCTTATCTCTTCCCCTTCCACGCTTTATAACTGGACAACGGTTTGTCCCTCAGGCTCGCTCCGGTGTCACACTTCCGGGATTGAAGATGGCCGCAGGGATACGTGCTCACCATAAGCGCGCGTTTATGTCTCCACTCCGAAATGAAAACAACCGTAAGGAAGGGATGGAAAGTGATTTTTTAATAGGGCCGGTTGCTCAAAAAGGAGACTATTGGAGTACGTTCCGAGTTCTACCGAATTTTCCGGGGCCAAACACGCGATGAATGTTTGATCAAAGAATTTCGTGAGAGGTTTTTTTGTATGGATACTGTGAGAAGACTGCTTTAATGTCATCAAATCTTTAAACATCGCTCATAAAGACCCACGCGAATCATCGCCAGCTTATAGCGCTAGGGGGATAAAACAAACAAGTATCTTTGCAGATTTTATTCGGAAATCGGTGAAAAAATCAACTGATTTCCTACGGTAAACAAAAGATTCTTAAGATATAATGACAGTGAGCCGGGATTGTCTAAGCTTACATCCTAAGAGAACTGCATTTCTTTCATTAATGACTGCTGTACAGCTGTACGTACATAGTGAATTTTGCGTATTGTAATGTATTAATAAGTTATCGAAAATCATTATTGCAAGGCTTTTCTATTTAGAATGTTTAATATGAGTATCGTGTTTTATATTTGCGGTCAGATATCCACAATTTTCATTTTTTTCATTTCAGCCATCTAAATTTAGGGTAGAAAATGCTATGCAATTTGAAATGAAGCAATCGCGGACTAGCAATTTTTCAATTGCTGGTCCGCGATTTGCAGAACTCTGCTGTAAGCTAAGCTTAAAGAATACACAAACCGCTCATAATACAAATACTCATAAGGAAATGGTCAGCACAGTAAACATTTAGTAGCGACCTCGCGGGATATAGTCGCTCCTTTGTGTACTAATTCGAAAACCAAACAATGAAAACAAATTTGTTGCGCTTAAAGTAACGGTGCCTGTAGCAAAACAAGCAGAGCTACAATTTAAGAATAAAAAAAACGAAAGAGTGCCCGGCGAAGAAAAGACTGAAACGAAACACGGAATTACTTCGAAAGAAAAACTCCCGTTACAGCAGAACGAGAGTAACGTGCGTACCTGTAAAAGTAAAAAAAAAAAACATACGAGGAGAAAACAAAAGAATTGACGCGGAAAGCCTATCGAGCCGTGGAACTTTGAGAGAGAAAAGCTAGTTCTTCGTACACTTCATGTTTTTTGCAGGAGTCAATTTTCCGTAATACAAGAATCCAATCTCTTTGTTCCCCTTTACTTTTTTAATGCCTGGCGTTTTACAAAGAGACAGGAGGAAAAGATCTCTCTGGATTGCTCGAGAGAAAAGACCGGGTCCGAAAACTTTCACGGTCCTCTCCCGACGATATGCTATCTGCGATCCTCCCTAAAACTCGCGGTGGGTGCGCAGAAAACTAATTTGAGTCTGTTTTACGGCGATCCCATCAACGTCACGTGACGGTTTCGCGCATCCTTTTGCCACGAGCTGTAATTACCGCTATACTTCCGCAACCTGGATAAAAGCGGAGCAGGTCCGATCACGAAAACTCTCGTTGCTCCCGAAAAGAGCTCCGTTCTAGAGGAGTAAACAAGGAAGCAGAAACCGAAAGAAATTAAAGGAGATTGGCTTAGCGGTTTCGCAACCGAAGGTGAGTCAGGCGAGAAGAATAAAAAAAAAGACTTAGCGTACCGTACGATCGGTGCTTCCTGAATCCATTTTCAAAATAAAGAGTACTTAAAGCACCTTGCCGTAGGTTTGTTCGCGCTTCAATGCGCCCAGTTTATGGATTTGCTCATCAAGGCGTTTTTTTCATTAGATCGCAGGAGAAGATTCAGGTCGAAATTAAAAGCCGAGAATAATGACTTCCACGTTTTGAGATGGCGCATATTCGAGGAGCATTGCAGCGTACAATTTGTTCTTATTATCACTGATATAGATTAACTAATGAATTTCCGGGACCACCATATGTTAATAGTTATTTCCCTTCACCACGATGGATTGAGTTCGGCACTAAAGGATTGATTTCCGTGCAATCATAAAAAGAAGTAATCCTCATTTACAACCAAAATTGAGCAAGAAACTGGTAATCAAAAGTTTTCTTAAGCAATCGGTAGTAAATCTCAAATTTAATTCCACAGCTGAACGTTTCAGCTACTAGAATCTCGAGTTGTTTCTCGTTCTGGTCTCCATGCAATTGAAAAGTTTCTTAAGAAATTATTAGAAATAACAACATTCGCTCTAATTCACACGTGAAAATGTTACAATCAATATTTCAGAAAAATATGGAGAAAAAATTTCATAAATTAAATACACTGATGAAACTTTTCCCCCTTAAAACTTGAAATCGGTTCTCTATGCACTTGCCGAGAAAATCCGTGAATATTTCAACTATTTTCCTAAAACAATATTTACGTAGGCCGTAAGTATTTAAACAACCTCAAATCAACCCAACAAATCATGTTTTTGACTCCGTTCGAAGTGAATATCGGAAATAACTAGGCGCAAGTTTGTCGATGATCTGTCTGGATCCATCATACATAATCGAAAACATTAGCATATATACCGCAGCAAATTGAAAGGAAAAAATGTATAAAACTTGCAACAGTTATCATAACTCGGGAGACTGTTATAGATGTAGGATTATAAACTGTTAAGTTTTCTCGTAATATATTTTCATATTTAATTTTCAATTCAAATCTAGTTCATCGATGTCGGTATAAAGTACCAATGTTGCGAGCAGAAATGTCTACTGTGATTATTAAGGAGATGATGAAAGGGAATAACGGTTAAAAGTATATGTGATTGCCATGATTAGAGTTACGATCGAGGTTAAGAGTTTTCAATGAGGAAGCGATGAACAAACACAGGGAACGACAAAAAGATGTTTCAATCCATAGGCGTCTCCTTGAAGGCACGCATCAAGTGGATAATCGCTATTTATGCGTCTATGTGATTACTTTCAGTCGATAGAAATCTCTTTCCCAATTACAACTCCTAAGAAAGCAAACGATTTCATTTCACGCGCGTTGGGAGAGTCATACCCGTGCGAGGTATTGCTTTGCAGGTAGTCTCCCTAATGAGAAGAACGAACTAATTACGATCAAGAGATGAAATAGGGAGAAGATTGAGGTGGCAAATAATGCGGTATTTCCCAGTTGACTTGCAACAGCGGGATTAGCGGTAATTGAAGCTCTCTTAGCGGCTTTTCTCAAGTTGCTTTTTAATACTGCATTTTGACGTGCATGGCCGAGTTAGTTTTCTCGTCTTAATCAAAAACAGAATTACGATTCGAGGAAGACATAAGAATCAGCAACATCTCTCGCCATTATTTCTTATGTCTGGTTTTAAATTCATCGGAAATATGTGTATCCTGTGGTTTGGAGTAGAGGACAAAGAAGTTCAAACTATCACCTTTTATGCCACCTTTATTATGATTCACATTCACCATCTGAAGTTTTTGTACGGACCTCAAGAGAAGTTTAAACTTTGATATTGATATTAAATTGATACATTTTGGGTTCTAAAGGAACTTTTAGATTAATTTTAAGAGAAATAGTTTCATTTAATTTTCCACTAACACTTCAAAACCTCAATTGAGAAGAGTATTTTAAATATGAGTACTTAAGAGAACCAAGCCAAATATAACATTTGAACGTAAATATAAAATCATCTCTAATTTAAACATACTTATCGGGAATCATCTACCTAACTTCCAATCTGCAACGATCATTTTTATTTATCTACGTGCATTCTTTCCTTCGTCAAATTGTTAAAAATTCCTCCACAAAAATTCAATCCACACTGTTTCGAAATGCAGAGAGATATTTAAATTATCCCTTCCACGGTGCGTAACCCATTCCAGTGTGCTTTAAATATACGCATTCAAATCTCTCTTTTTGAAAGCTTTTCCGAATATCGGCATAGAAAAGGTTCCATCCCGCTTGTTAAACTAAAACTGGTGTAGCTAAATATATCGTTATCGATGCAGTGAACCTGCCTTTTAAACATCGCATTAATGTCATAGGCTAAACTCAACACTGAAAACTAATATAGAAGAGTCAGCTACAGAATACCTAAGGCCTAAAAATTCGGCAACCAAGGTCGACCGGAGTGAAAAGGACGAAAAAGGCCAAGGTGACTTGTTCACCAAAATAGAACCAGTTGTGCATGTTCTCGATCCTCACTTTACCCACATCCTCACTTCTCTTTTTATTAGCTACAATTACACCGCACTGCATAGAACCAAGACATGAAATTCACATGTTTAAGAGAGTGGGGCAGGCGCGAAAGTATAGTAGAGGGGTTTGAATAAGCTAAAGATTTGGAACCAACCGGGCATGAAACGAGTGACGTAAGACGGAAGGAAAAAATAAGGCAAGGAATCCAAAAAGCAATTAAGAAAAGCTCGTCCAATTAAGGGATTTGATAAACAGCCCGTGGGAATGCCGTTTATAAGGAAGAAAACAATGAGCGAAGACTAAATTCGATGGAAAGGAGTGGCTTCCATTTAAAAATGCGAGAAATTAGTTTCTTAGCCCTTTTCCGTCTCATGAGAAATCTCATTAGAAGAAATCTACGTTTATCTCAGCGGACTTCGGTTCGGAAACCTATTTGGATCTACGATAAAAGTAAATCTGAAATTACCCAACTGAAAACCTACCTTCTATAAAATGTAAGCGCACCATTCCTATAATTTATGAACACAAAATAATGATAGAGCCAATTGAATGACGGGTAATTTATGGCGAATGCTGATCTGAATAATCCGAAATGACATTTATCAAACGAAAATTCGACGTTTTGGTGAAAAGTGGAAAAATGACAGACCTTTCAAAAAAGGACGCAAATGAATATTTTATTCAACCACGGTAATTTATTTCTGGGATACGAAATTACAATTAATTTTAACTGTTCAATAATAAATTTACGTTTCGAATGTCGAATTTTTAATGGCAAAATGCGAATCTCTGTTTTTGATACCATTTTTCTGTGCGCTTGTACGATTTTCTATCTTTTATTGCTTCGTATCCCGCACCGCAAAATATATTTGCAATGTTTAAGTAAAAATTGTTGATTATTGCGGATTTTTCAATAATTTGCGCTGTTGGAATTATTTTTATTTTCCGTTCAGCAAATGAAAATATTTTCATCTCTCACCGTTACTCAATTTTCCAGACGAACTTAATACCCAGTTAGTTCGGAAATGGTAATAGAATCACTAATCGGAAAATTGCAAGCATTAGTAAATAGCAACTACTGGAAAGCGAGAGTTCTAGAATGAGGGAATGTTAACAAGAGCCAAATCAGGCTGTTTTCTTCTCTAACTTTTTGAATACATAGAATTATAATTCGTCGAATGTAAAATGAAGGTTTGTTAATTATTTTCAAAACAAGAATAGGGAATAATTAAAGTAGCTATTTGTAAATGATTACTGTCTGTAAAGTACCCAGCACGGAGGCCGGTTTAAAAATCAAACTCTCCACTGTTTGCTAAAAAAACTCAGGAGAAGCAATCAGGCAAGACGAGGAGTTATGTATTTTGGCATGCCTTTCTCACTTATCAAGAGTACAATGAATGGATATCGTCCAGCACAATGATCCAAGGTATAGCACCTTTCATAGAATTTGATAATAAGTGATCGATATGCTATTATACAGCAGCACTTGTTTCTTTTCAATATCCGCTCAACATATCCATGTGGATCGAAGGATAAATTTAAAAGTTACAAAGATATAAGTAGTTCATATATTATTACAGCTACAATCAAGGTCAACACTGCAATAAAAGAAAGATTCATTTTCCTCTCATTGGAGTAAATACCAAGTACCATAAGAGAAATAAAAGACATACCATCAACCATGGTGTGGTAGCGGGATGAAATAATTATTACTGCGGGACATGAAAAAGCTGTCTCAACCAGAATGTCATCATGTTACTGAAAAAAAGACAACATCGTCACTCATCTTTTACAAGGGACCCACTCTACAGGTTGCTACTGTGTGTTATACGGCAATAGAAAATAGGTGGAGAGCATTTACTTTCTTCTAGGAAGCACCTCCAGCGAAAGAGAATTGGGATGGCTGAGACCGGAAGAGGTCGCATCCCTCGACCTACTTACATTCCCATTATCCGGTACGATCGGTTCCGTAGCATATAGTGGACTCTTACGTTTTTTCTCTCCGTGAGATTTGTCGCCGAAGTGATGAAGCTTTAAACGACTCTCGGAAGTTTTTTTTCTTATTTTCCGTTTTCCGGGAGAGATGGTGTGAGGCGGAAGTTTCTCCGAAGACGTGAAAGCGTTTCACATGGATGCCACAATGACTTTCGAGTGAATTTTATTCTGTCGACGATGTTGGGTAATACTTTGAGAAGCGAGATAGGTAGCTGCTATCTATACAATAGTGTTTGTTTTACCGTTATAAGCGCTTAGGATTCCTGCCTTCACCAGAGTGGTAGAGAGGTTGCACACTTTTCAAAATTTTTAGGGATCTAAATATCAGAATGAGCGTGTCTGCTTGTATTTCGCGTAATTAAACCGAACGAAACTGAGGTAAGAGCTATGCTTTATACCATTAGGGTCAACCCCAGGGATTGAGGGGCACAATGTCTTATTTCAGGGCCTATCTAATAATCTAGCTAGATGCGGGAAACCCCTAAAAATACAGCTGTGCGGCTGAATCAAAGAGTATATATTCATCATCTATCCTTTTCTAGCAGGAAATTGTACCTAACATATTTTATATCTAATTTTACGATAGGTAAATGGAAAGGCTACTAAAATTCGTATAATTACTCACGCCGCTTTCCTATTGATATTGAGGCAAAGCTATAAGAAAGGTAGCAGTTAGTAGCAGTTATCTGCAGGTCTCATCAAATTTTTTGTAGCATTTTTTTCTTCCTACGATTACCAATGTCCTTCGAAATGCAGGACCCCTAGAGGCGCGAGGCCCGGTACCGAAGCTTTCCCAGCCCAAAAGGCAATACTTAATTCCAAAACATATAATATTATCATAGAATGAAATTTTAAAAATCTTCGACAGTCCGTTTAAGTTAGAGGAAAATTTATAGGTTACTGGATGGTGGTCCGACGTGAATTTTATAGATTTTATTGGACATCTAGAAATAATATTTATCTATTATAGATGTAAAGATATAAAGAGGTATCAAATCGTAATATTATAGGATGAAATTCGTCGAATTACTCACACATTCCTTTTGCCAAATGAATATTAATGTGAAAAGGTCGCCAAACATCGCCTCGAAACACTTTTACTGAATTAGATCACTGGGAACTCCCGTTGCGATTACCTCCAAAAATATGCTTCGTTAAGTACATCAAATCGCAGCTCGGAAAAACAGTTATCCCACAATGACGACATTACGTGCCCCCGCTAACAAGGAGTCCTCAATTCCTTTCCAGGTCACGGCCGTCCCCTTTCGCCGAAAAAAAATCGAAGAGGAATTGCGAATGCGAAGTCGTACTTTTGATGATGGGACGAAAAAAAAGTCCTAAAAGCAAATGAGAAAGTTAGGGAGCGAAGAAAAAGGATGTGTCAACAGGGAAGAGACGTCTCTTTTAATATATTCTCGCAAGAAAGCCACGGCAAGTGAAAGGGGAGAAAGGGCAAATGCTCGCTCCCGAAGAATATTCCATTTCCCAAAGAGCTGCGGAAAAAGCATAAAAATAAAGGAAACAACTCTCGTCTCCGAAAGTGTTATTTTTACTGCCTCTTCAAACTTTAGTCTTTCTCGCGACCTTTCCGAGGATTATTCCCTTGAAAATTCATTCATATTTCGGATTGAGATGCACTCGGGGATGTGCGCTCTTTCTACTGATGGAAATGGCATGAGATAAAGGAATTAGCAGTCATTATTTCAAAAGATTTTATTCTTTCATACAATTGTGTAAAGTCATTGGACACCCAGAGGAGCGGTTGGGTTGATATCCCCCCTTAATGACTCATTACAAGAAGCAAATTGTCTAGGATATGATGAGTAGTTAAAGCTAAAACATACGCAGAAGCGAAGTTTTTCTGCGATAACTTTATTTATACTGAAATTTTTCATATAAAAAGACCAAGAAAATAAAATTAAAAATAAAGAAATGAGGCGTAAAGATCATCGTTGCCTTAAAATTGGAATCTTTTTAAAATCCCCACCCTCACAAGTTCCACATCTGCATAAAGCACGAAATTTTCTTCGTCTAAAACTCGAAGAAGAAGTCGAATTCCATAAAACCTTATGAGCCGTGTCGCAACTGACTGAAAGTTATCCTCTGAAAGTTGAAGAAGTTTTGCACATACAGAGCTAGAAGTAAATGTGAGAGACTCTCGACATAAAAGCTTCGATAAGAATCGTTGAACTCAATGGAATGTACTGAATAGATTCACATGAAAGGGGAATTGCTATCGTTTTCAATATCACAGTCCTGAGAACTCGTGTTCGTACTTCCCCATCATTTCCCCAATATCTTTCTGGTAGAATCAGTTTCAACGATAATCAGGTTACAAAGATAATTGTTAAAATGTAAGGAAAGCCCTCGTATGCAAACCCGTAGAGGATTCCGATGTTGGTTTCCTTATTTAGTAGACTCATAGCACATATCAATACTTCGGATAGCATGGTGACTCGGCAATTTAAAAATCGATAAATTCGCCTCACTAGAATACTACATCTCTTTCCTGTTTAAGCTACGCATCTGCATGTTCCTATCGAAATAGCAAGGAAGAAACGTGGAGAATTCCACTATATCATTCCTATGGCCGAACCCAGGCGTCCTTCCTTGCCAAAAAGAATAAAAAAAGTTGCCATTTAAAGGTCCGGAGCTTGATGTTGACGTATGGAGAGAGCGAGTTGTGGGCGAAGGTAAGACCTTGGTGTTGAGTAAGAGGCCGACTTCACTACTCTCTCCTCCTGTGTATGGCTTTGTCATTCAAACAAGGGGCGCATATCGTACGCTTAGCAAACCGGAGAAGTTATTCGTTTCGTGCCATTTATAACGCTGCTGTTTGTCGAAATATGCCGCGGTGAAGGGATTTCCGATTGACTAGACTAAGTGCAGAGGAGAAACATGAAACTTCTCACTTTTCTTGAGCAAATGAATGACATTTAAACACTGAAATAAGATGAGATTTTCTAAAGGAATATTGTCTCTTGGTCTTCCTAAGATAAGCAAAAATGTTGCGTTTAATTAAAAAGAACACCCCTGTAAGTCGACAAGAGAGAAGTCAGCAATAGTGAATGAAAAACAAAAGGTCGAATTCACTGTAAGAATCACTCAAAAATTTCTAGAGTGATATATCATCATCAAACAAGATTTCATCTCATATCATCCCTAGAAATTTTAATATCATTTTGTAGAGAAAAAGGCAGAACGTTCGCTTCTAATGTGACAATGTTCGCGTGAATGCCGATCAGCTATTTTTATTATTTTTTCCTTCTCATTCCTTTTGGTGTAACTTGTTCGTGTAGATGTTATGACACACTATTCACTGGGTCAAATATTCCGGATGCAACAGCTATTACATCGAAATGGAAAGAGTAAAAACAGCTTCGACTTTCATCTCTGACAGGATGCAGGAACATTAATTCTGAAGCAAAAAAAGTGGGGGGAACGTCGTGAGGTAATGACATGAGTTTTTCAGTTCCTTTCTAACTTCTACCATAGGTGGAGGCTTTCAATACCTAACAATAAGCATGAATCCACTAATCAGCTTGCCACTAATTTAACATTGAAATCAGAGAAGAGTCTTAGGTAATTGCCCCAGAATGGATAACAAGTTTCCCTTCCTGAGTAAGTAGAGTAATACAGCTTCTACCCACAATGCAGTTGCTTCATAATACCCGAGTAATTTCCCCGTAAAACCCCGTAATTTCGAAATCTAGAGGCGTACCGAAGAATCTGGGGGCCCTCCCTCAGCAAATAATCAGGGCCCAGATCGATGCATCTAGGGCCACAAACCTAGGCCTACCATAGTGTTTTGGTTGCGGGACTTAGCAGTAATATCTAACTATATCCATTACTTTGCCACATCATTTTGCTTGCAGTCCGTTTAAGTCTTGATAGCATATGATATGCATAATTTGAAGTCTAACATCTTCTAGCAGAGAGTATTAAGATAGAAGAGCAACTAAGCATAATCAGCTATCGGAGAACTCGGCTTTAATTTAGAAATACTTTGTTAATATTCAAATCGACACCAGTTGCTCTTGAACTGAGAATGAGAAAATTAATTTCTTTCCAAGGAGGCGTTTCAAAACCCCGCCGCGAAAGTCACGATCCCGCGACTCCTTTTTTTCCACCAGCCGTTAACCGGTTCAACTCCCCATGAAATACGCCCGATATTATGCACAACCGAGATCGAGTAATATCTGTTAGAAAGGGAAGACGGTGTGAGGAAAGCGTGAAATCTATCGAGAGGCAATTTGTGGCGGATTTCGTAGATGGAGTTTCGACGTGGGTCAAGAGGTTACTCCTTGACGCTTTACGGGAAAAGGATCTTTCTCTCCCGAGGATTAATGTCAAAGTGACGGGACTCGGGTATTATTTTCTTCGGCGAGAGAGTTGCGTCCGAGAATGCATCCCGAATTGCACAAATCGATGGTGTCGAAGTGAAGTCCGGACGGTTTCAAAACGTAAAGTTGCCCCTTCTAAACGTGCCCCATCTACAAGGTCGGGAGTGTTTTAAAGCTCGCAATCTTCGATCGATTTTGGAACGGAATCACGGTATCTCATCGCGGCATTTTTTGCGTATTAATTGGCTAATTTGGTTGGGAAATCCCTTGTTGACCAACAGAAAGCGAGCTGGAGGAGTGATCGTGAAATTATGCTGCTCACGTTTCACGAAAAGATAAAATATCAACTCTTGTCGCGAGTTCTAATGCTCTAAAAATTTCTTCTTTAATTTCGGTTACTGACATAAACTGTTCTTGCAAAATTGCATCCAAAATACACGATAACGTCAGAAAAATATTTCCGAAACAGCTCAGGAAAATTTAAGTGATGGTTAAGAATTATAGAACCTAATAATTTTTTCGAAAATTAACAACTATTTTTGGCAGTTCAAAGGAGATTCCTTCATTTTTATGCTTCAAAATTGCATTTTTATAATCCTATATAACCTCAGATATTCGATTCTTTACCAAATATTTTCTAAGTAGGTCCAAATCTTCATTTTCATAATTTAGGAAATTTTTGTGAGGAATAACTAGTATAACCTGGACTGATAAAAAGAAACAAAATTAGAGCGAAAATTTTCAAACTCGACTACAAGAAAAAAGAAGAAAAAGAAAATAGTGTAAAATTTCCTCTCGGTTAGTTACAATTATTCACAATCGTTACCTAAGAATTCGAACCATAAAAATCGAACTGCATTTCCTTAGTCTTTAACACCCATTCTCAGCAGATCTTCCGTTTTATGGGGGAATTGATAAATCGGCGATAAGTGCGGTCTGCTACATCCGGTGAACAGCTCGATAATCTAAGAGGGGGGAAGACTCTGAAGATTAACGATTTAACACGTGCCGATAAATAACGCGATACGTAGGAGCGTTTTTTGTTTGAGACACGGCGCTAAGTCGACAAGACCAAAACCGGCTACTCTGCATCCCTAACGTTCGGTTGCATTTATAAATACACACACTTCAGGAGAATTAAAAAAAAAGTCCGGAGATTAATTATACACTCGGAGGAGTGGCTGACAGAATTACGACCACTTCCACATCACCCTGCTCTTCTCATCACCCTTTTCCCTCGTTTGACCTCGTTTTCTTGTGGAAGAGACCGTACGCGTCCCTTAAAGACGCCAATATATGTCCGACGTGCCTCATCCTTATAAACAAGCCGAACCGCAACGAGGTGGTGTCGGGAACCGCGAGAAATTCAGTTCATTCCCCTTTGAAACATATCCTAAAACGAGACTGGGCATTCAGAAATGGAGTTATTCGGGCTAATTTTGGATTAGGGTAATTCATTTTAGGGTTACGTATCAGCATTGTCAGGTATTGCTTTAAAAATTGTAGAATTTACTGGTGATTCTAGAATATGTCTCCATGTCTCTTTTTCTCTCGGTCTTCTCTTTTAGTTGAGTTAAATAAAGTATGGCCCTTGGTGTTTCATTAAATCAGAGAAACGAAACATCTATCAGGAACGTGTTTCAATTTTTTTGTTCTCGAAAGCATGCGATACAAAACTAAGTTTACATAAAAGGACAATCAAAATAAAATTCAATCGCTTGAAATAAATAAAATAAGCTAATATTCAGACGATTCGCAATTTTAAATTCAGCTACGAAATTCTTTATTAAAAAGAGAAGCTAATGCGATCTCAATTTCTCACGAGCTGAATAGTTGCTGTGCGCAAAACACTACATGTGATAACTTCACTTTTCAAATATATCCTGATAACGAAATGTCAAATTAAAAAGTTCACACGATATTTAGAGTCATCTCTGCTTTTCTCATGTAGTCATTCCCATTCTGTAGGGAAATGTATAATTAAAAATATCTAGTTTTAGGGAAAGAGAGGACTGCTGCCCTATTACCTACTTAAGTAGTTAACGCTTTGTTTATAGACTTCGTGATAACGCTGAGATTACAACAACCACAAAAAATAGACTGGTGTTAGAAGAGTAATACGTTAAATGAAACAGAGAGATTTCTTTCACGGACCAATAATTAGTGCTCATGCAATAAGTCTTGGAGCCCATTATTCATAGAAATTGATACGTTTCCTCTCGTAGTTATCGGCGAGGAGGACATAAATCAAACGGTTCGTTAGTTTCTCTATCCCTCAATTCATGAGCGCAAAAACAACATCGCTCCGCCTGAGTATGCATTAGGGTCCCTTCTATTACCCGTTACCAAAACATCGCGAGCATCGAAGCATAACTATCCTTCCCAGAAACCGGCCGGCAACAGATTTATTATTTCTCTTTCCTGGCGGCACGAGTACTTTCTCCATCTCTGGGGAAACAACTAAGATACCTTGGGACTTTTAAAAATGGCCGCCGGCTGTTTTCAACTTCCTGCAGTTTTAGCTACGCCCGCTGCAGGAAACTTTCATTGGCCCCCACAGAAAGAATAGTTTCGAATACCTATTTTTTCGGCGAAATCTCCGCTAAGAAACCTGAAATATATTGAGGTGAATTAGCCGCCCAAAGCGGCAACGCTGCATGAATTTTTGGAAAAGTTCGAAGTGTTGCGTTCTTATTGATGGGTGATCGTGGAAGAATATATTTTCATCTAGAACTACATCTGCATATGTACCCTGCAAAGCCGCCTTTCGGGTGGCACACCATGACTCTACTTTCCTAATCGATTACTTTCGCGCATTGGAAAAAACGTATTCTTGAATCGACTGGTTCTAGTATCTATTACTCTGATCTTCCTCGCAGCATCAGAACGGCCTACATAACAAAGAGGACGCACGATATCGGCTACATCTTCTATGAAAGCACTCTCTCTGAATTTATTAAGTAATTTTGAGGAAGAATATATACATGAATATATATAGAAAAAAGAATAAAAGAGGAAAAAAAGCAGTAGAACCCCGTACATTTTCCATCAAATAGCATTGTAACGTAGCGTGGAAACAACAAAATTCAAAACAAATTTCGATTACTCGATGTATATCGATCATTTTATATAAATGACATCCTTTATCGATCTATTGTGATATATCGCTGTTGCGATTTCGAATCTAAATCTACTTTCGATTTCCTCGATTTATTCGAAGATTTCGAGAAACGCCAAAACTTGGAGGGTGTTCCACAAAAAACCACAAACTCCCGAAAAGTTTACACGAAGTGAAGAATGAGAGGCAAGGAGGGAGAAAGGGGTCGAAACGAAGAAAACATTGTTATTCACCATCCACTTTTGACACTGTTCCAAAATTAAACGGGCGATCTTTGCCAAGTCTATAAGGATATCAGGTACGTGTTTTTTTCGGATCCTCATGCATAAAAAAGAACACCGGAATATGGAACAGTAAGACTCCTTTTCGAAACGAGTTCCACCGATATTTCTGCGCTTTCTTGTTGCTTGTTCTCCCAAGCGTTGAATAATGGTTAACTTATTAGTCTTACGTCTCAAAAAAGGGACCGTGGAGAAGGGAGTCCAATGTGTTAAGATCCCATAATTTAGAGCGATATGCCTTTGTAACGATTTTGGTTTCCTTAGCAGCATCGTGTTCGTAAACCGACACCGATAAAAAACACGAGCGTTATAAAATTGTACCAGGCGCTATAATGCCTCATTAATTCCAGTCTCCTAAAACAAGATGAAGGGTTCAATCTCCTTCCAAAGTATCGATTTAGCACTTATGCCAGTAGTCCCACGATTAACGACGTCTATTCCTGCATTTCTGTTAATAGTGTTCTGAAACCGTTTTCGGATAATTAATAGAAATTCTAGTTTTTCAATATGCTACTGAAAATAAACACGGAGAACTCCAAAATTCTATAAATATAATTCATAGAAAACATCAGTTCAGATTTTGCAACTTTGAATATCGAGAGCAACGGGAAAGAGATAAATATCCTGAAGTCTTGACGTGATGGAGTGAGACGTGATTTCTACAAATAAACTTTAGAATAGCAGCATTGTGAAGAAGATATGGAAGAAAAAGTTATCGATTTCTTTCCTTTGCTGCTAAAAAATCTGACCAAATCTGTACCAAAAACCTGAAAAAGTCAAATGTGTCCGTTTGATAAGAAATTACCAGACCGAAAATTCTCAGATTTTATCTACGTTACGCTTCATTCCTGCCGAGATACTACGATGCATATCAGAAATGATAATAAAACTCTCGGAGACAAAAACATGATTCTTTGAATCTACCTCACTCCTCATCTTGCCTAGCAAGCCCTCATCATCCCCTCACCTGAGCTTTCCGTAGCTAATAGTGGAAACTTCGATATGAAAACCAGCTTCAGAACTGAATGCTTTATTTAAAGCACGGGGAATGTAACGCCACTCAAATAACCTCAAAAAATACTCCACCGTCATCAATTATCGATTAATATTAAACAACAAAAAAGCGCGAGCGTTAATTGGGGTATTACGGTTAAAAGCGTCCATTATCACGGAGTCGTAAGTGGGAAAGTTTAACGCCTAAGCGATTTCAATTAGAGGAATGGGGATGGAAGGTGAAAGAAAAGAGGGGATATAGTACGAGAGAGAGAGAGAGAGAGTCAGCGCGCGTGGGGTAAACCTCTTGCGGAAGACCATAAGTCGTACAGCTGTCCGTAACACCTCTCCCCGATAGCCTACTTACGCCTGGGTCACCCACTATTGCAGCGGCCTCATAAAACGTGCGCTAAAAAGGGAATGAGAATAAAAGGGAATGGAGAGGAAATATGGGATAGTGGAGCCGATGAAGCGGATAAGGGAGGGAATAAAGATGATGATTCCCGCGCGATAACTGAGTTTCCCCCAAAAAGTCCGCTTCGGGAAAGTTATACGGTGCTTCGGAATTAATTTCCGGCGCTAAACCGAATGGAGGTGCCGGGATACAAAAGGCGCTGAGGAGGGAATGAAAGTAAAACGCCGTGAGTGCATGGCATCAAGGTGCGGTTAACTCACGCGTGAGATAACCGAGAGAGATATGGAACGAGACCAAGAAATCTGGCGGTTTATCACGAGGACAATAAAACTCGTATTTCGCGTAAAGTTCCAAGTTTGACAACCCTCGGTTGTGGTGCTGAGATGATGTGGAAAGAGTTGACACAGAACGTTCCTCCAAGAACGGCGTAGGATTTGTTTCCCGCAAATAAATAGACAGAAAAACAAAATATTCAATCGCCTACGACCGCACCTTTGGAGTGATCAAAACAATTTCTAGAAAGCTGGATAGCGTTTCCTTGATGCTAAGTTTTTCGCTCGTAGATCAGAAAAACTGGTCCTATTAAGCAAGTTGTAGCTACACCGAAGTGGTGGCTTTTATTGTGGCTAATGTCGAAAATAGCTCTATTTAAACTTTTACGATCTCTCTCCCTCAAAATTACGGGTCATTTTACAAATCTGCGGGATATAAAATGCAAAAATTTATTTATTAACTGCATTTTCCTGCTCTTATCTGAGCCGCAGAAATACAATCTTTGTTCTTCGAGGGAAATAATGTCTTTACACATGGTTGGTAATGATATTCCTCTCATTCCTTTCTCCATGCCTAATTCATTATGCTCTAAAATGCCGTTCTATAAGCAAATAAAAATTTTTGAATAAGTTTTCAGTTTAAATGTATTACCGTTATCCAAAGTTTGACTAATATTTCAGGTCATTATATTGCATTGCTGCAGTGCTACGTGTATTCTCTTGATTTATAGTGAACTGGTTCTTGAAATGTCGATCAGTCTTTATGTCAATAATATATGCAGTCTGGTAGCTGGTTGGATTCCCATCCCTCTATCATCAGCTATCAATAAATTTAGAAAGGGGATAAGGCTTACTGGGCAAGACGAAGAGTGAGGTAAAGGTCCTTTGCTTTGCTTATTGAGCGAGGATGCTATGAGAGTAAAATGTCCACGTAAGTGCAGCAAAAGGACCCTTTGAATAATTATTTCCATTGCATTGCACAAGGATTGGTCAATATCGACGTCATTCGATATCATTCACGCCTCAGTAGCTTTCATGTTAGGAAAATCACGAAAAAGACTCCATAAACATAAAACATTCGAGGATGTATACATTCATCAACGTGAACAAACCTTTGGGGCCTAGAACATATAAACCACACCTACTTTGCTATTTTATCGTCTTTCTGGAAAAAAATTT
This sequence comes from Pachydiplax longipennis, assembly GCA_036926295.1. Lineage (NCBI taxonomy): Eukaryota > Metazoa > Arthropoda > Insecta > Odonata > Libellulidae > Pachydiplax > Pachydiplax longipennis. The sequence continues at coordinate 21,963,042 of JAVFKF010000026.1, read as the reverse complement.
CGATCATCCGAATCTCGCTCGGTTTCGAAACCGCCCGGAACGCGCACATTGTTCAAAATTAGTTTCGAAACCGTATTTCGAAACTTTTTTATCCATCCCGGCGCGAACTTGGCTTTCGAGTTACGGAAACGAGCGTATCTCTTTCCTAGCTCCTTCCTCCGCTGGATCTCCCTTCCCAGCCACGCTTTATAAATGATGGTTCGAGCCCTTGAGTCCCAATCCATCTTCCCCTCACCACACTCGATTTCGTTCCACTATCCCTTCCCTTGTAACAAGTGCGCCTCCTTAAAACACTGGGTAAGTGGGTCGACGCCGAATTAAAGGAAGATATCGGGATTCCCGTTCAGTCCACTGCACCGAAATTACTTTCCTACGGGATGCAAACGAAAGTAGGTTTGTTATTGCGCGGGGAAGGGCTATTCGTGGAGTTGACCCATTACGAGCGTGTCGCAACTCTGCTCGGCACGTTTCCTCTCGTTCTAGAGAGTTCTAGAGGCGAACGGATTTATTTATTCCGTTTTTCGCTGGAATTTATTGTTCGCTACCCGCAGCTAACGTCTGAGGAGATACTCTCGAGAAGAAAAAACACGGTAGCCTCGACTGGTGGAAGTGTTGTTTTGATTGGTGGAGTTACGTCGAGGTTAACCTGCCATATAGGGCACTGTATGATCGATTAAAATTTTGATTTGATTTTCCCCTGCTTCGTAAAAGTAACTTTCAATAATTTTCCTCGCAAAAAAACAGGCGTACCTTGGTAGACGTAATTTTATAGGTAATAAGGGAATATGAGAGTAACCAAGGAAGTCTTACGAAGGCTTATCCACATAATGAGTAGAAACTCGAAAATCTGCCACTGGTATCATAAATTTTCGCATAAAATCCGTAGGATTATCTGCCCTGATTGATTTTCTGCCTTCATAGTCATCGATAATGATGTTTGGCTGATGGAAACATTTACTTTCTCCGGAATAATTTGAAAAATTGAAAGACATCACCTAATATGGATTAAAGCTTGAGCGACGAACTACCCTTGAAAGATGAGTCAAGTTGTTGACGAAACCAGAAAGGAGCACACGGTGAGATGAACGGGAAAACTTTATTGCTGTCCTATTACCGAGTTAGTTCATAAATTAAAAGAAATTCAGTAGGTAGTAAATTTGATGAAGTATATTTACTATTATTTATTTATTAATCGAAAAATATTCAAATATTAAAAAAGAGAGGAAAATTATCATAATTATACCAAAACACCTTAGGAAGAACACTGATTATTAATGATAATGTCTTATAAGAAAGGGCTCCAATAAATAATTAGCCTATAGAAGAACATAGCTATACTTTAACATAGCAAATAATTCACCGAAAATCGTTGTTTTATTTTTTCATTGATATTTAAAGTAAGAATAAGGTTACTATTACGGTAGATTAGAACAAAAATTTCCTATCCTCCATCACAGTTACTATGCTTTCCGAGGGACAATTATGCTTCAAAGACGTTGAAGGAAACATCAGGAAAATTAACGCGTTTACTCTACAAACATGCAAAACCCGTTCCGCTCTAACTTCTGGACGGGGGTATCAACGGACGTCATACATAACGGCAACATCGAATTATCTCCCAATCGCTCAAATGAAACCCACCGCATGAATAAGCCCACACAATAAAGGCTACCATAAGCATCCGAGAGATAACGCTCCTCGATTGATGATGCACTCGTAAACAGTCATCCTCGTTCCGAGAGAATAACGGTCCGCGATGTTGCTCATGGTTTTCGCAAGCTTTTCGGAGGAAGGCCGCCGTGAAAAGAGAGCATTTCGCGATCCGCTCTGCTTCTCCCTGCACATAGTACAGAGAAAAATTAATGAGAATCTAGGCATACATCTCCGTAGGGTGGCGATATGAATGCCATCACCCCGCCCTTAGCGGTGGTAACACGCCTCAAGACCGGGGAACTTCGCCAGCGTTGGGCAAGCTCCGTATTGGGCACCCGCAACACCTTCGAATGGTTTCGAAACGATCGCTCTCTCGATTATGATTTTTTCCTTTCTAGTTCTAAATCAGCGGGGGGTTTTCCCGTTTCTGCAACGAGTGGTTCGTGAAATGCATCATTGTCTAGTTCCGTTTTCCTACACTGACTCATTTGGAGAATTCAAAGATTCGCTTCGAGAAATGAAAAAGAAACTGGAAGGCAAAGAAACGATTCTCAACGATATGGAGATAGTTTCCATAAATGGAGCGAAGAAAATCTACGAAAGAACGAAAAACTCCCTACGATGATTCGCGTAACTATGCTATTTTTTAATATATTATTATTTTATATACCTCAGTGGAAGAATGATAATTAAACATCTCCTTGATAGCAGGTTCGAATTCTGGTTTATTTAGTTATTCCTAAGCAGAATGTGTGTGTGCTTGCGGATTGTTACTGTTTACATCAGTTATAGTAATCGTATGTTTTCGGGGAATTGGGAGATAAATGAATAAAATAAATATTACAGATAGAGATAACGCGAATGAAAATGACCTTATTCAAGGATAGTTGATGATCGAGGGCCGGAATTTTTTCGTATTTTAGTAAGTTTGTTTTCACTTTCCGAATGAAACACCTCTAAAATACTTGTCAGCTGATTTATGAAATGATTCATCCTTGGCTTTCGTGCAAAGAAAATATGGTAAAAATACGCTGCAATACTCTCACTTTATTTTAGCGTAAATCCTAAGATTATAAGAAGCTCACCATTTTTATCGAGCTTTTGCTTTCTATTTCATGAGTAAAATTCCTCATTTAACTAATTTCGGATCGCTTATATCCTTTTAAATCCACTTCTGCATTTTTCCATTGCAGCTTTATCGCCCAAAAGATTCCCAATTCCCTTTAATGCCCTTCGTTCGGGTTTTATTTCCCGCTAATACCAATCTTCTTTTATTCCTTCCCATGCTGGGGCGGAGGTAAACGTGATGATTTACGACAATCCTTAATCGTTTCCGTAATGAATGGCTGGTCCGACGTCGGATTCCGCCGTGGCACTTACTTATGGAAATAATCCCGCGGAGCGACGGATTTTAAGATATTTTCCCCAGGCCGCCCCACCCACTAAATCCGGAAGCTTGGCTGTCGGAGGAAGAATTTATTCCGGAAAAAAGAGATCTAGGAAAAAAGATGCCGGTAGAGTCGAAATCGGTTTCGAGTTGCACAACAGATGGCAGCGATAAAGAGAATCTCGGATATGTAGGGCAAAGATAGCGAGTGGTTAATAAGGGAAGCTGCCGTTGTTCGAGAGGGTAAGCGAATCGTCGGGTTAATGAAAGGGTTGGGAAATTGGAAAGGCATACCGATGCTGCTCGCTCTATAAAAGTTGAAAATGCTGGATCTCATTACACTTAACGTAGGACTGACATTTTCCAGAAACATTCTCTTAGATTTTTCAGTTAGGAGAATTCGAAAAGAGAGGAAAGGCAGTAGAATACGAGTTAAAGTCCTTTCGAATCCGCTCACTTTCTAAGTTTATTTTTAAGAATAATAAACGGGAATTCGATTAGTCGAGATTCGATTCGATACATCTATGTGCAATTGCTAATTCTTATATGTTATTCCTAAACATCAAAAAATATAAATGAAACACTAATTTAAAGAAAGAATTTCCCGCTTCCATAGAATAATTAGACCAAAAAATGAAAAATGTATCAATTGGTAAAAAAATCGAGTTAAAATTTGAATTCGTCCATAGAGTTTTATGACTAGATTAGTAGATATCGTCTATCGATAAAAACGAGGTTAATCGAAACGGACCGTGATACAGAAAATGAAGATGTATTTTTTAGGTATATTTTAGTGTTTGTGTATTCGTTTGTAGTGGTAGGAGTGTTGGATGAAATGCATTTGGATGGAGACATAGTGTTTCCGTCTGCGAAATTTTCGCACGGTACAACTACTCTTTCACATTCATTTTCATGAAAATCGGATTCCGTTCCAGTCGACTTCCTCCTAGAGGAGGTCCAAAGGTTGATGTTACACAACCATCGACAATCGGATGCAAATATAGGAAGGGTAGAATAGCGTAGCCGGTACATAAACGTCAAGTTCAAAAGCCGCGAGACCGGCGTTCTATTAACCAGTAACGGATCTTACGCTTGACTCCATCCGTTCCCTCACTTAGCAAGAGAATCAAGGCGTGACTCCAAAACCCAAAGCCGTGGTCCCGATTCCAAGCGGCACCGGCACGCAAAATGGCCAGCGACAAAACACCCAAATCATACCGGTAGTGTGATCTTAAACCGTGACGCAGTGTTTCCCGAGAGCAAAAAGATTCTATCAGCAGTCTCTTTTATCTCCCGATGACGTTTTCCTCAGCAGATAAACGAGATGTCTTAGACTTTGGATCAAGAACTGCGCTGTTCATCATATTGTCATCCGGTGCAAGAGTGATGCTTGGATTTCATAAAGAGAGCACTTGTCGGAAGATCTGCATATCGGATAACGAGACACTTATACTCCGAGGATTGAATGCTGAAATGTCGCCTCCGCAGACAGGATCGAACGATATGAAATTAGACTTTCGATTCATCGAAGAATGTAAAAATCGATAAAAAAATTTGTTCGATACATCGAAGGATAGAATAATCGATTTTGATTAATCGAACGATCCGTAGTTCTATTTCGATATGTCAATCATCCTATGATACTTGGAAGCATCGAATCCCCGTCGAAATGATCATAGGATATGACGAATAATTCGGTGAAATTCTGTGAAAGAGGAAAGTTGTAAGGAAAAAGAAGCATATTTTCCCAGGATTAGCCCCATAGCAGGAGTTAAATGTCTCAGAAAATGAGGTCGCGATTGCGCAACGTTCATTATCAAAGAGGGCGCCCCGATTACGGTACATTTTTCCCCCGCGGTGGCGTCATTGGCGCCTCGAATCATTCAATTAAAATACGAACGCCACTCCGCGATATCTGAGGAAAGGGTAGTTCTCTGTCCGTGGAAAAGAAGGCAAGCGCGAGGGAATAATTGAATTAAAAGTCCTCTTCAATGCCAAAAAATTAAGCGGTAGCCATCACATTGACCCGCTTCGGCGAATAGTATGGCCGAGAGGTAGTGCCGTGCGCAGAGAGCGATGGGGGAAACCTGACCCAAATTCGCTCAGCGGTACGCCCAGCTAATTTTGGGTTGGGGATTGTGAATGCTAAGGGTGAAAGTGATGACACGGACACTTTCTACGGACACCAGGATTCCATCACTTTCGTCCTACGTGTGCCACGGAAACGTATTTAGTTTTATACGCATAAGTATGAACGGGGACGGCTGCCAAGGAATTTTTTAAAGGCCTCCCAAACGAGGCGGATTTCCGAAGCGAGGAATGAATTGGGAACGGCCTGAATCTTGCAACTAAGGAGCTAAACTGGATGAAAAGGTTATCTGAAATAGATTGATGTAGAAATGAGGACTCCTTAGTAATAAGGGTAACAGTTAAAGTCGTGCAATGAACAGATATCAAGAGTGACAAAATTGTTCTGCTTAGTTTCATGTTTACCACAAAAGTTTAACAAAATTATTCTTCTACTCATATGTGTTCAAACTCATATGCATTTTAATAATTTAGATGTGACAAAAAATGGAATGATTTTGCGACTTCATAAATTCATTAGTAATGAGTATGAGGGAGAATTTATCGACAAAAATACAAGGTTAGTAAAGTCCATCAAAATATCGTAAATATCTAAATTTCCAATATTTGGTCAATGAAAGATCTTAACCTGTTTTTTCGAAAAATGAAGCTGATATCAAGAAACTTTTCGTATCAAGCAATGACGAAAATTTTAAAAATTCAAAACGAAGTATAGGGTAGTAATCTCTATTTGATGTATATTACGAAAATTACATTTAAAATGCAAAAACATGATTTCAGAAAAGTTACTCCAAGGGGAAATTATTAAAGCGAGCGATTTTCACTGCAGTAATGAATCAATATGCACTTACGGTAGTCGTAGTTAAATCCCATTCTGACCAGCCCCCCTGTCTTAATTAAACTGCCTATGAAAACACGGTCGATAAGTCAGAACGTGATTCGCTCGATGAACGATTCCATTACAGCGTAATCACGTTAACGCGTCATCCGGCTGACACGAATTCGATCGTAGAACACGGCCAAAGCAAGCGATCAAATCGCTTTAACAAGGAATTAGGTGTCGGCGGTTTTAGCTGCCATTCGCATCAAGCGATTTCCTCTATTTGTTTCCCCGGCGGGTTAACGAAGCATTTAAAAGTCCGATATCGCCGCATAATTGGGTTATCTCCGAATATTCAGGAGAGAAAACAGGATCAGTAGCGGAGCGTAGGCGAGTCTGTGACACCAGACGTTTCTCCACGTCCCCTTTTTCCCTCGCCTATTTCCGAACATTTCGAGCCCCGGCCTCTTACGCACGGACGAATCGTGACTTTTTCGGGTTGCGAAGGAGTAGCGGCCACCGTACTACGCGGTGTGTAAAAATTCTTGCCCCACCCACGCCCGGCGTCAGAATACGTATTCTCACTTCGAATTAGCCACGCTTGGTCGGGTTGTACAACCTCTCGTACCACTCGCGATTTGCCCGCTTTTCACGTCTCAACCTGTCATCCCACGCGTACAAGTTACGTATTATTTTTCAGGAGCCGCTTCGCACTCGATTTCTCCGACTATCTACCTGCCGCTGACACGCGTTCCCCAGTCAGGCGACCCCATAACACGTCCTATTATCTGACCGTTTGATTAATTCCGGAGCGCTCCGAATCTGTCTGTTTAGATATACAGCCCAATCTTCCCCGTGGTTTCGGGAGAAGAGTTATGAGTATCGTAAAAACCGAAACATCCTATCCTTCTAAATGTTTGGAATCAGCTGATTTCACACCACTAAATTTTTTAAATTAGAATGTGATTTTGTCTCGAATAAAAATCGTTGTCATAAATTTGCGATTTTAAACGAACTTAAAAGTTGAAAATTTTGGCCTTTATTCTTTGTTCTTATTCAAATTAAACGATCATTTCCCTATGAAAAGCATTCCGTACTTAGAGTAAACAAATTTGCTTTATCTTTCATCCCAATAATTCTGTTTTGATATCTTTTTGGATAATATTTTTACCAGTAGTATTTTAGCGCAGGTAATTTGAATACTTTTAGAATATTACGAGAACTAATTTTAATGAAATACGTGATTTTCATATAAAAGTCATTGAGATTTCGCCATATGCATTCCGAGGTTAGATGCGACCTTAAATAATAGACAAATCAAACCTTAAGCTACTTCGGCTACGATTCGCGTAACCTTATTTACAATGATTATGAATGCAGAGATAGTTAAGAAAATGTTCGATAAGGATATGAAATTTTCATTCCCGATTCACTACTTGAAAAGTCCGTCTGCATTCGCAGAAGCCAACACGTATTCCTCAGTATTGATACAATTTGAATCGATCAACTAATGTTGACAAATATCTCTAGTTGATTCTCCCGCATAGAGGACGGGTTTGGCACTTCTTTCCTCTAGATAATTACCCAAAAACAACGAGAATTCGCTCCGTAGGCAACCAAACAATTAGACAATACACCTCAAATTTCCATCGGTGAATTCCGTCACGCGGAACTTTATGCAGCGGCGATTCTTACATATTCATCTATTCACAGAGATCGCGCGTCCTAAAAACCATATGCGACTCTCTTTGCGTGTCCTTGCGAAGAATTCGAGGCAGCTGAAGAAACGGGGACGTGGAGGTTATGCGTTTGAAAGAGAGGTAAAGGGCTGCAGAGAGAGGCCCTATGTCAGAGGACAGAGGAACCTTCCTTTTCGGACCGTATCCGCAGATGGAGGGCAAGGGCGGGGAAAATGGCACACCGATGACTGATTGCCGATTTAAAAGCCACCGAGTTTATTTTTAGCCTATCGCAATCGTCCCGGTTTAAAAATAACCTCGGCATTTCCGCGATGTGTGTATGTACCTGGAAATGGGTCGCCTTTGTCTAGTGATTGCAAGGGTCGATATATGGCTTGAAACGCAACTGCAGGGGTGACTAACGCACTGCGATAAACAATGGATTAATTTATGAGCAAGGATCTAAGACTGCACTATTAGCAAAAACAACTCTCGGCAGAGGATCTCAAACTCACATAAAGTGTCAGGAATGGAGATTATAAAAAATGCAGTTGAAAAATATAACGGACCAACTAGGTTATGAGACCATTACAATATTCCACTCCTAACATGAAGAAATAAAGTAATTTTTTCTTTAGCACCAAATGGGTCTCGGTATTGTTTTCAGTGGGCCAACAGATAACGAAACCAATTAAATTTTTATCGGTCTGTGAATTGAAAAGTTTTAGATACATATTAAAGAAGCTGAGGTTGTAAAACTTTAAGATAAACAAATTAAATTATTCCCTCGCGAGCTTCCTTACAAATAATTCCTATCGTTCGAAACAATTCAGCCCGAGATGAAAAGCTTCAGTTTTGAAGTATTTTATCGATTATACGGCTTTAATTTTTTAGAAAACTTCTGATTGATTGAAGATTTTACTTAATTGATAAATCAAATCGTATAATTTTACGCAATTCTGACGGCATACTAATCGAAGTTTTTTCTGTAACATTCCGAGCACAAATAGGGCACAGATTAGCTCGTGTAACATTCAATCGAAATCTTTGCCAAGTGCTTGAATGATTCCCAAATCCACAAAAAAAGACAATAACATTAAATCAGGAATAAAAATGGAACAATAACCGTTGCTGAAAGTTTAGCAACTTTTCGCACTGAACCAACATAAAGATAGGCCAAAGAACGAACCCCATTCACCAAGGATGTATCCTCCGCTAATCTGGGATCTTGCGAGCGAGCGTAGTCCTGCGAAGAAATTTCTCTTTCGCTGATTAATTAACTCGGAAAGGAAAAAAGAGCAGAGACCTCTTCTTCGGACACGCTTTCGTGATCTTGGAAACGAAAGCGACTGCTCAAAAGATATATCTCGCACGCGCGAAGGAGATCAGAGCCTGAGAGAGCGATGGCCGAACTCAGAACCCGCGAAGATAAAAAGAAACACGAGAATCGTACTAAAGTTACAAGATCTGCGGAAAAAATGTGTGCGAGGATATGACGATCTAGCATTTCGAGAAGATGCCACGTGCGGGGATACGGTGCCAGAATAGTCCTCATAACCTTATCCGCCTCATTTTTCCATCGCAAGCAGATCGAAATCAACTGTTTATATTAGCGTACGTAATTTTTTTTAGATACACTCTCATCGCTGAATCGTAAAGTTAATCATAGACGCAACATTAGAAAAATAAACAAGGATTTGAAGAAATTGCGGATAACTAGCTGAGAGGAAATCTACCGCAACAAAACAATTTTCCAGCTGCGATCGGAAGCTTTTTAATTCTATATTTATTTTCCTTTCATTTTATTAATTTGTTTAGATTCATTAACTGCCAGAATCGACCCATTAAATTGGATCTCATGATAAGTAAAAACCACACTTGACATCATATTGCCGATGATGATAGAAATTTTTAACATTTTTAACAAATCACAAATTCTAAATGACATTTCAATAATATAAAATTTTCTTTAAATGTTACACTATCAATTTTTTTAATTGGATAACTTTTTTATCATATCAAAAATAAAAGGAAGAATTATTTAACAATTCAGCGCAACACAAAAAAAGGAAGACCTGACAGTTAAACACTTTAAAAGTTTAACCATATAGAGAAAACGAAAGGATATTTGATCAATGATATTAGTAAGGTTATCGAAGAAAATATTGCCCGAGTATTGATGAGGAAAAATAGAGAATTTGCAATGAACAGCAGCAAGAAGAAAAAGCAAAGTCGATAGGCACGCTGCGAACGATTTAGCCGCTCAAAAGACCTGTTCATGAGTGGTTCTGGCAAGTTTATTGTTTCCACCATAGAGTTGTAATTTTCGTCGAAATCTCGTAACCGGATGATTGCTTTTCCGTGGATATTTATGAGCGATCGGAAAGCGGCATTCCGATCGAAATGATGGTCAATTGCGAAGGAATGAAACGCGTATCGCATCTTACGACATTTGTTTAGATCCACCGCAATTTGTGACGACGCTAGTGCCCTCCCATTAGGTGGTTTATTAGCAGAGACTATGGTATAAATGAAATCGAACTAATTTGAGAAATTTTCCAATTACTGTATACTGAGCGCTTACATCCTGTTTCTTGAAAACAATATTCTGCGCAGAAGAAAAACGAATTATAATTTTGAATTTGAATTTCATTAATAATTCATCGTTCAATCTTCCGCGTAAACGAATAGTTTTATATTTTTCAATAGAAATTAATATTCTCTTTCTTCATTTTTGTTCGATATATGTATGTAGCAATATGTATATGTAATAGCGTTTTCTCCCCTATCTTTTGTTGTAACTGTCTACCTATCCATTTAAATGATTATTTTTGCCATTTATTTAATTGATTTATGTTACGGTCTAGTATTACTTAAGGCATCAACGCATATCATTCCAGACTTAAACTGATACAATACGTTTTTGTCCGCGTGCGAAATGATTCCATTAAAGCAAACACCTCATTTCACGCTGGTGGAATATTCCTCGCCATTTTCTCCGTCACATCGAGAGTATCGTCTTCAAAATCACCGTAGTGCGACTAAACGAAGGAAGAGGCCTAATTATCCCAATGGCACCTCTTTAATGAAGCAATCTGTTCGTTTTTGTTCCCCCTTCACGCGCACGGCATTCTGCGTGATTTCACGTTATTTGCGGTTCGCTATATCTAATTATTTACCCTCCATAACGATCGCGAGTCGAGAGACAGGCGGAGTATAGGACGTGGATTTGTTTCTGGTAGGTTCAGCGTGTTGTGGGGGTGGTTACCCTCCCTCTCAACCGGTTCTAGTGGCGCCGGAGACTTAAGGGCGAACAGCTGACGATTTGTGCAGGGGAGGAAGTGAAGGAGAGAGGATTGGAGAGGAAAAGTGGAGAATTCCGTGGAGGAGATGGGCCGGAGAAGAGCTTTTTTCATGCGGGGAAAGGAAGTCGGGGGTTCGGGGGAAGTTACGGGGGGAGAATCGGGGAAATTCTCAAAAGCTTTTACCAGGTGTTTAGGAGCCATTCTCTCCTCAGCTTATCGGTCCAACTGTAAAATTTTTTAATGTTCGATTGATCGATGGATCGAAAGTTTTCGACGGCACTTAGCGATACGCCGATGCGAAGTGAAAACAATGGATGCGTCGTTCATTTATTCTCAGGGGTGAATTTAACCCTTTAACAGTTATGTGCACCTTTATTTGTGATTATGCTCTTTTGCCCTTCCTGCTGTGCTAATCTTTAGACTTGTAGAAGCAATGGTTAAAGCAGGAATGGAAAGACAATAACTTGGAATAAGTTCCACACTAATTTATCAGAGCGACTGTGTATTTCGACATTTTGTTGTCATTATTTTTCCATTCCTGCGATAAAGTTTCACAAAATTACGGTTTCATCACTTGACAGTGGTTAAAATTGAGATTATTTAGTGGATATGGTTTGAAAGTGAATTTTAAAAGAAGCTCTTTCCTTAGAGAGTATTTTTATTTGATCAATCGAATCAGAAGCATTTGAAATTAGGAAAGAAGGCAGCAGTTATAGGATTAAGATGGTTTATTGAAAGAAATATCATCTGATTGATCGAATCTCTCTAGCCTCAATTAATACGAATGTGTGAACTCTGTGTTCAAATTTAGAGAATCTCAACCGAAATACCGACCACATTATAGTGAAAGCATAGCCAAAGCTAAATCGTCACAAAGTGAATTATTCATCCTTATAGATAATTGATCCCCACAACGAAGTAACTGCCTCATTTTTTCCTCAACGGAACAGACGCTGGTAATCGAATTAAGAGCATGAGGTGCATTTCCCGTTACGTAACGCAACGAGATAACGTCGAAGCGTTCCGCAACATTTGCTGCGAGGAATACTTTAGGAAATTTATAAATAGATTTTTAAAGGAGGCAGGACTACCATAGATGGCAGAGAAACTTCAGTGGCATCATACGTTACATTCAAGCTGAATCTTTCAAGAGCCTAAAACATTCACTAGATGAAATCGCTAGATCGAAACGGGAAAGAAGGCCCAGAGGGAACAATTCGATTTATCGCAAGTAGTATAGAGTAAGAGAGTTCCAAAGATAAAAACCTGCATCCATTGTGTAACTCAAAGTCGATGAGTTCTAAGTGTTTAGTATGTGTTAACGATTGTCATAAAGCGAACATAATCAAGAAAAATATCATCTAAAATCTCGGTCTGCCTACAAGGATTCCCAACTTACTGAATTCTGTGAAAAGTTATTATTACGGCCATTATTCATTATCATTCATTCTGAGGAAATCTAAGGAAAAATACCTCACACCTCATCTCGCCTAAGATGCAAGCCTCATTCCCTCTTCTGGGCTTTCAACAGTTGGTGATAAACTGTTTGTGATTCTAACGAGGACTGATACAAGTTCAGTTCTACCTGGAAGCAGACTCGATTTAATCGATGCATCGAATAAGTTACAGTGATTCTAAAGTAGACGCATAGGACTGCTATCAATCTTTCTACATAAGTTGAACCTGCCAGCAGCAGAAACCTCCTGGAAAATTGCCTCTGCGACTCATTAGCATCGATGTATAGAAACGATAAAAGAGTTGCTCGCTCTTGGTCGATCGTAGAGGAGGGCAAACGTCAGAGGATGGCCTCGTAGGGGAGCGGAAAGAAAGAAAAAAGGTTGGAAGAAATGAAGGAAGAACTACGAGAGCGCTGAGAGGAAGATTTCGGAAGGGGAAAAGGAGAACAGAAACGGGAGAATAAATAGAAAAGGATGGTAGGATTTTTTTCGAGGAATCCTCCGTGGATACAGTCAACAGCAGGTCTAATATTGGTACCTTGAGGGAGAGGGGAAAGAGGTAAGGCAATTGAGGAAAAGAGAAGTGCCTCGTGTGTAATGAGGAGGATTATAAGCGCTGCCTACGCAAGCGTGAGGAGACAGAATGCAGAGATGAGATGAAAGGAAGGGAAGATAGAGAGATGGATCGGTTTGATGAGAGAGATAAGGTTGGAGAGAAAAGATGAAGGACGAAAGGACGAAGATGGAGTGGAGAGGCGTGGAAGAGATGAGAAATGGAAGAATTATGAGGTGAGAGAAAAGGGTGAAGATACAGAGATTTCGAAATTATGTAGAGAGAGAAGGTTAATATTAACATATTTGGGAAATGCACCCAGTGAACTACGCTTTTTATCGTAACATCACAAGGATGGGCGATTTTAATCTTAATATAATTTTATGCTCGCCAAGGTGAAATCATCTTTGACCGGTACTGTTATATAGCAAGCACTTCAACTAATTCTAACTCCCTGAAAGATAAAATACTGGGATAAGCATTTAAATATAGCAATCTCGAATTATCATATTTTATTAAGACGAAGGGGCATACTCCGGATATTTCATACAGTTTATGATAAATATCGTTCCTTCAAAGAGTTTGATGTTATTTAATTATTCCGAAAGTTTTGGATTTTCATGCTTTATAAACAGGTGACCTGAGTTTATAACTTTCGAAAGATAAAGTATAAACTTTCTAAAAATTCCATGATCCAGATTAATAAAAGAATGGAATTTTTGCAAGGCTTATTTCTTTCCTTCGTTACGCAATGCCACGAACGCTTCTCCACATTCGATTGCATATAAATTACTTTTGTTTGCGAGTTCAGGATGTGTATCATACTGTCCTCGCATGCAGTCTATATAGAAGCAACGATATATGATAATAGGAAAGAGAATAGTTTCCTAGATAGTGGAAATCTTATAAGAGAAGGCGGAATAAAACCTAGATCTGGATAAAGCCTTGGGAGGGAGAGACAAAGAAAAGAAATGAAGAAGAACAAGGGTAGCAGGGGTCGGACGCCTCACAAAGAAAAGGAGAGCCGTGTGTAACACGCGGTCAACAAACTGTAGAAGAGTAGAAAAGTAATGAATGGATGAATAAGAACATGGATGAGAGAAATCTTGAAGCGCAAACAAAGAGAGGAGGATGAAAAGTAAAATTTCCGACAGAATGAGTCGAGGCGTCTGGAGCAAGAGACGAAAGTAAAAGTTTGTAACGATCGCGAATGAATGCCGGCGAAGGGTGGCTGCAAGACAGCTGATGCGGGCACCTGAGTCGTCATGGCAACAAGAACGGCACGAGGTCTTTCGACATCGCCCCCGCTCTTCATTGACGTACTCCTCCCGCGGTTCCATCCCTTTCCCCTTTCAACCCTTCTCATCCCCTTCACGAGCCGTCACGCACGATATGCAGGACTGCCAACCCAACCGAAAGTGACGCGATGCATCCCGAGATGAGAGTTGCCAGCTGGGATCGAAAAGCTGGGGAAAGCGATGGTGCAAGGTGCATTTAAGACGACATTTCCCGGCCGTCAGGAAGGATATCCACGTCCAAAGAGTTCTAATAATAAATTGATCCCCATCGGAAGAATTTGCAACTAATTAACTACAATTAGTTACCTATAACTATCATAGAAAACTCCTATAATTAATTTATAAATGAATACCTAAGGTTAACATTATTGATTCTCTCAATCTTAAATTTTTGTACAAACTTCTTCATATCCTATCGTACGATAGTCTTAATCGTACTATTTTATTGATGCACAGATTATTATTTTCATAATTTATCCATATTTAACTGCTAGTCTAGCAGCTGTATCAAGAAGTGTTTTCGAGGCAATTCATCGAACATATTCTCGTCTGATGAGTACTTTAAACGGCCCCCAATTAAAATATATCTTCCGTAATTGAGACTTTATAATGTCCCCTTATTAACGAATAATTCATTTAGAGTGCATATCCCGTGAAAATTAATTGAACATAGGTACCATTTAACATACTCGAAGATACGTACAACGATATGCAAGAATTGTCCATAAGCCACTTTGTTTTAATATTTACAAATTATCTCCACGGTTTAGTCTAAATGCTCTTTCGTTTATCATCAAGTTCTCTTCCTAACGGAACCAAAGGAAAGTCAGACATAATAGCTAAAACTGAAATTTCTTGTCCGATCATCAAATCCACATTAAGATTTTAAAAAAACATCACAAAGCATTACCAAGAGAAAGATTACGATGGTAAATTTCAACATGATCTCGACTGTCATTAATAAGCCATTATCCGGTGGAAATTTTCTGAAATAAACCCACCGTAAAAATCACAGATAGTAAATACGAAATTCAGTAGCAGTCGTTTCGTATTGCATTCGGTCCATAAAAGAAAAATCTGTTTCGTAATGGATTAGTAAACTACAGCTCCAATCGTAAATTACCTGGAAAGGTAATAATTTCCGAAGCCCGAATTTTACAATGCAAGCAAGAGTTCGAGACCTGGAGTCACGAAATACTGATAAATTAGTGAGATGTTTTTCACCGATCTCATCCGCGAAGGTCTTTGAAAATCGTGACAAGTGACGTCGGAGGAAATTGCAGGAATACCGTGAGTGTCGTTCACTAAAAAGTTGCGTTACCGGTTTCTCTCGGAGGGATGGATCCCCTTCGCCGTCTCGTCTTTGATAGTCGTGCATTATAAATGCACGGACGTTATGGGACACCGGCTCTCATCGACCCTTTTAACGAGCCACTGACAGACAGTGCTCATCATAAACCCTTACTGTTCCCTTGGGACGCCCCTCCGATGAAATTCGCTCATTTCTACTCTATTCATATCGCACTATGAATTAATGGAGGGGTGAATATGAGATCAAAGAAAAATGCCCAGGCGTCATTGCCATGTTTAATAAATTACGCATAGCTTAACTCGCGACTTTTACCTGCCAATCACGTATCAATCACTGTTCGTTCTTAGATAAAACAATCGTTTGAAGGGAGAAAACGAATGAGTGAGTGCATTAACTGCACATTTTTGGCGGTAGAAAATGCATAAGCTCTACAAGGTTTTATCAAAAATACAAGGAGAAAATTTGTATCTCAAAAACAATGACTGGACCCAAAATATGACAAACAGCCCGGAATTCTTACTTTTAGGGAATCATCTTAACATCGTAAACGAAAAAGAAAGGTTCTATTCATTCAACTGTTACGCTGCTGGTATCGTGAGAAATTAAATAAATTCTTCCCACTTCCTGTCAGAAGAAATCAACCTAAATATATCATATCCAGAGGTTGCGTGAGTAGCCTTTCACAGTTGATGCGTGAAGATTTTCATTTTTATTTGAGATGCGGCATAAGTCATACTCATGAAATATAAATGCGATCTCCTCAATTCAGCGGTAGATTATGCAGTGTAAGTATTAGTAAATCTGTGCATATATGCAAATTTTCTAAGAAACTATCTAAATTTTTCTTCGAATATAATGCACCGCTTATAATTATAATCTTGTAATGTGCCACTTATGGCGGATGCCATAGATTGTCCACCCATTCTCCTGCGTCTAAAACTTTTGTAAATAAATATTCAGAATACTTTGCTGACGAAACCTTTTAGTACCAACATACGATTTTGAACTCCCGTAAAATGAGGCGAATAAATATCGACGATCGATCCATGGCGATTGATCGAACTGATTCCCGCGCAGTCTTGGCTATCGAGTATCGGCGAAATGAGATCGCAAGAGATCGGATCACTCGTGAACTTCTCCTCACCGATCGACTGTAAAGCGGTGCATCAAGTGCGATACATCTCGTCACAGTCACTTTGACCGCTCAAAATCGAAAGCTAGCGCAATAATGCGCCTCGATAATCGTCCCGTCACGTATCGAACGAAATGTCAGTCGATTTGGCGGCTGGAACAAACGCGCCGGTTAGCTGCGATCCGGTTACTCCACTACATTTTACTTCTTACCACAGACTCCTCCAGTTCGGTGCGAAGGGTTAAGTAATCTTTGGCGAGCGAAACGGGAAAAAATGAAAATAAATAAAACGGCGGAGGCAATTACGCGGGGCGCGACACGCTTGTGCAAATCCTTTCGCATTTGTTTCTTTTTCCCTCTCTCGATAGCGTCGGAGGGATGATGTAACTGCAGCGGAGAGGCCTTCTTGTAATTATGTGTATTCTCGCCCGGGAGGACGTACCGAGACAGGGACGGTTGCCCAGGGCAGGGAGGTTTGAGGGTGTATTATGACGTTAATATAGAAGGCGCGAAAACTTCGTGTATTGTCATGGAAGAATCATTTATAAGGCCTATCCAACAATATGTGAGGAAGGCTTACTGTATAGATGAAAATCAAATTAGAAGTTCTATTAAAAATTGATAATTTTTTCATAGTTAACCGAAGTATTCAAGTAATCGAAAAAATGATGCATATTAGGAAGTTATCTGGGATAACGTTTATCGAGAAACATTTTAAATTAATTTATGACCTAATGTTCAATAAATTAAACGATAGCTACAAATAATAGTCACCAATTTATAGGGTGTATTCATTTTCTACAAATAAACTAACTTTCTTAATATTTATATGAAAGTGATGATAATTAGAAGAATGATAGGAAAGACCAAAAAATATCTCTGGAGGAAATGATTCTTCGTAATAATGGAATTTTGCAAATATAAAGGATACATGACGTTCGTCACAGGGCATCAGTACACCTCTGTCCGGCCCTTGCCAGGAAAAGTGATCGATGTAAGACACCTCGCGCAACCTTCAAAGAGTGAAAAGGAGTTGATTGTTTACAGACGCTAATTGGAACGATTCGAATCGGGATATTCGGGCTCGATATAGGATCGATACGAACGCCTACCCTCTGCTCTCAGTGACAAGAATGCACTAATGCGTAAGCGCGTATTTATAAATTGCGCGCGTGTGAGCGGTGTCCGGACATCGATGACGTGGGGTGTGGAGAATTTTGGAGATGAATGTTGTTGGACAGGGGTGTGTTGTTCGAGAGCTTGTTTGGCGAGGGATGCGATGGTGAATCGCCATCCGATATCGATTGGATCGGCGAGTTTGGGAAGGCTTTTAATACGGCCCGTTTTCTCTTTCAGACCTCACTAATTGTGACATTAAAGCTGCATAATTGGAGCAGATATACTTTGGCGGTTTCCACTCCCAAAACTTCGCTTTCGTTTCCAGGATTAGACTGATCCACGGGAAACCATAATGAAATTAAGAGGAAATTTAATCGGGGACAAACTAATGCATGATAATCTGCTAAAGACTGATTGGAAGGTTGGTAGAGAGGGGAGCAATATAGAGGAAGACCTAGGTTAGATTTTGAGAGGCAGATGTTAGGTTAGTAATAGTGGTTCGTATGGTTAGAAAACATGAGGGAATGAAGCCATTGGCTGGTAACATAATGGACTGGAGAGAAATACCAATCTTCGGACAGCTCTCATGATGATGATAAACTGCTACATGCACCCTATACTCATTGCTAACCATAACCATTCTGTTAAGTGCTTTCTGTCTCGTTCAAACAAACCGCAGGGAATGAATGAAAGGTGTCCCAGTTCCAAGCAATTCCTGAGTAATTCTTCCATGTACAATCTGAGCAAGAATTGCTTAGTCTGGTGATATCATTCATCGGCAAGAAAACGGGGACCTGTCTCGAAGAGTTACCGAAACATTGATAGGATACAATTTTTCTTATACTTTCATAAAATTTCCTTTGTAGTATTGCATTATCAAACAGATGCTGAAATTATGTTCTAAGACTTACAGATATATCCCCATTCCATAAATGCTTTAGCTAATATCATCAAGGCAAACGACAAACTATAGAGTTGGGAGCGAACGTTGAAACACCATGTTTTTTCCAGCCGATAGTGACGATGATCGCATTTTCGGACCTTTAAATTCATCCCTAATTTTCTACAAGCCCTCCGAACTAACGCCTAGTGCTCCACAAACGACTTACACTTTCGGCTTAGCCCTTTCATTGAAGAGATTAAGGAGATTTTCGAAAAAATTCCATGCTGAACGAGAGTGCTTTGCCCCGAACGTGAAAATTCCTGTGATGGTCAAGGGAGAGACGGGCTTCCTCTCTGTTTTGCACTGCTAATGATTCCCTGTCCCCCTCACGCCTTTTTACTTGCCGTTTACTACCCCTAGGCAACCAAACACCTTCGATTACTTCCTCCGGATTCATTAAATGAATCCTCTTCTGGTGCACGTCAAACGAAATTGACGCACGGATACGTGTGCTCTGATAAAAGTCGCGGTGGAGAAGAGGTTAAAGAGGGCAGAGTGAATTGGAGATGTCACGGGTGTTGGAAAAAGTAATTAAATGTATAAGATAGCGCTGAAAATAGGGGAATGATTAACTGAAGTGGGTATAAGACCGAAAATGAATATACAGGTGTAGGTTTTAAAAGATGCATGCGAGGGTACCTGAATAGCAAATTGGTCACCTCTTCCATAACCTAATAGTTGTAACGGATGAAATGTTATAAATACCACTGGGGAGAAATATGAAGAGTTGTACTTAGATATTTAAAATTCGAGAGAAAACGCTTGCTGCATTATATTAGAAAGTAAACTACAGTAACTTAGGAGACATAAAAAGAATTTTAAGATATGTTCTGTTTATATCCAAGCATTTATTGCCACGCTATCTCGTGGCTTCTACAAAAAGTAAAGTAACGAATGTAACAGAGAATTTTGTACATTAATTTTAAATTGATAGTATTAGCATCCCCAAGAATTAGAGGAATAAAGTTCCTCCATTGAATCAGTAGTTTTAGTGGATTGATGGATTTATGATGTTGTAATTTCACTGAAAAATACAATTCTAATTCCACAGAACAATTGCGGTACCAACGCCTTGAAAGCTGCCACGAATTCATCCTCCGGATAACGATGGTGGTAAGTTAAAAGCATATTTTATTATGCTACTGATTGCATAAATTGAATTCGAATCCTGTTTTTCTTTGCTGCTCCATTTACTCATTCTCTCGCGTGATATTTATGTAGAATTCTGAGAGTCATCCGCGTTTTTTTCCATAAAGTTCCGAATCCACTACCATTGGCCTTTTTCCTCTCGTCCTTCTCCTTTAGTCCTCATTGTTTCCGCCCTTTTTAGGTCCGACCTCATTACTTCGCCCATTTTGGGATGAGCGTAATTGAGGTCACTTTGTCTCCTTAGATCCCTTCCGATTATCCGTGGGAGGTTGAAGCCATCTTTCCCAATCTTTCTGGATATTTACGACCGGCATTCATTAAGTTGACGCTTCCCCGGCGAATCCATTCCAGAGTGCCCACGTTAATGGCATCGGCGAGAAACACGCGCGACTTCGAAACCTCTGCTATTAAAAAAAGATCCTCGACACTTCATCAGAGTCTTATGAAAATGTCGCTCGGACCTTAAAAGCCGATCTGTGCAGAGTGGGAGTGACGTAACAAGAGAGGAATAGATTGGAGAGAGAGCATTATCATTGCGTCCGCTGTTATGCATTGCGGTCGACGATTACGCATTACCGCGGAGGGGAGAGCGTTGGCGAAGAAAGTCGAGGGATTATTGCACGTGGGGATTATTAAGAAGTATTGTCAGAGAGAGAGCACCAGCACCGGTCCGCTCATGGTTGTTTTCTCGCTCGCGTGAGGGCCGGAACAATGTCAATCCATTATGTTGTAGGGAAGTGTTGTCGTGTGGGAAGGACAGAGGAGTGGGTTTATACGCATGTCAAAGGCAACCTTAGACCGACGAAAAGACCTTCGCGCGGAGAATTCCCAGTATGGAAGGGACCTAAATCTAACATGCAAGTGGTCGGTCAATGGGAATAGGATAGTAATAGCAGCTTTAGGATCTGAGTAGGCTTAAATAATTGTTGAGAATATTTGGCGTAAATAATCGTCAAGAATATTTACTAGTGCGTGGACGCATGCTGTGTTGAAGACCTCGAAATGTAAGTTAATATATAGATAGATTCTATAGCCTGTATACTATCACCTGTATACTATCATAAAAGCGCCCGTTTTGTATTTTATTTATTTTTTTAATTATTTATTTATCCTTCGCACAAGCTTATACATAGGTAATGTATTATTAAAATTTGAAGTAAGGGATATAGGATATATCCCTTAGAATGATATTCTGTTTTTGTGGTAACCCACTCTTCATATTTCCAACAAAATAAACTCAAGGTAGAAAACTGCGCAGCAAAATTGCAAATCACTTAACAAAATTTATTATTGGGTACAAAAATGCAATCAATGAGAAAATAAAAATGGGAAAAAGTCCTTATAATGCCGGAAAAATACAAAATAAAATAAAACAGATATCATCACTATAAAAACAAAACATCTTTATTCAATTCTTTGAAAAAAATTCCACTTCTTTCCTATAGCCATCCCTTGACAAGTTTTGAAAAATCTTTATTATCATCCGTATTTTATCTATCCCTATCTTTAATGGCACTATAACTGATTAACGCATATAGGGAAAATACTATAAGCACTTCTTAGAGCAGGAAAATAAGCTGTTATGTATCTATACAAAATCAATAATCAGTTTCGTAAATGTACGAATAGCTGGCGAAATCCTTCGCGTGAAATCAATCCCAAATACCAACCACCGATTCGAAATCAAATCGAACGTCGCAGCTCCCTTATGGTAACAACTTTGTTTATTGGACAGAGGGCAATAAATCAACTCTGTTTGGGTTGCCTAAATACCTTGGACCGGCTTGCAGATAAGGTGCGTAATCGAGGTGTGATCTGGGTCGAGCTGTGTGAAATTGTTTTCGTGGAGGAGAAGGTGAAAGGAGACGGTATATGGGACGGGCGGAAAAGAAAGTCACTCCGCAAAAGACGTCGGCAGAGACTTTTGAAGCGCTGCGATCGCTCGCCGAAGACAAGATAGTCGATTGTTTGCTCCCACGCCCTCTCGCAACAATTGCCTTTCTTATCTCCGATTTAGGAAGTGGGACGCAACCCAATTTTTCCAGAATATCATTTCCTTCCGAAAGACAGAATTTTGCTACCCACCGCGGATTAGTCAACGCGTCTTTCAAAACACGAGAGAAACCGCAACGGGAATTGGATAAACGGTCGCAGCTCTTAAACCTCCCGAGATTACATCGTTTAACATGCGAAGTAGGTCGGTCATACGAGAAGCTGTGAGATAATTAGGTCAAAGTTGAGCAGTTATTTTTTTTTTGCTCCGATTCCTCGAGTCTTCGTTGGCGTATGAATCTTCCTGATGATAAGATCACATTACGTGGATTGAATATTATTTTCGGGTGTAAATATCCTTAGGATTTGGCATGCAGGCAACCCGCAGTGCGTAAGAGATGAAATTATAGTATAACTTCTACATAAAATTGCAGGACTAATGATAATTTGGCCAGAATATTAAATAATTTTCAGATTAAACGACAGAGAGGTTTACTGTGCCTATTTTCGTGGAAAACGGTATGACAATTAAATTTTATTAGTAGCAGTATGCGATCATTGATTCGTCAATTGTCCTTATCGAGTCCTAAAAACGAGAATTTAAGCTTTCAAATTCTCATTATAATCTAAAGATTGTTGATTCCAGGTCTAGCTTCTGCTTCCAGCTTAGACTAAGGCAAGCCTTAAAGGGCGAGTAAGATGTGCGTATATCTTTAATGCCATCAAAAATATTCGCAGAGTCAGATGCGCTACTTGCTATACGATTCAAACTATAACACGGATTCCAAGCTTAAATAACTACCTTACGAACTGGACGGTCGCTTTTCTATTCAAGGAAATACAGGTCTGAACTCTGAACTGAACTAGTGTTTTACAAGCTTGGTAATCGGCGAGGTCATGAATAAAATAACCAATACGCGCAATCTCGCAACAGCTCTATTCCGCGATAAATTTCCATGGAAGCGAAGAATACAAATGCGTCTGACTTTCTTCAAAGAGATAAAAAAATAAAAATTTTAATATCGACATCCGGTAACATTCTCTGGAGAGTTTATCGCTCGGGTTGAGTCAATCGCAGGAATTTTAAACATCGATAAAACAGTACTTCATCATTGCTCGATGAGAAATTGGGAAATACCGGGAAGTGAAGCTGAAAGTGAATAAACGATCGCTCGACTAATGTACTCTGTGAGATCTTCTCGGAAGCATTGCAAGTGACGAAAATCGACGTCTTAAGTAAAGGAAGACTATGAGAAGCTATACCTCCTTAAATATATCTTCACGGCTGAGAAGGGAGGGGGCAACTATATAGATATCGACCCCCAGGGATCTAAATGATTCTAATTTCGAGATCGGGAGTCGATTCAGGATATGGAAAAGGTAATTTCAAATTTACTCAAACAGTACCTGAGACAGATGAGAAGCACGTGGCAACATTGAGTTGAAAGAGATTGATTTCTCATGGGACTTTAGAGAAACAATAAGCGAAACCGAATTTACAGTTAAGTTGCTTTAATCTACTCATCTTTCATTGGCCTTCCCCCGCGCCTCATAGAATGTCATTTTTTCTCGCTCTTCCTCCTCAGCCGCGATGATAACTTTAAAGAGGTATAGCTGTCCTTGATGAAAACTCACAGTTTAATTTTCCTCTTAATATCCCCAAGGTATGGCTTTCTGCCCACTTGCCTCGATGAGAGACGGGAATTGGCTCAAGAAGATTTCTTTCGGAGATGTTTCCGCTTCGGAATATAATTTATTTTCGGCACCGATCGACTGATAGCACAATGCGAATGGTGAGCGAAAGCAAACATCGCATTTCCAGATCCTGATTTTGCTTCCTCTCTCACGCCTACGAACAGACGTAACAGTCAAACCTTACGAAACTAAAGGAAGAATTGGCAGCGTACCACCGGCTTAAAGGCACACGTGTGCTTCCATAGCAACGCATTTAGGTTTAATATATCTTTTCAGTTACGAGCCGTACCGATGAAAGTTTTATAGGTTAAATCAGTGTTTCGGTACCATCTCGATAAAGAAAATATCCAATATTCCAATCAAAGAGAGAAATTTATTTGTAGAAATATTATAATACCGAACACACTCCCGAGTTTATAAGAAAAGAATAATTTTCTGGGCAGACTTACCTTACTAGCGAGAATTGCAAGGTTATATTCGTAAAAATTAATTACGGGTAAAACCATTGAGTTCATCACCCAGCCCTTTTTTCTACATTATTTCTGCAAGGAAGATTTTAGCTGCACTAAAGGCATGTGTATTACTTTTTCCTACGTTACAGATGCGGTTACTGTACAATACGAACACATCATAGGGGATTCATAACGTTGGAGATTCACAGAGCTTTAATCATTTTACACCTTTAAGGTAAACCATTTATTGAAGTGGCTTTTGGTAGAAATAATTTTCCTCAATTCCCCATTTATCTCTCCCAAACTCTTCGATAGTTTTACTCATCCATATTCTACATTCCCACATTTATTATCTCCGACAAACATGAATAAACTTCCAGTGTTTGCTAGTGATAAATTAAACTCCACCATAAAAGCTTATCTTTAATTTTGTGAGCGAAAGAAGTCTTTTTTAGAAGTAAAGCTGGGAATAGAAGGACGTTATTTATAGGAAACGGTATCTCTGGGGGCGCGTTACTTTAGGATTTTAATTTATTTTTAGTTTCAAAAAGGTTATTCATTAAGTGTCGCGAAATTTTTAATTAATAACCTCATAAAGTTTTGAATATTGGAACGTGATTAGTGTTACCGATTTCTGTAATCGAGATAAAACAGGATTATTTTCTTCAATTCGAACCTCAGTAAACCTATTTTGGAGCTTTTTAGATTAAGAATTCGAAGGCAAGAATGGGTTAAAATGGCAAAACTTATTGAGAATATTCGTAAATATAAAATTTTTAAATTATTTATACGTTTAAGTATGTATGAATAATAATAATTTCCTCTCTTTCCATTTTCTAAACATATCGATACCCACATATCGATCAGGTTTTATTTTCCGTCAGTCGTAATTCACATCTCGCCCAAGGATAAAGACACCACTTAGCACTCGAGCGCGAATTCTTTTCATTCCAACACGACAAGATGGCCGGCTCGATATGGTCGCTCGTTTAAAAGCCGTAACAATGAGAGTAGTGCGCTTCATGTCAGTACCTATGACCTTCTTTAATCTTCCCGCAGCGGCTCGCGATTCGACTGTTCCACTGCCCACTAACCCGTATGTTTCTCATTGAGCGGCGTGCTGGCTGGTTGCAAGGTCGCACGAGGATCTTGGCGAGGTAGGAGAGGATCCCAGTGGGATGAGTGCAGGAGGAAGCGGGAGGGGTGTGTCTTTGTAACTGCCCTTCATCCATTATCTCCCTTGACTTTACCGGCCTTCCTACTGTGAAATCATCTCCGCTCCACATGCGGGTTTTTACTGGAAAGCGGGGAAAATGTTACCATGCTGTCTCCCACGTCGCTAATTTTCCGCGTTTCGTCACGATTTTCCAGGAAAGCGTGAATTGATTAATTAGTTGGAATCGCAAGCGAAGGAGTTGGTAAGGAAGTTTATTTACATTTCAATTGTGGGTTTGTGGGTTGGAGAATTCGGCAATACACTCAGCTGTGTGCTTTCTTTTCGGAATTCGAATCGATGCCAATTTGATGCTATGATAACCGAATTATTCATCACACCGTTTCGAGTGATTTTCGTTTGGGGGGATCCAATTTTCGGTGGATGCCCGCTAAAGGAATGCGCGTTTTTAATTATTTTATGTTTACATCCGCATCGGTTAACTGAAGCGATATTAATGATGATAATTATAATAATTAATGATGTTAACATTAATTATATTTTCGAGATGACCTAATTATATAGCATAATTGTAGAAAATACACTCCAATCAAACCATAAAAAAGAATGTGAAAAATAAAAATATTTAAAATACATTTGAAATACATTTGAAATATAAAAACCTTTTTGAACTGTAGAAACGATGTTTTGGAAGTTTATCGGAGTGAATTTTCTAAAACTACACGAATAATGATATAATTGTCATCATGCAGCGTTAGTATGTTCACCTAGGTCCGGGTTTCGAGTACCGGCAAATGGTTTATTCCGATAAGAAATGAGTGTTTCTTTTCCAATATTTATTTACTTGACCACCTTAAAATGGAAAATTCCCTGTAAGTGAAGTATAAAAAAGTAATGGATTCACAATTTTATCGATCACCCAAACTTCAAGCTTTAATCCATTCCAATATGTATGCAATAAATCAGAATTATTACGAGGTGTGTCAGGCATTTGAATTACACGATAAAGCTAGATGTGAAGAATAAACCTTCGAAAAATCACCTTCACTCCCGTTTCCGAAGCTCAATCCTCGCTCGAATCGAGTTTATTTAAGATTCCTTGGACCATTAACGTAACCGCTTTCGATTTCAACAGTGGAAACCTCATTTATCGGCGATACTATCCATATCCCTCTCCCACCCACGCTTCCACGAGTAGCCCGCGTTGCAACATTTGGGTCGCCAAATACCATCTGACTAGAATGTTGACCTACATAAGGAATAACTTCGATCCATCCCCCTCCACCTCTACCTGCATATCCCCTTCTCCGATTCTCGTCCTCTTCCAACCTTTTATTTTCCGTTTTACACTAAAAAAAGAACGCTTTATTCTCGCGACGAAATTCGCTTCGCCGAGCGACAGTCTACTTTTTTTATTCCCCTCAATACCCACTCTTTACCCCTCGAGTCTTCAAACATTTCCGCATTCCTCGTGAAATGAGGCAAGATATACTAGCCAACCACTCGTTCCTTAATCAGATCGCGATGGCAACAGGAGCATTATGTATCGAAACGTATATCGAATATATCGTAAGTATCAGCTATACTGAGAATGTAAATAAATCGAATATATCAAATATATCGACAATGTATCAAACTCATTCGCATCGAATATCTCGAAGGTATAAAGAACATCGATACTAAAGCATGATACATTAAAGTATCGAAAGTACTTTCAATAACACATCGATAGTATCGAAATCCCAAATTGCTGGTTATTCAGTCTATTCAGTGCATCTGATCTATTGCACGATAGTACTTTGAGGAGATTTCAAGAACTACGAACTCTTTCGAAGAAGAGATATAACACATCATATCATATCGTTCTCTATTGCTCCTGAAGTTGTCTATCACGAAACCGGCAATTTCAAAATAAAATACTTCGTAGTATTATGAAAAAGATACTTTGTTTTAAATGAAGTATTTTATCACATTTTGTTAGGTTTACCTTAACATTTACCTTAATCGGGTTCCACACAGAGACGGCAATTTCCATCAACACTACGGTCAAATGAAAATCTTCCGGGAGTTACCTACTGTTAATTCTTCCTACCATGATAGCATATTATAAGGTCTTTATTAAGGCGAGATTGAGACTGAAAAGTCTCTTCATCCATCTAACCTTTCGTCAATGATATTATATGCATAAAAAGTCTTGCGTAGGTGAATAGAAATTATAATATAACTTCGATAAATACGATACCGAAATAATGAAAGAGGTAACCCAGATATCGATTATATCGAAAATAATGATTATCGTTGACTTTTACAAAAATTCGATAGTAACGAATGCATCGACTCATTGGCATTTTCAAGTCATCGGGGAACCAAATACGCTGATTCCACGAACCGCTTCGAACGGTGGGGTTTTGAAGGAATTCCTGCGGCGTCGAGGTCCATTTCTCCCTCGGGGCACAAAGATTAGAAGGCCGAGAGCGTGTTTTTTTATACCTTTCCTATAGCGAAAGAGAAGGATCGAGTCTCCAGCTGAGTGGCGCCTTTTAAAGTTTAAAAGGAAGGCGATGTTGGCTCGGAGAGTCCTTGCAGCTGTGGAAGCCGGCCGGCTTTTTCCCCCCACTATCGGGTTACGACATCTACCTCCAGAGATACGGCGTGTGCCTTTTGCTTCGCGGAATAAAACAAAAGGACTCCTCTCGGCCTGACGACTTTTCAACCAGGCTACGCCCTTCTTCGCCAGGGTTATGAAAGCCCCGGGTTCTCGTCCCGGACCTATCTTTCCACTTCGGAACGCCGTATGCGACGGGATAGTACGGAATCCACGTCTATCTTTAATGACTTATGGTCGTGATCAAACGATCCTTTTTTAGTGTGTACTTTGACTGTTATACTTTGGCAAAGGTCGGTATGAAAAATGCAATGATTTGCTCGATTACCCGACGGAAATGTTACGAAAATAGGCTCTTTTCAGATACAGAGTTTATGACGAAAACAACTCGAAAAAGAAAGTTTCGACACATAAGCTCTTAGCGTTGTTCTGGTTGTATACTTCCCAGGATAACACATTGATGGTGAAAGTCTTACTTGGCTTTAGTCGCGTTTTCGTGATTCAAAGTGTAATATGACAAGACAAGTGGATGTACATGTATAGAAAACAATATCCCCATGCAGCCCTTCAAGTAATACACTCCAACTTTCACAGGATTCTAAAGTTTAATTAAATCGCGAAAATTAAGGTTTGACTCTCTATTTAGGTGAAAGACGTGATTTTAATCTTGATTATTTTTAATAAAACATTTCATAAACCAATAGAGAAGCCACTTTGGCAGCTCCTGGTTTCTGAGTACTGTTACTTGATGACAACATCGCTACGAAGCCCAGATTTAAAATAAATATACCTTGTCGTTATAAAAGGTTTAGTAAAAAGTAATCATTAACTGATCCAAACGAATACATTCTTATCCTTCCGTATAGCGGCCGCGGTGGCAGAGTGGTTAGCGTTCCCACCCCAAGGTCCCGGGTTCGAGTCCTAGCTTCTCGGATTCACTGGTTAGGGATTGGTTGTGTGTTCGTCAATACTAATGGTTATTAAAGAGGATATAAATGAGATTGACATCCTGTTCCCATCAAAATAATTATTATAATATACTAAACTCTTATCAGATTTGTTTCAAAAGTATTTTTTGCAATGTTAAGCGAAGTTCAACCATGCTCTTGGAATAAAGAAAACGATTTCTCAATCACCGTTTCCATTCGCAGCCCAATGTTTTTAAGAGCGGATTATTGCGAAATCATCGCTCCATTGGCCAACGATAACGTTGGCTGAGTCGGAGTGCTTTTCTCTCGGAATAATTAGCCCCTTTCACTGCATCGCGAGAAATCGCGTAAATTTCTCCCGAAATTAATAATTTTCGACGGTGTCACGCCAAAACCAGTTCCCAAATCTTTTCATGCAGTCTCTCTCTGCTCAAGAGCACTGCATTTTGTACGGGTGATGGTGCAATGAATCCATGCCGTACTGATCCCTGAGAGGTTTACCATTGATGGTCTGAATAATCTATTCTAAGAATGTTGGATGATTTTAGGATGTTATCTGCTGATTACCTTACTCCGTCTTAGATATAGAGGAAAATCACTCTTCCGTACGTGTCTTATCAAAGGAATCCTGGAATTTATTCATTCCGCATGTACTCTAGATATAATATCTTTATGGCGATTAAGATAGTTCCTGTCATATGATTCTCTAGTTAGATATCGTTATCGTTAAAGTGTTCAGCAGGTATAGCTCAAGTAGCCTTTGATAATTTGCAATCCAACAGATTTCTGCATTGTGAGGCACAATGTTGAAATCAATTTCCATAGGTTACTGCCGGTTACTTAAATTGCATTCAGGGTATCCTGAGGTGGAAATTTTCAATGCCAGCAAACAAAATACGATAGTTGCAAAATAAAAACCGAAGTCATACGATTCAAGATACCATATCACTAGTTGTGATTCCAAGCGAATATTTTTGGCTTCTTCCAACTGATGAAACAGATGGCTTTTAAAAAATATTCAAAATTAGACCATTAACTGGAAAATTAGTTACGGTATCAGGATTTGCTAATTATTATAGTAAAAGAACACAAATTCATTCATCGAAAATATTATTCAGGGAAATGTTAAAGGCCGTTTTCTAAATACTGGTATCTTTAGGATGATACGAAAGCAGGATGTGCTCGAATCAGGCTTTTCTGGTACTTCCATCGCTTTAAAACACTCTCGACGGGTCACACCTTCGAGAGCACGAAAAAAATCAAGATCGACACGTTCTAGCACTTTCGCTATCGGCACGTAGTCCACAACAAAATTAACATTTATCTTCAGTTTAGCAACTCTTTCCTTATTTACTTTACCTTGGCTCCCGATGCACGGGCCGACGCGGCGAATTAGTAGGCGGTTAGCTCATTATCATTGGATGAGGTGTCCCATAAGAAATGAGGAGGAGTGTGACTCGTGGGACAGGGCTTCCGAAGGACGGGGTTTGTTTGACAAGGGGGAGATCAGAAAAGGGAGAGACGCATCTCACAGACCTTGTACGAGAGTTAATTTACTCCTTCTCCAAATGGAAATTGCAAGGGCGCGATGGAGTCACGGGTGCAGGTGTCCTGCCAGGCTTACGAGATACACATGCGAGTATCTTGAGCTAGGATTCCGGATGAATGAATCCTGAATCGGGACTATGTATGAACCACGGCCAATGAATGATTGGTGGATAAGTCATATGCATGGAAATTTCAATGGAATCTTAACTATAAAAGGTGTATGATACTGGTTAATTACTTCGACTTGCTCAGTATAATGAAATGAATATTCCCTATTGGTTAGCTTCCGAATTTTGCATGTTTTACAGCATAGTTAAAGTGAAAAAAAAAACGGTTTGACCGTATTTGAGGCCTTTTATTGATCATGGCCATAAACATGTTTATAAACAGGAATGCAAAACTTAAAATATCGATAAATACGAACTGGAAAACGTCATTACCAGGAAGCATTGCTAGTACACTGCCTCTTTCCTATTAGGTCTTCGAACTTGCATTTATCATATCAAACACACAATAATAGCCAAATTATAGAATGATACAAAGATACCTCGGCAAACGAATTAATCGGCTGTCAATGATTTTTTCGTTGCTTTTCGGGCTTGGCCATGGATTGGTCTAATGAACGTTTTATTCAATAGGCGTAGAGGTGGAAAGATTAGCATGAAATCAATCGAATAATTCGAATGTTTGATAAATAAATGAATGAAAATTTCCTATAGATACTTATGGAATACCCCGTTTCCGGAAAGAATTATCTTCTTGGGCAAGATATCGCTGTGCACCTGTTTTGAGCATTTTTTTTCTAGCGAATTTTAATCGTGTAAAGGTTACAATAGCGAAGTGATATATCTTCAAAAAAAAAAAATGGTCCATTGTAAAGTTGTCCGCAAGTGCCTATAATCAAAACGTATTTCGTAGCAAATAGAATAACAGCTTCCGAAGCAAAGATGGACAAACAGGAACAAAAGTCCTCAAGCGTTTTCCGTATGTGCACCGAGCTAAACAGGTTTTTCCCGGAAAGACTATGGCGTCCTGTGTAGACTGCAAACGTTGGCGAAATTTATTTATACGGTTGCTCAAAAGAACCGAGGTTTTGCATGAGTTGGAAATGGTATTTGAAGGATTCGTTCCTAGCGAGCGTAAATAAGTCATTGCTTAATTGTCTCTTAGTGTGAAAAGCCCAGGTGTCTGAAATCGGCGCGTAAGGTTGCAGAAACCGAGTGGAAGGGGAATATTTTAGATGGTTTTTCGTCATAGGTTTACTAACTTGGAGTTAAGATGTTTCAAGATATCGTTTCATCGTCATGCTCAGTTCAAATGACGTACTTTTAGGTTGTGGAAAGAATAACTTAATTCTTCTAAACACAGCAAAATTATCTTCATTAACTTTCTGAGAACCCTTTGAAATATCGCTCTCAATGACACCTACAATTAGGATATGGAAAATAATATTAATATAAACATATAAATATATAGATAAATAAATATATATACTACTATAAATAGTAGTAACAGCAGGACTGCAAATAGGTGGAAAAATACAGCAATAGATACTGCAATTGTTCTACTTTAACGTTATCTAAATGCCTCGGTCACAAGCAGCAGTATGTTTATCCAATTTCATAAGTGTCCCCGTGGGTACTTAAAAAGCTCTGCTGAGTTATGTTCCAGCTGAGAACAGTTATCGCTTGTTTTGACTACGAGATAACATTTCCAGGAAGTCTTTTAAAAAGATTATCCTTGTTAAATTTGCAGAAAAAACACCACGTAATTTTGGGACGTCAATTTCGATAAGTGAGTTTTATCCCCTCACTTCTATCTGTCTTTTAAAATAAATATTCATCAAGTACATTTTTCTTCGAGTAATTCATTACGTTAGGTTACTATTTACATGCATTATTAACATATTTATTCCTTCGGAATCTGTATTCGGAAAACGTACATATGACTGAAACATATATAATACGTACGTTATAATATAATAGCGGTGACACGATTGATTTGAAACGATTAATTAATGAAAAAATATATGCTCTTAAAGACAGAAATTAAATTTTTGATCTAGAATTGCTTCAATAGAAAATCATCACTCAATATCCACATCCTTTCCGGAGACCTTCCTGGAAAGTAAATGAAAATACATAAATCTCAGCAGATCCAACACGAGAGGAAAACTAGAATTTCACCTCAGCGTAACGTACGAATCAGTACAAAGTAGGTAATTAATTAGTTCTGCCGTATTTAATTAGCTAAACTTCCGATATGAGGACTCTGTTTGGCTCCGAGTGCAGTTACACAACGCCGCGAAAGCAGAGGCGGAAGCTGCTTTCCCATGCTCCGTCACCTGAGGCGTTTGGAATCCGAACGTAGATGCGCCAATACTCGCCAGCGCTGCACGAGTGCGACAATGTAGCACGAAATGAGGACTCTAAATTTGGATTCCGGGAGGTCTTGAAGGGGAGAAAAAAAGGGAATGAAAAGGACAGAAAGGGATGGGAGGATATTTGGCGGCGGCTCATCTCCATACCAAAGCAGAGATTCGGGATGTCGAAACGTCTTCTTAAAGGGAAGCCGCGGATGACTCCTAAGGACGCCTAGAGACGGGGCTAGACCAACGGGCGTCCGTGCGGTAGGGGAAAAAATGAGGGGAGTAAAGCGCATTGCGCGGAAAATGCAATTCGCCGCCCCGGATTAAACGTACGAGTATATAGAGTCGTATATTTCGTCCGGTCGCTTAAAATCCCCTGGCACTGAAGGCAGGATACGGTACGGTGTGGAATGCGAGCCACGAGGCGAGAACCTGGCACGTTTTGAGGTCTTTTTGGCATGAATCAACCTCCTGAATATCTGAGGGAATCGACGGTGTGAAATGGTCAACTAATTTGAGAAGTCCGAAAATATCGCCTAAGAAACAAAATAACCGATACGGAGAGGCATGATAGATTTAAGTGAAAGGATTGTTAAAGGGTATGCGATGAGATGAGATTAAAAATGAAACTAAAATAAAATATGTAATTTTTAATTTCATTTCACCTTTAAAATTTAAGCTATTTTATAAGTAACATGTTTTAGATATAAAAGCTCCTTTAAGGATTGGGAAAATTGATATTTTACCGAAATGTGGAACAAGCAATAATGATTCGAAGAGATTAAGTATTAGATATTTTATCGTAAAACAAATTAAACTTAATTTAAATGACCTGCATTTTTTTACAATATATGATAAAAACGCTTTAGAATTTTCTCAAATTTATCTTTCCTATCGGTTGCGATTGTACAGCTATACTCGTTGTGTATGGTATAGTCATACTAGTTAAATGAAAAACTAATGAGGAAAATTCAATGGTTGTTTCCTATTATTTTACCGCCCACAAATTCAGACCTTATCGTATCGATACAATCATATACAGATTTAATTGCTAGCAAATCATTAAACTTTGGCTCGTAAAATTCCGAACTTCTATTAGGTGAAACCCCATATTCTGAAATGTATCTACATATTTTCGCAATTCCAAATCGCTTGGAAAAACGTTACGCAAATCTGCATATTTCGCGACAAGGCACGGATTAAATTTCAAACGCGATTCCACCGCGTATCGCCGATGAAAGTTTCCTATAAAACCAAAATCCTCACGTGCGAAACGTTCTGAAAGTCAGTTCGAGAGAGCTCTCTCACACACACACCTAAGTGCCTATTCATTACCGACCTTTGGAAGTCGATTATTTTCGCGCTCGCAGTGCGTGCTACGTGCAATAACGAATCGCTCCTTCATTTGCGAAACACCTGCGATATTGTGCGGAATAGGCAAATTCTTGTGCGATGAGGATTTGCGAAATTTCGCCGGAGTTGGGAGGTCGCGGGTCGAGCTTTTTCGAATCGTCCTTGGGCGGCCGCAGCTGAGAATTCCGAGGCTTTCGCAACGATGGGGGAGGAGGGAAACACTCTCCCGGGAAAGTGGAGGAGTAATAGTGGAGGCGGAGGTACTGTTAGGTGCGATTGCGACAATAGAGCACGAGCCGGCCCAAGAGGTACCGAAATACGAAAGTGCGACGACCCTCGAAATACTTGATGAGGATCATTCGGTGTTTTCCCGTTCCCCGTTTCTCTTACCCGAGGTAAACAAGGGGCAAGAACGAGCGTAAGGAATACGAAAATTCTTTCGAATAATTTCTTTCTCGATGTTGAAACCTCTTGAGAACTCAGTCCAGAATCCTATCTTGGAAATGAAAATTTAAATAATTTCTGCGCGATATTATTCCTCTGTTTCTATTTACATGTGCCCGTATAGATCGGCAGTTTAGAATAAAATTCATACTACTCAACACTTTCGTCCACAGAAATTTTAACACTACGGTGCAACACTTAGAACCACACTCTCAGCTAGAAATGCGATTTTTCACTAGTGCGAATAAATGATTCATCCGATTAACAATGAAAGCGATATTTAAAAAAAATGAGTGAAGTATGGATTGTTTCCTTAAAGTATGTGCAAAGACAATTGCTAAATATCGATTTCCTGTAAAGCTTTCCATTTTCCCAACTTCCTTTGGAAATTATAAGTCAATAGCTATATTCATTTAGATGAACAAATATTTTTTTCTGAAATGACTCATCTTAAGTAAAGACTCTTTGCTATATAAAAAACGCAATAAAAGATTTAGATCAAAATCAGCTGCAGCATAAGAAAATGAGAAAACATAAAAGTGTATCACTTTTAAATGAGTAAACGTTTAAAAAGTGTGAAAGATGGTTTTAATCAAGCGATTCATAAATTAAAATTAAAAAAGAAAACGAAGAAACGAAATATATCAAGTACAAAAACTCGATTAAACATAAAAGAAGAGCAAATAAATGCATAATACTACGATGGTCTTGATACAGCAATGAATAAATAAACAAAATAATTATTAAGATCTTAGATACGATAGCATAACTTATACGTCAGAAATATCATCACTGAACTAAAACGGCAGGGACGCTTATCTAGCGATAGATGCATTTCAACGGAATTAATTCGCCTACTCAATCAAGAGGAATCCTTACGAATACAAGCCGAGGCTTAGCTAGTCGCGGATTAGGTCGATCCCTTTAAATCCCGCTTTTATATCGACTGACTCTGAGGCGCCCCGCGGAAAGATTCTAATCTCGATCACGCGTAATGGTGTTACAAATTGGACTCTCTCGCAACTCGGCCCAATCAGAGGCGACCTCGACCCTTTTCACGAACCTCGAGGTCAGTGGCGCACTAAAATGGCTCGAAACGGTGCCGCGAAACGCCGAGAGAAAACGCGAATTCCATCGCGGAAAGTGAAAGAGGAAAATCGGCGGATTCGATCCGAGAGAAATTTCATAAACGAATTCTTCAGTCACCTACGAATAAACGAGGTTGCCTCATGCTAAGTGAATGGGTAGGCTTTATGTGATTCGCGACCATCTGAACTGTGCGGTACGCTAAGGAGATAAGAAGGGAGTTCCTAAATCCCTTATTTCATTTAGATGTCGGATATGAAATAATTATTCCCTAAATTCAGCTTTAAATTTCTAATATGCCGAAAAAGTATGTGATATGTATTTATGTGAATATCTTGAACCATTACTCTCGAAGTCCTAACGCCAAAAAGATAAAATGCAGAATTTAACTTACTAATTAAATAACTTACTAAAAGAAGCTCCTGCTACTGCATAAGGTCACTTTCTTGGACTTAAAATTCTGGCTCATTGTCAGAGAGGAAGGCAAAAGAAACTACCTCACTCCTCATCAAGTACGACTCATTCCCTTCCCAAAGCTTTTGGTAGCTTAAGGCGGAGGGAATTAGGCCAAACTTGGCTTGGGGGCTCAGTATTTAGCAACAAAAGAAAATAAAGGTTTCTATATTCGAAGTAGATTTCAAATATTCAGGTCTGAGTTGAGGAATGTGTCGAAATAAACATCGAAAAATCACCTCTGATCTCCAATTTATTGCCGAAACTCTTTTATTGTAGTAAATTCGTCGTTGGAAAACCATAAACTTTCCTTTTCATTCGTTTCGATTCAAAGATATACCGATTTCCCCGAGTGTTATTTCTAGCTGCACTCTACATCTCACGGTTCTGACCTTAAGAACTTCATTCGCATGCAAAAAAACGAGTCTGATAATTGCTGCCGTATTAACGATTGGTAATGCAGTACAAGAGTGATTAAACAGAATCTAAGTCCGCATGAATCAAAAGTTGTTCTATCATAGGTAAATAATGCCTATGTAAAATAGACTGTCATCATAGACTGCCGCAATGACGATGGAATGAAAATATACGCCAAGTCTGGCCCAAGTGACTAATCTCAACGGTATTGAATTCCTCGCTTAGTTATACAGTTTGGAAAGGCAGATGCACGCGATTTGACTTGTTAAGGACCATCCGTGGTTTTTAGCTTATGACGCGAGAGCGGAAGAATGATGACGTCTCTCCGGACTCGTCATTCGCTCTTCTCGATCCTTTACCTTCTCCCACACGCGCTCGGTGACGTCATTTCGGAAGGGTTGATCTCGCGATTTTTCCATCCGTTTCCAAAGTGGGAGGCTGATGAATAAAAGCCATCCCTTGCTGTCAGTTTCACCCACGCCTGAGAATACTCCCACGGTTTCCGTACGCGGAATTGTCGACGACGGTCGCAATGTATGCACTTCGTATGAGACTATTAAAAGATCCGAGTAATCAGGTAAAGTGAGACCATTTTCGTCAGTGTTTTAATCTACGACGCACGCCTAACTAACTATGACGTTGTAGGAATCCGTTATTTGAACATAAGCGATGAATGCGGTATTAATTTATCCCTTCGTATAGATCGTAAGTAACTGTGGGATTATGTATCGTGAATCTACATCTATCCACCATCCTTAATCTTCACAAGTTAAGTGAATTCATACGGCCAAGGAAAATGTCACGACACTGGGATGATTTATGCAGCGGAAGTAGGTACTTTTACCTTTATCTCCTGCTGTTTAGACGCAATAAATTTAGCGTACATTAGTAAGCGCTCTAACTTGGAATCTACGGGATACATCCAAGAGCCAGAGGTTATCTTGCTGATATAATCTAAATGATGATCAACTCAAGCAGAAAATAAATGCTCTTTAAACAAATCCCGATTTAAAATTATTCCTGTCAAATTTGAGGGAACGGACGATTACGGTTACGTGCAAGTTTAGTTTTTCTATCCATTAGTATCAACTCCACTAGCGAACACTCAACACAAAATTTATTAAAATATATGAGTTAATATCAATTGGTGGCATGAAAGAGATATCTCACAAACATCATTTCGAAATTTGTGGACGTGTCGTAAAAGTTAATTCTCCCGTCACTCAATTTTACTCTCGTAGTCAGCCTGATATTTCATTTTTATCCTCTACAAATAGAATTATGTCCCCTAATTTTGTAGAATTAATCATCTTTTCATGAAACAGGAGTTCTTTCCCGTTTCCCTTATTTATATATATCTAAAATTCACGATAGGTAGGAAAGGTAGGAAAAATTTTTATCTATTTCAGTAAGTCAGCTACAGGAGACATCTTCCATCAGTAATGCCTGATTTCGAAAAACCATGATCCCCAAATATTAACCGTCACTCCCCTAAAGGTTAAATTCATGAAAGGCGATATTAATCCGCAGCAAAAGGTCGCGCGTGTTACCAAGTATTGAAATAAAAATTAATCTGCCGCGTGAAGCCGTCATGATTCTGCGTTATGAGCGCAAATGCAGATCAAGCGATGGTCCATATCAAATTCGGTATGATGCAAAAAAACTTTCTCTTGGGGTGCGAACATCGGGGAAGTTACGGTGATCTCCGCACGACGGAGCTGCGATAAGGAAATCCGCCAGCAACAGCTGATCGAATGAATGAAATCCCAAAAAAGACGTTAAAATTTCGGAATTGGTATAAAGGCCCCAGTCACTTGGTAAATAAAACCCAAAAATATGGTATTTCAAGAAAAAATTGCTGGGACTTCATTTTTTAATTTAGAAGAACGACTGAATAAGTTCCTCCAAAATTATCTCCAGTGCGTACCTAGGATCATATCAAAGGAAATTGATAAAAATTTTACTTTAAAATGGGTATTTTAACGGTTTGCTACCTTAAAAGTTCTTAATTCTTTAACGAGTTTAAGTGCTAAAAAAAATTGACTGAATAACTACTGAACTCTAAAAATCTAGTCTGACTGAATTCTAAAAATCATAGTCATTTCGTGATAGAAACCACATTCAGTAACTAGAAAAAAGAGTGAAAGTGAGTTGAATTTTTAAGAATGAGGCAGGCAAAAGGTTTTGATGTTTGAAAAAGAGGTACAGAATTATTTCACATCACAAGATCCAGCGTTAGCTCCAAGACAAGGAATAAAGACAGATCGCAATAATTTTCTAGATCATAAAATTCGATGACCAAAAGATCTCAGATAAAATATTTTACTGCCGTCTGTTTGCGA
The DNA here is from genome assembly GCA_036926295.1 of Pachydiplax longipennis. Taxonomy (NCBI): domain Eukaryota; kingdom Metazoa; phylum Arthropoda; class Insecta; order Odonata; family Libellulidae; genus Pachydiplax; species Pachydiplax longipennis. The sequence goes on along the minus strand of JAVFKF010000026.1, from coordinate 21,924,289 downwards.
TTCAGGACAAACTGCATATTCGAGAGAGCTACTTTAGGATTCATTCAAAACTAGAACAAACACTACCGTTTCCGCGTGTTGTAACATGTATTTGCTCCTTTATTGCTTAACTAACCTCTCTTTTTTATCCGTCTTGGCTGTAGCAACTTCACCTATAGCACTTAACCCTCCTGACCTCGAATCAATTCGCGCCTCGCACGATATAGCATCTTCGCTCCCTTTTTTATACATATTGCCTTGATGCAGATCTGGATTAAGTCCAAACAGGCTGACCGTAATCTCTAATAGAGTTCGTTCAACCTGCGACGACTTTACCCGCCCGTAATAGGTGCGAGGAAATCGCGAGCACTGCGGGACGAAAGCGGTTAAGTAACGAAATGCCGATCCTGAGCAATTTATGATGAGGCGACAGGTAAAGGATCCGCTTATATTTAGACCAGCTGAATCGAGAGAATGCGGCCGAAAATTCGGCCAATCAACACTTCCCGCAGAAAGGAAACTATTTCGTTACCTAGCAACTTCTGCGGGAATAAGCAGACGGCGAAATTCCTGGCAAACACTGGAAACGTTCTATTTCTGAAATGAGTCGAATTTAGTCAAATTTACGGCCCCCAAGTGATCGTGGGGGATATTAAAGGAAGGCAATAATTTCTTGAGAATGATAAAGCCAAGTTCGCCTATGAAATATTCAGCCCAAAGGCCGGTTTCAATCCCAGACACTATCATTAGCTACCAAAATCCCTGGAAAGGGGATGAGGCTTACTGGGAAAGATGAGGAGTGACGCAGTATGCCCTTGCTTTCCTCACTAAGCCAGAATGCTATGAATAGATACTTCCACATAAGGGAAGCACAATGGCTCTATGAATAACAATTTTCAAAGAATACAATGACTAGTAACCAAAATGAATACCACATTATAAGGCGGGATCACTCATAACGCAGTATGCTCTCATACTACTTAAGCTTTGAACAAAACTGAGAAAATAAAGACAAGACACCTTTTTCTCTATCTTGTATCAAGAGACAAAAGTAAAATATCCTATAGATGAAGAAATATCCTATAATGAAGAAATATCCTATAATGAAGAAATAATAGTAGAAATAATACCGAAGATTCTTGTTAAACTTCGGCTTTTAATAATGCGAAAATTATATCTTTGTCGGCAGTTTCGTCGAATTACTCGTATGATGGAATAGAAGACCAATAATCTAAAGCAATTAATAGTCACCCGGCAGCTGTGATATTCACTCGCATATTGCTTAATTGGCCCTGTGCCTTCATTTGCCGTCGAAATTACAACGTAATCACCTTGTGTCCCCTACGCTATTATTGACTCCATTCAGCAGCGCCTAATGGGAAGTTAAAAACTGCTGGTCGTTATAATTACGCTACCGTAGTGATGTGCTAAACATTAGGACTATGCAAGGAAAAAGATGAAGCCTTATTACGATGACCCTGGTTAGTGGTGGATGTTTTGAAAAAGTTACAGCAAGGGGAAATGAATTAATGACCAATTATGGGGAGCGAAGTTTGATGCTGTAGAGTTCATCAAAGTAAGTCTTTGCATTGATTTAATAACAGAATTTTAAAATTGACCCATGTTTCGAAATTCGACCAATTATTCAGTAAAAGTAAAGACAATATGACTCAGTAAAAAATGGTGAAGTAAGCCACCCATTTTTTGGAAAGACAAACCCCACGTTATTTATTTAACAGAATTACTTTGATATCATCAATGATTATCTTAAACCTTTGAATCACTTTCTTTAATTTTTTCCCCGAGAAATAGTCATACGACCTCAAAAAATAGCATACGCCGAAACCTTTACGATAAACTTTGTGAAACTAATAAAAACTTCATGCAAAAACAACAGATATAGAAAAGGGTGAGTGTGAAAAAAGGTAATCGTTCTTATCATTTGGGATAGCATTTTTTTGATTCCCTAACCCTGATAAAAAGCGCGTCCGCTGGTGCCCAATTTCCCTGTAAGCCTCGGTACCAGGAAGGGCAAAAATAAAGAGCGAATTCAATTTCCTAATCATCTTCATCTAAACCCTTTAACTAATCCCTTAAGGTGACAAAACGTCGAGTTTTTCGGAGAGAAACACTAAGTCTAGAAACAAAAAGACAACGGGGAGAACACTTTTCAAATTGGTCTCACCCGGCGAGAGCCTACCGATGAAACAAAAAAGAGCCAACGTCCAGGGAGGGCGCGATTCTGAATTTTTTTTGGGGGAAAAAATATTTTCCGGGATAAACGAGGCAGAATATTTCGGAGCAAAGAGGAACACGGAGAACCGCGACCGACCCCATGAAGGAGTGAGTGGGAGGAGGGGTAAAAATAGGTCTGTGGGGGGGCGGGGGTGGTGGGGCAATGGATGGAGGTGCACAAGGAAAGGAGGCTATATGCGGATCACCGGTCCCGGGCAGTATATAGGCACCTCCTCGCCCAAAGCCCTCTACGATTTAGTCTTTGAGGAAGGCTAAGACAGGTGACAACGGGTAGCGAATTTAAAAATTGGAAAAGATTAGTTCCAACTTTTCTACTTCGCCCGTGACAGGGCGACGAAATTTTGGAGACGAATTTACTTGTGTTGTTTCCTGTGAATTTTTTCGGCTACTGCTGGATTGTGATAATTTTTCAGTGCTCTCGGACTTACTATGCGTCTCAAATTAAGAAGTAGTTTTTTGGGTAATTTAACGGAAATGGTTCAGGGTTGGCTCGATAATAAAATCGGAACTGAATTGAATTTCAACTGACTGCAAACAGGTCACTATATCTGCTAATTAATTATGAGAATAGTGTAGTATCAAATACGTACAAATTTTCGCGTAAATATTCACAATAAGAAACGGAAAATCTGTAAATTATTTGTGAAATTAGTGTAGTGTATTTGTGTAATACCTACACATTTTCGCATGCAGATTAAAAAAGGTGAAAGGGAATTATTCTAAAATTTTAAAAATTACTGAGATTTTCCTTATCATAATTTCATACACCTCTAAGATTAATTACTGCTGAGGAAAATTCATTATCATATGCATCAGACAGAATTTTGCGATTTAAGCGAAATCAAGTCTTTTTTCATTCCGTTGAAATTTTGAGGAAAAAGTGAACTAATTCGGTATTTTCAAAACAGCTCCTCTTATACGAGGTACGATATTTCATAGTGAAGAGGTCGACGGACTATTCACCCGACACTTCAAGTTGCAAGTGGACAGAAAAAAGGTTGCGTTGCAGCGAAATTTAGCGCGGTATTTCATGCTCGCAACATCGGATGGGTTGAGTAACTCCGGTGTAGACACTCAGTTATAAGCGCAAACAGGAAAGGGTGCGCTGTCGCGTTATTATTATCCTTCCCGAACGTCTCTCCTCCCTAGGAATGCACCAGTAGACTGAAAGCAGGCGAAGGGGATTTTGAAGCATATTCATGCAAAATATGAATCCCAAGAAATCATGAATCAATAACCAAATACTACATTAGCTGGATCAGAATAGCTTTTAAAGCGGTGAAATTTTTATCCTGTAAAGTACTCAGATATTTTTAACATAAGCCAAGATGAGTGAAATAATGTAACACAATAATTCTATAAAAAAGTTTTTCATTGGATTGAATATAAAGTGACCGAGATGAATTTTTTATCTAACATCACTCATAACTCATTATTTTTTATGTAATGACAGTCATGAACAAGACCTGGAGGTAAGAGAAGTAGAAATAAAAATAAATTAATAAAATATACATTTTCTCCATCTCGTGCCTAATGAAAAACGAAAATAATACAATTAATTATGTCAGTTATCAATTAATTGTCAGATTAATTAATTTAATTAATCGTATCAGCTTCAATGTAATGGCATGGATAAATCAACAGTTTTAATAATATCCTTCCTATTGTAGTGAACTTCCTGTATCCTTATGAAATATGGAATACTTTCTCATAAACTTCAACGACACTGATAACTTCTAGTAGAACGAGCAAACGGTAATAAAACGAGTGATGTGGGTTATATTCGCAGTTAATCCTCGACGTATCGAGTTCTTCCATAAAAGTTGTTCGACAAAGCAGTCATTCCAATTATTTTGAGGATTCGAAGAAAGTATTTGTGACTTGCGGAAATTCTTTTCTCCGCACTGCATTGGTGCCCCATGTGAATATCTCTGGCCATCGAACCGCGCTGGCTCAAGTATTTCGAAAAAGAATGTTTGGTATCGTTTCCGAGGCAACGGCTCGTTCGTTCAGGTGTGGAAAATTTCCGGAAGCAATTTTTCCGCTCCGGCGATCTTCATTAACTTCTCCGTGATCGTTTCCTTGCCTCGATCCCGAGCCGCTGTGGATTTTTTCCATTTTGGTGAATTTATGAGCAATTCATCGGAATGTATTCGGGGAATTCACTTCCGGAGAAGCTTCGGAACCGCATCGCATGACTAATGGATAATTCGTCGAAGTAGAAACTTTTTGGGAAATTGTTTGGGATTCCGTACAAGGAACCCAAATGGAAAAAAATGAAGCGAGCGTTGTTCTTCGGTGAACATGAAAAACAAGATTACTATACTCTAGAGAAGAAGCATATCAAGACGAATGCGGCAAATTACACTCTTGCTATATCATATTCATATAAACTCATAGCAACTATGAATGTTTTTCATCTAGTGGGACCAAATGGTTAGGGCATTCGCCTTTGGTGGAAGTGATTTCTGGTTCGATTCCCACTGGGAGCCCGTAATGCGAACTAACCGCAACTCATGAAGCACTCTTAAAAATAATACTACTACTTTATCAGCGAGCTTAGATGTCTCGCTCAAGCTGAGTCATCAAGAGTTTTTTACGCCGTTTACACTTCTTTCCAAGTGCACGCTATAGGTCAGAAGAAATTTCCTCCTCCTTCCTCTTCGCTCTTTGTTCTCTTTTATCATCCTTTGACCTCACACTGTTTGACCCGATAATTTTATATCTACTTTTTTTGATCACTTATTTACAATGCTTTATCATCACGTTTAATACTCCTCGTGAGAGCTTCTCAGACCAATTAAATGAAATACCAATTAAAACATCACCGTAAGTTCGGAAAATTAATGAATATCTCATTTCTGAGCAAATATCTTGTACAATTGTTCATCAATGAGTAGCTCTATCTTTTGCGAACACATTTATATATTTCGGTCTTTCGTATAACACTCGCCATTCTCCGTCCGCCCGCGGACGTCCGATGCTAAAAAACAAACAAGTCGGCGCTAACAAAAATCACTTCCCGACAAATTCACGGGTAAACTTTCGACAATGGACCGCTTGAAAACTTTTGCCGCATTCCCAAAACCTCTACATTTAAAGGTTGAGATCGATGACCTTGGTCGAGAAAAGCTTTTTCTTGAGGAAAAAGAGCAACATCGAAACTCAAACACAAGCGTAGGACGAATAAAGGATGGCAAAGTGAACGGAATGGAGGAGAGTGAAAATGGGGATAAAAGTCGCAAAGATAGAAAAGGAAGCAAAGGAGTATAAACAAACGATTCTGACGAAAGGGATAAACAATGGAAAAGAAGCGGTGCTTGTAAAGGGAGAGAATTGCTTCTAAGACCAGGAAAAAAATTCATTGAGCTGTAAACTACGATCTTTTAACTAAGGGTGGAAGCGACCAACATTATAGTCTTAGGAAACTGTATTGTATTATAGTTTATCAATTTGTGATCTAGTGTAAACACACCAGTCTCGTAGATCAAGATTAGATTAGTAGAAAAGGTCCTTCCAAATTAATTCACTATGAAGAGTAGTATATATAATATACATATAAAGTTCCGACTAATTATCCTTGATTTATGTATTCAAAGTAAGAAGATGGTACCATCTGCAGCGTTAAATAATATATTTCTGTAATTGAAATTGCATTTAATCAAACATTTGAAGTCAAACTTTTATTAAACTTTTATTAGCATTGGATATGAAAGGCAATCGAAAGAGAACCCTAATGCAAACGAGGAGCAGCTCACTAAAAATTAACGTTATGGAGTCAATAAAAATTAATATTAAACATCTCAAGACGGAATCTTCCACGGCGATAAAATACTACTAGAGAATAAAATTTCGAAACTTATGTACACATCTCCCTGATTAAGTAGTTACCGATGCCCTAAGACTCCAGATACCGCTTTTCTATTGGACAGAAAACAGTTGCCCCAGCTATGAGCGTCAATTTCTTTAACGACTTCTTATTTTCAGTCTGGCTCCGTATCGCTCCCATTAATTACCCATTCACACCGAATCTGTAAAAAGTGTTGCGTATACATCAGAGAAAATACCGAAAATGAGGTGTTAGCTTCTGGACTAGATAATAATCGAGACGGTTCTATGAGTCCAGAACGTTGAACTTTCTTCAATAGAACGTATACAGAGATACAGAAATATCTGGTAGTGGTGAGTGAGAAGGGACATTTGGGTGATTCCTGGTTTATATCGCTTTACGCTTGTCTCTCTGAAGCTTTGCCTTATAACACAAATAAATTTTATGGACACAAGTATTTTCACAAATATCGACAGCATAAAGGAACACGAATGTAACAGAACAAATGTTCCCTACCTCAAATCATCTTCCAATTCGACAGTGAAATCAGCAACCAAGAAATTATTATCACGATAAACATATAGATATGATGTTCATGTATTTTGCTTATTGCAAATTATCTTAGCACTAATTTACAACTAATCATATTATTTATTCTATATATGACGCAAATAAATGTAATTTTATTAAGCATGAATTATTTTCCTTCCGAATGTCATGCAAACTAGGAAAATGTCATTTATTGACGTTATCCTTATCGATCACGCGCTAATCAAACGTCTTTTTCAAATAAACCTCACAGAGATAAAAATATATATGGAATGCGGCAGGAGATTTAGACAGATCGGCGACTTCTATCTGAATGATATGCTAATAAATTATCCTTGCAAACGAATCCGCTATCTTCTTAAATATCATATGAGCAACCTCTTTGTCATATCATTTGGTTCGATAAAAAACATTAAGCTTTTCTTTTTTCAGTGAACGTTGGACTCGAATTGTTTTAAACTAAATCGTATAGATTTCTGGATATTCTTCGCATTAACACTAAAGATCATAGAGTAAAAATATACCATTTTATCACTTTGCTATTACTAAAAAAAAGAAATTGGAATTATTCCCTAGTTTATCCCTCTTACATTAAATCCTTCAAATGTTAAATAAAGGTCATTTTCCTCCTGAAGCACCAATAACAATGGAAGTACTGATATCGTCTTTTTAAATAGTAAAATTGTGAACAATTAGTCATCATTAATATATATCACTGGAGTTCCGCAAGGTTCAGGAGTAGGTCCTTCATCGCTAATCAGAATTATTTCTTACGTACAAATCTCAAATTTCAGCCTCCAATAGCATCCATTTTAAAGCGCGATTCAGAGGAAATCTAGAGATACGGAAGACGTCGACGACCACTACAGAGCGAATGGAGGGGGTATCCACGCCTCGATATCATTATCTTGTTTGCCGGCTTTTGTCAGCGGTCACTCGTCGACTCGTGCCGAGGAAACTTTCCTCTCAGTCGCTGAAATGGACGTTACAAGTATTTTTCTCTTCACAACTACGCCAAATAATTAAGGTGCATAAACGGGCGGTTGACCTTTTCAGAATCGTAAATAATAGCTGCTCCGTAAATAGTCTGAGTCCCAAGAGACGCTACAAAAGGAGACGAGCGTTATGTAAACATTATGATAAGAGGAAAGAACAACACGTTGATAAGGCCAGGAAATGCCCCAAATGATCCTCGTACGTCAACATATAAAAGATTGCCGTTGATGATCCTATTATATCGCTTAAGGTCTTAACTACTATATTTTTAAAGATAGAACTGGGTCATTAAAATTACATAGACTATTAAGATCATTTACTCTCTGATCATCAAACTAATGGCTTTTCTTTCTTCCTTAATACCTCTCAAACTTTAATTTTATATGAGATAGAAAACTCGAACCGGACTGATTCTCCGCCGAGATGACATTTCATTATAGAGTAAACAAAATACTCGAGTTTAAAAGCCGTTGTATACTTTTCCACAGTAATTTAATTCCTAAAGTAATTAAATAACTGCGGAAAAGTATACATCGGTGTTTCATCATGACTTTCCACAACATCTCGGCCTCTTCTGTAGATTTTATTCAGTACTCTAGGTGGTAACTTGCTATAGAAATTTTCTATTCGGATGCCGCGTTGCTATATTGTCCATGAAATTTAGCTATGGATTTTTTGCGTTTAAAGTTTGATACCTACTCGATAAAATTCTTAGATGAATGCAGTGTTTACGATATATTGCAATAAGCTATGCAGATACGTGTCACTGGGGAATATAAAATATCGATTGAGACTAACATACATCGAGCCCAATTTCCATAAAGAGCAAATCCTCATTGAACGGAAGCGGATCTATCAGAAACCGAATTTTTCAATTTACGATCATGCTGTCGCATAAGAGACCGCTCACGAGCACAACCGTTTCCAAAGGCATTATCGCACCGAAAGCAAGTCCTTCGCTCCACCGCGCTATTTTGCATACTAATCCGCGTAATCTCATCCCCGACCGGAAGACGCTCTATGTTTATACAGTTCATCGCGCAAGAGCACCCTCAAGGTCCGTGGACGGAAATAGCTTCCCTCCAAAGAGTTCGAGGAAATCCCTTATCCGCGGGCTCGAAGCTGCATATAAATTCGCATTAGTGAGCTGCGTAGGAGTTTTCGATCAGGGAAAGATGACTGTCGCGGTGCGCTTGGGGGAAAGGGGGGTGAGCGGGGGCGTAGGAAGGGGCAGAGCAATCGATGTGAGCATGGCAACAACAGGGTTGGCGTGCATACCTTCGACTCCGCTCGGTAACACGGGAATACTTTGCTTCGAATCCTTGGGAGATTTATGGGTTGAGGGAAAGGAGGATTTAACGAGATGGTGGTGCTAAAAGTTTTACTTCCGGGACAAGTGAAGAGACGCATTTTGCTGGATTGGTGGTAGTGGATCGAGGTTGTGAAGTGGGGAACGCTACGGGCGACGTGTTTCCGCTGTTTCCACCCAAATGTAAATTTACCTATCAGCTGTTTTGACTACCTTTATGACCTCCATTTTCGTATTGTTTGTTTTCAGATACCGTAGGCATTTATACTGCCGCCTAATTTTTCTGCTTTTCACCCCTGAGGATACTGGCACACATTAACATTAATTTTGCCGAGAAAATCTCCTAGTTTGTGAGTTATCAATTTCGTATAATACGTCGCACTAGAGGAAGCATACATAAACGCATATCTACGACTCATATTCTGGACGCAAAAATTTTTCCTGGAAACAAAAGAACATCGCGCCGGTTTTCTTACGCAACAATGTCCTGTAGAGAAAAAATCCCCAATTTTCAGGAGCGCCGGGACGGAAAATCAATTTATTGCGAAAATCGATCATCGATGCACAAGTCACGGACCCTCAAAAAAACTCCTCAAAGATCACAAATAATCAAATCGCAATTACTTACTGCCATCCCCACATATCCGGAGTGAATCCGTATAATTCCACAAAACGCGGTTTCGCACATGACCTTCTCATGCAATCCTTGGCCAAAACTGGCATCGCAAAACACTACGTAGAAATTTAAACTCTGCGCAGCGGGTCGGCGCATGCGCGAACGCGTCGAAGGCGGGAAGTAGACACACCATTCAGATCGTCCTTGCGATTTGTTCGAACATGTGGGTTCAATACGCAGTGGGAGGATAATGCTTCCATTAACCCCGTCCTAAGAGGTGGTTAACCGTTGGAAATTTAGAATAAACGGTGCCAGATTATTTTTTGCAGAAAGATGAATCATTCCCAAGGCGAGGAGGCTCCTCCAAGTTTTTTTTTATTTAATAGAGTCCAGAGTTGGCAGAGTTAACTTAAAACCGGCTATTCTTACTCCTCCGCTCAGACCTTGATCTTCCTTTTGTTTTTCTTTCGCTAAATATAGGATTTGAGACTAATCTACCAAAAATTTGGTTCCCCGCGGCTTGTTCGATCCAATGCTATAAACACGACCACAGCTCGAGTGCCTTTCGGCGATCGGATTTTATCAACTGACCACCGAATTGGGAGAGAAAGAATAGTGTTTAGAATCTAGGCGATGTTAAATTCCTTATGGTTCTCCTATTTCATCTTTCCTCTTCAGCAGTAGCGCAACAGGTCCTTTCATCGAAGCAACAAAAACAAAATCAAAACGCCGTTTGCCGATTTCGGTAGACCACTTATTTCTTTCTTATCGCCCAATTTTTCAAATTCGGCTCATATTTTTAGATGAAATTTAGAGGGTTCAGATAAGCCCTAAATTTTTTCACCACAGTCAAAAATATACTCTTAGAAAGTTGATTCAGCGGCGTCATTGGGCAGATAAATTAATCGAGTAATTCAGTCGTTCATGAATAACCTTTGTCAGTAATTTACCGCAAATTCCTCCGTAAATACATCTCATGCATTACTGTTGATGCAAAAGATACACTTTTTCTCCAAATCTCCACGGCAAATAAAATCTACGCAAGCACATATACACTTAAAAAAATATTCTTCTCCAATAAATAAGCCCTGATTTAGGCATGAATCTCTTCATTGATACGTACTTATGCAGCCTTCTTATGACCTTGATGTGGTAAAGACGCATCCGTTGTTTGTTTAAGAATAACAACTATCGATATGAAGACAAATATAACTCGTTGATATCTTTTCGCAGTAGTTGAAACAGCAGTTTGATATTTCGTGACGTTTCGGCATAACTGATCTTCTCTAACTCGAGCGAATGCGATTGATTAGATATAAACGACAGAGAAACCTTCATACGTGAATCTACAAAGGATTCTGTACTTTTGTGGGCTATACCGGCGAATAAACGAGAACTTTTTACTTTAAGATGTGCTATTCTTATACTGGGATAACCTTGACCATCTGCGACAAATTTTCATTCCTGTTCTTCGGTACCAGTCTTTTGTAGAAGAACTCGAATCTTGTACATTAGTAAAGCGTGGAATAGTTGGCGATAATCCCAGGAAAAGGATAAAAAGCGGAGTTGGCGAGTGTTGGCCCAAGCGGATGAGGTAAGCGTCTCCAAGCGTGTATGTTGGGATAGAGGAAGAGGTTCCGCAGAGGGAAATGCTGTGAGGTTAGCCGTTTCCGGAGATGAGCAACCTTCGCATTCCTTTCGGAGCGAACGAAAATTACCCTCCATCCGTCTAGTACACGGCATACGTCTGGACACGAGCCCTAATCGCTTTTGAAGACTACTCTTCCCCTTCTCCCAGACTCTTCTAATTGACGCCTCAGTCACAAACAGGAAAAGAGGCGTTGAAAAGTTAGAGGTGAAAATTTGTTTATTCCATACACCGAGCAGGATTTGAACTGTACACCAGAACTATTATAATCTGATTGATCCAAGAGTGACTGGATTAACGCGTTGGATTCATATTGCGAAGGTCTCGGGTTCGAATTTAGCACAACATATTTTTATCCAAGTTTTTCTTTTGTATACCACATTTATTAACATATATCTCCAGCGAATGTCATTCTTATGTCAAATGTTATGAAATATTAATTCCATTCCATCATTTACTTGGACTTTCGGAAAATAAATAAATGAATTTTGTCCAAGTTAAGTTTATCCTAATTAGTTAACGACAGATATATTGTTCCAAGACTCATTTCCCTAAATTTGGAATCTCTGGGTTTACTATCTTTGCCCAATCAACAAGAAATTACTATTATATCAAATATAGATTTCGGATAAGAAGTTTTCCGCAGTTTTTAACGCCGATTTAAGCTTTAATACTGCGTAAAATATATAGTCGTAAGTTAAATCGCGTTTTGTGATTGCTACTTACAGCGATCTTAGACTGTACCGAGTAGATTATTTTGCGCGTATATGTATTTCTTAGTTTTTATCTACTTCAATATACATTCTATAACACAGTTTTTCCTAAGAAACACAACTCTGATTTGATAATGCGTCGTTATCAGTGAAAAAAGCCGCAGCCATTATAACCCCAAATATATCTGCCAAAAGTAAATCTGATTTTTCTAATCTAATCTATTAATTTAATCTCATCTAATTTTTCCGTTATATCTTCCTGTAAGAGCCTTGTGATCACAAATTTCACGGCGGAAGCGGACATCAAATCTAAATTTGTTTTTTGTAATTAAAAAAAAAAGGTTTCCGAGATGCATGCATCCGGAATCGCGTATTGCACTATCTAAGTTACGTCGATGGTACACTCCTTGGTTTCTTTATCTGTTTCTCTCCTCAGAGATCACCTTAAAGAAATGGAAAAGGGCAATATTTACATTGACCTCCGCGTCAGCGGTAGCGACTCATTTTCACGTAATGTTTGATTTTCTATTTATCACAGATTTGTTTAAGATTTAGTGTTCGAACTGATATTTCTATCTTTATTTTCTTAAATATTCCTCAGAGGTTTCTTTCCGGTTGCGGAAAAATGGATAGCCCCAACGTCTCAGCACCGTAACTCTGTACTTAAAATCCCGCATCCAGGATGCCCGGGAGGGTAATTTCGAAACACCATCAAAAGTTGCCATCCTTCTCGTTAACTTGGCTTACCTAACAGCAAACAGCGGTGAGGGACACTGAAGGAATAGCTTCTGGGCCTCGCTCCAGGGGTTACGGAGGCATTCCCCAAGGAACTAACAGGACGAACAAAGGTCGCTGAGGAATCATTGTATGTACAGTTTACGCTGCCTCTCATGCACTCCCTCCGTAGTAAATACGTTTAATCCTAGTTCATTCTTGGTTGGCGGGCTGGGTTCTCCCGTGGAAAAGTCATTCCCAAGTCGTAAACAAAGTTTCTTTACCGTTAAAGAGATGAGCTGTTCGTTTCACCAGAGCAGAATCAGGTGAAATCCCGGCTAAAAAAGAGGGGAGTGATATTTTCGAAAGGTCTTCGCAAAACCAATGAACCCATCACCAATTACTATAATTTTTTTGTTTATATTCTCGCGAATGAATGCCCAGAATAAACTTTAAATTCAAACCCCCCAATTTCAGGGATGTATTTTGGAACTTATCCAAGATAAACAACAAAATAACTCAGTATGTAATTACTTAACTTTGTAATAACTTTTTATAAGGAATACCTCCGTCTTTTTTACAATGAGACAATTCCATTAAGAATGAAGCTTGGAAGGGTTTCAAATGAAAATGGTAAACAGTAGTCACTTTAAATTTCTTTATTTTTCAAAGAGTGTAACAATCATTAGCGTATTACAAGCAATTGATATTTTTACATGATTTATCAGTCTTAGAATTTTAGACAAAATTAATTTCAAATATATGAAGAAATACGTCATCCGTATTTTCTCGACTTTAGTTATTTAATTTGTGGGCTTAATTTTAAGTAGTCAACCATTCATTTTCCATCACAGCAAGAGTACCTAGTGCACTTTTCTTTCTTTGGGTTCATTCCTTTCATATCTTCCCCAGATATCATCGCATATTTACTTAATAATTGTTTCCACCTTTCGGATAAATAAAATTTCATTTTGAGTCATCCATGATTTTTAGTCAATCCTTCAACATGGATTCATGACGTTGGGATTCGCATTCCGTATTACGAACGCGAATTTTCGCACGAATTTTTTTATTCCCAAGACGATGCTCACCTGCTATACATCGCCGGAGCTATTTTCAAGAAACCAAACCCCTTTTCCACGTTCTCCATCCCTTTGATATGAAGGACAAGGTTGTTCCATGGGAGGCAAAGCATATGCTCGAGTAGCTTAGAAAGAAGCGAATTCAAAACGTCTATGACGAAGGTAATAATGAGATTGCTACGCTCGGAGTGATAGTTGGCGAGTGGTCGTTCCAACGGAGGGAAAAAAGCATCGCGATTACGATAGTATGCGGGCATTTTGGACGTCGAAGACTGTCGTAATGGGCTTCGTTGGACGAGTTGGGAGGTACAGCAGATTGGGGCAATCGAAAGCCCGTGGAAACTGTACCCCGTCCGCTCCCTTAACGATGGGATTGGGAAGCTACATAAATTGCGGTAATTTACCATCCGAGCGAGGAAATGAAAATTAGACCGGAACTCGCCGAAAGTTTCCATGAATGATGAATCCTGAGGTAATGAGACCGATACAACAAATACATTTGTTTCGCAGGCTTGATTTGGCTGGTTGGTCCACCAACCGGCAGAGATGCCGTCAGCAAATCTGGATCAATTATCCAAAGTCGAAATTAGGTTCGAACGCGGTTAAGCAAACAAGGGGGCAAACGGAGCTAACAGGAGCATAATATTTACTTTACGATCTAGGTTTCGGTTTGGCGTCATCTCATTCGTAGAGATACGGTATAATATCCTGTTTGTGTGAAGAGTTCTCAATTAGCTATATCAACCCGGGTTTCCCGCAAGCTTGGTTGTTGGTACTTCATAAGTTGTCCCAGAGTAAGACTCAAAAATGGGAAAGTGTACTGGCGTAAAATCTCAGTTTATGTCCCGATTTTTACAGCTGTTATAATCTTGCGTCTTCGCCGTTCCGAAGCGGGGAAACGATCGTGGGAGTGTCCTAAATATTTTTATGACCGCGTGAGTGAAAAGGCTCCAAAGATCCAGTAAGATTAAGCACTTGGGAACGAAGCATTTACGTAAAAACACCTGAGTGATTAGCTGACTCGAAAGTGCGATTTTGGGCCGAAAATTAATAATTCGCCAGCATGAGATAGTGACGAATTCGTGACATGCGAAGATATTACGGCGTATGCGGCCGGTGAAAATTCTGCCTTTCGTACACCTCTCGTGCGATGACAAATTGGATGTAGCACGCGACCAGAGCGAGCGATATCTTATCGGAGAACCAAGTGTCACTGCCCTATCCACTAAAGGACGAATTTCTGATCGAAATGGAACTCTCGTTTCATGGCCAATGACGACGTCCTTCAATTAGATAAAGAACGAGAGCTCCACCGATCGGATGGGTAAAGAGTTTTCGCTTATCTGACTCTTTTTCCAAATGAACCACTTTTCAATGCTCTCTCGTTAATCTCCATGACGACTTGTCATCTCTAACACCGAAACGCTCTCTTTGAATGGTTTGCTTTCCTACATGAAAAGGGTAATGAAATGAAGGGATGAGTTAATATTGAAACTTCATTCGGATAATTTGGTGATCACAAAGCATTTCTATCGCATTTCTTTCACTGAAGATACTGATTGTCATAAACATCGTTTCAGTTTTTATTGTGGGCTGATTTACTTTGTTATTTTTAGTTTTTAGATTTCATTCTTCGTACAGCTTCTTTGTTCTGTAAACGTTTATGAATATAATTATAACATACTAGAGCACTACAGGCAGATATAATTATGATAATTTATAAATCTCTATATTATTTAAATACAATGATAAATTGACTCCATCGCCCCAGGTTAAAAATTGTATTTGAAATTGGGCATTTCACAACTTCTGAGCTATTGTTTGCTCATTCCTTATATGTGAGTATAGAAAAATCAAAAAATTTAATGATTTTCCTAAAAAATTCGTCATCATCTCAAAAGTTAATGGTTTTAAGTTTTCCATTATTATTAAATTCTCAAAAATAATATTTGGGATAAAATCAAGTGGGGCAGAAGTGGGGGCGGCCTTCCTCCACTCTTTCAGAAAATCTCAATTATTAAAATCATTTCGTTTCTCTCTTTTTTTATAAGCTTAAAAAAGTAATGGAAAAATTATCTTTGGGTTTGCTGAGAAATGAAACTTGTTCCCCAATTTAGTATCTACAGGCGTGATTACTGAATATATGCAACTCAAGTTCGGCCTAAAGACTTCACATGCGGAAGATTATATATACGGCCTAATTATACACGCGACCTTCCATTAAAAAGATTCGCACATGATGCAGGGTTATTGTGCTTTTATCGTAGAGGCAGATGAGCCCCAGGTTAACGAACTAGTTATGGATAAAACAAAGACATTTTCATTTCCGGAGCGAATGACCAGACTTAAAGATTTCCAAATCGCCACAAAGACAATAGGTGACTCACCTTTCGCGTTTCAGTGATATGACACACTCATCCTTAACGAACAAGCGATTCCGAGTATCATATCGTGTACATGTTATGAGATTTTTCCCTATTATTGCTAATGTGACTTGGACTTAAGGACATGTTTACTCTGTTAAAAATATCCTCGGTGTATTCGGCCAAAGCCAAATCGGTCCTTGCGAGCAAAACTGAAGATGCGCTTCAATTAAGGAGCAGTTTCTTCTGAGCCTTGGCATTGCCAGACGGCGTACATCCATCAACACCCGACACCAAGAATAAACGCCGCGGCTTCTTTAACGGCGACCGAGTATGATAAATAAACAAGATAAAACAACATTCCTTCAGAAGACTGCCTCGTCTTCTTCCAGCGCGACCATGACAGCCGGTGGCGCAAAAAACCCTCTCCAGCTGAGATGCGGATCGATCGGCGGATTGATAAATGCAATCGCTACAATTGCATCGTCTGCAGAGCGCATATTCCATAGACAGTTTATGGGATGAATCAGGGTTTAGAACCTATAACGTGCAGTTATGTGGGAAAATTATGTCCAAACCAGCTCGAAAACAGAAAATTACACTGCTTTTTATACCTTACAAATTAGCATTCCCCTTGTAATCAGATTACATCTATAACGCTATATTTTCTTGATAATTTGTCCTTTAATTCATAGGACAAAATGATACAAAAGTCTCTATTGTAAGGTTTTGATAATGTAATTTAACAGAACATTTTAGGAAAAAGGAAAAGTAAAAAAACTTTGCAATTTCCGTAACGTATTTTAATTAAATAACTGGTCGTCTGATTATAAATAATGAGGAAATTATGAATTTATTCTTCACATCTTCATAATGTCGTTCCACGAAGTCCTGTCGAGTATGATAGATCTGTAATATAGCAAAAATAATTGGGCACAAACATTTTAAAATAGTAAACAATTTGAATTTAAAGGCGTGGTTTGATTAAGAAATTGCAACACTTTTTGGGGATGTATCTTTGAGGTATTAATATAACTTCGCCTTAAGTCTTCAATAAAACTGTCCGTTAAATTTTCTTTCAATAAAGATGTTTAGAAAACAAAATATTTGGGCTGAAGAGATATTTTATTGATTATATCTTCCCTTTTCTATGGGTCATCATCACTCTTTCATCATCAAAGAATTTTCATCAACTAAAGGTTGATTGTGAAAGAAATATCATTTCACGACAATTTCAAACGCCAGATTTTGAAGATGTGGGTGATTTCAAACAAGAATTACATTAATGGATCAAGGAAATAGCACAGGTATTACAATTCCATATATTTCAAATTGCCCCGCTCCAAAACATTCAATTTAAATTACGAACCGAAGGAGCAACATTCCTCATCCGCAATATTTTCCACTACGTCATGCGCTCGGTTCTTCAGTCATTCTGACATTTAATCTTATCTTCAAACGGGATTTTCGTGTACATATAGAGAGCAATCAATTGTTCAGCTGTTTTCGACAGGATAAAGTTACGTCGACGAAGAGGACGTTGAAAAGTTTTCGCGACCTACTTCCCAGCAACTCGCCACGCTGGTTGCACAGCCTCTATTCCTTTCACCGCCACACAACTTCAAGGAAACGGATAAAAACCCGTTTTGGAATACCCGCAACACCCCACTCAGCCAACATCACAAGCCATCCGAATCGAAAGCTACGAATTTTCCCGATTGCGGCGATTAAAATCCTCCATTGGATTTCTCGACCCGTTGATTCGGTGTGTACACACGATCGACGGAATACGAAAGGGAAGGGAGAGATAGGATAGTTAATTAAATATACTTGAACATAAACTTGCACACTTGGATTTAAACAGCAGAAAATACAAGATTGCCATTCTTTTCGCAATTGACTACGTACCTCCTTAGGTAAATATTTCGATTGCTAAGTTCTGAAATGTTTTTTTACCGATGAATTGGTCGCATCGCCACTACCTGCGAGTGATGAACCCATTGCTTTCGAGCACGATCAATATCCTGCCAAAGAAACAACTCGCACACCGACATAAGTATGAACTCATAGCCAAAGTTTTTGTGCTTGATCCAGCGAAAAAGAGTTAGGGTAACTTAGCACATTTACCACATTTGCCCTTGCCAACAAATTTCCCTTAAACGACATGAGATAATGTTTATAGCTTATATAGCTTAGTTGGCTAAAGCAGCCTGGATAAAGGAAGATCCGGTGTCCAATTCCCGGCCCACTCAATTTTTTTAAGCCCGTTGTTCCTAGGAATTGATCTAGTGGTGAATTTAAGCTGAATTTTGAAGCAGGAATATAATATTCGGGTTCTCAATGTATATACATACGGTAAGTAAATTCTTTACATTTCGGGAACAGCTGGACCTATCGTAATCGTATTTATGTGTATATTTGTAACATTATTTAATTCTGAAACCGAGAGCAAAATAGTAAATTTAAATACTGAATTATATTAATGTGTTAGTATATTAGAATTTTTTCTAAGACTTTATGGTTACTATGGTTACTACTACTTTATGGTTATTTTATGGTACAAACCGATATTCTAACCACAAAAAATGAAAAAATATATATTTGAATACAATCGCCAAATTCTATCCAGTCAGAGCAGAATGAATTTTCAACGACGCTGAACCATTGGAACTCAAATCGCGAAAAAATAAAATCTCGTAAAATGATTACCTACGGAAATAGTACAAACTACATTGCAAGGAAACCCTACTCGCTCTACAAGAGAGATTCCGTCCGCATGTCCCGGTGAACATTCACCACCGTCATCAAATATAAGCAGACTCATCGAAACTGGAAAATGCGAAAAGGAGCAAAATTTCCAGAAGAGCAAAAGCATTTTTATTTCTGAAATTACGACAGACTGTTTGCAAGCTCGAGAATGCAAACAATCATCCCCAAGCGATACTGCGTAAGCGAAGAAAGAGAGAAACAGACTTATTTACGTTTTATTCGTGGGGGAAGTTAGACTCTTGAAGGGAGCCGAAAACAAACGGATGAACTTGCCAGGGCGAAACTAGAATTTATTTATCAATCAAAATAGAAGTTACGCATCCACACACTGCTTAGTAAGCCAACCCAACGGCTCCTGCGGGTAAATAGGGATTGTGCGCGACAAAATATAAGTCATAAACAGGGGAAAGGAAAACACCGATGAGTGCCACGTAAGAATTTGCGTTTACGACCGGTTTCAGACGCTTGACGTCATCTTCGGCTATTTACTTGTGGAAAAAGGTGAATAAAAGTGAAAAGTATTCTCCGGAGCAAAAATTAATTTCCTAGCAAAACAATTCATTTTATCACATTTCAAGCCTTGGAGCGAGAAGTAAAGGCTATGGAATACTGCCGGAATCTAGATTAGATCTCAAGATATATCCTCAATTCGTAACAAGATAAGATTTATCATTTCAAAGCCTGGAATAAACATTTACTATGGTAAGAGTGTTTACGATTCTTGCTTCCATCGAATAATTCCAATAAAGCGTTCCGATTTTTCAGTCTATCCAAAGCGAGTGAATCTATTCGATCATTCGAAGCGAGTGACGATAAAATATTGTGGAACATTATAATATTTGCAAAAAAATTACATTTGACACGCTACCAATTCATTTTCATTCTTCGTATGATATTCTCCGTTATCAAAATCGGGGAAGGTATGATTTATATTAAAAGTTCGATTTGATTTTTTATGGCTTAATATAATTATCTATCTTTACCGCAATATTTTCTTATCTTTCGATCTCGTACAAATTCAATTAGATTTTTTACGACAGCGCGAAAAAGGCGACGAACAGACATGGATGAAGATTCGATAAACCGAGCAGAACCACTGGCCCACGAAAAAGAGCGAATTTCGTAATGTAAACAATGGAATAAAAATGCGATTTTCCAAACTTTGGTTCGAGCGGACCAAAGAAGGTCGACGCAAATGCGCGCACTTGTACCGAAGATCCAGATAGCAACACTTGTGAACGAAATGGAAATTTTCGAGTCAGCTGGCAACAGCGGCGTGCTCCAACACGCATCTCCCCGGCGCCAAGCGTCGGGACGCCGTGCGCAAAAGCGTTCGCACCGGAGGGCGTGGTGCTGTTGCGAGGAGAGATGTCGCTAAGGGGTTCTCTGCACCCCTCACCCCAAGTCGTTGACCTCGCGAAAATGTAAACGACGCTCCCCCCACCGCCCGAAAAAAGTTACAAGAGGATAGAGGGACCATTTGATAAACTATCTACGAGTGAAGGCGCTCGGTCCATCCCCTCCTCCGCACATCTATGCATCCAGTCCCCTTTGTTTTCATCCGAGCTTCGCGCATCCGCCGCAAGGGCGAGCGCGGATCGAGCGACAATGAGCACTGCCAACATTTGCCCGTTTGCTTTCGATTCGGGTCACGCCTCCGGAGGCTGGTTTGTTTAGCAATTCGCCGGTTCGAGGGATGGGGAGGCGAT
This sequence comes from Pachydiplax longipennis, assembly GCA_036926295.1. NCBI lineage: Eukaryota > Metazoa > Arthropoda > Insecta > Odonata > Libellulidae > Pachydiplax > Pachydiplax longipennis. The sequence goes on along the minus strand of JAVFKF010000026.1, from coordinate 21,903,757 downwards.
ATTCCGCCAATTAAGGCACGAAGGGTGGATGAAATGCGGCGATAACATCCGTCTATTTTCATATGTGGAAAACATTCGCGGAAGCGCCGGGAGTGTCGGATCGCTCTTAGCCAACGACTCCGACGGCTTCTGCATTCGCTCCCGATTATGAAGATCGCCATCGGGGAATCAGGAGTTGAGTAATCTCACTTCTGGGAAATTTAATGACGGCGGTCTCCGAAACTTCAACACCGGCGGCTTTCCGAATCTGACAATCCGCGGAGTACACTCGCGATGGCGGCTCTGTCCGCTCGAATCCGGCTCGCTCCGGAATATCACCACCAATTTTGGTTCCATGACATCCTTCCATGCGACACCATCTAGATCGATGGCGCCTGCCCATTGGCCCGCCATTGGAAGGCCCTGCACCGTGTCGGGGCTATAGAGGGGGGGGGGCAAGATGGAGGAGGGGGCGGAGGACGTAGGGAATAATTCCTGCAACGGCTCGAAAAGATTTCGCAACCTCCTCTCCAGATTCCCAGTTGCGAAATAAGCCGGGGAGAGGCGTAAGAGACGCCAGGCAGAGCGAGAGGAATCGCGAGGAGAAGTGGGGAGTAAAAGTCGGCGAAAGTTTTCTCCTGGTCGGACCGGAAAAAATGGCAAATGGTACTTACGTCGTGTCCGGGAGGTAGGATGGCCACCAAAACCTCGACGCCGGCTTGCGAAGCCACGGAGGTTCCTCTTCGCCTCCCCCTTCGTCCCATCCTTTTCTTTCTTCCTCCTTCCTCTAAGTACTCCTCTTCCTCGTCTTCTTCTTCCTCTTCCCCTTCTACCCCGGGAACAGACTCCTCAACTACTAAGGACCCTTCTTCTTCTTCCTCCTCTCCTTCTCCCTCCCACTCGCCTACCTCCAGCACCCTACCGGCGACTTCCCTCCCGTTGTACGTGAGGAACACCTTCTGTCCGGACCTCAGCCGGACGTTGGTCACGGACCGAAAACCCGGTCCGACGATTTCCGAGTCCCGGAATTCGCGGGGATGCACCCTGCGGGGTGGCGGGGATGAGTCGAACCTCACGGAGTATCTGTTTTCTCCGGGACCGGAGGAAGTTCCGGCGGGTGCGGTAGTTCTTACGGCGTGGATGACGCCCGGATAATAGCGACCGTCGCCACCGAGGGCACAGACACGAGTGCCCACAATCGAGCGCTTTGCAAGACGTTTTCCGGTCGACATGTTACCCACCAGGGGTAGTTATACGGTCATCGGAGGGAAGCACTCGAAAAAATCACGATGAGCCAAAGGAGAGATGTATAAAATATACTGCTGGACGAGAAACTACTATTTACGTACTATTCCAGAAAGACTATTATATCACTGTGGCGATATAACAGCTGTGCCCGAATCTCCTGCCCCTAGCAATGTCTCCAGGAACTTCACTTGTATTCACCGATAAATGTCACTAAGTCCTCACAGACTGCTCCTGTAAAGGTATCTCGATCTGAGATTTGTAAACACCTGACAGTCCTGCCGGCAAAGACGGCAATAAGCACTTTAAGGAAGACGATATAGCACTCCTTGTCGCTCTTGACCCCTCCCACACAACTCCTCACCGGGTGGACAGTAAAGGAACCACCGTCTGTTTCCAAACTGGACGCCCACTCGCGTTAACTAAGAAATCAGCGAAAACGGAGATGAATCCCGCGGATTGCATCGTTAAACCGGTACAGGATGGATGAAGGAGTAACCACACGAGGTAGATTTTATCCACAAGTATCCGACCTTCCGAAAAAATACGTATGCCGGTGATTTGTTATGGCCGGTATATGCGACGGCAGTCGGAACGAACGAACGAGAACGAGATACACGTCTTTCTTCTCTCGGGGCATCAGCTGCTCTGACGAGCTACCAAGCAAAGAACATATACGCGGCCGGAACAGCTGACAGATAACAACAAACCCACGTGATCGCGAGGAGGAATTCTCATTGGTGGCAGCCTTTGCCTGACCTATATTTCCTATTGGTTACCCTGGGTATAAAGAGAGGGCGAGAATAAGAGAGAAAAAGAGAAAGGGAAGCGGCTGATGGTAAATGGTGCGGTAGAAGGGGGAGCCCCAGGGACCGACCGACCTTTAGAAGCTGATGTTGTTGCTAGGCTGCTGTGGTTGGGGTGTACCGGGATGAGGAAAATAGAAATGGCGGCTCTCGGAGAGAGAAGAGTTTCATTTTTGGAGAGATTTTGCTAAAAAACTGAAATCGCAGTCTTACATTCGCTCCCTCAATAATGGTTCATGTGATAATTTTATATTTCCATTTCTTAGTAATCTCTTAGGAAAATAAGCAAATGGAAACCAAGGCCATTGAAAGTTTTATTGAATTGCATTCAAATGGTAAACAAATGCTGTTTTATATCAGTAAAACTGATAGATGTTTTCAAGTGACCTTGTTTATGTTGGTTCCATCTGTTGGATTACCCCCCGATCCCATTATGGTAATACGCCGGCCGGCAAATAGCGGTATCGCATCCTCTTTGTTAATTGGATGTTTTGGCTCATAGAAACAGTTTTCTGGATGTCAGTTTTAAGTTAAGGATCTTTTTATTTCGGAATAATATTATATTCTGCATTTATTTCAAATCTATGCGCCACCGTTACTCAAAAGTGTCGCAATCCGATAGATGAAAGGGGTGAGAATCACTACATGGAACAGCCCAAATTTTGTTACCTTTAATTTAACATATTACAATGACAACACAACTCTCAGAGTATAAAAATTTGCTATTGCGATGTTACTTTCATTATTTTAGTTCAAACAGTCCATATTCTATGTATTTTGGCCAGTAAAACCGTAAATATCGATCAGCTGTTTTTGACACTCCTCAGGTTACCCATCTTATAGCTGATATTTCGCCTCCGGAATGAATTTCGGTAAATAAATAACTTATAAATTTTTAAATAAAGCTAAAGTATGTTTAATGTTAACAATACTTAGTGCTGTAATGTAAAACATTCGGCGTAGAAATGGGTCCTCCAATAATTAAGTACGTTTTTCCTCTGACCAACGAAAAATTCGAGTAATATTTATTACAAATATGAAGATTGAGATTGGAGTATATTTTAAATGAACACATGTGATATATAAGCAATTTTATTTGCAAATAACGTTAGACAACAACTTGTATTTAGAGTTATAGTAGCGTCATCTGGTAATGTGGCGGCGAGTCAAAATCTACTGCACCGTCGTGTGCCTCTTGTTCACATTTCAGTTTGTAATTGATGTTGTATCAGCTACTAGAAAGGAGAAAATAATCGGTAAGAATTTTTTAAGTACTTGTCAATTATTTTATCCTATTCATTAGCATAAATCGAGGATATTGTGTGAAGTTTATATGCGACACTTTAGGATTTGCTTCAAAACACAAGTTTCTATGACCCATGCTTAGTAGTAAAATTATATTTCTTCAGAATACCTCTTATGCCGATTTTGTGGAGCTGATTCTGCGGACGCTGCTTATTTGAATCATTTAGTCAGCCCGACAGCTATATTTTATAAGAATCAATCCTTATACGGCCTAGAAGAAGTTGGAGTGCAGTTACTAGAAAATCCAGCAGGAAACCGATTTCGTTTAATTACATTAACGAAAGCCGGTTGCGTGGGAAGTGGTTCTGTAAGTCATCATTATGAAATAGTTGACGGAAGTGTGGTGGTTATGACTTTAATTCGTTAAAAATAGTTTGTTTCTTACTAATCAGTGGGTGAAGAAAGATTCATGGTTCCCTGGATATTTGTGGAGAAACTGCCACTGCCCTCATTGCGGTCGACAACTTGGATGGTTTGTATTATATATAATATTCATGGTGAATTATACCCAAGTCATTAGGAGTGATGGGATCTGCTGTTTGAAGGAACTTTATGTTGCACGTATATAAGCGATTAAAATTATATTTTCGTCAATGAAAGAACATTCAAGCTCACAAATTATTATTGGTAATCATAGTTAGGCTAAATAGTTGCCTTATCGCTAAACATAACCTAACAATTTAAATTTATTGGTTTGAAAAATCAAGACTTATAAATCATATGTTAGGGTAACTGAAATCATATTATGTCATCTTTGATTTTAAGTGTGTCTTAATCACCTTCTAAACGATGGGAAATGAAGTTCTGGTTACAATCATATCATTTTGGTCCAAAGGTGATTTGTTCATTCCTAAATCACTTAATTATATTGCTATTTCAAATTTTAATTGAGCATTCATTTGATATTATTTGTTTTGAATCATATAGGTCTTAAATTAGTAATCATCCTCATCTATGATGAAAGAAAAGTATTACTTATGTTCAACCCTACCCAGGTAGATAATATAGACACGTGTGGTGTACAATATAAATAAACCTGTTTCTTTACATTTCTTCTTTTTATGTATCTCTGAATTATTTTGACCATTAAATATAATTTACTGAAGGTGCAGTAATTCTGTTGAATTCAGTCATAAACAAAAAGAAACGTGGAAATGTACTTTTTAAGTAAAATTTTATCATTTATTTTTATCTGTCAATCAAATTAGACATCATTAGTTTTGAGCTCTCTGCGCTCATACATCAATAATTAGTCACCATCTCATTGTATTTGTAGAATTAAGTTAATGAAACTAAGATCAGGTGTTCCTCTAAAATATCTGGCTGGCTTAATAACAAGCGTTTATTTTTGTTCATGTTATAATTGATAGTCTCTCAGGCAGAATACTCCTTTCTAAATCCTGAGCATAAGATTCATAAGTGTAATCTAATGTATTATGGAAGGAAAAACAGCTTTTTTGCAACATTATAATATCAAATATAACATTAAAAACATATATTATAAAGATAAATTATCTTGATGTTAATTTGCTGATGCATCAAGATAGAACAAGTGTCTTTGATTCAAGGTATGAAAACATAAGGGATTATTTATTCTCTCTTTTTTCATCTGTCTTAGGATGTTCCGTCCTGACTCTGAAGCAGTAGGTAAAGATAAAACACCACCAGCATTTTACGCTTTAATTGCTGATAACCTTTTGAGTGAAAGCTGTAAGTTTCTATTTTATATAATCTCTTAGAGTTAGTATCAAATCCTTGTCAATAAGAGCTAAAGAATTTTCTCTTAAGTTTAACATTCAATAGATCATAATGAAATAAATTTTCTTCAGTTTCAGATTCTCTGATTATGTTCCCTAAGCTTTAATTCAATATCTCAATTGGATCTAAGCCAAGGTTATCATCTATTTCTTCAGTTAAACAAATGTAAGCAATTTTAACTTTTATTCCTCTCTCCTACTTTTAGTAGTGATTATTGTAAGGATTTTACTCTAGATTTCAGGCAGATTGTAAGGATTTTTTTCTTCTTAATTTATGACTTCCATTAAATACTATTGTTCAAACTGTTTGGTCAGACTTTGGTCACATACTGAGAGAACTTATAGGAAGGTTTGTTTATTGAAATTCCAGATTTTAAGTTCCCAATTTCAAATATTGTTCTTTCTATGGGATGTTTCATATTTTGTGCTTGCTCAGAGTACCAGTTCTCCAACTACAGAATTTTTGTATTGGTACTGTTAATTTCATTTTTGAAGTTTCCGAATGTGACTTTACATTCTCTCTTGCTTGGCAATATAAGCTTGAATCATTACAAAAATAACTTGAACCATGCTTCTTATTAGCAGTTTCCTTCTGGATTGTTATTTAGATAAATAAGTACATAAATTGTACAATAATGTGATATAAGTTATTAGTCTGATGATTATTTTCCCAATCTTATTCTCACAGAATTCATTTTAATTAGTCATTTCAGTTATTTGGTCAGATAAGGTTTATAAAATCATGTCCTACATGAAATTTGTGAATGTGCTAGTTAAATATTTTAAGTTTTTGGTGGTGAGTTATGTCACCACTTGCATATTAATTTACCAGCTAATAGTTTATCACCAAAATCATATTTGACCTTAGTAACAAGGGAATGGAAGATCTGAAATTCTTCTTATGATTTTTCCTAGCCTAAGTATAGACTTAAACCAAGCATCACTTAAGAAAATCGCATCTAAAGTTATTTATCTTAATGTTGAACATTCAGGGTCAAATTATTTCATTTTATAATTTCTCTTCGATGAAGCATTGTATAAAAAGCTTGCCATTTGTAAAATACTAAAAAAATTTTTGTATAAACATTTTTTCTCTTATTGTTATAATTTCTTGATAGGGACATTGAGTGGTCTCAATTATTTCACCATTATTTCACTTCACTTTTTTTTTTAAATACTTTTTCTAGGTTTTCATTAATGAAGAACTTCTTAAAATGTCAGATATCATCTTTATATATGTTATGTAATTAGCGTCCTGCCTGTTTTTTTACTTAATTAACATCCTTATCACCAGATCTGTCTGTTGTTAATGTTGCAAATGGGAAGGAACTATCGGTTAAAGACCCCTTTCCTTATAATTTTTGTAAATGTTAGTCAAAAATATTTTTATCCAATTTCTACTATCATTCTTTGAAAATATTGGTTGGTGAACTTTCAGTATCGTAATATTGTTTATTTCTGCCATGTATGGTTATTACTTTTTGACGGGCTTAACTTACATTAGTGTTATTCTAAAATTTAGTCATAATGAGTGATAATGATGTTCAGTAAAAGCTTATCATTCTAAATTTGGTAATCTTTTCTTTCAGACATATCTTACAATGAGTACTCCAGAGGATAAAGCAGTAGAGGAGGATACACCGGTTGTTCCTGATCTAACAGAGGAACAAAAAGCATTCCTGGAAGAATGTGAAAAAGATTTTTCCAAAAGATATACAGATGAAGATGAAGATTTTTCTGTTGTTTTTGCTCAAGAACTATCCTCTCCACCTATCTTACATCCATGGCTTAGATTTCAAAATAATAGATATAGAGGAAATTACTCCAGGAACTATGATCAACGGAATCGTTATCGTGACCGTGGTTATGATAACAGGAGGCACCATAACAGATCCTATCATAATGATCACAGAAGGTATGACAGAGATCACCACAGGGATCATAGGCATAATCCATATTAGTATTATTCATTACAAATTCTCTCATCTGATGGCATGAAAGATATTGATCTTCTCATTTTACTGTGATTGGGTTCTCTTATTTGGCTAATAAACTCTTAAACTAAATATGTGTGCTAGTGATTTTTTGTTCCCTTATAGGGCAACTAATAACTGTCCTGTGTCCTAAATCCATCATGTGTATTAAGGTTTTCCAATCAATGAATTTGAGTTTGAAAGAGGCTATTTCCAAAACTTGCTTTGAGATAATGCCTGCGTTGAAGTCCTAACAATTTTGTTAATAGAAAGGACTCATTCATCAAATATCTGGCAGAATATATATGAGATACTACTAGTGGATGAATTTATTTTTAGCTAATCTTGATTTATTTTGTAACTCTAGCTAAAGTGGTTCATGAAAAAAAAGAAAATTAATGGTGAAATCATTAATCCCCATGTCTTAAGGATATCATGGACTCCAAATTCTGCCTCATTTTTAGTTCATTCTAGTAATTCAACAATTTCTTAAGTTTTGCAGCTCAATTATACAATTTACTAAGTTATGAAGCTTCATTATTTCATCTATTTCCGTGCAAAATTTATTTTGGAATCTTTCCCTTACCTTAGATTTCTATTATGTGCCCACCCATGAAGATGAGGCTTTAATAATCATTGAAGTCTTACTTCTCTGTGTAAATTATTGTTATTTCAGTTTTTTAATATGAAAATAATGCAATTTACATTACTTTTTTTGAAGATTGTAAACATAAATTGGATCTTTCACAGGGAATTTGCTATCATATCACAGAGTAAGATGAGACTTCTTAAATATCTCTAAAATGTTACTCTTAATGAGTTTCATAAATATTTTATGGTTATAGAAACAGGTGAATTTTTTTAGGATCTTCTGCATTAAATGTATGAAGTCATTGCAGAATTTTTGCTTGGTTAAGCTCTAGTTGTCATCAGCATTTTAATTTGGAGTTACAACATGAACCTTTTTGTGGTTAATGATTTTCAAATTAGGCCCAGCTCATTTCAGAATATTTTCTGCACTGGTTCTGTAAGGAGTTTCCCTGTTATTGCTTCATCACAACAGTAGTAGGATGTTTCAGCCCTAGGCATTGCATGAAAATGTCAATTTTGCCTGGTTATAATAAAAAAATAGACCATGAATAATGATTTCATCAGGCAAAATGTAGGGAGAAAAATTAGTCTAGTGAAAGTGCTAACTTCTTGGCAGAGTATATAAATTAGAATTATGAAACAAAGTTTGATGTATCAGAAATTCTTAAATAACCTTTTATTTGCAATATAAGCCATTCTGATTCATAGTATTGATGAGAATGTATATTGTTTCCCATTGGATTTCCCAGAGAGCCATGTGGGCTTAGACTTAGATTAAAGCAGGCAAAATGACCTCAGATTTTGAGGCTCTGTTAACAATACTAATTCTCTTTTCCATTGATGCTGGCTGGTCTCACAATGCAAGTGAACCAAGCTTAGGTAACAAATGTTTGAAGTTTTCATCATAAGATTGTGAAATTTGTAAATATATCATATGTTGAAATTAAGGTAAAGAACAGAAAAGGACGGAAAATTTAAAAACCTCAAATTAAACTTTGGAAAACTGACTCAATTTCTATTTCAGTTCCATTTAAACATTAATCATGTTTTAATCTTATTGGGTTTTTTTTAGAATGAGAATTTAAACCTGACATTATATAGGTGTTTTAACTGATACATCCCTGCTGAAAGGTACCAGTGAGTTAGGCCTGCCTTAAGCACCTCTCAATACCACGTGCAATGTTAAGGTCTTAATTTTCCTGATATTCTATTCTTTATTTAGAATGAAATATGAATTTCAGTAAAGAGCCACTAATCACTCTGTTCCTAATTTCTAATTATTAAAATAAAACCAAGCAAAATGAATAAAAAATTGGATTAAAGGTATGACTTCTTGCCTCAGTCAGCAAAATGGCTTGGCAGGTCCCTGCATTCCTGCATCAATATTGCTACAAATGTATTGGTTCTGATAAATCTATTTATTCAATCATGGTGAAGAATTTTAAAGCACTATCTTATTTTGTAACATGAACCATTTAATTAATCATCCTTAATCTGTATCTATTTCTTGCATCAGTGACTTTCAAGATCTATATTTAGTGATAAATGCAAAATGTGCAACACTGGCATATTTTGCAGCCTGAATGCCTATGTCAAGATGATATTTGTATATTGTGTGTGAACTATTCATTATTTTATAATTTTTGTCCTAGAAAGTTGACAATGAGAGCTGATCTTAATATTCATGAGGGAATCATTGTAGTTAGACCTTGCATTAATTGTGTTATAGTAATTTTCAATGTCCTTGGTCACTATATCAGCCTCCATTTTTATTATCCAGCACTTTAAAATGCGTGCAGGATTCTCTCTTTGCTAGGCACCTTAACAATATCCAAATATATACTGTAACCAGTATCTCAACCATCTTCATTTTTTTAGAAATTTGAAAAGGTTTTCAAAAATCTATTTCATATAAAATATTCTTATTCTTGAAGAATACTACAGTGAGATTCCATTAAAACGGAAAATACATGTAATATTAAGGTTGAGAATGAGGATCAAAGAAATTAATTTGAAAATAACATAGCTATACGATATTATTGTAAGATACAATGAATCAATAAAGGGATGGATAGGATCCAATTGAATAAAACATGGTTATATTTAAAAAAAATGGAATCCATGGATATTCTGTCCGCCTTAAAGAACTGTTTGTTCAGTTAAAGTCTGTTTTCAAGGTACACCTTGAGATGACATATGCATCTCTAAAAACATATTAATGACAAATCATTGATTCACCAAATCGTACATACCATGCATCTTATATATAACATGTGGAAGATCTTAAATTTGGTAATTAATTTTCATGAGAATTCTTCTCTCCTTCTCATGTATGACCACTTCAGAAGCAGTTTACCTTAAGCCTCATTAGGCAATAAAATAGAGTTACCTATCCAGAATTTTCATGGTTATATAAAGTAATTTGATGAATGTATTTGCTGAGAGTAAATCATGAAAATATATCTTTTAATCTTTATAAATATATTCTACATCTTCTCAATTATACATGCCAATCCTTCAAGGATTTATTGATCGGATGGAAATTAACTTTTGATGGAAAACTTGGTAGCTGATTTTTGGGACATGTTGTTACATACATATCTGGCAGCATTCCTCCCTGACATAATTTTAGTAACTTGTCAATATCTGTAGTAAACAGTTCAAACAAGAACTTTTTTACATATGCTTATTGTGATTGATAGAGTAACCATTCATTTCAGTGTATTGTAACCAATATATTTACATCAGTTTTATTTTTCAATGACATCGTAATAAATTAATTTTCCTTGGGAGGCATTTAAAGTATTTTTAACAGGCATTTATCTTTTTAATAGCTGCACCGCATTCAAAATTTTGATGGGAGACCTCAATCTGATCTTATGATCTCAGACTTCTCTTATAGTTAATTTGTCCCTAGTCCTCACCATTTAATATATATTTAGTGAAGTATTTCTTTTGATTCATTCACCAAATGATGATGTCACGACCCCTGCATGTTATGATGAAAAGTCTGAGTTCCATGATCTCCAAGTAAGAAAAGTTTCACCCTCTTCCAAATAATATCAGCAAGCTCTATTCTTCAGCCAAAACTTTTGGTTCATCCCCGTTCTCCCAGGTCATTTATTTTAATAAATGGCAGTAAACCTATTTTATATACAAGTGATGCAAATATTAAAATTTGGTGAACTACTTATGGATCCCTTATCACAAGATCATATTGATTATCCCCTAAAACTTTAATCCTCTCCTTTTTTCGTATACCTTGTCCCTACTGATGTTCTGCTGTTCTAATGTATTTGATTTTGCTTACATGTTATGTAAAGTGTAGTTTTTTGGATACCTCATTACATGCCAAAAAAATTTACAAACTGCAAAAAGATCCCTACCCAAGAATGGAGACCCTTCCTCATTTACTTTTTAAAATTTAAAATAGGTCCAGCATTATATATTGGATTCTGTTGCTCCTAATCATAATATTAGCTGCTGTATTTTTGCATATGTTGTATGTTTGCACAAGCTCTTGCTATCTTGGGCAAAGTTATCTGGGCCTTATGTTGTAAAAATTCTGACAACTTATAATATACTTTGTTCCCCATTTAGGCTTGAGGATAATTCATTTTTACTCCAGGAAGTGTTACTGATAATGATCGAAGGATACTGTTACTCTTATGTGATGCTCTGTTGCTCAATTTCCTTACATTCAGCTAATCTCTTAGTGGCACTCTATAGTTAAATTTTCTACGTAAAGTATGAAAATATCGTATCAGCCATTCATGTTGCTTTTGCAGCTGTGATGGCATAAGTGAAGGATTTAGAACTATAGTGAATACTATTCATACACCAAAAAATATTTTTGATTTCAAATATTTAAAGATTTTCTTATCCGATAATTTATTTAGAAGCACCTTGTATTTTCATGGTTGAAACTATAGGTTATTGTGTCCATTAATTATTGAATAGAAATGTACAGTAAAACCTGTATAAGATGCTATACTGCATAACATCTGGTTTTCTCTGTTTCAGACCCTACCACATGAAACACCTAGTAAAATTACTGCTCATGACTCTCTGCTACCCAATATCCTGCTAATAATGTGGTTTCTAACTCAACTGCCTTTTCATTAAAAAATTTTTATCATGAGCTAACAGAAGTCAATATAAACCATTTCATAAGGTGGTTGGAAGTATCAAAGTCCTTTTTCTTTTGGAAAATATTCTGAAATGATGTTTGTATTGAGAGCAGTCACAATATCATGGAAGAGATATACCACTAACCTTGATATTGGCTTTCAGGTTGTTTGCATATGATTGCTTACTCACAATGCCTTCCTGAGACTATTAGAATTCCTCAATTAGTCTGACTGAAGCAGGATGGAATAAAGGTGATGAGTGACTCAGAAAATTTCAGCAAATTTTAGAGCATTGTATTCATTTCCAGTGGTTGTGTTGAATCACAGCATGCATCAACTTTGATTCTCTCCTCGCCATTATGAAACTCTGCAATCGATTGAAATAATAATGCTGTCCAATGCTTTGCTACCAAACACAGGTAACATATTTCAATCACAGTTTTTCAAATTTACTAATTGCATCTAACATAGACCCTTTGCTCCATCATAGTGTTCCATTAAAAATGCAAAACATTTTTACATTATAAGTCAGGACTCTGATTTGCTTATTCTAGCACCATTAAATTTTTACCAGAAGGAAAATCAAAAACCTCCAATAAGTATGCTTTTCTATAGAATTTGAAGATGACTCCCATTGGTACTTTGACGCTGTGAATGGGAAAATATTATTTCTAAAGTACAGTAGAACCTCAGTCCAAAAATTTCATTTGTTCTGGAAGGCCATTTGTCATCAAAAATGTTCAAAAACTGACACTGATTTTACTGTTAGAATCAATCTAAAATAGATGAGCCTTTTCTGGACCCCAAATGAGTATTTGTTTCAGCCTTTACAATAATAATTTTTCTATATATATATTTGACTGTAATTTCATTATACATACCACCATACCTCTCCTTCTGGCCAATACCTTACCCCTCTGCAAATGGTATATGATGCCTTTCTACATTTTATCCTACAACTGATGACACTGTACTTCTCAATGTAGTTTTACAAATTATTTTCATTTAATCGAATTAGGTTTGCAATTGGGGCTCTATCACCAACACACTAACTACTACTAACCCTGCTTACTTGGTATTGATTACACAACATTGTTTGTCACTCAGGATGTTTAAGTTTGACATATTTGTTCCTTAAACTAATTTATTCATGATGACAGGAATTCATCAGCAGAGGTTCCATTATATTTTATTCTTTATTATGGTGCTTATGATTATCTGTAAAATTTGGTGAGACCTTAATTCAGCAATCTTTCTTAATGAAAATTCTTTTTGTACAGAGGTTTTATTATATTATTATATTCACAGTTCCATGGATAATCTAAGACTTAAGACTTCTTTGAGAAACAAATATTACAGGTAATAAATATTTAATGACAACTCAAATTTTATAGATATTTTATAATTGACCCACTTGAGGTTGTTATATAGGATAAATTTTGCAACTTATTGGGTATTCCACTTGTCAAAATTCCTGTAAAGGTGAAATATTTTTAAATTTTAAAATATCAATTCTCTTCATGTAGCATTTCAGAATCTATGGCTGTGAAAATTATGGATGTCTTCTACATCTACAATTTGATTTTTAAGAGTATTGATGAGGACCTTGGTCAGTTGATGTAGCCTGCAATGCAAAGTAGTAGTTTCACATATTTTTGCTCTTCTGTAACATAAGTTATACAAAAGTTGATGGGTGCCTGGTGTCTTCATCGATAGCAAAATTAATTTCAAGTTTATAAAATTGCCAAAACTTTTCAGGGAAGTTCTTTGCAAGAAATGAATGTGATGTGATTTTTTACTGGTCTTTAACAAAAACTCTGACAAATGTGTGAATAAGAACTGCAAGAAATTGATTGCTCCCCTCAGATATTCTTAAAAGTTTTCATTCATGTATCAGTGAGTAAATGACAACAATTTTGAAGATTTATGATATAGTCTACCTTGGTAGGTGTCATCTCATTTCTATCAGTCTCTTGCTATTATTGAAGAAACTATTACGTGTAAATGTCAGAAAACTGAAAACAGTATTAGTGGCATATTAAGAGGTGTATGCAGATATTTACTAATTTTATAGATATGGTATAAGAAGAAAATGAAAGCTTAGCAAAATATTGAATTGCAATGCAGAGGCCATCAAGAAAGATGCTGTAGAAATTAACATACCTAAATTCAAAGTAAATTTTTGGATAGATTTCTGGATAAAGAAAATGCATTGTCAACTGAAAAGGTTTTAGTTTTATAGTAACAGAATTCTACAGCTGAGACAATAAAAAAATGAAATATTTAATGGCACCTCAAATTTTCTAGATATCTTATAATTGATGCAATTATGTTTGTTATACATGATAAATTTTATAACTTTTTAAATTTTATTTTTTGTCTTGAAAGGAATTAATTTTTTATGAAATTTTTGAGAAATTATTTCTTTTGATAAAGGCTTAACTTTAATATAAAATCCTCCTACTCTTATTAAATTTCAGTAGCCAGAGCTTAATGTCAGAGTAGCACGAATTAATTAGCGAGATTATGATTATTATGGATCCTAATCATATTCTTTAGTTTAAGAAATAATTTCTCATTATTTTTTTCTGTATTGTTTGTTCCTGTCACATCTAGTTTTTTTCTGAAGGCCATTTCTCGGGGTAAACTCCAGAGAAGTACGTACACGTACTTGAATTAACTGTTTTCAGTTGCCCTATGTAGTACATATATATGTATACCTTCGCATTTTATCTTTAAACCTCGATTAGGAGAATTTAAGGTGAAGTTCATATCATCATACTCTCGTTCCTAGTCTCAAGCTTGAAAGCTGAACTGTGAGTACTTCAAATCCAAGCGACGCTGCGGGTACTTCGCGATGAGAAGGCGCAAAGGGCAACGAGCAATGAAAGAGGAATCAGGTCTCTTTGAATGACATGTATATCTTTTGTTCTTCCATAGCTCTTATTTACCAAGCTACGTAAACACTACGGAAAATTATTATGTGATTCATTAATTCATTCATTCATAATGGAAAATTATGTGATTTCATTCATTTTCGCGGAAATTCAGAAGTCTATTCGTTGTAATTTTCTGTAAGTCGGAGGAGAATCTACAGATAAGTTTTGTGGAAAGTGTGTTCGTTGCATGTTACGAAACAGCGGATAACTGATTTCTAGGAAACTATCATCGTAAAAAATATAAATCTCTTTAGTCGCTCTAAAAAATGAAGTTCATTTTAACTAATAATCACTTATAATACATAGATTTCCTGCTTAGCATCACAAACTAAGACCGCTTAAGTCAAATAATAATATTGGAAGTTTATTCGAGGTATTTTGTGTATTTTTTAGGGGAAGTGTTATCCAAAATGAATTTAATCTTGCGATGTGCAAAAATGGCTAAAAATCGTGCAGGACATCGAAACGTATTCAATTCGAAAACCGAAAAAATCTTGAAACCGAAAACCGTTATTAATACTGTTCCTATTTTTGCTCCCCAAAAGTGCATTTTTTACTTAACATTTTCAGAAAAATATAATTTTATAATGGTCGGAGGAAAAGGAACGCTTCGAACTGGTTTGACTTTGCCAGCAGCGAAGCCGGAACTCATGACGGAAAGACTATACGTACTATATGTAGTCTTTCCGCCATGGTGTAATGGATGTTATTTTCTCCTGATTAAATTTTCATCTAAAACTTCGGAAGCGCAAGAATATAACACGTAACAAAAGCCTCACTACCTCGCGGAGAAGATGTGTGTTCTGAGTGACTGATTAACAGTATTTCGCTATCAAGCGGGAAACGAATCGTCATATATTTCGTTCCAGATTTTCCTCAACTATAAAACCAAATATCGTATTGTTCAGTTTTGGCATGACGGAAAGACTACAGATACAGTTGTATTGTCTTTCCACCATGCATTACTCAGAGTGACGTTCATGCTGTATATATTTACACTACTAATTTCTTTTACCCATTTTATTATTTTTAGATCGCTGAGATAAAAGAACTTAAATTAATCATTATAGCGACATAGTGTTCCCCTATGAGGCGCCTTTTTGCCTTTGGAGGTCTCGCAAAGCAGTAGATTCTACGCCCGTGCTTTCTGGATGCCATTTCGTATTCTTTCTTTAGGAATCAACTGCTATCTGAGACTGCACTTTATATGTAACTCTCGCCGAAACTGTGAAAAAACGTGTTGGATAACATCGGAGAACGATAATCGATGATCTGTTACATGGCAAGCGTGTTTTTGAGAGGTGAGGAGAAGACAGGCGCCTGTTTTTTAATTATGAGGATATCTCCTAAAGTAAAACACGACTCGTCAAAGCGACGCCCCTCTCTCGGATTGTCGCGTTAAATATCGCAGTTGCTTTTGTATCTTATAAATTGTCACCTTTACGTACGTTTTTTATGCTTTATTTTGTCCCTACATTGAGCTAAAAATTTCGTAGTTTGAAATAACTTGAGAAATGAACAATGAACTAGAGAAATGCCATCTAATATTTATTCCTTACGCTTACGAGAACCAAATCGTTTCACTTCTCTTATAACATCTATGATACAAAATAGATAGAGCGTTGAAGATGATCTTACTACATCGACTGAAGTTTCTATTATCATGTCACTAAAATATGAATTGAAACGTAAATATGGAATTTTAGATACTCCGCATATTTAGTGTCGCAGAAACTTGAAGTTTATACGCCGATTACAGATAAATTACATCTCAAAGTTAGGTAAGATTTAGAATAAACCATTGGTTTGCATAGATAGTAATATCAATGTTAGCAATTTTTATCGGTTTGAAAAAACCGAACTCTCTTTCCAAAATAAATTGCTGATAAGAAGATGGTTTAGGTTCTGGCTTAGTAAACTACTCGAACTTTCTTATAGAATTAAAAGGTTGGTACGATACATTGAACATCACTATTGTATACAATTTCGGAGATCCTGGGAATTACTGATGCATCAGAAGGAAATTTCTGAAAGTATGATAAGCCATGGGCGTTATATCCTGTATATTTGAATGTTAACCATGTTTGACTAAGATATTACTTAAATTGGATAAATGAGTAGTTTCTCTGGAGGCTGTCATAAACGGAAGAAATATATGTTGGGTGAGAAAATTGAGAAGGTGAGTGAGTGGGTTATACTTTTAAAAGAGGTCGTTGTTCCTACTCAAAGTAACCAATTGGTCAACGAGGAACGCAAGAAATGCCATTACCTATTTTGATTTATCCAAAAATCTGGAATTAACATACCTCTTACCCTTTCGGTTGTTAAATTCATGTGAGTGTATGTATTGCTGTTGCCGTCGTTTCTCACTTCCCTATATCTATCAAAACAGTCCCCCTATTGAAGTCCTGGTGAATTCATTGCTTTAACCACTTCTTCCAATCACTCCTCTATCTTGCTTTTCAAATTTGTCATGGAATGTGGAGAGATGAATAGTTTCTCATAGCCATACATTTTAAATACGAAGGAATATTTTCAATATCACCGAGCGATAAATATGTAGATAGACTATTCATACCACACCACCGCCCATTCATCTCAATCATTAAAATTCTGTCGAAAAATATGAGAGTTACGTAGGGCCAGCCATCAACCGAGGGGAGCAAAATTTCAACATGAGCCTCATATGCGCTTCTTATCCCCGTGTGATACTTACAGGGTTGGAATTACAGGTAAAAAGGCCCTAAAACTATTTCACTAAGTCCCTATTATTTCGCGTATTTTTAACGTTTTCTACATTATAATAATTGTAAACGTGATAATAAACAGTTGAAATATAAACAATGCAAGTAGTTTTGTATGCATTCAAAATTAATTGAAAATTTCACATTCATAGCTTACAGTAGCATTCAATGAGCATTATGACAAAACCTCATTCGCCATATCTTTTTGTGTATTTTAGAACTTGATAAATACGAGAGAAGAACGTTTAAGAACGTAATGGTTTGTGACTGCAACCATTTCAAGAGGAATCCACAGAAGAAATCACGTTTATTCGATTCACACTTCAATGACACCAAAAAAATTCATTTTGGATTCAAAATTAATGTGAAAGATGGTTGTCTCGTATCCGTCATCTTTATTAATTCAGGAAAATCGATCCTAGCACATTTTCTCTCAATTGATTTGGACGGTATATTAAAAATACCAACTGCATAGATGATAAAATTTACTGATTTTTTACCGATCGATTTTTAATTTTGATGCTTATCAAATGAAACAAAATTTATCTAAAATACGCAGAGGATGCCTCAAGACTTCATACTACATATTTACTTATAGATTTTTTATATATTTAAAGTAATAGCGTAGATATGGCCATGAGTTCGCCTTACTTTAACTTTTGTAGATTGCATTCACACAGGCTGTGATAAAACAGGTGATCGATATGGACTCCTTAGGTATATAATTTAAAGGCTAATAACTCTTCTCTTGAACGATGTATAATATTATCTACTATTATAATATATAATACGACCCATTGAAACCGCAGAGTTTTGCAAACGAAGTCGTCGAATTCGAGGTCTATACATTTTGGGTCCGAGCCTGATTCAAACTGCGCGGAAATTTTCTTCCTCCCATCTCAGTCCTAAACATAAGCTGAGAGCGGCTCAGAGGCAGATTTTGCAAAAATTTCCTTCGTCCTGCTTGTGCCTTTCGTCTCAGACTCAAATTTTATGAGGGGACGGGGGTTTGCCTCGGTTTCCTAGGAATAACGGGACCTCGTGTGCGCCGGTTCCCTCGGTGCAAGAAGCAAAGCTAGAATATATACTGATTTGTAATAACCATTTTATAATAACTGAATTCTTGCATTACAACATCCATATTGTTATAATACTATTCTGCTACGCCAATGCCACCAAACTAAGGATACTAATAAATCTTTGCAATATCAATAATGCAAATAAATCCATTTCAACTCTGCAAGCGGAGCCAGGACAGAAGCAGACCATCTCCTCCATGTTTTCCCTCTCTCTCTCTCTCTCACTTCTTAAGGCTCGCTCGGAGGAAATTCACTGCCTGTTATGCGGGTTGCGGCTTAGGTGGTAAGTTTTTTTTGGAACTAGCTGTACATTAGTAGTTTCAAGAAGCATTAAAACAGTGATTTATTTCATAATCGCAGCCCATTTGCACATATTTTCAGTCAACTAGACCTTTGAGTATTTTTATTTCCATATCAATATTTATATATAAACATCCACACATACACTTATCAGTGTTTGAGAAGCAGTTATTATATTTAATTCTTCTTAAAAGGACGCTATATTTTTAAAATGCAAAATCTCCATTGCAGAGCGACACCATGACAATATGAGGTTGTGCATACAATAATGCCACACTGTCATATTTATGATGGCGCACCCAACACGGTAAAATGATAGCGATTCTTAAACTTAAGTTATGTTTAAGACCCGTTACTTCAAAGCTTAGAACTTCCTTTTGTTCATTTCTTTTCTTCGCCGAAGTAGAGAAAATTAAGTACGAAAATTTCAGTAATCTATTCCTTAAACGGTTTTATCATTAGGTAAATATAACAAAATGTGTTAGAAGGCGAGAATAAACATTACATGAATTAGGACAAACGTTGAAACTCCCAGGCCCATTCGGATTATTCTTCGGACCTTCAAAGGTCCCTGGAGCATAGTTTAGGAATCGTATATAGAATAGTGAAATATTTTGCTTCTCAACCTTGCATATATAGTGTTGATGATAAACGGTTTAATTGTACGTAAGTTTAAAACGTGTTAAAGAGAGATAAGTGGGTAGCGGTGTCGCTTTTGGTGAAAGTGGTCCCAGGTTCGATTTCCGTTGGGGACCCATAAATTCGTATTGACCTCGGCTGTCGAATCATTTTACAAAATACGATTGTCTGATTCATTTTAGATGAGAATTTCGTGATATTAGCAACGGAACATTATAAACGATTCTTTTCTAATTGTGGATGAATTCTAGTCTTTAGAAATCTCCTCTTTTCCTTTATTTGCAGAAGTGATAATTATAAGTTTCCCCGAGCGACGTAGAGCGTTGTTACAAGAACAGAGAATTTAAAGTCGCGTATTCCCTTGGAAGTCTAGCTCATACAGTCATATTGCAGATAATTTTATACACAGCGACCATAAGAACATGAGTTTCACGCTAACGACGTTGTTGAAATTCTGGAAGCTAAATCTAAATTGTCGCTACGATACCCCGGTTGAAAATCCCTGCATTTGAACAAGCTCATTATTTTGACAGCTCATTTGAATGATACGAGCAATCGCTTCCTACATAACACTCGGTACATGGAAAAAGCCATGCATAATTTCAGTCTGTTAAAATTTTCTGAGCATTTTCGCAACGAGCGTTTCTACTAAGCGGAAATACCCCATGAGTTGTTGTGGTTAAAGTGATTCAAGTCATTGACATTTTTATTGCGTAAATTTGCGAGAAAGAATGAGAACATTACTTCCTATCTAATTCTACTCTACTGACCCTTCTCGCACTAAGAATTTGCGTGTTTTGGTTGATTTGAGTTTCCGAAATTTATTTAAGATTTTCAAAGGCGCATCCTCATTACCTTTTACCTTATGAAAATTAATGAATTGCACTCCTGTGACGGCGGGGAGACTGAAATGTAAAGTCAAATCCCACATCCCTGCAAAAGAAACCTTGCATGGGAATCGATAAAAAAGGCAGCACATTTAGATTCGAAACGGTCAGCAACTTCTGACATTAACTCTGCTGTACAAATTGAGGTCATGATCCCGAGTTTCTTTCTTGATCTAAAATTATCGTATGCATAAGCCAGATCTTGCAAACAGGTCGAAGTTACGTTCTTCTACGCACGAGTCGCATTCATAAACCCCTTCCTCACTCGGAGATACTCTAGAAGAAAAAGAATTTTATAGAGCGAAAATTCTTCGGATTAATTCAATTCTCCAGATCATAAAATGTAACGAAATCCGCAAGATTAATGGGAGATGAATCTAATAAATATTTTCACTTTGACCCCCGATATGTATTTCGTACGTCATTCACCGAGCAAGAAGGAATTACATCTTCCCTCTTGAAGGCGTCATTTTCATTCAGAGAATTACGCTTCAATGAAATTGACTCATTCCACAATAGTCATATTTTTAGGATTTAGAACTCACTCATTTTCTTCAAGCTCAAAATAGGGCGTAGAATAAGTTCTCGGAATGGTTAAGATTACATGTTATTTTGACAAAGATATATTAGCTGAAGAAACGAAGAGTAATAATTTGTATTTACAGAGAAGAATTTGTAATTACAGAGGTAACTGCCTGCAATCAATAACAGTAAATCCGCTCAGAACACTTCTCCGGGGACCAAATTAATCCGAGTTATAAGTGGGATAGCGTTTTAATCTATACGATGGTAAATGTATAGCAGTTTTTTTACCACTCTATGTTAGAAAATAACTGAGAAGTGTTTGTAGCTTATTAAATTTTAAATAATTGATTTACGCTTGAAACATTCTTTAGTTTACCATATGTGTGTGTGTCCATAGAGTTCGGGAAATATTGCCCTGTAAGACTGGTAACCGTCTCGTCTAATTTTTGAAATTGGTTGACTTTTCGAACAAAGAGAACGCCTTCCTTAATTACTTCATTTTTGTCATATTCACTCCATAATGAAGCAATGTACTAACACAAAGAGGATTAGGGTTGATCAACGGCGATACAAATAATTTTTGTCCATCGGAAGAGACTATAGGCAATTTAGACGGGTTTAAATGTATGTGTAAATTGGCTGTGGAAGATTGAAAGATGGAGTGTCTAGACACGAGGACGGAAGCAAGAAGGACAGTTATTACGATGCAAGAAAATAAAACACAAATGACAAAAATTAGAATTTAGTATATGATAGAGATGAGAAAGATGAAGAATATTACCGTATGGTTTATACTTTAAAAGTAACATGGATAGTGGACATAAAGAGAATAGAAAAAGAGGGATAGCTAAGGATAAGTTGCCTTCTTAGATGCCCCAGAAAGCGATGGATGAATGGAACTTAAGCTCATGCGAGAATTTGCGCTGTTAAGTTAGGAGATCGATGCTTTAGTCAGACTCCAGCATACGCGGCAGGTATAAATAGATTCTGCGAATGAAACCTTTATGATGTGAAGAAGGTGCAGCGCAATGCATTTGTCAAAACTGTTTAGATAAAACAGCGAGCTTTAAGAGCATGCTGTCTGATTAGGGTTACGAATCCTTGGAAGAAAGGAAATTAGATGTTGGGTAACGACTACTAAATAATTCAGAGAAAGGTAAAGTAGGAAGTTTATAGAAGACGTATATAAGTATTATTCGACTTCCCGGTTACTTCAGCCGATCAGACAATGAGATGAGATATAAAAGAAATGGACTCGATGATGAAGTTGTATTTCAGGTTATAATACTGTCTGGGAATTCGCGCAGATAATTATGCCTAAGTAACAAAGAAGGAAGAAGAAGTAATGGGCGATTTCTCTGAAATTCCATGTAATAGTTTCTGTTTTTAGGGGATTTTCATTTTGATGAGATGCTGTAATTTTGTTGCCTTATTTTCACTATCTCTTACCGTAGATAATTGCTTGATTCACAATGTCATTTTAAGATTGAATTCGTGGCGTCAAATTGCAAACAAGAGTTTTTGATCTAGTATTGCGCGAAGAGAATTATTAAGTAGAACGTCTCTACATCCTCTTCGGCTGCGTTTTTGGACTGCATATTACATTTTATACTCCAGTGCCAATAAGCGTGTTCTTAATTTATTTATATCTTTACGTATTTATTCATCCGATGTGAGTAACTCCCGTAAGAACGCATATAAGCAATTTTCGAATATTAATTTCACGCAATTTCCGACGAGATATAATTATGAAATTTGGGAAATCCTTAAAAGTCCATAGGACAAACATATCAATATTTGTTTGTTCAAAGTATCATGCGTTTAACTTCGGAATACTCGAAAATACTCTCATGAGAAATTCACGTTCATTTTGATCGATCGATGACTTATTTTCTGCAGCAAAATTAGATTAGAAAGAATGATCCTGCGAAATGGAGACAAGTAACAAGAGAAAGTAAATTAAATAAAATTCTCATTTTGATCGTAGAATATCGTTTTCGAATCGAGATTGCAAGATGTGGACAAGAATGACGAAAAATTTGTATAATTTCGCTAGCATAAACAAGCCGTACCCTTGACGACTAAGGAGATTGTTGAACTCCTCTCATAAAAAATATATGGGGAAGATAGAGCCATATGAAATGTTTGAAGAAGTAGAGGAACCTAAAAAATGATAGACATTTACATTTATTATGAATTAAATTTAGCTCCGTCCTTTTTGACTGGGGAATTCACTAGTTATACAATGATAGTGGTCCTGGATATAATCCTCGAGAGATTTTCTGCATCATTTCGAAGGGAAACCAATAGCTAGCCGTATTGATGATTAAATAAGGTCCATTTGATAAAAAGTAAAAATGAATGGGTGACCGTTTATGATTCTCATCGAATTACTTCTGACATGAACGCTACAGACGGTTGCAATGACTTTTCATAAACTACTTACTGCCAATTCAATCGACTCCTGAGGAGGGATTTTATCATCAATGGTAATCTACCATCGAATTTAAGGTCTTCATTGATAAATTGAGTTACTCCGCGCGGTACCTTTCCTTCATGAAATGAATATTAACCATGCCACATGAAGATCCTGAGCTGCAATAGGTTGAATGACCGTGGGGAATAATTCTCGGGCATACGACAGATCGTATGATGAATTGGCTCAGCGCTCTTAGTATATATAATGACATTATGAAGATATTTAACTATGCGATGTGATTTTTCTTCAATGGCGGATAAGCGTTCATCATAGGAACTTGGATATGAAAAAGAATACAATGCTTTTGGCAGGGCATCGTCCTGGAATCTCAAACCGAAAAACCCTTATTTCTGCTGTAGTGAAAATCAATCATTAGTCAGAGAACCAAAATTCATTTACCTCAACCAAAACCAAATATGATTAATCATTCCGTTTAGATTTTTGGTTTACTTTCTAAGTTTATGTACTAATCGTTATATTCATTAACCATGAGAAACTGTGTCTAGCAACTAGCTGAAATTAGTTCATAACATTCACATTCAAATAATGATTTTATTCTCATAATTGGATTATACTACTACAATATCAAGACGTTTTTCTAAAAGACAATCAAAGATAATGAAATTAGCAAACAATAAACTCATTGAAATGATCTTAGGGAATTCTTGAATCCGGAGCAACGAACCGGTTTATACCAATTCGACGGTAGCTGACGGAAAAAAACGGAACTAAGAGAAATTTCCCGTTTTCATTGAATTATTCGTAGAACTGAAAAATTACACCACACTTTGAGAGAATTGAGAAAGAACACTAAGAATTAATTCCCTTAAAAACCGATCGGAAAATTTTTGAACAATTGAAGGAACCGTTGTGTAAGATTCTAGAGATACCTCTGTTGATTTTTAGGGGGGATTTTTTAGAAACGAATTCCGTTTACAGGGCGTGTGGGGTCTCTAGTTCCAGAAAAGCGTTGAAAGGTTCGGAGGAAACTTGGAGAGGGCATAAATTTCACATATAAGAAATGTAGACGACTTCTCGGGAGTTGGTGCCAGATGTTTCTGGAGCACAAATTATGTGAGATGCTCCCCACTCCCCGATTTTCAAATGCAGCCATATCGTGTTCTCGCGATGGGACGGAAAGAAAATTTTTGTTTTCTTGAATTCAATGCTTGTATTGCCCGGTACAAGTACATTTCTAAGAAGAGTTGGTTAAATCTTAACCAGATAGAACGTACACCCCATGATCCCCGTTGTAAGCAAATCGTATTTGGTCGTGTCATACCGAAGTCGGAGTTTTCTTGATCTGAAATCAAAATTTGTACGTGATTTCATATACAAGCACGCTGATTAGGTAAAAACGCAACTTTACAATAGATGATTTCGGCAACTCCAGAATGTAAAAAGATACCTCATAGCAAAAAAGCCGGGGAAAATATATTTATTCTGTGGGTAAACATGAGCTTTTCGATTGTGAAAATTTTCTTAAATAAAGAATAAAAATAAGTGGTGCTCTATATAAATTATGGATATTTTTAGCTGAAATGTTATCACAGTTTGAAATTAGTTTCTTATTAATGGTGAAATTTCTGATTAGCCGCTTTTAAGATAAACTGTCCATAAATAAATTGCCCATTATAATAATGATATTTTATTAACCGCAAACAGGAAAACCCCAATCACATGCGATGTATATCCGTAGCTCTGTAACGAACTAACAGCAAATCATTCTAAAGTCGGCGTATACGTTTGTGAGAATTTTAGCGTAAATATTTCTAATAAATTCTAACAATTCGCATTTACCGAATCATGTTAGTATATATTTTCATTCGTTTAAACTGGAATTGAATTCATCATGGTGAGATAGAGTCCTCCCAGAAAGTCAGAATGAGACGACCTTATCCTTATAAGCGTTATGTGCAAGATCTCCGTTTTCCTCCTAAGCCTGTAATAGACCTGTTCAATCGCAAATGAATGTGAAACGAGCCAGTCAAAGAGTCAGTCAGGTGTATCAGTCAGAAGCGATCCCTGTAATTTTCCCTGACCAGTTAGAGGGCACTACCTCTTTACTTGGAAGGGGGTCTCGGCTAAGGATTGACTCTCGCCTGGGCAAGAAACACTCCCCGAATGGGGAATTCTTGATTTGGGAGTGGAATCCTACTCCTACACGAGCTCGGAAAGAGAGTAAAAATTTTCTCTTTCAAGTTCGGTCGGATCCTAATGTTTTATTACTTGGTTTAGAGAAGATCATCAAGTCACGACGCATTTATGAGATCGTGAATTTATTTTCCTTCGCTATTTTCCGAGTGTTTTTCTATCTGAGAGTTTTTTTGCAAATATTATGAGGATATATGTGTAGTAATTTTTCAGCGAGTAAAAGTAGAGCCTGCAAGATATAATACCTAACAGTTCAATGCTTAGCCTTGGTACGTCTTAGATATTTGACGGAGAGGGAAAGATAAAACGCTTTCATAAAACTAAAGAGAGAAAAAATAATACTGCAAACGGTAAATTCACTGCGGTAAAGATAACATAAATGTTGGGAGCAGGAAGTCGTGAAAATAGTCCACAAGAAGCATGGGTTTAGGAGAAAGAGAAAAGTCTCTTCTCAGTACAGGTATCTTAGAAGGAAGAAAAAGATTTACGTTTATTGTCTCAGCATCGCATAAAAGAAGCACAAATTATTATTCAATTGTGTGGAAAGCGGAAATGGAAGGGATAATCTTTCCTTCCCAAGTTATTTCGGCTTCAACCAGAATCCAATAGCCTTTTAGGTCGATAATGTAATCATGGCATCCGCAGTATATTAATATCCGGTTTTCACTCCCATTCAATGATGTTTAATTTCGGTTCGGTTCCGGTTTCTCTCCGTCTGCCATCATCGAATCGGTTCGAATTGGTATCTTTCGCTCCGAACACACTTTCGAAACATTATTTAATGTACTTTTTCAATGAAATTTAATTAAATATTAGAACAGAACCTGTTTTATAAAATGAGAAGAGATAATGATCAAAAGATTAGACCCGATAATAAATTGGAAGGAATCAATCTGTCTGCGTCCACAAATTTTAATAAAAGACACGACCGATTTCGAGTTTAACTCGTCTCAGGTTTTAAATAAAAATACATGTTTTAAATTCAAGTACATCGGGTCTAATGTAGCCAATGCTTTCTGGGGATACTTGGTTTCGAGTTTAACTCATCCTCACCTGATTGTTTCTTTCCAATTCATTATGGAGAAGTTCCAGAAAGCACATTAGACCCGATGTACTTGAATTTAAAACATATATTTTAGTGAGCTGCAAATCGTTTGTATAATTATTTAGTAAAACTAGCATAACTATTATACATATATTTAGTATCAGTTTACTCTCAGTTAAAATAACGTTGGTGGAACCGGAATTCGAAACTAAATCAAATACGGTTTTCGATTTCGGTTCGGGTTCAAAAATTATAAATTTGTGGTTCAGGATCGAGTTTCATTCCGGCAAAACAACAGTTTTTTCGGTTTCGGTTTTCGCTCTGTACCGGTTCGACGTCCTGAATGCAATTATTTACCGTATCAAGCAAACGTACATCGTTTACCTTTATCCTTGCAAACAACTTCGATACAGCTAAGCATTTCGAAATGTTTAACGGAAGTGCGGATGTGGGCTTGATTTTATCTCTCTTAGCATCGCGTTGTAAGCAAACAGATGGTGCAGGGTATGTGCGCAATACAGATAGTAGACGGTCTTTAAACGTTTAATCAAGACGCTCTCCAGTATAAGCTGCTACGAGCCATGATCTCTTGAAATTTCGACGACTACTGGTAGCTTATTTCTAATTTTTAAAAGAGGATCTTCAAAAGATGTAAGGTTTCACCAGTTGATCAGAAGAAGATATCTCCTGTATAAATATCTTTAACAGGGGTAAATTTACATTGTCGGAGTCCTAAGGAGCAAGGACCAGATCTAAGGCTCCATGAAAATTATCGTAGAGTCGCCATTATAAAAAAATTACCCATTTGTTACGAAATACGTATAAATTTCACAGAAACTATATATAACTATAATTTCTACACATTGTCAAAAATATAATTCGTTAAATATATATATATATATATTACAATATATTGAGCCATGTAATATTTCTATTGACTGAGATAAGTAAATGAAAGTAAAAGAAAATTTATATCTTGAAATATGCATGTACCGAACCAAGGAAAGCAAAAATACATCAGCGAATAAGAAAGCTGGATTATTTTACATGCATTACCCTTAAGTTAGAGACTCAAGTTTTCCTTCAAATGTTACGTGTGAAATAGTGTTTAATTTTATTGACAGATCCCGAAAGGAATGACATTTAAATGAAGAAGAGTACTCTTTATTAGGAGTAAAGGGTACATTTTCGTGATTTATAACACACCAATCAAATGAATATTATTATTATGTGAACGCTCTAGGCATCTATATTTAAACAATGGGAAAAAATGTTATCGAGAGTTCCTGAGGACATTTCACTGAGGGCACCCTCATTTCTCTGCCCTCAGCTATCGCCCAATCCAACTTATTGAATACCCTTCTCTGGTATCTTAAAAATTTCAAATGAAAGCTAGCTGTGATATATTACATTTTATATTCAGATAATTATTCGAGTGAATCACAGTTGCACGGACTCTTCACACCGTGGTTAGCACTTCACACCGTTTTAATAATGTCCAATACTTTGTCAATCAATATCTTCACAAAACTCGAAGTTCCACCAGGTATCACTGGAATTAGATTATTATTACATTACCTCTAAGTTAAGATTTATTTAGTCTTCATCGAGTTTTTTAATCCAAATGTAATTTGGAGCTACGGAAAAGAGGATTCGATTACCATAATTGACATCAAATATAGGCTTTCGATCAGTTAAATCATATCATCAATATTGAAGTCAACTTCTTTTCTTTAATTGAGTGCGTCTAATGTTTCCTATTTAACGCTTCTATAGCTTTTCTTTGCTCTCTTTTCCAAGACTGTTAAGATATCGTTAGCCACTGAGGAGCACGAATTTTCCCCGCGTGATTCATCTTTCAATAGATCACTCTCCGCGTCTCGTTCGATGTTTTTTAGGTGAGGATATCACTTTAAGAGATATAAATTATCAAGACATGTTACCGTTGGAGAAAGGGGTGCAGTCTTTTCTGGTTGAAGAAAGAGTAGGTTTGCGTCCTATACGGCCTGGTTATATCAGGAGTTCTTAACCGACTACTATTTTTACATTGAAAGTTTGCTTTGTCTCTTGCCTTCAAGGCTTGGTCGGAGGCATTCCGATTACGCAGTGCTCCTCTTAAACTTACAGATGTTCCTCATTTGCCGAGCAAAGAGATGGAATCTATAAACAAATCGGAAGAAAAGTTTCTATTTCCGTCCTCGCTCACTAGGAAAAGAATGTATTGTTATTCGAACCCTCTGCCGAAATGATCTCGTCGATATTGATTTAGAAGTTAATTTCCCTGCCAAAAACAACAACGAAAGAATCTGAAAAAAAACCTGCTCTTCTGATAATCCTCTGGAGGTTACCACTATGTTGAATTGTCTTTTATCCAATCGTTGAACTTTCTTGCGTTGCTGAATTAATTTCGCCGATTCATGTTTATTATTCTTTTCCTTTCTATATTACTAAAATTTAATGAGTGACAGGATTTTTTTATTGTTAATTTACTTATATGTGGTTTGTTCTTTTCTAACTTCCCACGAAATAATAAATCAATGAAACCCTATCCAATGTATTTATTATTTTCCGTTAATTATTATTTTCAGGGTGGTAAAGCTCTTCGATATTGTTGTTTAATTGAATACACGATAACTTTGCACCAGTCTTACAATAAGTCTACATAAACACTTTGCAGTCTTTAAAGTTGCCCCTAGACTCAGTTGCTGTTATAGATCGTTAGAGGAAAGTGGATTTTTTACGGTGGTCCTAGCATCTACTAGTATTTCCCTGATTTTTTTATTCCCGTGACTTATTTTTCTGCTTCAGTAGCATAATATGCTAGATATCGCTGATGTTTTCTGCTTCAGTAGCATAATATGCTAGATATCGCTGATGTATCGTTTTAGTAATTTCTTGGAATGTATGACACCTCGACGCACTAATGGATTTTCACACGAAATATTCGAGATGCAAACTTCATTCAATCTGCATTTTTGTACTAGTATTGTTATAATTGCTTCGAAAGCTGAGAACGTTTTTAGGAGCTGCTCCGCTTTAAGAACTAGAGGTACCAAGGTACACTAACGTATAGCAAGAAAGGTTACACAGATGGAAAGCTTTGGAATGGAAATATTTGGAAACCCGGAAACACTTCCATATTTCTTGAAGTATAGGAAAGGAAGATCGCAACAAATTCCCGATTAACGTAAGAAATCACTATTTTATTTTCATTCTACCATGGTAGAATTCAACCCGAAATCGCTCATACTTGTTCGCCATTGCTATTACACTATACTGAAATTTTTTTAATAAGGTTTCGTCAACGTTCTTTTTCAATGTATATGTTGCAATAGAGCGCGCCATTCTCACATAAGAAATACACGCTGCAATAAGAAATGTATTGTGTTTTCATGATGCTAGGCAGAGATTAACCTGAGCTCAAGAGTCGCGCTGAGGCGAGGACTCATGTGAGTGATGCCAATTCAGTTTTCTTTTACGTGACAAATCCAGAGTTTTCTGAAGATTTATGTCGCAAGAATTCTGCACGCCGACTATCGCATATTTCAGCGTGTATTTTTACTTCTTTTAGTGCAAAGGTTAAGCATTGAACACAACTGGGAAGGAAATATATTAGAATTGCTAAACTTTTCTGCCGAGAAGCGTTAAAATATTCAAAAATAAACCTCTAGAGCAATGTTAATTTGCATGTGACCCTCGCGGTCGTATTTTCCACTCACTGCAAACTATTCATTATGCATGTGACTACATGATCATCTCTCACCATGAATAGTTCGATCTACCATGTATATTACTTTTCTTGCTTTTATATATTTTTGTCTTACGACGTGTACATTATGCTGAGTCTCTCTGTCGCTTAGTATAAATATTTCAAATATGTAAATGTATATTTCTATTAGTGTGCTAATTTATCGTATAAATTGACGTGAAATATGATAATGTATCAATTTAATGTATAACGTTATGTAAATGTATGCCTATGGAAGGTTTTAGATAGGTTTCCATTTCGATTTTTGTCGAATACCGGGCAAAGTTAAAAATTAGTATTCTTAAATTATAATAAGCAAATTAGATACACCTTGGGCTTTGCCACCTGATCAGATGGCCGGATGATCAAAATGTATATGTAAAATACACGATAACTCGCAAATTAATTTATTAATCTCTTGATCTTTGTAAAATCTGAGTTGAGATGAAGTTTGTCCTAAAGTTGAGTACTGTACTTCGACGCATCGTCTTCGCTTGAGTCGATTAACCGAGTTTCTCTTCTTCTCGTCCCAGGAATTACTTCATATCGCGACCTGGGAATTAAGCGACGAAATTTCCGTAAGATGCCGTGGAAATTTGGTTTCGTGTTATGAACCGCGGTTAGGAACGGATTTAGTTCGTAAGCTTAAACACGACTGATATTTCTAGAGAGATGCAAGGAATAGACGCAGCTTAGAGAATGCTTCGCCTTGAAGCGAGCACTTCTTATCGAATCAAACTGCCGTAATGGAAAGAGTCGTCGACAAAGACCCCTGTGTACTCGGAGGTCGGCTCTTATATGGGGGGTTACGAAGTGCGAGACAATGCGGGAGCATTCTAGAATAGCAAACTTAGATAATGTTATTTACGATTGTCCCAAACAATCCAGCACTTGTGGCTCCTTCGCCTATGGCTTCATTCTGTACCAATAGACTGAAATGGCTCTTTTGGGAATTGAGAACTCCACCAGATTTTCTCTCTTGCTTCCAACCTAAACTATTAGTACTCGGTTATTGCTGCCATGTCTTGTTGAATAGAATGTTCGTCTTCATTTTTCTATAGCTACAGGATGGAAAAATCCTTCATTTACTTTTTTTCCTGTCTCGTTCATTTCTGTTATGATATGAGTGCTACTGAGATATTGGTGACTTTTAAGAATGGAATTCTTTTCAATAATTCGTTATTGAACGGTATGAAAAGTGTCATTCATAGCGTTATCGTGTTGTATTGCTGTGAACTTATTCCACTCATACTATTCTGGCATAGTGAGGAAAGAAAGGAAAACTGCCTACTCGCCTCATCCTACATTTTCTCAACTATCCAAAGTTTTTTGTAGCTAATGGTGGAGGTTTTGAGGTTACAGCTAACCATTGGCCAGCCAGGTTACAGATAGTCATTGGATTCGAAATTTCGATTATTATAAAGGCTGATCTATCCAGATTTAATTACAATAGTTAATTTAGGTAATGTATCAATTTAATTCTCATATTTGAAAATGTTCCCAATTTGGTTGCAGGAGGGATACGTAACGAAGGAATAAATTATTGAAAAGAATCCCAAGTATGCACGTACATACATACAAGGATTTGCGGTACTTAAGGTTACCTGCAGAGTAATTCATTCCGGGAGTTATTTTTTTAAATTTAGTAGTTGGAAATTCTAAGAGTTTTTTTTCATCCATGAAATATCTGACGTAAGCGATGCATTGCACTTGTTTTTATTACTGAGTGAGTTATTTGCATTCCAAATTATTCTTGTAGTGTTGTGTACCATTAGTTCAATAACATTAGCATAAATGAAACTTCGGATGGAACGCTCTAAATGCACCAAATTTCTGGAGGATGCCGAGATAAGTGGAATTCCTAGAGGTATTACTTCCACGAGGCTCATTTTTCAAGCTCATCTTTTTCTAGTTTTCAAAATATAAAAATTTAAAAACTCGTGATGCTGAACGGAAATGAAATCTAAGCAAGTATTTTTATTAAGTCAATTCTAGGGATGAGACTTGATATTTATAAACAGTTTATAAACATAATAGGAGTTGATGTGGGTTGTGTTTCACCGACAGAAATATTGGCTTATTTACTATGTTTAACTATAAATTTATCACCATTCAACATGCCTTGCTCGTAAGAAATCGGAACAGATGTTGGATGTTTGTCTCAGCTATTTCTCTCAGTTTGTCTGGCTATTTTTTGTTCCGGACCAGTAATGTCATCTGAATTTCAAGGATCCACAGAAATAATAAACCAGCGCACGATCATAGTAAACAAAATGCCATAGCGCGTTCCAGTTTTTATAGTCAGTGATGATGGATTACATGGGAATGACATACGATGTATTTTTCTTCGTATTGAAAGAGTAGCTTCAATCCAGTTCCTCTCGTTGCGGAGTTTATAGAGGAGACGATAAAAATTCGTAGCTTACATAAAAAGATTTCAACTGCCCTTTTCAGCTTCAACTGACTAGAAAAACTGTCCCGCAGCTTAGAAAAGTTTAGTAACTTAATGCAAAAGGGTGCATCACCAGCCCCACTAAATATAATTTTACTGGTAAGAATCTACATTCTGATTGCTCTTTTAATAAAAAGGAAACCCCTCGTGACCTCAGTCGATAGTGGGACGTGTTATCTGTCATCAACGACGTCGGACGAAATTTCTTAACTGATCTTTCGTTATTCTCAAGGCTTAAAAGAGGTGAGTTAAACCCGCGGGCCGCATACGGCTCTTTGACCGATTTCGTGCGGTCCGGTAGATTGATCCTTCCATAAGTTTCATTAAATTTTATACCCAACTCTTGATAATATAAAATGGTAAAAGTAAATGCTTGTTAGAATACGTTCTAAGAAACGAGCCGGTATACTTTATATGTAACGAAAATTGACAATAAAACGAATTCTTGTCATGAAATATTATTAATTTCACAATTCAACTTGGTAGGTAGTCTGTAGACCGAGAATTCTTCATAGGAGCCGTTGCAGCTTAACGTAAAAGGTTGGAAATCACTGATCTAAAGCCTAGAGGAGAGCAGCAGTTAAAGCAAGAGAGCAAAAAGTCTTATGAGAACACTTAACATACTGGATGAATTGCTCGAATTTCACCCTCGAGGAAACTTCAGAGTTTTAGTCCCAAAATTTATTTTTCAACTTGAGATTCTAACTTTGCCAATACGTTCTCTTTGGGGTCAGTCAGTAAATCTTAAAGGAGAAAAAGAGTTTTAATATTCTCGTTTATCAGTACGGAGCAGTGATAACAGTAGGAGATAAATATGTCGGCCAAATTATCAAGATTTTGAGTTTGTCAATTACCAAGAAGTATATATAGATCACACATACAGACTTGCGAATTTTAAATTCCCCGTTTTAGAATCTTTGATAGGAGATCTTTATATTTTAGTGTTTCACTCCGATAAGAGTAACTTTCAATTTCCTAATCGGAAATGGGTAATTAGTGAATCGCCGGGGTTTTAGACTTCCTTCCCCTAATACAATTTAAGAATTTAAATTTAAATCAACACTTCCTGGGCGTAACTTTATCACATCTTATTTTCTAACAAATTACATTTTTTAAAATTTTGTTTTCTATAAATCTTTCGTGTTGTAATTCCTTCCAATAATCCTCTATCTACATCGGCATTATAGAGACATTAATTTTTATATATTTAAGAAAATAATCTTCGGCCTAAGTATAGAATATAATTTCTGAAGATGATAATTAGTTGGAAAAGAAAAGCAAGAGAAAAAATCGAGTGAGCGATCTAGGCATTCGAGCCGTATTACTTATTGTTAGAATTATGTCGTGAAAATGAAACTTGAGTTCAAATGCAGTATTCGAGTATTACGTCAGTCTTGCTACAACATTGATTGAAATTATAATCCTTTTGTTTTTCATTTGACTGAATAAAATGCCAGAAGTTGCGCACGAAATCGAAAGCGACAAATAGTTTCCTCTTAGGGGTAATTTAAAGATATGTAAGTTAAAATATTTAATGAATTGCATACTTCATTAAGCAGACAGGCGACCAGACATTTGAATAGCCAAATACTCGATAACTTTTCTTGTAGGGATATTATTTGTTGCCTGTTAATGGAATGATATTAGGGGTATTTTTTATTCGTGGTATAACCTCAGGTTGTTTGGATCCCTGGTTTAATGTGAATTTGTATTTTAGAATTCTATTTGTTTATTTTCCTATGATACTATAAAATTTTACGCTTTATTCGACGAGAAAGTAACTTGGACGCGTAGTAAAAATATAGAATAATAAGGAATGAAATTCTCCAGATAATTTCCTTTGATTTATCGGGAATCGGTAATAACAGTCATAATTTAAGTTTCCGTTTTAAATTTTGGGGGTGATGATATTTATTGCACATAGACGCGTCTTACCAACTCTGCGACCAAGGTTATGATGTGCATTCGAACGCAATTTTAATAATGAATGAAAGCCTACTTTGATGAATGTTATTTCTAGAAAATACTTCGTCGGCAGCTGTGCGATATCCCTTCCTGCGGACCGGTGCACGTCCCAGAGAAACCACTTGAGTCAGATGATACGTATCACGATCCCTCATGACCCCCAAGACACGCATAAAAACGCGACAACGCTTCCCTGCAAAAAAATTCTCGGATGGCCTGATGTGTTGCATACAGCGGAAGCCCTATGAGTGCACTAAGTGGAATTACGTTCCCTCGCCTCAGAGCTCATCTCATGAAGCTTCTCACTTGTCTACCGTCTGCATCACCAATCGGAAAAGGTCTTTTTTTTTCCTCAATGGTGAGATAATGAATACGATCATAGCTCCATTCAGGATTCTGATCTTGAGCTAGCTGAGGTTCTCATTCATGCAGGAACCCCAATGACTTTTTATCTCTCAATACATATTTTTTCAATTTTTTAAGATGGATGCGGCTCGTTCGTGGGCTTTTTACTTCAAGTAAGAACTTTTGCGTGTGTTGAGTAATTTTACATGGTCCATATATACAATAAGTCACATAATTTATTTATTATCATTTCATGAGTATAAATAAGCACATGGTGGCATCTTTCTATACAGTGGCGCATCCAAAAAAATTTTATGGGCGTCCATCTGCCCAATCTTTACCATAAAAGTGTGACCAAAATTTTATTTTAATAAATATATTCTCAATTTTATATTTTATTTATATGCACAGATCAAAGAGCCTTTCTTTTATCTTTGGTCTAGTCACACTCAAATAGGAAAATGATGTAACACCATTTTCCTATTTATCCAATTGCTTTCACCATGTGACTGTGTCTTGCCAATTAAAGATTAATTTGGGTTTTGTATAGTTCAGGAGGGGCCAAGGTCCCTTTAGCCCCCCTCGTGGGTGTGCCTGTTTCTATATAAAGTAAATTCTAATTTACTTAAAGTCGTTGATGAAAATACTGCTTTATCGTTATTCTTGTCGCAATAAAACGATCGCATTTTCCAAGGCCCGTAATTATATTCAATTTACAACAAAATGGCCACTTTTAACTATATACATTATGGATCTTTGCATTTTTATCCTCTGATATCTTATATCTACCACTGATTCTGATTGACTTCAACCTCCGAAAGTCAAGCAAGGAATCCGTGCTCATACAAGTTTCATATACCTTCAGAGTATTAAGGAGAAGAAAGATTTTAGAGAGCAGCGGTGCCTCGTTTCGTATTCGAGCATGAGAGAATGAGATAAGGTTGATTGGAGACCCATCCTCTACGTGGTTTGTATAATTATCCCAGAATAAATCAATCCCGCTGAAACTAACTGCGGCTAAAGTAAACGCCGCTGTAAAGCGTGCCAGAGGCGAGAAACTCTTTCGAAACGCGAGTTTGTTGATGGTTGGCGTGTTTATTCGTAAATTGATTCGGTAGCAACTTATCTAATCTTTCAGAGCAAAAGATGGGAAAGGAGAGGTTAGCAGCAAAAAACGCTGGCTGGCGTTTTCCTTCGTCCTGCTTCATCCATAACGGGGCTTCTCCTCTTAACTATCGCCCAATTTATAAGGGCCTTTCCTAATCGTTCTTATGAAAGCAAGGAAATGCTACGTGTTTACGGCATTCAATGGGATTCTTGTGTTCGGTTATTCAAAGCGACGGTTTAGGGTCATGCTATCATATCTCGATGAATGGAATAATTTTTCTTTCGGTGCAGGATATGGGAAGATATATCATTCATTTACTTCTTCAATCTCTTGCTCATGGTTGTGATATGAAACATACAGAGTGATGCTGAATTATGCCAGTTATTTTTATCTTTCCTTGCAGTGAAAAGTGTTATTTATAGGACGTGGTATTTTCCTATTGTGTGTCTCTGCGAGAAAAACAAGACCTAACTACCTATCTCGTCATCTTGTCATTTACTATTTACAAATTCTTGCAGATATTATAAACACATATATTTAATCTGTTTCTTGTT
This sequence comes from Pachydiplax longipennis, assembly GCA_036926295.1. Taxonomy (NCBI): domain Eukaryota; kingdom Metazoa; phylum Arthropoda; class Insecta; order Odonata; family Libellulidae; genus Pachydiplax; species Pachydiplax longipennis. The sequence continues at coordinate 21,867,008 of JAVFKF010000026.1, read as the reverse complement.
AATACGTTTCATCAAATCGAAACAAAATTTATACAAATGCTTCGCTTGCTTGAAGTGTATCGTATCGCTGTGGAATCAATGTTCCGTTGGCGAGTATGTGATCGGCAAATTGGTACTTGGAATTGCCGCGAGCGTAATCGAATCATCACAAACTTTAATGGGGGTTTGGAAGATTTTATTCGTGTAAATTCAAAACAAAACCATTGCAATCCAAAGAAGTACCAGGAAAAGAGATCCAATGATTGTGATGCCCAAATACTACCGATTGTATAAAAGACAGACTCGCCAATTATCAGGATTTGCTGATTAATTTCCATCTCTGAAACATATCCATGGAAATAATAAGACGAAACTATGGAACGCTACATAACCTCCCATTAGGATTTCTCGTATTTCGACTAAAGCTTTTTTTTCTTGCAAGTCGAATAGCACATCAATCTGTTCACATACACACTTCTAACGATACGTTTAGCTATTCCTTCACGTTCGTCGATGTACGAAAATTTACCTGAAAATCATTTCGCGAAATCACGAAACACTTGGACGAATGCTTATAAGAAAGATGGGTCGTTTAATTTAATTGGTTTAGCCAGTCCGTCTGTCTGATAAAATTTTTCGTGTGGCTGCGATTAAAGCGGGAAAAGCCTTTTATAATCCCCAAATTCTTCGCCCCTTAAATCTAATTTTCGCTCCCTTGAAGTAATTTTCCGCCCGTTGAGAATCGGATCCCTGAAGAGAAAAAGCGAATTACGAAAATCCCTTGGGTTTTTTAAGCGTAGCAGAATTTTTCGAGATGAAAGAAAGCCTACAACTAGTGGATTACCGTGGAAATACAGCGTGCAGATGGGAAAGATAGAGTGCCATCCATTTTATCAGTGCGGTGCGATGCGATTTTATCTAAGCGGTGAACGAGGCAGGCATAGCGGGAAGGTACTCCAATCGTAGGTACACCCTAAGTGCATGCCGTACTTCACAATCTGTGCGGGAAGCGCTCGTGTTTCAGAATCGAAGTTCGAGTATTGAGTACTCTTAGTAGTTAAATTTAGTATCATTTTCCGACTACGTCTGGAGTATTTGACTGAGCATTTAGTACTAAAATCTAGTTGGAAATTCTCTAATGATGATTTTCTTTACACCCTGGGAGGGATGAATGAGCTTTTCTGACCAGACAAATAGGAATAAATTCACAATGGATTATTATTGTTAATGGTTCAAATAATATATCTCAGAATTACTTGTCGATGCTATTTTTATGAAAAATTTCCGTTTATTTCAAATATTTTATTAGGACACGAAGGAATTTGAACACAATTTTATTAAATGACCGAGTACTTTAAAAATATTAGTCGATTAATGAGAGATAATGGTGCTTTAAATTATATAGTATATATTCACATTATCTCTTCTGTGATGATTTTTATAAGCATGCATCACCTATAAGAGGTAGCTAAACTATAAATAGTACTTCTAGGAAAACTCGTGTACCCTGGTACCTAAGTAGTTCATAATGGTTACTCGGTGAAACGGGTTGTTGAAAATCCAAGTATTTTAGAGTTCCCGTCTACAAAATTTTCATTCAATTTCGTATCATAAAGCATAATGAATCGAGTGAAAAATCTGTAAACTTTGGTCCTAATCCACCCTGATTGTAGAAGACTATACTCATCTTAAATACCGTAGCAATAACTATTTTATATTTATTTTTTATTCTTTAGATACTGCAAAATTCACTTTCTGCGGCCCGCGAATCCTTCATTTGAAAAAAGCGGCCCTGCTGAGGTTGAAGCTTGGATACCCCTGCAATGGCTCGTATGCTTTTTCATTGTAGCGCCAGAATAGCTAAAGCTGAAAGATATTGATGTCCAAAATGGCTAAATGATTGCATAATGGTACTGTGACGTCATTCCAGCTCCCTATAAAAACAAACGATCGTAGTCATGGTGATTGATGATTTTTCTGCCGAACCTGCGTAATTCATTACAGAAAGCACTTCTTTTTTCGCGTTTTCATCTCACTAATACTTCGAGCTGTAACGTTTTCATCATTGAGTGGAAGTAATTAGCTTAGATGAAATGACGTAACCGTCTCATGGTTATATGGCCCTAAATTCGTGACGAATAAATTCCAAGCTAGAACAGCAGATTAATGCGAATGTAATTTTGAAACGATCAGGATACACATATATACGGCAAGATCTGATAAGGAGGATTTTCTAATAAGAACGTAAAATATGCGCCATGCCAATTTAAACTAACGATGAAATATGTGATTTATAAAAATGAGAATCGTGAGCAGTTATTAAGACGGCTGAATTCATGTAGCCGTGTTCTCAGTTTTTATTTTATCGCAACTTTCATCTCCATCCAATCATTTTCATCAGTACAATAAATCTGTATAGTAAATAAGAAAAGTATATAAGTCCTACCGAAAGTAATATTAAGATATGCCGTCGTGAGTTATACTTTGCTGAGGCTTGCGGCTTTAACTTCACTTAATAATGATCTGGTTCTAAAAATGGCATTGTTTAAGGATATTTATATCTTAAAAATTTTGGTTTGTATTGAGAAATCATTCCTTTCATAACAAAAATTTTCCTATTTTTGCTTGCAAAGATTTGAAAAAGTTAGAATTAGAAACTTACTTATTTTATATTCTTTATCTTTCTTAGGCTCCTTCCCTGCTATCCTCCATTAACTAGCGTGCTGTGAATGAGGCCTACGATGCAAATGATACATGAACATTCTCTTTTATTACAGCATCGAATTATTCTTAAAATATTTCATGGTTGGGTTCTCAAATTATGCAATGTGAGCCTCAAAGCAAACTGCACTGCCGCACCGTAATTTTAAGTTTATGTTGGGAGAATCGAGAGAATCTTGAGAGTGTTAGCTTCCATATGCTGCAGCCAGCGTTTCCCTCTCCGCAGCTGTTTCTGCATCATCTCATAGGCCTCGTACCAAGGAGCCAAAGCGAGGGGTATAATTAGAAAAATACTGTACATATAGTCTGTACTGTACAGTACTATCAGAATTGGCTTAGCAATTCTCCCCAATCTCTGTAAGCAATTGTCCCCGGCGAAGAACTATTGTTGATGGATTTGTCCAAGAGCAGAGTTCAGGGATGAACTATTGGAAATAGCTTGACGAATTAAAAATCATTGACTAGAACTCTCCCATTCGCTTTAATTCCGATTAAAAAAGGTTGGAAAAAATTACAGGGGGAGTTTTGGACGGATAGTGGAAAGGACACCATAATCTCAGCCTCTTGCGGGAGCCATTATGTTTGAGTCCGTCCTGGGGAAGATATGCTAAAAATATAACAACTTATAAGGATTTTTGTATGTTGTATGTATTTATGCTGGGGGGCATCGAACCAGAACTGAAACTAAAGTCAAAACCGGGAAACCGTTATTTTTACCGGACTGATAACAGAACCCTTAATGAAAACTTGATATTCTTGAACTCGAACCTAAACCGCACATTAATGTTTATTGTCTTCTAATTTTTTTGTTCCAGACAATACCATTTTCAATTAGTATAAATGGAAAGGCTTTAGTAGACATGTATAATAGCAACTTGCAACTAACTGAATTTAATCCATTTAATTGACTGATTTAATCTGATCTAATGTTCTGATCATTATTTTCTTGGTATCCCAGCTTCTAAAACTTAATATAATATAATATAATATAATATAATATAATATAATATAATATAATATAATATAATATAATATAATATAATATAATATAATATAATATAATATAATATAATATAATATAATATAACATAACATAAAATAACATTATATAATATCACATATAGATGTGATATGATACGATATGATATGATATAGTGTAATGTAATATAATATACAATAGAAAAAAGTACAAGAAATAAAATAATCTTCGAAACGGTGCAATATTTTATTTCACGGAGCAAAAAAAAATCCAAACGCCAACAGATGTAGCTGAGCCAGACTTGGTTTTTCATTGAGTCGGAGCGAAAGCTGGAACGAAAAATATTTCGGTTCGATGTCCTGCTCTTTACTCACGACATAAGTTTAGCCATTCCTCTGAAGCATAAGAATTGGTCTCATTACTAAAATCTCTAATAGAGATTCAGTCAGAGTTAGTCTGATATGAGCTCTCAACAGTGGCCCAATTTAAACGCGTAGCATCAACTGCGAATGAAGCTTAGAGCTTTCGCCTGTCTCAGCAGCCGTTTTAATCTGCCATCGTATTAAAATATGATAGTTCACTCACTCTATATGATCTCCAATACGATCATATGCACGTCAGCTGTGGTTGCTTCTGGTCTGAGGCCGTCGGCCTAACGGGAGACCAGTGGTGAGACCAGAGGATTTACACGACATTGAGGTAATATTTTTTTCTTATGAAGGTATTGAAGGAGCTGTCCACCACAAAATAACGGTAACTCATAAGAAGGAAAGAGGTGCATTGAAGGTCATAATCAAGATGATCAATTATCTCGTTGCGTTTTTAACATATTTAGAATATGTATTTCACGTAAAATGTTGAACTATTCGTTGATCACTGACAATAGTCTCTATGCATTCCTACTAAGAGCGTAGCAAACTGGGTAAAAAATCAGCATGGCATAGAAAATGTGATTAACCCGACAAGGAGCACATAAATTCGAATACTAAATATCTTAGGACCTCGAAACATTAAATTTGATAAAAACGCTATTTCGCATGACTAATCATCCACACTTTTTGTGAAAATTAGCGCAAATTAAAGGCGCAGAACCAGGAATTACCAAGGTCGCGAAAAATCTAAGTACACTACTGATCCCTGCGATGTTTTCCAAGTGATTTACATATCTTCAGTCAGTTATTCCTACTTCAAACATTAGGGCATTATTTTCTGTAATATCGAATCAACGTGGAAAGTCATATCACGGAATTGTGATTCTGTTCTGGAACTTGTGAAGTTCAGGTTTTAGAATTCCGTGATATATCCGTTTTCTTTTTCTATCGATATATTCTACAACTGAGCTCCAATGCCTATTGCATAACTCTTCGTACAACTATGAGAACTAATTCGTTATCCAACTTTTATCTCATTTTGATTGTGCCTAATACGCTGTAGTTCCTAATGGATTTTATGTGCATACATACTCTTAAAACTTATCGTGCGAAATAACAAAAATCACGCGTCATTACCACCTAGACCCCTGCGGCTGTAAAAGACTTTCGTAGTAATCGAAGTTGCAAAAGCATGGGAGTGATCGTGTGCTGTGAACATTTTTTATAGTCATTTTTTATTTAATCTATCGTGAAGAACATTTTTCAATGATGATCTACGTCTTAAATTTCAATGCTCCTTTCTTCAACGAATGATTTCCTCAAGCTTCGTTTTCTATTGGATAAATGTTGACACCAGAGACCGATATCTCTGTGGGTGTGTAAATTATACTCCTGCATAATATCTTAAAATCTCATGATAGCGTGCAACGCGTTTTTCCCGCAAGAAATACTCATAATCGATCGATGAGCATAAAACCTTCACTTCTACTATTTCAATAGAACTTTCAATGCTTTCGATGATTTCTGATCCGCAAGTACCGCGGAAAATTGAAGTAGGAACGACCTCATTTTTAAAGATATATTATCATTATCACAAATTTAGATAAGTGGAGAAATAAAAGTATGCTGATAACTGTACATCGGCCATGAAAGAACATTACAGAAGGCAGTGATATCATTGCCATAACGTATTTTTTCGAAACATTCAGCCGATAAAATGTCGCTTAAGTTTCTATCCTCGAAGAACTTTGAACGGCTTTAGTTCCGCAGCATGGCTGATTTATTACCATCAACACCAAAAGGGATGTTGAGCTTTGACATGAATAAGTTCAATATTTATCTTTCAGGAAGGGAATTTCCTCCCTCATTGATTCCTTCCTTTCATTCATTTCCTCTCCTTAATAAATATGAGAGAAAGTTTGCTAGCACTTAACGAAGGAGCTATTTGTGGGTTACATTCCGGTCGTCCGGAGGAATCGATGAATTTTACTAAGTCGCATAGCTGAATCGATATTTCTGGGGAGCATTGTGTTTCAAACTGCAGTAATTTTTAAAATGTTGCGGGATTACGATGTTCAATGAACGATGGGCTATGGATTTTATCCAAGAACTGCCGTAGCGTACTTGGGTTTTTGGTGCCCTTGCAATTACATGCCTCCGTGCCTCCCCCCGGAATAAAACTTTTATAATTGTTGATATCATTTCTGAATAATTCTTCCTGGTCATTTCAACAAGTATCTACAATACGAGATGAACGTTTTGAACATGTATAATAGTGCAATCGATTGAATGTGGTCAGATCAGGCGCCCGTCTGACCACGACGCCTTTGGAAATTGTTCCAACACCAAATGCTTGGTCCGCTGTATTTTATGTAGAAAAAAAAACAATATTATGTGTGACAATAGTTCTTATTATTAGGGTTTCTCCCCCTTTACTTAAATCTTTCTATTGCGCTAAGTTTGCGGTTATCGCGGCGTCGTCAGTAATGATGTATCGACGGTTTACGGCTATGATCTCGGCTTCTTGAAGATTCAACTTCGATTAAACGTCGAAAATATCATTACTAAAGACGCTGCGATACTCGCTAACTCAGCTCCATGGAATCTATACGTAGACAAAGCCAACGCTTCATATATTTTTCTGTAAATTCCTGATGTAAACGCAACCTGTACTGCGGTTGTCTGATTCTAGAGGCTTCACAGACAGGCATGTGCGTATATAGTCCGAAGAAAATCAGATGGATTATGGATGCGAAAATGAAGGATTGATTATTTTTCCGCGGGAAATCGATAAAAAGTCAATTCTGCTAGCGAGGTTTTTGTTACATTCCAAACCTCTTATTATATTTCATTTTGAAATTTTCATTCTCCCTAGTTCCATTATCTATTAAACTCTTCGATATCACTTTATTTCAGTGCATTCCAAATCAAATTTTCCGGATTAAAATTTTATATAGGTTGATGTAAAATTTATTAAAAAATGCTATATGATAAGATAAGGGAACCTTGGTGCAGTTTCACGAGAGATCGGTCATATATCAATGGAATCAGCGGAAATGCATTTGAACAAAGACTACTGAAACTAAAATTACTTAAAACTTCGTTTCCACAAAATGTGATGCAAGAGATATACATAACATTTCAAAACAAACCCACGGGAGTAAATATATCCATTGTATTTTTAATCCTGGTATACATTACGTAAACGACCATCTCAAAAAAGAATATATTAATACTCATATGAATGAAAAGCTAGGTTATAAAGCATTTCCTGAAGTTTGCTACTGATTTAGGTGATAATATATTTGATTAAAAAAACCGCAATAGGAGGAGTGTTATCATACCATGTAATTATAATGTGTAGTAATTAAATTTTACCATTCTCTGGTAAAAAATCAATTAAGTGGAAATTTTCTTCCGGTCTTTGGAGTACATTTCTAATTCATATTTTTAAATTAAGAAGAAAAAATACATCGATTTATTGATGCGTCCTGCCTGAAGTTTCAGAACGCAAATTTCGTTCTTACTTCACTTTTCGGGGAATATCTCTAAAAAGATTATTGCAAAGAGTTCCTGTATCAGGTAATAGCAACAAATGTGAAATATTTGCGGTTGTCTTAAGCGCTGAACGTAAAACCGATAGTACGTGCTTAACCATTCATTTATGCGTACTTCACAGTTACAATCACACACCGGTGGTGTCTCTGGTGTCGTTGACTCGAACCACTTGAAGCCCCTCTCTAGCTTTTGCTTTCAGTGTCACCCTCGGGAGCGATGGCCAAGAACAATGTAGAAGTTCAAGTATTTGAAACTGATTTTGCCGTTCTTCTGCGTGAATCTGTTACCTATGAAATAAAAATGGAGCCTAAATCAAGTAGTAAGTTAGTGAGTGTCGTCCTCATATGTGTTATTCTTGCAGTGAGCGGTATTGTGTATTTTGGCTACTTTTGCCCCGACCAAGTATGCGCTCTGACAACCAAAGAAACAGGATGGGCGGATTGGACTCCAAAAATTCCATCCCAAGATAATTTGGGAAAACCCTTAGCAATTCATTCGGATCCTGTCAGTGCAAAAATCTCCAGCCCAGGCTTGAGTTACGATGATGTTCTCAATGAAAACTTTCAGTTTGATATGAAAGCACACGATGTTATGGTGTTTCTTCATATACAGAAAACAGGAGGTACTTCCTTCGGAAGACACTTGGTGCAAGATCTTGACTTGGAAAGACCCTGCACTTGCCACAGGAAGAGAAAACGTTGTTACTGTTTCAGGCCAAATCGAAATGAAGTTTGGCTCTTCAGTCGTTACTCCACGGGATGGAAATGTGGCCTCCATGCTGATTGGACTGAACTCACTAGTTGTGTTGATAGTGTTTTAGATAGAAATGAAGGAGATTCAGTGAAACGCAGGTAAGTTATCTTATGCAGGTAATTCTCTGAATTGAGACACGGGCGAAAGATTTTTTCTTTGATTCAAATGGTAGAACTGTCTCTATAATTCCCTTTATGGCTATTAGTAAGTATTTTTCTTTGTAGATTAAAGAGTATTTATTGTAAAATCGATATTCTAATGCCAGTAATGTTTTTTTAATATCCATAATATGTTGCGCTAGCGTAAACGCTTCGGATCTTGTGAGTGATCTAGTTAATGATGAATCACGAAGCATCAAGCGGCCTTTTCAGTTGTACTTCATGTTATGAAATTTATCAATTCTGGCAATTTTGTTTATATATATTGGCTAGGTATCGATACGATTAGCCTCATTTTGGTATTTCATTTACGTTCATCTTCAATTTACATTGTTTTTGGAATCTGTTCCCTTGCCAGTTAATGGAAGAACATAAATAATTTCCCAGTAAATTTTAACGTTACCTCTGCCAACGGTTTGATAGTATATTTTTTATACTATACTCTTGAAAATTTTTCGATTTATAAATATATCATTCGTTTGCGGAATTAATGTTAAAGTGTTAAATTCAAGCTTGAAAATATTTCACCCGAAAGTATGTTTCAATCAGCTGATTGGTAACTGCACATTCAGTTCTGGGTTTGCAAAAATATCTTTTTTCATCAACGATGCTTATCCTGGAATATAACTAACTGATGAAATAATTTGTAAATCATTACGGTAAAGAATGTTCTTAGTGTACTGTATACAATATAATACTGTAAGAATTTCTTAAGGTTAAATTTTCCAATAATTCTGGGGTCAAATACCAGAGAACAGTCATTTTCTACCACCTACGGTTATTTAGTTCTTCTACCTGACATTATTTATTTCGTAAAGAAAAAATTGATATTTATATTACTGCTGTTCTCATTTCATGCTCGATGAGAGTTTTACTTTGCAGTACCTTTTCTTTTACTCCCATTCTTGCTTTTATTATTTTCGCTTATATTTCTTTAAACTTAGTTATATTGACAAATATCAAATTTAGCTATCCCTCTACTGATGTATTTTTGATCCATTAAATTCACCCTTCCAGTCTTCTGTAAATAATGATGATGTTTTATTTATCTTCCAGTTTTTTACTTTTCCATGTGTTTAAGCCAATGTCTCATGCTCTTTTTTTATGCTGGTCCATACAAGTTTTTAAGTATGTATTATCTAAGATTTGAGGGCTGTTATTCACTCAGTGTTTCAAAACATTCTCTGCACAAATCGGTTTCTTCTGTGCAAGCACTCTTGTTTTCTGTTCTGTCTAAATGGCTGTGTTCTGGTAATTACTCATGAATACATTTATCAATGAATTTATTCTTGTATAAAAGTTTTTAGTCCCTAGTGGGGAAGGCAGGCTAATGTCCTGTTTGGTATGCAATACTTTCCTGTCATTGCATACTTCATGTTTATCTTGCACATCTTTATAAATATATTTATATTTATTGCCTCTTACACCAAGATCTATTTTTTTTACTTCACCTAATCTACCAAACCCTTTAAACTTTATCTTATATCATTTACTCCATTTACCATTTTTGTAATTTCAACTGTCCATTCTGTTTATAATTGGAATCCAACAAAATGCAGCTATACAATTTATGGATGTTGACTTTTTACAAATGCATTCATTCCTTAGGCAGAAATGACATACTTAGTCATCTCGGTTTTAACTCGTACTTTTCATTCAGTCCCTTCTAGTATCATTTAGTCAACTTTTTTGCCATTAGTTTGCTTGGTGTTTTATGTTTCTCCTATCGAATTCAAGATTTGCTATGGTTAACCTAGGCAGGCATAGGAAAACCTCCATTATCAGGCATTTTATTTTTCACAGTTTATATCACCACACCACAGTTTATAGACCACACTACCTTTCATTTGCACTGGTTGAAAGAGTTGACTTGAAATGTAGATAGAGACTAATAAAAATCAAGGAATATATTTGAACTGAAGAATAAAAGTATTGTCATATCTTCTTTAATGGAATAGCTGTTAGCCTGTTTTGGCATCACAAGTTCCAGCACTCCTGAATTTTTCTTAGTCTTCCTCTACATTTTTTCTCTTTACGCTTATAATTTATAACCTTTTCAGGATATTTTCCTGCTTCATCAATCCTAGAAGGACCCTCCTTTCTGATTTGTGTTATTTATGTTTGTGTCACAAATTGAATGTTTGGTCTGTCTTGTCAAATATAACCCTGAGATATACTGATCTGAGTCACTGTGTTTCTGCAGTTTTCATTCTTTCCTATAGCATTCAGACCCATGTAAAGAGTTGGGACTGCCATCACTTTATTGAGTTTAAATTGCATTTCTCTCCTTGTTAATCATTTTGCATTATGCATAATAATGATGTAACTTGTTTTATTGGTCTCTTATTTATTATTATTTATTAGTATTTAAATTTGGTTATTTTATTTTGTAAATTGTCAAAAATTTCATGGGTTTTGTTAAAAATAAACTTCTTTTCAGGTATTTCTACATCACCCTCCTGAGAGAACCTGTAAGTCGCTACCTCTCTGAATTTCGCCATGTGCAGCGTGGAGCAACATGGAGGAATTCTCGCCACATCTGTGGTGGTCGTCCTGCCACCCATGCAGAGCTACCCCCTTGTTATGCTGGCTCAACTTGGAAAGGGGTCACCCTTGAAGAGTTCACTGAATGTCCTTTCAACCTTGCAAACAACCGTCAGACAAGAATGCTGGCAGATCTGTCATTGGTAGGGTGTTACAATCGCTCCTATATGCCATCCGAGGCTGAAAGATCACGTGTTCTCCTCGCATCTGCGAAACGGAATCTTGCAGCCATGGCTTTCTTTGGTCTCACCGAACACCAGCGCATTTCACAGTATGTGTTTGAAGAGACCTTTGGGCTGAGGTTTGCAGTTCCTTTCGAACAACACAACACCACCTTATCAGGGGCCACTCGCTCATCCCTTGATCCTGTTTGGCTCGAAAGGGTCAAATCTCTGAATGCATTAGACATTGAGTTGTATGACTTTGCTAGGAGATTAATGTATGAGAGATTTAACCATTTAAAAGCACGCGATGCTCAGTTCGATGAGCATTATTCCCATTTAGGAATTTTGCCATCCGGTAGGGACTTCAGCTGGGACTTTCTTGAGAATGATGAGTGATTTCATTGTGATCATGTTGTGGATCCTTCCCTCTAAACATTGTGGTTCCTTATCACTTGGAAGGAATTCGGTCCTTCCGTGTGAAGGATCAGTCAGAGATGTTGAACTCATAAACCATGTGTAAATGGTGAAGTCACAAAAGGAAATTAGATCGTTGGTAGACGAATGAGATTTCTAGAAATGTGCACTTAAATGTTGAATTCTGAGCCACCAAAGGAAGTGCCTTTGAAGGAGACTAAAATGGCACTACATGTTGATATTATTTTGTTGTTTAGTTTTGTGACCTTTTGTGGTACATGAAGGGTTTTAGTCAATAGCTTGAGTGTTTAAATACTGTCATAGGCTTTTGACATATCTATGATTGTTCACTTGCAATCATCTTCTGGTGCTAGAGAAGTACTGTTGAACAAAGGTATATTTACATTGCATTTTAGGGGATGAGTTTCAGCTGTGTGAGCACATACAAATAGTTGAGGAGAGTTGTAAATAATTGTGAAATTTTGCACTTGAAATATTTTTAGTGCATTCAAACCAACACTACATGTATATTCCTTTTGCAAGAATCATGCAAAGTAATCAAGAATAGTATATTATAAAAATTAGGGAGAATTTACTATACGAAAAATACTTTAAAGTTTACTGCCAAAGGAAGTCCAGGTATAACTCCTTTGGGGGCTAGATTTATTTAATGTGTGAATCTGAAAAGAGCCATTACAAAAATGTGATATTTTCGAAGAATTCTTTGAGAGAAATATCTTTTTGTGTCTAAGTGTTCAGTCTTTTTTTATTGGGATGAGCAGCAATTTTCAGTGTTGATATATATTCATTAGTTACATTGACATAAACTCTTAGATGCATTGCAGTCTTTCTATGTCTTCTTAAAGTAAATATTTCTTTTGAAGGTGTATTAATTGAAGTTTTACTTGCATTCTGATTTTTGAATCAGCATTTGCTCAAATTAATCCTTATGATTTGTTTTTGTTACATTCTTATTTTCATTTTATTTATGCTATCAACTGCAGGATTTTTATCTCTTTTCATTCTCTGTACATTTTTACATCTAGATGATGGTTTCATACTTCTATCTGATCAGTTCTTTATAGCTCATAATGCTTCTCAAGATGTTCTAAATTTCCTCACATGATTGTACTGTAAACTGAACAGATGTTGTTTGCAATTCAATTCCTGTTGGCAGGAATCACAAAAATAACCACTAAATTTTTCTTAGCCTATGGCATTGCTTGTCTTAAAGTTCACATTTTGGTCTTTTGGCTATATTTTATGAAGGCAAATTGTTGAGAATAAGTGCACAGACTGAGTTCTTAATTTTCAAAATAGTAACTGTGAGGTATAAATTCAACATAATTTATTTTCTAGCATGTTGTTAGATGACATCTTAGTGATATATAAAGTTCTTAGAAGGAACTTTGTCAACCCAAAAGTTATTGACATTGATTTTATTAACTTCATTTTGTAATCAACTAGATAGTGTTACCAGTATGGCAACCTAGCTAACTTCTAACATCATGTTGATGTTTAAATTTAAGTCTGATTTTAGTACATTTTGTTTTGTCATTTTTCCACTTCGTTTGAAAATAATGCAGTCAATTTTTATGGTCTATAAAGTTGATTTTATGAGATCTTATTATATACTTTTGGAGATTTACAGATCTTAACAGTTTTGAGATAAACTAAATAGAAAGAAATGTAAATTTATCCAGCAGTACCTTGATTGCATGTTTAAAAGTTATTTAGGAGCAAAATATATTCTCCATGTTTATGATTACAAAATAGGTGAAAATGTTTTGATAGCTTCCCACTGACATACACAAAAAACTTGTACCCCTAAACAATATTATATAAGTATGCTTAATTTTCTCTTGACATTTGCCTTCAATCTTTCTATACTTAATAGAATATAAAAATCTTTCAAGTTTTTCTATACTGGCTATACTACTGTATAGCTTCATAATGCTTTAATATTTTATAATTCTATTTGCTTTGGAAAGGGCTCTTAGGGAGTTTTTTGGGCATATTAAACTTTTATAAGTGAGTCACTAACAACACACCATCATCACTCAAATATTTAGTATTGGAGCTGATTAAATTAAATTGTAGCATTTGATAAAAAGAAGCCATCTACAGGGTTAATGTTTTATATCAGTAGAGGAAGTTGATGAGCATTCTAGCTTTATATTTTGCATTTCACTAATTTATTTTAATTAAATTTCTTGTCTCTTTCCTCAAACTATGAATCTACTCAAATTCAGTTTTATCTATCTTTAATCAAATTTCAGTTCTAATATCTATCTGTATTTGGTATAACATCACTTCAGTCACAAGAATTTCACATTCATCTATCTGCATTGCTTTTCATTATCATCTGAATTCTGAATCTAACCATCAAAATAAGAGTTCATATTTGAAAATTTTACTTTTAAAACAGAAGGTAATATCCATTTGTCTCTGTATTGAACTGAAATTCAAATGGGTCCTCACTTAACCTATGCAAAATTAATTACAACATTCCATTCAATTTATTTGCTTTTTATCGCGTTTTAGTGTAGAATCTGATTTTAGTTAGGTTATTTCACTGGTATGGAATGTATTCATATTGATTGGGACTTCTTTATTGATTTGCTTTTATTATCAGTTGGATTATCCAAGGTTATCGATGTGTAAATTTTTGCTGTAAATATTGTGGAGGCATAGATTATGATACAATAATAACCCCATGCATAAATTCATGAAGTTAATGCTATATTTATAGAGCTTACCATGGATCACAGAATAAGTCAAATATATAGGCTGTGTAGGAGAGTTTTGCATAGATTTATAACCACATGGCTGTTAATGATAATGTTTCAATCAATTTGGTGCTTCCTTGTTATGTTTTTGCATGCCATCAAATTTTACTTTTCATGGCATAGTTTTTGGAATTTTAATTTTGAAGTTATTTCCCTTGTAATTAATTCATTTAATAGGCATTGATTAATATTTTAGCAATGAAATATTTCTTACCTAATGTTTTTATCTCTTGTTGAATGGGAGTCAGTCAATTTTATAAGTATCACTGCCTGAAATTTTATCAAAGTAGTTTTACAAATAATGAAAACTATTATGTTTGTTTATTTTTGGCTCAGTTTAAGTAAGGGATCTTGAAATGCATAAAAAGCAAATATTTCGAATTACTTTCAGTAGAAGCAAGAATTGTGAATTGTATATAACCACTGATGGAATTATGTTTTTCAAAGCTATGTATTCATAGCTTTTTTGCCTTTTAACCTTAATTTAATCCATAACTATGAGTTTTCTTAGTCTCTGTAAGATATCTACCATTTTTCTGAGTGCTTTGAAGGTAATCTTTTAGTTGAGATATTATAATTTAAATGATAAGTATTTATATCTAACTTGCAATGTAAACCATTCTCTGCTTTTATGATATGTTATGTGACAGCAGTTCCAAATAGTAGAGAAAGTGGAAATAACAATCAATTGCCTTTTTAGTTCTAATTTTGGTCTTGTCTGTAAAAAGTGTCTTTTATAATATATTCAATCACCGATTCTTTTTACTCCCACCAAATACCAACACTCCCACTCCATATCCTATATGAAGACTCTAAAACCTGTATATTTTTAGTTAATGCTCTCTGCTTAAGTAGTACAGAAACATCACATAATTTTCATTCCTATGTATTTTTTATGTTGCTCAAATATTTATTTGCTCAGTTTCCCCATTGGGTCAATTTAGGATAAATGAGAAGGTAGATGGACTGATATCATCACTTCATTTCAATTTAAGATGTTGGATAACTTTGCTGTGTAATTAATTTCATTAATATGTATATTTTCAGCACCATCAACTTTGATATATTTACAACCATATTTCCTTTCATCTTGGTTGTGATGGTTACAAAACATTAATCCATAAGTTGTAGGCAATTCCATAATTTTAATGTATTAATTTGCATTTTCTAGCCAAAATGTTGATTTATTTATGTATATAATGCAATCTTCGCGCGAGGGTTTAATTTTTATAACCTTGAATCCCCGTGAATGTTTGTTTCCTTTGCATTTTTGTGGTAGTCTTGAGAATATTTTTTCTGAATCATGATTAATTACACACCATAAATAACTGTATAAACCATAGCAAATTCTTATTGCTCATTCATTTCAGAGAATGAGCAATAATTGTGCATGAATTATTAATCAATAATAATTTCATTTGCATGTTTTAACACGGGAGTGGTATACCTATGCTATCCAAGAGAATTCTCTTCTCTTTTGGCAATTGGAACTATGACTCTATCTTTTATTAATTTACACTAAAAAATTTAAACTTCAAACCAAGTAAACAGGCCGTTAATGTCAGGTGAAGTAAACATCAATTGGTATTTTTTCTGTCCATAAGAAATCTTAATCGTAACTTTAACATAGTTGCATCAATTTTATTAGCATTTCACTCCATGGTTTGGCAACACATTGGTTTACACAAGTCTCTTATTTAATCAAATATGGCACTCATATAGTTTAAGGCCTGCCATCCTTATGCTAAAGGATTTTCTTAATTCCTGTGGCCATATGTTATTGTTGTTGAAGTATATGGTTCAAATTACTTTGGTAGCAGCCAAAAGGAATATTCCTATCAAAACAATAACGTAATATCGTATTAATTATTTGCTTTTAAATAACTCTGTGGCTTAAGAAGATTCTGAAGTGAGTTTGATTTGAATGTATCATATCTCCCATTATGTTTGAAATGAAAAATTTCTCAAATTTTTTGAATACACAAAAATATATACAGCTTACTTTTAACATTTAGCAGTGAAAGAAGATTACAACCTTTATTATTTATCAATCTTCATACTTCTTATTGTTATTTAATATTTGAGAGTAAGTTACCAAAAGTGCGGATGCTGTTCTTTACTCTCAGATATAAGATGGCAGCTTGAATTTCTCATTTAGATTGAGGTAGTATTAATACAATGGCAGTTTTACAAAGAAATAGTATTTTTGTATTATTTCTTATATTTAAATACTTACATCAGTACTGTAATAGCCATTATGGTACAAGTGCAGGTATCCAAAACTATTTTGCATGTATCAGGAAACATTAAATTTTGTCTCTCTGTTATAGTTATCTTATAGAAAACATTTGGTGGCTCATTACTCTTGAAGAAGTTGCTTATTTTATTAAACATTCCATTTTACTCAAGCTGTTTTGTATTACTGTAGAATCTTAAAATCTTGAGTTTGAATGTTGCATTGTAAATTATTTTGGTGTTTGACTTATTATGAATAAGTCTAAGTGCTGCATTTCATTTAAGGTTGATGTAAAATTATGCTTTATGCTAAACTCACTGTACTGTGTAGCAGTGTATCATTAACATCTTGCATATTACTAAGCCATTATTCATTTTATGTAAATATCACATTCCTCATCATCATCGAGCATTATTTTCATTAATATTTTCATCAATCAGAGATTCTTCAACTAGTTATTTTAGAGTTTTGTTTATCAATGAATTTTTATACAAAAGTGTGGTAGCCGAATGGAGTAGACTGACATTTTTTTGTGTAATTTAAGTATTTAATTCACTTGCAGTTAATATTTACAACAATTTTTGTATCTTGAAAATGTTTGTAAAGGTATTTCATTATCTTTTGGGATCAAATGGCACTTATTTGCTGTCTATTTAAAAAGAGATCATTATGAAGTCTCCTTTTAAGGTACAACGTACATTCCCAAAAGGGACAAAACTACATCAATGGTTCCTTCAATAATTCCACAAAATTTGTTCCATCACTTGGTCAATTGATACTAACTAATGTTTGGTGAATTATTTTCAGATATATGAAAGCATATTTTCAAAATGTATGTTTATAAACTATAGCTTGATACACTGGTAACAATTATGCTTTATCTACCTTGGTAATCATTTTTGGTAAAATTTCAATATGTAGCCTCTAGAAATATAATCAACACTAAAAGAATCCTGAATAATGTAATGTGCAAACTAAACTCTGAGGGTGCAAAACTGTTATCTTGTGTGATATTTATTGTCTTAATTGCCGTACCAAAAGTCCTTAATAATAATGGTTGATTTGAATGCTCCCTTGGGTGAAACAGAAATGATTGTAAGGTATTTTATATTTACTGTGACCGTAATTGTGTTAGTGCATAGCTGATTGCTGCACAAATGCTTTACTTCTAGATACATATATATGATATAGTTGAGAAAAATTGCTCTTCTTGACTGTTTAATGAGGAAATTATTGCCATGCAATATTACATAGATATACTCCAGTTATGTGGCTACACTCTGTTCATATTTGGTGAGACTAATATCTGGCAATTTGAATCAGAAACAAAGCCTGTAATGGGTATACTGCACTGAGGTAGCAATTCAGTGTGTTTGGCACCAAGTTGTGTGTAGATAAAAATATCTGTTTGTATATAGTTTCAAGTGATAGTCATGTTTGAATGGCACATGGGTTATCTGTATGAATGTGTGTAATCATAGTAAGCAGTGTTTGCAAATGCCCTTAATGAAAGTCATGGAGTGTACAATTCCTCCATGGAGGAAAAAATTTCTAAAACCTATAAAAATGTTAACCATGGGGTCCTGTGCCCAAGATCACCTCACCTGCATTACCATTGCCCTTCTGTTGGAAGGTTCAGTGAAACCTTTCTGCAGTTGGGAGAAACACTTCAATAAGCTGCTGTAATTAACCCAGAGTCTCTGTGAGACTATAATATATTCTGTACTTACATGTATGCACGTCCAACTGTTGTTGAGTTAGAGGGAGACTGAATGTGCTAAAACACCCGTCCACCCTTATAGGCCAATAGGAATGGTCTCAATGGGCCATTGGGTATGAAGAAAATGTGAATGTATCCATATCAAAAGAAATAAAATAGATTGTGCAGATTTATTTACTGAGTTATGTCTTTACCTTGGTGAAAAAAGTTCATCATTAGATCAGTCATCAAAGTAATGATGTATGGTGATAATTATATAACTATGATATAATACTTGATATTTCAGGATTAACTCTATACACAATCTCTCAACTGTTAAAAGTGTAAGAGGTTTCAATTTGATGAATTTTAGTATTTTTTGAACCCTATAATTTCTTAAGTTAGCTTATTTTGAGCACTGAATTTTCATGGCTGTAATAAGTAATGATACCCATGTTTGAGAGTTTTCTTGAAAAAGTCTCAATTTGTCAATATTGATATAAGAAAAACCAGTATTCATTCATTCACTATGTAGCTAATACAGAGTTAAATATATCCTGCATAAATTATAAGAAATAATTTTGAATATTCGTTAGAAGCAAACTAAGTAGTGAAATTTTCTGGATAATCCTATCATTTTGAAATAGGATTGTCATTGGAAAATAAAGTTTGGAGACTACAACATCTTCATATGTACCCTGCAAGCCACCTTTTGGCGCATGGCAGGTGGTGCAAGCACCATGACAATTTCTTAGGCAATTATTTTTGCATATCATTCTTGGAAAAAATGAATTCTTGAATCAACTGGTTCTAACATCTATTTCTTGAATCAACAGGTTCTAGCTCCATTTCTCTCTCATTTACAAATGGAACTGGAGCAATTTGCATGCTAGTTCTCCAACCCCATGGTCTAAGCTTTGAGTTGCAGCTATGGCACCACTACTTCGGTCAAAAAATAAGTCAAGACTAGTCAATATTGCCTGACGATTAGAAAATCCTGATTATGAGTATTCTCTTTGAATTTTACCACAAATATACTGGCTGGTTGAAATTATCTTAATCGTCATTAAAATAGCAACAATGTTAGTGCCTTAATTCTCTCTCTCATTAAAAGTCAATGCTATGTTCTCAAAAGTATTCAAATGTGAAAGTATTAGCTTTTAGTTTGAACTGGTCATTACCTCTGTGAAATAATTATGGCAAAAACAATTACCTCCTTGATCTGGATATCCGAGTCCGGTCAAGCTAGGAGGCTATTCATCACAAAGGATTAGCAATATAAGGATATGTTTGTCATGAATCTTGAGGCAATCACTCCTAATTAACACTTTATTTCCTTATAATTTCTTATAGGAATACTGGGAATGTCCTGAACCTATCTCCCAAAACTCAACCTCAATCTAAAGTTCCACCATTCCTGTCTTCAGCAGTGCTTTAGTTAGTGCCCATTTTATTCCTGTCTTCTTTTCTTCAGACTTCTAAGTTAAAAAATATCTCATCATATATTACCCATCTTTTATCAGATAATGTTGTTGTTTTGCCCTCTGAAAACTAATTAAGTTATCTTTTCAAAATGTCCCCCAAGTTGCAAGTCCAGATACTGGGCATCCACAGATCCCCCTCTAGAGCATCCACTTAATTGAGGATTCACAAGTTCTTTTGTGACATAATGCCAGAGAAGATTTAAATCTGTGAGGACTTGAAATAAATGTTTAGTATTTGCATTGTTCATTGGTAATGATATTTTTTCTTACCACATATTTAATCCCCTCAAAGTATTGGTTTTCCAAATAACTTGTACCAATTCAGGTTTAACTTCTAGTGTTCACAAACACTGAAAGATGTTTTCATTTCAGTAAAACATTGTTTTTAAAGAATAGCAACTCATGTCAGCATAGGGATCCCTTTCTCTGTATCAGCATCTGGAAAGGTAATTCTGCAAGTGGACACTTACAACATTTTTACACAACAGTTAGCTTTAACTTATAAAAATTTTGGTGTTTCTATGTAATTGTACAATGGATGTTTCTAGAAATCCTATTTATACTCTTTCCAGAGTAGAATCAGTATATGATGAGAGATTCAACAAAGAACTGAAAAGCCTTTTTCCCTTATTTAATGTACTGAAGTATTTGTTTAATAAAAAGAACATCAACAATAATGTTAGAGATGAGGGTAGTAGTTTTAAACTTTGAATGTATGAGAAGTACATCCTGCTTCATGATAGAGGAATAACTTACTAATACAAAGCAGTTGTCAAAGATATTCAGGGGAAGTTTAGTTATAATTACATTAAGGATCACTGCAGTAAAGCAAGTTTGCTTTACATGTTCTTGTACTAGATTTCACTTCAGGCATATTTTCTTGGTAACATGATTTTCTTATTGACCAAACTCATATTTTTAATGTGCATTTCTATTAAATGGCTGTTGGAGTAATGTTAGAACGAGTAAAGGATGACAACTAAATGAAAATTCAAAGGATAAACTGTATTAAAATAAAATCACAATTCCATATATTACAATCAAATACATTGTACAATTAAATAATAAAGTGGACAATTTATTACAATAACATTATAATAGCTCAAGGCTATACAGAATAAAGAAAATGTCATGTGAAGAATTTGTCTCACTGGAGGGTACTTTTTTAGTAAATTGCTTTCCATTCGCAATTAATTAGTTAATAAGTAAAGTATCTAAGTAATATTTTTCTTAAGTAACATCGTGAGAAAATATTCTTGGATCCCAATCCTAGACCAAGAAATAAAACTCAGGGTTCATAAAAGCGATTGCTCGATCATTATCTTCTCAAATCCCATGGGCATCGGATGGTAAAAATTGTCCAAGACAATGTCGAGAATTGCACCATCATCCACTAAAAAAAAGCAACCATTATAAAAACTGAATAATATTGAAAGTTAACGAAATGTTATAACTTTATCGTACCAAAAAGGACTGGATACACCGTACCGCGAACTCCAGTGATAGGCTGGTTTAGTGGCTTTCCATTTAGAAAGTAGTTAAGTTCAATGTGGTCATATGATACACCCTGAAAATAACTATGAGTTATTCAGGAAAATTATTGCTTTCAGCAAGCAAGAAAAATAACTTACCAATACATCGCCTTCCTGAATAGTCGACGGCAATTTTCGAATTTCTTCTTTCGCATGCTTCATCGACGAGTCCGAGCACAACACCCACGACTCTGAATCATGTCCACCAGGAGCCGCATTCAGATCTGCATTCCTGGTAGCTAATCCCACACCCCATATTCCTAAAGAGAAAAATATGGTCAAACCTTTGCATCAGAAAAGACTAAAACTAAGGATGCTGCATTTACCTGACTGCTGAATCTTCACCTCAAAATAAGATTTGCTTTGTACAAGAGGAGCACTGACTAAAGCCCCTCCAGTCCCACAAATTCGGTGGCCGTTTTTGACAATGACAACTTCATGTCCTAAAATTGTAAAGTCAATTGATTACTGACAGTGCTTTTTGTTGGAGCCCTACTCTTTCATTGGATTAAAAATTAAAGATGTGAGACTAATCACTCGCTCATTTACCCATAAAATTGGAGTCGAGGACAATTGGATTAATTTCTTTGCGAGGTATACTGGCACTTGAGAAACCAAAGCCATCGAAACAGTTCCTTAGACAGCAAAACATGATGAACGTCAAACTTCGATAAGTTGGTTGCACGGGTCGAAAAAATCACATCAGGACCCTGATTTCTTAACACTCACAGATTCTAATACCATATTTATAATCGAGATCAAACAGCGCATAAGAACGTAAGAGCATTAGGAAAAATTGACAACCCATACAACTGACTTTGTTGTTGTCGCCATTACGGTGGTTTCCACTCCTGGCGTAAGATATGTTAACTACGGAACAAAACACGGACTTCGTCGTCTGAATGTTATCGTGCTAAATAGCAATAAAAAGAATTTCAAAACAATTTTTTCATTGAAAATTTAACCAACCATGAAATTACTTATTTGATATAAAAGAAATGGTCACTAGCAATTCATTAGTCCCCATTGAGTATAATTTTGTGCGCAGCATCGAAACTATTCATCCATTCAAGTTCAATAAATCCCAGAACACTTTATTCAAATTCTACAATAATTTTTCGCAATTCTGAAATTTCGCTTCGCCAACTAATACTGTTAAGTTTATTTTCTGATGAACAATTAGTAGGGAATCGAATAACCTATTTCATATAACCTAGCGCGCTAAAAGTCTGTTTTAAATTTTAAACTCATTGCCGCAGTTCAAATTAAGTTTTAGATTGTGAAATTATGAAGGTAAATTGTTGAAAATTTTAATGATTAATATTTGATTCAATGATACGAACAAATTTCGTATCATTTAATATATATAGTTTCATCGAAATTTGCGAAGCAGTCATTCAAAGGTGTTTATTGAATGCCACAGATTTGATATCAGCAATGTCGAAGAACGGAAAGAGCTCACTCTCCGCATCTTGAGAAAAATCCCCCAAATTAGATGTATTTCATAAATATATTCTATTAAGGACCATTTTTCCAATTGAGATCGAACGACGGGAACGTTTTTAATTCCTTTCTGATTTCAAGTAAGGGCTATTTTTTCCAATTAAAATTGTACTCAATTTAAAATAAATTCCTAAACAGAAAAAAATCTCGAAACCCAGTTCTAAAATTATTTTGTTACTAATGCTAGATTTATCAATATGGGAAAAACGGTCATTGAAACATGGCATGGTTCAGAGGATTTTAATATTTGTCCTGCTAATATTCCTAAAGTTAGGGGTTGTCTTTATATAGAAGAGAATATTTGAGTTTAAAATAAAATTTGACTCAACATCTCGCTGATGTATAGCCTGTATCATCTATCAGCGTTACCACGTAGAAAAGTTTTATTATTTCGAAATATGAAGAAGAAAGACGTTACTTATTCAACAGAAACATGAAAATTTCAATGTTTAATGGATAAAATTTAAAGGAATAGACGCTCTCCTCTGATTTCTTTTACCAAGAATAATCAAATTCGCAAAGCGACTGAACGTCAATAGCCCATTAGAAATACAAAAGATTATTCCTGATCCATTATTGCACAAGTGCATAATATCATTTAAAAAATTCATTTGAATAATGAAAAAGATAAATTCGATCTCCGACTCTTGACAATCAACGACGGCAACGACAACTGTCGAGTTTTACCTCGCAAACATAACCGGAACCATGTGACCGGAAAAGCTTTCCAACCAATTGCGAAGAGCATATGGCATTTCCCCGCCTCCCAGGTCGTAGTTAACGAAATACAATCGTTAATGTATTTTGTAAAGCTCAGTTGGAGGTGATTTTGTGCTCTTTGTGGTTATATTACTATCCTCAACAGTTTTTAGTTCTTAGTTATTGGTTAACGCGATAAAAATGTTTAAAAACAAGAATCAAGTTGACCTTCACGTTCGGAATATTTTCAAAAGATGTAACAACGATACAGAGGTAAAAATAAACTATAGTTTCAAGTTGTGAAAGTAATATTTCTGGCTCTCTAATAATTTGCTTATACCGTTCATCGATCTTGTTTATTTTCCTATTAGTTATCTTTGCCATGCTTTCAAGATGCTATTTTAAGATTATATCCCATGCGAGGTTGATAAATATGACCGGCAAACCGATGGCAGTTTCATATACTGATTTATTTTTATAATTTAGCGGAATATGCGGTGTTACCACTTCGCCAAGCTTTACAAGGAAGTTGGAGACTACGAGTCCGCCCGGCGGTTTATCGTCAGATACTTGAGTGCTAGAGAAGATTCGGCTGATGCTCATAAATTGTACGGCCACATTTTATATGGACTGAAGGAGAAGAAGAAAGCTTTGGCGGAATATAAATGTTCGCTGGAGCTGGATCGCTATCAGTATGAATTGCTTCCTAAAGGTAGGTTTGCTATTATATATTTTGAATATTTTAGATTCAGGTAAACCCAAAAAAGTGACACAGTCCTTGCTCTTTACCATCTTTAAAGGCTGTTATTTATTTTTATTAACCTCCTAATTCTCTATAATTTCACTAATTGCAGACTTTGACAATTATGTTCTATACAAAATGTCGGATTTTATTTAACAGTAAGTCCGGCTCCCATAAATCATTAAAATGATGACTTGAGAGAAAATTTCTCTTTTGGTTGATATTTGAAATGTTAATTGATAATTTTTGCCCTGACGAAATATATATAGTACACTACATGTTCTGTCACCTGCTATGCTTCGAAAAAAGATATTTCCTAAATTTCCAGAACTAATAAAAATCTTACAAAATATATACATTTCAATTCAAAGAATATGTAAGGTAAAGAAAGGGGTTTATCGATAAATCGTTTACTGCAAGTTATTCGTTTAGCCTCTAAGTTAATAAGTTTTGCATTTTCTCACTCTTCTTTAGAAGTTGACTTTGAGTTGAGATAATTCAGATAGTATTTCTCATAGGTGAAAATCTGCTATTATTAAATAAATAAACCTTTGTAAGAAAAAACAAAAGAACTTATCTCTAAGTATCATTAAATCGCTTCTTTGGAGAAATTCTGTCATTGTGTTAATCTGAAAGCTCAATTTTTGGTTGCAATGACCTTTATTCTTTAATAGTTTCTTGCTGTTGGATAGCTGTAGAAATAGTACTGAATGCTGAGAAAGTACATAGTTATAGTTTTTGTTTCTTCTACAGGCAAATATCACTTTGATCTGTTATTGATTAGGTTGTACTTGACGTGGAAAGGAGGTATCTGTTGAAAGGAATAAAACAATTGTCTTTTTCTTTGCAGTTTGCCATATTCTGGCAGAATTGGATGAGCCTTTAGACCTTGATCGTGCTCAGTATTGGGTGGATCGTACCAAGCCTCACTTTCCAAATAATTTAGCAGTTTTTAGACTTAGAGAAAGAATCATTTCAGATAGGGAAAAACAAAATAAAACCAGCTCTTCATATGAGGGTGTTGATGAACTGGAAGCATTGATTGCTGCAGAGTTAGCAGTTCGTCCAGGGGACGTTCCTCTGAGAGTTCGTTTGCTGCAGTTATATTTAAGGGCCAACCGTGTGAATGATGCATACTCTCATGCAACACTTTCTGAAGCTAAAGGAACATTTCGGAATGACCTACAGTGGTATGAGTGCCTTGCTGATGTTTTTGAGGTAAGCCAATTCAACAAAATGCTAATTTTTTGTGGCACTATTTTTTAATAGAATTGAATGTAGACTAGACCAAAGTATGGATTTAGATTCAAATGTTATCTTGGCATTTATTTCAAAGTTGAGATATTGAAATTTTATTTCAATATCATATTGATATTATTGTAGTAGAATATTAATGTTGTAATATTATTATATCAATATAATAGGATTTAATGATTTAATGTTTTTTGTTTTATGGCCAAATTTTCATTGGCACTAAATGATTTGGAAGTTAGTTGGAAAACAGTGGTGGGGGTAAATGTAATGGTACTTCAAGTGAGTGAGAGGAAGGTGGGAATCATTTTTGTGTTAGGCTCTATTAGTCTCTATTTGATTCTACCAGCATCGAATAGCCTTTACCAGCTAGAATGGTTTTGGAGGTTATGTTGGTTTACAGCTGAAATAGCTCTCTGATGTGAGATTTCACACTGTCTTAGAAAACTGCCCTCTATACCCCCCAATTACTCAGATAATTGCCGACTTGTCATAATTGGACCTAGCTTTTCCCCTATAATTCCTCCTCTTCATTATTCCTTCCATTATTTAATATTAATATCAGAATATTTCACTGCCTTAGTTTGTTCCTTTTATTGATTATCAATGTATCATCTGCATTTATTCTTTGCTCTTAATTCTTTATTATATTTATTTCTTTTATTCTTTGCTTGTTTACTTTTGCTTCATTTATTGGTTTTATGTGCATACATCAAAGATTGCAAGAGATAAGCATCATCCCTGTCTTATTTCCTAATTTTATCTTCATCGTATCTTCTTCATTTAGCCCTGAGAAAAGAATTAACAACTTCTATTCCATCTCAGTTTTTGGCTATTTTCTCTATATATATCAAGAGTTAGTATCTGTGGATGTTAAATTAACTAGGATGTTGTGAAATTGAAAATCTATAGACATTCTATAAAAAATATCAAATACTGAACAAGTGAATGAAGATAAACTCCAATTCGAAAGTGATATTTGAAGGAATATATCTGAAATTTTCTATCAGGCTGAAAATAGAAAAAATCTAAATAGTTAAGGAGCTTTAAAGGGAGTTCTGCCTTTCAATTCCTAATCTTCTCAGTAGATTGCAATGTATCTTTTAAATATTGCAAAAGAAAATGAATGTCAAGCATTGAGGATGCATGATGAAGTCTTCAATTTCTTTTCGTTCCCATCTGAATCCCAAAACTGTCAGCAAGTGCTAAAATCTGTATCTTAGGTGAACCATGCTAGTGAAGCAATAAACATTTGATGATTTGTACTGAAACATTACCAGTTTTGGCATGAGCATAATAATTGAACATTCTAAATTTTGCCATCTATCTCGATAAGAAAAGAGGTCTCTGTTTGAATCTGGTGCTCAGATATTCCTCAACAATTCCTTCTTTGCCCTTTCTTACCTTAAGTTTTCAAACATTTACCCTCACCACTGTTTTACTTTTCTAACCTGCAAATGATATAGTGCCAGTAGAACTTTTAAGTGCACAGTTTGTCCATCAGAGCTACTACTAATTTATGGGATTTTTTTTTTTAGAAGGCCTCCCATGAAAAGAAGAATGATTGGGAATTTGTAGTTGGAAACCTTAATGTGTTGGAACGCTTATGCGCTCTGTCTTTGGAGGAGTATCGTGTTGTTGACAGTGGAGTAACAAGGAGAAGTAATGTGGATTGTGCTCAGATTCTACAGAAGTGAGTATAGTTACCTCATTTCTGTATTATGATTTTAAATAAATACGTAGGGTAGGGGTGTAAGTGACAGTGAACGCTTGTTTCTGGAGCACAATTTCTGGATCAATCTCAGTGAATTTTTAATAAAAATTTTGAGGATCAGTTAACAGAATTGAATTAATATAACACAAATTTTACTTTAATATCCTTTCAAGTGTTGGAGATATCAATATTATGCTCTTTCGTGAAACACATTGATATTAAAGATATTATTTCCTGGTATTCATACTACTAAAGAAAAATATTAATTTTTTCAACCAACATGCATCTAAAATATGACCTGAAAATAATTTGATTGATAAGTAATTTACAGATGATTGAAACTGTTCTATGATGAGATAAGAATTGATATTATGCCATAGTGCATGGTATGAATGGCTAGAAAAATTAGAAAATGAAGGTCATCCCAAAAAGGATATTTAATACTTTAGCATTCCTCTTTTCTGATTCTCACTACTAGAAATGGTGTGATTTTCTTCACAAATTAAGCTTACTTTTTATAGAAATATTTATTGTTAATATCACGGGGTAATAAATGAAAAATTAATCAAAAGGTAATTTGTTTAAATGAAGCACTTACTGCAGTCCTTTGTTTGCTATTGAGATATTTTGAGTCTACAAACTAATAGTTAAATAGTCTAGCTTTTATGTTTAAGACCATTTACCATAAAACCCAGTAAATTTTCCTCCAAAAAGATTTAGGTGATCTATATATCTTTAACTTAAATCTTTTGTTTATGCTACGATAAGTGAATTAGGGTCATTAAGTTCTCATTTCTTTTTTCCTTACATATTTTAATATTATATAAAACAATTACTTTTCAGTTTTGACAAAGCCTTGCATTCTGCATCCCAGTTGGAATTTGCATCCAGTGAAAGAGAATTTTTCCATGAATTTCTGAAGCAAATGAGAGGTCAGCTTGTGCTGCATCTTGCAACTCTTATCTTCAGGAAAGTAAAGGTAAAGAACAAAATTCATTTGGATATTTGTTCATTTCATTTGAATCAGATACAGATTCAAATATATATGTGAATGTATAAATTGATTCTAAAGGTTTTATATGCATCAGTGAATGTTACACTCCTCTGCTACTTCATATTCCTCATTTTAGGAACCATCATCCTGGAGAAAGGCATCAAAAGCTGCTGGTGCATTATTGCTGCTTGCCGTTGGATTTGGTGGAGATGCACCTCCAGATCTGCATCCTCCTTGGGCAATAAGACTCTCAGATGCAAGGAGGAAAGAAGTTGCCAGATGGGCAGTAGAGACTTCATTCCGTGTCAGTCAGGCTGGTAAGTTCAAAATTGTAATGTTTCTCAATGTAAATGGCTCATGAGTGCTTAGAGTGAATGACATTTACATTCATTTTAATCCAAAAGGCCACATCCTTATGGGTATGTCAAGGGACAGGGGATTGCATTTCTTGGAGCAGATTGGACAATTCTGCACTGGTGCGTGGAGGGAACAAGTTTATCAGGTCAGTTCCTGTTCAGTTTGTAAATTTAAGATTCTTTTAATCCTTGATTTGATGCTTAGTGTGAATCAAATTGTTTATTGATGTTTTTACAGCTTGCAATGGGTACTTTGTATGAGAAAGAGGCAGAGAAAAATTCTCATTTCCTCCAGTTTCAAAATTTTGCTCATCCACCATTAGAAATACCATCAATCACTGACATTCTTCCTCACGATGAAAGTAAGTTTTATCCTATAATTAATGATGATAATAATAAGAAAAATGGGTAATAATAATTTGTATGAGACAGACTAAAAGTCTTCTCAGCCATCTAAATCATAGTTTGTGTCATACTATTAGAAGATTAGGAGGAAACTTCTTGAATCGTAATTAAATGGTATTAACTGTGTTAATCAGCTATTTATTGATGTTCATTGTAATACAAAAGGGAATAGGTGAATGGATAATAAATATTCTAAGTATTTTTGAAATAAGGTGGTATCATAATTTTCAGTTGTGATTTTCAAAAATTAAATGTTTTTGAAAATGATTCTTTTAACTATAGTGTCAAACACTGCAACTACTTTTTGCATTATTAGTCTTGTTTATTCTGTAACTGGAGAAAAATGTCATGTAATAATAATAAATAAAGAGGGATTAATAATTTGAATTAAAAATTTCTTGATGGCATTCCATTGGGAGTTGTCATTATCTATAATGTAACTGAAATAAAAGAGTCAAGTTAGGCTGGTGTAAGTGCAATTGTTACTTTAGATCTTCTCAGTATTTTTATTTGGTTCATTCCACAGATTGAATTCCTGTTTTCTAATGATGAATTTTTGGGACTTATTTTTCCTGAATTTCATAAGTAGATGTAATTCTCTAAAATGCAAGTGAAATTACATGAGATTGAAACTCTTAAATTTCATTCCTATTCATGAAATTTCTATTTTGAATATATTTTAATAAGTGCTGTTTTAGAGGAAGTTACCTTTTAACTTAATATATCATGGACCATTATGACTATTTCAGTTTTCTAATAATATTTTTTGGTATTTGTATCAGTGGCCCAAAAGCTGCATCCAGGCAGTCTACATCACATGGTATGGCTTGGTCTTGAAGTCACTCACTGTGCTGCACCTGCTAGTAAGAGGCTCTTCCAAATTCCTCCTGATTTTAGCTGCATAGTGTTTGAGGGTCTGTCTCTTGGCAACAATTTGGGTGGTGGTCCAGAATCAATAAGTCAGTTAGACATTGATGCATTTCTCTACGCAACAAGTAAGTAATGTTTGATACAATTCTTAAGTAGCTGTTAAATTACTCTCTTGTGATTACCTCATAATTTTTTAAGCTTTCTTACCCTAGTCAAATACATGATTCTGAAAAAATCCCCATAGAAATAGAAAAATTCTGTGAGATCCCTCAAATAATTTTCTTATCAAGATTTCCATAAAAATGATTTTTAAAAATTGGGTTCTTTGATGTTCACTAGTGTTGTGATATTTTCTTTCAGTATACTCATCTGCTGCTGTGCAGGAAGAATGGGCTAATGGAACCAAGATTGACCAACAACTGCCTTCGTGCATACCTGCAGCATTGACTGATCCTCTTTGCTCCCCTGCTCAGGCTCAGTGGTGGTCTACAGCTTACCAGTTGCTCTCTGGTCAGTTACTCTCAAAGAGTGAAAGAAAGGATGATCCAAAGTCTGATGTTGGAGAGCGACGGTTAACTTTGCAGAGGGGTTTGGAGGTTATTCGAGCTGTTGGAAACCATGGCTTAGGACCTGAACTCTCTGTGAAACTTGCCAGGACATTTGCCAAAAGGGTATGAATTTTATATGATTTGGCAATATTTTTCATTAAGTATAACTAAGGTTTACTTTGGTCAGCTGATATATCTGTATGTTACACTGCTTCCTTTTCATCTGTGTTTGTAAATTTTCGTATACGAGGCTGGTGCAGGCATAGATCACAAGGAGCTCAGAGCTAGATTTTAACTTACTAAACGGGGGAATCTGTCCGTGCTGCAATGAGGGGTCATCCTTAAATTTTTATTTGAATGGTTGGTTTATTAAAAATAATATTTCATGCACATCTTTCATTGATGATTTAAAATAAGTTAAAAATTTAAATTTATTACTTTATAATTCTGGAAATTCTGTTGCTTGAGAATCAAGGTATGACATAAAGTTCAAATTAAATATTAGTTTTTAATTCCTGGAATTATGAAGTAAAGATGATGTAATCCCTTTTATGAATTTCATATGGTTATAATTGTATGAAAAATGTAAATTCCTTCATATAATTATTCTTACGGGGTTCCCAGATAGCCATGATAGCAGAGCATTCAACTTCCATGAAAGTGGTTTGATTCCATTTGATTCAAGCTTCATATTTTCTAATCTAAGGTTGAAAAGTTTTATTTTAGTACTTTCCTAATTATTTGGCTGAAGATTTTTATCATGGTCTGATCAGTTCAGTATTGGAGTGTATAAATTGTTTTCATCTTTGTGGCATAATTTTTAATTTTCTTTGGTATCTGTTGAGTTTGAGAAACTATTTTTCCTGTTTTTTGCTTTTTCAGGCTAAGATTTTATCATCATCATCTACTACATCCTCCAATGAAGTGCGTGCCCTGGAAGAGAGAGCAAACTTGTATTGGGCAGCAGCATTGCCAATTCTGGAGAGAATGGCCAGGAGTCAAGCAGTCCATTATCCTCAAAAGAGGCTATTTGAATACAGAGGGTTAGTATCAAAATGATGATGTAGCAATTGCCAAAAATCTAATTTTGGTACTTTTTAAAATTGCCTACTGGAGCTATCTGTTTTTAAGTCCATCATTATTTGTTCCCAGTTGCATTTATTGTATTTCAAGTATTGGTAGGTTTTCAGTGCGTTTGTTATTTTTATTATTATAGGGCTACTCAAATCATTTTATTATCATATGATATACTAATTCAAAAATGTTTCATTTCACTTATGAAAAATTATCTTTAAAATTCAACCAATCCATAATTTGTACAATCAATTTTTATATCCTTTCTGATAAATGTTCAGTATAGCCACTTGTACCACAAAAACGTCAAGGCGACACAAGAATTGGTCCTAAATGTATTACAATTATTTTATGCTCCATGGAGTTGTTGCTGTAATATTTCAGTTTTTAGTCAAGTAAAAATTTCATCCAAGACATCTCCTAAAGTTTAAAAACACAGGATATGAAATTGAGAGATCTTTGGGTCAAATACAGAGAGCAAATTCCTGAGATCCTCATTGACCAATCCAGTTGTTATTTCAAATTCTTGAACCTTCAGGTGCCGATAAGAGGTGCTCTGCTGGACCATGAAAAATCTTGGTAATTCAAATGGTCAGTGACTCATTCAACCAGATGCATGAGAGCTGAGTAATACAGCTTTAAAATTGTGTATAATTTTTAATAACAGTGTAATCCAAATGGTTGATCCCCTTCTTAATGTCAGAGGTTCACTGCATTTTTTATGCCTTGTATGTATGAAAAATGATTTTATAAGGAATAGACTGAAGAGAAATTTAGTCCTAATGGTGATGATGTGCATTGCCAATCCAAAACCCCTATCAATTGCTCTTTTCATAAATAGACTTCCCAAGTAGAATTTGCATGAAATTGCCATGAGATTTTGACTCATGAATCATTATTTTAATGTATATTAAATTTTTCATTAATAAACTGATTGTATTTTCAATTTTAGGAAACCTTTATCCAATGCAGATGTGGTCTCATTACTAGATGAAGCTCATTTAGCAATGGCTGTGAAGATGATGATGGAGGGAAAAGATGAAGATGCTATTAATGCATTCCTGTTGCTTAAGGTTCCTGAAGCCTCGTATTATCTAGCTTTGGTAAGTTCTCCCGGCATTCAGTGCTTGGAAAACTAATCTAATATACTATGATAGTTGCGCTATAACTACTAATGTTCTATTCTATAACTAAAAGATTTCACATGAGACTATTAGGTTGGAAGTGTTTTATATCAGCATTGTACTTATTCTCTTTCATGGTTTCTGTTTTAGATCTATAAGAAATTAGCTGCTCAGGAGGCAAGTGGGCAAGCTGTGGATGAAATCACACCAGAGACAAAGTCTCGTCAAATTGCCCTCTACACCAAAGCCAAAGAATGCCTCCATCTTACACAAGAAAGGTTAAGATCAACTGGTAAGTAATATGTTTCTGTTTACTTACTAAGTGTGAGATTTTGCATTTCTTTTAACTTAGGAATGAGACTAGTTGAGGGTGATAGAGAATAAAAATTAAGAGATGCTGTATTTTTTGAATAGTGGTTTCTCTCCACCTGCTTAGGAGATATGACTGTTTAAAAATTACCACCAAAAATTCCCTGAGGATACCTCATCCTATATAAACTTAGCATGCACATTATCATCAGATAAGATAGCAGAGCTTTAGAGGCACTCCAAAGATTTTGGTTGTCAAGCTTGCATGGTGGTTTGAGGCTTACGGATTTCTTTTTTCCTCTAGTTATGATTTTTTTACTTATAATCTTTCATCTTATATAAATGTACCGCATACCTTCTTCAGTGTAGTTTGAACTTTTTTGGATTATTCTAATGATTGCTACCATGTGTAGGATTGGGAAAATTTTTGAGAATTTTTGGTGGAAATTTAATAAAAATGGTGTAATTTTTAAACAGTTATATCTCCAAAGTGTGTGAAGAAAAGCCTTTAAACTGAAATATGATACCTATTATTTTGATTCTTTACCACCCTCAATTAGTGTTGTTCCTGAATTGTGGGATATGTAAAGTATTATTTGTTGTGAAATTCAAGATGTTTTCTACTCAAAGAACTAGTATTTTTTTAAATCCTGCTAGTAAATTTTTGTATTTGAGCTATGCCTTGGTATTTTAATATACATTGATATTTTGCAAGTGTGTGATAGTGACAAATTCTCAAAGGGTATAGCCAAGATTTAATTCAATTGATGCTAAGTTGAGTGATTTTTAAGTTCTTTGGAATGTAGCTTAACAGACTATTCTATTAACCAATCACAATTTCTGGCCAAGATTTTATCTACACTAATGGTATTTGCTTCTGTGACAGTCCATACCCCTGTATAACCTATTAAATGCCTTTTAGCATGTGGAAGGGGATTTACGCTCCTTTCAACCTGTTTTCCTGATTTTAATAATTTCTTATGTTCCAAGAATCTGATTGGCATATGCAGTAAGGTAATACTTATAGTTGGTATTAACTTTTGTTCAATATATTTCCTGAGCATTATTTTCTCTTGCCTACTGCGCAAGTTAATCTTTGTTCCAATCTATCTCCTCTACCCCAGTCAGTTGCTTTTTGAGTCTAGGAGAAAATTTGTAACCTGTACTGATTTATCATTCTATTTCTCAAAAATTGCACGGTTTTTCTTTTGACTATATTTTGCATTTTGTTGTGTTTTTATATTACAAGATGAGTACTTATGCAGCTTTTCCTACTGTGTGTGATGAATGCCAATTGAGCTATTTGTACCATCAGCTAATAAGTGCCAGAAAAAATGAATATTGTTGACCAGGGTTCCTTTATACATCAAATTTATTCGCTTATCCAACACAAGGTGTATCCCATGTAATGCGATAAAAAATCCATTAAGAATAATCATTGTAATCTTGAATTATTTTAATAAGTGCCTACATGTTTGTTATGGGTTAAGCATTTAAAATGTTCTCAATTTTTAAGATAAATGACATATTATATATCCTGAAATTTCATCTCTCTCTTTTAGAATATGACAGAAGCCATCCCATTGCAATTGGGGTTGGTAAAGAGTTGGAAGACCTTGAAATAAAGTTTGATAGACTTAATGACTCAACTTGGATTGATGCTGGTAAGTAATATCATTGTTCTCCAAAGTTTAAAGTACTTAAATGTTTCATACCTTGTGAAGTGAGATAAAGAAATTGGATGTATTTATCACCTCATACTTCTAACTGATGCACTTAAATTATGCTTTATTACTCCATTGTTCACCATTTATACTTCCTGTAAATGTTGTCCATATTTTTAAATTTGTGGTCACCATGTTCCCTCTCCCGTTTGTTTCAATTATTTCTTATTTTAGCAAAAGGAACCCTTAAATTTCTGCTTAATTAGGTTTTTCTTATCATGATAATGCATGCTTTTGGTTTGACTGAAGTGGATTGCCTTAATACATAATTATGTATCATTGCGCTCTCATCTTACTAATATTTTAACTATTAGGTATTCTAAATTTTGCTCCACATGTGTAAATTGGATTGAGGTTTTTGTAATTGTTATATCAATCATGTATTTTTGAAGTTCCAAAGTTAACCATTTGATTATACTTTTAAATTAAGTTAAAGAATTTAAAATGACACAACATTTTTTGTAAAACTCATTGGAGAAATTTGTGCAATTGTAGTAACACTGTACCACTACTGACAATGTTTATATTTTAAATACCTTGCATATCATTTAATTAACCTATTTGTTGAATCTTAAGTATCTATCAACTTGCATGAAGTTAGGGTACAAAGAAATGCTGAGTAAAGCTCATTTCTGGGGTGCAATGGAATGTTAACTTTTCTCTGAAGAACTCAGTTTTAATCTAACCATTGTTTGTCTCTTTTAGATCAAACAGTGATGTCCAGCTTGCTTGCTGAAGATATCTTAGAGGAGAATCACCGGGAGAAATCATGGTCACTTCGTAAGAATTGGCCAAATGGTGCAGGAAATGGTAATGATAACAGGGTCCATAGTACCCCAATGAGAAACACACCAAGCAGAATAGGTAATGGTGTTTCAGCCAGGAATGTTTCCGTTGAGGTAACCTTACTTATTAGAAAATGATTTTTCCTAGTTTGATATTGTTGTTGGTTGTATTTATTTTATATATAATTTCTCTTGTGAAAATCATTACAGGAATCGCATCAGAGCTTTAATGAAACTGTGAAGATGCTAAAGGATCTAAAATTATGGTTAGCTGATGAAATAAACTCCATGAAAACAGGAATGACTGAGATTAAGGTATTCATTATAACTCTAGATTAGATCAATCATAAAATTGAATGAACTTACATGTTGACATTGCTCAATTAAACTTTGTTATAGGATCAAGTTGCAGCTGTAAAGGAAGATGTGTCTAAACTGAAAACTTCTCGACATCAGGCCCATCATACATCAGAAATCCCACGACAGGTAATACTTGTCTACTACTAAGATACCTTTCTAACAATTTTATCTTTAAAAATCATAGATTGGACAATCTTCAAAACTGGTTTTCTAAATCACATTAAAACTTGATTTTACTTTTTTCATGCAATTCACATCATATTGATGGCATCAAAGTGAAAAATTTTAATGACATTTGCTGTGTTAACATCTTCAGCATGTGAAAGAATTTAGTGAATTACCTTCTATGGAAATGAAGTACTTTGTCCCAGAATTCATTTATCAATTAGCATTATTCATAATTTTCCAACAAATAATAACTACAATAATAATTCCAGTACAATAATAATAACTACAGATATCTTCAACAATTAAAATATTGGCAAGTTACCTTTTTAATAAATTTTGTTATTCAATAAATTAAATTTATTTGGGTTATCATTTTGTATGTAAAACTTTATCCTTCAGTGATGTCCGATGAGAATAATTTGTACAGATTTCTTCTATCTAAGAATAAAATAATGCTAGTGTTATTCTGATTTCTCATTCTGTTGTTAAACTTTGAATGTTTTCCTGTATAGAGGTAATTACTCTGCTTTTTCTTTTTCTTTCCTGTCATCGATAAGGATTCACTTTGCTTTTTCTCATGCCCTTATATTAACTGTGTAATTGAATGGCTTCCTTTGGAATTGAATCCTATTAACTTTAAAGACAGTTGTTTGTCATAAAGGTTAAAGAAGGAGTTTTATAAAGGAATTTCTACTATCCTTATTTATTTGATTGATTTTGAGCACAAATAAAGCTTTTTGTGTGTGTGTGTGAACTGTTTTCAGGTCACAGAAGGCAGGGATGCTGAAGAAGACATATATGTCTATGGGGAAGAGGATGAGTATGGAGGAGGAGAAGAAGTAAATATTGCAGCAGCTGCTGCTGCAGCCGCCGCTGCAGTTGCAGCTCAGACCCAAGGAGATAAATATGGAACTTACCCAGGAGCTGGATACCCTTACCAAGGATATCCAACATATAGACAAATGAGTGGTATGTTGTGTGTTTTATAAATATTATTTTAGAATAATGATATTCATTTAACGTGCTCATCACAAATGTTCAGTCTGTTTGAAAGCCTATCAAATTTTCAGGAGAAATAA
The DNA here is from genome assembly GCA_036926295.1 of Pachydiplax longipennis. Taxonomy (NCBI): domain Eukaryota; kingdom Metazoa; phylum Arthropoda; class Insecta; order Odonata; family Libellulidae; genus Pachydiplax; species Pachydiplax longipennis. The sequence continues at coordinate 21,829,922 of JAVFKF010000026.1, read as the reverse complement.
TTAATATTATCACGCAAACATTTATAAAAGAGGGTGTTGCATTCTTTTTGGTTATGAGGATACAAAATCAGTATTTGGAAGAAACAGGAATATTTGGAGTTATCAATTGAAAGACCTCAACCCCAAGATTTTTATCTACGACCTTTATGATCAATGTGACTTTAAAAATTCCCGATTGCTATGTATTAGATACGAATAAATACCATGCATGCATTACTTTTATCAAAGAATACTAATATATACATTGTAATGTGTGCTTCAATACCTCAGACTCATCTTGAAGTGTAAATTTCTGAACTTAATTATTTCTATACCTTTTACAATGTAAATTTGTGATTTGATTAATTCCAAGAATTGTGTTGATTCATGCTATTTACAAATGAATATTATGAATGTATAGGTAAATAGCACTAGAATTTAAAGAAGTGACATATTGAGTGATTAGAAATGTGAAATTTTATTATTCTTTTCCCATTGTGTTTGTATAAAGTCAGTTGATTTATCCAGTGAAAATTTTATTTCTCCATATGTTTTTAATTTAGCATCAGAATGTTTGAAACATGCTAAAATTCTATTTTCCTTTTTTATTAGGCAATTATTTATAAGGAAAAAATCCTTGATTTAATTTATTGTTTCAACAGGAGTTCAGGGAGCAGCAACAGTGACCTATGGTGCACCATCTGCCCCTACTCAAGCTCCTCCAGCTGCTCTATTGCCACCATCTATAGCTCCATTTTTCCCTCTCGCTGGAGCTCCTGTTGACCCAAGCCTTTTACCACCTAGTGCTGCTTCAATGTATCACTCATCTCTCAGATATTATGGACAGGGAGCATTACCTTTCAGGTAAGCTAGTGTGAATGTATTTTATTTATAGTTAGACTTTCTTATGTCTGTTCTTTCTTATTGTCAAAAGTATCAGATAATATTTGATAATTTGTAAATTAGGTTAATCTTTAAAAGTGGCCTTCATCCTTTAATTTATCTTGTAATTACATTTAATAATTGTGGGTGGTATGTTTTTTTAATTTGGAAATCTCTTGTAGATATAATCTTAGCAATGGTTGTGTATTTTTTAAAATTGACTTTGATACAAAACTTGTGGTTTGGTAACGAGAGTTGTTTTTATTTTGATGAAATTGTGATTTTTGCTAAATTTTTATATGCTATTCTTAGTATTTGTAATCATCATCATCTGTTTGTATTTGACTCCTTAAAACTTTAATTTCTTGAATAAATGCATTCTTAATTAGTTATTGATTTGCTGCTACATTTTCCAAATATAATTTCAGTGAGGGCCAGCAGCTTCCTGATTTCCGTGGAGATGCTCGAAATCTAAGTGGTGTGCCATTGAGACCACCTCTAATTACACCAGGGATGGGTGCACATCCAGATGTTGATAGGGGCACTCCACCATACCATAGTTTGGGAGCTGATCCTAGTTATATGATGGATAAGGTTTGTATATCCCTGTATATATCTAGATTTTTATCTGTAAATACTGTATCATTTAACCCTTTTCCTCATCAGATTGTTAAATTTTCCTTTCAGAATAGTCTATTGTATATGATCATCTAATTTAACTGTTTAAATTGATTATTTTACATCAAATACCAAAATCTGATAAGAAATACCAGTGAATGGAATAAATTGTAGCATCCTTACTTGGTAGTAAATATAAGATGAAAAATTAAAGGGAAACATGATCCAATCTCATTTTCATGTTAAACATAGCGTGATATGTAATTTTTTGAAGAGAAACACCACAAATTGTTTTTTTTTTAATTACTTAAAAACTCTTTGTGAATTGTCTTAGAAAGCTGTCTTGGGTTTTTTTCCTGGTGGGGTCTTATGTATGTAAAATTACCTTAGCTGTAAAAGCACTATTAAAAATACAAATATGACTACTTTACTTTTCATAAGTGACACAAATCTTAGGTTTTCAAAGTATGAGTTTATGAAAATAAAATTATTTCTTACTATGTAATGACAGTATTTTACAATTCTTGGGTTACCTATGAAAATCCAGTTGTGATATTATGGTTAGATTCATTTTTATGATCTATAGCTCAATTGCTGTTATCTGATGTTAAATTAATCCTTTTTAGCACATGGCTGGCCCACCAGCACCTACCTTACCAGAAAATGTAGTGATTACATCATCAGACACACTACCTACATCAGCTCCTTCCAACCAGCCGCCCCTCAGTGTTGTGATTCCACCCAGGCACAGGTTTGTTTGTTTACCCAAATCTTAATGCCTACTACTTTTTTTAGTGATTTTGGGCCTTAAGAATTCGCTAACTGGATCTAGCACTTTTCAACCTTTTGTTGGCTCAAAAGTTTTTGTAACAAAAGGCTCTCATATTATTTTAAGAATTAAAATTTTCACAAAATAGGCTGGCAGTGGAAGAATTAGGTTTTTTCCTTGTTATGTATATTCTCAGGTTGGGTACACCTGCAAGTCCAGCACAGCCAGCGAAACTTTCATCAGATGCTATGACCTCGACAACATCAGTGGTTACTACTTCCACTGCTACCACAACAGCCCCACATGCATTCCAGATTTCAATGCCTCCTCAAGCACAGATACCAACTCAACCACCTTTGGATAAGACAGTTTCTGGTATGTTTTAAAAGCTTATGTACATCTTATTAATGTTGATATTATTGCTTAGTTACATTCAAACTAGGATGGCAATCATTATAGTGGTTGTTTATTGATAATAATGGTATGCAAAAATAAAAAATCTTAACTTCCTAATCAGTACTACTTTAATATCTTACTAGTAGACTCTTCTTTAGCATTTACTTGATAGATAATACTTGAGCATAGGTTAAAATTCAGCTGTTTCTGTATTAAATTAAATGTGTAAGTAGTTGGTAAGAGTTTTCAAAGTCAGTTTTCCTCTCTTTACTGTTTTCAAAATGTCTTAAGAGTATTCAGAAATATTTTGATTTACTTAATTTTGCATATAATTTTAAATTATTACTGAATAATTATTTGGTTCTTATGTTAGCTGGTATTACAAGAGTACCTGTGAATGAAATCATTTTCTGAAAAGGTCTTGTGTGATGAAAAATCTCTCCTCTGTATCTTAGACTTACAATTAGTCAAAGGTGGCTTAATGATTTAATTGATTTAATTTGGATTAATCTTCCTCATTTTTATCTTTAATGCATTCTTAGATTCTTATGTCTCATTTACTGTTCAAGATTAAGTAGGACATTTTTCATGATGATATCATACTAAGGGAGAGTTAACATTCTTAAATGTAAAATTAAATTGTTTTTGTGGTGTACTGCAGGTGAGAACTTTTATAAAATTTGTGAAAGTTTCAGTTTAATTTGTTCCTGAATTAATTAATTCATGTTAATACTACGAGACATCTTGGAGTATTTGATGATGGATGTATCAGGAACATAGGATAAAGAATTACAGCTTTTTAAGTATTCGTTAACACTGTGGAGAGCGTGTTTTAAAGAAAACCTTGTAATCTCTTCTTGAATTGGGAAGGGAAACTAGAGGGTTTAATATACTGAAGGAGTACATCATTAAGGTCTACATTGATAATAGCATCATTACCTAATATTTCATCGTGATTTTTTGGAAAGTCTTTTGCCTTCTCTCATATGAGCAAATTTTTGACATGGAAATGTAAAGTTTCATATTCTCTCTGATGGATGATAAAGCTGAAACCAATTTATATACCAGGATGTTTCCATGCTATGGACACTGAAGATTTTGCAAGATGTTTCTTAGTTTAACATCAAGAATTTTTTTCAGTGCTCTTTTGGAAGGATGGCAATTGTAAGGTTATTTGAATTTCCCCTGAAAGTAAGCCGATACTTAATGGGGAAGTGCATATTAAAGTAGTGAAAATAAAAAGGATGTTTATGTATGTAACTATCTTTTAGCCTTGCAGTTAGCAAAATGTGAGAGGTTACTTTTTTTAGAAATAAAATAAGTCAGCTTGGGTTATTCTTAGGAATTTGAAAATGCAGGGCAACTGTTTAGTTAGGATTTTTACATGTACGGAAGTCAAATTTACCTTTTGATGGGCAGAAACAGCAAGTGATTTGAGTTCATAAGTTTAAATGAAGTTTTTGTGGTCGTGTTTGATTGATGTTGTGTCAATGTTAATTGTAAATGCTACTTGAGAAGTACAAGTTAGGTGAGTGTGAAAGGTATTATAGGAAAATATAACCATATCTTCTTTGGGAGAAACTTGGGTAGATTGTCACAGCAAAGAAAGAAAAGCTACATCTCATGGGCAGTTGTTCCCTTTGAAATCTCAAATGCAAGCATTGGGGGTAAAGATGAAATGTTAAAGTTAGTTTGATCATCACATTTTTGTGTTTGATATTTTTGATGCCAGTGACTCAGGATAAAAACAAAGCTATTTGTGAGCATAACCGCTAATTCTGAATTTTATTAAAAGAGGTCATGATCAATTGAGTTAAAGGCTTAGGTAAAAACGATAATATAAAATGATGTCCCTTTCAGCAATACCTCCTGTAGAAACTGACAAACTTCTGTCGTCAGTTCCATCACCTGTACATTCTGCTGTTAGTGGAGACAAAACCACTCCTAAAGCCTCTAGAACTTCCACATCTCCTAAATCACGTAAGGAAATTGTGTTAATAGCGTTTGATTGCATGGCCATTTGTTTTACTGCTAAGATTATGAAGATGCCTGTTTTGCATATCCATCATTTCTAGTGTTATTATTAAAGTTATGGGCAGTGTTCCCTCTAAGCTGGGCTTGTGGGCAGCATTCAGACCTTTTATTAGATGTTGTTTGACCTGGATATATTGAGTGCCCACAGTATGTGGAGAAAGTCAAGATCCTTCAGCTTATGTTTTCATAAATTCCATTATGAATTAGCTCAGTGTGAATGATTTAAAGGAACTGCATGGTTAACTCCAATGTGGAAGAAAGGAAAATCATGGATTGTGTTTTTATTGTTCCCTAGCAACTGTGGTGCAACAGCGTAATCTTAATGCACAAAGCAATTCTCTTTCCTCTCCTCTAAGATAAAAACATTAGAGGGAGCTATGCTTAAGGGTGCATGTGGTTGTTGCTTGCCACCATGATAGTTATCTTATAACCCTGCAGGTAATTTTTACAATTTTGACAAACAATCCATACCTCTCTCATATGTCCATCCATCATTTGTGGATTGATCACAGCCTGAATCAGAAAAACAATCATATTATTAATGGTCTATAGATTTTTTGTAGAGAAATGTTGCTAGAAACTGGTGCAGTGTTTGGAGAATTTATGAGGGATGTATGGAAGCAATTTGCAAATGCTGCAAATTTCTTTACAAATTCTAATTTTGTTCCATTGTAGAATTGAATTTTCCACTAATTACAGATGTTGCTAAAGTTAAGTCTCAGTGGACAATAATTTCTTTTTTGTGTGGCACTATTCCAATTCATGATTTGGTGTAGATGGTGACAGAATTGCACTGTTCAGAGGGATGCTGATGTTTTTTTTTTATCTGTTATATATTTAGGAACACCCCGTAAGAGCTTAGAAGAGGATGATGAAGCAGGTGAAGCAGATGATTCAATTGAACATGATCCATGTCCAGACTTCCAGCCTGTCATACCTCTGCCTGCTGTTGTGGAAACCCATACGGGTGAAGAGGAAGAAACTGTACGTATTTTGGAAATTACAAATTATCATTTTGTAAATATCTCTTACTTTTGCAAGATAATCTCTTGTTTATATTGATATAATTTTAAGTATTGGTGTTGCATTTTCTAGAAGTAATATTAATATCCTTTTTCAGCTGTTGTTTTCAAGTCGCTGTAAACTCTATCGATTTATGGATCGTGAATGGAAGGAGCGAGGCATTGGTATCATAAAAATTCTGCATAACCAATCCACAGGAAAGGCCAGAATTATAATGAGGAGAGAACAGGTACTGATAATCATGTGATGAAATGAATTCTGTTTGTAAATTGCATCAAAATGATCCTCTCTGACCAAGTTCATCTCTTTGTAATTTTTCCCTTACTTTCTTAGGTTTTCAAGGTCTGTGCCAATCACTTCATAACTCCTGATATGAGCTTGTCCCCAGTTGCTGGTGCCAAGGGCTTGGCATGGTTATGGGTTGCCAATGATTTTGCCGATGAAGAGGTAAAACTTGAAAAGTTAAGTGCTCGTTTCAAGACCACCACAGAAGCAGAAGGATTCAAGGAAGCATTTGAGAAAGCCAAGAAGATAGTTGAGGAGGTTAGTAGTTTTCTCTTAATATCTTTATGTATGTTTGTATTAAGAATTATCCTTTATTTTCATTTCATTATTTTCTTCATTTTTTTCAATATGGTTTCTACATACTAATCAGTTGAATTTTCCTCTGAAAAATCATTCTTTGACATAATACTTATCATGCATTTATAAATAGTAACTTTAATGCATATTTCACTTTGGAATTTTATTATCTGGTTGCTTTTATACAATGTACAACATTTTTCTTTACTAAACTTGTACATCTTGCTGCAAATTGTTGATCACTAGGAGTTGCTTGTAAATAGAAAGCATTATTCTTAGCATTCGTCAGTTATTATCAGACATTATAATTTGTTAGCTTCATTACCAAATTATTGTCAGCTGTTGAGCAGAAATTGAGGTAAGCTTATCTCAGACATGTCTCCTAATATTCAAAAAGCTATTAAAAATATTTTCTAGCTCACATCAGTGTTACTTAATAGATATCCAGCCCATTACTTTTTAATTATGCCACCTATTTACAATTCCTACCTTGCTTGTTTACAAATTTCAATGAATTTTCATTAAACAGAATTATGTAAATATTCCCATTATTCATGTTGGAAGTTGTTTAATTTTTACTCATATTTTAACCATACAAAATTGTTATCTTCTGGCTAATTCATGCTTTTGATATTTACTTTATTTCCAAGTGTGACTATGCATTAGCTCATGGTATGTCTAATCACAGTGAACATAATTAATGCATCCACTAGCTTTTGCTTAAGTTATATGACCTTGTTTAAGTGTTAAAACATGCTTAAGCTCCTAAACATATCAGACAAACATCTGCAAGATCTTTCATAGGAAATAGAGAGAGATTAAATGGCTGTTAATATAGTGGCAGTACTGAACCTTGAAATGGAAGTCATTATATTATCACTTTTTATAATTTTTAACATATTGATTTAATTTGTGTCTGCCTTAAAGTTAGGTAGTATTACTAACTGATTTGGATGTAAAAGAAACAGTGTTTATAAAGTTGCAAAATTTTGAACGCTTGGTTTTTGGTTAATATTGAGAAAATCATGTGCCAAACCTCAGCTCATTCTTTTATTTAATTTCTCATTAAACTTTCTTAAATAAATGATCTCTGAATCCCATGTGTCGTCACAAGCAGTCAAACCATTTAAATATTACATAAATTATAATTTAAAAGATTTTTGTGAGAATTTTTTATGTCATTGGCCTTTTCAATAAAATCTTTTAGTATCTTAATCCTCAGTCTTGAAAATTAAAAAAATTTGAATTATTTGCACGTTTTGTCTTTACTGCAGAAAGATTTCATTTATCTTGAGAGCAGCTTTAATAGCTAAGCATTAATTGGTAGTCTGTTTTTAGCTTCAGTGTTCTGTTATGTAGAATTAGTTAATGATGATCAGCCATCTGCATGTTCAAATGTCTAAAACTTACCTCCTGAAGTAGTTTACCCTGATAACATTGATGCTTTCTTTCTTAACTTGATAACATTGTGAATATTCGTAATTTATATTTGTATGAGATTGTTTCTAATAACCTGTTTTTAATTCTTTTGACATGAGTAATACCTCTATTGATTTTTCTTTTATAACTAGGCAAAGCCAGATAAAACTTCATCAGAAGGTGAAAAGGGAGGTGAGTGCTTACAAAATTTGCACTGGGATTGGTATTTGATTGTTAAATGTAATCCATAGATTTTTTCAATTGGTTTTCCACTGTACCAATCATTCATATTTTTACCAAGTATAAAAATTTAAGTCTGTATGTAAAGACTATGATCAAGAAGTAGCTCATTTAACACCATCTTCAAAATGTCAAAAAGTTCTAAGTTGAAATTCAGTATTTCCACAAGTTAATCAAATATATAATTTTACTTATTCCAGTTATTTAATTTGATGAATATTAATTTCTCTAAACCAATCTTTTACTCGTTAATTTTTTACGAGAAAATTGTCTCTAGTATGTTGACTAACTATTTGTCTTTCTTGTATTTTTCAGAAAAGGAAAAGATAGTTGGAGTCAGGGTACCAACATCAGACTCTCAAAAACTAACTTCATCTGGTGTTGGATCCCAGAAGGTGACTTCGTCAACCAAGGAACATGAAAGAGTCACTCCTCAAGTGAAAGAAGCCAGCAGCTCTATCTCTGCTCCGGCTGAAAAACAGAAGGTTGTTCTTGAAGGTTTCACTTTTGTTTCACCTCCAACCTTGAAGCAAGTTGATGATGACAAGAAAAAGGAAGATGAGAAGAAAGCTGCAGCTAAGCCAAACATCTTTGCTAGCTTTTCATTTGGTCAGACTCCAGCTCCTCCTACAGGTGGAATTACATGGGGTAAACCAACTCTTGGCATTTCAGCAACTCAAGACTCTTCAGCTAAAGAAAATGCTAAACCTGGTAAGTTTTTTTTAGCAAGACAAGCATGCTTTTAAGCTTAGAGCTCATATTATATGGGGTTTCATAATTTGGTGGAGTGATCCTGAAAATTTTGTTTACCTTCAAGATTGACTTATTTTGCGCCCTTCTGAAATTTTTGGCAGAATTAGTGTAAAAGAGTGATTAACTACTCTGGGCAATAACAGAATAATGAAAAATTAATTTATATTAAAAATTGAATTTTGAAATTACAAGGTTTGATTGTATTTGGCATATTAGCTCATTTTTATAAATGGTTATCCATCATTGATACCTCTATTTCTACCTCTTCAGTAATCAGTCTCATCATTATCTAAATCTCTATTAATTTTCTTTTTCTTTGAAATAGCCAAAGTTGGGGATCAACCTGAAAAAGCTGTGGATTCTGAGAAAAAGGACCTGGCAGCTTTCAAAACTGACAGCACTCCAAAGGTAAATTAATTTAATTCTTCTCGAGAATATCTTAAAGTAACACATTTATGGGTCTATCTTATTGCTTTAAATATTTAAGTAAAACCAAATTTACTTACCTGTATTGTTATATATATGGTTGAAACCTCTATTGTTTCTATGCTTTCTTCAATTTGAAATTTTACCTTTTTCTTATTAGACTACTGAAACTCCCAGTAAGCCTACATTTGGCTCTCCTTTAAGTGGTACAAAAGGAGAAGGTGATAGTGAAGATGGAGAATTTATGCCAACTGCTGAATTTAAACCTGTGATTCCTCTTCCTCAACTTGTAGAGGTTAAAACTGGTGAGTGCTTCAATGGAAATTTTAGGTCTTTAAGTAATAAATTAAGTAAATTATATACTGTATTTTCTCAAAAATAATGCCCCACCAAATGTAATATGCATTACAAAATGCAAGCTTGGAAATTGAAAAATCATTTGTCCGCAAATCTAATGCCCAACTCAATAATTTCCTTCACAGTACCATATAAGTGTATAAAAAACACTGGTGGTCATCAATACCAAAGTTTCTATCTTGTATGGGGAATTTATAGAAATGAATGCTCACACAAGTGTATATTATTATTAACCAATTACCAATCAACCAATATTTATGTGCACTCATTACATTAATATTTATATTACTCATTACATTTTATCATTGATATTACTTGTGTGGCCAATTCAAAAATTTTCTGGGCTTTCCAATTCTATAGAATCAAAAATTATCGGCCACCTCTTTAGTCTGGAGTATTTCTTATCTAATTTTAATTTGATGCAACTCTATTTTATTTGAAAGTTATTCACTTGAATTATCTTTATTGCAGGAGAGGAAGGAGAAGAAGTTCTTTTTGAGCATAGATCCAAACTTCTGCGTTATGCTAACAAGGAATGGATTGAATTTGGTATTGGTCAAATGAAAATCACTTTGAACCCTTCAACTGGAAAAGTCCGTCTCATTATGAGGAGAGAACAGGTACATTTTGACACCTTGGAATGTTTATTTGAAGGGAATAATCGGCTATAATAAATATAGAAATTCAAATGATAGAAATTAACGTTTGTTTGATTATTATAGCATCTTTATTTACCATTTCACAATTTTTATTAGTATGATTTTTTATGTACTGTGCAATTTTTCTGTTTAGCAGTAAAACTTTGAAATACTTTAAGCCAAGGAAAAAGATTTTTGTGACTTCATGGAACATAACACTAATTAGGAAAATATCCTCAATTTTATTATCAGTCATTCAGTAACAATTTTGTTGCTCAGATGGTCATGGTCAGCAAAGTTTTTGTTAGGGGTTTTATAAAACAAAAAACTTAAGTTTTACTTTCTATTCAAAATAGAAATAAAATACACAGTAAAAAATTGATCATTTAAACATCCATATTCAACATTGAGATGAGAATTTTTTAAAGTAAGATAAATTATTTTCTTGAATCTAATAAATGATAATTTCACTGATCACTAAGAGCGGTGGGCTATTTTTGAGTTCTACTGCAATTAATTTACATCGGAGACAAATTTAATGAGCTTATAGATATTATATAAAATTTTTACTCGGGATTTAGTGTAAAAATTAGAAGTGGGATAAGTGAGTTGAAAATAATGATGTAAACCTACATGTCCTCACAGAATGAATGCTGATTTCATTACTATTGCAGGTATTGAAGGTTTGTTGCAATCACTTTTTGACTGAAGATATGCAGTTTATGCCTTTGAAGACCTCTGATCGCTGTTGGACATGGCATGCTCAAGATTATGCTGATGGAACTCTGACTCCTAAAACTTTGGCAATCAAATTTAAGGCATCAGAAGAGGTAATTGTTTATCCTATTTTTTGTTGAAATGTTTTTGTTTTATTATTTTCAACATCTTGAAATAATATTTTAGGTCTTAACCATTCAAAAAATTTTTTGTTATTTTTCTATGGAGTTTGAAATGCATCTCAGCTCTTTAACTTAACAATGAAAAAAAAGTAAATTTATTCCTATTAATGTATTAAATAACAACAGTCCTAATTTTTTTTATCTATTATGATTGTATGATTGAAAATTGTTCCTGTTATCACTTGATAATACTACAAAATTCAAACTATATGTCTGTAAGTGAATTTCTTCTCTCTTTCCTATAGGCAGCAAAGTTTAAACAAGTTATTGATGACCTTCAAAAGAATATGGTTGATGGAAAGGCAAAAATAGACAAGACTACCAAAGATAAGGTACCTGAAAGTTCTGAAAATCCTTGCAAGGGAAATGCGGAAAAACTGTTTGATTTATTCAAGCCGGAAGCTGGGTCTTGGGAGTGCAAAGAATGTTATATTCGAAATAAGGGAGATACCAAATCATGCATTGCATGCTCTACTGTACGACCTGGTTTTGTTGACAATAGTGCAAAGGAGGACGAGAAGTCATCATTTTCACCATTCAAGTTTGGTATTACTCCTCAGGTAAGTTAAGTGGCATGAAACATCACCTTGGAAATATCAGGAAATTGATTAATTATTTATCTTGGCATTAAATTTTATCGATAATGGTATTTTTTTACTACAGGCAACTCCATCAAGCCAAGTCCAGGCACCCACCCCTGCTTTCAGTATTGGTGCACAGCCAACCTTTGGCTCTTCTCAAGGTTTTAAGTTTGGATCATCCTCTGTCTCAGAAACTCCTAAATCATCTGGTTTTGTTGCTAGTGCTGAAACTCCTAAAGCTGCTGCTCCTCAAGCCAAGAAGACTGAAGGAATGCCCTCACTTTCATCTTTATTTAAACCAGAGGAAGGATCCTGGGAATGTAAGAGTTGTTATGTACGTAATAAAAAGGATGTTACAAAATGTAGTTCTTGCTGTGCTCAGAAACCTGGCACTGTTGCTACTGCAGAGGCTCCTAAAAGCCAGGCACCTCAGACTACGTTCTCATTTGGAATTCCTACTTCTAAAACTGAAACAAAGACTGAATCAATTGATGCTTTGAAAAGTCAGACCCCTCAAGCAACCTTCTCATTTGGAATCCCAACCTCAACCTCAGATTCTAAGAAAGCTGAACCATCTGATGCTCAAAAAAGTCTGGTTCCTCAAGCAACTTTCTCATTTGGAATACCAACTTCAACATCTGACACTAAAAAGACTGATTCTGCTAAAGACCCAGGAGTTATTTCTAAGCCAAGTGAAGGATTTGGCTCTTTGGCAGCTGCTTTCAAACCAGAGGAGGGCTCTTGGGAATGCAAGTCTTGCTATGTGCGTAACAAGAAAGATGTGTTGAAGTGCAGTGCTTGTGGTGAGTTGAAACCTGGTCAGTCTGCTGCACCCACAACAACTGCTGGTCAAACAAGTGCCCCACCTGCCTTTAGGTTTGGTGTCCAGCCTGACTCTTCTGCAGAATCCAAGCCTGCTGCTGCCACTACTGCTTTTACTTTTTGTACATCTACTGTTCCAACTATGGGTAAAACTGCTGGGGACTCATGGGCTCCTGCCAAGTTCACCTTTGGTGCCTCTCAGCCAAGTACAGGAGCTACTGCTGCCTCTGCAACACCTCTGTTCAGTCAACCTTTGACCTCCTTCACTTTTGGAGCAACTACAACTGGTTCCAAACCTACTGAAGAGAAAAAAGGTTTGTATGAAGTATTTATAATTAATAATCTCATTCTTATGGTCCTCATTCCTGGATCAACAAATCTGAATTATGCTCAGGAGAGTGACATCTGATTTTTTGCATTTAAGCAACTCTGTAGCTTTTGATAAAGTATACCATGACTCCAGGTGAAAGAATAAATTATGATGATATGGTTTTAGATGGTGTGTGCTCCTTATATTTCTTTCATTCTTGTAGTATCTATGTTTTCTTATCCATGCATCTTTTTTGTTGTAAAGGCATAGCCTATTTGAGTTTCCACTTTTCATTTTACATATTGTTCTATCACTTTAAAATGCGATGCATATTTTAAGGCTAATAACCTAGAAAGGGTGTGGTATTTAGTCGTTAAAATGTTTTGAAATAAAACCCAAAGCAGAAATAAAATTTAAATGGACTAAATTCTTAGTAGATACTAAGAGAAATTTATCTATATTCTGGTAAATACCGTAGGCTTTATTTTCTGTTTGCTATGGTAGTGAATATTTTCTTGTAAAGGAGCCCTTTAGATGTTTCACATCCATCTCTGTTCCATAAAATTAAAGAACCTTTTCTAGCTTTATGGAATAAAATTTTAATTGCTTTTTAAAATTAGTTGCAGATTCTGTCACTGGATTCACATTTAACAGCAACCAGAAGTATGAATTCCACTTTAAGGGGATTGATCCAAAGATTAATGCCCTTGGTTCATCTCCATCTAATAAAGGATCATATTTCAAATCCCCTGATCGACAGATATCTCATGATGAAAGTGGGGGTAGTGATCTCTACCAAGAAGAGGATGATGGAGATCATATTCACTTTCAGGTGGGTGCAATACAAGTAAAGCATAATATTTAGTGTGAATCATAATTAACCTTTAAATTCTATGTCCTCTAGTAAATATATTTTCTGATCCCTTCTATGTTATAAAACACAAATTATGAAAATACCTTCTCCTTTCCTGCTCAGAATTTTGTCAGGTCAAAAATTTGTATGGTTAAGTTCTGTGATTTCATACAAAATTATAATTTTGTTAAAGCTCTGTACATTTCAGACTAGTATATTTTGAATAAGTATTGTATATTTGGAGGGAAATATTTTCCTTGTTTTGCAAAATGATTTATTTTTCCTATGAATTGTCATTGTGATTTCATTTCTTGACTATCCTTTTTTAGCCTGTTATTCCACTCCCAGACAAAGTTCCTCTGCACACAGGAGAAGAAAACGAGGAAGTACTATACCAGCATCGTGCAAAACTTTATCGCTGGAATGACAAAGAGTGGAAAGAAAGAGGATGTGGGGACATCAAGTTGCTTAAGCATCTAGAGGATGGTCGTGTAAGGTGAGCCAAGTTATAAATTCATCTTTAATGACATTCTTTGCATAACTGTATCCCATGTCGAATTATTAAAAATTTTGTTTTATGTATGGTAAATGATTCTTTTCCCTATAATATTGGGATGGAGAATAAGTGATGGATTCTTTTCTCTTTATAGGATGTTAATGAGGAGAGAGCAAGTTTTGAAGATTTGTCTGAATCATTATTTAACGGAAGAGGTGTCACTGACTCCAAAGGGTGACAGGGCATGGCAGTGGACTGCAGTTGATTTCTCTGAAGGAGAAGGCACCCCAGAATTATTCTCTGTCCGATTTAAATCTGCTGATATTGCTGAATCTTTCAGAGAGGCATTTGATGAGGCCAAGGTTAGTAGAATTCTTGAGATTACCATTGTTAAGGGAGATTAGAAACTTATTATTGAAAGAATCTGAGAGTTTTTCTAGAATTAGTAACTTTGAATTGAGTTTTATTTTTTAGCCTCTTGCTTAAGTAACTGTTCTTTTATTAAACTCAATTTACCTCTGTATTATTTATTCCTTGTGCTATATTATTTATTCCTTGCGCTAAAAATATTGACATGATTAGGAATGGAGACAGAATGGTAGTTTAGTATTTAGAACAATTCTATGGAAAATGGGGGAGCTGAGTTTGTTTCTCAGTCAAGTCAATTTTTTTTTACTTTTTTTCCTTCTTAGGTCTCCTGTTGCATAGCTACATGTGCTAAGTTAAATATATTTATATATTTTTGACGTGCCTTACATCATTTACAACCTCTTGGTGTTTGTATTGATCTTTGGGCAAATAAATTATTATTATTACATTTTCTTTATTAAGGTTCTTTATAAACGGTTAAACTATATATTTACCTCATTTTTTCTTACAATATGTATTATTGGACTTAGGATTTATATCCTATGGGAAATTCTTTGAGTAACTGTGGCATTATTTTGGAGTTACGAAATTATTTAAGACGTATAATTTTCAAATCTTTTTCAAATTCTGAGAGACAATTAAAAGTAATTTGCCAGCAGAACTCAGTGCAACCATTAGTTTTCTATTGACGTGATCATGATGCCATCTGTCAATAAATTTTGATCTATTTGGAGAAAGGTATTGCATTATATATAACGCATCATTTTGTAATTGTATTTTATAACAAACTTTTGTTTTTATTATTTTCAAGGCTGGAATAGGGAAACCAAGGGAGAAGAGAGAAGATGGGGAGAAAACACCCACTCCTAAAACACCAACCAACACCCCTCAGTCTGGTTATCCCATAAACAAATCTCCTGCAATGCAGGCCTTCTCATTTAAGTTAGGCCCAGAAGCAACCCCTCCCCCAACAACGGCAACACGCTTCTCTCTAGATAATCTTTTTGGAAGTGTATCTACAAGTCCCAAAACACCAGTGAGTGAGATAAAATCAACAGCTTCTACACCACAATCGGAAGTTTCTTCAGGTTAGTATTCCACTTGAATTCTCATTAAATACCCTAGTGTATTTTTCTAAGTTGTAAACCTTGGAAAGACCAATTCCAAAGTATAATACTTTTTAAATTCTAAGCAAAAATGTCTCTTTTTAGATGTGGAAGTGGTGTTTGAAAGGAAGACATCAGAGGAAGATAGGCAGGCAGCTCTGAAACTGATGCTTCCACCAAATTTCTATTCTTATCGTGATAAACCCCCTTGCCCTGGTTGCATAGGCTGTGAAAGCTATGATCAAGCAAAATTGGATAGGTTTTTTGCCAGAGATATGAAGAGCAAATCTAAGGTACTTGTGGATATTATTTAGTTTAATATTTCCTTGGAATAGACTAGACTTGGAATACATTCTTACGTTGGTCTCAGAGGAAGTTTTATTAAGTTATATTGAATGTTATAGAATTTTAAGAATGTTATTATTGACAAGTAGTAGGATTGATTAAGCCAAGCCAAAAATTTGTTAAAGAACTAAATTTGTCAATCTTGGGGAATCTCTTATGTTTTTTATCATCTTGGTTTGAAAGGTTTTGTTCTGATTGATAAACTGATAAAGTGGGAAGGAACCCAGATGATTTCATCTTTGGATGACAAAAAAATTGCTCTTTTGGTTAGATGATGGTATTTTATAACAATATTTATCAATTATCATTCATCATCAATTAAGTCCCGATTTAATACTTGAAACCATTTTTAATCATTAAGTAAGTTAGTTAAAGTTAAGCTATAAATATTGTAAATTATGTAAAGAATAAATGGAATTTGAAAAATCAGTTGACCACTCTTAAAAAATATTTAATGGTATTCAATATGATGATAGTTGAGATTCAAATTTAATGAAGGAAAATGATGAATTTTTGTGCTTGAGCCAGAAAATTCATTTTCAATGTTTGATGAATCATCAGCCTTAATGAGTATTGTAAATTTAGGTTGAAATGGATGGAAAAGAAGGCAGTGAATCATCTGCAACAGTAAGCAGTACAACTACTGGTGACTCTTCAAGTTTTGTTCAGAAATCAGAGCAACAGCAGGAGGAGAAAAATGACTATGGCCTTCCATTTTTGAAAGTGGAATCAAATCTTTCTTTTGCTTCCATCGCTGCTGCTTCTTCTACTCAGAGTGGATTTGGTCGTAAGTTTTTTCCATGATCAATTGAATCATATTTTGCTTTCTTTAATTACTTTAATGAAAATAGCCACATTCTAGACAAAATAATTTTAGCTCAATATAATAAGCAGTACTCAAAAAGTAGAAGTATTATTTAATAAAGGCTGAACTAATGGTAATGTTTGATTTTTAAAATATGCACTTGAAGCATCCTTCAGCATATTCTCTGCTTGAAAGCTTAGATAATGAATGTGAAATTTCTTTTTAGCTGCCCCTAAAACGACAAGTATGGTATGGGGAGGTGTCATTACACCTGTTTTTGGCTCTGCAAGCAAAGCTGGTGGTGCTGCTGCTGAAAGTAAGGAGAGTGATGGTGAAGGTGATGAAGAGGGTACTGTAGAAACTCATGACCCACACTATGAGCCTATTGTTCCATTACCTGCCCTTATCAATGTTCGGACGGGTGAAGAGGATGAAACCAAGGGTTAGTATTTGAATATTCAATGCATATTTTTGTTCAGTTATTTTGGGTCTGCGTTGAACAGGTTTTAGTTAAATAATTACACACAGACTTTTGCATATCTTCATAACATTGAAGAATATTCTATGAAAGATTTAAATTTTTTTCCTGTTAATATAGATTAGTAATTAATCAGTTGAGGATATGTTCAAAGCTGTTATTCTTGTCATGCTTGGCAACCTTGTGCCTTATAGTAAGAAAAATTCTTCTGCTTTAATAGAACTTATTTAGACTGTTCAAATTTAATACCCTCACTATTGGTTTGAATTGTGCATGGTTTAAATAAGTTTGTGCAGATTTCTTTTAAATAATGATTTCCAATTGGTTTTCCAATTGGACAGGTTTTTGCTTTGTGGTCATGTAAATTTCAGTTTTGTAATTATACATTCCATAACACAATTTCTGATTATGCATCATATAGAAATACTTTTTTAAATTTATATATTTATATAAATGTTCTTAACACTTTGCTGCTCTTAATACAATCTTTTCAAATTTGTTTCTTATGAAATATGTATCACTTTGTTGTACTAAATATGAATCACTTTGTTGCCAATTTACAGTATGCTATTTAAAATTTATGCATGATTGGTGTTGTAAAGAAATTTGAAGGATTAGCATAAAAAATATCAAAGACATTTCATTGCAATGTTTTTAACTTTTGGTTTTCTTCTCAGTTCATTCAAAGTTAAGTTTACATGTTTTTCTTTTGAATTTGTTATTTTGTCCAGATTAGTTCTTGGTTCTTCCAGAAAATGTGGTAATTGATGAATGAAATTTTGTTTGAGCTTACTTTAAGGGCTTTATTATAGCAGTGTGTGATCTTAAATTCTATTATTGATAAAGTCATTTTTATTTTTTAGTGTTTGGAGATAGAGCTAAGTTATATAGGTTTGATTCCAAAACCAAAGAGTGGAAAGAGAGGGGTGTTGGAGAGTTAAAGATATTGTTCCATCCTGTTAATCATACTTACCGGTTCCTCATGAGGCGAGAGTTGGTAAGTCATATTAATGTAATTCATCCATTGTATCAAATAATGTTAATAATATAAGTCAGCCACTTAATATTTTTCTTTCATTAAAATTAATATAAGAACAAAATCAACTAATAATGTCATTTAATTTTCAAATAATTCTCAGGAGATGGATTTATATTTTGTTTGTTTATTTTCATTAAATATTAAAATCTATTTTATGTTAATGTAATTTAATTATGATATGTCAGTTATCCTGTTTATATTTTGGTACTTCAATAAGATCTAATTATTCAAATGTTTTCAGGTGCACAAATTAGTCCTTAATCACCAAATTACTGCAGATTTTGATCTCAAGGAAATGAAAAATAGTGATAAGAGTTATATATGGTATGCTACAAATTATGCAGAAGATTCACCGGAATTAGAGCAGCTATGTGCAAAATTTAAGGTAATCTAAATTCCTTAAGTATATCTCTTATCTTAAGCAGTAATATTATTGCTATCACTGCCAAAGTAATAAGTATGCAATTTTACTCTTTATCAAGGGTGCCTATTGATTTTTCATATCATAAATATCAGCTTTTCTTGCATATTTTAGTATTTTGTTGTTGTAGCATTAGTTTGTAGTTGAATGTCGAACTATGATTTATTTTCAAGAAACAAATATTCAAAGTGATTAAGCTTTTTATTCAAACTATCAAATTTTATTTTATTCCAGAATCAAGAGTTGGCTAGACAGTTTGCAGAGATCGTGAAAAGATGTGTGGATGATGTTGCATCATATCAAGCTTCAAAATCTCTCCAGAACATATCTGGTATATGATAATTTATTAAGTAATAAAGTTATTATGAGTAGTTGTAGTTGGCAATTTCTACCAAGTCTCTGTTTGCGAAGAAAATGATCTATTCTTATTATCTTATTTTTATTGTCTATAGTACGTAATATAAAATGTGTTAAATTAGGGTATTTTATACCCCCTTTTAAACATTTAAAGATTTTGCTAGTGTTTGCCCCGCAGATTTCTTTAGTTTCTCCAAAATAAAGAGTAAGATTTTTTATCGGCTTGATTTATATTATTGTTTCTATTTTGTTGATTTGTTATTTCTTGGAATTGTGCAATATAAATGGATTTTAGATAATCCTAGGTTTTCCCATTTTTAGACCTACTAAGAAATCTTTAGTTTACATTTCTTTTTTCTTGACAACTTCATCATCATTTTCAGATAATTCTATGAACCATCCTTAAGATTTTATGGAAGTATTAGTTTGTTAACTTTATTTTTCTATTATTTTGCATTAGGCCTGCTCACTGTTATGGTGAGCAGTATCTGTCTTGGTGAGAAATTTCTCAAGCCCTGGAAGTCATGAGAAGTATTTAATGCAACTTTGTTTCTTTCTCAGGCCAAGAATGTGATGTCTCCCAGTCAACAAAGCAGTACGAGGAGGAAGAGGAGGAGGAGGATGAGGAATATGATGAAGGAGAAGATGATGATGATGAATATGAGGAAGTGGATGATGAAGAACTGGAGAGGAGGACAATTTTTGAGAAGAGAGGCAGGATGGATGTGAAGGAGGGAGATGAATGGAAGACACTGGGAACAGGAGACATTAAGGTTGGTGACAAGTGATTTAGCTGCTCATTAGGATCTCTGATAAACCATGCAAATGAATGGAATGCAAAAATTATGTAGCTTATCCTTTGAAAGTTCATCTCATGAAAAAGTTAGCACAATTAATATTGTTGAAGTATTCATAGAATTCAGAGTCAGTGATTCAGTTTTCCCTTGCAAATTTGTTAAAGTATAATTTTTAAATGTCTTTTTCTTTGATTAGCATTTGATTCAGAGTTAGTATATTTCTAATATGTTCAAATATGTTTTTCATAAAACTTCATTCTTTTGTGCATCATCATACTAGTAAATTGCCTGTAAATTTTCTGAGATTTCATCTTCTTGTTGATTTTCCATGTGTTGCAAGTCCCTGCCATTGAGTTAGCTGCTTATCTCCATGTTTAACATCGTTCCATTTTATTAATATAAATATTTATTCAAATTCATATGGATGCCCATATTAAATAGTGATTTAGATGATAAACTTATTGGCTGACAATTCTTTCCTGGGGCAACTTGAGACAGCCAGCTGTAATTCTGCTGTATTTGTTTTTACAGTTATGAGGATTTGAATAATGCAATTTTAAAATAAGCTTTCTTTAAGTTTATTGCAGGTATTCTGAAAGAAATTCTTGAACTATTAAAGAGCATATGTATCATTTTGAGTTGCCCACAAATAAATGTTCTATATATTAAGTAACTAATCTAAGTTTCAAATGTTGTGATATTCCTAATAATTGAAAAATTCGATTGCAGAACAAGTAAAATTGTAAGTTAAGTTCTGTATTAATTCTATTTCTTAACTATTTTTTTAGGTGATTTATGAACCTGAATTTCTGGGAACAATTTTAACATTGGAGGTCAATGGTCTTGTTAAATGTAATGCCCTCATCACAACTAGGAGCACCATAAAAGTAAGGAAAATCCATCAGTTTTTTAATATCTGCATGGTTGCCATACATTGTTTTCTCACTCAAACTGGGTTTATTAAGGCTGGTAGATTTTTGACTCGTATTCTCTCTCTTTAGGCAAAGGAGAAGAGTTGTGAATGTTCTGCAGATGATCTCTCTCATGAGGAAGTCTTGACTCGGAAGTACAGAGTCAAGCTCAGCTCTAATCTTTCTGCTTTAGAATTTGAATCAGCATTTAAACAGGTAAACTTTGATATCTGCTCTCTCTTGGAAACTGCTTCATTACAGAATGGTAAATGACTAAAATTAAGTAATGAAAATGCTCTCTTACAAATAATCTCCTACTCTGCTCTCTGTTAGTGTGAAAAACAGACCTTTCTTAAAATATATGATGTATTGTAACCAGCATTGCACAATCTGGTCATAATGCTATCTTGCTCAAGATAATGTTTTCACTTGGTCCCCCATAAAGCATTTTAACTGGGTTTTACTGTATTTTTATTTCTTTCTCACAAAAATCATTGCTATTTGATAAGTACAATAAGTAATTTATGAATTGATTTTCTAATCCAAATTAAAGAACTATAATTCATTTCTAGTAGTTTAATTCTGCAATATGTAGTGAATTCAATTTTCTTTTGAATATTATTGGGTCTTATATGGAGAATGGGTCTCTGGTATTGTCTTAAGTAAAAATGTTTCAAGATCAGTAATTTTTCTTTTTAGGGTGTCAGCATAGCACTGGAGCCTCAACTTGAAGAGGAACACAAGTGATAATTGTGTCTGAAAAGTAATTTTGGATGTGAATTTCTCTTTAAACTGCTAGCCATAGAACTTTGCCTTTGAGCATTATCCCAGCGCAAGAAGCTTAAAATGGAAGTTGCAGTGGTTAGGGATAATGCTTTTCATGTGATCTTATCTTAATGAATTTTCCCTGTGCTCAAGAAATGACGACATTACCTTTTATGTATCTATAATTTTTAAGATTAAGTTTTTAGCAAGTTGAAGTAAGTTTAAGAGATTTCTTTGTGTAAGATATTAAATTGTATTTAAGTAACTGTTGTCTCATGTTGATATTTTTGATAATTTATTTTTAGTGAAAATTTCAATGTAGTGGTGCTTTACTTGTAAAAACATCTACTGGTCAATTCTGAATGTAAACTATTGCTGCATGACTAGTAAAGATCTTGTTTCAGTTCTAGTAATATTTCTTATCATTTAATTTCACAAAGTTCATCCTTTTTCACATTTGCTGTATTGGATTTACCATTCAATCATTTTTGTCAATCCTGCTGTATGATCCACTTCTTCGGCCTTAAAACGCGCATTATAAAACTATTCTTTTTAACCCTTGTATTGCTGTGATTCTGTCTGCTGAATAACAGAATGTAAGAAGAAAATACTTGGATATTTTCATTATCTTTGCAGACCAGTTCAGTGTAAATAGCTTTAAATTTTGCTGTGCAAAGTCTGAAAAGATTTGTAAATATCAATCTTAGCTGTCCACAGTGTTGTTTCTTTTTCTTGTAGATGAGAATGGCAACGACATGAATATTCATTTTTATTCACTACAACTGAAGTGCCAATCGATTCTCAATAGGAATAGAATATAAATGAGATAATGCATAGTTGTCAGAACCTTCTACTTTAGTAGCTTCTATGTTCTTAGTACCCATTTCAACCAACATGTTGGTTTATATTATGCTACTTGAGGGTTCTCGAGTTTCAGGATTTTATGTGTACAGTGATATCTGCCCGATAATTATGATGTATTGCTATAGGTGCTATATATTTTGATCGTCTTTCCCCGCTTTTTCTCATTGAAACCTTATCCTATTATGTATGTAAACCCTCTTCAGGCTCTTATTGTAATATTAATATCTTTTACATTGACTGATGTCAATTCATTGGACCAGAATTGTGGAGTAATATTATCTGAAAAGGTGCTTTCCTCAGCAATTTTCATAAGTACCACTAACACTTGAAAAACCATTCCACTGGGGCACACTCCCTTTCACCCTCACTGAAGTACAGACTCTGTATGGACTACCTTTCTCCAGTAGTTTTAATGTAAATTAGATTTTGGTGAAGTTCAAATATCCATTCAAAGTTTTTGGTTTAATCTAAGACCTACTTAATTTTTCCATTCGTTCAGGTAAAAAGTCTGTTTCGAATGATTTTTGTTGACAATATTTGTCTGGTAGCTAAAATTAGAAATATAGAATATGCTAGAATTGCAGGATATGAATTATTGGAGCACTTTCTCTTCTGACTTTTTAGGCCGACGCATGCTTTAAAGCCACTGATAGTGATGAACTTAAACAACTTCCTAACTTTGCAACGCTCTTGAGGGGAGTGAAGGGTCTAAGCGGGCTGCATCCAGTTTTTTGCTATTAGAAATATTTTGACCGGGTGGGCCAATATGATGGGATTTTTCTTATCACATCCCGATGTACGTATCTTCTCTGTTGCTATAGTATTCCGTTCCCCAATCAACCTTTCCGGAAACTACAGTTGCCACTTATGCCGGAACTGGATTGGTTACTGGTACCGTAATGGGTGGCTTTATATAATGTTCTTCCTGAGGCTATAATGTTTTTTCTATGTTGGAAATATTCCCTAACAAAAATTTTGTTTGTAGGCAATCCTAGTTGCCGTTACTGCCCGGCTGAGCCTCGACCAGCGCGATTCTGTCGAGAAAATATGAGCTACAGGTGTCACCCTTGCGGTTGAATGAGGAAGTGTAATCGCGTATTGCAAGCAAGCTTTCGGAAAGGGCGGGCTATATGCTCGCGACAGGAGCATTTACTGATGAGATTCATTTTCCAGATTTGTTTGTACTCTGCTTAAGTGAGTCCTCTGTAATATCTAGCGTCTTCAGTGCTTCTGCTAGTAAAACATAACCAATTTGACGCGATTTGTTACCCTCTTCGAGTTTTGCCTTGAGAAACGGCGTATGGAGTTATCTCAACACCTGCCTTCCCAAGAAGTCGCTGAAGAATTATCTCCAGGAAGGAGTATTTACTTCACAGCGACATCTACGGCCGATTATCCGAGTGATTCGTACTTGATTACATTGATCAACTGTTTTCGAGGTGAGAATAATCCCTTGTCGCTCCAAAAAGCACCTCTTTCCGGGCATTCTTAACTCCAAAGCAACTCACATAGCACGGTTGTAGTTCTTCCTGAAAAGTTCGGTGCCATGCGTAGCTGAGTTGAATGAATGGGGTATTTTGATAAGGGTATTGTTTACATCTACATACCTTTGGCATGTGGCAGGGGGTATGTACAGCTTGACTTCACTAATTGGTTACTGACGGGATCGCTTTCACCGCAGCTGAGTGGTATCCACTTGACTGTCCTGGGGTTATCTGTGTAGAGGAAAATTTTAAAGATCTAAATTAAACTTTAAAAATATTCACTATTGGAATTCAGCTTCAGATAAGCAATCAGCATCTTAATCTACGTCTGAATGCTATTACTTGCTTTGTAGCCATTGTTACTTGACTGGAAACCAAAATCAAAGATGGTGCAAGAATATAAGGTAATTAGGGTTTTTGGATTGGCTTTTTATCCCTAGTTCCTCTGAGACAGAGGTCTTCAATCTATTCAATACATTATTGTTGTATATTTACATAAACATAGTGTCCCTTCCCTAGAAAAGAAAATTTGAAAAAAGAAATAAAAAAACTTTTGTTGAAATAACATTTATTCTCAATATTTTACACTTACAATTCCGCAAAAATCGATTAAGTTATAAACTAAAGATTTATTAATAAAGATTGAGTTTTTCAGTGAAGAATACTCTCCCTAGAATGCCCTCCTTCATGCCAGTTTACTCTCAAATTTTTAAAAAAATTCCCAGTGGGGCAACATAGCCCTGCTGGCGGGAGACCATTACTCTTGCTCTGGACACTGCTTAAGGCAGTACATACTCAATCCATTATGGAGGCTTTGATAGGACATTACAATTTAAGACTTACTCTTACTTTTAATAATACTTTGCTTATTTATGACTTACAATTGAAGACATACTCTTGACTAAGTATAACTTTTCCTGTGATCTCCAAGTTAAATATATAATTACCAGTAATGATTTATAACAACTTTGCAAGTAAACTTTTTCTTGACTCAGAATCTGAAGCCTATAGTAACTTAAAACCTTGGCTTAATAAAAATATGCTCTTGATTTCTCTAGTTCTCAGATTGATTCTGTAATAAAATATCTGACAAAGTAATTCAGGCAGTATAATGAAAAATTTTGGCCATAAAGATGCACAATTCTCCAAAAGTGAAGACGCATAAAATTAGGGTGGAAGTTGTACTGTTGGTCAAAGTTCATTTTCATAACCATTAGAGGTTGACAGCTATTGATATCAATATAAATATGACAAATATGGAGAAAAGGTTATACATAAAGTTATCACTAAGCTTTGGGGAGAAAGTATAATTAAGATAACATTAATTGATACTCGAATGTGTTATGTGATTATTACTAAGAAAAAATAAAAATTGATATTTCGGGAATAAAAATTGATGAAATTGTCCTTCAGTAAAGATTTCTAAATTTTTATAAGTACATATATATTAACTATTTATAAACAATAGCTAAGAGAGCTTTGGTTTCCCATCGTGAGACTTAACTAATGACAAGAACACATCTTTCACTCATTTGACTATAAATTTACTAAATTATACTTCATTGGTATCCTTTAGTCAAAAATTTTTTGGAGTTTTTCTTTGTGAAGAAGTAAGGGCTATTTTCTGTTGGACATCTATACTCATGAATCAATATATCATCAATGTTCTTTGCTTTAAAGCCAACTGGTTCCAGCATGTTGTTCCACAGTTGAACAGATGCTGAAAGTAAAGAATGCTGTATAATTATAAATGTCATGATAAAAAAATCCTTTAATGCTAAAATAATTTAAATAACTAAATTATAATTATTGCAACCAATTTCATTTTTATTTCAACTGAGATAACCATGAGTAACTGTACTTTTGGATAAAAATCATACTTGATAACTCTGAATTAAAGTTAAATGTAAGAATACTTAAACATAATTACATATGTTAAATAAGAAATTTAAAATATTTATTATATTATTTCAGAAAGCAATTAAAATTGAAAAATCTTTAAGAATGGATGAAATGTTGATAAACTTTGGAATCTTTATTGATTATACACACCAACTGCAAGTCCCCTTTGATTTAAATGGAAACATTCCGGTGTCCATATAGGTAATTCTGAAGCTATTAATTCCAAAAGTTTTGGCTTTTCTGGTTCTTCCAAATTTTTGGGTGCATTAAGTACCTGAAAAAATGGCTGTAACTCTACTGTAAAATCTTCCCTTCCATTATAGCGACCACTGTTCACCTGTAAAGGGAAATTTGTATAACTTGGTTTTAACATGATCATAATTAACAAGGATGTTGTTAATATGTAGAGTGTGTTGCATTTCCTAGATGACAATCTCACTCATGAAGGCCAGATGTAAAAAATGACTTTTTATTTAAGGCATTTTAAGTATTCTACTTTGTCACTTATTCAGGTTTTCTGAAGTTAAAATTATGGGACTCACAATTAATCTCACAGATTTCCCTTGCTAATCCAAGCTTAACTTTTTCTTTCCTTTGACAATATATTTGTTGAAATTTACAAAATCCATCTTCTTAGAACATTCTTTGTTTTAATATCAAATTCAATAGAATTGAACTTATAATTATGCAAAAGTATTACTGACTGAAAAATTTCATGGATGGTTTTAAGAATGTGAAAGCTGAAGTATTTTTTCAACAGAAAGACTTACCAATTCTTCTTCAGCATCCTGATACTCACGCACCACTGAGGCAATTTGAACTATACCTTCTCGAAAATCAGAATACTGATATAAGCAGTTACAAAAAATTCTCCTAAACATCTCACAAACACCATTTGTTGGAATCCTTGCTGAAATCGTGGGATCTAGAAGAGAAAATAATTCTAGTCATTTTATGTGCAGAGTTGAACCAAAAGTTATTTTTATGATTATTTCATGTGGTTGACTATATTATTACTATTTCCCGTAATACTGTGTTAGTTTGAAAGATTGCATTGTATTCAAAGTTAAATGGGTACAGTTTTCATGTGAATTATGTTTCAAAGAAAATCATTTCATTATCTAACTGAAGGGATTAACAATCTTAAAGAACAGGTTAGACACTACTTACACAAGGAAAGCTTAAATGGCTCTTAAGATTTTTTGGATTTGGTTTTTGCTTCATTCCTCTATGCTTAAATATACTAAAACTGAATAATTAAATATGCTAACTAGTGTATACTAAAACATTTTTTATGTGCTTTTATGCAACCAATCTAATCTTATGTTAATCAAAATTACAACACCAGTAAGGATACATATGACCAAAATGAAATTTATGCTGAAGATTATATATATATATATATATATATATATATATAGAAATACATAAATGATTAGGATTACAGAACTGTAAATGGCCTATGACCTTGAGAATTTTGTACACTGTGGAGCTTTCATGTGTTTCAATCAAAGCCTTTGGACATTATGGCATGGATTCAATGATGGCCTAGATAATCTCCTGAAAAAATCGTATGCCTCTCCAATGCAATCTTAATCAATAATTGCTTGTACACTGTTCGATAAATCCTTTGGGTTTGTATTCATTTGGGTCATTCTTTCTGGTTGTCGCAATTTTCATAAACAGTGTATATTAGAAATGAACAAAAGCTAAGAATTTGGCAGATTCAAATTTTACCTCGAGCAAAATTTATTACTACAGGTTACATTTCATAACTTATAATTTCTTTCCATTGTCTTTTAGATTTGTCAGATGTTATGTAAGTTGAAAGTAATCTTTTTGTATTTTGTTTATGATACATGGAGAACAGTGATCAGCTTGTATAATATACTATTAAAATTTTATGTAATAAATCATTGAAATTGTTGAGACATTTAGAAGCCACAGTTAGGAAAAATTATCGGCATATCTTAGGGGGGAATACAATGAGCCTAGCTTATAAATAGCAATAAACTGTAACTGCCAGAAATATTTTCATACAGCATTAGAAGTTTGTATTGGAATGCACTCGTCAAGGGTGTTCAGAAAATTTATGTTGTCTGTATTATATATGTTTATGCACAAGGAGTTTCTAGTGGCAGAGTTAGACTGTGAGACCAAGTTTTAGAAAGTCAAGTCATTTGTAAGTCCCAAGCTTAGCATAAAATATGAATCCCAACTAAGTGCAAGTAAGCTGGGTATGTTCCAGGCTTCATGTCTGTGGTAGTCCTGTAGCTTTCAAAGTGTAATCTCCTACAAAGTAGAAATACTGATCCAGATTCTGTTTTAAATTAAATCTAGTTAAGCTGAATGAAACAAAATAAATTTTTGCGTGAGATTGGGAAAGTTTAACTAACATGAACTCTTGATAAGTATGACAGGAATTGTAGAATACTTTTTGTTAAAGAGTATCATCTTTATTCTTTTATTATCCTTCACATATTCTGGAAATTTCATTCTATAAATCTTGCAAATTCTGAAATATTTTTTATGTAACAAAAATTACCTGAATAAATCTTGGAAATTGATTTTTGGGTTATATAAAATGTTGGCCAAAATTTAAGTAAAACTTGATAATTCTACTTGATTGAACTATGTAAATGGGATAGATTCCTTTTGTAGTCTCTTGGTGAATTTTTCACTCTCAATCTGCACTTCATTGTATATTTTTACTGTCTGTTTGAAAATGAGTGACCATTTTAGATATATCATTGAAAGGGTGAATTGCTGGAATGTAACTTGGAGGTCATATATAGGGTTTCTTACTTGAATATTTGTCTTCAGAAACTGTTCAAATATTTAAGATGGCCTTTAAGGATGATTTTATGAATTTAACCTTGGATAAAGTTCTTATATGAACAATCGAAAGATAACTATGAATCCATTGAAAGTGATCCATTCAGGAGGGTATCCAGGAAACCTGAGAATGATTGAAGGTGGCAATTAATGAAAATCACATTCTAAATAAGAAGGAATTAGAGCAGGAATTGGATTTTAAAATACCAAAGTTTTTAAAATTCTGACACTAGATCTTTGCTTGTAATTTGTGGTGCTAAACTTTGACTGTGCATTATCTCATTCTTGGCAAGGAGATTTATTTGGCAAAATATGACTCATCTTATAACTCTGGTCTCCAATAGTCCAAATTCACTCTCTGCAACTTCAGGCTATTTTGAAAACAGTGTGCTGGATGGAGATTACAGAGCAATAGAGACAATATTAAAAAGAATGCAATGAGGGTACTGAAAGCAATTTTAGAAGTAAAATAATCAATTCTTCAACAGTAGAACAGGCTTTGGGATAATCATGTGATATCTTAAGGGAACTTAACTTTGAGGAAATTTAGGGACCATTGATCTAGGTTCGATAACAACTTTATGAGATTGTTTGACTGGATTAACCTTCTTTTTATTTGTTTCTTTCATCTTCAAGACATTTTGCATTATCTTAGCATTTTGTAAACTCTGCCAGTGTCATTAAATTGAAATTCCAGTAAAGGAAAAGACCTGAATCAGGTAATGTAAAAGATATTTCATCCTGTAATTCATGTAATTTCCTTATATGTGTACTGATTCAGCTCCAGTATTTTTAAAATAACAATACTAAGGAAGGAATTTGTATTTACTTAGGGTAAAATAGATTTGGCAATTTTTTTATACTAAGAGAGATACATTGTTATTTACTCCTGATTCCTTGAATCAACCATACAATACATAATAGATTCAACTACTTAAGTATAATAATTTAATATTCTTGGTTGATAAAATTTTTGTGTGTAAACATTTTGAGTTAAGTAGTTAAATAAAGAATTATAGTACATAATTTCATTCTTTTAATATTTTTATGTAATTCATCATACCTGAGAATATTTTATCACTGAGAATTTTTATAATATATTAATATTATTTCACAAATACTAAGATAAATAATTACCTAAGATGGAGAGAATGTTGACAAATAGCTTTGGAACATTATTGTATAAGAAATCCAGAACTCTTTGTAGATGAAGCTTATGAGCAAGTCCAGTGTTACTTTTTTTGTCAAAGCAATGACTTGAACACACATCATTATCTCCAATCATTATGGATAGTAACTGTGGGAGAGATTTCAAATTAATTGATATTTAACATTTGCAATATTTATCATTTTAAACATTAATGATTGTTACATACTCATTGCTTATCTCAGTTGAAAGCTTTGAAATGAATGAACCAAAAATCATGTTCCAAACATTTAGCTTACCTTCCAATCATTTGCAAAGTTGATCCGTGGATCTTGACGCATTTTTTTCATGAACAGCTTTACTTGAGTGAATAAATCATCATCATATGCAGCTGGAATTGCCACATTCAGCTGAGCACTATGAGATGCAAAATCACCTCTTCCAAGTGCATAACCAGTTAGGTTTGGATTGAACAATTTTATGATGTTTGGTAATGTTGTGATATTGTGCCAAGTACCTTCACCACCTAGGTGTGAACAAGTAAAATTGACATATCATTATTACTTATTTGTTCTTAGTTTACGTTTATTAGTTTTTTAGTTTATTATATAATTTAAAACTGGTTAGTATTTATTAATTATAAATATATAATTTTACCAATTGATTGATCCACACTTAGGCAAGAAAATTAAGAGGAATAATACTAAGGAGGATAGAAAATGAATCAAGGTATCTACAGATAACTATAATGGAAACTTTATTCAGTAAGGTGAGTTTGCTACATATGTGACAATTAAAAACATACATATATCTTACACCTTTCCTTTATCGTGATTTCAAAAGACAGAAATTTCAAAGAAATTTCACTCTGTAATTAAAGTTATTTATGAAGTTTAACTCAAATTAATTGAATTCTTAGACAACTCGATTTTATTTAAATAGTTATAGATTTTATTTCTGTATTATAAAAGATTTTATCGCCCCAATATTTTACTTTGAGGTCTCCTAGCTCTTTCCTTACAACCCTGTGCCGAGATCATTTTGTTTTTTTGATCTCTTGCTGGGAATCAAGCCTAGGATCGCTTAGACTAGAGGTGGAATTACTACCACTTTATTATTTTGAATTTTAAAACTTAGCTATTCATTATTTTGGGAAGAAGAAAAATGTTATAGGCTCAGCAGTTATACTAAAATAGTTGATGCTTTCTGGCGATATCTGGTGGAACTTTTCCATAATAAATATGAAAGAAACAATCTGTCTTCTTCCACAAATTTTATTTAAAAAACACGACCGGTTTCGAGGTTACCTCATCTTCAGGTGACCGGAATTTCGGTGACCGGAACCTCCGGTCCGGTTCCGGTCACCTGAAGATGAGGTAACCTCGAAACCGGTCGTGTTTTTTAAATGAAATTTGTGGACGAAGACAGATTGTTTCTTTCATATTTATTAGTTATACTAACCTGGGATTCATATATTCCAGTTTTTAGTGACTGGATCGAGTAATAGTCTCTCACTCCGTCTACATATTATTAAACTGAAATTGTATATAATCTGATATACATTTAATTATTCTAAATGACAGGGCGATGGGCTCCCGCATTGCCATGTGGGAGGTGCGTTCGAATTCGACAAAAGAAATCCCGGGTTCGATTCCCGGTGAGAGCACATTAGCGAAATGACCTCAGAGATCGAAGCACTTTCAGCAATACTATTTCTACTACAGACATGGCGATAAAAGTTGAAAATATTTCACGAACACAGATATTTTTAGAATGTGTATAGCGATTCATCCTCAGATATCTATAAATAACATGTGATCGGCAGATTTTCACCAAAAATGTTTCTTTCCATGTATATTTCGTTAACGATATTTGAAAAATTTGCATTTTCAGAAAAGTGGAAGTTTCGCTCTTCGGCTATATCTGATTGAGAGAGCTGGCAAAAGAATTGCTTTCAAGTTACATATCTTTATAAAATGACAGAGTTGGGTCTACATCGAAAACAATCACAAAAGGCGTAGGGGAATCTGAAGAAGATTAAACTAACCAGTAATCATTGAATCAAGCTCGTAATTTCTTAATAGGTTAGGAAATCATCGGGAGTTTAGCTTTCGATATATTATGACTTCTTATTTGCTCCTCCCCTACGAATTAGCCCCCTTGGTTAAGTGCCCCTACAGCCTGGATCACTGGAAAAGTTATATTTTTACGTTTTTATTAAAAGGTAGATACTGTTTTATAACCTCTTTGAGTGGTTCACAACCAACAAAAACTCTCACAAACAAAAATTACTGACCAGAGCGCCCGAGGGCTCTTTTTTCTGACGCAGGAATACGTTAGGCCATTTCTGGTTCTGCTTAGTATTGGACCGCATTCGATGGAGAATGGCGTAGAAATCTTGTAAAGCTCACCTCCTGTGAATGAAACTCCTCTGTCTTGAATTGGCAGTCCCAACACGGTGCGTTCCCTTGCTAGATTGGCTGAGGTAAGCGAATCCCCCATTGCAGCAATCACGTCGATATCACCGGGACGTAGTTTATGGACGCTCGTGGGACGCGTGTCCGATCTCCATTTAAATTTCCGAGCTTCATCACACGGAAATGTTGGTGAAGTTTTGTGTTGAAGTATCTTGTACGAGTCATCTGGGGGATAGGAATAACTCCTCGCTTCCTGTTTAAGGGAAAATAAGAAATTTTCAAACATTTACAAGGGCTCACCTCTTCGGGTCACCATTATTGGCTCCTCTTGATGACTTTGTAGTATATACCTACTAACGATTTGTCTTGGATCTGACATTGAGTTTGAATTAAATAGGTTTTAATTTTTTCCCACGATTACTATGCATCTACTACATTTATCACGACAAAATAGCATTTTAAAAGTTATTTAGAGATGAGTTCAAAAAGAAATCGTCTTTGATCGCTCCCTCCTTTATGGAAAATACTGCCCTCTCCCTTGGCAACTTTCTTTTTACTATTAAACATATGCTTCTCCATGGATGGTATTTAAAATCAGTCATAAAGCCGGTATCTTATGGGATAATTACTAAGGCGCCGAACCGAAAATTAAGCTTTTGAGCAAGCTATTAATAATTTCAAAGAAACTAGTGAAAGTATTTCGAAACAATATTTTGGTTACAATTCCATTTCATTAATTTCCTAATTGAATGGATCTTAGATTTACATAGACTCTTAAGTTTTGCGAAAAGTTCGTCAAGGAAGAGTATATGTCGCAAATTTCCGGATTCATATAATGGGATATCACGATTATTAGCAATATGTACGGTATAAGGAATTTTCGAGAAGTATTCCAGAAAATCTTCCTAAATATTCTATTAAAGTAATTTTAAATAAATAATACTACATACAATACTAAGTACAGCAATAAATTTGAAAATAACTTAAAGTGAGAACTAGAGCGATGTGGTATGATCAAAATGCAATAAACAGAATGGAAAGTAGACGTTTAGTTTCTGACGCAATTTCGTATTTAGGCGATAGTATTTAAGTAACTTATGCGTTCCATAATTTATTGTGAAATCATGTTATTTTATAAGTTGATTGTAATACCTTAAGAACGGCAACAATGTTAATTCATTTTTCATGGCTCCGATTTCTCTTTCTCAACGGTATACATGCAGGGAATACGTGTGGATTCCTTCTTTGTCTGGTCCTACCTTAAGACAATTTTAGTTGAATTAACATTTTATACTTCTCAGATGCGAGTAGAATCAGAATGTTTTGGAACGAACTCTGCTAAAACTTGGAATAAATGTTATTCTTACTATAAAATAACTTATGTCGATTCGGCATTAATTTAGACGTTTTGTAAATCTCTAATATTTTGGAATTTTTTATTAGTATGCTAATAAATTAAGGGTTAGATGTAAGAAGAGACTATTCAATCTCAATCTTGCCCGAATAAAGACGTTTTATTATTATTATTATAAATATAAAAATATTTTATGGTACTCCTTGATGATTCATTGCGGGCTAGAAGGAAAGTCTTATGGACAAAGTCTGTTTTTATAAATGTGCTATAATTGACGTTACATTTCTAATTTTTCTAAGCCAGGGAAAATTTCAAGTCTATTTAAACAAAAGTTCTAAAAAACTGAATCTAATTTGAGAAGCAGAGTTTTGGAAATATATTTATTCCGCATTTACATGATAAAGTCAAGGTAAAAAAATCTCTAAATTTGCGACCTTAGAGGTTAGTTTCACCGTTTTGTGATAGCAATTGACCAAAATTATTTCCGTATGAAAATAATTTCTGTATTGAAATTATTTCCGGTTACCTGAAAAATTTTATCACCAAACAGGTTATTGCATTGGCAGAGAAAATGGCATTGAAACCAATTGCCGAGAATTTCGTAAAATGCCGGGTTGTCTTGACTGCTTTTTTATACCCAATTCAAGTTTGCAGTCACGTCAAAGAAGACTTCCCAAGGACTAAGACAAAAAATCAACGTATCCCTTCCGTACCCTTTTGATCTAATTTCTTAGATGAAAAGGAAACCGTTCGAAAAGCGAATTAAAGGTATCAAAAGAATGAATTTAGTATTTACTTTTGATGTAGATGTATGAATGCCGTTGAAGTCTTCCTAGGTCGCTGAGAAACTTCACGCAGAGTGAAAATAGTTGTGTGTGTACCAATGATTGAAAATGTAAGCAAGTGCACGCACGGATACATCCGCACAAGGAAATATCATTCCTCTAATCTTAGATAATCTATCAGTTCTGCTTAACTTTGGTCTACCTTTATTCAAGACATCTTTCGATATATTTTCGGCGCATGCCAATCAATTTAATTCATAACAAATCTCGTGTAATGAGATATGACAACCTAACTTCTCTTAAGAGATAAAGGTTTTCCAAGTTCGAAAAAAACAGCTTAGCGAGACTGCAAAAGTGAATTTATGCTAGTATAATACTACTTTTCTTTAGGTGTACATCACTATAAGGTTCGTTTTTGTACAATTGTAATTACTAATCTTAATGAGCGCTTAGTTAATAACTGCGCCACGCGTGCCTAGGATAGGAATAGTTTGCAAATCTATGAATATAGGAGCTTAAAGGCAAAATGGGTATGTTAGTTAACTCTACTATTCAACAAGAATAATAATTTAAAGTAATTGCTAATATTTAAGCTGATGGGTTTCAAATTTCTCAAGAATCAGTTAGCGGTCGAAAAATCTGTTAGGCGGCATTTTTCCTTTCTGCATCTCTGAGAAGAATCATTTAATTAAATAATTCTGATTAATTTAATTAAATACTGATGATGAGGTAGCTAGAGGAAGGGTGTGTTTAGTTAATTCATATTTCTGCAGACGGAGTCAGTTTTTGTTTTCTTTAGACATAAAAAAGGGTCATATGTTAATTTGGTTTATATGAAGTTAAACATCTTGAATTCTAGAATTCTATTCATTCTTGAATCATCATCTCATTCTTGTTATTCTAGTAGAGTTTATTAGAAGTTTTATAGCTGAACTGTTTCAAATTTGTCACATATTACGCGCAGCCTCAGAAAAATGGACCATTTCAAATAATTTATTTTGCTATGGCCTTATACATAACATATTTTACACATATAATTCGGTTATTTGCGCTATGAAATTATCCGATTCCCATCTGCTAACGCTCCCTATTCATGCTGAATAGCATTTTTTCCACTCCCTCTGTACAGGCTATTCTGGATATTCCTCTCTATATTAACCCGTTTATTCTATTTGAATGCTTTTTGAGTTATCTCTCATCTGACATACGCTACATGTGACCTTAATATAAAGTCTTTTGTCACGCGTAATGTCATTTGACTCTTATTATATTCTTATTTTTCTTTCCTTACAATTCATTCTCTTCTTGACCTCCTTAGAGCACTCCAGTCTCCAGCAATTCACTTCTCGAGCTACAACCCTTTATTTTGTTCTCCACATAAACTGCCCTACTTCGCATGTTAATTGTATTTTCTTGTTTTTTTTTCCATAACATGCCGTACAATGCTTGTTAGGATTTCATCATTTGTTCTTAAAGGTTATTTCTAAAAAGCTATTTATTTAGAGTTTAATTAAAGTACCTAAATCTATGGGTTCGTTTAATATAAATAATGCCTATGATAACTTTTATGATCCTTTTAGATTTATTACTTAGAATTGTATACATAATTTACAGTGAAAAAATTCTATCTTGAATGGCAAAAAGAAGTTATATCAAATAATTACATGGCAGGATTGAATTCCGCTTTTAAATTTACAAAAGGAAAACGTTTTAATTAGAAATGCTTTATTATCACCATATATTTTGAGGTTTCATTACGAAAATATTTTATTCGAGTTTACACGTTCATTCTTTCTCGATTGTCAAAATTCGAACAAAGAAGTCTCGAAAGGCAGAGATTCATTCTCTTTACTAAAATAATTTTAACGAGAAAGTTTATTTTTCTGTGGCCGATTTACAGATAAATATTGACGGCGCGAAATTTTAACGAGACTCCGAGTCCTCTTACGCCTTGTCGGTTTCGGAATACGGAGACATTCATCTCTTCAAGGAAATCGAGTTTTTCTTTCACGGATATACATTATTTTAAACTGGAAAATATACGTATAAAATATCTGGACACTTTTGGCAAAGGTTGTGCCTTTCACCTCGAAATAAATTTTTATTGGTTCGATTGAGCTGAACATTCCAATCTCATTTTGTAGGTAAATATTTTTAGTCCTTGGAATCATCATTATAGTTTGCTGGAATTGTGAAGAGATTGGGAACTGGTAACTGAAAAGTGGGAAAATTAAGGTAGTTCTGAATACGTCAAACAGGGCATCGAACCGTAATATTTTTCGTTTTTGTTTCGGTTCAACATTAAATCCAAGTAACGGAATGCCAGTTTTGCTTTTGTTTTATTATTCCTCGCTTTTTCATTCACATTTCAATACACTAAATTTTAAATAAAACTTACAATAAGTATTAGGTGGTTGCAAGTCGAAATTACACGCGATTAGTAAAATATCCTTCAATTATAATTCAGTAAAGCATGGATTGTAAAAAAGTAAAACTGGGAATGGAACAAATAACGGTTTTCAGTTTCAGTTCGAGTTCAGGAATTTCATTATTTTAAGGTTTGGGTTCAATTTTTACTTCGGAAAAAGAACTTTTTTTTTAGGTTCAGTTCGGTTCCGATTCGATGCCCTGGGATTAACCTATTGTGAAATTCAAATTGCTTGGCGTTTCTACATGTTACCATGAGAGGAGAAAAAGTGGGGAATTTATAAAGAAAAAAAAATACATTTTACATAGAAATCTACTTTTTTAATGACGAAAATTAATAGACTTTGAAAGCCAATTTTAAAATTTTCGATTGTTTTATATATTTCATTGTTCGATAAAGGTGCTCCGTGATAAGCTGGAATGCTTTAAAATAAATACGGATGCTGTGATCATCGAGAGAGAGACGAAGGTTGCGCGGAGCAACGTGTAACAAATACATTTTCATCGTATCAACGTCATCTCTACGCAAAACATAAACACTCCCTGTTTTCTGTCTATGCC
Source organism: Pachydiplax longipennis (assembly GCA_036926295.1). NCBI lineage: Eukaryota > Metazoa > Arthropoda > Insecta > Odonata > Libellulidae > Pachydiplax > Pachydiplax longipennis. Next base: position 21,792,676 of record JAVFKF010000026.1, on the reverse strand, counting down.
AAACAACTTCGATATGATTTTGCCCGAGGTCGACGATGCTAAGAAAAAATGGATGCAAATGGTTTTTGCAAAAATGGATGTACACGAGATAAGTATTCAAGATTACAAGCCGCATTGACGCAAAAGGTAGAAGTTATTTTGGACGATATATTATGTTTGTGAAAAGATGATCAAACAAGGAATAAAGATAATTTCCACTCACAGTTTGCTGACGAACAGCAGCATATGGTAAATTTAATATTTTTCCCATGAGGCACACCTACTTAGGATTTAAACGTAAGTTAAATTATGTAATCCACAAGAAAAGGGCTTACATCCTAAGGAGTATTTATCATTTTACACTCTATATATGAAACTTTAAGTGAAATAATTATCTTTTAGGATCGAAAGACTTTTCAATAGAAGCATTTACGCAGTAATCATTCGACAAAAAGAAACTCATATGTATTCTTTTTCCCCATTTTAAATGGAAAACTTTATGCAGATAATAAATTATAGGAAAGAGAATCATGAAGATCAATCCCTCTCCTTATTTCGGTCTTGTTAAATTGTGTACATCCTACAGAAATATTGAAGGACGCGAAGAGCATATTTCCAACATTTTTTCCCTTTCCGAAACTTGCAGACCGTTTTCTCAATGAATTTGCTTTTCCAAAATACCATCGTCGTAAAGGACGAGATATTATGAACGATATAATTGGAAAGTTTCCCGCTTAAAAATTTTTTGTGTTCCGTGTGAATTCGAGACAGCAAATATAATTCTTCGCGAAAGGAACGCAAAAAATGTAAATATAGATAATTTTCCTCCAAATAAACGCATCAGTAAGTAAGAGAATCTCTTTAATAAAGCGTGACAGATTTTTGACTATCGAAACGAGTGAGAATATTTGATTCGAAATCAATAAAGATAAAGGAAATGTGAATCTAATTGTACTCGATAATTCATGAAGATGCATTGTGAAACTATTCAAAAAGAGAAAAAATAATTTCTTCCAAGAAAAAGGGATAATGGGGCTCCCGGATTGTCAAGTGGGTAGCGCGGACCTAGATTCGCTTCCTGTTGGTAGCCCACGTGCAAAATGACCTCAGTTGTCGAAGCACAACACTAGAACATCACTAATATTCCCGATAAGAGATGCACACACTATGCCTTTATGCATCAGGTTACATTACGAATCACGCAAATAGAACTAATCTTTCGTCTAGAACTTGTCACAACTTTACCGAACTGCCGAATTTTGAATGTAAAATTTAATACGCATTAATGGAATAGCAGTTGAAAGCCGATTCGTGGCTTCAGAGATTGTCTAACACCATTTTACACTTCCCCATGTAGACGCAAGTTTCATACACTTGGAAAGGAATTCTTCCTTGCATCTTCCGATTCTACGCGAATTTCCAAACACCATGCATTCAACTTTTGCTAGCGATTCAAAGTGACTCACCTCAAGTATGGTTTCGATGCTTTCGGTACTGAAAATTGAATTGGAGGCTCTTTCCCTTTCGGCCGCATGAGCTGGAAAGACCAGAACACATAAAAACACAGCTCTTGCTAAAGCCACCTCTTTGCTACTGAGACCTGTCGTCTTCCCCATTGTCAGTCAAGGACGGTTTTATCCAAGGCACTGGTGAGATATATAAACCTCGGGGAAGACTCGACTACGTGACCTTAGCTTGGAAGGGTGGGGTTAGTCACCCTAGCTAAAGCTCAATTTAGAGAATTCCATAAAATTTTGCGTTCCGTTCGTTTTGTTTTCTGATTCTTCCGAAGAGATGAGTTTAATAGCCTTGAATTGATTCCCGGGAAAATTCGATGCAAATTCGTGGAAAATTTCGCTGAACTCCGATCTTGGAGTCAGTCCATTTGGTGGGAGAGAACTGAAGTGAAATAGGAATAATACTGTATAAAATATAAATGTTCAAGAATGAAAAGTTGCTGTTACATTGAAAAGTGCATATTAACAGCCATGATCACTGCTTAAAGAAGAACGGGATGGATTAGATCTCATAGGGAGTCGGATAATATTGGAGAAAATGGAGTACCTTAGAAAATACTTACACCCAACGCTCTGAAAAAACAATGTGTGCATGACAATTTGATTAAACTACGATAGTAAGATTGTTACTATTGTGGAATAGGGGAAAGAAGGAACATTATATCAACAGTTTCCATTAGATGTCTATAAGCTAGTGAAGAGGTGGGGAATTTGCGGCCTTCAAGCCACATGCGACCTTTCGGGCGTTCAAAGCGGCTTTTTCGTCACTTTCTAAAAATAGTCTTTTCTAAGTTATTTCGTTTCCCTGCATTGCTAGTGAAAATAAAATAAAAATACACTCTAAACTTCTTTAGCGAATTAATATGTTTTCTATTATAGAATTCCGATCTTAAACTATCTAAATGTTGGAATTACGCCTTTGAAGTGAGATCTAATGGTTTCTTATACGGCTGTATAGGACATATATTCAGCTTTCTGAATGAAAAAAATTTCCCCTTACAGTAGAAAACATTTCGGTTACATGCGAATTAGAGGTTCTAAATAACACGCTGATTTTAAAATTATTGGGAATCGATTCACTCTTTCCACAAAGTGTAAAAGCTTCGTCCAGTCTCCTATTTTCTCTTCAATAGATTTAACGTGTTTTTCCTAAGATAATGCTCATTTTTCACTAAACGTTTAATGGTGCCACTATCGCGATGGTTGCAAAACGGTCTGCTTTTTCGCTTACGCTATAAAATATTGACGTTTATCGAACGTAACCGTATTTTTATAGTGTGAAAGAGCTTACGTTTCTTAATTCGAGGTAGATTCGATTCGATCGATACAAAAATAGATACTAGGCGCTTGAGAAAAGAAATTACTATAGAAAAATTAATAAAATTACTTTGTAGTTTTACACAAAACAGTTTTTAATCTAACTATTTTCGACTCAAGACATCTTCACCTGAAAAATTAGCTCAAAATTTGTTCTTTGAAAGCTAGTAGATAATTTTATTTCTCTCTCAATGACGTTTCACCTACTTTCGCTAAATGACATCGACAAATCCTTATGCTTACCAAGTCATTAAATAAAATTACGTACTTCATGAAATAATAATTTCCTTTCTAGTTCCAACTGAATGAAACTTAAAAATGAGACAGCTTATAGGAGAGAGCAACGAGCTTTTAAATCACCAAAATTTATTGCCCTTTTAGATACTTTTAAACTTGACTTATATAAATTTTTTTAGATATTGTTCGAATAATGGATACATTCACTTAAGGGACCTTTCCTTTCTGATATTTCGGCCCTCTATTATGTGCATTCTAAATTTCAAAATATTGGAAGCAAAGAATGGTGTCAATAAGAAAGGGTTTTCGGTGAAATTTTAGCGGTAAAAGGTTTATTACAGGGGAAACTAATACTCAATAAGCACTTTGACTATAATTTCCATGAGGGCCTATAAATACTTTGGAGTAATCTTGGTGATTCAGTTTTCAGAGTTAGTTAAAATTCCGCGTTATTTGTGACCACGCGATGAAGATGAAGAGAAATAATTTCGGGAATATCAAACTCGTCCTTTTCTTTATCTCATGAGATCAGTTCCTGCGGTCATATAAAAATCTTACTAACTATATTATACCAGTGAATTTTTGGGTACGATGTTATCATGAAATGAAACTTATTATGAAGGTGTTTCGACAGCTTAGGTCACTTAGAACATTTAGGCCTCCATAGGGAATCGAACCAGGGGCCGCTTTTATAATTGGGGAAAGCGCTACCAACATGGCTAATTAAACTTACCATTTGGATGGAATTTTAAGGAGGTAAAGCTTGAGGAAAATAAATTTAGCCTATTTAGGATCTAGTAAATATTCAGAAATCCTTTATTCGACAGGTAAGACACGCATCTAAAAAAAATCCATCTTTAAGTAATTAAAATATAAGACAAAAAGAAATAAAAGACTAAGAATTAACATTAACTATTATTTTCCCAAGTTTGTGCCAACCGGGGGAAAATTTAGATGGCTCTAGGTTTTAGCCAATTACATTCACATTAAATGTTAGAGCCACGAGAAAAATTTTATTTAATAAAATATGACAATCCTGGTAATATGTATGATGACGTCTGCGATTGATTCCAGTGAAATCGGTCACTTATTACGAATTACTAATTTTTCTATGCAAATGTTTAGGGAATAATTTACAAAAAATTATCTGATGAAGATTCAATCTATTCGTAATATTCTTCCTCTTATCTTTAGAATAATTATCACTCATAATAGAAATAAATTTATTTGTATTACACTTTTGATAAATAAGGTTCGATAATATTGGAATCATCATTCGAAATCGGTTATTATAACTTTTGTATACTTATAGCACGGAAGAAAGATTCCATACTAAGGAAAATGAGAGATTAGCATACGACGAAAAACAATAATAGCAAAGCGGCCGTTGACTTAATTTGCGATCATTTGCCTTGAGCGATATCCCAATGTAGCTCAATGGTGATTCTAAAGTATTAAAACTGTTTTCGATTAAATAACAAAAGGTATAAAAAATAATCACCCTTAATTCAAACTAAGTCTCTCGTCATTTTGTCTTGTAAGCCTCATTCCTCTCTCTCTACACTGTTAGAAGCTAATGATAAGGGGGTTCAACTAGTCCCCGGGCAAATTCTTTACAGACTGACACCCAAATTACAGATAATTTTTTTCATATAAAATTAGCTATTTATTGTGCTTTTTCTTTGCTAAAAGCTTTGAAGACACCGATCTACCTCTCTATTTTACTAAAGACTATGATTTGTCTCTGCAGCCACCTGTTTCCATTCGCCGCCACGCTTTTCATTTCCGAATTACTTCGCCAAACCATTTTGCTCATTGTCTCTGCTATATTCATTTTGCTCATTGTAAATGCTATATTATTCTTCCTCTGTCTCTCTCTTTCTCCTCTAAAATACCTATCAAACATGGGTTATGTCATACAATATGACCCCCTAATACAATATTCCTAATACTGATAAACCTGCAACGAAGCTACGAGTTGTTGGCAGAGAAGACGATTTTCTCCAATAATTTGATAAATAATCCCTAACGTTAAGCGTTACGTGATCCCATGACGTACGTCTAAACATCCGAATTATTAAAAATTTTGCTGGAAGATTTTTAGAAGATTATGTTTAAGTATCATTTAAATATCCTAAAGGTGACGTGAATAAAAAAAACCGGTATTGTTTCTCAGCGGAATAAAGTATGAATAACTTGTGTTTATGATTATGTGAAAATGAAAGTATACCTATCATTAAAAATTGCACTCGTCTATGATTGATTTGATCGAAGTTCATTAAACGTCAGTAGTTAAGATATCAGATGCCAAATAGATTTCCTATGGCATTCAATAAACACATGAGCAAAAGTCATGAAGTAGGGCAATTAAGCCAAGAGGATGTTTCAGTAATGAAGGATTGGAGATTTCTCTGTGGACCGGGATCCTTTTATGTATATGAGTATGTAAAAATATCCAATTAATCAATATCAGATAACGTTTCATAATTTTCCTTTTTATGGAATCTGTCACATTATCGAATATCAAAGTAGAGAGATTATACTTGATCAAATTATTTCCTATTCTGAATTACAGGTTCTTTAATTCCGATCTAAGCAAAATAACTCAAAGTTTTATAAATAGTTTTGAAAGAATGGCCATAATATGATTTGTACTATGAGGTATTTATTAGAAAATATCTTACAGTAGATAATTTCGGTACAACTGAGATCGTTTCTACGTAAATCAAATACTACAAAAGATAACAAGGGAATAAAGTTAATATTTTCGTAGACAACTGAAAATGAAATTCCGCTGAATTGGAGGAAAAAGATTCAGAATGCTGAAGTATGCGTGGAATGCTTATATTTTGCCATGGAGATTTCAACGGCAGGCAGTTCGCAAACGAAACCAAATTTTCCTCATTCTTAATTTGTAAGATAAGTGACGCTCAGAAAGAGACTGGATCTTTCTCTTTCATGAATGAATGGTGAGAACGGTCACTCAACTTCAAGTATGTTATTTATTCACATTTAAAGAAAACACTAGCTAACTAATCCACTCTTATTAGAAACTGGAATTGCATTTTCCAATCTGTGTGCGATATAATTTGCGTTTATTCTAATAATTTAAACTGCCCTCTTGTTTTCTAAAAATAATTTTTTACAGTTAAATTACGATATCGGTATCATAAAAATCATAGTCTGTTTCTATAAACAATATATACGCATGCTTTCCTTCACATTAGTGTATTATAAACGTGCAAGTTGTCTGCTTATGTTAACTTCCTTAATTCCATATTGCGCATTTTCTGTCGAGGATCTCTGCAAACCCACGTGTTTCATTTTGCGTAGTAGGATCGGAAGGATGTGCAGAAAAGGGAACCGTGAATGACGAAGATACGTGGAAATCGTTTATGAGGAGGCAAGAGGAAGGAATTGACTAGAAGAGGGGGAAAGAGAAGACGTGACTTATATCACGTCGTCAACCTGATTCTGAATGAACGAAGCTGAAAGGCAACATCTTTGATTCTCCAATCTGGGCTCTAGGGGATCCTTGCCGGCTCAAGGAAAACAACTTGGGTGAGGGCGTCTCAATCTTATGAAAATAGACCGAAAGTCGGAGTCAAAGAACTTCGCATTTACGTTTCTACAACGATATATTTGATAGGATAGGAATAACTGGAAGTATAAAAAGATCTGAATATAATCACAAATTTGACGTAATCTCCCCGGACTTACAGGTAGTCCAGGTGTGTCTTTCGATTTAAATCTTATGTAGCTAACGGTAATACGTTATGACTAACAGTTATAAGTGGGAAAAACCACATTATTCGAAGATACGAAATTTTATATCAGTCCTTGTAGCCGATGTCGTAATAGATAACAATCAACCAATCTTTCAAATAATTCCTTTAATATTAATTTGGCATTTGTGGTTCCCGGATTTGACTCCTCGATAGGATCATGACCTAAAGCCGGATTTAAGTTTGATGAGGCCCTAAGATATTGAAGGAAATATTTATCCTAAGGGTATTACAAGGGTCTTATAAATATCCAGCTCTTCTTTGTCAATGAGAAATTGTCTCCTTTTGTGTTGAATATATGACTATGCTAAGTTCTGGACATAATAGGTTTCTAAAGCCATTTGTACATAAGAAGCATCCAGTTATTTTTCCCTTAAAAGTTTCTTTTCTTTTTGGAGTGTCCTACGCGAGTGGAGTCCTAAACTATAGCTCGTCTTGTTTATACTAAAATCCGGCTCTGTGTTAACTCAGCATTGCGAAAAAATTGGACTACCTATATTAAAGAAGCGAATGAAATTTCAGAATGTCAATAAAGCGTCGTGGGAGTCGATGCGCTAACGTCATGTTACTCGCTACAAATGACTTTTTTGGGAGTCGGCTTTAATTTTTAATGTCGCTATGCCAGAGCCCAACCAGGACGAGACAGAGGAAAATTTCGTGATTTTTTTCTTTCGGAGAATTTTGCAACAGATTTTGATTGTGATCTTTTGCATTCCGGTGAGAGGGATGGGAACGCTTAATGATTTGGAATGTATGAAACTTTTCGAAATTTAAGAGTTAAGTCGCAGTATATTGCTGAAAATTCATCCGCTCTATTGGGAGTACCAAAATCACATGAAGACACGTTTTAAAGTTATCTCAAACATTTAATCTAATTCTTTACATAGAAGCATTACTAAATGCGGATATATCACCTAAGTAATATAAAATATTATGAAACATTATAATCAAAATCAAACTTGTATATTTGGTTGGACTGGAACGCCATCACAGAATGAATAAACCCAATTTTTTTCCATTGCAAGCAATTCTATTTTAGGGCACCGACGGCTTTCATCTAATGAATGTCAATCAAAAACACAGTTGTTCATGATTTTGGTCATAATTTTTGAGGGACGGATAAAGAATATGGAGAGTAATTCCTGGAATCCCACCCTCGTTACCGGTTGGAAATACATGACACCTACAAAGTTTGATTATTCTTATACTTATATATTTTGATCGTATATCCAAGGAGGACTTGATGTTGTTGTAGAACTAATAACCTCCTAAAACGGAACTATCTAGAAAAAGAATGCAGACAATGGTCAATTTCCTTAATCGTTCTTTTCCGGAGGTTAAAAATTGTTTCTTTTTTATGTCAATGAACTAGACTTTCATTCGAATAAAGTTCATCGCCTTGAGTACTTTCGCCATTCATAATTTCTCCAACCTTCGTAAAGGTTGGAGGTAGGTAAACTCATTTCACGTCTTTATATTTCTTAATAAAAACTTCTTGGGCGATGGACTAGAATATGGTAATTTCAAGCTTTTGTATTTCCTCACAATAAACCGTTCTTGCGGATTAGCTCCGTCACAAAGATTTCAGCCATTTTGTTACTTACGTATTGTTAATGTTAATCATTATTTATAAGAGTTATAGACGCCGAAATTCGAATTTCTACTTGTGACATCCATGGAAAGAATTCAGAGCGTGTATGTCGTTGATGACTTTAGGCTGAAGTCATTGTATACACACTGCGTTCTAAATTTAAGGCGCAGGTGGTATGGGATAGAAAAGAAAATGGTGTGGGATAGAAAAGAAAACGGTATGGGATAGAAAAGAAAATGGTGTGGGATAGGCAAGGAAAAGAATGTGGAGGCCGTCGCTTGTCCAGGAGTGGAAATTATTATAGCAAAAATTATGAATGCGTAATGTGTGCGTAGCGAATAAACATCGCAATAAATTATGGGACTGTATGATTTGTACTATAAGGAAACGAGATGATTCTTTCTCATCACCTATGAGCGAGGTTAAAGGTTCATGCGTCATAGAATCGAGTTATTTTTAACGCGTTACATTTTACGCTTTACCTATCTTTCCGGGTGGAGTACCTTAATTAAGGTTCGAAGATTATATGAAAGGACAATTATAGGTCTAAAATTGGCTAATATTGAAATAGTATATCGTAATTACCGAGATAAGATCAATGTCTATATGAAGCAAAATATGGCTATGTTCAATATATGAACCGTTCAGTTTGGTTTCTAACTTTCTTTATCTGGTACTCGTTAACACTAATTAAGACTAATTTAGATTTGTGAATTTCCATTCGGTACATCGAAATCCCTAATTTACTAAATTGCTCGCATTCCTCATACGGTTCGGTAAAAGAGACAGCAGTCCTCACTATTATCTCGAGAAACCACTCAGCCGTCTGGCTATAAAAAAAACACACAATCAGAGTGGAAAACACCATAAGGTCTATTTCGTTATGCAAATCACTACTTTACGAATTTTCGATAAGCTTATGCCTCTTCTCTCTTCCGCCCTTAAGAGATTCCCAGCCGAGGGTTTTGATTATTTTTGATACATTGCTATCTTACCTAATATTAACATATAAACATAAGTAATCATGATGTAACCTTCGGTAGTTTCTTCTTCATAAAGAAATATGAATGAATACTAATCAAATGCTTAGATTATTTAGAAAATACCTTTACGTATATAAAAACGATATAGATTATATTGGTTTTATTTTAGTGATATTCGGTATTTATAAAAAAAATCTTGTGTTGTGCAAAAATTATATTTTAATTCATTGGATGATATCAAAAATTAATTTGGAAATTATATTTTTTGCGTATTACTGTTTCGTTCAAGTATTCATCTTCGGACTTATATTATTGCGGATTCCTCCAATTTAATTAATTTTAATATTACAATTTTATCTATATGTTTTTCTTTATCTGAGTGTTTTCATTGTATGTTATTACATGTGAAGCCAATAAAATCGATCGTTGTTACTATTTCTAGCAAGGTGAGCTGGTAATACTCATTGCGTTCTATGAAAATGATCAGGGTAAAGATTTCATTGGAAGATTGTTTAGTGACGGAAAATAAGACTTGGCAGACGTGAGGATCATTAGCATGAATTTGGAATGCTATTGCCGTATTTACGTAAAAAATCAGGGAAATCGTCGTTGATAGCAGTGGTATCACATCTGAAATGATTCAACAGCGCTAAAATGCCCATGTGTTTGGTAATTCCGTCGGTGCTGGTGATACCTTATATGAAGTGAGAAGTAGCTTAACCTGTTGCAGGGCGAAAAACAAGGAGTTAGTATTATTTCCCTTCTTTCATTAACCTTAACATTTGGATTATTTTTTCTTACTTTATAGCATCCCGTCCAGTGTGAGTTGCAAGGGCATATAACATGCACATCGTTGAAATCTTTCGATTAAGTTACTGTGCAGTAAATTAAACAAGATAAAAGTCAAAGCAAGTTGTACAGTAGCCAATATTCCTTCTGATGATGTCTTATCCCGTGTACGGAAATAGATAAGCGAATAGCTACCTAACTTTCGCTCTAAAATTATCATACAGATTTTAAATGATAAAAATATTATATGTTAATAAATATCGGAAAGCGAATTTGTCTGCAAAGTAAAATAAAAGAGAATGCTGTCTTTCTCACTTCACGCAATTTATGAGACGAATGATAGAAATATTTTCAGTTTCTGTCAATCTATACTTATTCAAACAATTGAAGAAAACACCGCATTGAATGTCTGAGAAGATTTCAGATTCCCTATCTCTTGTTCGGGCAAAAGTTATGGTCTAAATTGAATTTCTAAGGCATATCAAACAGGAATAGCTTTTATTATCAATGATTTTAATCTATCCTTGAAATGAACTCATACGGGACAAATGAGATCGCACCGTACGAGGGAGATGAGAAAATATACTTGAATCGCTTGACGTCTAAAGCGAAGAATGTTGATAGATTTTCTCTGTGCGGAGGTGATGAACTTACAAGGGCCATCGAAGCGATTTTATGAGACTATACGAGAGATTTATGACGGAACTAGGTGTGGCTAGGAGCTAAGCATCCATCAAACGGAAAGTCTTTGTCTGGTGAAGTGTTCTCGCTATTGTAATGTTGGTGAAAGTCGTTCTTTCGCCGCCTCTGTCGGTTGATTAAAGGATTTCTGCACTCCAAAAAGAAGAACAAAGAGTAAGAAATACGACTGTACATAGACGTGGTGAACGAAGTCGTAATTGTTCGTATAAGACCTTTTTCGTCAAACACGTCAGGACAAGGGGAGGTTCCCAGTTGGTATCGCGATTTTGGGACAAAATCTGTTTTGTACATATTTGCCTTTTATTAATGCACCGCATACATAACCCACAGCATAACTTGTTAGACATTCACAGGCGAACCAATTTGGGCTCTGCATTTAAAAAATAGGTAATAATGGGTGACGAAAGGCAGGCCCATCAGTTTCACTTTCAAAACAGTCAGGAATTCTTGAAACTCCTGGGGTTTAGACTGTTTTGTTGACCATGATTGAATTTTCCGGCCGCTAAGGCCGTGTGGTTATCATGGTAGCGCAAGTAGTAAGCCGTGTTCGTAACAGCAAAACAAACGCTAATTAAATGCATGAGACAACAAGAATAACAAGAAAAACATGATTAGATAAACTGATTAACCATAAATTTAAATAAGATAAACTGGGATAAATAAGCTAAACTGCCTAACCATAAGAGCGGAGATGTGTGGCAGCCATCTCGATCATCAAGACGTCACCGGACCTGAAAACTTAATTTTCCAGAAAAAAATTTTATTCGAGCAGGATTTGAACCACTGAGGATAAACTTTCGTAAACAATTTGGATGATTTTCAGAGATTGGAGCAGACACTCTAACCACTCGGCCATTTGGATGTTAAATCATCTCCAAAGAATTAGGTAATAATTCAGCAAAGAGGCTGGTGGAGTAGGCTGCTGCATGCGCACGCCAGATAATGACAAATAATACGAAAGATATATTTAGATTAATACCTCGCGAGTTGCCGTATGGCGTACGGCAGGGTGTGTGAACACCGACAGATAATACCTCAATTCACCGATTTTATTCGGCCATATTCGATTACGAGCTATGATTGATCTGCGATTGCATTCCAGCGTAAGCTGATAAAACTCCAATTGGTATGCTGTGTATTTTAAAAAGGCGAATATAGTTATTAAAGATAACTTAACGAAGAGATAAATTATAGGTTAATAGGCCGCGATCGCAGGTTAACCGAGCAGCCTAAGTGAACGACGAGTTCCCGCGACGGCATCGCTGCCACTGATCAGCTGCGAAGAATCTTAGCAGTAGGTAGCCCATTGCTAGATTAAAGATATTCCATAAAGTTGCTCTGCGTTGTTGAGTTAACAATCTTCACATGTTATTTCACTAGTCATTTGGAAGCCTAGTCACTTTAAGTACGCTTATTGTCGAGATGACGCTTAAACATATACAAAGTTGCTAATAGAAGAGTATATCGAAAAAATAGCATTGAAATCGGTGAATTGATGACTTAGAGTACCGATAGCAGCAATTTCTTTTCTCTAGCATCGATTCCTCTTGAATGTAATAGAAAGAACAGAACATTAGAGAGAGAGAGAGTTTACCAGCTGCGATTGGTATGGATATATCCCTCACGTTCGTTCCGGGTATTGGTCATCAATTAACTAGAGTTTAAACCAAAATGCTAATTTTAAAGGCTAATATAGGTGAGAGGTACGATATAGATGTTGTGTTCCCGAAGGAAACATATAATTACTTTACATTCATCACCGCCAACTCGTCGGAGACATGCCTGATAAATGACTTTCATAAATTTGCGAATGATGATTTCCTGGTGGTTTCTAGTTTATGAAGGAAAAAATAATCTCATCTAATATCCTCTGGTGTCTGAGTAAAACTGGGAAGTTCCCTGTTATCTGTGATGCAAATGGAAAGGATTTTACGGTGTGGTTTTCTGCATCATTTTTGTCAACCTACGTGCGTACGTTCATCCTCGCTAGTACGAAACCGGTTCACATAATTAGTCCATGAACGAGGGATCGTAACTGTTTAGCAACAGGAAGAGATTTGATACACCCAAGGACAAGGGATTCTGAGACAATTTTCGGCCTTCGTCCTCTTACGGGGAGGTAGTCGAACTGCATTTCAAGCTCACAGACCCACAGTGGTATGACCTTGCACATGGAGAAAGTGCGAGTGAACGTCTGTCGTGGTCCTTCGGTCGCTCCTCTCTGGTCGGGTAGTCGAGATTCGTGTGTCGCAGATTAGCGTCATGTCAGAAGACGATTACGACCATATGCGACGATTATGTTATTCTCTTACGAAAGTATTTTTCGATCCTTCTCTCGTCACACTTGCGTATTACTTCATGTTTATCAATTAAAATGTTACTTCTATAAGGACATTCGTTGGTTTTCTCGAAGTCGAACTAACATAACATGAAATATTGGAAACTGAGTTTCATAACTTTCATAATTTTCAAATAAAACTTACATTTTATCAGCTCAAACTTAAAATACTGATACAAACTCTCTAAGGAATAACTGCCTATGTTACTTCAAATTACAATCAAGTTTAAAGGTTTACTTTTTTATCTTTTACCGAGTGCTCGCCTTTTTTATCATTCGCCTCAATGGATGTTTTTCCGAAACGTTGGATTATTTCTCTAATAAATCGTCCAAATAAATGCAGGCCCTACTTCAGACAAACCGATCGGTAACAAGAAATAACCTTACTTTATGGCGGAATGATTTAAAAATACTATTAACGCGGAGACGTCTTGCAGGGAAAAAGCATATCAAGACATCACCGAATTTTGGTGATTTTAGGTTCCTGTGATGTGTATAAATTGATAAAGAAGTTACAATTGTATTTGATACAGAGGATCAGAATTCGCATGTTCTGATTTTCAATTCCAAGAAGAAACACTCTATGGACATAATCGAAAGTAGTATAGTAAGGTTACGAAGATTTATCTTATTGGGTGAATGGAATATTCTATGGGTAATGCGCGCTACTTTTTCATCTATCTTTGGTATTACATTCCTCTTCCACCGTTAGTATGCCTATGTATCACCACCAACGTTTCAGTCTCTTCAGGGAAAGAGTAGGTGGAAGATCATTCACTGTCACTCGCGCTATTCATAGTGACTACACACTATTTCAGCAATCCGTCTATCCTTTTTTCTTTGCATTATTCCGAAGCTACATCATCGAAATTTCCTATACAATTGCATGAATTTCAATTAAAAGCATGCATTTCAATTAAAAGCTAGCTTAAACTGCTGGGTTACAGAAGCTCTGAAATTAATGAAATAAACATGAAAATGGTATTTGAAGTAATCATTTCAATCGAAAATAGGTAAACTGACGAAGCCTACAGAAAGGAAAAAGATTTACGACTGGTTTCAAAAATACTACCCCATAACTAAATATACTGATAAATTAGCAATTTAATTCGTTACACAATAGTAATTGGTTATTCACGCTCATAAAATGCAGGATGATATGCTCCTATGAAATTTTCATCTCGTCCCAATCCGGAGTAGGTCCATACCTACTCCATAAGGGAAAAGGATAAACATGTGGAAGAAGTTATACTGACAATATACTTAAGAACACAAAATATAATGGTGACGAATGAAGGAGAAATCGTGAGAAGTGATCGTGAGAGTTGATTAACTGAAGTAAATGGAACAGCTCTGATAGCGATCATCACATTTAGGTAGAAATTCCTCCGGGATTAATTTAGCAGAAGGTTAGTTTCTTAAAATTACTAGGGAGAGAATCAGGAAGTAGATTTTGAAATGGTCAGAAAACGAGATTAATCTAAAAATGGATGAGAAAATTATAAATGATTGGAGATCTTTTTGTGTTTGCCATAGAATCTTGTATGAAATGAAAGCTATAACCAAGGAAGTGAAGATCGTCGTTTGGATTGAACCTTTTTGATAGCTGATTTTTAAAAGAATGAGGAAGTAAGCTACGAACCTTTATTTGTGCTAAATATCGTATCTTGAAAAATGGCATATTTTTCAAATATCTTTCGGTGCAGATAAAGGGAAATGTATAGCCAACCCTTAATCCAATAAACGCTACGGGCGCATGACTTGATAGACATAAATGCAGAAACGTAGGCATAGAAAGAAAATGCTACTTAGATTAAAAAACAGATTGAGAGAACTGCATAAGAATTATTCGCATTAATATTTTTAAAAGTACTTCGACAGCTGAGATCAATTCCACCACAGCGAACGTTCTACTCACTCTCATTCGTATAGGTAGCCCAATATAATTAATAAAGGGAGGCGGGGATTAACTGATTGTAGAAATGCGGCAGTCCGAAAATTTTTCTACGGAATAACTTTAGATACTGTCTATAGATAGAAAGGACTTGGTAGTTGGATAAGGAAATATAGATGTATAAATCTTGGATATTATTTCCTCGGGAAGAAAATGAAAATCTTCGATAGCAAAGGAGAAAACGCAGTATTTTGTAAAATGTTAAGCAGCATTCATTAAATATATCTGTATGTTTAAGATAGCATTATGCATGGCATCTATTTAGATATTGATGAATACATGAAATATTGAAAAAAGAGATTATAAAAATCGGCTGTTAATCAATAAGAGACTTGAAAAACGCTCCGATAGCCAATTATCGGTATACAGCTTAGCTCCAAGGGATGGAACTGGAATTCCCGGATTACCGACCTTCCAGGATGAACCCCTGAGGTTGATGGGATACCTATCGAAATGCACACTGGGTTGCTAAAACCTATAATGTAATTAATTAAACCAATAACATAAAGATTAATCTAAGTTGAACTTATTTCGTGGGGTTAAATTTCCAATTTTCAATTCAAGTTTTGAACCATTTAATTAATTTAATAAGTAATGAAAAAGCGCCTATATCTCCTTTAAGCTCGCCTATAACAGATATCTCTATGTAATAAAACATAATTTGAAATGCTAGTTTTTACTAAAAGTACCTTCATACCTTATTTTTGAATATTAAACTAGATATAGTCAACTATAACGTTGCGGTCTTTATGATTAGAAACTCTTTCGAGAGATGGCAGGCGAGCTTTTAAAGTGGGAAGAACATCTTCTTTTCCATGTGCTGCTCCGCCATCTGTCGTTAAGAGAGTGCATCACATGATCCTCCCTCATCTACGCTTGGGTTACATCATTGGACGACTTTAAAAATTCATATTGCATTGCATCCTTTTCTGTACGGCCTTAAATAGATACATTAACGAGCAAATCAAGGACTGATACGGTATTCTTGAATTATTGAGTATTCTCTATATTCTGCCCGCAATTAGAGTATTACTTTATGGTAGAGATTAAAATAAAGTGGGAGTTGATCTTCACTTTTAGACCGTGACCATGTTAAAGAGAAGGCCGAAAAATTAGGCCACGGATTAACGAATTTTTTTACATTATATCATTATAAGTTCACTACAAGATATGTAAGAAGTCGACCCATCTTTATAAATATGTACTCCCAATTTTCCGTCATCGTAAAATAATATACGATAAAAATAGATCATGAAAACTGAAAGATATTTCTTAGACAACTGGGAACAAAATAAACTCGAAAAACCAGGAGGAAGGAAAGATTTTTTGAGAAGATAAACTCTGTTTTACCCCTAAGTGATTGGTCACCCATTGCCAATTTTTCGTTTTCAATGTTATTGACGACATTAATTCTTTTTGAAAGACATTCTCAAAGAATGTCATCAAATCTTCCATTACCTTCGTTAACTTACGTCATGCAAACTTTAAGGCGTTTTGATTATAAATTAGTTTCAAAAAATGATGTTACATATCTTCTATCGTGGATACCTGAGGATAGATATTCCTAAATATTTCCTTTTTCATTATTATTATGATGTCATAGTTGAATCATGAAGTAAGGGAAGTGAAATTACTATTACATAAAGTTGGGTGTTGAATGCTGTAAACGAAGTCCTATTGTAGAGAATAGGGTACCAAGGGTAGTCAAGTTTTGAAATACAATTAATTTTTTAAACCTTTAAATTTTTTTCATTTATTGGTAAAAGTAAGATTTTTGCTTAAACGGATTAGGATAATAATTTACTATGACGGTGACTTATCCTTTGTATACATTGGACTATTTGCACAAAATTTGAATACAGATGTAAGATATTATCAGATAATAATTACTCGTAACGTATAGAATAATCTACGAAATTATCGTAGATTATTCTATACATTACGAGTAATTATTATCTAAAATGAAACACTGAGACAATTGAGCTATAGAAGACTGCAAACTTAGGTCATCTCCATCCAGTTGATTTCAAATGAATATTATCATGAGTGAAATTGAAAATTGTCCTCAAAGCTCCCTAAGCTAAAATAATTGAAATATACTAACTTTTCCATCGAAGAGATTATTTATAAAGAAACTCGAAGCTGAAATAAATCAAAAGTGTCGCCGAGGGTTTTATCAAACCCTTAAAACTATCCTGAATTTTAGAAGCAACTCGAATGGTTAGAAATTCACATGTCTGAAGGGAAGGAGAGCGTCAAAACTCTTAATCAATTAACGAAACAGTCGCAAAAGCATACAAGGGCTGAGAGGCGCTCACGTCATCGTGAATTGCACCTACTATGATCCTCACATACATCCAGCTAATGATATCATGGTGCTAATCTTCTCCTCCAGTTGCATGGTTTTCTTAAACGCAACCTCTTTGCTGCAAATCATCTTCCATCACCTCTCATAATATTTCCACGAATAACCGCTTATGACAGTACATTATTCATCATTGGGGCTGAAATAAAAAAATCACAATTAGTTTTACTTTTTCGAGGAAAAATTCAATATCAAGAAAAATTGCGGATAATTTTGCTTTCACAATTTTTCGTGAAATTCTCTATCGGGTACAATTCCTAAGAATTGACGCTCCATGTTTAAAGAATACCAAAAAAGATAGAGACGTTTGATTAGATAGGCAATCGTTATTCATTTGACATTCTATCACGAATTTCTTATTTCGCATCTAAGTAAATATGCGTTAATCTCACTGATTAGGAAGCATTTCGTAAATCATGATGGCTAAACCGTTGATTCATTCTTGGAAACCTGACTTTTTGCACTTACGTCCGATGGGTTTTTGCATCATCACCTTCTTCGACAATGCGGACTTTTTCTTTGTATCGGATCTCGTATTTACTATTTCACCATCTCATAACTTGTTGCTAAGAGAATTTTCTTTTCCTCTCACCTGTGCTTCCGTACTGTATAACACTTTGATATTCGTTTGATATGTGAATTCAAATCGCTTCAGATATATTATACCAAGCTTAAGATGTCCGTTAAAGGAAAAAAAGTGCTTTTTAACGTAAGGCGATACTTAAAAGACTATATGGCGTGAATACTATTTCTTTTCTTACCAGATGAAAATGGAAAAAAATTATCTTCTCAATTAATAGCTGTTCGATTGAATGATGATGCTACGAACAGTACAAAATCATCCCACAACGATTAGTTGTGGGTAGAAAAGAAAAAAAGAAGTAGCAAACTTCCGTTTACTGATGAGGGATAAAAATAACATTTAGGAATTAGTTGAGTGAGGTTGAAAGCGATGAGATCATATATTCTGTTGTTTATCAATTCAGCGGAATAATAGATTGGCGCAAAACTCAATCGCTTATTCATCATTAGACGACAACTTTACGGGGTGATTGTCAACTTAATCTATATGTACATTCCAAAGTGAATTGATTTTTGCCTAGAAAAAGAACAGAGGAATACCGCCTTGGAATAGACTTCTTCTTACGGCCAATTCATTAAGATAATATATTCCATTATAAGTTTTCATCGACAATGCAATCGCAATGATAATCAGAGTTCTATTGAAATACCTTCCTCATGTACTTCTTTTTGTGGTTTTAAGTTTTAATTTTTCACTGCGAGTAATGCAAATCCTGTTTTCATTCACTCGCGATCATATGCTTGGATGAAAACAATTTTGCCCACTTTTATGCGTTTTGTTTACATTAGTTAAGGGAAAAATCGTATTCTAGTCGCAGTTGCTCAATTAATAAAATTTTATACAAATAGGAGATGATATTTTTTTAAAACTTCCTGCGAGAATGACGCTCGAAAAGTAATTTCGCGCGTATATCTGTGACTAATTTTGTGAGATGTTAAGAAAAAACCGTATTTTTAATTTCTTTCGGGGATTCTGGAGGGCTTTGTATAAGATCAGAAATCGTGTATTATTATCCCAATTCACTTTTCATACATAAACACATATTTATTTGCTTATAACATTATATTTCGCGATAATATTCTTGTCAGGGAGGATATAAATATGTAACGTAACTGATTTACTCATTGTCGTGTCAAGGTCATACGCATAAGCTTAACTGACGAAGTCGCTCAAAAAATAAAATCTCTCAGCCCAATTTTCTCTCTTTGCTTGGACGATAACCTTCGCGACCATTTCAAGATGCGTACTGACCTACTTTTCGGTTCTTCTTTAGAGCCAGATCAGGGACACAAAGCATTTGGATTGCCAAGCAAACTGATTTTGACGGTCGATACAGTTCTTCGTCTCCTTGAATCTGATAGACGCTTTCGTGTTCTCTTAACACGAGGTGGATGCTGGATCTGGCGGGAAAATTTTCAAGAAAGTTGAATAAAATTATGATTTTGTCTTGGTGAACGAAAACCATTAACGAAGCGATGAAAATTGATCCTATGAGGCAAGGTGAAATAAACGTAGAATACAATGCAGTTTATAAAATAATTAAATAACATTTACCATATTATAATTAGTAATATTTCCTAGATAGATGTGATATAGTCGAAAGTTTTCGTTCATCCTTCCCTGAAACATTAAAAAGAGTTTTATGTTTAAATCTGAATTAGGGATTACAAAAACTTTAGGCAGTGTTTAAGAATGTGGAAAATTTTATCATTCGCTATGCACACAACAAATCATACGTGCTATGAATACGAATTCTCTTGTGAGCTTTTCCATAGAAATTTTGAGAAAGTACCACCAAAATTTCCATAATTTAATCTTCACATTGTTAATTCTAATCCGTTGAACCATTTTATACATTCTCGTTGGACGTAAACAGCTTTACATATTCAAGTTTAAGCTACCCCAATATTTTCTGCATAATGCATCGAAGCTTCAGTAATCATATAATTCATAAATTTCTTTCGTGATTATCATCTATAAGGCATATCACCCATGACACATTAAGAACCATAAAGATCTTAGAACGACTATGATGCATGCGTACCGCCACACAATTTCAGACTATACACATAAAAATATCGGCGATACCGTAGATAAATGAACTGTTTTTACTACTTCATATTATTCACAGAAAAATTTTATTCGTAAAATACACTCATGTGCATTGCTTAAAAATATATGCTTAGGCTAGGATTTCTCCACGATTTTTATCCTACGTCATCAAAGAAAGGATGTGAGAAAATAACAAAGAGGAAACAATATACATAAAAGAAACTCTTATTTCTGGTACTGAATGACTGATAAAAAGTTTTCATCAAACAGAAAATAGTTTATCTCTTAAAGTTCCTCTTAGCTCATGTTAAAATAATAACTATCTGAAGGTTAATATCAATTTCTTCAATTTTTTTATTTATTTAGCTTCACTTCATGGTGTCTTCCATATTCTTCATCATCTCAAGTTTCACTCGCATGAATTTATATACCACACTGCTTGATTAATGGGTTCAACACAATTTGGCCATCATATGGTCGGCCTTAAACTAGAATCTTGTAACACTATTCTTTCAAAGTAGGAAATACTCTTCGTGGAAAGCTTGAGAATTTTCGGAGAAAAAGAAATGCCATAAGATCCGGCTATAGCAAAATTTTCTTTGTTCTCTCTTGGGATATATTTAGAATTGTTCATTAGGCCTAATGTGATTGCAATAGTTGCGGAAAATAGTGTACTTTTTTTTTAAACGGTTTGTTGGCATGTGGATGGAATCAATCCAGATCTGCACTCTTTCACCGTTTGCAACTAACATAAGTGCTTCTGGCTCTTAGCCATTTTGACTTCTTTCAACTCTGAGGTACATACATACTCATTCCCACAAGTGCAATTTCAAGTGTTCCTTTCGCATGCTAAATGGATGTACAGAAGATACTTAGAGAGTCTTCTTTCAGTCTCATTTAATATCGAAGAGTCGTGCTCGAATATCTCTCCACTTTCCTTTAATGCATATTGCATGCTGAAATTTTACCAAATATAATTTCTGGAATGTTAGAAAATAGTGTTCTATCCACATGATTTTTATTCACATAAACTAGGGTAATCTGATTTGCGTTTAAATCCCTATAATATTTTGAACTGCATAAACGGATGTACCCATCTTAGCAAGGAGAAATATTATATTTATTTTCTTAAACCTCCAGAGTTCCTTCAAAGCTTTTTTATCAACAGAGCTTAAATGTGGTTTTATTACTTGCGTTATTATGATATTTCAAGATCAAGGGCTCGTATTTAACGGCTCATAACCGTTCCAAATTAACAGTTTTCAAGCCTTTTTATTCTATTTTTTTACAGTTTCTCCTGCCCTCGAATTTTACGTCCTCTACACGTGCTTTTTCCCGGCAATAAATCCTTATGGCACTGTATGCTTCAGATTCGATTACTTTGACTTTACGATCACTACAGTGGTACCCTCACGGTTACAGATTAGCGAATCGTAGTGAAGGTCGATCATATTTTACGAAAAATCTTTTCATCATATATCATGGATAAAATAATTCGATTCGCCTTGGTTATCATATAAATAATGCTATGTTCACGTAGCCTTAAATTGAAATAATAATCAAGCCCTGTCTGTATTCGATCATTAATACTGAAACGATGAAATAAAGAACGTGATGAGTTCGTCGTTAATTCTCGAATTTGCATCTATTTCGTGACAGTCATTGATAATTTATTATGTAATTATGGAGATGTCATTAACCCATCCAAATATATATTGAGAATTTGGCTAAATCCTCGCTCCAAAGTGAAACTATTAACCATGCTCATAATCCGATGAATATTGACGTCATAGGGGATACTAGGATAACAAATAAACGTGCAACTACCCTTCAAGTTTCTAGAAAGCTGGTTATCAGCTCTTCAAGAGATTATAAATTGTAATTCTAGATAGCGTTTTTATATTGTTTCATTTTAATCCATAATAAAATGTGTTATTTACCGTAGAGTGATCGTAATTTCATGCAGATAATTCTTGTTGAAATTTTTTTGCAGTGTATGCATGAGATCCATGGTTCTGAAGCCCTGCAAATCTATCAATTCAAGGATCGTATTCGGACCAACAACTATTCTTCATGTAAGTATTGCAAACTACTATAAGTGAATAGAAGAGGCTACTATTCTCTAAATCTTCTTTCCATGCATTGAAACTGCTTCAGTATTGTCGTTTTCATCAAAGCCTCTGGTATCCTACTCCTTTCTGTTTCTTGATTCCTATTCACAAGTTCTCGTACATATAGTACACACCTCATATATATTTAACCTAAGAAACATATCTCTGAATCTCACCTCGCATTAAGGGAAACGAAGAGAAGAAGACCTACTTCCACTAGAGTTTTCCGGCTGTAATACGCTATGTCTGTCTCTTGCACATCCATGACAATCTTAACAATTTTTCCGCTTAAGATTAGTCTTATCTACTTTGATCTTTGCACGTACATTCATGTCTCAATCTCAAATTTCCAAGAAAATTTTAGCTTACACCTAGGAGTGACGTCATGTGGATCTGATCTTGTTTCATTCCAAATAAAGTCAACTTTCAATGCTTGTTCTCCGTGATTGCGATCAAAACAGCTATCTTAGGTAGTTTATTCAGTTCGGCGGATTAAAATTCGTGTTTTAGTTTGTGTATACAAGCAACCATCATTTGTTGATGTTATCAATTACTGAATTCATATCAACTGGTTAGAAAATTCTTTCGGAAAGTGGAAGAAAAGCAGCTCGAGTCCCTGTCATGACTTTCTCAACTTCTTTTGATATATTCTATATTTTCAAGCGCTCAATTTACCGTTCTAAAATTATCCTTTCCAGATAATTTACTTCACTTTTAAAATTTCCAGTGCTAAATTGTTCTAAAGGAGTAAATGATGCAATATTCAGATCGTAAATTCTAACTAACTCTTCAAATGCAGAGAAGAAAACGACTACTAAACGACTTGCAACTAAAGTAACATATTTCAATGTAGCGATTCATCATTCCCCTTTCGAATTTCCAAAATTGGGATGAAAATTTAACACCTCGAATACTTCCTTGAAAGTGAGAATGCATAATGTTACGGTTTTGGAAGCTCAATGATGCACGCGCATTTTTGAACGCATCTTGATTCAGATGCGCAGCTTAAATTGCGGTGAGATTCTTTTTCAGTGAAAGTGGGACATATTTTACTTTCTATCTAGTAGCAGATTTCTGTTCTGAGTATGAAAACTAACAAGGAAAGAAGGTTTTGATCACATAGAGGAGGAATTTTGATTCGAAACCTTGTGATAAAAGTAAGAATTAAGCATGCGAACAGATTTACAATTGTATATATTTGAATATATTTCCATAACCCGCGAATCGAGCTCACTATTCACTTTGCATTGACAGTCATTAGTTAAATACTTTCGTAACCTTAGTAAACTACTCGATTTTTCGAATGTAGATCCGGGATTCCTTTCCCTCGATTAAAAGAACAGATGTTCATGTAACTAAGTAAACATGTGATATTCATTCTTTACTACCAGAGTTTTGTATTTCGTACTCCTAAAGCGATCGATATGCAATCAATACATCGGTCTGTGTATCATTACGTATCCAAATATCAGAATTTATTTTTGTAGCGAATATTTCAGTATTAGCTCGAGTTTAATTTAAAATTTTTTCACCAAATTCTCTCGAAAATATAAGTACGAATCCCAAGGTGAAGGCAGTGGGTTCGAGGAATTTTATTTTCCAAGGAATCTCATGTGGTGAAATCGTAAATTCCAAACGACCCAGCATCTGCTCGGATGATGAACATTCAATTGGCAAAAAGTGCTCGACTTCGTCCGAGTAGTCATAGTTATGCGTACGAAAGGTAACGGGTACTGATATTTATTACAGTTCGACAAAATATTACGCGGACTGCTTCCGCATACATATAATCCTCTTGGGCTAGTAACCTATATTACTCGTGTTGACCATTGTCTTACGTTAGTCAAGCATAATATATGATCAGGTGCACAAACAAAACATTCTCATCCTCTCCGAATAATTTGCAGCTGAGTTATCCAACATAAACCCGCAGGAGAGAATACAGCGCGATATAGGTGTTGAATCGGTCAGCCAATCTTCCTTGGGTATTTTTTTATCGAGTTTCAATCTCAGAAGCTTACATCGATACATAATTGATGTTGATTAAAATTATATTTTTTTCTACTAAGACTTAATTTGAATTACTATTTAAGAGATTTAATTGAGCTGAATTAATTGAAGGATGAGATGATGGATTATGTAGAGAAATTACTGTTGTTCGAGAAGTTTGTCAATCTGTATTAGTGAATGGTTTTTGCTATATTTTTACTGCAAGTACCACATCAATGTTTCATATTTTTATAAAAATATGAATTTACGAAAATAAAGCAATACACTCGAGGAACATTGAAGTTATATTTGATTTATATCCAAAAGATATCAATCTTATTTGGCAAACAATTAAAGACGTAAGCAATCTCTAGAATTGACGAGCGTTTCAAGAAAAATGAGGCTCTTGAAAATAAATAGAAATATTTAACAACGCCTTTAGTAGTTAGGAGTCACGTCAATTATATTCTAATTTAAGTCTAAATATGAGAAATAGTATACGGTGAAATAACACACTACTTCAACGTAAGATTTCAAGACGATATACAATTCATATTCATAAAATGTGAAGTATAATTAGTGTTAATTTCTACTGCATTAACATCTTAGAGTAGCGATTAGATTTATTAAATTGCACGATGGCAAAAGCAAATATTCAAATTACAAGCACTATCTTAACCGGAGACAATTATCATATTGGTTAACGTTCCTTCCCTCCAGCACTAAAAGATGAAGCAGAGGACAGCAACTCAAAGAAGCGAACTATTAAATCGAGCAAGTCTTTTGATATGACATTTTATCCCGTGAATTATTCCGTTATTTCTATATTCTTCAGTACTTCATAAAAAGTATTATTTTTGGAGTATTTGGTCTTTTACCCTACCCTGAAAAACTGTATAAGGTTTGTTGTTCCTCCGGAGAAGGCTCACTCATTTGTAAAATAAGGTGTGATTGGCATATGAACCGTTTGGTTGTAATTTTTCCATTATGATTTTTTTGATAATGGATCGGTGTCTTGAGGGCCGTAGTCCTTGAAGCTTTTAATACATCACTAACCTTCATTTTAGTCATCACAGTTTTCATACACTAAAAGCAGGTAAAGCGGTAATTTGTTTAAACTGTCGTTGAGATGAAATGCAATAAATCCCCACCTGACTCGGGTATGCTAATTAGATAAACGGCGTGTAATAAGGAACGGGCGTTTGTTTGAGCTCACCGATGACGGATGAGAATGAATGTGTTACGACTCAAGTTACACAGGTCCTTTTCTACCGATTTCTCGGCTGCAAAATATGAAGCCGCTACGAGAGAAACGGTAATGGAATGAAGAACCCATTTCTTTCAACTTCTGCCATTTCGCCTTGCTCCATAACTCAACCGACATTTACTCCTCAGCTTACGAAGCGAGGGAATATTTACGTTTAACGGTACTGCCGCTGGATCTCTTGCCCGCCGACTTCACTCTCTGCGTCTAATTGAAGGAGGATTGGACGAGGTAACTTATCACGTCTGCTTTGACTTTCCATACGAAAGGAGAAAATCTTCATTCCCGAGGAATGTAGTCGTAGTAACTTGGGGGCATTGAGGCGTTACATGAGGGCGGGGATCCCATCCGTGATTCCACACGTGCTTAAAAACGGATCTATGAAGTAGTTCACAGGTGTGCCGAGGATTTGATTGTGAATCTTTTATCCGGTCGCGTCCCACGAACGATATTTAATTACCGCATCGATGGGTAAAGC
This sequence comes from Pachydiplax longipennis, assembly GCA_036926295.1. NCBI lineage: Eukaryota > Metazoa > Arthropoda > Insecta > Odonata > Libellulidae > Pachydiplax > Pachydiplax longipennis. The sequence continues at coordinate 21,766,642 of JAVFKF010000026.1, read as the reverse complement.
CTGTAAAACGAGCGTATCTGGTATTTGAAACGGGTTATTAAAATTAACCATATCTTCGTTGGAGAACATTCTTTTACCAGAAGGACTCACAAATGAACAAAGTATTATCAGGCTACTCTGAAGTGGCTCACTGTCTATTTATATTCAAATAGTTCAGTATAGGAGTCGTGTGAAGAAAAAAGAATTTGATTGCAATATCTTCTATTTCATGTCCATTTCACTTATTGTTAGAGAAGACATTGGGAAAAAATTCTTTATGTTTGTGCATTTGTGTGAAGAGATGAAGAATATAAAACAAAAGAAGCAACTGCAACATTTTTAGTTTAAACTTTACTTAAAGGTCAAGAATAAGCTGCAGAGACCTCCCGAGAAAGCCGTATTCTGCCTTAATGCCGGAGATCTCATTCATCAATTTTTCTGCACGTTTTACACAATTTGCAGATATTATTATTGTGGTTTATAGATAACAGAATAAGGCTGAAAATCCAATACACTATAGTCATTGTCCGTCTTTATTAAATTTTCATGACATTTAAATTACAATGTGATGAAAATCTCGTTTAACATTAATAATACCGAACCTAAAAAAAGATATTTGAGAATCACTGGTCTGAAGGACGATCTGATAAGGCTGAGATCAGCAGGATATTTAAAGACTCAAGTTCCAGAAATGTAATGATTCATCGCTTTCTTTCCGATTTTAACAATGAATTCTAAATACTTGCCCTGTTGGTCATTCAAAGAGTTTAGATTTGTAAGAAACACGGTAATCAATTTTTTCATAACTATTTATGTAGTGTATGTTATGAATATAATATGAATAATTATGAATATAATTGCTTATATTGATCAGGCTATAACCTGAAGTGGTCTGATGATATCTGTCGGTGTATCAGAAAGAGTACAGGCTTTCATATTTGTAAACATTCGACCATAAGTTAAAAGATACAGGGGACCGGAATATAAATTCTATAATTGTAGTCTGCATCATAAACAAAGGACGTAAATAAAATTTATTTTTACGAATACAGCAGAATTAATATAAAATAAGAGGAAACCTCATCAGTCGTCTAGCAAATTAAAATCGTAGTCGATAACTGTGGAGGATTGGACACTCGAAGTTTCTTTCGTCCTGAAAGTACTATGTTTGTCTCTTCAAAGATTTGAATGAATAAATTATGAAATACGCGCAATGTAAACTATAAAATAGAAAAATAAAACATACCTGAATCCGGAATTGTTTGAATTTTGCGGATTTCACTGCACATAAAATATTTCTGAAACATTTGGGTTGCTTTTCTTGTATTCTAGAGCTAGAAAGTAGGGCGCCCATTCAGAATCTTTTTTTGTCATTCGTCGGGAATTTTGGGAATCATCGTCAACCCTTTCTAAAAAGGAAAAAGAATAATACTGCAGATATTATCTGCACGAATTTGCCTCGGATTTCAGTTCATATACGAAACTAGGGTAATGCATAGAAAGGCTTCGTTCCAAGGTTTTGCTGCCGCAATGACCATGAAACAAAGAAAAAGTAAACATTTAATATTTTGTTCCGACTTTTCGCTTTTCTTTTGAATCAAAAGATTTCAACCTTTTCCGAGCCGTGTATACCCGAATAAAACATAGAAGTACCACCTATTCGCAATGTACTCGAATCAATAATAGGCTAAGAGTATCTCAATAAAAGACGTTTACTTTGTCTTTTGCATTTTAACTTTGTATTTAGTACCAACATTTAGCAAATATTTAAGCCGTTAAAGTCAAGATTTTTCTCATTCGTTTTAGCTCTCACGTTCTTTAGACCTCTCATGAATAATTCATTTAAGATAAGAATACCATTCAAATGGGCAGTTACTAAATACTCCTACTGTCTTTGTTTATGAATTATTTCCAAATAAAGGCGGAAAACATTAAATTTTTAGACGTATTAGTGGGTAATATTGAGCTCAACGATCAAAGCTTTATCACAAAGAAAATCGTTGCAAAAGATTAAACAGTTTACCTTCCTTATTGCATTATTTCGATAAAATGATCCGACAAAAATTTTATGCCCTACAGTTTCCCCATATCTCTGACGTTTCACGACTCCATCACGTCGATTGAAATGTAGTTGCGTCCAGGTTTACGGAGTATTATTCATTTCAATCTTCTCCGTCGGATAATATTTCATTCCATTTCAAATCACGTGAGGCTCAAACTGAGCGTAAACACTTAATAAACCTACGAACATATGTTTGCGTGTCCTGAACAATTGCTTGTGGGCTTTTGAATGTGGTTTGTTTGTGTTTTGAGCTACGTGCATGCATGCACATTGAATTATGAATTTTCAATCGTCTATGGTATGGTAAGAATTGAAACATTTTTATTCTTCGATATTTTGAATCCTTTAAAAACTTTGTCTTCGTGATATTTCAGAAAACCGCGAACAAATTAGGTGAAGGTCTTTATAACTTTCTGTAGTCATAATAGCGAAATTCCTTCTTATTATAGCCCAAAAGAACCGGAACCTCATTCCAGACTATAAACAGTTATGAATGCTTTCGATATTCCTTAAAGTCATCGTGAGAGGAATTAGAATGTAATTTTACATATGAAATATTCATTTATGTGTAAATATTCTTTAATGGAATAAAAATTCATTCAGTGACGGATAGGGGTGTCATTCTGGGAAACAAGAATGTGCTGTACATTTGTTATTATGCGTACATTCGTTAATGGTGTGTACCTTCATGAGCACCTGATCGAACTCTTCAATCTAACACATTTATTGAGTTATGCATGCTTACGAATTGTCACAGGATGTTTTACGTTTCTTTCGGAAAAATATATTGTAGATTCAGTAGAGTGATTTCTTTCGGAAATGTGATCGTGAACAGATCGACCGAGGAAAGATTTAAGGGGAGAACCGTAAAAATGAATTAGTAATCCATCCACTGCTGGTGAAAATTCTCACCAAAGCGCTTTATTTCCTCGTGGTATATCCCCTGAGACTTGTTACCACTATTTCAATTTTTTGGCGGTATTTGTCAAACTATCGATACCATTGTTATATGGTATATTTATTAGAAAGTATTTTATTTGATTATTATCATCTAAAATTGGATTATAGTCTTAGCTCACGAGATGGTGGTAGTAATTTTTAGTCATGGAACTAGTTTATTCTTTAAAATACCCTTCAACCAAACCTTGAACTAATAGAAAGAAATATCTAGGATCATTAAAATAATGGGGGGGGGGTTTCTCCATCAAAAATTTTTTCTACTATCTATTAAATAGTTTCCCCATTAACTCTATGATTGCCAGGTTGTGTTACATTCTTAAATCCTTATGGTATTTGTATTACAAATAGTTTTTGTTGGAAGAAACCGAGTAGACACACAAACGATTACCTTTAGTTCTAAGAGGGCTATTACCTATTTCAAGGTATATTTCTTTTTATGTCCTAACTTATCTAGATCAGAGGTCGGAAAACTTTTGAGGGGAAAGATCGAAATATGCGCCCTACAACAATTCAAAAATTATCAATTTTTGCAAATAAAGAAGCTTCAGAAGCCGTTTTATCAATAAATAATTTATTTAACACAGCACTCGACAAATTAATTCCGTTGATTTGGGCTTGTGTGAGATTTATTTTCCTCGAGATATTATCTTTGCGTTCAGTTTGCGACAGTGTTGCTATGTTAAGACGCGATTTTAAGTTGGCATAAGTGATAACTTATGTTACTTATTTGCCTTTATTTTTTATTCTAAACTTTACCTTTGTGCTCCTAGTGAGTATTTGAAGAGCTGCGTATGGATGCGAGTCACTGGATATCGATACCTAATCTATGCGAATGATTTATATTAGTTGTCTACTTTGGTGTTTTTGTTGCCATTTTAATGAATATGATAATTTCATTAGTTTATTTGTCGCAGGCTAGAGAGAAATATATCTTAAGTTACTTTAGCTTCAATGTTATTAATGGCTGTGAAAATCAGTATGTCACTAGGTAAAGGCATGAGTAATGCTATATATTTGCGTTCATATTAGTCAATGTTTATCGACTACTATTAGAGGTGTTGCTCGCAGGTTCATTGTGCATTCATTATTCTCTTTATAGCATTACTGCTCGGAGAAAAAACTAAGGGAAAATATCTCACTCATCTTGTCTAGTGGTCTCATACCCTTTTGAAAGCTTTTGATAGGCAGTAGTGGAGGGGACGTTGTAATAATAACTAACTTTATATCTCATGATTTTACTCCTTATCCTCTTCGTTGGTTTTGAATATATTATATATTAATATATGTTGAAACGATTGATATGATGTGGTTGAATATACGATTATAGTAGTAGTAGTACTGTGAAAATTGCTTCGACAGCTGAGGTCATTTCGCGCGTGGGCTCCCACCGGGAATCGAACCCGGGACCGCTTTCACTGATGTCGACCGCGCTGCCCACACAGCTATCCGGGAGCCCACTCGATTATATTCAATGTATGATTTTATACTTATCACTATTTAAATTCTTAGCAGTTGTATTCCCTGCCTCGATTTTGCTATCGCGGAAGAAGACGAAATTGACAGAAATCGCTAAACGGAAAGGTTAACAGTCTGAATTATACAAAGTGCTTCTACCTCAAAATTTCTCCCGTTCGTCATGTTCACGCCGAAAAAGAACTAAAAGAAGAGGATCGTGGGGGTTTCAGGGAAGCAGTAAAAATGCACGGATACGTCTCCGTGAGATCGTGCCAACATGCACAACCTTTCTTCCCCGTGCGCGCACGCAAAGAATCGATGCGCCCCATCGATCTTCCTTTTTAGAAGTGCAACGGACGATGCTTCGTTCCATCTCGAGAAACGTAAGTCTCTTACGGTGAAAAGGCGGCTGTCAGACATAATTTCGTTTCTATCTGCATTACCACCCGCCGTTTTGGAATTAGATCATGCCAAATAGCCAGCACTTTACGACTTTTATTGGACTACATCCATTCGTATTTGATATTCTATTTACGATATTATGAGCCAGGTTGCACCTGACCGACTGCTGAGGATTATATGGACGACTGGGTTCAAATGTTTTGAAAATATTACTAAAAACTTCAAGACGATGTGATTCAACTCGTAGCTATCAGCCATTTCAGATATATCTATACATTTTCTACGAGTAGATATATGATATAATGAAGAAGACCACGGTTAATTCTATGAGTCCAGGGCCTGACCGAGAAGTATTAACGCTCCAGGCAGTATAAAGTATGACTATATCCAAATATATGTTAAATATCCCTAGAAGAAACGGGCCTGAAAAAGTCTGGCGGGACCGGAAATCGAACCCGGGATCTTATCCAGGAGGCTGCTTTGACCAACTAAGCTATCCGATCCGATTTTTTCAGGTCCTTTTCTCCTTGGAATTTTTCGTGGGTGCACGCCCTTATGTGTGAAGTTACCTTTACCCATTCCTTATGTTAAATATATATTATATAGGTAGTACAACCACGTACTTCATCCGCATACTTCCGTAGACGTAGGTATACAGGTATGAACTTTCGAAAAATCCATCTTTTAAAGACTCCTATTTTTTAAGAGGATGTTTTTGAAAATTAAAAAAATCAATTTCAATAGTGATATTTATTAAAATTCCAACTGACCCCGACTCTTGGGACGGTCCTGCGCGTCATTATAGTAAAATGATAGTAAATGTCGGCATTGATTGAATTCTTAATTAGGTATCGTTAGTAACTCAGTTTCCTCAGCCGTAAATTGAGTAGTAGAGCAAATCAGTAGATAAACATCGTTTAGTGTTCCAGCCCTAATAAGAAGTCATTTTCACTTTAAAATATTAGTTCTAATTAGCATGAGCACTACAAACCCGGTAACTGCTAATGATAAGTAAATCCATAAATATTTAGTGAGGTAACGTCACAGATGATCATATCATTTAAGAAGGATCTAGGTCGGTGAAATGAATAAATGAAGAAATTAAAGAAGAAATCAGTTGTATTTTATACATGATGGTTAGAGCTCAGACCAGATTAGTTAATTTAGTATATATCAGGAGCGTAACCAGTGCGAGAGACCTAGGTTTGTGAGGTTTTTACTTAAAACGATTAATTATTATGATATCAGTCATTTCGACCGATATTTCTATATTAGAAAATCACGAAGTTGAGGAGATGTTAAATCTTGCGTGATCATCATAAAGCGTTCTGTGAAAATTTATATTTGATGACATTTCAAGGGAAGGCAGATAAAACTCCTTCAAATTTATAGTAATATATAATATATAAATATTAAGGAAAGTGTCGTTAAGTAATGAAATACAGGGCAATCTCATCAGGTACCGTTCATAGTAAATAGACATAGATGCTACACTTCGAGATAATTGAAAAAGAATTGAAAATTAGTAAGGGAAAGATCTCCTCCCTGTATTTAATCATATCGTTTCGACTAATGTCATCTAAAATAATATTATTTTATATATTCATTTATATTTAAATGCATCTTTATTTAAATTACATGAATTTAAATGTATCATTATATTTGCGATTAATATAGAAGTCATTTATTTAATATTCATTCATAAACTATTTATTCATGTATATTTATGCAAATAAAAGGGTCATAAATGCATTTCATGAACTCATCTGAATATGCCACTGCAATCTCTTTCTTAATTCTTTGAATTAATGTCATATTCATTGACTCTGACGGTAGCAGGTGGGATTTTTCTACAGAATCGGTTACGTAAAGCAAGTACAGAAGGATCTAGAAGGAGGTTCCTCGAACCTTTTGACGTAACAATGGAAAAACAGACAGCACGTGTTAATGCGGTTTGCTTTTTTTCAGGCGAGATGCTGGAAAGCGATCCCATATTCATGCACATCTCTCTTTCGCAAGGCCAAGGCTGCTCCAATGAACCGCTAACTCGAATCGTACGTCCTGTGACGCGCAAGCGAAGAAAAAATTAGAAAGCATTGCGCGATCGCAAGGAGAGAACAAGGAACATCCTTAACTCCTTCGTAAGGATTATGTTCAATTTGTCCTCGCCTTACCGCGAGTCACCTGTTAACGTCAGTAATTATTCCTCCCATTACAAGTGAAGAAGCGAGAAATTAAGTGCGTTGATTGTCCCCGCCCTACGTCGAAGAAAGAGATTGCGGCGCCGTTCATCTTTTGTCCCAGGATTTTTAATTACTTCATTACGAGCCGGATGCGGTGAAGTTTTATTCGCTTTGTGAGAGGGTTGATCAGTTTCTTTGATGTTCATTTTGATGTTGATTTTGATTTTTAATTTTTCACGGGAAATCGAAATAACAATTGCACTTTTTTGGACTTTTTAAACGGATATCTGTGTTACGAATAATTTTTGAATTAAGTTAAGGAAACTCGAAGTTATTTGTCTAATTGGTACTCGATCCATTGTGGAGGCTCTAAGTACGAGAATTAACTTCGATCATGTTAATTTTTTAAATTAATGAGTAAGTTGCCAGTTTTCAAGGTTAAATAACCGTGAATGTATCAGTTGATATTTTAGGGAATTATACGTATTCTAAGAGATACTGACCTTCAAAACTCTCTAAATAAAGAAAGAAGTAATTACTTATACTCTTCTCAATGAGCAGCGTCCTTCACCTGAGGTTACATATTTTATTCCTAATTTTTCTTATACTGTACGACGGAAAGAAATTTCCCCTTAATTTTTTTTTATCTCGGTATTCTTGACGGCTATGACTATATGATAGAAATAATGAGTTATGAGTGAAGCTGAATAATAGCATTTATCTTGAACATTCTAGGTTAAATTCTTTGAAAACAGGTATTCGTATGAGCAATGTGGTGTACCAAAGTGGTCTTTTCCTTTTTATAGAATTTTCACTCCAAAAAGAAACCGAGGACAAACTACTTTACTCCCTATGTTCCCAAGTAAGCCTCATTTCATCTCCAGGGGTTTTGGTAGCTAATGGATAAGGGGTTGGGGATCAAAGCAGCCTTTGGATGATGACTAAACACACATTAATTCAGAAACGAAGTCATATAGAAACAAATACTTTATTTATTCGTGAAAGTATAAGAACTGTGAAGAATTAAAAAAAGAGACGGGGATAGACTGACGGTAGAAACGCGAAAGGCTATAAAATGAACTGATATGGGTCTTGCTACTTCTATAATTTAATGTATCGATTCTTTGTGCAAATCAGCAATTCGTAGTTATTTCTGGCGAGCAAGCAAGATTTGTGTATAATGATAGAAAACTGTCGAGACTGCATATAATTTTATAGTCATTGATTAAAAACTTCAGTGAACATACCTTAAATTTAATTAGGTATTTTACTAATATCTACAAATTTTCTAGTAATAGAATATCAAAACCGTTTGCAACCAAAACAGGCAGGATTTGAAGTACGGAAAAGTCAACAACCCCGTCTATCGAAATCGCGAAAATGAATATGCGAAAAGATGTTTTTGTTTTCTTAATATGAAGCGACCGTGACCTTTCGGGCAACTAAGCATTGTTCTGTTTTACCTTGATCTTCAGAACACACCTCTAAATATCTATCATGCAAATCGTTGTCTGAAGTACATTCGCATTCTCAGCTCCTCCTATATTTGGATTCGCCGTGAGTCATTTTGTTCTTAAGTATTCTTTCGTTGTGTACTTTTTGGAATATAAGATTTCCATGAAAAAATCAATTAGCTCATAGTTGGGATTCAGCTTGATTTTCTACGATGGTTCCATGTTTTGTTCTCTATGATAATCTCTAAATTAAATTATTAAAATTTCAAGAAGGTAAAGGGTTAGGGTAACTGTGCACAAAGGGCGTGAACCCAGGAAATAAATCCCAAAGAAAAACGGACTTGAAAAAATTTTAACGGGACCGGGAATCGAACACGGGATCTTCCTCTACTCGGGAGGCTGCTTTAGCCAACTAAGTTGTCCGGCTAGAACATCTCAAACAGTTTTGGGAACTTTGTAGGCAAGGGCTAAGTTCAACTTCTGTAAATTGCTGAGTCCGAAAACGTAGTTGTCGGCTAAAAATGATCGGGTCATGTATGGTGCGGAGCAACTGAGGTTCAGTTATGCGGCATAGACTCGAATCATAAGACCAGTGGTAATAATTATAGTATCTCAAATAAATTGATACTTCAGGAAAAGTTACGTTCGGAGGAAAGCAGTAGATAAACGAATTTTTACTGAATGATAAAATCTGTGAATCATCTTAATGTATTTACCTTAATGTCGGCAGCTATATCCACTCCCGTTAGCTCAGTAATCGTGAATGTTCGACCTTCACTGAGCATGTAAGAGTCATAATGAAATTGACGAGCATTTAGCTCTCTCTCTAAGTAGCATCAATATTCATCAGAATATTCTCCTGAATAATAATAATCTCCTTGATTGAATTCTATAGCGATCGAAAACTACAGTGCGACATGAAAGCTAATTGGATGCTTTCCTTTGAGTAAGTTTTGGAGAGATTTTTTCAGCTCATACTCCTTTACGAGTGATTTTGATGTACTCGTAGATTATTATATTGATTTTTCAATTGTGGTTTTCTCTCGAAGAAGTGCAATAGTCACTACTTTCACAGTAGAAAGAAAAATCAGAAAAGATATTTGTATTTTTACCTCAAATTTGGATCCTCGAATATGTGGGGAAAGTAAAAGATCTTTTCTCATTTTTATTTACTCTGCGGAGATGGATTTTTGCCAGACATCACTTCAGAAGATTAACTTAAATAACTATTTTTCAAAATGTTCAGCAATATAGAATAGAAACCTGACTTTTGTAAGATCGATGGTTTAAAGGCTATCCATTTTATTTAAAAATCCAAGTCTGTGGTACGCTTTATGACATTAGGCATTGAAAATTCCGTTTAAATTTAAATTATTTCCGCAAAAATATTGTAAGCTTTAGAATTCTAGTCTAGTGTTCTCAAAAAATTCTCATTTTAATCATTTAAGGGAATGTGCTATGAAATGATTGTTCAGTTCGTCATGTGGAATCGATTTTATTTTTGGAAATAGGGTTTAAAAATTGAGGCGTATATTGCTCAATATGTTGCAAGAAATAGTAATCAATTAGATTATATAAAATGGCATTTATTACCTGTGTTATTGAATGATTCACAGTCATCATTTTTCTTAATTCCCTTAGGCTATCTACAATTTTGAAGTATTCATTCATATCCATTTCTAGTATTTTATACTTTCTTAGGTACTGCTCCATCGCAGCACATATTTTTAACTATGGAAACCGGTATATTGAAAGCTAATATTTACTTTTCCACATATTCTTTTATTCGCAAACTACCGGTTTCGGCGTTAAACCATCGTCAGGTTCGCACAGACTAAATATCAGCTTTCAATTTCAATTAGTCTGTGCGAACCTGACGATGGTTTAACACCGAAACCGGTAGTTTGCAAATAAAAGAATATGTGGAAAAGTAAATATCAACTTTCAATTAGTTATTTCCACCACATCACGGCCGAGACTATTGAGTATATGGAAACCGGTATATTTTACTTCTCTATCACAATTTAGTAAATTTATCACAAAAAATGTTTAATCTACACTTTCGTTATCCTTTAGCTATTGAACACCAATTTTGAGTTTAAAATATTATTTCAAGAGATTATTGAATTTACTTACTACACGTAATGGGTGTTATTTCCATATCGTATTTGAAATGTATATTGTATTTGGTATTATTTGTAATTCCCTTAATCAACACGAAATGTGTGGAATATTGCAATTACCTTCAAAGTTCTACATCTTGTGAATTGATTTGAATTCGATGTTGGACTGTTGACCAAAAGTTACTTAGACAATAAACTATCCCAGCATGCCATTAATTCTTTAGGAAATACTTAACATGTGAATAAGTTATTTCTTTTAAATGAAATAAATTTTAGATTTTAATTTATGCTTGCTTGAAAATATGTAAAATGTATGCGTAAAATAATGAACGGAATCGAAAAAAGTTTTTGCTCCTAAGAACGTAATATTGTATCATAACTTTTTTCTCCTCCAATACAACCCAGATGGTAGTCATGAGAAATGTCATGATGAAGTACCATTAAATACACGCATCGATCCACCTCTGCTGAGAGCTACTGCTTTTCCGCAAAATTTTTTTTCGAGAAATATTTTTCGTAAGTGGTGTTTTCGTGGAATGCTGTCCTAAATGTTAACGTACATTTGACGGGATTCACAAGGAAGTTATTTACTACACGTAAGCGAAAGAAAGGGGTTATAATAGTATTTTCTCATGGCGCAAAACGTCCTGTAAGTTATTCTTCGCAGATGCGGATAAATATATTACATGGGAATATCCAATTTCTTACGAAATTCTTTTTTTAACTTCTGCTTTCTCAAGTCAGCTCTTTCGGAAGCCCTAGAACAAAACCTTGAATTTATCATAGGATCATATCTTAAAATGGATATTTTTTTTCGGGATGTACACAAAAGAGTAAGGGTGTAAAGAATGGTGAAATGTACAGAGGGTTAGACCCAGCTGGCTTCTTCATCATAAGCACTGAAAGCTATTACTTTGATACTTGATCAAATTCAAATTCTAGCGCATCTGCAGGCTTCTCTACATCATTTTTATATGTAGAAGTAAGCAATATTCTTAGAGTACTTACAATAGAAAGCCTTCGGATCATCCTTTTTTAGAACTTTTTTATTATCATCATAAGAAGAGGGGAAAGGAAAGCTACTATGTTTCTTAAATACGATTCTTTGCACTTTAATTAAAATTTTTTGCGATTTTACTTCACGATCTTTCCGAATAAATAAATTATTGTTCTCTCTCCTATGAAATTATTATTACATTGTTGTATTGTTAATTATATTATCATTATTATTAAATCGTTCATTCATTTTTTCTTTCTTATTTATGTTTACTATTTATTCTTTTTATATCCGTTTTATTCTGTGTAGAGCATGAACCTGATCAATTCCATAATTTCACAGTCTTTCAGCTTTACTCTCTCGGCCATTTGAGGGCCATATTATTCTAAATTTTGATAATAGACGTAGAGATAAATCAAGAAGCACTTACTGTTACACTACCTAGAGTAATAATAAGCATTTCTTCTTTCTTTCGCCGAAGTCGAACGCGCCGCCCACTTGGCTATCAGGAAGCTCTATTATTCTATTTAAATTATTTTTAATTTAAGAAGTCTACAAACAAACGTCTTCAAATTCTCATGACGAAATTACGTCGATAAATTTTCGAGTTTTAATAAAATCCAAACTGTAGCATCGGTCACTACTGAATATGCCGAAAGAGAAATTTACATAGATTTTCCGTTATAAGGTCGAATCAAAACTTCTCAGCTTTGAATTAAATCAAGACATCGGTTTGGATACAATTGGAAATGTCAATAAGGGAAATCCCCCTTATTTCGGGGGTCGAAAAGTACATTAATTCCTTATGGAAGAGGTGTAAAAGAAAGATACGGATAAGCTCAAAAATATTTATTCACATATATCGTGGAAACATCGGATCGCTACATCTCTAGTATTTAGTGCATGGCAAATTCCTTCATAGCATTGGCCAACACAGTTGACCGCTGGACGGCTGCGGCTCAGAACAGACTAATTGTCGGTATGAGCGTCAGATAGGTGGCGTGAGCACTTGGTGGATTGCGAAGTCGATTCCAGCAACTTCAGACCTCACGCACCTCAAGGAAGCTCCTGGAGAGCGGTTGCGCAGCAACCTTAACACTGAAACGACAAAAGGTAAACATTGTAAACAATGGAGTTGCGAAAGCGCATGCTTATAATGACAGGGATCGCGAGGTGATATTACTGCCCGCTGTGCCATTCTATCGCCTTGAAATGAATTAAAGTAGAATTATTAGCGTTTTTTGTAAAAGCGAGCGTAAGTACTTTGGCGTGTCAAAGATTTTATGTTAAATATGGATCGTGAATGTGTCTATAGTTAGAGGTTTTAAACATGAATGTTTCTTCTGGTATCCTAAGAATTACTAATTTTTTGACCTCCGTTTATTTTTGACTTCGTTAAGTATCATCTTGGATATAAGGAATGGCTATATAGTCAAGTTCAGTATGCAATTAAATTGCCTCTCAATTTTGCGGAATTAATTTTGCACGTATTTCATGCAGTTGTAGGATGATAATAATAATCCAGGCGATCGAAATTGGTCGCTTAAAAAAATTATTCTTTAATCATGACATTATCCTAGGCTATAGGAAGGCTATTAGGGTATTCTAAGTCTCCAAGGATTCATAATTTGGACTGTGTAAATGGATCCTCATTAATCTTATAAAATTCGATCGATGATTTGCTTTAACTAAAATTTCAAAATAAAAGGGCGCCGGCTGTGCCTTCAAATATTTTCATCAAAAGATTCAGCGCCTTTTATTCCCAATCGACCCTCCCTCTCGCAGTAATGAAGTAATCTTATCGGCGCGCAGAGATACGCAGACGGTCGCAGACATCGTACAATTTAAAATTTGCCACCTTGCTCCCCTTCTGACAAGGGTTGCCAACTCCAGAAGAGTTGATTTCGGGAGATGTTCACTCCAAAAGTCGTCAATTCCGGGGGACAATTTAAAGCATAACTTCATCCACCGTAGGATATACATTCCTCGTTAATGAAAAACTTAAGTGTGAAAAACTTATCTATACGTTAATAAAAAACTAGTAATTTAATAATTGAACTAGTTCTACGTAGATATGTAATTCTGGATGATATAATTCGATCTCCGCAACTAAATCATAAGAATTGGTTGATAGCGCTATTATCCTGAGGAACCTCAAAAACATTTCCGAATATCTCGAGGCAAAGATGGAACATACTTCAAAACCTGGTTAAGATGCTCTCTAAGGGAATGTATAAAAACGCTTTATATGAGGGATAGCGTTTTAACTGGGATTTGGCGATTTAATTCTTGCACATTGGAAAACGAAATGGAATGCTTTACAATCTAAAAGAGAAAAACTTATTTAATTTGCTTTATCGTCACAATTGGAGAAAAGGTAACAGTTTTTGGTCTCTAAAATGATGCAGATAATCAGTTAAAGCGGATTGTAGTGCATCTAGGGACGAGAAAAATCTTCCTTATAAGCGGGTAACTGTTTTTTACCATTTGTTTTGTGATCAAGGGACTGTAGCCTAGAGAAAACCGCGTATTACTTCTTAAGCGGAAGCGTTAGAAATGGTTTTTTCTGTATATAGAATACGCAGGATTTCTATTATTTAACTTTAATGGCAACCAAGTCTCGAGAAGTCGCAACAATCGGTAAATTAATATATAGACCATAAGAGGGTTATTCTGAGTAAAAGCGGGAATCAATTACCTCAATCCGAGATGCGGGAGATCTTTAAAATGACAGTCCAAATACGGGAGTCTCCTGCAATCCCAAGAGAGTTGGCAATCCTACTTCTGAGGGCTCCTGCCGTAAGGCTCCCTGAATGGAGAGGACCAGAGCGAGGGAAATCCATGAAACAATACCTTGGGAAACCCTAAAAAAGACGCTAAAACTTGAGAGAGACGACTCTTCAATCGATTCAACTGAGACAAAGGGCTAAGTCTGGAAAAGGGTGGTGAAAAATCGATGATCGTTTGAAACTTCCGACCTTGGAAAAACCCGATAAAGAAGGAGTTATAAGATACAAGAGCGTCTCTTTTGAAGGAAACCTTAGATATTTTTCTATCGGTTAAATTCGATGGAAGCGTTTCAATCTAACGACAAAGGTTAAAGTTCGAACCCTGATTGCCGATGAAATTGGTTTCGAAGTAATTGAATGAGGTGATAAGCAATCATCTAGTCACTCTAATTTGTTTTGAATTTGATTGGGTTTGAATCCCGACCAGAGTCTTGGCTGTTATTGCTATTTTTCCATCTTCCGTAATACATAATAAGTGCACGACATCAATCACGCATCGTTACATTTTGCATTTACTCGTCTAATCCCTTGATTGCTATCATTAGCGGCAAATGTGCCAATGTGTAATACAATCTATTGGAAAAATTAACACCATTGTTTATGATAATTTCTTCATCCTTTCGCAAGGTTGTTTTCTAACTTTTTCCTCATTACATTATCAAATACTCGTTATAAAATTAAACACAGTTAAGGAATTACAAAAATTTTCTATATTTTCCGTAATTTCGAACCGAATTATGAGTTGTCATGTAATTCTTATGAAGCAGCTATAAAGTCAGGAAACCAGAATTTATCTAAAGGAAAATACAGTTCTTGTTTATACATCGTGTTTTAGGAAATTTCTTTTCTTAGGGACAATTCATCTCATTTACGAAGATATAAATTAGTTCGAGATGAGAGTCGATTTGGACCGAATGGAAAATTAATTATTGCTATAACAAGTTGACGAGAATTAGAAGATCTCGGAAAGGAATCTCCAACTTATAATTAGACACCCGTCAACGTCAGAGAAAGAGTTGTGAATGAGCCGAGTAGCACTAGCGAATTTTGGAGCATTCCTCTTGGTACAGATGAAACACCAGTAACGTAATCAAAGTATCTCCCTTTTCCTTAGTCGAGTGGTTTACACAGGTGTTCTCAGGTGTATACGTGCTCATGTACCTTCTGTTCTGCTCTGTTCGTTCCCTTAGACACGAATGCTTCAGATAATATAGAAAGGCGAACGTGCGTTTCTGCTCTTTGAGCGGTAAGTCCAGGACATGCTTCGCTTCACATTGGACGGACAGGCAGCAGAAAGGTATCTTATTTACGATGTTTACTTCAACATATTCATACGGCTAATTAGACGCAAAAAGAAAGAGTTCAGATCTAAAACCACCGTCCACCAGGGAAATTGGTTTTAAAGTTTTGAACGTTTGCCAACGTCGATCTAAGCATAAGATCTGAACGTATTATGAGAAGAAGGCATTCTTGAAAGCTGAACATTAGTATCCTTTTAATAATTTCCAATGGTAAGGAAAATTAAGGAGGGTTAATAATTTCATCGGAATAGTAATTAGGTTTTGAAGTAATTATAACATTATATTGGCTATTATCCATACTTTTTCTATTTGATTTAATAAATGTTGGGAATATTAGCATTCCTCCCAAACCAAAAAAAGACTGCGACCGAAACGGTTCTCCACTGAGAATATAACATTGAAAATCCTCGAGCAATTTCTACAAAAACCAACAACATGTTGGCAATTACAGTGATCTATTATATCCATCGTCCAAGAAAGAATTGAAAGTAATGGTAATGAGTAAGTAATGGTAAGACCGACTTATGCCAAGATTTTATGGGCAAGAAGTAGTTTTTAAATATTGATACAAGGATTTTTGTATAATGTTTTCCGATAGATTCTTTACGTCATTTCGCAAACTCAGCTCGAAAAGAATAAAAGACTAAAACTTCCTTAAAAATCTACTCTCTGTAAATACAATTTTCACTAAAAATGGAATTTAAGCTAATAAAGAAATTGCCCGCAATCGTAGCTATGAGTCCCAGCTCGTAGTCAAAGAGTAATATTTATACTCAAACTCAAAGGTAATGTTATTCATTCCATACGTGAAATTGAATTCTTTGCAAAATTTGTTTTATATTTCCTTCGGAGTTACTGTCAATACGTATATTATTATTCTAGAGTTTTCTACGGGTCCTAGTTTCCTCGCATTCGTTACTTTTTCCACCTCGGCATCGCTCATTCCACTTACATCGTGGAATGCACCTTCAATTGAATACGTAATTCCCCGTACTCTCTTCGTAATCGACGAAATCTTTCAGCTCTTTTCTTTTCAAAACATCAACGCAGACGATATAAGCTTCCCGGAAGGGAGGCACTGAACTCTAACGGGGAAAACAAAAACATCCGCAAGTTGTATAGCGCGAGAGGAAGATAACATGCTGATTGCCCCTCGGCCATCTCAAGGTCTTTAACGAGGATGCGCTCAGTCGGAAAATTCAGAGATGCGCTCTTTTCGAGATCAACGGGATGGAGTGTGGACCGGAATCTGGGGAAGCCGAGGGTACAGAAACTCTCTCCAAGGCTTTAATTGCTCGCGACGGTTTAATGAAGCGACCTGGTGTAAGAGCACGGATACGGACGTGCTAACCTTTCCCTCGCCTGAGGCGGTAATGGGATCCCAAGACCAAACCGTCAGTTGAGGTCTTAAGATTTAAGTTATTGTACTCGTCCGGCTCTAGTCAAAGGGGAATTGAAGTAAATTGAAAACCATACTACATGTGAATTCGTGAGCATCATAAACAGGAATATCCAAGATCTTACTTCTCCTGGGAATTGTTTCCAATGGACTTTTTCATAGATATGTTCCCTGTGTTTTAGATTCAAGTAACATATCTAAAATCATTAGTTTAATCGTTTCATTAAAATGTTGTTAACAATAAGTATGTCTCACAGTAAAGGTTTTATTCTATGGATTCGAAGTCTGGACCACTGCGTATATGCTAGTGGCCTAATCATTACGTTTATTTTATTTATGAGTGGGAATCTAACTCTCGTCGTGTACTTAAAATGTCAAACTACTTCCCCTAATGATGAAGATATTATTTTCAAACAGAATATTTATAGAAAAAGGTAAGGATATCTACGTCTTGGGAGCGACATTGATATAAAATATTTCCATCTTTTACTTTAGAAATTATCTTCTTAGATCTTAAATCTTAAAATTGGACAAGGATGAAATATAACGATCTTCGAGAAATAATATAAATGCTAATTAATGATTTTCTAAATTTAAATGGAAAAATCAACGATAGAATCCCAGTTAACCGTTCATTATAAACACCTTCTTATGAAGAAATTTATGAAAACTATCGCTTGCTAACCACCGCTAACCAAAAGATTGTTTGGGTGTCTTTCGAGACTGCATTGGACGGCCGCCCAGACGCCCAGTTTATTTTAGAGGTAACCCTGAACGGCGATAAAGCACGTGCATGTAAAAACCGCTGCACGAGGCATGAAATGGCTGCTCGGCGAATTTATAGATAATCGATCCGTGTGCAGAGGATACCGAAATAATTAAACTAAGTCGGGCCGTTTGCATAACCATCTTAGTCGAAATGCGACTTAGCATAATGCGCCAACTTACCTCTCCGCATAGAGTAATCCAAGGCGTGTCACAGGCGCCATTTCACCGGTATCCCGGTCCCCCTCAAGGCGCCCATTCTGTTGCCCGGGTCTCTTCACTTCCCGGGGGATATCTTTCTCCCTCCCTTAGGGGCATTCCTCCCCCTCCACCCATTGCCTCCAACCGTGGGCACGGAAGTCTTCATTCCCGACGAAGCCACTTTCTTCACTGCGCTGCGGGACTCAGGAAACAGTATTCTGTCAATGACCTGCCTGATTGTCGAATGCTTTCTGTCGAATGGATTTGGGTACATGGCTCTGACCTCTTGGCTTTCGACCTGTGAGTAAGAGAGAGAGGAGTCGTTGAACTTCTGCACGAAAGCAATCGGTATTTAGGAGGCCGTTCAGGACTCATGATATTCCCAAGAGCAAAAGAAACTCTCTAGAGCCAATTTTTTCACCACAGAAACATCCTCGCAAAAGCAGTTGCATGGAAAGGTATAATAACTGACGTCACGGTAAAGGTAAGAAGTTTTCCAAGGTGAAAAATGGTGCTTCCTAGTCAATAAGCTAAGATGAATACATAGACAAGCGAATAATCAGCTTTTAAGCAATTTCAATAACTTCTACTTGGCGTATTTTCGTCCTGTTTTTCAGCAATATTCATGAATATTAATAAAACGAAGAGTCGAAGATACTGCTTACAATGATTCAGGCGCTATGTAGTTAAAAGCTATCAAAATACATTTTCCTGTATGGTGACAAATAAATGTATCTGACAGTAAAGTATATCGACTATGATTAATAATGATAAAATAATTAAACTACATAGAGAACATTACGTACATGGGAAAAAATTAAGCTTTGTTAACCAAAATTTGATCTTCACGTTGGTTGGGACTTCCATTGATGTTTTTCTAATTTTAGTCCCATAGATCGGAGAATGATTCTTTACATACTGATTGACTCCAATATTAACATTTTGAGTATTTTCCGTTTCATTAGGAGATGCAACATCCGATGAACACAACATTTTACTCATTAACTATGAATCTCAAGGAGCAAAGACTATAAGAATGACAAATCTACATTTTTGAAAAAGTTTTTCCAATCCGGAAAGCGTAAGAATCTATGAGACAAAACCTTTTTGCGATTATGAATACGGTATTTCCAGCTCATGGCTGTCACCTTTGTATTGCGTAATATCAGTAGAATAAGCGCAGTACGAGTTTTTCCAGAAAATTGTAGTGAGCGGATCACAAAATGTGAAATACAAAATTAATGCCTTTCTATCACTCCGTGAACTAAGGAACTTGAATGAAATGCAGCGCGAATAGCATTCTAAGTGCCTTTCCATTTTGCCGGGATAATTACAGACTGCCGAGACTTTCTCGACTTCGCTTGGCTATTGTGCTGTTGAGTTGCTGACAATGAGAAATACTGGGGGAAATATACTTATTTTTAACCCTACAAAGTAATTCTTCCATTAAAGACAAAAGACCCGCATTGGAAACCCCCTTGTTTTTCTCTCACCAGGGCGAACTCCTCCGCAATATATATTTCGCGTTTAACGCGTTTAAAGTCATGTTCTTGATGCACGAAGATCTATCAATACGAACAAAACACAATAGGAATTAGACATTCTATTTAGGGGTGAATATTGCCCAAGATCTACTTCGACAAATGTTTTAATTAATGGTTCAGAGTTTCAGATTACAAGTCATCGATCGTTAGAGATATTCAGTTCTATTTGCAAATACAGAAAAATAACAAGAGATAGTTAAAATTCAATTGATTTCTATTTGAGAAATTAACTTCCTTTAGGTCAATTCAGAACTTATCATGAAAACACACGACAAAAGAGATGAAAGTGTTTGAAAACTAGAAATTATCTTATGTAGAATAAGCAGTTAAACAGAAAATCAATCATGTCTTTCTGCGAGAAATATCTTTCTCATAAACTGAACATGTATGCAAAATTTATAGATTTAGATGATGATTGAAAAAAGCAATGACTGAGTCAAAGAAAATCAAGGAAATAACAAATTAGTCTCAGGAGACTTCGTAAGTATTGAGTCATGATAATCTGTCATATAGATTATTATATATGCACGGAATTCCACCAAGGTTTCTTTACATCTCAATTGCAATGACCGTATGCGAATACATCAGAAATCATCATCATCTCTTTTTCGGAATTTCCTTGACGACACAAAAAGCTCGATGACTTAACAGTCGACATGAGCACTGCGGAAAAAGTGTTCATCGAATAACTCCGATAAACTTAAGGCGACGTTTAAAATGGATGCATCAGCGGTAAGGAAAGAGAATCACCCCCGGGGATTTACACGCAATGAAGCGGAAATTATATAGGAAGTGCGTGCTTTGTTTGACGCTTGGAATTCCGCGGGGAAAATAAAAGACGCGACAAAGGTCTGAGTAGTGAAGAAAAGAAGCAAAAGGAAATGACGTCCTTGGGCTCGGCCTCCCCGTTTCGATCGGGCAGGAACTCCATCGTGGGAAGAATGGCGGAGGGAGAAATTGCCCTCTGATAGCCATTCGCTCTCAATTGAGGCAACGAGTTCTCTATGAATGGGTTTCGCTGACGCGCCCACAGTGTGGAGTCGCGACGTCCTTATCGGACAAACGGTGGGGCCGCCGAAGGACGGAGCAATTCGGAGGAAATAGCTGTGATTTCGCAGACGGCTCCTCCATGTCCGGACATCCTAGAACAAAGACGCCAACAAGGGCGGATTCCTTTTGGAAACGTATTTATCCCCAGTCTAACTAGGGGCTTACGTCCATGAAAGCTGATGCGGGTGGTAAAATCATAATTTCCAAAACCAATCACTGTTATAATATTTTCAGCAATAGACAATAAGTTTAATGAATTGCAGTCAATTTATGATTTTTATCTTATTCTTTCAAGTACACAAGTATTTGGAATGATATTTAATTTCATTATTTTGCATACTTATTTAAATTTTATAAAATGTAACTCAATATTTTATTATTTATTTCTAATTACGGCTCTATTAACTCTCCATCTCGGTAATTTTTTAAACTAGATATTTCCTGTTTCACAAAACGAAGTGCCCTACAGTGGCTTTAAAATTCATTAAAAACCTCTTACGCTATACCTGTTAGAAAATCTATTTTTGCATTACAGATTACCTCGCAAAGTTTAATTTAAATTATCCTTGTATTTTCTTTATTATTTATGCACTGGTTGGCAGTTAATTTGGTTCGTTTGGACATTATCCCATTTTATTTTGAATTTTTATCAGCTTTCCTCGCAGGGAAACCTCTGGAAAGTAAATTCAAATAACTGAGGTATTTTGTCATATATGTTTTGGAAAAAACTGTAAATAATTCAGTATTATCCATCAGAAAAAAGAGAAGCAGTTACAGTCGAATCATTGTAACAATTATTCAAATACGAGTTTTATGGGATTACAATACTTTGAGTAACTTTCGGCGCTAAAATGTTAAACTACCAAGCTAATAATGACAGCTTAACTCTTTACTCTTTACTCAAATAATCAGTAATCTGTGTAATAATCAGTCAAGCTAGTGGATAGCTCATCTTACTAAAATCAGACTGCACTAGTGCTACGAAAGGAATCCCTCTTAAAAGATCATGCGTTCTTTAGACGTCATAACTAAGAAATATCTCGGTAGAAAGAGACTTGTTGACGTAGCTAAAGATAAAAGAGGCGAGCGTTACGTGAAAAAGGGGAAATTCATGCAACCTTGCTTTTCCTTCAGACTTCAGACATTTCCGATTCATTACGACCATTTCCATAGTCATATCTGAGATCATCCATTACATACAAGGTCTTCTCAAAATCTTCGGGATTACGCTTCATCGGCAGTTATGTGAGGTAAATGTAAAGAAACTCAATGCATTTCCACACAGTTAACATCGGGTAAACATATGATACCGAAAGTAACTGACTTCACTTCTGCGGTAACTTGATGGAATGCATCGTGGAGTCATGGGTAAATACTGCTAATAAGTATGGCATCTGACATTTTTCTTCATAGGTATGAATGATCTCGAGAACTTTGGAATTTGCTTACTCACCTAGACGCATTCACTTTTCTTATTTTTGGACTTGCCGAATTCATACCATGTGCTTTTAGCACATAATGGCAGGACTGCCTCAAACCTTGTTTACCCAATTAGAGGCTCGTAACACCAAACCAAGTTTCTATTTATAGTAATCATTTCTAACGACAAATTCTTTGGAACCTCATTCATGGTTCATCCTTCTCATTTGGCCTTCCTGAATTCTGATCATCATGACTCAGCATGTTTCGGCTTTTTTTACGCGTTTTAGCGTCACAACAAACATTCTCGGAAGTCTCGAAAAAAGCTTGGTATGTATAACAGTTCTAGCCTTTGTATTTAACTACCTACAGACCTCAATATGCAAAAAGTACCGCCACTCTTTGCTTTGGAAATAAGCTACATAAGTTCAGTTATCAAGTGTGAAAGTAGGAATGTATTCGTAAGCGATGATACAAAAAGAATACAACCATAATCATAGTGACGTCAATGGAATTGCCTTTCCGGACCTTTGCTTCTATCTTTCCGCTAGAGTTAGCATTGAAGCGATATCGACAAAAAACAAACAATGATGACGTTTTTCTGAGAATTAAAAAAAGTTGAATCTCTTTTTATATATTCGCACTGGTCTGTTTCGGACGAAAACGTGGGCTACCTAAAGATTTATAGACCAAAAACTGAACAGGAAGATTTTCCAAACAAGAATCTAAGAATCTTCGGCGCTTACAAAATAATCTTGTAACACAAAAGTTTTAGTTTAGACAAAAAAATTGATGAACATTATATAAACAGTATATATTCATATCATAGCTTTCTGAATAATTTACGAAGTGAAAGGACAACAATTATAAATTTTAGATATGTTAGAAAAATTGAGATTTGTAAAAACTGAATTTCTAGCCAACACGCTTCCTTCCGTCCATAACAGCTAACGCGGGCCGGTGAATCCAGTTTTCTCAACTTCTGCTCGTACTTAACTGGTTCAAACCATTACTCGATAACTCACGGGCTGTTGATGAATTCAAAACATCGAAACCTTCTCTGTTGTTGATAATTAAGGTCTTATGATATTCTTGCGTAGGTATTTAGAAGGGAGCTTAATGAAATGACTTAGCATAGGTTCCACCGGAAGAATATTACAATAGCGACCGGTTTCATTACAAACATTACAAATACATTATCGGGCCTTTAAAACATACACATCGTAGTAGAGAATTAACGATTAACAACAGAAGAACATAACGAAACTGATGAAACTGCCGTCGGATAATTTATAAACACTAGAAAGCGATCGTAGTACATGTATAGCGAATCTGGAAAAGAAGTACGTATTCTACCGGAGAGTTAAGATTGGGTTGAGAAAATTTGGATGAACGATTAATCGATAAAAGCTCTTCTGGTTTGCAAGCAGAGCTCTATCGATTATTTGAAAACACATTATCCCTATGCACTCTTTTCGTCGACCTTCGTGGAATTTACAAAAGCTCAAATGAGGTTGTATAGCTTAATAAGAAATCAGAAGATGTTACTTCCGACATATTAATACTACCTATTGTCTCATTATGATTGATTCTTAAATTTAATTTTTATCGAATATCTCTGGTAAACAATCATTATGCTATGATATGATATGCAATGAAAAGCTGCACCCACTTTGCACAAATCTTGGTGCTTTTGGTGGAGGCAGTCCTGGGTTCGATCCCGTTGGGAGCCCAATTTTCAGGAAGGGTATCCGCCCGTGAAGGTTAATATCCATTCATCTTTATTTCATACTAATTATCAAGTTGATCAGCCCACCCCAGAAGTATAGTGATTACATTTTAAGCTACACGTCTCAGTTATTCTTCGTCCTTATAACCTTTGGTGTAAAGTCTAAGAAAGTTAATGCTTTATCATACTTCCTAAAGGGAAGTTCCGCGAACATCTAAGGTCCTCTATGAAAGATTTATCCTCCCATGACTAATACTGTATAAGATGTAAGTCGAATATAAATGCACTAATCTCTTAACGACTAAATGAGCGTGGAAAAACGTCTTATGTTTTGGACGTTCGCAGAATAAGTGAATGATCCGAAATGCGCACTGCTTGAGTCCGAAGGCAGGAAGGGAACATCAATTTGCGCAACGGGAAATGAGGACGGCTATTCGTGAATTAGGTAATGACTACCCCAATGCACTCTTTCAAGGCGTCTCCGTACATTTCTCCGCAGACTCAATTAAGATTTGAAAAGGCAACCAATGAATCGAATGATTAGGATGGATTCTTCGAATGAAGAGATTAGGCCGGATAACCCAATTTACAATCTGCGAACGGAAACCACTCACTAGATCATCAGGGACTAAATTGTGATTACTTAATGAGATGGTATCGAACGTTTTGAAGAAAAAAACGGTTTCGGTGAGCGAATTAAATCATGATCTGCCATAATCACTAGCGTCGTATCTCACTCCAATTTGAGAAGAAATGTTACGCTATTTTGATAGAGGGCTTAAAAATGCCACTAACAAAACAGAAAAAGGCCTTTTGGCAACAAAATACATTACCGATAAACAATCGTGGCACTCAGAGATGCGCCAAACAATGAGGCACATGATTACTGTAAGATTCAGGTTTAAGACGCATCTTTTTCACCAAACATTTTGGGTTAAAATTAAGGATGCATTTTATGGAAGGATATAGATTTGCAATGGTATTTATTGGTATTATAAAATTATAGAATATAGTCCCGAGAACGATGATTGGTGCGTCTCATATGTGGGCTTATAAAGTAATTTAGAAAAACGGATGAATTTAGATTAGTTGCAAATTTAAATTGTTACAATCATCGCCAGAAAATCACGGTTTACACTTAAATTTCATTTTCATGAAAATATAGGCGTCAAATGTTTAAACACGACTCTCACATTATAGACCATCTTAACAAAAATACAGATACGATAGACATTATTAACAATAAGTCAAAAAATCTACTACTTATTGAAGCGATGCCACGCCTCATGATTTGAAACCATTAAAAATCATATTTCCCACCTACCGTTTTGAAGATAAAACAAGATTGTTTTAAGAGAGAATACAGCCTATTTTAGAGTATACAATTCTTAATCTTTACACCCAGCAATATCTATGAACTACCATAATACATAAAAAGCAATTTCGGTGCTATCAGGAATTCGAGAATCGATTCGAAATTTTGCGGGAACTTTAACTATGAAGGAATTTAATATCTCTTTAGAATACATGTACCCCTTATCTATAAAATGCAGACAGGATTCCAATGAAGAAATTAAATATTTCGTAAAGTATAAACTATTGTTAGAATTCTGTGCGAAATTTGTAAATAAACACGGTTCTCCACCGGCTCCACTAAGTAACTATCGGAGAAGTTAATTTTATTTTACACAACGAGGAAGTTAATTTTACTTTAGAGAAGGAGGAAATTAATTTTATTTTTGAAAAGGTTTGAATAAAGCGAAATCACTGGTTAATGCACGGATGAGATAGAATTTAGCCATTTTAAAACCGCACATTATCTTCCGCAGAGATAATCTCGGTCACAATGGTACGGAAGTATAAAAAAAACTTCGCTTAAATTTACTAAATCCGCAAGAGGAAGTTACCTTAAAAAACAGCCAAAATATATCCTTCCGAATCGTCGACAAACAGCCACGGAAACCGCACCACTTCCTTCCCGCGTTTCTCTCTTGGGAAATCGGGAAAAACCTCACGTAGACACGCACGGAACACACAACTTTACTCGTGAGTCTCCCGCTCTCGTCTGGTTCCCCCACCGAGTCCCGCAGCGTTTATATATGCATCTCTACATTGGCTCGCGAGTAGGAAGGCTACCATTGGTGGCTTTGACCTTGCTCTCGTGAATGAGGGAGGATGGAGCAAGAGAGATGACGCCGACTGAGGGGGCGAAAGTAGGGTCGGGAAACTCGCACTGGGTGAGAGGAGAACTTGCATTAGCAAGGGCTATTCCTCACTGTGCACGAACCAAGTCCCCCGAGGCATCGCTTCGGAGATCTCGAATAACGGAGCAAGACCTCGGGATTTGTATTTGTTTATTTCACCGTCCCTCCCTGAAATATCGATTCATTGGACATTTACAGCTAGGCTTGCAAGAAGATATCAGAAACAGATGGACACAAACGTTAATTTAGTAACAAGGGAGGAGCTCAACAAGCACTGAGAAGGAAAAACTATCGGTAGCCGGGAATCGAACCCGAGACCTTAGCATTCGTAAGCTAGCGACGATTTCAGTGGGGAACGGTTAGCATGCTAAATGAATATGGTAATGATTTTAGTATTCTTTCATATATATTTTATCATGCATATTATTATATTATATATTTCATTACTTACATAATTTGTTTTAGCGTTGCATAAAAATGAATAATATTACTTTTACAATTCAAGTGAAGTTACTGGATTCGGCTTCCAGTGCTTGATTAAATTTAAGTTAATTTGCAAATGAATACGAAAAATGAGGAAATAAATGACAATATAACACAAAATAAATATGATACAAATGAACTGGAAAATGTATGAAGAAATTCACGAACGAATTATAAATAGGTTGATGTAAGAATGTATCATGAATTTTAAATTGTCGGAGCATAAATATAAAGATAATGGGAGATAGTCATAACAAAGTGCTGAGCTCTGGGGAAAACACGACTCAAGGTTTTCAGAGAAAAACCCATATTACGGGAAAACGCCTACACAGATGGAGACGGAAAATATTATTACTTTACATATTACTCATGAGGTTACTCTATAATGCGTAGTATACATTGCATAACAGGTTGAAAATCACTTAATCACTATAATTTTCACATCCGGCACAATGCCTGAATACCATATTAGGCATTGTTCCTCTTTTTAATTCACATATAGTTGTAAATGTATTTCAAATAACTAGCATATGAATTCTTTCATTTCATTTTTAAGAGGATGATTGAAAAGAATACCCGTAATTTAAGTAGGATCTCAAATCCTCTTACTCTACACCCTACTCTTTCACTTATATTTTCAACGGGAGTCTATTGAAGAACTTAATTTTAATGAATAGAACACACATAAATTCGATCATTAATCGTTGGTATTCTGAAAAATAGGTATGGAGCGAATCTTAGGAGAAAAACGATATTCCGAGTATACAAACTGAGTCAGGGTCGGTCAGATTTACCTGTGAAAGGGCCGGCCGTGGACCAGAAATTTTGGCTCGTGAAGACCGCTCGTGCGCTATTCTTTGCTTCCTGTGATATATTCATACTGAAGGCCAGTAGTCTACCACTAGCTAACGGAAGCCTTGCGAAGGAAATGAGAAGTATTTTAATTTATCTTGTGCCGAAAAATAAACTAAAATATTCCGTTCGTCAAGTTATAGTAGTAGTAGCGGAAAATTTCTTAATGAATTTAAAACGTTATCAGATCAAAAACTCTGTTGTTAAACCCAAACTAATTTACAAGTTTCTGAAATACATACCTTTACCAAAAATCGAGGGAAAATTTTATGAGGAATTCTTTGGTTGCGTAATGGAAAATATAATAGAGTGCGGTGGTATTACGAGGAATTATCATATGAATGTTCACCACGAAAGGGAAATAACGCTATCGAAAGAAAAATTGATTACGTTAGAGCTTATCTAATAACGCAAACGGAGCAACACAGTTTCCATTTCGCATTCGAACATAAATGGATGAAGTTACGTGAAGCATAGGTAATAAAATCCAACAGATATTTAAGTATCGTAAATTCTCGAAGCTTCCTCGAAACTGTGGAACCGATAGAACGCCAATCTATGCAACGAAGCGGATTAGAGAAATACTTCCCAAATGGCTCATTTTCAATTTAAAGCGGATGACTAAAAATAATAACTTTTTCGATTTGGTTTTGAAGAATTGCTTTTCAAGCGGACACTTTCTTTACAAATTCATGCACGGTGGATGATTTTTACCATATTATTTTGCCCTGATATTAAAAAAATATCACGAAGTCGCAAAAACACAAGAATTAACTTATATATAAAGTTGGAAAACGCCAGGACGAAGTCTGAGAGGGAGGGTCTTGAGGTCGTTAAATATTAAGGTCAAGAAATGAGTGGAAATAATGCTAGATGCATAAAAGACCAGATTAAATGAAACCAATATCCTCTCTAAACTGAAATCACCTTAGAAATAAGTCGAATCATAATAATTAGTAAAACGAAAACTTATAGAAACTACCTAAGTTATCTTAAAGTGATTCTTTTTCATTCCCTTGTATTAGCGCATAATGAAACCACGTAAAATTTTTTTCTAACAGTTTTCGCGCCCACTTTTGAGTAGCACCCTTGAAAATGCCCCGCTTGCCCCTAGTCACAGTCTTGATCTATAGTTCGCGATGATGAAGTTTATACGCAATACTGCCTCTCATAACCGGCAGATTGAAGGGAGAATATATTAATGTATAACTCGTTCTGATGCTCATCAGATCTAATATGATATCATTTTGGTACTCATTAGATTCCGATTCTCTTTCGTAGCTCGCAAACTAACATCCTCGCTTTTTCACGATGCTCCTTCATAGCTTCAGCTTCCTATTCTTGGATTCCACTATCCGGGTATAATTTTTTCATTCAATAAACATGAAACTAAAGTTGGTATATTTCTCCGAAACATTTCTCTTAATAACCGAGAATAGGAATTTCCTGCGATGTTCTGGTAGCCTGAAGTAATAGCGGAAGGGAGACTTTTTCGTGTCTCAGGCTGACTTACGTCGTATTTCTAAGTAGCATTAATGACGCGATCAAACTATGGTTACGTCACGTTTAGCGATCATAAGTGAGGCATTTTATGCGCCGTTTATTTCCATAATCCGATAAGGGGATGAGACTCATAGTAACAGCCATCCCTATGACTAGCTGGGGGGAATCTCACATAGGTTAAGACGCTTCTCTTCATAAATGAAGCGTAGTAGGTGTGGAAACATCCGCCTAGTCTTTTTATATGTGCCATTTTCCTTATGCCTATAAAATTATTGTGATTAGCATCCTTTCACCACAGTGGCGGATTCCATGCTTCGTAAGGTAAACTCATATTGTGTCGAGTTCTCGGAAAGTCCTTAAAAACCTTCACTTGTATTTTTCGTTTCTCGCTAGAAGTAAAACGTCATCCTCTGCTGTTTTATATCCGTCGCAGGGAGGAGTAAAATTAAATTACCCGGTGAAAATGAATTATGTGTACTCAAACAATTACAGCCA
Source organism: Pachydiplax longipennis (assembly GCA_036926295.1). NCBI lineage: Eukaryota > Metazoa > Arthropoda > Insecta > Odonata > Libellulidae > Pachydiplax > Pachydiplax longipennis. Next base: position 21,737,293 of record JAVFKF010000026.1, on the reverse strand, counting down.
TCTTTTTCGCTTGTTCCAAGAACGGATATAAATCTTGTGGGTTGGACGGCTAAAATATTTGTATTTGAGGTTGACTTTTCGGTAGGAAAGAAATCTTTACGACTTTTTGTGTATGATTCATCTTTCCTCCCGCTGCCTACCGGAAATTGTCCCAGACGAAGTTATTTTGAGGAGATGAGTATCATAAGGAGGATCTTGAATTCCAAAGTCTACCAGTTCTACCAATAATGATTAGCACTTGGTTCAATTCTGTGTTGTATTTCAATATGCATGGAAGCAGCTACCAGTATATATTTTCTTCGTAATTTTGATGGCCTAACCACGTTACTTATATGTTCTGAAAAATATTTTTTTAATGAGAGGTTAGAAAAACTCTCCGATAGTTGAAAACGTTGGTAAACGTCGGGCCAGCTCTATTGGATGGAAACCGAATTAATATTACCGAATCACCCAAGGCGCATTCCGGTAGCAACACTATCATCGCAATATTTTCAAATATTGTGAATGAAGGAAACCTCATCTAAAGATGAAACATTAAAAACTTAAGATAATTAATTTTCTTTCAATTGAGGTCAGTTGTTTTTCAAAACTGGAGCGATTTAGGCAACCTTTCCTTACACAAAATCAATAATTAATTTGAGAGTAAATTTTTGCATTTTTCAAATAATAATTTTGCATAATTTTAGGCAGGATTATTTGAGTTCTCTCCCATGTTAAGTAAGAAAATAATTCATGCGAATTGAGACATTGAAGACCTTCAGCGGCCGGGTTCATTGATTCTTGTATTCCGTCGTTATTTAAACGCAAAATCATGGCAGTACGCCATCGTGAGAGACGTACAACTCACTTGAATGTATTTGGCATTTTTAAGAAATTCATTCTCAAGAATCAATTGACGTCCGTTTCCTGACTTGGGTAACATTCTGAAACTACGATCAACAAGATCATGGTTCGTGGTGTGGAATGTTTGTTGACATTCTTATCACTTGAGATCAATAGGGCGAACAGCGTAGTGTTATGGGTAAAATAGTAAACATAAATCCTACTCCAACAGTCCACGGATCTGAATCAACTTCCCCTTAGACATAAGGAAACTTATTATGAATGCCGGCTGATAATATTAGCTTTTATTGAGTGATAAAGAAAAGTCCGAATTCCGTCCTCTGACCGCAGTGCTTTTTTCTCGACTTCTTACAAGGTTTGTTGCTCTTCCGATATCCTGGGACAACATTATTATCGTTGGGCTATCGACTATGTACATGCGCTACACTTGGGTCTCTCTTAAAAGAGGCCATACCTCATGATAATAAGTCCTACTCGATAATAATTTTCTACCGGAATGGATATGGACATGCAAGACATCAAATATAGCCGGCGGAAGGTTTTTGTATTAACCATGAGCACATAACTCAAGCGTCACTCAGGATAAGATTTTTACATAAAACGTATGTAATATTTTACGAAAAAATAATTGGATAAATATTTCATGTATGGAATTTTTTATCTTTTCATTATTGAATACTCCATTACCCATTCTTTTTGAACGTACTGTGTGTCATAGCGAGGAAAAATTGAAAAGGAAAATTTGCCACACGTTTCAAGGAGTTTTGGCTGTGCTGTTCAACAAACTGGCAGAATATAAATAATGAAAGTCCTTCAATCAAGAAGAAACAATCAATGATTAAATCATAGGAGCAGGTGATAATTATATTAATAATGACAACAAGTGATAATAATAAATTGATAAAAATAAAACCATAAGTAAAAAATGACAGTAAGCATTTTAGAGATAATTGTGGAAACATTTTTGACCTCAATGTCGAAGTGTATAATATTGAAATTTTATCATAAAAAATTCATTATTATCTTAGCTAAAACTATTCAAAATTTCGAATTTTCGCTATATCTGGGAATGATACGTGAAACATAGTTAAAGCTATTTGATTCAAGTAGTAACAGCTTTTTTCAACTCAAATACCACTGAAAATGTCAATTATACATAAAATGCAGTTCTATCTCTCTGTATCCGTGACGCTATTAATCACAGATTCCTTTCGTCTCAGCATTCCTGGCAAGGCAGTTGAAAACAAAAAAGTAATCCTTTAATAATTTAAGACATGAGAAAAATGAGGAAAAGGTTTTAGGTCTCTTAGCACAAAAGCGAGTGTACCCAGGAAAAATTCCAAGGAAAAACGGACTTGAAAATTTTTTTCCTTGGGACGAGAAAAATGTTTCGAATGAAACACACCATACCTTATACATCATAATATGTTAGTGTTCGTGAAAACTCTTCTCTGTGAAGAATAAGTACAATTCGTTGAAAATCCTTTCGGGTTAGTATTAGCCGGTTAGGGCCTCGTAGGTATTTCGTTCACTCACTTCAAGAGCAACTACTATTTTTCTCACGAGGTTTGTGTGAATAAGGGATCTATCCTTTAAGATTATTCACCTAGATTATATGACATACGATGTAATCTTTATCCCAGTAGCTGAAGAATTTATAAGGATATAGGAAAAAGTTTAGCAGCTTCAAGCAGACGCTTCGCTGAAGATTTGAGTGTGTAACGTGATTATAAATATTCTATCGCCTTACTGAAATGGTTTCACAGTTAGCAATGAGTCAGTTTCTTACGTCAATGGCAACGGTTTCAACGTCTATTTAAACTCTTTAAGATTCTATCCATAGGAGATACGCTTTCATTTTTTAAAAGTACTAAAGCGTAAGTTTCAGCATGTATAGACTATCATAATTCATAAATGATGACAAATTTTCCAAATGATCATGTTAATAAATGATCCTTTCTTTCTTATAGATTAAATAACTTTTCTATTATTCATGTTAACATTGATAAAATAATTCATTGATTGAATTAATGAATTTCGCAGTACCTTCAACATACTTGACAAACTCTTAATTTACTATTTATAAAACAACTAGTGAATTTCCCCGTCAAAATGACAGAAATTGATTTCATTTATAAGAAAATACTGCTTTTATTGCGTACATCTAATCCTTTTGAATAATATACAATTAAATTAATCTCTCTCTATAAACACAGTGGTTTTACATTTAAAATAAGAGAGGATTTGTATTTCTGCTTAGGATTTTTTTTAATCAACCGAAATTTCGTATTGTTTCTTTGTTTGGATAGGGTTTTCTAACGCTCCTTCTCAGTGGGAGTTTTTCGTTTTGGATTATTTTTCTAAATTTTCACTAACTGTTATTATTTTGCACATCACTAATTACTCGCACTATCTTTAGCTGCTATTGAAAAAACTGTGAATAATCCAGCGGAATCCTCGTCTTTCTATTTAATTATTTAACATATTGTTAGATTCGCTTACAAAGGAAATATATCCAGCATTCCTTTGACATAATAATTGACTAAATCATCGGATATCAACAAAGCTAGGCGTGAGAAGTAATGTAGAATTAACAACCGGTTGTCCGTGAAAATGTCTTTCTTTGTCATAACTGAAAGTCATTCCACTCACGAATGCTGCGGAAATCAAGGCCGACTCCGCGTAAGACTGAGGGGATTGAATTAAGTAAAGTTACGATGGAGAAATTGCTATCAAAGATATGTTTCGCTGTGGAAAATTTCCGATCGTATTTCCAAAACCATCAAATATATAAATACGTTCCCCTAAAAAATTTGAGGCTATTTTTATCAGTTGAATCCTGCCTTTGAAGTTAATTGGTGCAAGCATAATAATCTGCAATAAAACATTGATTTTTATGGTTTGTATCATATGATTGGATAAGTTTGTAGCAATTTGGTGGCGTTGGATTATATAAAATAGATGTACTCGTATATGCAATTCTCCTTTTAGCTGTTAAATATCTCTATTGACAAAGGCAGTCATATAATGCCCAGAATGGCAGTTCAATAAACATGAGAAAGAAAATTCAGAGCTGCCTCTTAATATTTAATGTCTTTCAAATTATTACCGGGCTGCGTTTTCCAGTGTCCGTATATTTAAGCAACTTAATATTGTTTCTTAACTTACGGTATTTATAAATAAAATATGGAAATTCATTAAGAGTGACGAGGGTGGAAATATTTTAAATCCACTATTTATGTAACTCGCTTGAAAAGGGTAGAGTTTGATTAAAAATACCCAAAATGATCCTTTCTAAATAAGAACTTGATATTTTCTTCATCTTTTGTGAAGGAATGACTGTTAAAAGATATTCGATTACTGTTTCAGAAGAAAGTAAAGCAAACATACGGTTCAAATATGTTTCCTTGTTTTAGGACCTCTGAACTGCCGTATTGGAAAACAGTTCCCCAACAAACAAATTGATTAATTCTACATATAATTACATATCAATAATTACATAGCATAAATGTTACAATCCCTAGTTGACAACCGGCTACATCATACTCTAAAAGTATTGGAATTGGTGTGATTTCGATACACACAATGTTTTCTCAAGTCACATGTAGTAGTATTGATGATCCTATGTATACGGATGCTGTGTTAATAGAAATGGGAGCCAAAATACTCATAAAAAAGAATTGTAACATTGTCAAGAAGTCTTCAGGAAAGTTTTTGTGTAGTATAACATTTGAGAGAATAATTTAGATACAAGTCATAAGTATAAATACCCATTATATTTATTTCGCAATGTATTCATTTTTGTTTGTTTCTGGTGGGAGTGAATAAAAATGGCCTTACTAACTGTTGCTCAGTATAAAATAAGTAACTTTGCACTGTTTTATGCTTTAATGTAATTGATGAATCCATGCCACAACACTTATTAGATATATACATTTCCTAATCGTAGTCGAATCATCTGACATAATAAATTACGTGAAATATAACTTTTGTATATACTTAATTTCAAATTAATTAATGACGAATTAATGACCGAATTAATTTCCCAACCTTAACTGAGTCACCCGAATAGTTAAAACATAAATTTCTACAAAAGATTCGAAATTTGGCTTAATATTTATGAAAAAGAGTTGAGTTGAGTGATCATGAGATCATTCAACCGTCGCAGATGTCATATTTTTATAATAAATACTAAATTTATCAGAATAACATTTATAATCTTATGTTCTGTTTTTAGGAAATCTTTAGTCGACCATCCTTATTTAGTCTCCGTTGCACATATTTTTCTCTTGTTTTAGAAACATTTTAATTGTTTAGACAGAATTATATAAAATTATACGCATGTAAGTATAATCATATTTTATAAATTTTCAATTAATTTATTTTTATAGTGCTCGTTATTTTCTTGCGGTATCAATTGTCGATTCCCACATGTAAGTAGATAAGGTGACCTAGTCAATGTCAAACGGACAGTAGAACAAAAGGTTTTCTTTCCAGTTCGTAACTCAGGCGATTACTCTTTGATTACATTGAAGCGTATGAAGCATAAACCGACTGAATTAAAAAAAAATAACTTCTCGTATTTCCGTATCCTTAAAATTATGCAACGGGTCAACAAGCGGAGAACGGAACACGTGTCATAACCAGTTTATTCTGGCTGGGAGAGAGAAGGATCTTCATCTTCCTTGAAATTCGGATATACCTTGAACAGATGCGTTTGTTCTCAGAATAAGGAATAAGAAGATTCGTTAAGTTATCTCGTACTATGCAGGCCTGCCATAGGTTCGCTTGGGGAAGCGATTGGGCAATCCAGGAAAACTTCCTTATAAACTTATATTAAAATATTTTTAATCTTATCGAACCCAGAAAAGTGCAAACTTTATCGTGAGTCCTTTTTTCCTGTTGTGACCTAATTGCTAAAATTTCTACCGTTAAGTGTTCAGTCACTTAGTGGTAATGAATTCAATAATTACAGCGTTATCAATGATGAAATTTGCAACTCCTTTCAGTTTGAGCTGCTCGTTTTTATCTTGAGGAAATCTTTATTATTGAGATGAATATCTTCGCCTCTCAGCTAATATTCATGATAATAATCCTACCTTAATAAGATTACCTTCAGTTCAGATTTTTGAATAAATACCTGCTTATCGTTCCTTGTAACACATCTTGGTGAATGGTATATTTTTAATTCAATTTTTGGTACATTTAATATAGAAAAAAGATTACCTTTAGTTTACTTTTGTTTTAAATCAATCTTGCTCATGGTTATGATAATATTTTAGCTGCTGAGGTATTTTAGCTGCGGAGGCTGAGGTTTAGCGATGTTAAAAAATAGCGTATTATTCATTCATTATTGAATACTGTGAAAAGTGTTATTCATAGGGTCATTGTTCTACATTTCCGAGGACCTTTTCCTCTTGTAGAATTCTGGCTAAGAGAAGGAAGTATTACCTCCTTATCTCAGCTAGTGAGTCTCATTCCCTCTGAATGGTTTCTAAAGGGTGTTGAAGATGCAATTAGTCTTTTGGCTTAAGACAGATGGACCGTCTTATTGTCGAATTTGAAATCATAACATTGGCACTTCAACGGCGAAAGATTACATCTCTCCTTCAATGCTTCAATTATCCACTCCATTTAGTTAAGTTCGTTTTATGATGCAGATCTTCATGATGGGTGTAGTTGAGTAATATGTATCTGGGTGCAAAACGTAATGTAAAACAGTTATCTTCCTCCATAGAAATATCCTATCAACCTCAACTACGGGTTATTCTGTTTAGTTGTAATCTCTCGAGTCACTTGTTCTCTTAGAACCTGGCTCAAGCCTTTTCTCTATATACGCCGATGGGATTATGAATCCTTATCAACCTGTTTGATAATGCCCATTCCTTCTTAGAATAAAATAGAGTACGATGGTTTCAACAAAAGTTCTTCGAGTCAACTCCAACCGAGATGCACATACATTTCTTACTTAACATCATCTGGCCTTGTATGTTTATTTCCATCCGTCCATCAATAGATTTCATCAGTGGTTTTAAAATTAACTCAGTGCTGTTTTCTTGTTTTCTACAAGAAATTTTGTTTTACCTTTCGTATATATTCCTGAACCCTTTCAAAAGTTTGTCGATGAGAAGTTTGTAAATTTGAGGCCAATGACCCTTATTCAGCGCAGAGATTTTCTTCTAGGACCCATTTTGAAGATGATAAAATTGGAATCACTGACGGTTTACGTAACATTTTCGACTATTAAATCCTTAAACACTGCTCTTGGTAAAGTCTCGTCATGATGTCCTGAACCAAGTCGGCATTTCATCCGGATTGTCTGCTGATGTCCTTGGCCGGTCACTTAGTCTCAAGGCTTGCGAGAATACCGTCGGACTTAAACGATTTTTCTTTCTTTCGGATTTTTTAAGCAAGTTACGTAGACGATAGAAAAAGAGCAAAATTCAGCAGTGCGATGAAAAAGATCAAGGACTCCCCACGCAAGCGGAAGGTTTTGAGGTAAACGCAGTTAAAGTTTTGGGCGAATTGAATAAAAAATTATTAATGATGACGATCTTTTTGCGTGAAATATATTGGAGATGCACCTGTAAGGTCGCTGCAAGGGACCATTAGGTCTTCCTAGGTGTACATTCGTGATGGCCATCTAAATGATGGTGATCTAAAATATTTTTTCCATAAAAGAGGGTAAGTACGGATCGCAGGGGAAGATCGGTTGAAGGCCTAGGAGGAAATTTATTATTGAAAAGAAGATAAAGCTAAACGTTCTTTTATATAAGAAGATAGTCTCTCCATCACAACATATCTATAAGCCCATTAAGGCTTAAAGAAAACCTTTATAATTGGCACTGTAACTTACCTTAACTCTTTCAAGTCCTACATGGCGCGATTAGAACTCTAGCATAGCAATTGGAAGCTGATAAAATGTATATTGTCACTTACTGTCGAGAAGACCAAACTGATGGCAAAGCGTAATAGTAAACATCCGCTACAACCCACCAAAAAAAATTTCTCCTATAATTGTGATTGGTTATGTTAGATAAAATTTTACAAAATTATTCCTAACGCATACAAAGACATTTTCGACTCGATTTTTCCAGTATATTTCTGAGTTCTGGGTATGTATTAATTAATTTTCAAAGGAAAAAAATTAAATTAAAATTTCAGCCATGTAATGAACGTTACCAGGATGAAGATTCGTTAAGTATGAAGTTACGAGTACTATTGGATTAACTATAGAAAGAGTATTTCATTTATTGTTTAAACCGTTTATTTTTGATGAAATCAGTATGATCTGTCGTAACTTTGTGGTAAGCCATAATAAATTAAACAAATTTGTAATTTTCCACGTAATTAATTTTGCTACCGGTTCAGGCTTACATCTTCAGGCTTTTGCCTGAAGCATGATTTTTGCCTCAAGATGTAAGCACGTCTCACGAAACCGGTAGCAAAATTAAAAATACGTGGAATTTTACTAAGTTGTTTAATTTATCGTTTATTTTTGTATCAGAGAATGGTATTTTCGTATTACAACGGTATTTATTGGGAAAAATCCCAAATTTTTAGCTGTTATTACAACTAAAGTTTTAATGTGGATATGAAATTTTAACGTCAAGAGAAAGTGTAATTTATAAAGTTTGAAAACGAAAATCACAAATCGACAACAAAATGGAATTCTGAAATGGGATTTACGTACATAGTCAGTCACTTACAAAAAAAAGTTACCACTAAAGGATGCAACCCGCTTAACAGACATGAAGCTCGATGAGAGCGAGTCTATGAGCGGCTCTGCTTTTAGCGCGCGTTTCGTCTTCCTCCTTACGCATGTTTTGAGGCTTGTTTGACGTTATTATCTTTAAAGACTGGCTAAAATTCATTCATTTGGATGCTGTATAAGCAATATAGTATTATAAAGGAACTAAAATCGGATTTTTCTTAAATCGGCTCAAATCTCACGCATACTTCACTCTTCTTTAAAAAAATCCGACAAGAAATACTTTAGTTGCCCATATTTTCTGCTTATGTATAAATTCTCATCAATGGAGGTTTGGAAAGGACTCCATTATTTTTCTTCATGCTCTACATGCCCGCAGGACGAACTTTTCCGTAAAAAAATAATAAATAATAGGGCTTAAATAAATGATAAATAAGAGAAAATGCAATACTATGAATTATGTCAAAAGAAGGGGAAATTAGAGAAAACGTAATTAGAATAGAAATGGAGTAACAGTGAAAGAATACGTTAACCCTTCTAAATCCGCTTACAGGGATGATTTTGTTTCGCGTAATAGCGAACACATCGGATGAATAAGACGTTCTATGCGTTATTTCTCTGTTGGATAATATTTCTAAACGAGATTAGTGAAACCGTATTGAATATATTTTTAATTATTTCGTTGATATTCATTTCATCTCTCCAGATACATATCATCATGACTGAATGGAAGAACCTTAAATGAGTTTCGATACTTGATAAAGAGAGGGAAATGAACGCTATTTTTTCACCCTAAGCCATGCCGTCCTATGGGTGCATCGCACCCAGGCAAGTAGGATGCCATGGGTATTATCCATAAATAGGAAAATTACAACTAAAACACCTACAAATTACGTCGATCTATTTAATGCAATATATTTTAATTTATATATTTAATCCACTGACGACCAGATTACAATAAAGCGATAGTGGTTGAGGTGAGGGTGAGCCCTGGCGCTGAAGTTGTTGGTGGTAGTTTTGGTAAAAGTTTTTTCGTAGAAATTACGCCCGGAATCACGTGTGGGATTAAGTGAAGAAAGATTAGCAGATAATGGAATGGCTAGGGAGTAGCAGGTAGGCGAAAGGGGTTCACTGAATTCTGCCTATGCTGATCTCGGAAAGAATTGCGAGGTCTAAGGAGTAAGCAGCGGGGGAAGAGATGGGGTCAATGGGATACCAGCCGTGAAGGTCCATTTTAGAACGTAGTATTTCTAGGAAGTAATCAATGAATATGCATTTTCGAGAACCTTCTCCCAAAAGCATCTGGGTTTTCCACACCTTTTCGTCCATTCTAATCGATGAAATCTCAGAAACGCTGAGTTCTTCACTCGAGAGGTGCATTGCTACAACATTTCACTTATTATAAAGTATATTTTCATGCAAATAAAAAAACTTTGTAAATTCCATACAGATATATTAAAGGCAACTAGTTTCGTCTATAGGAAATCATCAGGCACTGAAATATCGAAAATGAGAAAGACCGAGAGGAACAAGGAGGTGTGGTGGGAAAAACCGGGAATTATCAACGGAAAAGGGCTGAGGGGATGAGAAAGGAGGGGAGGACTTGTGGAAGAGGTATTCGTTGGTAAGGATTTTGTCCACCCCCCACGCGCCGGGATGGGCATTCATTGCAACGGTGTTCGTACACCCCGCTGAGAGAGTCGCTGGGTCTTCTATCTTTGTGGTGGCCGATGGCTCTCCGCAGATTCCAGGGGACATTGAAAGCCGCTCTCAGGTCATTAGGAAGCATGTGTCCCAATCTATAGGATGAGAGGATATTTGGTTTTCTCCTCAAGAGTTTATCCACCATATCTGGGCTGTATCCGTTATTTATAGCAATCTGTTTGATAATTAAAACTTCTTTAGTCTAAAGGGAATTGGCGGGTGACATTGGGATGTGGGTGGATCATACTGTGGAAAGCGGGTAACTTCTGGGAAAAAGGATGGGAGGAATGAGAGGGGATGGTGAGGTCAGAATAGGTGGGTTTTCTGGAGGGAGTTGAGATGATGTCTGACAGACAGACAGAACTAGTTGCCGATTAATTTATTTACGTGGAATTTACAAAGTGTTTTTTTCTTTGCATGATGGCACCATTCCACAAAGTTAGGCTGTGAAATATGTCAATTTTAATAATATATCTTCTTTGTATACCAAACTATTATATGTCGATTTCTCATTCTTTTACTCATAGATATAGATTACTCATAAATGCCTCTTCTTACGGTGTGACCGAGGTTATAGGACACTGCGGAGTTCTTCCTTATCGCTTAATATCTGTCTAGCTCTATTCCAAATCATTTTCTATTACACTCCTTGCCATACACGGATTGAATACTTTTCTATGTGCACCACTGCTCGGATTTTTATTTTTAATTTTCGAAGAATAACCTTTGTAAAATTCTTTTTTAATCCAAATAACACTTAACAAGTTATAATCGTTACCATTACTCATTACTCATATGAATATGGTATTAAAACCTAATGAATTATATTGCATTTGCACTGAAGTGGCAAGCATGTTTTTTTCTGATTCAATAAATGCACTAATCATAATTGATGCAAGATTTTCATTTTAAATATGTTTACCGGAAAATTCCTTAAAAATATAATTTTCTGTTATTCTACAACATGTTATTAGCAATGAAAATTTAAATTATTATATACATATGGATGTCTGCGTTATCCTGAGACTCGTTTATACAGCTGATTATCTTCGCAAGTTCCTTTCAACGGGTTTGTTTATAATTTTATTTAATTTAATCAACCCTTTATTAGGCGAGGTTAGGCCCGAGTGGGCCTCTCTTCCACCTAACCTCGTATGAAGTTACATCGCTATAAAGATTCAAAATAATAGTAAGAGAATAAAAAAAGAGAAAGGAAAAAAAAACGGAAAAGAAAGATTTGATTTGCGGGAAAAAACCTCTATAACTGAAGGTGTTTATATATAGAATCTCAAAGCTTGCCGCATTCCCTTAAAAATTCTACTTACTTTCCGTACCTTGCCCCCTCTTGTCATCGTTGCCCAGGGCAACCCCCGGCTCGCATGATCTCCTTCTGGCTTTGGTAAAATATGTAAGCGTTTCTACCAGAGAAGTTCATCCAAGAAGAAGGAAAGAGACTTCTAAAATTTCTGCAGGTCATAAACAGCCCTCAACTTTATTGCTGTTTTCCTCCCCCAGATAAAGGGGGAGGGGGAGAGTCCTTGCCCGTCCTTCACTACCCACTCCATTTTTCCCTGAAATGGTCGGCACGGCTTCGGAGCACGGTCGTGAAAATTTCTGAAAAAGTTTACTCTACCATTCATCCCCTCAGATGTTCCTGACGCCTTATATTAAAATGCAATTGGTAATTTCAATCTGTGATTTATCGCAAGAACTAGCTAGCAAGACGCAACGTGCCCAGAATGCGTCTGTTTGATTTATAATTAACTTGAAAAAGTATGACCATACTTCCGATACGTTTAAGAAAATATCTTGGATTAGACTAGAACATTGTCAAAGAATTCATGTTGTAACGCCAGGTTTCAGGGTCTTGCAAGCACAAACTGCGGAATATCTCTTTTCTAAAATTTTTAGCTTGGAATATATTCACGATTGCTATACTACATTCAAAAAATCTAAAGTAAAACTATATCTAAAAAACAACTTTAAAATCACCAAATTAATCCATTCCGACCTCCGAATCGCTATAATATTACTCTGCCATGTTAATGTCACTAAAAAATCGCTTTAAATAAGTTATTTTAACAACAATAACGAAAACGAATCCTTTCAAACGCTCAACGTGGACCTGCATAGCAGACAACGTCCTCCATCTTTATTTTCGCTCTCTCTCTCTCTCTTCTGGAGGCTCGCTCGCCCGAAACGAGGGGTCTATTGGACGAGTTGCCCCTTACAAGTGGTAACTTTTTTTTGTAAGTGACTGTACTCAGGTAGTTTCCGCAATGCTAGTCATAGCTACTTTCCACAAGAATCTATTATGATAAATCTTCTCCTTTGAAATAAATATACTTTTAGTCTCTAAAATATAAATATCTAAAGAGTTAAAGTAAGAATGTTCAATGATAACAGTAAAAGAAGAGCGAATTTATTGATAAAATAACTGTACGATGAGGACATAACAAAATTAAATAAAGTGATTAAACCATGGTTAAGGATCACTGGGATCCTTTGTAAAATAATTAAAAAACAAGGTAAATTTTCCCTATAATTAATGGCTAAATAATTGCTGAATGTTGCTTGGGCGGGGAATTTTTTTCACGATAACTACTTATTATTTTTACAAAGGAATATTCCAAATACACCCTTAATCTTTCAAAAAAATTCTATAAACATAATAGCCGTAAGAGTGGAAGTGGGTGGCAGTCATCTTGATAATCGACGTTACAGGAACTGAAAAATTAATTTTCCGAAAAAAATTTTTCTTTAAGTAGGATTTGAACCACTGAAGAGAAATTTTTGAAAACTATTTGGAATCTGGAATAGGCACTAACCACTGGCCATTTGGATGAAAAAATAGGTTATAATGCAGAAAAGGGCTGGTTAAATACGGCAGAGGGTGTGAACACCGACAGATCCTCGATTGTGAACTTTGATTAAGCTGCGATTCCATTCTTGTGTACGCTGGTAAAACTCCGATTGGTATGGGGTGCATTTGTAAAAGGCAAATCTGTTTATTAAAATATTTCAAAGGAAGAGAAATGTGATCTATTGATAGACCGCGATCTCACCTTAACCCGACCAGCCGAAATGAATGGCGTTCCTCGACGTCAACGCTGCCACTGATTAGCTGCAAACGTGCTTTGCAGCAGGCATCTAATCTGCTACTTTTGAAGGTATATTTATAGAACCATGTCTCGTAAAACAGTGAAGAGAAACACTTTTTACATTCAGTGGTTATTTTTTACATTTAAAAGGGCACTTCTTTGGCATAAATTTTGATAAAAGTTTTGAAGTCTCACCCGGTCGAAAAGGTTGGACAACTCTTCTCATGATTCTTTGTGGTGACACTGCTGTTGCACGATTTATAATAATAAATCCACGAAGCAACTGTCTATGAAGATAAATGGCCAAGCCATGCGGTAGTCAGGATGGGCAGTACATCAGTTCATCCGCAGTTATCAATGGTTTTCCTAGATGGATCCGTAACTTATCGATTCGTATAGACTAAGGAACAGCATTTTTTCCCCACCGGGATCCGGATTCCAGAGGAAGTCACCCTCATGGCTAAACGATAGCCGTTTACAGTTATGAATATCGATAATCTAATAGGATATTTAGTGCCGAATTCTGGGGATGTGTAATTTTAAGTGCAGATTAATCGTTCAGAAAAATTACATTCATAAGGCTTTAGTTTTGTGATGGGAGCTCACTGGAAGACGGATTCTTACCATTGCTTTGGCTCCCACGAGTAATTCGGTTTATCTATGTGAAATTCTATTCGCGAAAGCTCTCTTTAATATTTTCTTATACATGTAAAGATTCCTGGACTACATCATGCAGCATAAAGGTAAGGTTAACTAAGAGACAAGGGTTCTCCAAGATCTCTAAGGGTTCTCCAATCCCTTCTAGGGATTCTGAATAACTGGGACCGCTAAACGATTATCCGTTTCCCGGGAATCGCCCTTAGATGGTCGCCGCGTTCGGCGCTTGGAGAACCCTTGTCTCTTAGTTCATTGACCGCCGAGTTCCTTTTTCTCTCTTCTAGTAAGGTTAACTGTTGCCGATTTTCCATAATATTTTAACGAAACGCATGGCTTTTTGCTGAACCTTTACTAATTCTCGAAGGGAACACTTATTGGTTGGGTCCCACACCATGAACGTATACTCAAGAGTAACTAACTAACATACTGAATGGCGCAAGTTAATGAAGTTGACAGACGTTTTATTCGTTCCTGGGGCTTCCGGATAGGTAAGGGTAGTTAGCAATTTTAGCCATGCAACTAATCTTTGAACCTACGATAATTCTCCACAGTAAAGGATAAAAATGGAGATATCTATGCATGTAATCATTCAAAATGAAACATTATCAAATCCAAGCAGAATGATTAGGAAATCGGGTATAACGGCTGCTGAACAGCTAGTTTACAAGTTCAGAGACCGCTACCAGTGAGCCCGATGCCCCTTGATAACCTACGGCAACGGGCATTCACTGGCTTAATCTCCATGCATCCAAACCCGTTCAGGAAGCGACTTCCCGTAAACAATGCAAACACCCGAAGCACCTCAAATTCCAGAATGTTATTCCGTGGGAGGACCTTGCACCATTCCTGGCCTAAGCGAGATGAAATATCTATAACTCATCAAATGCCGGAAGTTCGTGCTGGAGGACTCACTCCATTCTCTTGAGTGGTATTCGGAGATGAAGACAGAAAAATGACGGATCGCTTCCTATGAATTACGAATGTGCCACGATCTTCCGCGTCATCGATCTGGCCATCCGTTTTCTTATATTCCGTTGGTTAGGTAACTTTCGAGCTGGTCAGAGGCGGAATCAAGGTTAAGTCGGCCGTTCCTCCTATTGCAACATCACAGTCTCGATTTCCTAGAGTCAACGCAGATCCAGCGCCTGCGTGGGGCACGCTTACGAAACGATCTTTGAGTGCATCGTTTTGGGACGGATGGATGATTGGGAGGAGTCTCAGGGCCGATGTCAGGGTCGAGCACTGTGGGCTAGGATAGGCGAAATGTCAACTGTGGTAGGCTCAAGTAGGGCGTACTCCACTTTCACAAACATCCGCGATGCGATGAAAAAATCGCTTTTCACTTTGACCTCCGAGTTAGGGCTTAAAATTTGTTGTCACTAATATATAGACGATTAATATGAATGGTATCAACTTCGTAAAAAATAGTATATATCAAGAAAAAGTTTAATGTGTACAATTATGTAAAGAATTATAAAACTAATTATAATATTAAGCATAGAAATAATAAAATACGCAAAATCTTCAATTACGAATACACATTATCAGAAATTTTGAGGAATATTAACTTAATCTTTAAATTAAAAAATATTCTTTTCAATAAATATTTGTGAAACAAGTATCATAAGCAATCTTACCGCCATAAGAATAACGTAATAAAAGCAAGTATTAACTCAAAAACTTTTATTTATTGCTTCTCAAAATTCTATATCGTGCTGAAAACTAACTTTCTTTTTGAAGGGTACATCATGTACAGTGGCAGATCAAGAAACTTTTGAAGGAGCATTTAAGACAATCCTCATATGTGCTTGACTATAATTAACTTTTTAAATGCCATTTAGTCGTGATAAAATCTTTATATGCTTAATGATCATAGAAAATATTTACAATCAGACTAATTCAATCTTCTCGTCATAACTTGGAAAATTGATAGTACTACAAAGTCATCAAGGGGGGGTGGGAATTGCTGCTTTGCCCTCCCAATTCGCCAATGAATATAAGATTAATATAATTATCATAAATGGTGACAATAAAAATAAATAATATAATCTCATGCAAACTATGCATTTATATAGAATATTTACTTGGGCGATATGTAGACTGGAAAACCACACTTCCATGAAACCCGATAAATTGAATACTGCCATAAGGTTGCATTTGAAACTGCCATTTAAATGGCTACCGAAGCTTCTATTCAATTAACTTCTATGTCCCTTATTCCTGCTGAAGTTTTTGAAATTCTGAAATGAATTTGCAATATTTTATCTAAAAAATTTTAATCTCTCTAAACGTGAAACTCCGTTGAATATTCTGATCAGTGAAAAATCTAACAAATCCAACTCCTACGGAAAACATCCTGAAAAGAAATTTTCTAGAAAATGTTTAGTTAACTTTTCTAAATCCTTGCCTGAATTCCGGGATGTTGCTATTTCAGTCTTATCAAGTATTCAAATTGTGTTATTTTACCTCTTATAAGTGCGTTTTAAATGTCGCGCCATTCATTTTAATATATATTATTCTTTAAAAAGTTATTAATATTCGCTCGGGAAAGAAAAATAATCTATCTCACGATTGCGATTCTGGATGAACTTTACATTCCAACATTGCAGAGGAAATTTTGAAAGCTATGGCATGAGTAAAATGTATTAGATAAATGACTGCAGCCTTAGATCTTATGTAAAATTGCACTTGCATTTTAAAATGACTTTCAACTATATTTATTTAAGCTCGGCTGTGAAAACCAATGGAAATCATTATATATGCAAAAATTATCGAGCTTTACAAAAAATTCAATTATCGTACATTTTATCTAGCCGTCAATCCCCTATGCTGCCTTATATCACTTATCGTACAGTATATCATGTATCAATAAGTTGGCATTTACTAAAATCTCAGATTAATGAACGTACCCTTAAAAAGTGATATGATTAATGAATAGGTGGTGCTTTCATTATTCAGAATATCGTGCGTCAATTAAGTCCTTGTAATACTGTAAAAAAGCGCGCATGTTGACTGGACAGAAATATACAGTTGAAGAAGTAGGTTTTTTCATTCTTCGAAAACGTTTCCAGCACGTGACAGGGCGAAAAATGTATTCGGATGATAGATTTCAAACTGACTGATAACGGTGTATCAGCGCTTTCTCTTGATGACGTCGTTGGCTTCAGGAACAAAGAAGAATCATGGTTGACATCATTGCCCACTAACAGTTTAGAATTCTGAAAAGGATTCTAAGAAAATGTTGAAGAGTTCCGGGAGTTGAAAACTTTTTCATGGTCTTCCTAGATCGGTGATAAGAAATTCGTTTTTGAAGCCACCCGATCATCAATATAAGACGTGCTCTCGAATTATTCAAGGTTTCCTTACTCATCGCTTCAATTCAAGTTTTTGTTACATTAAAGAATCTTGCTGTGTAACTCAAAAACGCACAGAATTCTATCTCACGTTTACTGGTAATACTTCAAGTAAATCTTCTGAAACCCTCATATACTGCATTTAACTAAAAAATGATAGAATAAATTATGTATCCAACTCAATTTGAAGGTTTCCTACCTCATTAATCAAATAAATAAGTCTTATTTTTGAGTTTCAATTATCAATAATTTCTATGAATAATAATTTATCGAAATCACTGATAATTGTCAATATAATATTATAATGTACACAACGTTATGATTATATATTATTATTTCTATAATTAAGTTATTTACGATCTCTATTAATGTATTAGCTAAGATTCTTCCTTTGTGAATTTATTATTAAAATTGCAATCGACTATAAAAATCTAATTAACATAATCAAAATTCAGAAATTATAAGTCAAAAAACTGTCTAATTTTGCTTTTAATATGGATAGGTTAGGAACCATATTGTAAGGTTATGATAAGTAAAGGTTACTGCAGTTGATTATATTATAACCTCCTGAAGGTGCGTTAATGCCTAAATTAAGAAGTAGTCTATTTGCAATATAAGACGCTTTGTATAAATATTCTGTTGAAATATACAAAAATCTACTTAGGTACTGAGTTGGTACAGAATCTTTTATCTTCTTCATCTTATTTTTAATCATAGGTCGCTTTTTCATTGGTATTTATGAAAAATTTCTTGACTTTTCAGTCGTTTTATTACGCTGAAGTAACCGCGTGAGTTAAAATGATGTAATGACCGACGAAATAGCTGTTGATGTAAAAGATCAAAGAGCTAAGTTCCTTTCTTATTTGAACCAAAATATCGCAAATATGGCCCATATTTTCTAATGAATGGATATCAGTTGTATACGTTGAAATTTTTAGAGAAGTCTATTAAGTAATTCAGTCTTCCAGATAATGATTTTAAGTCAACGATTATTTATCCATTCTATCATAGGTACGTGGGTTTCAAAAATAGAAATTTACCGTTTTCATAGTATATAAGATATTATCCAAATGGATTCGAGAGAGTAAGAATTATTAATATTCTATATTTAATACATATGTATCGTAAATATTACTTCGCAGGATCATATTTTCAATACCTCAGGAGAATAAGGTGAATAAATTATTATAGAAGCACTGAATTATATATATATTGAATCGCAAGTTCAGTTGTGTAGATACGTATCTAACCAACAGAATCGATTATATATGGATTAAAAATTCTAACGGAAGCCTCTTAAAATCAGTGGACCAAGCTTAGTGCATATTGATCATTAGGAAGATAGAAAAAGAACGGCTGGATACAGCGGAAAGGTATGTGAGCCAAAAGCGATAGAACTTTGGCCTAGAACTAGTTATAGTGATGAATAGAAAAGAAAATCCGCCTTCTTCAACATAGTATTTTATTTACCTCTTCGGACAATCAGGTTACTGTTGCTACTAGAAATTATAATAGCCTTTCAGAGCTGAAACCGGTTATGAAAGAAATTTTCGGAGCTGCTTGAAAATTAGTTTTGCATCAATTAGTCATGTGTTCTATCATCTTGAAAATGAATCTTAAATATGAAGCTGTGTACATTTAAAGAAACAATATGGAAAATATCATACTAAAAGAAAGATATAATGCGGAAAGTTCATTAGGCCAAAGATGTAAAGGTGTAGGTGAGAAGGGTTAATGTAGTGAATATCAGTCAATGATCGACAAAGTTAGCAGAGCCTTGTGTTAAGGTGCAAGTGAAATAGGTTAATGCCCGGGGAGGAAAACAGTGAAATTTTCCTTGTGTTGGGTGAACTAGTCATATGTTCTCCGTGGAAAACAAGACGTGGATTGAATTCAAGATGGAAAGATAAGAACATAATGGAACTGTCTCAAAAAGGCGAAAAAGTTGAAATTTCTGAACGTGTACTTTCTGAAGAGATGAGTCGACACACGAATGAATGTAGCATTTGAAGGATTAGACCAGGGAGCAAGAATAGCGGAATGTTGTATATTTCATATTCTGCGCTAGGAAGACATTTCAATGTTTCTGAACCCTCCCACGTTTGTCTGCGTCATCATTCCTTACTTTTGCAATTATTCGCTGTCGAGTGAATTGCTCTCCTTGGCATGTTCCCTATTGAAGAAGGATGCATGGATTATCTTATTTTTATGATCGTATGCTTTTCATTTATGGACTCAATCATTCACTCATTTATGTGCATATTCTAACATGGATTAGATGCTCCTCCCAAACCGTACATGCTGAATTGTGTGGCAGTATATCAATACTACGGTTATTTTGATATCCGTTAAAGACACCAGTACTTTGAAAGAAAATTCCATAACTTTTCCTCAGAAATTACCCTTCAACGATAGCTTATTACGGTCACTACTTTTGGCGCAATACAGACCGTTGTTATGAGTTACACCAAAAGTAATTACAATAGTTTGCTGATAATCTCTGTGCACTTTATAAAAAAAGCAATTTGCTTTGAAGTAAAAGTTAAAGAGAATTCGAGGATTTATGTTCGATAGGCTTTTAGTTAATCATAAGAGTAATAATAAAATAAATTATTCATTATCTAATAATAACATTGGAGTTGTCTTCTCTATAGGTAAAGCATTATTTTGAGGTAAACGCTTACTACTGTCTTCAAAGAGAAATATTTCTAGGTTGTAAAATTTTTGTCTCTCATACAAAAAATTTTTAAATGTCTAGAAAGGGGTATCTTGGAGTTATTAGAAAAAACTAGAGGTTTTGTAAAAGAAGAAAATGTTTCTCTACCTTTACTCGACTTGATTTCGATGAGTTGGAATCCAACGTAAGTTTAATTTTCTTGGGCGGAGGGAAAGAACAACCCTTTTCGTATAATTGTCAGAAGCGGTCTTAATTTTCTTCTTTTATCCATAGTGAGTTCACAACGATATAATTTAACTTATATCGACTTTATCACACCTGGAAACTCAATTATATGTTTTCAAAATTTACTTACTTTTGACCACCTGACTGATATTAATTCACAGTTTACATTCAACTTCAGGTTTAATCAGCAGCCTTGGTTCACTAAAAAAGACTCTTGTGAAGTATATTACGCATTTCGTGCACAGAATCGGTCCTCTAAATTGGAAGAATTAGAAAAATATATACTAGAAATCGAAGAAAAGTTTTAATGAAAATTGAAGTTCACTCTTCCAAACTAATCTTGATGTATAGATTTTTTTCTTTTGCTGCAGAACAGAAAAAATTATCTTTCACCTGCTTAATCTCAGTCCCGTGCATGATATGGTAGTTATGAGTGTTGCAAGGTAATGTTATTCATGTCACTCCATCCTCATTGAATTTTATGAAAATTATCATTGGTTGAGATCACTGTTCTGCACTAACGTGTACGTCTCCACTAATACCGCTCAGTAAGCACAACGAAAAGTATAAGACCTCACTAATTATCTTTCTTAGTCACCTTTTCGGAGCTTTTGGTAGTAACGATGTTGCGTTTAAGATTCTAAAGGCCTCGGGGATGAATAATTTGCAGGCGATGTAATGTTTAATGAAATAGATGGAACAGTACGCGTTTTATATTCAAGGACAATACCGAAAAAGTACGCACAAGGTAAAGAGGAGAGAAATTAGCGACAATGAGATTTACAATTGTTTTCGACGATGAAAAACAGTAACAGTGACGGTGGGAGAATGTAATCAGTCGAAGCAAAAACTGTCTAAAGTAGCAAGTTATAACACTCCCGATTAAGGATTTACAAGCGGAATCTCCTTCTCCCGGAATCTCTTTCGCTAAATGTAACAAAAAGTTTTCTACATTTCCCGGGAAAATCTCAGGTTTTGACGAATTGATTCTTATAAAATTATTTGTCTTAGAGACTCACAAATGAGATAGGTTCAAGCGAATCATTGTGTTCACTTATACATAAATCAATGAAATGAGCTCGATTTCCTAAATATTTTTGTTGAAATTCTATGAATATTTCTCCAAGGTAATAAGGTAATCAATATTCTCAAATTTCTTTAAAACATTTTATATTTTTGGGAAATCATTTTGTTTTACATCTATCACTTTCCCACGTTAAAAAGGTAACACATACTGAATAAAAATTTACGTGATCATGGTTTAAATAATTCGTATTCATTAAAAAATTATTCTAAGTTATATTTTAATTATAATACTCTACTTTATGTTATATTTATATTTTTATAATAATTAAATGATTAAAATGAAGATTAACTCATGAGTGTAAAATATTTCTCCAAAGAGCTCAAAACTTTTTGTCGGTTTGTTAGTAAGTTAAATTAATTCTCAACAAATACTTGTGAAATTTTTGATTATTTACTTATTTTCCTGCTTTTACATTCATAATAACTCAATCCCGAGAATTTCACGGGATGGGATCAGTCCCGGAATCCAAGCATCGTGAAAAAACCCGGGAATCGTAATCATCTTACGCAATGACATTTTTTGCGCATTCCATTCTTCTCATCGACGTCATAGTCGGTCGGGTTGCGTGCAAGAAAGATGCAGATGCGGTCAGACGAAAAGATGTACAATTGCCTTCTCTCTTACTGTGACGCACGTTTCAGAAATGAAGATGAACGAGACGGTGCATCCTTCAACGCCGCAGCGGCGAAAGCAGAGTAAGGGGATTCCCATTATATTTGCCTTGAGCCGGTGCGTCTTGGCGTGGTTTGCGGTGTGTAACAGTAAACACGAATCAGGGGCGGTGCTATAAACTATGCGAGGGGAAGTAATTCCGAACGAAGGGCGATTAACAGGACGAAGCTATGGATTAATTGGCTCATTTATCTCGATATATTTAGATATTTTCTGTTCCTTCGATGTTTTCATTAGTCAAGCGCCGATTATTACTCTCGGAATAATTTTATAAGACGAAGTCTTTTTTGAATTATTCCATAAGAACAAATGTTTTCCAAATTCAAATTTTTCTAAATAAAATTTTGTGATAAACTTTTTCGAGGGATCCTATACGAGGCAATCTATTACTTAATCCAGATTATATACATAAATATTGTGTTTAAATTCAATTTTATGCCTGATATCAACGAGTTTATGGCTACGACTCGCCATTATTTCAAATTATATACCATCATTTTCATAAATATATTACATATTTTCGAATATAAATATATGAGTACGTGAATTATTTTTATTAATCGTTAATTAATTAATTTATGATAATATAATAATTTCTATATATAGTCCGTGAAATATATATACAGCCAATTTGAACACTATTTTGTAGTTACTGTTAATGTTTTCTCGAAGTCAGTCCTAACTTTCATCTGGCAAACTAAGGAGGAAGCAAAGCACGGTTATAAATAGCAACTTTGTATACAATGTTGGTGAATGATTGCATTTAACTTTGTAGGAGTACATGAAGATAGTTTGCTTGAATTTTCGAAAAAGGCTTCCTATCACATAAAATAATTCTTCAGAATGTTGTACAAATTTTCAAAAAAATGTGAACGCGAATAGTTCAGGTGCTTAGTCACGTATTTTTCCGTTTGTGGTGTTCTTTTTCGTTTTCTTCGGCAAATTCTGTGACGTTTCTGGTAACTGGTGCCTACGGATTCTTCTGCAACATATAATGATTTTCAATGTAGAATAACAATTGAGATAACAACCAAATAATGCGATGACTTCTTTCATTCTTAAGTATCGGTATGAAATCATAGCTTATTTTCTCACGGTTAGCTGTGCGTGGAAAGTGAAGTGCATCGCAGCAACTCCATGATTAGCTCTTTCGTGACGTACGTAAGCGAGACGTATGTGCGCCGCCTTCCACGGAAAGCGGAATCCCACCATAATCTTCGTTAACTGTTACGACTCACTAATGAGGAAATTCACTCCATGTCCTTCCGATGCTTATCCCTGCGTAACTACGATATGAGCAACGTTAATGCTTGAAAGTGTCTTTAAGCTCACTCTCTATAATATTTCCATTTTTATTTGTATATTTTTTGAGGTGAAATAAATAATAATGAAAAGTGGATGAGCTTGCGACGTATATGTTTCGGAACTTTTGACAGAGTACCGCTCTCAGAAGACACGTTAGCGACGATTTTATCATGTCATACCTCGTTCAACCTATCCCAGACATTTCATTTCTTGCATTTCATAATGGAAAGGTCAATCGTTGACATTTCTAGTAGAATTTTTATATTATTCCCTACATCATATTCTTTGTCTTATTCTTACAAACTATCAAAAGAAGTGAAAGTGAAATATAGTAAAACTTCGTACTTTAAAATAACGCTAAGAATTATGTAAGTATAGTATATACGCACCTACTACTTAGGATATTATTTATACTAGTAGCTGAATTTCATTAATACCAGAATTTACCACGGTAATTTTCGTATTTGCGTATACGCAGGTATTTTTCAAAATAACTAGTCAATACAGAATTCAATTCCTTATAATAATAATATGACACCTTACTCGGTGTTCAAATTTTAATGATTTAAAGAGATAGATTTAGGATAAAGAAAGACAAAGCGATACATCGCCAAACTTCTTAATTTAAAGTAATCGACGAAAATATCCTTTTACTTGTTGCTTATTAATTTAATATTACTCAAGAATGTGGTATCTTTTAGTGCCTCCTAATTTCCTTGAAAGCATTAACACTCTTTCCGTTTTATTCGAGCGGATATTTATGAAGGATATTCCTGCTTCATAAATAATGTAATACGGGGAATCTATGCGCAAATTTCAATGAAATTTTTCCCTCGAGAATTTTTTTTCTGAAGATTATCGTGAAAGAAATCTACCATCTACGATTGCACTGAAGACTATCATCGTCTTAATGAAAATCGACTCTGCAAGCTGCATTTTAGAAGATAACCTTTGATATTAAGCAAGATTTTCTGTCAAATGACCAGAGAGGATTAGAGATTCTAGCGACAGCATAATCAGAGGAAACATATCTAAATTAAATTGTTACTTACTTTCATTCCCTCTATTGGCCATCATCAATAGGGTAAATAACGAATCTAACTATGAATTTCTGGAATATGAATGAGATTCTATCGTGGTGTGCCACGAATCTACTATATCCCGTACAAGGCAATGCTATATCATATAGCATGGAAAAAGGTTATAAGTTTTACATTTTAGAATAATTATATTTATTTTGTTTGGGGCATTGTAATATCGATTAACGTTGAATAAAAAGTGCAAGGATACAGAAGTGAGTCAGTATATTCTCTATTTTCATCTCCCATCTTAATTACTCCTTTCAGTATTCACTCATATACGGAGAGGTTTAGAAGTGTTGCGCGGCATTTCATGACACGGCAATAAAAATGAATAAAGTAATCACAAAATAACAAAACAGACTTCGTGTTCGATGACGTTGAAATGCCAAGAGCAGATATGCTATACTATGAAAGCGTTGGGCAATCATATATCAGATTGATACAAGGTTAAATTAATTCTAATCATTCCTTGGGCTAAAGGAGAAAAGTGATGTTTAAAAAATTTCGTGAGAGTAGTGTCAGATATTCTAATTCCTTCCTATAATCAAAGAAATTCAAAATTAGCTTAGCATTATCCTTTAGATAGCAACATTTACGACGGTGGCTTAAGTATCAACTTGAAACGATGGCAAACGATGTGTTTAGCTCGATTCTTACTCGTTTATAACCACATTTATGTATTCATACATCTGTAATATCGAGCTCTATCATAATTTTTAGGCGACCAAAAATGAGGTTACTTGTATGGGAAATTAATCAGTGATCTTATCCTCGCTAAAAATAAACAGAAACGGAGATTAAAGCTAAAGAGCGATTTTACAGCTATTCCCATATATTTATCCTACGCAACCAGTTTTGAGAATCACTTTCCAAAATCAGGAGCGTAATAGCAATATATAGAAAGGTGTTGAAGTCGCTGTTTTACAGATTCCCAGACGGCAACCTACTGGCAAGTACAAGTCCAATCTTCAGATTATAACTCGTAACTTTCGACTACATTTTTTATGTTCGTACGTTAAGATACGTATACTACATTGATGAGCTATATTAGCCAAAATCATCGACTTCCGCGTTACGGAGTTGGTAGCGCGTCCGCCTCTGTTCGATGGGTTTGTTCCCAGAAAAAATATAACCATCCCGAGAAGTTGGCGCCAGAAAGGGCATCTGGTCATTAATATTGGTACCAAAACTTCATCTATAAATTATTAAAAATTATTTACCCTCAACTCCATAAATGATGGGAATGATAAGGGTAAAGGAAAAAAAACATTAGTCAAAATGTAGGTGTAAGTTAAAAAGTTATTTCTTGTAGTTAAAGATTTTGTTCCAAAGAATACGGCTTGACCAGAAAATATTTCGAATTTATGGTAAATATAATATTATCAGATTAGATAAATTAAAACACTAGTTGTCAGATAAGATAAACTGACTAACCATAAGAGTGGGTGGAAGCTATCTTCACCATCGACGTCACAGGACCTGAAAACTTAATTTTCCGAAGAAGAATTTCTCTGAGCAGGTTTTGAACCACTAAGGATAAACTTTTGGAGACTTTCGGAAACTGGAACAGAGACTCTTACCACTCGATGGCCATTTAGATGTGTAAAAAATTTGGTTACAATGCAAGAAAAAGCTAAATATGGCAGGGGATGTGAATGTGACAGATAATACCTTAATGCACCTATTTTATTTAACCATCTTCGATTGTGAACTTTGATTGACCTGCGATTCCATTCCAGCGTATGCTGATAAAACTCCGATTGATATGCGGTGCATTTATAATGGGCAAATACTTTGAGTTGACGGTATGACTCATTTTCAAACCTATGATATTTTCATTTATTAAAGATTTTCATGTAATTTTGTCGTTACGTGAAAATGAATTTGCGCAACAATAGCTGTAACATGAAACGCATGTTGATATTGTTTTCATACTGCACTTCGAAGTATGAAAATTAGTTATCTACACTGTTCAAATTTCATTAAATGCATAAACAATGGTTGCTTATACTCCGCTTTTGATTCCCACAACGTACATCTCTGTCGATGTAATGTATATTTGCATCGCTTTTCAGTTAGGAGACTATCATCTCACTAAGTATTCCAGCTTAAATATTAGTAGCCCTCGAGAAATTGTTCAGCGTTCAGAGATCTCTCGACGCTCCACACATACCTCTTTGTTTACTAAGAAGTGATCTTTGCGGTTCAAGGTAGTTTATGTTGCAAGGCACAGGCGGAAGAGATATATTTTGCTAAGTTCTCAGACGTCAATTACAGGAAAATTCTGGCAGCAACCACTTAACGATGGTATGAAAATTTTAATTCATTCTCAAGCTGTGAGAGAGGAAATTAAGATCGATGTCATGGACGAGGCGTGTGGGATAAAGGTCAAACCTCCGCTCTCTCTACCAATTGACTTAGGAGATTAAATCTAAAAATCTCAGTCGCTGCATGGAAGACGGACTCGGGTAAGGCACTTTCTCGGAAATGACATGAAATGACTGTGATTATTGGTCGAGAAAAGTGGCGGAAATGTTATTCGCTCTGTGTTATTCCATTTGCAATTGCATGATTACGGCATTCGGGGAATAAATTTGCTGCGGCGGATTCTTTTGACGAAAGAAATTTAACTCGTGACGCAAAGAAAACGAACTGTCGATTCATTCATTTGCTATAACTCCATCCGTTGCTGCATTTTCATTTATTTCGAATTTTACATCTCTTTGATAGTAATCATCAATAGCTCGTATATTAATGACTAATGTTCACTTACTTTCAACTTACTTCAACTGCTTTTTTGAATTAACAATACGAGATTCTTTTAAAATTTAGATGCCCAATTATCCTAAACAGGACTAAGTTGACAGACTGTTTATCTCAAAAGAGTATTCAAGATAATGGAACAAGATGTATAAAATTTATTCAGCACCATTTATAGATTCGGTTGATAGGCTGATTGGCTAGGATGATTACTTCGATTGCGACCATAATTTTTCGCTAATGACTTAATATAACTTATCATAAGTATAATATAACTTAACATAAGTTATATTCTCTTTCTTTAGGAAGATTTTTGACGAAAACAATAATTGGAACTTTTTGTCCTCCTTCCCTTTCAACTGTTGTCCATTTTCTTCGCCAGTGTTCTCTAGGTATCAATGGATTTGGAATTTTAAGAGTATCTCCTCACTTAGAGTATTCTTAATAAATACTCCATGATTGTCGTCTTTTATAAGAGTGAATTTATGTAGTAATTTTAAACTAACAAAGTGATTCAGAGACCTACCTAAGTACAAGGTTTATTTCGAATATGCGTTTGATTCATTCTTTCAGAAGGGGAATTTATTCCTTTCATGGACGTTAAACTGGGGGAAAACCTATAGATCTTTCGCTAAGTAATCATTAAAATTTTTAATTTAAAGATGAATGTGTCAAACAACAAACTGTTTGAAAGATAACTAATGATTATTATGCAAGTTCTTCCTCTTTATCATGATTCAACATGGAGCGGGATACTATGCTTGATTTAGCCAATACTATACTAAATTTCTTCTAAAAGCCGGTGAGTATTAAATACTTTCTTCAAAGCTTCTAGATAGGGCGAAACAAAGTAACAAATAATTATAATTTTATTTGGTTATTATTTCTCTACAAACCATATTACTAATACAGCACCATGGATATTATCTATAGATAAAATTTTATTGAGACATTTTATGCTTCCCTAAGCTTTCTTAATCATGCAGCTGCATGAACCAAGTAGACTATGTTCCTTGTTTAATCTGTCGACTGCTCAGAGAGGACTACGGTCACGATTATATAAACTTAATAAGGTTATGATGATGAGAATCTACTTAGATATTCCTGATCTACATATCTCACTGTGGAGATCCGTGTTGAAATAATCACTTACTTTCAAAACAATCACCTACGTAAGGTGATGTGCTGTCACCTTAGCTAACCTTGAATTTGTTGTTTCAAAGTGATATTTCTGTAATATTCCATTTGATGCATTCTGATCAAACAGTTAAATTGTGAGTAAATTGCGATCTTTCACGCCGTGGAAACAATCTATTAAGCGCTTCCTATGAAAATTATATGTACACGTATTGTATGTCTCTATTACTGTAGGTTTATACCTTGGGTAAAATTTTACTTGTAATTATATTTATAGTTCACTCCTTAAACAAGTTACTTATGTAATTTTAATCATATATCTCCAACAAAATTCAAGATTTTAGAATTAAATTAAATTATTAAATTATATATTTAATATTAAGTTTATGAAGAAAGAGATAAGTGCATATTAAATTTCAAACTTTCTTACATTAATTTCTTAGCACCAGTAACTAGTTATAGTTGTTATTAATTTTAGAGCGTAGAGATAATTATATGGCTCTTATTTTTTCTTGGTCACTTAAAATGTTACATTTACAGAACCAGCAGAATAAATACTTATCCTTTAAGTCAGGGAAGAGCTTAAGAAAATGACGAATGTTATTTTATAACTAAATTCACACAGGTATTGAAGTAGATTTAAATTTCCTCCGTTAAATTCAAGTTTAAACCACATCGCGAGTAGCAGGAACAAGAAGATTCGAGTAACATTAGAAATAATATCACGGATGTTTGATGGATTCTAAGGCAGCATTTATCGTCGTCTAAACAGCCGTGCAGTCAATAAACTTATATGATTCTATGAATATTCATATCAATTTTTTTAATAGCTAAGCGGAGTAATGGATATCTAAGCGAATACAATCATGGGAATTGCCATAGTTCCAAGGCCATGGAACCGAGGTCGCTAAGGCTAAACATAGAGAGCTGTGATCAACGAGACGTATTCTAGGAAATACTTTCAAGAGGGAAATTTCCTGAATCAGGGATCAGAGGATCAGATCAATAAATTATCTTTACTGTTTCAGGGGAATCACCCTATGGCTAATATCTGGGAATTTCGAATAGGTATTCTCTAGTGTAAAATTTTCCACGGGGGAAAAAACCAAAGAAATTTGAGGTGATTGAATGGTGAGTATTTTCCCCTTCTACTCTCATGATTTTCCGCAGTAAAATTTTCAAAAATAGCTTTTATGAATTTTGAACGGTTGACTCAATTGAACTGTGCAATGGTATACAAAAGTACACGACATTCAGGAGCAGTTCTACCTCAGTGGAAAATTGACAAAACGAAACTTCTTAAATTTATGCGTTTTAGTAGATTTAAATGACAAAATATTCGTAAAAAATCGTACATATCTAACATCGGTGTCGCATATAAGCATGATTACCTATAACTTATTAAAGATAGATTGTAATGAACTTAGACATTTAAAATGTTAACATTATTATTATTTTCAGTTAAATTAGAAATTAATTTCAAAGTCAATTGCTTTTATAGCTCTATATTAGATGATTAAATCTTTCTTCCTTAATAACCGCTATTTTACTTGTCTAAGCCTAATGTACTAAATAAACTAAGGTGATAAAAATTTAGTTTCATGCATTTTTATCACAGTCGGGGATTTTTAATGAAATAAACTACCGGCTGTGAGTAAACAGTAATGTGAATACGGATTGAAGCGACAATGCGTCAACAAGGAAAGAAAAATTTCTTTCTTTCTCTGTTGAGATGTATTTATAGATAGCTGTTTGACTTAGTTTGAATTTAATGGAAGTAATTATTCGTTGCACTCATAGATCTCCAATAACTTATAAACACTTGGTCGATAAAAAGATAATCCATAAGAATGCTTTGGATGTTTAATCAAGAAAAATATCATCCGATTTCAATTAGCCTTGAATGTGTCAATAGTAAGCTACAATTAACTATAAAATTATTGTATTCTTTGACATATTTAACTATGCGTCGCGTATCTAGAGAAAGGGGAGAAAGATATGTGCTGAACTCTTTTAAAGCCATTCTAATAGACTGTACGATCAGAAACTTTTTATTGAATCTCGATTTCATTCGATCACTTATTCATCGATTCAAAACACCTGTTTTTACGTCGTGGAATAAATCAAAATGGCGCATTGTGATTTATTAATGAATCGCCAAGCGGAGATATGTACATGAAGAGAAGGGCATGTTTTCTGAATTTTGCAACTTTCCCCGGACAACCCACGCGTTATTTCTTCAGTTCGAGCAAAAAATCAATCGATCGAGGCACGATGCGCAGTCGGAGATAGTCGTGATATTCGTGACCATTTCCACGATTCATGATTTTGAAACTTATCCCCTCATGTCATTATCATCCTTATATCGAACTTCAAAGTCTGTTTAAGAGGCAAAATTATTAAATTTCCGCCAATAGTAATAGCATTTTCGGGCCATTTGTAACTTATTTAGTAACATCGTCCCTATACCTCACCTGCGTAACAAACCTGTGATCCATCTTGAAGAAAATTCGGTTTTATTGGATTAAATTGTATTTAGGTAGTTTCATTTCATACATAACATATCCCTTTGTGATTCATAATGAAAGATTAATCTTCGAGAATTAAATTCTAGTGTAGTTTAATTTCTTTGGAGAAATAGTAAAATTCGAGCTAAATCAAAGAAATTGCAACACATTTTCATCGGAGCAATGGGAACAGTTACAAATTCGAAAATGTTACTTTCTCCACAAAGGATGTTAGATTGATGCATAGCAAAAACCTTTCAATATAAATCTATAGCATAATATATCCCTACAGAGGTAATTACTGGAAGCGTACCTTCATTTTCTTCAATTAAGTCACAGTCGATATGATTTAATTCTTACTTAATTCAGAATGAGCATTATTTCTTAACTTTAACAAATCAAAGTGGACACATTAGAACATTACAAAGAATGCTATTTGTACCTCAGATACTTACATGGACACAAAAAGAACCATTTATTCTTCTCAGGAAATCGTAACCATTTCAAAATTATAAATTAAAAGAATATAAAAATCATAAGAATTTTCATACTCGAAATTTTCTTCCGTTAATCGTTTCCGCAGGTAAGAAATCTTTTATCTACATTCTGGTCAGATAATTTTCATGTACCAAGAACTCGCTATTCTTTAAGTTGTATTTTCTTAGCTTAAATTTCATTTTAGTGTTTGTGCAAGAATGAGTTAAGCGAGAAGTTAGCTGAAGACGTTACTTACCTTATTTACGATATCTAACTACATCCTAATAAAATAATTCTAGTCTTTTAAGCCTGATATTTTCATATGCACTATTCCTTCTTCGATCTTAAACACCAATCCATTGCGGATGTTCCAAAGTATTTTTTTAAGATGTATACTGTGAAATTCTACAAAGTCACGCTTGATCCTATCAATTTAATTCAATCATCTTTTCTTAATATGCCCTCTCAATGAAGGATCTTTTGAACCGCAAGGCTATATCTGGATCTATTGCAATCCTGGTTTGACGCTTTTTATCGATGTTATTTTAGGAATTAATAAAGCAGAACTGTGGTCCTGATGCTTTTATAAACAGAGTATGCGATCTTTTAAAGTACTGCAGAATATCAGAGGACATCGCGAAGGGATATAAGCAGAATTACTCCACCACTTTCGGCGGTTCAAACCAAGTCGGAGCTCAAATCCTTTCTTACTAACGTGGGAGTCATTTCATTGGTACTTTTTGAGTTCACCATGCACGGGTGACGTAGGTTCCGAGATGAGCGGTTAGAAGATTGCTAAGACGGCAGAAGGAGAGAAAAGGATCAGCTGAAAGGGAATTGGATTGGTCTCTAGCTTTAGTCCCCCCTACATACCCGTGGGAAGAAGGACTTTGGCGGGAAGCAGATCTGCAGAGCAGCTGACGGTCGTACCAATTGAGGCTATCGTTTCCCTTGTCCCATTAACTTTCCCGTTGTTACGTGACAGGGCTCTCGTCGTTCCCTCTGCGTCCCTGTTTCGGGTTGAAAAAAGATTTCCTATATTCAACCCGTCCATTTTACTTCCCTAAAACTTTCCTCCTCTCTCTTCACTAACTATCTTATCTGGAGAGGAGCACTAGCTGCTTTTCCTTGTAACAAGTAAAGCAAACATAAAATTGGAATCAAAGTACCCGAGTGTTATTGAAGGACAAGGAAGGGCATGCCTTAAATATGGAGGAAATAGAGAGTTTTTTATTTCGCAGTTATCGGATGATTTTTCTGTCTCGGTTTATTTTCTTATGAAATCAAAGAATTCAATTTTCTTACATATCCTAGCTTTTCTTTTCAGATCTTTTTTCGTATTCCCTTTTCAGGGTATAAACAGAATTTGTCAATAGGAGAGCCAAGGATTATACACAAAATTGCCTGTAATCCAGGGGCAGACAAATTTTTGTTTTATTGTAATGAAAATAGAGGAAGATTTGTACTTACATGACGTAAAGGCCGGTATACTATGGCTCATCTTAAACGCATTTTGCCGGTATGATGTTTTCGGTTTATTTAGAGGATAAAATTTTAGCTAATTGGAGCAATAATTCATCATCCTAGTATACATTTATAAGAATACTATGAGGATATAAAAATTTCATGTTTAAACTAACTGGTTCAAATTAAGAGAGGATGATCATGAACATGATATGGAAGTCGATCATCCAAGCGTCTTTTATCAATTTTATAGAGGTCCTTTTCGCACCATCTATAATATTTCGATAGTAAAACTGTATACTCTGCAGGAAAGAAAAATATAACTGTAAATATTTAGTTTCGTTTTATTTTTTTTACACTATGATGACAGCATCTTTGCTGCTGCAGATATTTTGTCCGATTATATAATTTTGAACATGTTATAAGTTCTCATGATTTGGAACTGAAATCTAAGATCTGGGATAGCACGTAACTTTATAAAATTTCGTTCAATTGTGAACTTAGCTCGCGTTCGTCCGATGATTCCTTACAGACATAATTTTGCGATAGAAATAGAACCTGCGAACGATTAAAATGAGTATTCTATACATTTTTGCGAACGTTTTGTCTCTTGTTCAAACAGGAGATCAAATATATACTAAATATCAATATTTCAAGTATGAATTAAAAGAAGCCGGACGTAGACTTTTAATAACGTGCAAATTTGCAAGTAATTTGAGTTTTAGGCAAAAATTATGAATATTTTGATAATAAAAGATTAAGATTAGAAGATCACACTCAATTTTATAATATGGAATAGCTGAACTGCCCGTTAATTTCCATGGAGAAGCGAAACTTGAAACTTACTATCCAAAGGTAATCTTCACATTTATTATGTTTATCATCTCTTGGAGTACAATAGAAAGAAAGTTCGTTTTCCTTCCATTGATTTTTTCAGTTAAGATAGACATTTAATTAGTAATATAGTTAATATTTTGAATTTATAGATTGAAGCGTTTGATAATCTCTCTCATAAACGAAAGATTATAAGAAATGCATAACTTAAAAGCCAAGCTGCTCCAGAAATCTGTCAGGGATCTTAAGTTCCTTGAAGTACTTAACTCGTATTGACATAAAATAGATATGCATTTTCATTCATGAGTAATAGAAATAATGATGATAATAGATTTCGACTTATTTTTGTGAGCATATACGTTTTGCTTATATCATGTAGTTTACCAGCCTCACGAAGGAAAGTCATAGAGCATTACTTTATATTTCCCGCTGCCGTTCATTTATCGAGTCTCTACTGTCACGCGGAAAATGCGCATTGCCGATTTCCGGTCAGATGGAGAATTGGTGATGAACGAATTGGAAGTGGATTATGTCACTGGTAAATATTTCTTTTCGTTTATGATATCTTTAATTAAAAAGTTCTCCCAATAACTACGGTTCTTATGCACTCTTAATTTCTTGGACAAGCTGTTTTAAATTCACGGAAACTTCAATGTAGAATGTAATGTCATGCAAAAAATAGCAATTCTTAGGAGAGTGCCGAGAGAGAATTGAACGATCTAAAGTGTTTGAAAGCTCTTTGAAAACAACAGTAATTTAGGGCCATTCCATATCAATAAAGAGCATTTATTTTTGTAAAATGAGGTTTTGCTTTTAATTACTTGATCATATTTCGCATTCTTTTTTGTGTCTTTCTGAGGAATCATTGCTGAAACCTTTCCTGTTAGTTCAGTCAATTCTGTAAATATTTTTAAGTTCGGGAATGCTTAAAGTAACCAATATTTATTCCTAATAATCATCACATTTTATTATCTTCTCAGTTTAGGTTTCCTTTTTCCGTAATATCATTTGATCCTGTAATATTTAAACTTGCCCCTAAAGTGATAATACTATCCTAGACAATGAAGGCTAAGGGAGAGTTTCATCTATAGGTTCCATCAGTGATACTGTCTAGCTATATGATCAGTCAGTGTTAAAGATAGAAATTTTTATGTTCAAAATACTTTATTTTTCCTTTACCGTTGCAGTGAAATCCAACTCATCTCAGTGTGAAAAGCGCCTGGCTCCAGGAAGTGATTAAGAAGACAAGATTGATGGCCTTACAAAGTATCGACTGCATTCCTGCCTACTGCTTCATGCAAGGGAAATAGCCCTCTTCATGGGTGAGTCCGTCTTTTTAATTTTAATACTTTCGTGAAGGAGTTGATTTACCAGATAAAAATTTCTTCTAACCCTTTCATAATTCGTTGGCAATACTTTAGCAGTATGTTTAAGAAACTGAGGAGCTAGTATCAATATTTGGTACCAAAACTCGGCAGCAGTAGCGATTTTTTCTAATTTTTTCAGTGTAAGGATGATTACGAACGATTCCCTGCTGTTACTGTAGAAACGGTGTTGAGTTAGTGTAAAATAGTTATTTTTACTTTATGCTAATATAGGGATAGTTAATGAATGTAATTTTGCAAGGAAAATGGGAGGATCTCAATCTAAAATAAGTAAAAACGAGGAAGCCTTTGCTAATTTATATTTCTAGTTTTCATGAAATTTGATTTAGAGAATTCAGACTTTTTAATTGAAATGTTTCTTGTATTCAACTCAACAATCAGGAAAATTGATTAATTATTGTTTTAGCAAAATCTCTTATTTCCATATTATTGAAATTCCCTATGAAGTTTAACCTTCCTATATACCAAAGCTTTTGTGAGTTGCTTTAGGTCTCTGATAATTATCCTTGGAAATGTTTTGCAACTTGCAGTGATACATATAGTTGTTCCTAGTCATTTGATACAATTTTGGTCAAGATGACTTTTTGGTCTTTCATGTACATTTCATATTGAGTGTTGTGGAAACAATAAAACCTCTATCAAAGGATATGTAATTTAACGTATGTGACAAGTAGTTTTGCGATTCAAGAGTATCCTTAGCTCATTTTTAAAATTTTTAGGTAGCTAAGCTAAAGGCCAACTACCATTGCCAGCTACCAATTACTAGCTGAAACCAACTGAATATTGCTCTAATTGTGTTGACCCCTTTGCTGAATATTTATACCTCAAAATTCATGACTACTCAAATCTCCACCAATTTACCTTTTATAGTTTCAGTCAATAATGGAATATTGGTAGAATTGTAATTGTTTTGTACTATTTTAATTGAAAAATGTAGAGAATGCAGCAGAGGCTAAATTAGTGTATTTATGCACCTAAGGTGACCAGAAAAATCTTTTTTGAGGGATCAGGGCATGAGATAAACTTCTTTCTAATTGGTTTTGAACTTAATTTTGTAGCATCTTTTGCTAATAAAGGTAGTTTTCCCCTTATTGTTTTACTGAGTCTTCCTTATAAATTTGGTTATTGGAGTAACCGGTTTTGCAGATTTTCATTAGCTTATAAATTTCATTACTACTTATGGCATATTTCCACTTTATACCCAATAAATTAGATAAAGTATTCCTTTGTAAACTAATGGAAGCAAATTTAGGAATGCATCTCTAGCTTGAGGTTGGACTTTTAAAGGTATATAACTTTATCGATTTATTAAAGTTATTTTTTCATTGCACAGCAACTGCAGCATTATTATACATACATTCAGCAACTCAAGGGAGATGATAATAATTTGTCATTTACCCAGAATTCTGTAGTACATATATTTCTGATCTCCATAATTACACAGGTGACTGTAATTGTAGGCACTGATTCTGTGACTAATTTAAATAAACTCCAAGCATTGGAACAACTTAATGTCAGGTTTACATATAAGCTAAACAACTTATACCTCAGGAATCCACTCTTTTTTAATGCCCCCAAGAAATGTTGAATGAAAAAACTGGATGTTTCTTGTGTGCAAATGGCTTTAGATATATGATACCTGGGTACATACATCACAAGAAACTGTGATAAATTGTCACTGACGAAGAGCAGCAGAACATATAAAGGGTCTTATTGGGTCAATAGCTTAGGACTTTATCAAATCTAAATCAGTGTTTGAACAAGTAATGTAGCAACCAACTAATTAACCTAAACATGCACTAATTTAAAATTGCTTTGTGATGTTTTCGAAAATAGATTTCTTCTCTAAGTTTTCCCAATATCAGATCATTAGCCAAATTCAATGATAAGAATCCCCAATAGATTTACATCTATTCAGTAACTCTCCCTATTATGCTGGAAACTTATTTAGCCGATGGAAAAGGATCTGCAAAGAACCTGTATGTTTCAATTTTTTATTTATTACAAGGATCCTAATTTTTTGCTTAGAATAATAGAACTATCCGGTTAAAGTCGTGTTTACTTAATTCATTTTTTATTTTTAGGAGTCCAAGTATTTTTTGATGCATAACGTCTAGTTGCTTACGTCAGAATTTTCCCCATTGCTTGCATACCACCGTCAATTCTTAGCGGACGGTTTTATGTAACTTTTGCGGAAACTTAGCCACTCATTTTAATTGCTATAATTCGAAAATGCAATTTATTGCTTGTTATACCTAACTGTTATAGCGAGTTGAATTATTCTGTGTCATAAAATTTTTGATAACTCCTTTTTGCGTTTTACCTTTCAGAACGTTGCACTGCTGGGCACAAGTGAAAATGATTTTAAAACACGGGCAACGTTCTTATTGATTGGTTGCCTGTATTCTAAAATTGTTTGAACTTTGAGTCCAGCAGTGCAATTTTTTGAAGGAGGTAAACTGAAATTATTTGAAATCGAAAATTTTGCAGCCGAAAAAGTAATCTGAGATAAATGACACAAATTAACGATTTGGCCGCCCGCCAAGCGGGTTCGAGGGCTGGTTTGCGGGTCTAAGGGCACCCGCAACACTAAAGTACGGGCTCGAATCCGTTTTTTCCGAAGTTAGGATGAAGAAAAAACTTCCGGTAGGTTTGGCGGACCTCGAAATCGGAAGCGGTCGCGACCGGATTCGAACCCGTGACAGTTAGCGTCGCACCTAGGTGCCTCGACCCACTACGCCAGCCTGTCGAACGATCAAAGTGGCGCAGAATGTTATGCTAGTTCGTCCAAGGCTGTCCTGAGAAGGGTACCGAGCTCCTTATTTTCGTTTAGTTACGATTTATTCTCCTATCAACCATTTAAAATATATTATAATTAGCGATTCATTTTCCATCAACCGATAAATAACTTATTTTCTCGCCACCTCGATCATGTTAAAGCAGCACATAATCTATAGCATACACTCATACAAACGTTATACATTTTATTTATAAAATGACAAAATGACGTTTTTGAAGCGTGAAATTTCCTGAGATGAAACAATGATTATTTCGTTTATAACGTACTTTTACTTAGATAATGAATGATGACAGTACTGTGAGAAGCTCATCGAAATTAGTTCAAATCAATAATTCTTACTTTTGGCCCTTACCAAAAAATGTTTCTTTGTTAGTTATACTGTTGTTAAAATTGTTATTAATACTGTTTCTCATTGTCTGTGATAGACCATGGCTTTATTTATTACCCTTTATTTTTACTTATTCATTTTGAATTCATCCCATATTTGACTTACGAAGATATGGTCACTGAACACTTGAGTCATAAGTTTCAAAATTTCAATTCTATGGCGAAGTAGTGTACCAATCAAATATCTAATTTCTTCATATCACAGGTGTATTTTTTGAATCTGTAAATTTCCTTGATTCATTCTAGGGAAATGCTACTTCCCTTCACCCACCTTTGACTTTTCTCTGCTCAATGTTCTTGAAACACTATTTCTATCAAATTCACTGAAAGGAATTTTGAATAATTTGCATAAATAGTTAGTTATTTAGCATTTAAAATATAATAATGATAACTAGAAAAATATATAAATATTCTTTTCCAATTAATATTAATCAGATATTTTGTGAAGATTAAAGGACTTCTTCGGTTCAGAGTCCTTAGGATATCAGAAAATGAGCCACCTATAAGGATGAGTGTACTAGTTGGCTTCAGGAAAGCAGTCTAAGCCCAGTAACAGTATTCAGCCATCTCTAAGAATTTTTCAAGTAAAATTTTCAAGCAATTCAATTCAATTTCAAGCGAAATTGGTTCCTAAATCTATCTGATATGATAATAGTAGAACTTTGTGCTTACAAGTACTACCATCTGCTCATTACAATTATATTTTTAATATAATATAGAATATAATATAATATTTTGGAACCTCTCCCCTATGGTCCATAATTTCATTCACTATGATTTGTTGAAGCTTAAAATTGAAGAATGTACTCATGCCCCTTTCTTCCTATCTGTATTCATTGTCATTTACTTATCACCCTCTATTTCATACTTGATTTTTTGATGGCATTCTTATGGCCACAATAGAATGGTTTTGTATTATGTGGCAGAAAACACCATAATCATGGTGATATGTAATGTTTGGGTGGTGACATTGTCAAGTAAAGGCAATATTTTGAATCTAATTTTGTACTTATGACAACATCATTCAGCATCTGCATGAGAAAATAGGATGTGAAATGCATCAGAAAAAAGTTTACTACTATACTGTAGATGTTACCATTTTTCATTCCAGAGCAAACTACTCAGAACTTAGAAAGATATCACTGCAGTTCTAACACTGTTTCTTAGGACGGCAAATATTTTTTAGGGTTTACATACCTAAACGTTATTTCTTTCTCCTTTTTCATGTTTCTTTGAAACATTAAATGATATCCTCTATGTCTGTTTTTGAATATCAGATTCACAGTTGTTAAAGTGACTATACCCTGGACAATGAAGACTGAGAGAAAGTTTTATCTGTAGATTTCCATCAGTAATACCATAATCAGTCTCTGTTGAAGATAGATTTCATTTAAATGAAATTTCATGTAAATTTATTTTGATGTTCATAATCCTTTTTTCCTTGTAATTGTAGTGAGATCCAGCTCATCTATATCAGTTTGATGGAAGCACCTGGCTCTTGGTGGTGATTAAGAAGACAAGGATGATTGCCCTCAAAAGGATCGACTGCATACCTTTGTAATGCATTCATTAAGGAACGTAGTCCTCTTTCAGGGTGAGTGCAATATTTATTTAATATTTTCATAAAGGAATTGATTTACCTTTAACAGTGTGTGTTAAAGAAATCAAGGATTGAGTGTAATAGCTTAAAATGTTCTGGAGACATAGCTCGGTTAGATCTTTCACAATTTTGAGTTAATAGTTAGTCATCAATGGATAATATTGTTTGTCAGTAGAGTTTTTTTTGGATCATTTCAGTAGAAGGGTGGTTTAATTGTATAATTCCCTGCTGTTAGTGTAGATTGGGCATTCTATTACATCGATGGATTGTTGTTACCTTTACTTTATACTATTATAGGGCAAGTCAATGAATGAAATTGTTTAGGAGAATGGGAATCAATCAAAAATAATTAGAAAAGAGGAAGTCATTGCTCATTTACATTTCTAGCTAATGTGAAAATTGATTTAGAGAATCGATATCTCATTAATTGAAAAGTTTACTGTATTCAATTCAAAAACAAGGAAAATAAACTAATAGTTTAGCAGAATCTCTTCTCTCAATATCTTTGAATTTTATACATATCATATACCAAGTTTTGTTCTTATTTCAAGGAAAGTATTACTGAAATCCTTTTTGAAATTTAATTCACCATCCATAACAACCATTCTGCCCTCCTTATGACTAGCTTTAGCTAAGCACTCTGAGAAGCAAAACTTTGCATTTGTTTATTCTACATGGGTTTTGTAGAATTATCATTGGAATTTGTCGTTATTTATTTTCAATATTTTTGAAAACATTGATGTGGGCACAATTAAATTTAACAGTTCATCAATAGTTGTGCATTCTTTCAGGAAGTAAGAATATATTGATGAACAGTTTAATAGACTGCATTTAATTAGGAAGTAAACTCTCACTTCTATAGGTGTCATTTTAGCGATATTATGTCTATTGAGCAACAAAAGCCTTTCAATTCATCGGTTATTTTGAGTCTTTGAATACTTTTCTTGGAGATGGTTTGGAACTTGCAGTGATACATTTAGTTCTTTATATGATTTGTTTTATACAATTTTCGGTAGAGATGAGTGAATTCTCTTTGTTCTTGGATTTCTCTTTTGATATTAAGTATTGTGAAAACAGTGAAACCTCTCCTTAAAGCATATGGAATTTAACATTGTAACAATAAGCTTTGCCAATCAAGACTAGCTCCTAGCTACTTCTATATTTTTTCTATGAAACCCTTTATAAGCCAAATCAAAATTGCATTGACCCTCAAAGTTCATAGTTACTAGCTTCTGTACTAATTTACCTTTTTAATTTCAAGCCATAATTAAATTTAGGTAGAACTGTTATTTCTTATTGCAAATTTTATTGAAAAATAAAGACAATGTAGCAGAGGGTAAATGAATATATATTCCAAGTGCCTAACATGATCGGAAAAATATTTTTCAAGGAATTGGGGCACTAGAACTTCTGATTGGTGGTGAACTTTATTTCATAGAATCTTCCTCTATTTAAGGCAATTTTCCCGAAATAAAATTATGAGAGTAACTCAGTTACTGGTTGTAGATGTGGTTTAATTTATTATTTGATGATAATCATTAAAAAAAATGATAGCATATTAGCATTAGAAGCAAGTTTCACTGTTTCCACAATAGCTTATATTATTTCAGTTTTATCATTCAGAGCAAATTTTCAATTTTTCTTGAAAAGGAATCACTGCGGTGCCAAAACATGTTTAAGAGCAGAGAACTTTTAGGGTTTTTAGGCTAAAGCTTCACTCCTTCCTCCCTTTCAAAGTTTCATTAAGATGTGTGATGACTTCCTCTTTGTTTTGAATATCATGTTCAGAGGCTGTGAAATAGGTTTGCTTGCAAGTTTTGATGAACTAGTTAAAGAGAGTGAATAATTTCTTTGTTGGGGGGCAGTATTATCACAGGAATGCCCCCTAACAAAGAAATTATTCACTCTACTTTTCACAGGAATGCCCTTCCACGCTTTCTTTCCATGTCACATTCTAATCAGTCAAGTATTCCTCCACAGAATTTTATCATGAGCTGATAATTCTGCCCTTTGAATTTCTAGCATGTTAGGTGTAGTTTACTTTTGGACTTCCAGTTTACTGCTTCTTTTGCTAAAATTTGAAATCTAATGTTCTTATATCCCAGCTTTGATTGCATAGTTTTTTTTCCTTGATTTTGGACTACAAAAATTGCTGAATTATCATCTGGATAATACTGCTCTTTGATTACTTTTACTTTTGTTGATTACTTTTGGACTTCCAGTTTATTGCTTATTTTGCTAAATTCAACTTCAAATTTCTCAACTTTGATTGGACATAAAAAAATTGCTGAGCATTCATTTTAATTCATCTGCAAGTGCTTCTAATTGCCAAAATTTAAGTCACTGTGACAGTTCAATCAATTACTGCTGATCTAGTTCATTGCATTTTGTATCAATTTAAGTGATTTGCTTCTCTTGTATAAGTCCACCATAGAATTGCAAGAAATAATCCAAAGAACTTTTTCTAGTAGCTTCTGGAAATTTCAGAAAAATATTGCCTTCTGCAACTATACAAGGACCTTTTGCGCCTTGAGCATATGCAACCCGCAACGCAACCCCTGCGCCTTGATTGTATGCAACCCGCAAAGCAGCTACTAGTAGTGAAAAATTACTCTAAGTCCCCAAGGTCATTCAGCTGGTTAAAAAATAACATGTTTTTTCTCTTTTTATATCTTTATTGCACTTTAACAATATACATTCCATTTTCAGATAATTTTCTGCCTTCTGTACTCATACTCTCAGTGGGTAGTGCTACTTCAATGGCTGTATTCAGAATAACTTAGAATTATTTTGAATACAGCCATTGAAGCAGCACTACCCACTGAGAGTGCAAGTACAGGTAGCAGAAATGGTCCAGATAGATGCTGCAAAAGGAGAAAACAAATGACACGTCAAAATCTTCGAGATAGGTTCGGCCAGTCCGGCTCTTCCAATACCAGGAACTTTTGAGGGTTGGGGCCAGGAAAGGTTTTAGAGTGGAGTTTGAAAAGACCCTCCCTCTGCAATTTTCTTCATTCAGCACTGTAATAAATGTACACTTGGAAATTTTGCAATAAAAATCGCATTTAAAATTACTTGTTCGAAATTTTCATTTCTCCCTCCTGCTGATGGCAACAGTGAAACATATCTTTGAGAAATGTCAATTTTCATACTTTAGCGAATTCAATGAAGGGAAGCAATATTATTATATTCGAGTTAAATTTTGATTTCAAAAAAATCTGCAAATGAAAATTGTCCAACATGAATTGCCAATTTTTACAATTTTAAGGTGGTGAAAAATCGATTTCTACATAAAAAGAGAATTTTCTGTGGTAAGATAACATCTTAAATACTCGTTTAAATTTGAAATTGAAAACATCAGGCAATTTTCATATACAAAGAATTTTTGCAATTTTCCGATAATGAAAAATAGTGTTCCAGATTAAGGAAACATTTCTATGGCAAGATTAATTAAATGCAAATACTCGTCTAAATTTTCCACCCACTAATTATGTCAAAAATTTTAAACCTTGCCCAGGTGCAAATAATTGAAAATCATGATTAAAATGAAATTATTCACAAAAAGCTTCCTTTGCATTGAAATATAGTAGAATTGATGCAAATGATGAATATGACAGCAAATTTTGAATTCTGAAATACTGCATTGAATTCTGAACGATAAATTAGAAAGATCTCCAGCAAAGGTTATTGATTAGATTTTTAATTGAAAGGTGTCCGGCGAGACAAAAAAGTTTAAACAACTTAGTAAATTTTAAGTTAAAGAGTTGAGAAACTCACGAGGGTCAAAGTAGCGGACTCGTTTAAATACAAACCCACATCTATGAAACTTATCGGAAAGTAATACCAAAGTATTGGAAAAGTTTAAAACGTGAACTCAAAATTGAAAGTCTGAATGAATAAACTGATTAAGAAAATTTTAAATTCCACGATATCACGAACGGACCACAACTTAAATCGTGTAGAGAATACAGGAGAGTTATTGAAAATAACTAACTGGAGAGTTTAATAACCTATTCGAGCAACATGTACTACCTAGATTGAAAATAAAATCAGAATATCTCTCGCCAATATCAAAGTCATCAGCCGAAATTTTACGTAGCAAACGTTTTCAAACACTTCTTGTTCACATTTCGAGTCAAATCACGAAATTTAGACAATCCGAGAGCTTTAGTAACCTTTGACGT
The DNA here is from genome assembly GCA_036926295.1 of Pachydiplax longipennis. Classification (NCBI taxonomy): domain Eukaryota; kingdom Metazoa; phylum Arthropoda; class Insecta; order Odonata; family Libellulidae; genus Pachydiplax; species Pachydiplax longipennis. The sequence continues at coordinate 21,693,341 of JAVFKF010000026.1, read as the reverse complement.
CACTGTCGCAGAAGGCATGTCCTAAATTGGGTAACCGGAAGATGATTCTGATCAAGAGGCTCAAATATCTTCTTCACGAAATTTACCTTTGCTTTGCGATCCCTTCACATAGTAAAATAACGTTTATGACAAGAACTGAAAACTTACGTTGGATTTGACATTACATTTAGAATTCCCGTCTGGTATGACTAGAGTGGTTCCATCTCTACTTCTGACCTAAGCAAGCCTTACGGTGTCATTCGCATTAGAATTTATCCTCGAAAAAAATATTGGTCCTTAAATCAAGTTCGATTTCGACGTAACTAGGCGAATTTAAATCAATTTAACTGTAAAGGTTTATTAAATTTCATCCAAGAGTGGTGAGATTTCCGAGATAAACTTTTTATTCCCTAAATATAAATGGACCCTTTTAAACGAACCCAAGTAGTGAAAACACGTTATCATATTAAAACTAAACCGCATGATAACAAGGAAGGGATCACCATTCAAATTTAGTATTTTAACAAATATAACCTTAAAAGCCAATTCCAACAGAAGCAATCTAGCGCGGTTAGCTTTAATCAATGACTTCAAGCAGCATTTTCTGTAATAAGCTAGTTAAAGCATGAATCAACTCCAAAATACTAGTTTTGAACAATTCTTTTATGCTACGATGGCCAGATTCCTTTAAAATCCGAAATTTAATGAGTATGATTCGGCCGTGAAAAAAATGCATCGCACTGCGAAAAAGTAATCGACACAGCTTACCAGGATTCTAATGGGAATGTATGCATTTATCCTTACTTCAAACTAGCGATTAATTTCGAGTCAAATTGAACTTAACACCTAACTCGGGGGAAATTCCGAATTCGGTCAAAGCAGGACACCTAAAGTATACTCGTATAAGCACATAATTGACCACGTGAAAGAATTTTTTTAATCACAGAAATAACTATTGCTGGATATATTTCGCTTATAATTTACGTACAAGAAACTATGAAGAAATAATACAGAACTTACCACGTGCATCGGGTCCGACTCCATTTGACAAGGTGGTGGTGAGGGATAACAGGACGAAGCATCTTGGGTTCGAGTTTGGTAGACATCCAGCGTCGTGAGGAAGCGTGCACCTAGCCCAAACTTGTCAGCAATAAGAGAAAAAAATTTCGTGTAATCTTTGTCAATGGAAAATCTCTATAGCAAAACCATGATACTAATCTCTAGAGTGACTTTAATCTTAATAAACTCAATGATATGCTTTGAGCATATTAGCCAAAGTAAAGCAAGAAAGTCCAAAAAAAATAATCTCACACAACACGTATTGTATTATATGAACTGTACTTACCTAAAGACTATGAAGATTCAATCAGACTTCTTTCGGAATTCAGCTGGAAGCACGTCATCTACGGTAACCGCTGTTACAAACCTCTTGAATTAGACAGCTCAGGTCAGCAACTGGCTCGAGAAAAGGACGAACTAGTAGGCATACCTGCCTTATATAACGTTAGGGAGATGGTACCATGGGTAAAAAAGACAAACGAAATCCATTGATAATGAAATATATTTTGATTTAATTGAAATTCGAGGAAAAATACAACCTTTTCAAATATTTAAGCAGTAAAATTATTGAAGATGTCACAACGCATTTGCGTGATTACAAGTTATTCGTCGCTTGCAAATTGTCTTTTCCTAATTTTTAATAGCTCAATTTTATACTAAAATATTTATTTACAACCGTATAGGTAATTTATTTAGTTCGTCTAAATTATATTGTTGTGAAATTATAGCCACCTAATTCTTAATCTATGCACACGAATAAACGGTAGTGAAAATTTTAATGAAAAATAAATCGAATGCTATGAAATTACAATGAAAGGCGGCGCTCGAATTCGCCGGTACGACACAAGGGACGAAATTTAAAATGTGTAAAATCTTGTAATGTTAGTAAATTTTTTGCGAGGGGATAATTTGGATAACGAAAACAATTTTACTCCATACTTTTGAAGAAGAGTGAGATTCGGGCATTATTAAGGAAATATTTCATCCCTTAATATTAAGGGCTGCGTCCGAGATGATAGCTTACTGTTGGGCTTAGCAGTACATATATGTAATAAAACTTCAATGCTTCCATATTAAGTAAAATACGTCGATTCATTGTTGCTTTTAATAAAGTTACCTTTTTGTTCGAGATATTATTTACTCTCCGGTCAGTTAAAGGTTACATTTTCTATGGAACCCAATTATAACTCATTTATATGATTTTTTCCTTTGTAATTAAAAAACCCTCGATCTGATTGTGCCCCGGTCTTCTGATAGTTCAAATCTACATTTTTCTCATCCTTAATGTCACAAATGACGCAGTCCGTATTCATACTGCATATGCTCAGTCGGGGAAATCCCTGACCAAAGATTTTCTTCAATGCGGTAGATGAAGTATCACGAATCTTCACTTTCATATAGTGTCTGTTCGAGTTCAGGTCTAAGATAATGGAGACCTAGCTTCTGTAAAGGTCATTTACGTAAGATGAGTTTTCAAAATTTTGAACATTGATGAAATATTTTTGGACTTTTGGAACAGGATTTAGCCATAAATAAAACTTATTTTTTAAATAAACTGCAAATCAAGAGCGATATAAACTCGCTGTTGGAAGAATGAAACAGAAAGAGTATTAATAAATCACCTCATATATATCAACTTTAGTTTTCGGTGTTGAATGGTTGAGTGCCTCATAACCTTCTATCATTTCTAATACTACCTTCCTTCTATGAAGAGAATCTGTTAAAAATCAATCAAATTCAGTTAAAAATATCAACATTCAGTTAAAAATCATAAAGATTTAATTTCCTAGGAGGGAAAATTAATTGAGAATTCTTTTCTTCATCCTCATCAAAGTCATCCTTAAGAGAGAGATAAAGAGTAAGAATATACAGGCATTGCTTTTCTGTCCTTAATTTCTAACAAAGCATATTCTGTACTTTAACTCTGTTCGACAACATTTTTTCAACTATCATTTTTTATGACATATAAGCTGCCTTCATTTCAGTGGGGTATATGCAAGAAAAATTGTTTTACTATTCCAGGTAAAAGTGCTATTTTGTTTTGATTAGTTGTGATAGAATATGATCACGTTTGTTTGGTATCTAGCTCACATCTCTATCAATATTAGATGTAAGCAAAATGATAATCATATGCAATCATAGGAATGAGCTTCATGATAATAAACACAACTATAATATTCTTTGATTGAATAATGAATAATAAGCAATTAGTAAGTAATATAACAGAGTTAATAGTAAGTAATTATAACAGATTCAAAATAGGTAGTACTGAATATCTGGGGTAAAAATAGCATTCAGCATTTAAGGTAAACTAGTAGAGGTTGAACCTTTACATATAAGATGCAGAGTGACGTTTTTTAGCTTTAATTTTGGAAATAAAGTGCACATTATATGCCTACAAATACATTAATTAATATAGCGCAAATATCTCATAGAATATTTTGAGATATTTGCCCTATAACCGCCAAGTTGTTTTATCTTTATTACCATGAAATATTTTAAATGCAATCAAAGTAATATATTATTAAGTATATTTTATAGGTATCAAAAGCTAATGTCTATATATATTTCATACCTACGATGAGAATCAAAAATGGGAATTCATTAACATAAGGCTCATTTTGCTATCCAGGAGGCCACCTATAACTTTTTCCAGCTTTTTGTACGATATTACACCACTGCATAGCTATTTTCCTGAATACTCTAGAAAAATATGTTGAATTTTTATTAGTCAAGTGAATACTCTTTTGTCTTTAGGGCATTAAACACTCTATTGCTGATTACCCATAACAATATTTAGTTCAAAGTAAGGGGGCAGCATGCAATGAAATTGCAGGAATTGTTAATAATGAAACAGAATGTAAGGGAAAGATACTTATAACTGTTGGGAGCCTCGGATAGTCAAGAAAGTTGCACATTTAATTTTGGAGAAAGCAGTCCAGGGTTTGCAGGAGCCAAAATGACCTAAGCAGTCAAAGTACTTTTAACAATAATACTACCACAGAGCTGCTGAATACAATTATGATTTTATGCAGCACAATAGTGCCTCATCAAGAGGGGTATTGTGTTACCAAAATCATTCTTCGAAAATTTCATTATAATGATTTAATATTATTTAAAAGCTTAAGTAAGTATTACTTGTATCCAGTAAGAAAGTAATGAATTTTCTAATGTAATCTTGAAGGTTGTTTTCTTTTTAAATTTGGGGCTGCTTGAATTGCACCTCTTACCTATGCAGTAACCCTTCTTTATATTTTACTTTTATATATCCTTATAAATGGCACATAAACAGATCACATAAATGTGAGTACTAATGGATTTTCAGTCAAAGAATAATACTTATTAGCTGCTAAAATTCAAACCACAGGCATACATAGCAAATGAATAAATACCAGTATCCTCATCTAAACACATTTTCATTTATTAGAACAAGTAAATTTTTAATTGACAAATATATTCATATTTAATGAAAAATAATCAAGAAAGCGATAATGACAGAGTTTCAATATGATATGACTGAAATGATCTAAAATATAACCTTGTTGATCACCCACATAAACTGCATCTGTAATATTTGTTTTCATATAACCGTATGTATATTGAATATTACTGATGATTTATGAAGTTCTAAACAAACTAAATAATTCAGGCATCAACTACATGACAAACACAAGGAGCACCATGATCATTTTCACTGAGAGATTCTAATATATGATCATCAAAAGATGAATTACAAAATTAAAATCCCAGTGATTAATCCAAAATTGGTGTCTATAACTCAATCCAAATGACATTCAAATCAGGAAAATGCTCAGGCTTTGATTCTCAAACAATTTTCCAAATCCATTATCACAGGAATATTAAATATTTTGTATTGTAGAATAAAGACACAATACTGTATGGTAATTCAAATACAACATTGAAAAATAATGCACTAAGTGATGAAAATAAAGAAAGAAAATGTTGTAGTAGATTAAAATCACTTATATTCAATTTATCTTCTTATATATTTTCCAAAACAGACTCAAGACATTTTTGTCATAGTACACATTTTTAAAAAATTTATACACTGATGTTAGAAAAAGTAAACCATATAATTTGGTCTTGTGGAATCAATATCATTAATACTTTAAGGTACGTGCAGTATTCACATAGTTTTTGAGTTTCATAATTCACCTTTGAATTTTTATTCTACAAAAACTTCCTAATTTACATAATTTAGTTAAGTATACACGATTCATAAGTAGGTACCATGTATTTAATATTGATGAAGGCATCTTCACCACCATATCTCTCTAATATCTCTAAAGTTTCTTGAATTAAATCTCCAACATTTTCTCTCTTTCGCTGACCATAATCTATCCCATCCCCTGAATTGACTGAAAAGGAAAAATTAAAAATGACATCTCAAGTCAAAAGATAGTAAAATATGAGAGGCTTAGGGGAAAGTAAAATACAATTAAGTATGTTTTCAAAGTATAACTGTAGAAATTGATTTTTACTGCTACTGAAACTACTACTTAATTCTACTTTAAGTTGATTTCTCATTGTTGTGTTTATAATCATAAACTGTTTGTGATGCAGATGAGTAACTTGAAATTACCACTTCCTTAACTCATGACAGAGATGAAATTAATGATTCGAAAATTTCTGAATATAAAGGGAAAATACTTACATAATTTACCTTGGTGTATGCTTTAACAATAAATAAAGGTTCAAATATTTACAAATGATAGATAATTTGATAAGTTAAGCATCCATTCATTATAATTTGTACAAGGGTCTTTTCTTTGGAAACTTTTAAAATATTACATAAGTTCTCACTCCATAAATCAAAGTGTAATGAAAAATGAGAAGACAAACAGTAAACTAGTGTTAACAGAGTTTGATCTAACAGAACTGATAAATATACAAAATATACCCAAATAGAAGGCAGACGATTAAAGAGATACTTCCAAAAACATAAGTCATAAAGTGAGAAAACTGGTCCTTAATTGCCTGAATTTTCATAAAAATAAGGGTCTAAGTAATTCTCAATTTCTATCATCTCAATGATCTAGATGTATTTATTTATGTTTGAAAATGAGGGAATTATATTTCTGAAAACTCATGAAAAATTTAATCCAAATGGTAATTTTAGTAAAAGTCATTTTCATTTCACTAGAAACTGATAACTGTTACTTGAAGTCAGTTATTATTGAGAGAAAATGTGAATGTTATTCAATCAGAGATGATATATCCGCCTCTTACCTATAGTAATTTATATAGGAAATTCCTCTAAAAAATATAACGAGCAATAACTTATGCTTAAAATAACTTTTCTATTAACTGAAGTACTGTAAAAACTTAGATGTTCTAATACTGATAGAAAGCCTTTAGTTCCCTCATTTAGAATAACCTTACCAGAAATAAAATAAAAAAGAATCAATTTCTGATCCCCAAATAAGATATAGATTAATAATAAGATTTATTGATAAAATATTGAAATTTCATTTGATAAAAAATTTCTTCTTATAATTCAATCAACTAGAAGTTACAAGAAAAATTCATACATTCTGCCTCTTCTTATTTTGCAGAACAGAACTTTATCTAAAGAGGGAGTAAAAAATAACCAGAACTGCTTACATTACTGTAGAGATAGAATACTCTAAGTAAAATATCTATGAAATTATCAAGAGAATGATTATGGTTTGTGGAAATTAATAGAATTTTCATGATATATCTTTGCAATCAACATTTACTTATGATGAAAATTTCTTACCATTTTTATTCTTGAAAAGATTAAACATTGGAAGAATCTGTCGGTAATAAGGCACCAAAGCAACTCCCACCATATCCGCTGACATCACTAAGTGCTGGATCACTTTTAAAGTGGTGCAAACTATCTCCGGGTTTCTCGTATTTAAGGCATCTTAATTAAAAAAATAGGATTTTAGAATGTTGATGGGATATTTACCCACTAATTTTAAATAGCTAAGGAAATAAAATTACTTTTTATTGGAATTACTAATTGTGGTATAACCGGCAATATTTTTGACCCTCCACTTTGTAACATATCATGTATTCCTTGTCTGGCAAAGAACTGATATGGATGAGCAGTTTCACACAATCCATCAAAAAATAGCGGTAAATAATGGTGGTAATCAAGCTTATCTATATCAACCTGAAATAGATAATGTATTAATTATTAACATTCGCTCAAGAATTCTGAATTTAAAATAATAAATATTAAATAATAACAGAAAGTTTTAAAAGTAACGAAATACCAAAACGTACCTTCCATCCAATTTTGTGTCCATACGTATCAAACTCCAACGCGATAGGAAAATCACCTCTAACATAAAATTTTCTAAAAGTAGTTGGTTTAACAGGTCTTTGTTTCGTAGAACCTACTTTTGGTGGCCCTTCTACTATGACATTTTTCTGATAAGCTTGTATTGTAAATGCTGGCACAACTCTTACGGGCGTTTTTTTCGCTCTAGCTGTAGGCATATCCTTGGTATATTCTCGATCGGAATTAAACTTAATTTACTTCTTTCAATGACCAACTCCCGTAAAATTTCAGTAAATATCACGTATTTACCCATACAACACAAACATACATCCCTCCACCATCTTAATTTACGTTTTCGTTGCTAAGCGACACGTATGAGAACTTTTACAATCAAGAAACTACTATCCGCGAATTCCATTGAAAACAAAGCGGAGGTTCAAGTAAAGTGGGTGATACTGTGAAAGTAATGCTGCAGTTTGTTACGAAAATAACTTATGAATAGTTATGGGCAAGAGGGGGTCATCTGTCCCCGATCGCAGCTTCTGGGAGGCACTGAAATAAGGGCGCAAACTCATCATAGTTGATGTAAGAGTAACTGTCGGAAGATATTCAAAGAATGAACCTTTTTTCCTTCGAGTAGACTCTGTAACTTTGAAATATTTTTGGGTCCTAATAAAACAGTTTGAACTGGTTTTTGACTCACTCTCTGAAGTGGTGAAATATTCTGAAAAGGTTTATTTTGAAATCGCCGAATAGGGGCTGCATACTCATTCTTATGCTATAAAACGATATGATATCTAATAATGATAAATTCCCTTCACTTATCCAGAGTTTATAATTCAATCTGTAATTCTCTCGTTCTCCTAGGTCACTGGATTGAATATGCATATAATGTAATGTCCCAGAGTTTGTAAAAATGCTTCAAACTACTAATTTTGCTACAGAAACTTCCATATATATCAAGTTTTACTCCAACTTCATCATTTTCGGCACTTGTTATTTGTTGCATATTAAACGATAAGGCCAAGAATTAAACATACCATAGAACTTTAAGAAAATTCATTTGCTTTAAACAAAGAATAATACTCTTACTGGCTGCCAATTATGACTTTTTTCCCTTAAAAGAAGTGTCAGTGAGGTTACTTACTTATAATAGTATTTAAGTATACTCTCAAATTTTACTCGTGATGGCAAGCATATTTTTTAATTCCATAGGAATATTTTGAGCACTGATTTTCAAAATTGCTGATGAAATCTCAAAAACTCATATATGAAGCAACTAAGAGAAATGTTTCATTTAAAATTTAAATTACATTGTTGAAACTTTCGAATATGTTAACATTCTACTCTGACAACATAGAGATACAAGATGCTTGAATGCAATTCCTTAAAAGATCTTGATGTAGGCGTTAAGTGGCATGTAATAAAAAAACCCTTTAAAATAACTAAACTAAAGAGTTGAGAGAAAAGGTATCACTAAGGTTCAGGTGAACCTAGTTAAAATGAAATACATGTTGATATTTGGTAAAGTTATTTATACTGAGTTGATCAATATTTCAAATTTAGTTATGAAGAATTCATTTTACTTTTAAGCAGTGAATGTCCTGTTACCTTGAAGATATTCTACTGTTGGCAGCATATTGAATCATCCTTCAGAAGTCATGGAAAATATTTGAGAAGTATTTGAAGAAAGTTTCACTATTTAAAACCTTACTTTATGGTGCCTTAGTCACTTCTTTATTGTGAATCTTATAGTGTCTTGAGGTGAAGAAATGTCTTTGTTGTGTGTAAAGTGAATGGTTTGTGGTTCTACGTCCACCTTAAGACTCTAGAACCATCGTAATCTGCATGCTGGCATAGGATGGATAATATGGAACAGTAAGTTGTTGAGTCAAACATCAGATTCTATTTCCCAATATTCACTTTCAAGTATGTTTCAAAATAAAGAAATGAGAACTTTTCTTTCCACATATTTTTCTTATACTGTGAAATGCCCTAATAAATGGTTGTTAGTATGATACCTTGATGTTATTCAGCAACTTAGGGTTCAGTCCCCTTAAGAGAGGTAATTACTGTCTGCTAATAATATTTAACCTCAAACAATTTTATTTATTAAGTATGGCTTTGTCTGAGTTTTTTACTGTTACCAACCCTAAGGATAAGTGAATGGGGAAAAGTAACTAATTGCAGGAACACAAATCTCTCTGAAGATGAAGGATAAGAAGCAGAGGTTGGATTCATCTAGTTTTTGCTAGCCTCTCTTAGGAATTCACCAAGTATTTTTTTTTTAGCTGCTCCTCATGATAATACTCATAAAGGCAAGTCAGAGTAAGTAAGGGTCCACTGAAGACCATTACTGAAAGAAGATGAGGCGTAAGCAATTGCTTGAGGAAAAAAGGATGAAAATCACTTAATCATCTGGTTATGAATCCTTAACCATGTGTTCTCTCACTATCCATGGATCTCACAGCTCTTGACTAACATGAAAAGTTATTTTCTCTTAATTCTCTGGTTTTTAATTCAGCCTAGCATCTATTTTAAGTCATAAAAAGTGAACCTTTAAATTATTTTATTCATTAATTCAGTATATGGTCAAAAATTAGAATCCATGAGGTATAGATAAACACTCTAAGGTAAAATTGAATAACTGGATAATGATTCACTTTGGAACTTGTGTTGGAATTTTTCTCAATGGTGTTTCTTCTCAAAATTTTAAAATTCTGAGAAATAAAGCATTTTTTTCATCTGGAATCATTCCTCAACATCATGATGTCTTATAGATCAGAACCAAATAGAATTACTTTTGAATCAATACTACATGATTACCCTTACATGATTGTAGTGCGCACCAACACTTTCCCTAGTTTTCCACCATTTCCTTGTACAACAGTTATCATGATGGTGAGTATTGCAAGGTTTATGTGTTATTCCCAAGCATTGGCAGAGGTTTTCCTGTTCTTAGTTCTCAGTTTTGGGCAATCAATGTGTTTGTGTTGTAGTACTACTTTAGTTATTTTCATCCCATTGGATGCCCTCTACATGACAAGATTATCATTTTATTGCAAAAATCTCCAAGATTAGTTTAAAATAATAAATGGATTTCTTATAAAACTTTGTTTTCTTTGTAAAAGCATTAAATTTTTTTTTGGAAACTCAGAATTAAAAAAAAAAATGTTTTACTTCTCCCATACTTTGGCAAGTCTTAAAAAGTCTTATTTTCTGCTAATTTTAGCTAATTCTGCTGTAACTCAACTCATTTTATATTTATTTTGAAACAATCTAGATTCAGCTTATGCAGAGAATTTTGTATATTTTATATCTACATGAAGTCAAGCTTAATTTTAAAATGAAATATTTACAAAAAGCTGTCCTAATTTCGGTTCTAAACAAATAATGGTTTACGGAATCTATGAATTCAGCTGGAATTCTTTGTATATTCATTGAATATATAAATCCAGGAATAATATATGGATTCAGTTGAACACTAAATAAAGAAAGAGAGATGCATTCATCATTCCATTTTATGCATGTAAACCATACACCACTTTTTGGCTTTACAAAGCACTAAAAATATACATCCTCCAATATATTTGTATATTTATAGTATGTACATAACTATTTATATTTAATACATGGTAAAATGAAATCCAAATATTTACCATGTACAAGGGGAGAGCAAGTAGCTTTCTCAGCAGCATGGATCAAAGATACCTCGCTGTGGAAAACTTTTTCTTGCCAATAATCCTCATTAGATCTGAACGCATAGAATGGAGAAAACTCTCATTCCTTGAACATATATTTACAAGAATGTACCATATTTAAAATGACTCACAAAGGAGTTTACAATAATTATCATTATTGCTAGTAAGAGCATGACTCAGCATTACATCAAAAACACAAATAAATAAAAATATTTCAGGACAGCACTGAAGATTTTTCTAAGGAACATATTTTTTTTGATTTGGTAAATATGTATTACTATCAAGCATTAGATAGTTCAACAAAGGTATGAGACATTGCTGTCAAAATAGTTAATTAAGATGCACTTTCCCAAAGGAGAATTTGGTATTGGAATAAAGCATCATTACATATATTTTTAAAACACAATAGTCATTGAACAACATAATAGAAGCAATCATTCTTCCATTTTTGAATCAACTATACTTTGAAAATAGCTACTCTTTAAAATTAATATTATAAACATTTTTGAATAATTGCACTGTATCTATTCAAAGTAAAATTTGAAATCATGCATTTTCTTTACTTATTCTTTGGTGATTTCAGTTTTCAATCTATACATTAAACATTGAAGGATACATAGTATAGAGGGTTTGTTGATTTTGATATATTAATAGATAGAAGTCATACTATTCTTGCTACAATTTAAGAGGGATTTGAAATTTGTAGAAAAGAGGCATGAATTGTCCAGATTAGTAAAGCCATGACAGACAAACTAACCATTTTTGAGCATCCTTATCAATGACGGTGTATTTTCAGTACCACATCACCTTATCAGAAATTACACTCACATGACATGCATACATAGCTTCTTACATACCACATACTTAATACTCAATTTACATTAAAAACGATTGTCTAGACTGCGCTTGAGCCCATAGGGCCATGGGCTTAAGAGTTTTCTTATATTTTTACAAATCTATATGAATTGTAAATGTGGTAAATTATAACATTCATTAATGTTAGTAGGTACACATATACTATATTTCCACTTTCTCTTATACCAGAAATTTCATAAGAAAGTTTTAGTCAACTTGTTACATTAGCTTACTCTTTCGATGAAATGAAGTTAATGAGATTTATCAATACTGGCTTGGAAATCATTTTGTGCACAATTATCCCCCAAAAGAGTAACATTTCCTCATATAAGATTATCATATTATCAACCATTCAATCATTCCCTTACAATTTTACACCTAAAGCATAACCTTACAATAGAAACCTTACATAGAAAAACTGTGCGTTTTGAAGATGTTCTCCTCTCATTTCAATAGATTCGATTGTCAACTAATGTACAAACCTGATTCCCAAAGTTTTGTATCCATATTTGATATTCTCTTGCGCATGATGAAGTCAATAACTGAATGCCATTTTTATGTAGAAAAAATAAATGTTACTTATTCAAAGCTCACGATACGTTATTAATTCTCTATATGCAAATATTTTAGGCCGCTCCTCTCAAAACTCTCTCCAACTCTGCATTAGAAATAAATGGAAACATTTACCTCTTTTATGTTGCAGCATTGTAACTTTCTAAAATACTATTCCTTAAAACAGCATCAATACAATCAGTAAATACACTTAGCCAATACGTCAATGTTTGTGTTTGGCACCTTCGATTATTTATGATTTGAATGTGATTATGTGGAAAAAAATGATAAAACAAGAATTAACAATGAATAAATTACACACAAATTAGATGCACATGGAAGTAGAATTCACAGCACTTCTTATGTATTATGATATAGACAAAATGAGGTAATGATGAACTAGATGCATAAGAATTGCAGGCTTTGATTGTTATGGAACAATTGATGCACTTACTATAAAGGTACAGATAGTGGCGTATGCAATGGGGAGGGATTAGGGGACTGAATCCCCTCCTGAAAATTTGAAATGAACTAAAATTAAAATCACCGCATTTCAAAAATCTTATTATAAGATACTCATAACTTTTCAACAAGAATAAATTAGATAAATATATAATTTATCTTATTCACGTTCAAAAATTCATAAAATCTAAGATTTAAAGTTAATGTACTTGAAATATTTCTAATGAATAATTATTATTGGCTGAATGTACTGAATGCATTTATTTAATCCGTGATTGCAACTTTCTTACAACTCACTTTTTGTGTTAAGCCTCCTAGATCATTTTCTAATATCATCATAACCATTAAATACAAATCAAAACAATGTCCCCAAATATTTTTCTTTGTACATCATTGGGCACACACATGCCAAATTAAATAAACTTTTAATTTTAGGAAAGATTAAAAAACAAATGTGATACATTAGTTGAGAAATTACCCTAGTATTTTTATATGGAGAATATGAATGATTGATTCTTCATGATACAAATTACATAGGTAATATAAAAGAGGAGAGTATGGCTATAATTTAGAAGAATTCTTGCAAACTTTAAGATTTCCAATTGAGTTCCAAATCATGCCATAAGTTTTCGAGCTACAATTATGCATTTTAATCCCAAAAATAAGACAATTAAGGTTTTCCTATATAGATTATAAAATTTTGAATAAAATGGAACATGAGAAGGTAAGCTTGGCTGATGAGCATTTTTGTAGAAATTTTTTGAGATGAACATGATTTTAATGAAAAATTTTGGGTGTAGAAACTTTTAAAATGAATGGAAATTTATGAACAACTCAATTTACTAATGAAATATCAGAAAATCTCTGTGGTGTAGTATTCATCTTTTGACAGCTACAAAATAACTTAAAACAGACTTTACCCCTACCACCTCTTCAAATGATGGGCATAGTTATGCCTGCTATGAAATACAATAAGCATTCATATTTATCAAAGATGCATAATGATTACGATAAACTGGCTTTCTTCTGATATGGGTGTATTTTTGAAAATGAATGTAAGGTGATTCTGAGAGACTTTTGTGTAAGTGATGAAGAGGCATATTTACCTCTCTCTCACGAAAATGAATGCATTTTATAATTTATTTCTCGCATAAATCAGATAAATGAACATGAAAGATTTTTGTTATGATATCCAATCTAACTGAATAAATCATAGAAGTATAACTAGCATTACTCTATCAATACTAAATTTATTGAAAAGGAAGTTTTTCCAAACTTACAGTAAATCATGGTGAATTTCATTACTTTATTTCTTGTGAAGGGTTATGATTCTCAGAGAGTCAGTGAGGAATGTCTCAATGAAAGAATGTCTTATAAATTACTAATAGTGCTTATGATTGAAACCCAAAGTTAAACTGATATATTATAAATTTCACAATGTGCACTGATTATCTGATACCTATCTCTTTTGATAAGGATTGTGTCCATTGCCTCATAAAATTGATTCTAACCAAGGCTGAAAATACTATTGACTTATCTCTTTCATTCATGATGGGAAGGTAGTCAAGAAAATTCAGATATCATATTGTTAATGGATACTAAAACAATGAAAAAGACATTCAAATCAAAAATGCTTTCATGAAGACTGTGATGGATAAATATAAGATGAAGAGATATGAGGCCCACTAATTCTGAATTTTATTCATAGGTGGAATGAAATATTCTGAGATGCATTTACAGGCAAAAATTAGTAATCACTCAATTTCAGCAGAGATATAAGTAATCAAATTCAGAAATGAGTTTGAATGAATGGAAATACAGTTGAATGACTTTTGCAACAATGAAGTTTGCAATTTCATTGTTCTGCTGGAATCATTATCTAAGATAGGACATAATAGGCAGCTGGATCCTTTTACTTTGAATGCAAAATAAGAAAGGGTTTGAAGATGAAAATGACTGTATTTATCTAAATATGACATCTATTAGAATATAATTTCATTGGGCATATATTCTTAGTGAAAATGAAAGAGGAATGATAAATCAGCTAGTAAACATTAAGAATATCAAAAACATATCTAATACTGGTCATGGTGAAAATCTTTTGAAATTACTTAAATGTTAACTTGACATGAAAATTACAATGGTAGGGCATTATCAATTGATAAATAGAATTGTGACTGAATGTGAATTGTTTTGCTTTTTAGACTTCTTCAAGGTATCAGTTGAAAGCTAAAAATATCATCAACTTAAGGAACAAGAAAGAAAAATAACTTAACATAAAGAACAGTAATTTTTAAGAAAGTACATACATCTTTCATTTAAATTACTCTTTAAATGAAAGATGTACATAGACATATTTACATTACAATTTACAGTAAAAAAGACACGATTCAAGATGATTTTCTCTAAAAATTTTTCATAATTTAATATTCAAATTAATTAATTCAAACAAAAATTGGGTAAATTTCATAAGTTCTTTTTCAAACCCAGAATTCTGATGCTCAATCTTTAATTAGAAGCGTGGATCTCTGAAGATATATAGATATCTTATTATTTTTGTATATATCTTCAAAATCTAATTTAAAATTTCTTTTTACCCTTGCTTCGTGGGTTGGATTATCTTCCGTGGTTTCCAGAATCTAGAACCCTACTTGTGCTCAAATGTCACAAAAATGAAACCTCACTGAATTTCCAATTGTAAATTAAATATATAGATATGAATATTCATGTTATATTTTGTTAGGCAATGTATGTGCAATTTTTGTGCCAATGCTTTTCAAAGAAAAGAAAGTATAATGACATCGACTGGAATATTGGAATTCTGATAGGTTTTAAATGCATGGAATATGCTGGTAAATATGGCAATTAATAATAAATTGAACTCTTTAACTCAAGGTGTATCTCATGAGATATTATGGCCTTTATCTATGATTCAAAATCATAGATTGTGGCCAATCTCACCTTTCAGCTGGCCCCACACAAACACAATACAACTTCCTCTGCTCAAATCATAGTTTCTGACACTTCAGGGGAGAGGATTTCTTCTGTGTGGGGCAAAGGCCTTTCTCAGCCCTTCACATCTGTTGATTCATGAAGATTGCTGCTTTCGTGGTGCGGAGTTGTCAAGGAATTGGAGTTCGACGTCGCTGCTGGAGCACTCCCTGTTGACTGGGTCCTCTCCATGCACGCTGCCCTCCCATGACCTCTTATTCCAGGCATCACCAAGAGAGATTCGACTGAGGTTGAGCCGGCATATGTTGCGGATGCTGAGGCCGACTGTGGGGTATCTCGTAACCTATTGTGACCACACCAATAAGAAGATAGGAAACTAAAAGAGATCAGGGACTAGCTTGTCCTCTGAACCACAAAATATTCAGAATTAATACAAGTTACTTGAGTAAATCAAACTAGTTTTAATACAAAAACAACTTACTATATGAACTCTTTCAACACATCATATATTAACATACAAAGGTTTTATCATATTTTATCTTGGTGAATCAACTTTCACACCAAGATTTTAGATGTGTTTTTACCAAGTGTAATTATGTTTTCATGATATCTTCTTTAGTTTTTGAAAATTCAAACACTATGCATATTGTATTAGTATGAGCTTTATTCTGAGAATTCACCACATTACTTAAGTCACACATTCCAAGGGTAATTAATTGTATATGGATCAAAAGCAATGCACAAAAAAAGCAAAGAAGCAAAATCAAAGCAAACAATGAATGTAATATGCATAAATTTCTGCAAAAGATGATTTTTATGTATGTGTTTGCCATGAAGTAAGTAAAGGTAAAAACATGCAAAAAATGCACGAGTCAATATTTGTAATATGCAAGCTGAAAGAGTTGAAATGGTAAGTAGAATTGGAATATGAATGTAAATGGTTGAGGGATACGTCTATTTTACAGAAAGAAGAGTTTACTTAATGCAATGATGAAAGACATAGTTTTGAAGATGTTTTTCTCTCATGCATAATCATTCCATAAATTTTCCAAAAATTCGAATAAAAATTTATTTTATGTAATTACTTTATCATCAAAATCAGTTTCTTATGAATATTTTCATTTTCTAGTTAAGTTCTATAAAATTTGTAATTTTTACATGAAATTTTAATCACAAATTAGTGATATTAAAATGGACTGCTTCTTAGTCATGATGCTTTAAGAATAGGTTGTAGTATAAGGAAAAGGATAAATTACAAAGAAAAAGGAACCGGGGTTCCATTCTTTTTAATAATTAAAGATCCTTTTATATCTTTGTTGTTACTATTTCTTGCAAAATAAATGTGTATGTACTTTCTTTTTCTCGACAATATACTTTTTAATTTCATTTTGATTTAATGCAAATACTAGTGTTTATGTTTCTAGTAGATAATCATATTACATAAGTGAGAAACTTCTTATGCACTGATTCTTTGCCTGAAGTTTTTTTGACCAACATGCCATATACCACAAGGGTATTTCAAATGACTGTTTACCTTATGGACTGTATAAATATTGTATATAAAAAGGTTATGAGAACAAAGTTTATTTAGTGTATTTATATTTATGAATATCATGAATTAAAATTATCATCAATGGAAAATAAAATTAAAAATAAAAATCCACTCAAAATACATGACAAAACCCATTTCATGGAATAAATCATTTAATCAACGGTCATCAATACTCAAATATTAAAAGTAATTATTGAATCCACAATATTTGACAGGATCTTTTCCTTCCGAGGTCTTGGAATGTGTAAGCAACCTTTATCACAAGAATTGACCATAAATCTGCTATAATACACACATAGTCATTAGGATGATTCAATTGATCAAGGAATACAGTGTGTCATGGGATATTCTTAATCATAGTCATTGAATTGATGGGATGGAAATTGTTGAATATTGTTTAAAAATACTATATTTATTGGCACATAGCATTTATTATATATACTGACAGATCAGAGTATAACACACCAAAATTTAAGATAGGAAAATTTGGTAAAAACATTATAAAAAGATTGGAGCACAGAACTTTTTCTTGGATAATTCAATATGCAAATTTATGAATGTGTACCTCTATAATTATCTATGAATCTGCATAATATATTAAAAATTTATATAGATTTTAAAAGTACATTTAATTCAATGCTTAAATAGTATACAAAGAGATAGGTAAAATGAATAAACTCATAATTATTAAATTAAGTTAAAATAAAATATTAGTAAACATGTATGTGTAAACACACTGTCATTAGATTGGCAGAATTTCAGCTTAGGGAGCTTATAGCATGTATTATACTCTGATAAATACAGTAATCAAAGAATATAATTAAAATCCAGCAGTCAATAAGAAATCTTCATTAAAAAAGAGATATAAGAAAAAATGTTTAAAATATGGCATACATGATCAATGAAATACCTACGTAAAATTTCCATTCATATTGGAATATTATTATAGTTGGTGGCAGAAAATATTAATAACTCTCCTTTTGTCATTGGCCCTATGACAATTGTAAAATGAAACATGATTTCAGAGGGGAAAGTTTTCTAAAATGTGTGTGTGTGTATTCCAATAGTGCATGATTAGATAGAAAAAATACTGATATTATCATGCTTTCAGATGACAAGAAATGAGAAACATTAATTCTTTAGGTTATAAAAAGACTTTATAAAAGCTTCTATTTCTCATCTTAGTAAAGAGAATATGGCAAGTAATTTTAATTGAAAGTAATATCTTAGAGCCATACAAAAGATGAAGAAAATAGTAAAAGCTGGATACTTAGAATTGTAAACATTATGTTTGCTTAAGTTGATGACTTAGAAATTGATTATGTGGTTGAGGTATCAAAATATAATACATATGTATTAATTGAAAAATAATTTATAGAGAATGACATCATGAGTAAATTTTAAGATATTTCTTTCATTTTCAAAATTTGTTTATGTTTACAAGTTGATCTATTGGTAAAAGTTTAAATTTTATTCTGATAATTGTAGAAAATGAGTTATGAAACATACATTAAGAGTAAATATAAATAGCATGTAATTCCTTTTTGTGAAATAATTATTGATAATGAAAATAATTGTTTTAAAAGATTTGTAGTACATTTATTATTGCTAACTATGTATCATAAAAATTTCCACCTGATCTCACCTTTGAAATCAGGTGGAAACTGAAAATTTGTATTTCTAAACTGGCTGATTTCAAATTTATCAATGTACAGGGTAAAACTGAGCTTTATTTTGTTCATAGCAAAATAGTACGTTTATGCTTAATAAAGATATTCTTATGGTTATTTGAAAAATATGACCACTATAACACATATACAAATATGAATGGAAAATCATAGTTAATATCTCAGTGTAATATCCCAACTACTATCTGTCTATAAATATCCACTGTTCCTGACTTATTTATGGCATTTAAAATATATCATTGGAACTTAGACAAATCTACTCCAAGTTATGTTTTATGAAGTAACTTTATATCACAAAAATTTTTATTTCAAATATATGTTTTCCAAGATGTTTACAAAATTAAGACTTATTTTCTAAATTATACTCATATCAGCCTTCTCAAATGCAAGCAATCATAAATGTTGGGACAATACACCAAAAATTCATCAGTAGATGATGTTACAAGCTTGCTGGCAACTTATTTAAAGAATAGATCTTCCACAATGATACTATATTAATTAGTAAAATTATGAAAAAATAATAAAAGATATAAGGAAGAATGTATTAATTACATTTTACATATTAATAGACATCCACAGGAAAAGTTTAGTTTACTGCTAGGTCTTTACAATAGATTTATATGCAACTATAAATATTTACATTTACAAAATTAAATTTTGAAATATTCATGGGAAAAGTTTTCTGAAACATGTAGCAAACATCATGCAAAAGTGTGCAGGTTATTTACAACTATATAATTTCACTGAATTTTATAACTTTCATGATTATTCTATGAAACGTTGATGTAAGTAGATTCTGAAATAATGGTGTAGCAGACAGATTTAGCACAAAAGCTTTTTCTATTATCTGTGCAGTATAAAGTCTGAAAGGGTGAATTTAAAACTTACAGTATGCATATAACCCTTCCTCTTGAAGGAAAATTGTTAAAACTTCAGAGACAACTAAAAAAATTACTTAATATTTCTATTCATCATAATTTTCTTTTTCAAATCTGATATGCATTTCTTTTCAACATTAGTTGAGCTTTTATCATCTCTCAGTAACATTAAAAATCATTCAAATCCACTCCATTGGTTTTCTTTATAAACGATTAGAAATGCAGACACAGGAAATAGTTAACTAATCTTAGAGCAAATGCTTTTATTTTCTATTCTTACTTAAGCATTCTAAGCTTTGTCATACAAATTTTTTATTTCCTGAAATGGACAAGGTATAAATAAGTTGAAACTATGAGCGGTTACATTGATAAAAATTTTGAAATCTCATTTCAAATATATTTCATATAATCTTTCAATTCCTGCTTTTCTCACTAAATTTGAAGATTTTTCACATTTTAAATATTGTGATTCTTTAATCTCATGTGCTAGTATGATTAATGAAATGATAAAGTCGAATCAATTTAGATGCAGAAGATATTGTATAATTCAACTTTTATAAGAATTATTTTTATTAAAATTATAGCAGATATTTTAAGGATTTGAATATTCATAATAGATCCTGCTGAATTACTAAAGTATTGAATGGGATATTTTCCATTTTCTTACATTATTATTCAGCAATATTTCTCAGCCATCAGTCAAAAAAATATTAAATTTCTACACAGAATTGAAGAAAAACATATATAATACAACAGTATATTAAAATAGAGTTTTTCAATTAGATAAAATAAAATAATATTATTACATTTGCATTCAATTTTTGAATAAAATTAGGAAGATATAAAGGTTGGCTGTTACATTTATTAATGAAGAAAATAAAAGGCTCTATCAGTAATAACAATTCTGAAAGAAAATTATTTATAATGAGAATTGAGAGCAAAAACAATTACTCAATAGTCAACAATATTGTAGTCTATGAATTCTTACAATTAATGAAATAGATTTGAATGATTTGTAAAAATGACTTTTCCAAGACATTGTCTTGCCAATAGTTTTCAGCCCTCTAAATCAAGCTAATGCCTTCAAGAAGGGTAGGGTTAAAAATGCATGGAGATGCTAAAAAATATCAAAATTCAGTTACCTTTACGTTGTTCAACCTTCTGCACCTCAATATGTACCTAGCTACCCCCGATTAAATTTATTTACATGGCTATTTGCAAGATGAATATTGCCTATAAGTTATGGTATAATTTCTAAACAAATTGATGGCTGTTTTCAAGGCAAAAATTGATTAGGCTAAGGATTAAGTCCATTCATTTCTAATGATAAATATATTAATATTTGTACATTTTATGGCACTTTTAATCTAATCTAACATTTACTGAGAATGTGAAAACAATATTGCAACACAAATAGTTTCATTAAATATACAAGTATACTAAATTCATCTGATAACACTAAAATTATGACAGATTTTAGTTAACTTAAAGATGATGTAAAAGTGAAGAAAATTACACATTATGTCTAAATTCAATTATATATATAATTATTTTGATTTTATATCTGAAAAATAAAACTTGACAATCAATACTTCTTGTTATTCTATAAACTTTGAGATTAATTTTTTTGGATTTCTAGTTTTTTTCTCATACTAGTCTGGAATCATAATTTTGATTTGAATAGTTGATTAGCCTGATTTCACAGAAATGGGAGATTTTAACTCAATTTTCAATATTTTCCAACAGCTATTTTCTAAAGTCAGATAATACTGATAATTTATTCCATTCAAGAATAATAACAAGCATAACACTTTATTAAGTAACTAAGAAAAGGTAAAACTTTTAGTCCTGAGTTGAATCCAAATATTTTGGTGATGTTTGACTTTACATATATTTATCCTCATCTCTATTACAGAATGAGTGCAGGAGGCTGGAAAGAAAAGCTTATAATCCAAGCACCCACCTGTAGGGAGCATGCGCATTCTGTGCAAATAGAGGCAGCCTGTGAGATGTAGGAGGTGTTGGGGGAGGAAGAGTGGGAGGCGAAGATGAGCCAATAGAATGCACCTCTTCGATACGCTCCAGTTCACTTGCTATTGCCGCTGCACCAGCTGAATTCTGCTTATACAGTCTTCCCCTTTCTGGAGCATTAGAGGGCACACTGTCATCTCCTCTGTCAAGGCTGAACTGTCTCTTAAGCAGTCGACAACCTGCTCCCTGGTTTCCTGAGCGCAGGAGAAGCATTGCAGATGCAGCAGCGGCATTGGTGTGACTAGAGGATCCTTCTCCAGGAGGTAGACAGCGATAGTGATTGTAAGGGAGACTAAGGTCACCATCCATCAGGCGTGATGCAGTTGTTGATGCTCTAGGTTTAGCAAATGGAGCACCACCAAGAGCACCAGCATCCAATGAAGATGTTGTTGTGGGAGGTGGACTTGATTGTTTATTGGTTAATTTTGCTGTATTTTCACTGTCTTCTTCATTGGCAGAATTTACACGAACTATTTCGTGTTCTGGGTCTGGCACTATCACTTTCTCAATCCTATTAGAATGAGTTTCAGAGAAATCAACTTAATTTATGCTATTGAAGAATCATAGATATGGATTATTCTTTCAATGAGAGGATCACCATAGTTGCTGAAAGTTTTAAGATGTGCACATAAAAATGCACACGTTCCATTCAGGAACCAGAAATAGAAAAAAATTAATTTGATAGGGATTAATTTAGATAAAGATTTCAAGAAAAAAGATATAGATAGTACAGAATATAACATAATATAACATAGTATAACATAATATTATAGATATAACATTAATATATTTCACAAATAAACCTCAAAATGCATATTTTGAAATGCTCAATTCAAATTTTACTTGTACATCTTTTAAAAAAGCATTTCCAAGAAATTAATTTGAGATGGTTAGAATCAACAGGGTGAAATCTTAAACCCTTTCCAATGGTATGAATATTTAGAGGTCCACAATTTGACGGATGGTAGTTTTGACATTATCCTCAGGGCTCCAAACCTAATTTTAAGCACTTCAAGCGCTTGATGCTTCAACATCAAAATCATCTAAATCAAAATAATGTTATAATTTCCTGAAGGAATATGAATTCAAACACTTATATAACTATTGATAATGCTTTATTTGGGCCTCCTCCTTTGAAATTCCTTCTTTAATTTGACAAGATATTTATTTTCTTCTACATGTATTTATATTCTGTGGAGTTATATGAAAAACAGTATAAGACAATGGTGATGGAGGCACCAATTTTGTAAAATGTCTAGAGCCAAGATCTTTCATAAACTTAAATTTTAAATCTAAATTTGATATCTGTATAATATAAATTTAGATTATTTAGGATTACTCGGTAACATATAATTATGTGTGAATCTAGGTTTTATATTTTGAAACTATTGAAATATGTTAACTTGTATTTGCTGTTAGCTAATGCAATCTAAGTAATTACACAGTTCCATTTTTTGGGAATGGAATTGACCATAGTCTTCTATCAACTAACCCAATAACAGGAGACGCTGGTGGAGTTGGAAGTGGCTTATCAAAGCCTTCTTTTCCCAAAAGCCAGTATGTTGGCATTTGCCCCTTCCCTTTTACATCTGTTTCACCTCTGTACTCAATGCGATAGCCTCCAACCTCATCCAGTTTTAATTTTGTTGCTTCAGATAAATGAATTCTCCAAGGGGCACCTGTTTGAATAGAATATATGTTATGAGTCTATTCAGAATATCTGTTAACTATTTTATTCATTCAATATGATACCTTCCTCTAGCATTATTGTTTAACTACCTTTCCCTTAATATTATTTCCTTTTTTAGCTATTAGCCAAAATCAATAACTGTTTTAATTAACCAAGCTGTGAGTTCTTCTAATAACACATGAATAATTGATAATATTTTAATAAATATAATACATAATATCAATAAATATCTGTATGATGTTATTTCCTATGGTTCATGTGTGGGATATAAAAATTTTATTAATATAAGGAAATGGCAGTTCTTCAACCAAGTATTGCCTACTCATTATTTATTGCATAATCATTTTTTAGGACATAAGGAAATTTACACTCATTGATAGAGTGGAAGAAGTAGTAGTATAAGTAATACTAGATAGAGTACAAGTAATATTTGATACATGATGGCTAGATAATTCTTATAATAATGCAGCTGTAATTTATAAATAGGCTAATAGGTTTTGCAAGGCACTAGACTCATGCTTTATAAGCAAGCAGGATGAGAAAACGAAATATTCTGAGATATTTAAAAAATATAATCTAGATTAAAATGAGTCCACCATAGAAAGATATGTAAGAACTAGCCTGATTTTATAGATACTTTTATTGATTTACTAAGTGAAAAGTAAATCTTTTTATCAAAATTAAGTGATGGCAGAATTATGTTTCATTTCAATTTTCATGTAAAATTTTGATGTTTTGAAGTTTAGCAGGTATTCATTATTATAATTTCATTATGCATTATTGTTTCCTTCGCCACATGGTGATAATAATTTCTCTGAGGAGCCAGATGTATTAATCTATCATAAATATCTTACCGGTTGATTCCATTCTAGATGCTGTATTTACTGTATCTCCAAAGAGACAATACCTAGGCATAGTGAGACCAACAACTCCTGCGCAACATGGACCTTAAAGAATAATACAGAAAAAATCTGATATACCTAGTAATAATCATTCTTATATTGAAGCATATCAACTTATTAAGATGCAAGAAGCAGTAAAATTTACATACTTCATTTAGTTAAGCTTTCAGAATATTTACCAGTGTGTAGACCAATTCTCAATCTCAAGGGTGTAAGAGGTAAATGCTGAATGCGAAACCTTCCACTTTGATGAAGTAGATGGAGAGCCATTGTTGCTATTTGATCTGCATGATCTGGTATTCTTACTGGAAGACCACCCACAACCATGTAGGCATCTCCTATTGTCTCCACCTTTGATGGGATAGATTATGAATCTCTGAGTTAATTATAAAAACATGAAAAGGAGAATGCAGTTCTACTTTCACTATCATCAAATCTTTAATTATGTATCATCAAAATAATTGGGTGTGAAGCTCAAGAACCCAGTAAATATTTAGATGCACAAAATTATTTCAATGACATCATAAACAGAATTCTATAAAAGTGACAAATGTCATCATGGCTTACAAAAATTAACTTAATTTAGATTTTGTTCATTTTCTGACATTTACTTAAACAAATATGTATCTAGATAAAATAGTGAGATATTGTGAAATAAATAAGTTTACAGAATCTATTTAGTAGGAATAATTCCTCTGTAATGTGAAATGGTGAGTGAAGCAAGTGGAAAAGGATTCCAGGGTAGAGAATCATCTCATTTAGAGATAAGATGGTCATATTGAGAACCTTAGACAGACTAGAGAGGTTTACTGTCCTTTTGTCTCATAAGGAAAGAATGATGAAGAAGAAAATTTCTTGAAATAAATCTTAAGATGATGCAATAATGCTTTAATCATGTAGCAAATATTTGTAGCAAAATTTATTAAGCTTTTAACCATTATGAGAAATTAAATTGGGATGAATAGTACATACATAATTATTTTAGTACATACTTTTCCCTTGTATCCCAACATAGAATAAGATATGGATGCCAATAGATGTTTCATTTTGGCTGATTGTAAAATAATAGTTATAAGCTATGATTCACTTACTTCAGTATATTTAAAATATTTAGTTGAATTAAAAGATTTTCCTCTACTTTTATAAGTTACAATTAATATATAATAATTTGATAAAAACCTAAAATCCATTTACTTGAGAGATAATGAAATTTAGAGTAATGAAGATTGTGAAAAGTGAGACAAGTAATCATTTGCATTGAATGTAAAGAAGAATGTAACATTCAGATAGTGCACCAACTTACTTTGTAGACATTGAAGGCATTGATGGTAGCATCAAAACAAGTATAGAGATCATTCAGTAGGTCGACAACTTGGAATGGAGTCGAATGTGCAGAAATAGAAGTAAATCCAACAATATCTGAAAAATAAATAGTTACTTCCTGAAATTCTTCTGGATCCACTGGTTTTCCTAGTTTCAGTTTTTCTGCTACAGAACTGTAAATAAAAGAACAGTGCTGCAGATTATACAAAGAAAACTCTTACTATTCTGAGTGAAATTAATTAGCGAGCCTACCCATACCTAGGCAGCATTCTGTTCAGTAGCTGTTCAGTCTTCTTTTTCTCTATGTCCAGTTGTTCTGTTCTTTCACGAATCAGCTCTTCTAAATTATTTGAATATTTTTCTAGCATTTGGAACATGGTATCTACAAAATTAACTTTCCTGAGAAAAAATATATAAGAATTTTAATACTTTGCACATAAAGTCAAAGGTTATTAAAGGTAAGTGCTTTTAAAAAGTACTGTGTTTTGAACATTGCAACAAGATGTGCATCCAGCTTATTTAAAAAACTGAAAATGCAGATACATTCTTAAAATGAGAAAAAGTTTAATATATTTCACAGGAAATAACATTTTGAATGATAATTCATATTGATCAGGCTTACCTTCACACAATAACTCAGTATAACATAATAAATATTTTTGTTTTCTAGCTTTTTAAAACAAATGAGCTAAAATAACAAAAATGGCCAGTGACTGATAATTTCATGGCAGGCAATAGCATTGCTTAAGTCAATTATTTAAGGAATTTACCAAACAGATTTCAAAATCCTCCTCTGCTATTATCATTTTTGATATACTAACATGAATCCTTAATTTTGAATCTCTATACCAATGATTTTAACAAAGGTATTCACAAACCTCCCGTGGTTGAGTTTCTTAAACAGATCATGGACTGCATTGAAATCAGGTCTCATTTCTGCAGCCTCTGCCCAACACTGTCGCATTATGTTGATAGCTTCTGGAGGGGCTGCACCTTTGCTTACTGATGGCCTTATCAAAGGAGGAGGTCGCTTAACTTTCTCAATTATATCTGTAAAACAAAGAGTACCCATCAGACTGTTTAATTAGAGAAAAAACTGCCTTTATAATTCAGGAAAACAAGGTATCTTTTTCTGCTTAAGAGAAACTGATTAAGCTAAGAAATGTATTTCAAACTAGATAGCAGGATAGTTTCTTTCTTGTTGAAATTTATCCACACACTTTCTTATACTCTCTTATTCACTAGTCCTTTTTTTAAATAAATATAGAATCATGTGTCAAAGACAAGAACATTTACTCATTTGAAAAAAGATTAGAGAGCCAAGTATATCTATTATGTTTACCAACAACATCTCAAGTTTATGAGAGGCTTAGAAATCACAAAATCTCTGTTTGAGAACTTTTAGAAACTGACAAGAAAGTTATTTCTAGCAATATGTACATGACAGAGAGCATTTTATCTTTCTTATTGTTGAGTAGTGGTTGTGATAAAATTGAAATTAATTGCAAGTATATGAAATTTGTAATATATCAAGTTAGTTTTGTTTAACTTTTCCTGAATACCACTTTTGCTATGGCAATCATGATATCTAAAATTTCTTGCAAGGAAAGAATGAGTGAGTTTTAACTGACAGAGTTAAAAGCCAAAGTAATCTTGAGTAATCCATGGATTTAATTTTCCTTTCTAACTCACCCTCTGGTGTTAGAGACAGCATGCAGAAAGGTTCTCCTCTCACTACCACTTCCTGCATTACTATCCCAAAGCTGTAAACATCTCCTGGTTGACTTCCTCTTCTTCTAAGTGACTCATCTCTAAGTAGCTCTGGAGCAGTCCATAGTAAATCTATGAGAGATGAGAGGTGATGAAATCAATCATTCAAATAACACCTTCTATTACAAAAGACATTTTGGATTTACCTAATTTTGAAATTTATATATTGAATTCTTTATCGTTTTCATGTGTTTAATGCTAGTGCAGCATCATAGTTTGCCGGTAAACTTTTACCACTAATCATCTGAAACTCCAGGAAGGTGGAAATTCTTTTAAGAAGAATTGGTATCAGCGAGTCAGAACCTTAACTATGCTGAGCACAACATGCAATAGCTTACTAACATTTTTGATCAAGTAGTGCTTATTCAGTGAACTGATAGGTATTAGTAGAAAGGAGAAAGCTTCAAAGTGCTATCCACTGCCATGAACACCGCAAAAATGTTCTCATCAGGAATGCTCTCCCACTTACTAGGCAAGTTCTACTATATGGTTGTAACATATCGAAGATGTGTGCTCTATATCCACTCTAGACGACCGAATTCGCACTCCCACAACTTTGACCTGAGGTCGCCCGCTGGTGATAGCTGGCGAAATTGTTGTCACATAGAACATCACGGTGAGACTCAAAAGAATATATAGAGTTCAAATTGCAAATATTTACATTGATTCTTCCCTTCAAATTTCCTTAAAAAATATTCTAATACGAACATACGTACACGTAATACGTACAGAGGTACTTATTTCCGAAATGTTCGTCGAATTGCTGCATCTAATACAGCATATGATTCTCTACCAAATCAATACTTAATCTCCAAGGCATCCTAAAAATAGAGTGATGGAGAGAGATTGGCGTTTCCATGGAAAATCTCCAAATATAGTTATACGCCGTCAAACAAAAAGCGAAAGCCTATAAATCGGAAGGATCTTTTCATCGAGAATTTTGTTAGAATTTCTTCATAGTTTTGCTTGTTCCGTACGTAACTAAGCAAAATTTCCATAGCTGCCGTTTACTAACTTTCCCTTAAAAATTTAGCAATGTTTTCAAGAAAAGAAATTCACAGGCAGTGTTGATGAAAATGTCATCATACGATTTTATTTCAAATTTTCCTTTAACTTCTAGATAACAATTTATTGCGAGTTTTGTCAAACTAGAAGATAAATCATAACCTATTTCTTATCTATTTTATTTTAAATCTATTTTCAGGATCTCCTACGCTTATGTATTCCCGGATAGCTGAGTGCGCAGCGCGTTTAGCTTTGATGAATGCGATACCGGGTTCGACTCCTGGTGGGAGCACATATATATGTGTGAAATCATTTTAGCTGATGATATATATTTTTAAAATTATAATTTGTTAAAAAATCCGTCAGACAGAGTGAATAATCAGTCAATTTATTATAAATATCCCTATTATTGTTGATAGATTTAAATTCGAAATCTTCTAGCTGATCCATTATTTCTACAAATAACGGATATAAGTATGTAAATTATTTTCTTTTATTTACTTACCTCTCGCAGTCTTTGAGGGGGGCGTTAGGTTTTGTGCAGCGTAAAACGATGGAAGGCCGTAATCGGTGACCTTCAGTACCCATCGGGCGTCGATAACACAGTTGCGTGATGTGAGGTTTCCATGGACTTTAATAGGAGAGGAGTGAAGATACCGCATCCCCTGTAGCAACGAGAGTGGAATGAGGCACTGAGTGAGCAACAGGTGAGGGACATCTTGCGAAAATAATACCCTCGAGAAAACAAAGGAACAGCATCTTTACACAAAAGCTTTAAGATTGTATGTACCTTAAGTGCACCTTGAGTTGACGTTAGGCATCGGATAAAATGCAACCTTTAAAGAAGGAGACACATCAGTTCCAGCGTTTTTCCACGGCAATCATCGAAGAAAGTTTTCCTAGCAAAATAACATTTTTTATCGCGCCCGAACGGATATATGAAACCATTGTTTCTTCCAATAAGTATTTAAGTTTCATCAGCCACTGGATACTTCACCACTACTAAACCTGAACCGTTATATTGCTAGTTTTTGTCTTGGGGTTGAAGTAGACAATGTTATCTACCGGACTCAGTCGTTTCAACAAAATGAAAGCCACTTGTAAGACTATATACATTACTGCAATTCAAAATTACTGTTTAAATGACGGAAGAGGTAAATATAGTTAGTATTCCATGCTAAACTTAATCACTCAATTTAAAATTATCGTAAGAATAGTCGAGCGCATAATTTATCTGTAATTATGCCCAGATTTAAATCAGTATTTACGGAATTATATCTAGTTAACATCGTAACATTGGTACAAGGATTTGATTTGATTCTTTCTTCATAGTATCTACACTGTTGCGGATTTAGGCTATTGCAGGCTTAGACATAGGTATCATATTGACTGAATATCGTAGTCAAACATAAACAATTTCCGTATTTTAATATAATTCTTGGACATACCATAACTACCGATTTAAAATTTTCAAAATTATAACAATACAATAACAATAATGCATCGAAATCAATAATAATTTTTATCAATTGCAATTAGTCATGGAACGATATCTTAGCCATGTCATTTCCCTCAGTTTAAACATCAATGAGGCTCTTTTTTTGGACGAGGCCCTCAGGCCTGCCTGATGCGCTAATTATGAATCTGCCCATGTTTAGGTAAGAGAAACTGTATTGAGTTTCTCTATAGGGAAGAATTTTTCACCTGTTTTCAAAGTATCCTCTGTTGCAGATCACAACTATTTCTAAGTAACATTTCAATAGTCTTATAATTATTTCGAATTCAGTTGAAAACTTTGATGCGATAGGGATTAAAGTATACTTACTCTCACTAAGTCAGTAAGAAGAGATAGTCTGAATGACCAGTCCAGCTTGATATCATCCTGGACCAAGACGTCCTCCAAGGACCCTCTCGAGCACCATTCAAGCACCAACGCCAACGGCCTGCGAGGCGGCTCAGTCAGTACCCCAAGCAAGGGGTTGACGTTTTCGTGACGTAAGCCATGTAGCTACAATGTAAAACAGCAAGAGAATGCTTCATAATTATTCTATCTCTTAAGAGAGGAAAAATCACACTTTATGTATATCATAAGAAATAATCAACTTTCTTAAAGGGCAAAAAGTTAATGAACCTTATGAAGTAAGAAAAAAATTGGAACACGACTTTTAATAAATTAGAGGTTGAAAATACTCCGTTAGACGTTTGTCTAGGTCTGCGTCTTCTAGATATTTGACAACTTGGGGCAAGTAGGGATTACCGAATCTTGGGAATCACCCATTGCGCATATCGATAGCTATGCTATCTCTTCAGGGGTTTGAAGAAGAATGGGCATGAAAAGAGCATGCTAGGATCTCCCACTGAGGAAGTTGTTTTTATCATTAATCTATCCCTCCAGGATATTCCTTTCGGGAGACTTAAATAAATGCCATGTACAGAAAGCTTAATGATTTGAGCAAATTCCCGGCAAAAAGGTGATCCACGTTCTAGTCCCGGTCTTATCAGACTCATTTTTTCCCCGTTTTTCCTTGGGAATTTTCCTAGATGCACCCCTTTGCGTGTAAAGTCACCTTTAATCCTTTTCCTTTTAAAGCCAAAGAGATTAATGGCTTCTCCGGGGACATAGTTTCTTAAATATAAAAAAATAAGGCGTAGTTAATGTTACCGTAAGCAGTACATCCATGGCTTTGTTCTTCAGTTCGAAGGAGCTCTGAACAGGAAGTTCCTTCATCTGCACCATGTCTCCCTAAAAAATCGAACAATTGAATGATTACCATTGATAAAAATAAGATATATAGATTTAGATATTAAAAATAATCCCTTAATATTTTCACATCCAAAAGTGATCTAACCTGATAGGCAATCGCCATGGAATCTACAACCTAACAATATAATCAATCATTAATCACTCGGCTATTGAAGTCTTGAATTTGTCGGTAGGGTTATAAATTAGAAAAGTGAGATTTAAATTTATGTGGATCTATAATTGAATCAGGGCAAAATACTTCAATGAACTATGATTAAAACTAGTTTCCATCGAATTCTGCTGCCGGATGAGAATTTTTTTTATCTAAGGTTGACTCGAAATGGTGGAATTTCGTTGGACATTCTCATCCAAATACTGGTAGTTAAAAGAAATAATTATCTTTTAAACGGTGAAAACTTTGTGAGTTGAATGAATTTCTCTGAGTTTATCTGTTTGGATGCTAGACAAAATTGCAGAGAACTTATCGGCTGATAATTCAGAGAGTGTAACTTATACTTTTTCCTTAGTTGAAAGCTTATTAACCTAAACCGTAGCAGCTCTACAATAAAAATACTAAAATTATTTCTTATTTTCAAATTAGTATCTTTGAAAATATTTCCCAGTTCCCGGAAAACTATGTGAGCCTCAAAGTTCTTTTTTTACGACAGAGGTTGTCATATTCTCTAAAAATGAATTGACTCTTCCCAAAGAAACCCTTTGAGAGAATTTCTTCCGTTCTTCAACTTTGAGCATGTCGCTTAAGCAGTTCTTCCTACCTACAATATCATTGAAACAGATAACCTCTGAGCTTGCGATTCAATTGGAAACCTATTGCCACTCATACATCGGATGCTGCGTCATACTTCTCCATTTGAGAAATTCTATTACTCTCATCCGATATCGTTCCTTAGTGGGATGAGATGAGGAGAGCATCGTTTCCGTTCGATAGAGGATTTGAAACAATTCGGCGATATTGTTTCTGGAAGGAATGCATGACGTCCAGGAGGAGCACGTGGAAAATTCTAAAGGAGTTTGGATCGATCGTGTTATGATGTCCCAGTTAAACATCCAAGTACAGTACGAAATATCTTTTCGTCGATTTCAGTCACGTCTGTACTTCAAATTTATCTCTAATCTGACATTCAAAATAAAAGTGGGAGCATAAAAGGTACTATTTAAATGAGGGGTGTTCAACCCATGCAAGGAATAGTAGTAATTCAATGCGGTTCCAGAGCTGATTCGTTTAAAAAATCATGCTATATCTTTCTGCAGTAAAGATTGGTTAAAAAAGAAGAAAAATGAAAATATAACTGAACACTATTCATTCTGAAGGCCGATTTGAAACTCAAACCCCCCAACATATGCTATAGAAAGCTTTGGAAAGGGTATTGCATTGGGCAAGATGAGTGAAGTAGTTTTCCTTAGCTTCGTTTAGTGAACTAGAATGCTATAGGTGGAAAAATCCACAATGCACTAGTGCACTACGATACACCTAATGAATAATACACATACATACATTTTCATAGTGAGGTGTTACCACTAAGAAACCAATTATTCAGCATCGCTCATACATCATTGGAATCCACATTATCAAGCCATGAACAACACTGAGGCAAAAGAATAAAAGATAAATCATCCTACATCATGTACCAAGACACGAATAAAAATCTACCTTTCAATTAGATACTATTGCAGGAACTTTTGATTTTAATTTAACCTAAAAAGGCAAACATCGTGCTCTCTTTATGCTTTTTATAACAAATCTAACTTATGATTTCGGATCAAATTTCACAATTAGAAGATACGAGTACAGAGAAGTACTCTATCAGCGGTCCGTGAATATTTTTTTAGTAGCTACTGAAGCACACAAGGTAAAAGCCTGGCATCTGCCGATCTAAATCACCATTTGTATCTTCTTTTCGTGGAAGAGTTTCCCTTGAAGGTATCTCGTACGCTACTGGGCGACGATCCGCTCATGTTGAACAAGAGATTTTCGGTCCAATGGCGCAGGAGCTCCGCAGGGAGTAAATTGGATAAGGGATCCATGTCGATTATTGAAGCGACAAAATGAATTAATTAGTCTCAGAGACAAGAGAACGAGCGGAACGAGAGAACCTCTTTTCAATTTAAACTGTCGGTAAATATTATTTCGAAACTAATCGACTGGTATTTATGATTCTGTTGAATACCAACTTCAATTTCATAAAACTTCATTAGCTAAAGAATGAAAGCATACCTTCGGTTTTACAAAACCAAATTAGAGGCTGCTATGAATCTCATTTGATCAATTTAAAACGTTTCCTTCACAGAGCCTCGAAGAACGAAATTATATCCTTACAAAAAGGAAATTTAGATGATAATAGTAACCAATTATTCATTTTATATTCGCCAAATATTATAATTTTAAGAATTCCATTGATTGGTGATGGTTATGGTAGAAACATGCAAATACTCATAAGAAACGTTAAAGGAAGTAAAATTTTGAGTAGACGTTTGAAATTGTATGAATGAGGTAATTAAATACTAACAAAGGGAACGGATTAGCTCGAAACTTTCAGGGCACGTTCCTTGCTTAAGAATAGTGGACACGACTCCAACCGTTCAACTCGATGGGCCTTCGTTAATTTTGAAATTAGCAATTGAAAATTTGAGCTACACAATCACACCATACTAGTGCATTACTATATAGATCTGGAGATTTTCCACTCAGGAAATTATTTTCTTCTTTTTTCCGATTCCGATCTTTTATTACCGATAATATATCTTTCTATGATTAAATTTTATCTTCACACCTTCCAAGTATTCTTTGCTTTTTAGTTCCCCGGGAATTCTACAATTGAGTCAGCCTTATTAACGATCTTGTTATTACCTGAGTTGGGGGGCGGGGAATCATTTAAATGTAAAATACATTACTATATGCTGCCATCTCTATTAAATACATTAATGAATTATGGCAAACTAATTAATTTAAATAGATATCCTCAACCAAAAGTTTAGCTAGGGACATAATTGTTCGTCGAGGAATACTAAGAATCTACAATTGAATATATATTGGGTGGAGATTCTATACTTGGTAAAATCGGAGGGAGATTTTACGATTCATTCTGTTCTTCTATATACCAAGACATAAATGAAACAGACCCCGTCTATTAAGAAATAGCATCACAAGAAACATAAGTAACATGTTGATTTAAAGCATGATTCTTTGTAATCATACGCTTCATCATCCTGTATTCTACTTGTTCCACCGTCCATATACGTCCTCCTATTTCATAAATTTCCCATCTCAAGAGAGTGGGACGCGGCGTAAAAACCGGGAATCTAAAGAATTTATCCCGCAGAGCTGCCATCTTAACGTCCCCGCCAACAATAACACCTCTAACGGCGCCGTAAAAAAATAACAGGAAATTAAACGAGGACGGAAAGGGGGCGTCTTTGAAAAAAAAACCTCGGCAGCAAACACCGCTAACCTGCACCACGCTTTTGTTCTCAGATAGCGCAAGGACGGGAATTAATCAGAAACGAACTAATGACGCTGCAGCGTGTGAAAACCCTTAAACTGGAATAAAACTGAGCGACCTCTCCATTGGAGGAAGGGGAGAAAACATATTAAAATTTTAAGACCGTGTAGGAGGGGAAAAAGCGTGAGAAAAATGGCGCTAAAATTCCAGCGCAGCGCCTCATAAGGATCCCGGAAAAAAAGCTCCATAAACAAGCCCAAATGAAGGATCGTAGGGAGAGGAAAAATAAGAGAAAGGGTTATTTAGAGCTGAAGGCAAAAAAGGGTAAAGAGGAATTGAGGCTACGTTGGAGGGAATTCATTCAGAGAGATGAAATCCCGGCCATGGATGAGGAAGAAGCTGCTATTGCGGGAGGTGCGGCATGTGTAGTTATGATTTGGAAGATAAATGCAAGAGGGTTAAGGGAGGATGAGCGGTCTTTTATAATGTTCCGCAATATCCATCCTAGAATCTCACTTTACCCTAATAGTTGAAAAACGCGGGTCTCTTTTGATGAAACTTTATTGAGTTTTGGGAGGCGGGGCTCAAATATTTCTCCTAGAAGGGTATAGCCTTGCACCAAATACACTCGTTACAACATTGCCATGTGATGGATTTTGTGCTTTATACTTATGAAAACGCACATCATGAAACAAACCTACGAATTTTGGCAAGACAATCTTGATTTCATGACCTGTTTTAACTTCATTATTCTTTTGTTAATACGTCCCAGATAGTTATCAAGTACTAATTGTTGGTAACTGTTTAACGATTTCTCCATTCTACTGTGAGGTCTCTAGAACAAGATAAATAAGGATATAAAAAGATGAGGAAATATTCCAACCATTTCAGCAATGATTTTTTACTAGATTTGCACTCTTAAAAAGGTCAATGATTGCTGAATACTTAGGATTTTATGATTTCATTTGTAATGCATATTTATCGAACATTATGGTAAATAATACAAGATGTGAAAAATCTACGACTAATAAGGAAAACCGGATATTTACCTAATGAATTGAAGTAACTGTAGCAACAAATCACCTAGATCTTGATAAATGATACCGCTTTGTTAATAGAATTCTTAACTCCAACAATCTTAAATTAATTAATCTTAATTAAAAATAATCTTTTTAGTCTCTATTGACTCTAGTTAGGTTCTAGTGACTCTAGTTAATAATAAGTATCAGTTCATATGATAAGTAAAAGAATAATAAATTGATGACTGAAAGAATAAATGTCTGCTCTCCTGAATAAGTGAATTAATTCTTTACTTATGCGAAGTTTTGCATTGATTCCTCAGCAAGTGGTCTGGAATAGTTAAACGCCTTTGCGTATAAATAATTTTTGCGATAAGTAACCATATAGAGGGGAGGTTACTATGATATGTTGTTATTAATAAAAAATAGCAGTATTCACAGTTCTTCGAAGAGCCATTATTCTAGCGCCGTACTTTAGTCCAACGCAACGCTTATTACGTATATGCATCGCTGTATTGCATAACTCCAAGGATGAAGTAGAGTCCCGTCTCGTGGGAAGATATGCCACCATCATACTATGCCACCAAAACTCGTTGTTTAAAGACGATGCGTATCGGGACGGATATGGTAGAAAGCAATGAGCAATAAAAAATCTTTGATATCGATGTGGGATTACAATTACGAGTAAACTATCAAAGTAAATATGTGATAAATAATCACAGCTATTACCGTTTTCCATTCAATATTGTTATTATCATTAGAAAATCATTACAAAATGGTATTATAAAATATTTTTGCTTTAAAAATTTATCAAATTATCAATTTCCAGAATATGCTGATCGATGGAGAAAGAGAATGAACTAAATGAGCAAACTATTACATAATGTTTTTGGAAGGAAAATTTTTTATAAACTTTAAGGGTATTTTTATTCGCTTTCGTGGTACTTATACTTAATTCCCTAGCTCCCAAAGTCTTAAAACGAATATTTTTCCAATGATAGTAAAACCCATCAAGATTTAAATGCGTTTTGAAGCTGAATTTTATATTTAGAAATACCAAAGAAAGTTCACTCACGTTATATCTCGCCCTAGTATCGACAACTAATCCCCTGAGGCTACCGGTGCTACCCCTTAACGCTGAAGATGATTTAGCCCCTGCTCCCCCTGTGAGCGGACCGGGCCTTAGGGATGCAAGTGAGCCAGCCAGAAGACCGAATTCAGGACGCTCTGATGGGACCAGCCCTTCTGGAGCACCTCCGAGTTCCTGCAGATGCTGCAACCAGCAGCAGAGCACCGTCTCTATGCCAGCGTCCACCTATTAGATAATATCCATGTTAATGCATGCAATGATTTAGTATCACATGAAATTGTCCTTAGTGTTTCAATGAATGTTTTATCCTTTTCGTTAATTTGCTATTCATTATCACAAAAGGTAGTACAAGTTATGAAGGAAGGTATTGTGATTTACTAATTCATTAGAATATTGATATCAATATTAAACATTAGTTGGAGGAAAGAATAGCTCCCATGATCTGATTAATTATAATAAATCAGTAATTGTTTAATTATTTTGTGAAGCAATGGTGGATTACAATCAAGATCTCAATGTCTCTATAGGCAAATCATTAAAAATGAAATTTTAGTTTCTTTCAAGATTTTTATGAAGAAAATCAACGAATCACAACAATGAAAAGAGAAAAAACATCGATACAAACACTTAACAACATGTAACCACAGAAATGGATTCAATATGCAACGATAATATCGAAGGCACAATAAGCTTTTTGGAAACGGACTCTTTCGACAACGAAAAGATAACGAACAATACAGCACCATAAGTGAATGAAGCTCCATTACAACGAATAGTGTTGGTAAGCCAGTTACACAGTTGACAATGAGATATCCACTGAAATACAACATTAATAAAAAAGAATAAATAGACCACAACTTTCTGCAGTGATTACACAAAAACCACCGGGGGTTTGAATAATTTACTTAGGTCAGTCATAATTATAACGATCACCTTTTGTAAAATAGATAAAAGGAGTAATATGCAGACCCCTAGCAGTGCTTTCTTGAATTATCTATTTTAATTAATAAATTGGCCGACTTACGTGCATATGGAAATATTTATCTTCAATACATATTTAAGTTATTATCTAAGATATAACTAAACAATGAATTTTGTTCTTTCACAGTGAAGTTCTTTCCGACTTATCTATGATATCTCAATGTATCTAATCTAAAAATGGTTTATACTCATCAAAACGAACAAGCAAAAACTTTACGTCAGCGATTCTTCATTAGACTCTGTCTTAATATCTGTAGTAATGAAAGTTCCAAGTTCCAAGAGAAAGTTCATGAAAGTTCCCTCTCAAGTTCTAGACAAATAATGCAAATATTTACAAAATGGGGGTTTGGCAAAGTTTGCAAAAGAGTGCAGAATTTGGCGCCCTTTGTAAAACGAAATATTCTCGAAACTATTAAAATATACAGTTGCATAAACGCAATTAAAATTTCTAGAAAGAACTTTCTCGTTACAGGATTTGACTCTATAACTAGTAAGAGTCAATGTCTGTATTTAGGTAAATTAATCTTCAGCTTGAATTTAAACTAAAAACAGCCACTTCTGCGCCTTAAAACGATTATCAAAATAAAAGCTAAATATTTATCAAATTTTAAAACTACGAGTATAAATTCAGATGGGATGTTTTGTTAAATATATAAACGAGTTCTGCATCCAGGTGCAATGTCTTACTAATGTTGAATCTATCATTCCCGGGACTGAGCTCAAAAAAGCAATTTATTTTCAATTTTCGATAGTACATAATTCTTATAACATTTAAAGTTTGACCTCTTAAGGAACTCCCGAGGATTTGAAGGGTCAGAAGTCGATAATACATCACAAGGTCACGGGTTAATATATCTTGTAACGATGTTAACTAAAATAAAGAGTTAATCTTTACGAAGGTGACCGTTACATTTATAGGAATAAAAATGTATTCGGTGCATAACAGTACTACTTCGAGACGCTTGGAAAGTTGTGGTCCACATATACATGCCATTACACATCTTAAAATGTCAGAAATGAGTACACAGATATATCGGAAGGAATGATCTTGGAAAGGAAGAGAAGCACCGACTGAAGAAACACAGCGGAGACACACAACATCGAAGTGTGTAAGTGGACAGTGTTGGATACAACAACCAAGAATCATATCCAAAGTACGGAAGTATGCGAATAATCAAAACAGTCCATCAACTTTGTAACAAAGGGATAACAATACTTATATAGATATCTTACTCTCTCGGACAGAATAGGAGACGGTAGCTGCGCCGAAAAAAAAGAAAACATACATTCAATATTTTGAAATTAAACCTCCCACAATCATCTATCATAGCAATATCGCATAGTACTAAATTGGATTTTAGAGAATGCAAGAATTTGGTTCAATGCTTTTCATTTCGACAATGTTAAGTCAATAGTTATATGTTATAGTAATTATAAGGCAAAATTTGCGTCAATTTTCTACAATTTTAAGCATTAAATCTACAAAATTTAATGTTAAAAGGGAGGTGAATTACAAGTAAAATACTTATTTATACATTAATTTTAATTAATTGCATCTTTCAAATTATTTTACAGACTACAAGTACTACCGAATTGAGAATCATCACCTAAACTTAAGTTGTGAAATGACTTGTTTTCTTCCACAGTTGTATATGGCAAGATCTACAAAAGCTGGCTCAATCACTGAATCTATTAAAAGAATGATAAATGACATAGTTACAAATGTTAAGCACTCGATAAAGGAATGATTTTTACATCAGTCTTCTTATATAAATTTCTTACGTCTCACTTGAATTCAAATTCATACTATTAAAGAAATATTAGCCACCTAAGATGAATGTGTGAATTACTTGAACTTAAAAATATGTGGAATCTTTTATTAAAATAAATGTGTAAATATTTATGGTTGATGATCTTGGTTTATTTTACTCACCCGACGATTGTCATGCACTGGAGGAAATACAAAATCCGAAGGCGTGAGGAGTATTTTATAAGGACCTTTTGACATTCTTTTCTTTAACAGCTGCTTCCTGAAAAATAGATTTGGAGAAGAATCGTAGTACAAGAAGTTAAAACTTTCAAAAAGTATAGCTTAAATTTAGTCGAATAATATAGAATTGGGGATTAATATAAAAATTAAATCGATCGGATATTTTAGTGTTTCCCAGTAGGATAGGTAACAAGAAACCTTCCAGTCCATAAGAATTATACTCTTTTTCATGGTGGTAGAAAAAAGTTGCTCCAAAAAAATTTGGAATTTTCTCTTTTCTCAATAAATACCGAATATCCTCAATGAAATGAAAAATAGCATCTTTCCAAAAAACTGAAAAATTCATAGAATCCATGGATTGCTTTGTTTTCCATAGAAGAATATATAGATATACATGGATATAGATATACATTCTTACATATACATAGATATGTAAGAATGGAAGAGTAATTTTTCCTAATTTCAAAGCATCTCCGGTATTTATTTCTCAAGTAATATTTTTTCAGATATGAAAGAAAAAGTTCTTAAACAAAAATCACCATCTTATACTAATTACAAACTGCTAAAGTTCGGAAGGGTTCAAAACACTAAAGAGTCGCATGTGGCTCGCGAGCCACGATTTGGCCACCTCAAGTATATATGAAAACGAAAAACACGAAATTTTTTCTGAATTGATTATGGCTAAACCAGTCATAATAATGAACATATTAGATCAAACGTTCATTGCAATTAAGAAATTAAATCACCAAAAAGTTATTTTCCGTTTTTCATTTTTCGCTATTACATACCCATACATTACCTAACAATTGAAACTCGACTAAAGACCCTCAGAAACGACTTTAGTCGCTTAACAATTCTTCGAAATCACTTGATTATAAGTAGTTTTCTGAAGTTTATGGAAGGAATTAATATCCGTCTCGCGAAGAAGCGTTCGAGTAACGAAAAACTTCCGGTGTCATTTTCTTCGACATCCCGTTTCCTTAAGCTATGGAGCTACTAATGCACAATAAAAAGATAATTGACAATCTTGATAATTTAATGGGCCGCTCTTCATTAAGTTTCACACCTCCGCAAAGATTTTTAAATACGTCGGAAAATTAAAGAGAAGAAAGAAGTCAGGGGAGAGTGGAGGTCTTTATAAAAGAAAGACCAAACAAAGGGAGACCTGATGTTTTTTTCTGCCCTCCGGGGGTAAAAATGTACACAGAAGAGCGATCTTATTTCTTTAACACCGTTTTCCCAAGAAAGGAGAGGTAAGGGACTCATTAAATTTCTTTCAATAACTGTCAGTTAGTCGGACTTTTAATAAAAAAAAGGCCGGGAATTCCTGGTTAATAAACTGCTTTTGAAGCCACGTAACTTTTGCAGGTTTTAACGGCTGAGATTGGGGAGGGGCGGCAAAGGGATGAGACAGGTGAAGGCAAACAAAATATAAGCTCTCTTTTTCGCAGTCGAGAAGAAAACTGATTAATCATCCGAGACCAGGATAAAGTTGGGGAACAGTATAACAAGTCGTTGGAGAGCGTGGTGAATAATTATCCCGGTACGCTCTCGGAGGTTGGTATTAAGGAAGGGGCATCCTTGTCTTTCTCCTTATTCATCTCACGTTGCGTCAAACCCTCCTCCAGAGGGGAATTCTCAAGGCAACTCTGTTTTCGTGAACTTGAA
This sequence comes from Pachydiplax longipennis, assembly GCA_036926295.1. Taxonomy (NCBI): domain Eukaryota; kingdom Metazoa; phylum Arthropoda; class Insecta; order Odonata; family Libellulidae; genus Pachydiplax; species Pachydiplax longipennis. The sequence goes on along the minus strand of JAVFKF010000026.1, from coordinate 21,651,716 downwards.
AAAAATGAGGCCGGATAAGAGGTACGTAGCTGTACGACCTTTATGAGAAAATAGCGAGGTTGAGGTAAATCGCCATTTGTTTTCATGGGAGAAGAAGTATATTAGGCGATCAAACTTATGAAAGGATCATATTAAGGCTTCTATCCCTCGTAGCTAGTTTATCGATGCCTGTTTTACAGAGGTGTTTCATAATGTGTTTCCAAAAGAGAAAATTCGGTCACACCGCATCTTCACCTTTTGTTACAAAAGGTTTTAGGGTATATTTTTTCTAACTATGGACAGTCAGATGGTCATTTTCATATTAAAAATTAATCTCTGATTTCATTTTCACTTTTAAGCTACGTGATTTCATTTTCTTCCCCCGCATATTTCGGTGGTATTATTTTCATGGGTAACAGTATCAAATGGAATATGGTAAAAATAATTCGAACTATAATAGTAGAGAGATTTAATTAGAATTATATGGATTTAGCATTAAATCTAGTCAATTTTGTTTATCATATCGCCAATAAAACAACGAGAGACAACAAGCACAGCAAGAGAAACATGATTAGATTAACTGGTTCACCAGTGGGGCCGGGCTTAGATAAGATGAACTGACCAACCATAAGAGCGAAGGTTGGTGGCAGCCATCTTGATATTCGACGTCATCGGACCTGAAAACTTAATTTTCCCAAAAAAATTTCCTCCAGAAACAGGATTTGAACCACTGAGGATAAACTTTTAGAAAATTTTTGGACGTTTTTTGGAAACTGGAACAGACACCCTAACCACTCGGCTATTTCGATGTTAACGTAACACAAAGAGAAGTCGATTATAATTCAACATGAGGCTGGTTGAGTGTATATGTGCATGCGCACGTAATAAGTCATACACATTTATATTTACATAAATACCTGGTGATCCGCCGTATCGCGTATGACAAGGGTTGTGAACACCGGCAGATAATATCTTAATGCACCGATTTTATTTAGTCATCTTCGATTGTGAACTTTGATTGATCTGCGATTACATTCTAGCGTAAACTGATAAAACTCTGACTGATATGCGGCGCATTTATGAAAAGAAGCCTAGCAGCAGGTATATAATCTACTACTTTTGAAGGTATATTTAAACAAACGCAAAATTTCTCGCAAACCAGTGGAGAGAACGAATAGGACGAAAACGGTTGTTTTTCATATTCAACTCTCTGTTTCGCTTAAAATTTAATCTCAAAGTCGCAATTCCACCTGAGAATTCTCTCTTTCTTAGAATCACATTCGTCTTGATTCGTGCAAATAAGGTAGTTAAATATGCTTAACTTTTTATATTCCTATTATCCGTTATATTCATACATTTAAATTCCAGACTGATTATAATATTTGCAAAGAGAAATACAAGTTTTATTATTCATCTTTGATTTTAAAAATTAAGTGATCGATTGATTGATTATATATCTTTGATTTTAAAAACAATAAATTTTTTCGTCAAAAATTTTTGTACCAAAATTACCTAATAGAACCAAATAGAATATCTCTAAGGAAAGCACGAATTTGGACGATCGCCACGGAAATGACCGAATGCAATCATCCAACATTCACACATTCCAACAAGTATCAGAGGCACTAATTCAATAAGCGCTGACGCAAAGAGTTTCTCCTCCTTCATTAAGGGAACAAGCAACTCGTTATTCCACTCCCCACTTCCGAACGGATTCCAATCCCAATTCCCAACCCCAATTTTATCACTTAAGATCGGCTGAAGTATAGCAGCGATAATCCATTCAAATCACGTTAGGCTCTCGCGAGATGGCGTCTCTCTTATTCTTTTTTTTTCAGACGACTTCCCGGGGAATACGCGACTCTCAATCTGATTGGGAGCTTTCTCCGGATTCGCCTGATTTCGCACCGTTCGGAAACACTCGTATACATTACGGATTCCGGCTGTCCTTCGTTTCCTCTTCACGTAACCCTTTCACAATTTTGGGAAACGTTTTCACGCGAGACACTTTTGGGACCGGTGTGACGGGCGAAGGAGGCGGAACTCGTGGATGAAACACTTTCCTAATACATGTTTTAACGAAGACTGTGAATATTAACGATCCGCTCTAATGAATGATTGGCACACGGTCGTTGAGATAGGGACTTTCAAAAGCACCCGTGCGATACAAGTTGCTCAACTCTCAGGATCGGTGCTCGCGCTGCGATTGCAAAGAAAAGCTGTTGAAAATAAAAGAGTGCGAAGAGATTGTTCGATTGGAAGTTGGCAATTACTAATTAGATGTAAGCAATACTCATTGAGAAGGAGGACATCGTGTGAATACTGAGAACAAGAGGAAAGGAACTAGATAAAAAATTGTCTTTCATTATTATTTTTTAGTAAATTAAAATTTAAAATAACAATTAAATTTCAGTTTATTTCTATAAACTTTCGCAGGTTTTGCAGGTTTTTCACCCCTACCCCTTCGTGTAGGTGTTCTCCTGCAGTGGGGTATTTTCCTTAAGCACTAGCTCAAGTTATTAAAGCTACAAATTAGTTTTCTTCTGTGCACTCTTATATGCTATCTCTATGTTTATAATGCTTAATGACAAAGGATTAGATGTAAGAGGAGAAATTTAAGTCTAAACCTCGTCTTAAAACGTATTATAATTATTATATGGAAAGTGAAACTTGTAATGTAATGCATCCTTGGGTAAAAATATCAAGTTCACTTTGAATTCTTATATTTATGTCATTAGTATTTCAATATAGCCGGTTCTGTTTGACTCTGTCAGGTGGCAGTGTCATATAATGCATCATTTACCTACATAATAATAGTAGTTTACAGAATAAATCAAAACAAATATAATATATTAATACCAGTTAATAAATCATAAGCAAACATAAGTATGATACGTAAAATTTGTAATACCATATTCATCCTGATACAATGATGTTCATAAGGACACATTACGAAATCTATGGTTGAAAATGAGTTTAGTGTATCTCTAAAGCAAAGAATGGTGGATTGCTGCATGGAAAAGTCTTCAATGAAGGACGAATTGTAGAGAAATATTTTTCGGAGCAGATACAAAACTTTAAGTTCACAGTCTAGCGGAAAAATGTGAATGCATCATTAAAATAAAAGGTTTTCTGTATAGTTCTTTGGATATTGGAAGCTATTGAACACCTTTGGCTATGGAAATTCCGCAATCTCCACCGGTGTGTGTTTTCAATGATTACAAGTCTAAATGCTAATGACTTTTCTAGATAACTTTTATGGATACCTCTAGGAATGCTTTGTGATTCGGAATTCACCCGTCACTCTAGGATTCGTCTCCAAAAATCATTTCTGGGTATATCTTTAGTCACTACATATTTCTCATTTTCAAAAAAATTGTTGCGACCCCTGCCATCTTTATGGGCAACCAATATTGTCATTTATCTTTACCAAAATCACCATAACATAAATATTTTATGCCTAACCCAGTATTAGGCACCGATGGTGAAATTACGTTGACGTGTGCTATATTAAAAGAAAAAGTAATCCTCGCAAACAGAATGTTTTAAAACTTTTTCTGATTGTGATATACTTCACTTACATCGATTTTAAAACGAGATACAGAGGAGGCGAATTTTATCGAACAACCTCCGTAGAAAAAACTAAATGTTTACTCAAAACGTATGCATAACGACAAAGCCATGGCGGCTATCATTTCTAGTTGAAAATAATCGATGTATTGGGTATACAAAGCGACGGAGGCGGGCAGAGACAAAGGAGGATGTGTTTAACGAAGGACGTATGTGAATACGAGATTCATATGAATACGAGAGGAGTTTGTGTGGCTGAAGACGGAGTGATGCGTGACTTACCTTGCTATCGCTCCCGCTAAAATGCTTACAATAACGAAGAGCACCGAACCGAGGACGATGGCGGCGATGTGAGCTGCTTTAAGGGTTGTTCCTGCGAAAGAAGCAAATAGCCGTCGTGTCATACTTGTTTGGCTGAGCCACAATAGAGTTCACTTTTCCATGAGAAAGAAGCTTTTACTGCAATCTTATCACTTTGAAAAGTAAGTCATAGAAGATGTATTTTTCTCGAATGAAATAACAAATTCAGATACAAGGATTTATTTTATATACCATTCATAGAGATTATAATAATATATTGGTCCTGTAGTATAATGGAAAATAATTGATTAAACTTTTATAAATAGTATAGAATATTCTGTAAATAAATTATTTTATATGTAACTACGGACAACAAAAACATCGGGCAATGATATGTATATTTATCACCAAATTACATGCATTTATTTACCACGTCATAAATAAAAATCAGATATTCATAAGAAAAACCGACATTATATACATTAAATCATCATATAGCCTTTAACCCTTGAGATGTCCAACGAGTTATATACGTGATTTATGAATTTATTTAAACTAGGTGGTATCACATTAAATCTATTTATCTATCTTCTTTTATATTTATTCATAAACTGAACTTTTGGAATAATTTTACTAAATTTCCAACGCAATTAGTCATAAGTAACAATGAGATCTTGAAATTGCACCTTGAATTATCAAATTGTGAATATAAATTTTTAACATCAAATTTAAATAAGTATATTCTGGATTTGAAATAAATAATAAAATATTATTGAAATAAATAGTTTTCTAAGATCAATTTTAGATATTGGCTTCCGTAAAAAAGACAACTGCATAATAGTCATCGAGCTGAGGGTTTCAAAGATGTAGAAGTTAGTAGTTCATAAGAAAGCATACAAAATTTATAAATTTATGGGGTATCAAGAAAAACACTAAGCCAATTGCCATAGAAAAACATTGATAAATCAATGATCGGATAACAATTCGGCTGAGGAATACAGTCGTTGAGCAAATTACACTCGTTAACTGATCACCCGCTACCTTCGCTACCGTTTAATTACCTTTCCTCATTGCAATTGAAGAGGAAATAACTTTGTAAAGTTCCATTTTAGGGATTTATTTTGACTGGCTAATCCGTGAAGTGGAACTTTCCAAAGTTGTTTCCTCTTCAATGACGAGGATGGATTTCCTCATAGTCAGAGCGTCATTAGTTGATTTTACCTTTCCACATGTCGTCGTCTTCGCAATCCTTCCCCTCCTCGCACGACAACACTCCGTCTTCCGAGCCTCCTCTCATACTGTCCGCCTGTACTTCCTCATATTCGTCATAGTCTTCCACTACTTCCACATCTCCGTTTTCGCCCGCCACAACCTCCCCGGATCCGCCTTCTTGCACACTGTCTGATATCCTTCCGTCCTCTTCCGGTTTCGAGGACGTCGGAAGAGATGCTCCAGGAGCGTGGAGGAAGTGACGGACTTTTGAAAGGAAGTTGAGAATCGATTAACGACTTCCTAACTTGGTGTCGAAACGTAATTTATTTCTTTCCGGTTCTACGAAAACGACTAATTTCGGATCAGTTACGGCTTCTACTCGGTATCCACGTTTGAACCGATATTTTTCTGTCCGAGAATTACGGAATTAATTTCTCTTGAAATGTTTTTATCCAAGAACATATATATGGTAATTTAGCTGAGCAATGTTTCACTTAGTAAAATATTTGAATAAAACTCGCGATATTAAGTAGATAATCAAAGGACGAAAGCGATTCTCAAATATTAAAAGTTAACTAATGTGTTTTAAGTCGTTATTGCTCATGATTAGTGGAAATGACTGCCGTTACTCTTAATGAGAATGAGAGGGAGAGAGTAGGAAGAAGTTAAGAAACGGTTTACGATTTCGGTACAGTTTCAGGAAAAGAATGAGTTGACAGGGAAAGTAAATGAATAATATAATAGAGCCTTTGTTCTACGCAATTTTAAATTGCCATAAGTAGCGCTTGATTTAAAAATCCTTCTTTTCTCTTACAAGTAAATATTTCAGGAGTGCTTCTAGAAACATGCCAGGTTGGGGGATAATTTGATACCATTTTATACTTCCATTAAAGTAAATGGATTTAGTAAATTATTAGCAATCATACGCAATAAAATTAACATTTTTGTAACATTTGTAATATATATGAATATATAGTGACCAAAATAACATTTCCCTATGATTGTGTAGTTAGAGGTCTTCAGAATATCAAAGGAAAATCTTCTAATTTATGGGGACGATAGCCATTAACAATCATTAATTAGTATGTAGTGACTTTTTGTGTTATTTCTCTTGGAGCCCTCATGAATATTAATTTATTGGAAAATTGTAGGTGGAACATAAGCAGTAGCATCGTTGGGAAACAAACAATCATGTTTAGGTGGCTAGTTGTGGCTAAAAATTCCGAAACCGGCGTTGGCAATTTTATTTGCATTTTTATTTGATCATATAGCATATAGAAAATCCCGTATCGTTCTTATTTATTAAATAGTAAAACCTATAATATAGGAATTGAGAGCGCCATATATCTCTTCCCTACAAGATGACATTTTCTTGAAAATGAAGTGAGAAAGCACGACGACGTACCAAGGAAAACACCTCCAGGGCGCTCTTGCCTAAGCATCGCCTCCCACACCACTTGCCGCTTCCTGTTCACCGCTTTGTACATCACGTAACGCACGGACCTCGCCCCGCTCTTTCCGTCGACCGTCACTTTCTGACCGCCGTAGCCGACGAAAACCAGCGGAGACTCGTCCGGGGGCGCCGAAGAGCTGAACGAAGTGTTGGGGCGTTCGGAAGTGTTGTGGGGTTGCGGTGTCACGGAGGGCGGAGGGGAAGCCCTCGAGGAAACTGATTTGGGAGGTGTATCCGAAGTGGGAAGAGAAAGGGGAGTTGTGGAGTAGTAGTTTGCGGGTTGCGGGGACATTCTCGTTAGCGTCGTTGGGGCTTTTCGCGTAGGGGCGGAGGGGGTGGAGGGAATGGGGAAGGACCTCTTCCGTTGCAATACGGCGACGGCGGCGGCGACGGCTTCGAACACTGAAGAGGATATGTCGGCGAACGGGAGCGTGATGTTCTGCTGGGGAGACAAAGGATTTGTTAGCACTCGCAAAGTTATGCCACTAAGTGCGGTGAGACTACGTCAGAGGATGTGAGGTTTAATAAAGGGAAAGGTCGCCTAATTTGGACGATTTTTTTAGTGTTTTAAATACCTCTGTTACTGAACACAAAAGATGTATGTTGAAAAATATTCTTTAGGGAACTTATAAATCTTAGATATCTCGTAGTGGACTAACTTAGGCATTAGGTTACCGTAAAAAATGAATAAATGAATGATACCAGCGCTAGGTAAGTACATGAAGTTAAACACAAGTTTTACAGTAATTAGCAGCAGATAAAATAGAATTTGAAAATGTTCAGTTAAAAGACTGATTACATAGTAATTACATCCAGTGCATACACGGGCAGTAACCCAATTACAACAATCATAACATAGTCTGAATTACATAAATAAATACCATATAGATGGTGAACATACAAAATATAAAATAATAAACCATGAATACTATGAAAATTCTAAAATTTTAGTCTTTAAAGAATTCTTAAACATAGAGAAACTCATATAAAAAATCTATATCAAAAGGGAGGGAGTTTGCCTTCCTCTTAGCTTACATAATACGGGTAAATAAATACAGCAAAAACAATTAAATCACTAAGACCAACCACCCTAGTTAAACGGTTCTACCCCCCTGACCGACTACAAATTTGCCTTTCGTGATTCTGCTAACAAGATAAAATATATTTTCTAAAGCTAATCTACTTGAAATTTTCAGACGTTTTTCTTACGCAGCTCTGAACCGTTCTTTAACATTGAGAAAATAGAAAATTCTTTTCTGACCTCTCGTTAGAAGAAAATACTTCCTTTAAGAAAGATCGAAGAGAGACATTGTATCCAGAAAATGGAACAAAAGAGCCTATTCATCAAGGAAATTTCCATTCTATGACAACGGTTTCCTCGTTAATGAGACAAACAAACTGAACGAATATAGATTTTGAGGAAAAGCGTATATATACTGAGGAAAATTCCACTTTTGGGGAAATTTAACGAGGAAAATCACGTGAAAATACATATCGCTTTACTTCCTTGAGAGATGAATCAACAGGAAAAAGTTTTAGGCAAATTGATCTTATACAAAGATTGATTTTTGTAAAAGTATTGCAAGCTCACTTTTAAAATATATACCATTTTAATGGTAATATTAATGAGCTTACTGAAATTAAATTTAAACATGAAAAGAATTGATTGCTGACAGAGCCAATTAATTAGCTAAGAGACTTTTTTAAATACATAATTGTAAATAAATTTATTTATTACAATTATTTTCTGATTCATTCCTATATTCGAAAAATAATCGCTTTGTTCTGGTTTTCGTTGTTTGATTAATTTTAGTTAGTGACCAGAAAATTAAAGGGAAAGCTAATCAAATTTAAAGATATGCTACTACGCTGAATGATGAAGATAAATAACCCAGAATTCATCAAGAGTTTACAACGGTAGTTTTAAGAGAATTGCAGGACTTAAAATAAACCTTCAGTTAAAGAATTTAATTGTTTGAGGCAAAAGTTTGACACCATCAAAACTCTATCTTCCAAGAATGAAATAATGGGTATCAACAATTTATATAGATAAAATTTTAATTTTCTTCAATGATAGTTTATTAAACCAGGTTTTTAGTGAATATGGTTCCGTTCGTCAATAGATAAATATGAAATTTTAAGGCGCAGTTCGCAGACATCATTATGGTGTTTTCAGTTTACAAGGATTATCATACAAATGAATAAGTAAAAAAATGAATCAAAAAATTATATTATAATAATCAAAAGGTTTTTGACTTGGAAGCCGAATGGTATTGCTTTTACGAGCGATTAAGGGAATTCGATGTTAAAAAGTTCGAAGGTGGTCTAGAATTAAATCAAAAAGGAAATAGACAAGAGACCATTACGATCCAAGATCTAGGATATAGATCGAACTAAAGAAATCCTGAGGAGAAGATGTCAAAAGTTTAGAGATTTTAGTTGAAATATAGTTTTAGCTAAGATCTAGTAACGGTCCCAAATAGAAGGTACACATAAGATATACGTTTAAAGTTATTGTAGCATTATATTTGAGAAGCAGTTCTGTATCTAGATGAAACACGCCAAGAATATTTTTTAAAGAGAAAGATAATAGGGAATATTTCTACATATCATGCTTACATATCAATACTACATATCAATAATTATAGGAAGCAAATCATGAAAGAAAAGGAAATGGGACCTGGATGATAATATTACTGAATAAGAGCCCCATGAAATATTCGATGATGGTGAACATCGGACCAGTTTAAGTGATGTCTATCATCTTCAGGAGGCAAATGCAGATTGGAAAATTTCATAGCATAGCCATCGAAATGTGAATTTGGTGATTCCTAGATGGTCGGTAATCCGGAGATTCCGTTACCGTCCTTTGGAACTGGCCCGATGTTTACCGACCGTTCAGACTATCAGAGTTTTTGGAACTTCTGAAGCTATTCATACTAAAAAGAAACTAATTCGGTGTCACCACGGGTATTTCAAGATCGTGGGTCCCAGGGGAAACCCACATTAGATTCCCGCGCCAAATGAGTGATGGAGAGATAATCCAATCCCCATTCAGTACTCACGTAAAAGCTACCATCGTCCGCGGAACTCCGATTTTTGAATGCGGCCGATGACCTGGGATCATCGAGCAGAGGACTCGTGGAAGCGTCTTCGTACGAGAGGACCTTAACTTCTCCGGTCCAATTGAGGACAGCGGCCATGACGTCATCGGATGTGGGAGGAGGGTGGAAAGACGGGCTTCGGAATCGCAGGAGGAGAAGCGCGGGGGAGGAGTGGGTGCGGAGGTTTCTGGCCTTCTGAAGTGCAGCTAGGACCCCTTTCAATTCCGTCACCGAAACGCAGAGAATGACGGCTGAGGAAAAAGCATAAGTCATCGAAGTCAGAGCAGATGCAAACTAAACAGTCGGGGCTGTGAGGAAAATGTCGGTGGTATGTGGAGGACTCATTGTGGTGTATAGAATGGTGAGTTAGATAGAATCCTGAAGAGGTGTATAGTGTACATGCATACGAATTTATTATTAAAGGCGAAATTAGGTATGAATATCTCGCTTCATATTTTACTTGATCATGGGTAAAATTTTAAAATATGAATATTATAAGGAAGAAGGAAAGAAAGAAATAAAGGCGCGATAAGAACACATATTCAGAATAAAAATGAAAGAATTATGTAATGAGATGATAATAGCATAGGTTCCACAAAAGAATGGAAAAGAGAATCACACTATAAGCATTGATTATAATGTGGCTTCAACTCAAACGTGGAATAGAATCCAAGATTGCTATTATTTTAAAAGTTGGTCACCAAAGAAGGGATATGATGGGGCTTAAATAAAGATTTCTCATCCAACATCTCATGGGAAAATCGACCATCTCCACAAGATGTGGGGTCAGATTTCACAACTGTTTACTGTCCAGTTTAGACAAATTTTTATTCTAAAAAGCACCCTCCTGTGACTGTCATATTAACGTTTTAATCTGAATGAATTACAGTCAGTGAGTTAAATATACGTAAATAGCATGACATAAAATTAGGTTAAACTTAGAAATTATACGCAATCCCAGGGAAATACACTAGAAAATTACATGTATTTCAGGCAGTTATCAAAGCAATTTCATGTAATATAGCGAGAGGAAATGAAGGGTTTCTGTCTTAAAACAGGCTTTTAATATTTTGTAAAGAATTAAATGCTCATTTCCTGATGAATATACTTCAAATTTTGGAAAAGGCTATAATTAATTCCCATTCTTTGAAGAATGGTAAAGTAGATCAGCGATCGACGTCTACAGTATTCAGAAAAGTATGCGTTTACAATTAACCCATGTATTCTTGGAATTGGAAATTATAATGTATCTTTGACTGTAATTATTACAATTAGATGCTTGGAAGCTTTTATTATAAGAGGTTTTTAATAAAGGTGTTCGAAATGAAAGAAATGGGAAGAATATTATGTTCACAGTTCGTACTTCAGTCCATTATATTTCATCTTTAAGAGAACCAGAAACGCATATCTGTGAGCTTCAGGGGACTTTTATTGGCAATTCCAGATTAATTTGCTTCCGCTTTACATCTTCATTTTTAAAACCAACACCAAAAATTTTTAACGATTAAATTTGTACGAGAGAAAAGTGCGAAAATTATCCATTATACATTCATGCAAGGAGAATCGTCATTTAAAAACGAAACTTTACTTTTATTTAGATTTTTTTAATCTGTTTTTTCTCGTTATGTTATTTGTTCACAATTTTGATAATTGGTTGATATTTTAAATAAATTCATTTCAAATATTTACTCAAAGCTCAGTTTCAATGGCATTCATTTTTCAAATTTCGTTTTTTCTGTGCTTTTATTAATTAAATTCAGTAGTGAAATCAGAGGGGTTATAACGAAAGGATAAATTAATTGGCTATCACCTTCAATGCATGGGAAAAAATATTGTTAAAATCTGATATTATACACCCAAAGCAATACGATTAATTAAAAAAACACCGAAATTTGATTGCACCCTGAGAAGCAGTAGACTAATTTAACTGAAGCAGGGAATGTTATTTGGTAGTCATTGATCGGTATTCGGTGAATCAAGATGAGAGAATTTAGAATTTTAAGAATGCACGTGATGGCTTACATGATCCTAAAACGCTATGTGTAGCGATTACAACTTCATCATTAGTAGTTTCATTCTTGAAAAATTAACTTTCTTCTGAGGATTGCGAAATATTCTTGAGGTTTCATTGAAAGCTTCGTCTTCAATAGACATTTTTTGAATATTCAGCTACGGGTTAAATCCAAGCCGATGATTATGCTATTGATGTGACAATTTTTCGGAATAAACTTTTTTTGAATAAGTTATGGTCTAATACCGGAATTACTCCGTGATTATGATTTCCCATAAGAAAAAATTGTGGAAGAATTTCCTTCACTTTTCGTATTGCCAATGAAATACTTCCGAATCAAAGGAGACCTGATTTAAAGGATTTATATATCCTAAGATTTATATGTCCTAATATCCTAAGAGAAAGCTGTGAGAGAGTTGCTTTAGTGTTAACTTCACAAATGCTGAATGGTTTGTTTATGTTACTAAAATATCAGCATAAAGTTCACTTTTGCTCAGTTAATTATTTGCGAAAATGTATAACAAAACAATTACTAATGTGTGTCATATGCATTTAGTGAATCAATTAGATGTATTGAAACTTTAAATTTCGACGAATATGGGTTTCATTTGGCTACACATTTGAAGATTTATTTTGAGACTACGTTCTTTTTCGGTCAAATTTGTCACATCAATCACGATTAAGCCCTGAATCAGGACAGATTCCAAATGAGAGACACTAAGCAACATTAAGAAAAGAAATAAAGACCAAGTGAAAGAAATTCGGAATAAAAGAGAGGCGGTGAGCAAAGGGGAACTAAATACTGAAGGGAAGAGCTTTGGGCTAAAGATAAAGCGAAACGTCCATTGTGGGACATACTGTGGATCTCGCTCAAAGCGTCATGAATTTGCAGGAAGTTTAAGAAAAGAGTCGTTGTCGACGTTGTGAGGGGCAAGCTGTTGATTAAAGGGATTCGTTATACCGCTTTCTTTGCTTTGGTGTATAGCCGTTGAGTGAATACCGTAAATTAAATGCCAGAGATTGTAACAATCAGTATGCTAAGATACGTATTCGGTTGCTGACCTAGAAAAATGTAAGGCAATTATGAAAGTAAAATGAAGGCTTTTTAAATATTCTTAACTGATCACTATGGTTTATCACAGTTCAGAAGGTTCCAATCCGCAGTTAAAATTTGAGTTGAAAAACTTCTAATTAAATCTACAACGTAGAGAAGGAAATCCAAACCTTTTTAAAGCGTATTAATTTTGTCAAGCAGTTGTTAAACATTCATTAAAGTCGACAGCGATAATTAATTAATTTAATTCATAGCTCTTCAAAGTATAGCATCATCTTTAAAGTATGGCACATTTGTGAGTTACACTTAATTTTTCTCAAAACTCTATGTTCTGTAAGAAAGAAGATCCACAAAATAAATGCATCGAAAACAAACTAAGTGAATATTTTAATTTAATTAATTGTTAAAATAAACATAAATAAAATAAATTAAATTTTTTTGTCCTACGTAATATGTGGAAGACATTGTGGGAAACAAAAATTGACTGAAAGGATGCTTGAATACATAGGTTAAAATCGCGAAAGAGTGTTACTTTTGAGTGGAAAGAAGTTGCCTTCATAAAATGTGAGTTTTCAGCAAAACATCGGTAATATACAATCTGAAGTGACGGCGGTGAAAGTCTTGGATTCAATGTAAGGAAAGTGTCGATTGCATGCAGGAAACGCTTGGAAACCTTAAGAATGTATTGAATAAAAGTTGACTTTTTCTAAGTCGCTTACCTCTGTAAGGGTGCGATTGATTGAACGCTGTGATTGAACGTAGCCTGGATAACGTTCTGTTGTATTCCGAAGCATCGGTTTGGTCGCCTTCGATCACAAAATTCCTTGAAGATATCCCACGCACTCTGAGGGAATGAAGTAACGATTGGCTGAACTGCGGCCACCACCCAGATTCTGTAAATAGAAGATATACACAATCAAAATATCATAATATGATTCTACTTCTATGTACAGCAACGCAAAATTTATGTAACGGATTCGATAAAAATGTAAAATTTAAATAAAAGATGATTTTGTTGTTCAATTTATTATTTGTTCATTTTGTATTGTGAATTTGTTTTTCAATGAACAATGAAATTTTACTATAGTAGATATATATTTAAGTTTTAGCAGTATCATGTACGATCGTTAAATATTATTTCAATAAAAAAACAATATTTGAATCGTATTTATGTAAGAAAAATACATGCATCGGTAACTTATTACAGAAACCTATACTGTAATAAGATACAACAGTGAATCAGGCAAGCTAGATATTTTTTTATGAGGGGATAACTTCGCAATATTTAAATATTTAAATCAGCTTTTCCGCCACTTGTTTGAGGTGTGTCTATTTTATGTTTAGGCTATTTTTAAAAAGAGGTAGGATCCAATTTAAAATATCATTTATATATGCATCCAGAGTTATTTCAAACGTTTGAATTATTTACTTACATGATTTTCAATCATTACTAAATGGTTTTATTATTCTCTGCAAGCATGTCAAATCACATGGCCAGCAGCATTATTCCTGAAGTTTACTTTCATATAATTTCAAAATTGAAATTATTGAAAATTTCCCTTTGGATTGTCGATTCATTAACGAGTTTCGCCAACATAAATAAATATTTCGCTTTCGTTTGAAAATTCACTTCTATTATATGCTTAATAATGTAATTACTTTCTTCAATCATGAACTCATATTAAATTTTTCTTAAAAAATCAGTAAGTTACTTTCTAATCATCATACTACATGATTAAGTAACTAATTCGTTTTTGAACTTCCTTAGCATTTCGTAAATAATATTTTATTATTCGTGCTGAGTAACTTGGTACTGCTGTTCTAGACTAGCTTCTTATCTCTGACTATGTTCATCAGTGTCGCATTTCCATAGATTAGCAAAGAAGTGGTTAACTAGATAACTCAAAAAAGTTTTGAAACAAATGAAATATCGTTAAAAGTATAATATAGATATCAGACGTACATTAACTTATCAAATAGTGACAAATGCAAGAAGATATAGGTCGCGAGTCATTGGTAATGAATACCTTATGAACTGCGATATTCATTCCTTATATAGGTTGAGGAAACGGATATCTTCGAAACGTATCTTTTCTTTCCCGTATTCCCAAAGGGAGACGTCAGTGCAGGAAGTCCAGAGGGGCATGAAAACAATGCTCTCAAGGAAGTATATTTTCCTTTGTTTTATTTCTTTTAGAAGAATAGTGAGAGAGGATTCTATTGTGACCCATTCCTTTGTCTGAGATAAAAATTCCCAAAAGGTATAACGGAAATATTTCCAAAGGTTTACTGGAACACAAAATACAGTACTGTATACTACATCCGAAATACTAGTTAAGATCTCTAGTTGCGAGCGGTATTTTTTACCTGAATCCTTCATTTCTTCTATTATCAGCGGAAGATTACTTAAAAAATGTATAAGTCTTTCGTTTTTACTCGATAAGATCTTTAGCTGGAGGTAAAACTTTTTCTGGTATATTACTAATTATCCACGTTCAACTGTTAAATTTTCATAAGAAAAAACTCCCATTTCTTAATCTCAGTTCTGATTCTAATTTCACGTTTATTTTCATCAACAAACTGATTGCTACAGTGGATGAAAAGTTGATTAATATTCACTGTTTGGTAATGTAACTAACCTGAAGATACTAAAGCCACTCTCTTCCACCTCATCCTTTTGCTCACTTTTGCCACAGCTTCCGCCATCGTAGTCAAAGACGGAAGTAAAGTGATAACGTCGTCGGATGGTTCTCCCTGAAAATGAAATACGAAAATTCACTATGAAATCAAATTTCAAGAGCAGCATTTGTTTGCGTCAACTTTGCCTATAGTTCATCATAATACACTCTCATATTCATTCAACTCCACGTATAAATAGATGAAAATGCTTTGAAATATGAAATACAAATTATAAAAATACAAAATTATATAATTATATAAAATAAATATTAAAATTATTATGCACAAGCTTATTTGGCGGAATTCTGCAGAACCCATCTTGAATTAAATATGTATTCAAGATTCAAAATTCGATTCTGGTATAAAATGTTTTATGGTATCCCAGGGGTGCAGGGGGTTTAGAATGTGTTGTTGACCTTGATCGAATTTGACAGCCGCTTTGGAGGTGTGGTTACCGAACTAGCGTTAGTAAGCCGTGAAAATAATAGCAAAATAAACACTCCTATCATGTCTCTAATTAAACATAAGAGACAACAAGCATAGCAAGAGAAACATAGCTAGATTAACAGATTTACCAGTGGGGTGGGGGTTGGATAAAATAAACTGGATAATCATACGAGCAGAGTCGGGTGGCAGTCATCTAGATTATCGACGTCACCGGACGTGAAAACTTAATTTTCCGAAAAAATTTCTTGTAACAGGATTTGAACCACTGAGGATAAACTTTTGGAAACTTTCGGAATCTTGCGGACACTTTTTGGAACTGGAACAGACACTCTAACCACTCGGCCATTAGGATGTTTAGCCTGGCTCAAAAAAATAAGGTTATATTCCAACAAAGATGCTGGTTAGGTATGGATCTGCATACACACGCCAGATATTTTGGAAACACACACTAAGCGCTCGGCCATTTCGATTTTAAGGCAACGTTAAAAGTAGGTTATAACTCAAAAATATTTATTGAAATATAGCAGGGAGTATTAACACAGA
The DNA here is from genome assembly GCA_036926295.1 of Pachydiplax longipennis. Classification (NCBI taxonomy): domain Eukaryota; kingdom Metazoa; phylum Arthropoda; class Insecta; order Odonata; family Libellulidae; genus Pachydiplax; species Pachydiplax longipennis. The sequence continues at coordinate 21,635,364 of JAVFKF010000026.1, read as the reverse complement.
CCTTAACGCGCCTATTTTATTTAGCCATCTTCGATAGTGAAGTTTAATTGATCTGCTATTGCATGCCAGCCTAAACTGATAAAACTACAATTGCTATGAGATGCAATTATAAAAGGCAAATTCATTCATTAAAATTATATTAACGAAGGGAAAATAATTGCTGCGAATGATTAGCAGCAGGTATCTAATCTGCAAATTTTAAAGTTAAATTTTTAAATGTTAAATTATAAACAACCATATCTCGCAAACCAAGGGAGAGAAACACATAAGGCAAAAATGGTATTTTTTATAATCAATCATTTATGGCACTAAATAGGTATTGTCTCAAAATCGCGAATCCTTCTGAGAACCTATTCTTGTCAGTGAGGAATTAACCACAGCAAGTAATTGTCTGCATACGCTGGCAGACACGTTGGGCCGAGTTAATACAAATCAATGGAGGCTACTTTGAAGAAGATCAGAACAATTAGACCCAACGTAATGAACTTCGTATTTAAAAAATCATGTTGTTTCTATTGACCAGTTCTAATATTTATGAATGGAAATCTTCATCGGAAGAGTCATCGATAGAGTATAAATCACTACAAGGGAGAATCGAAAGTTATAGACCCGGAACCCAACTTGAGGTGAATCATCTCCCGTAATCTGCCGCTCCGGACGACAAAGTAACTAATCAGAAAGCTCTTGAAAACAGCCGCAATCCGCGAAGCGTAATTTTCGACTCGGCGGAGAGGAGTCTCGGAATACAAAAGCAATTAGAAACGAGGAAGAGTGACACGGGAGCGAGAAACGGCTCCAATTCAACGTGGGAGAGGGGGAAAAACTTTTGCCGAGACAAGAAACCGAAGTTTCTCCCTCAGAACCGCAAAAATCGGCGTGTGTCTCAGCAAAAGAGGCGGCGATTCAACGGAGTTACCGCGAGCGAACATCCCTCCCCCACGAATTGCCTTAAGAATTCGAAATTCGAGTCGGAACGGAACAAAGGAAAGAAACTTCGCCGAAAGCACAATAAGGCGTCGAGTCATTGATGAATCCGGATAGACAAAACCGATCCGAAACGATTGTAATAAGTTTTACACTCGACGTCGGTTAAACGAATGAATGCGTTGAGCGTGAATTTTATGAGATGTTTAGAGGCTGAGAAAGTCTTCTGTTGTTTGCATGGATGAAAAGCAGAGAATCTTCTCTTGGAAAAGAGAGAGAGAGAGAGTCTCTGAGTAGGTTAAGTAAATTTGATAGCATATGTAGGGTAAAACCTGTGTACTTAAGGCGAATCGTCCCAGAAAAAGTTACGATTTAATTTCAAGAGATGGCAGCACCGCTAGCGTCAAATTTGTTTTCCTTCTCATTTGATAACGGTTAACCCGATTTTCGTTTAGTGAACGGTTAAATAAACTAAATAATAATAAAATATACGCAGACCAAAAATCAAAATTTACATTCCTTTTTAACCATCTTTTTGACAAGAAAGGTTCTTATAAAGATGTAATAAATTTTTTTGGTGTAGTCAGTCTGAGGAGCTAATTTTTTAAAACACGTAGCAACTTTTATTTCTAAAATTGGATGTATAGTTCTTGCATTAGCATGCATTAAAGAAAATTGTAAAACGGCAATGCCGCAGCACACCGCCTAAAAATACGGACTCTCTGGATGTGAGGGTAAGCAGAGTTAAATGCCATGCGATACCTGCGTAATCTCATGTTAACTGATAACCGTCCTTTGCCACCGGGGTCTTCCCTCGGAAGCTTTGGTATATTGTGCTTGGATGTTTTCCTCAGGCACCCTAAAATGTGCTGAGTATTGAGAGGGGAATATTTTTTATATTATAGAATAATTACAGAAATTGAAACTCTTCGCTGGAACTTTGAACGCACAAATATATCATTATCACGTATCACAATGCACGTAAATTTCATTTTGATCGATTGCAGATATTTTTTGTAGAATTAAATTTGTAATGATCTCCTACAATATCATCGAAATCTTTCTCGGTATACCTACCGTCGGATTTAACAATAAGATTTTCATCTTGCCTGCAATGAAAATTGTGCCAATTCGCTTAATTGAAATGTACTTTCCATAAATATATTAACTATATGTAATGCAAATAAATTTTCTTGCTCAATTAACATTAAGGAATTCAAAGTAAGGACGGATTTTCCTCCTCACATCTGTCAAAAAAGAAGTTGTAAGATACATTAAATATTGTTCTATCAAACGTACAGGTCGTTACCGATAGCTGAAAAATTCTGCCAAATTAAAATGTAGTAAATAATGTAAAGTAAAAATTAAAATGCTTAATTTCTTGAAATTTTAAATGTTGTTTTACGAAATGCGACAAATCGAAGAATTCGCAACTGATGTTTCATTCGATTAAACCTTTTCACTGACTTTATGAATAATTTGTGGCAGCTAAATAATAACTTCATCTGTTAACTTGGAAACAAAAAATATAAAAAACTATGGAACACGGTCTTGAAAGAATGAATGCAAATTTAGATATAAATTTCTTTCTACGGCGCCTAAATGTCAAAATAATTAAAACTGTCAATCATTATCGCTAGATAATATTTCAGAACTGTCTATTATATGACCGCTCTACACTTCTTATTTACATTAATATATTAATATGTTACCTTGGATTTTTTAATTTCGTAATTATTCCTCTACGTCGCTTTTTCTTCGCTGACATACGGAGAATTTTGGAGCCTTTGGTAGAATATCTCGAGCTCATTACCGAATATTCTTCAGACTAGGTTAGGTGGTCGAAAACGTGATGTTAAACGTGAAAACGCATATGTTCTCAGAAACCAGACACCTCTGATTTGTTTTCGTTTAGAAGTTCATATTATCCTCTTGGGAGAAACGAATTCGAATGAGAGGGGTTTAGCGCGCGCTCCCGTCAAATGCACTTCCAGAGGCAGCGTTGCAACGTAGAATTGTTTTCTAGTACTTCTTTAAAACACTCTCCTGAACAAACGATATATTAATTTATTAATATAAAAATTGCAATGTGTTTTTTAAAAAATGCTCTACACTTTGACTACCGCTAATTTTTGAAAAAAGTTTTGATAAGAAAAAAATTGTTAATAAAAATCGCAATTTCAAAAGAATAAATTTCTTCTTGGGTATCCTCGATTTCTATGGTTATTTACAGTTAAAATCCACTTTTTGATTAAAAATTGAACGAACCATTCACGAATAAGAAGGAAAATAAATTTTGCTCATTTTGGTGCTGCCACGTGGGAGATTTTCTTGGAACTAATTCAGGCACGATTCGCCTTAATAGGAAAATAAACGTCGAGCATTTTAGAAAGAAAAGGAATGTACTAAGTTTGAGTAAGGGAGTATGTAACTTTGTTTCGACACAAGCGATGTTAAAAGGTACTCTTTTGTTTGTGCTGACTCACTGGTAAGTATTAATACTAATAATGTGTTGATTTCCTTCATTCAACGCATTATATTAATGCAATACATTACATTATATACTCTCTGCAAATTATAGTAGACACATTGAAGTATACTACGGACATTTTCCTTCCCATAAAAATATCGGAATTAAGAAGATCCGGGCATGCAAAAAAAATTGATGGCGGTTATCAAGGTAACTGACAAATTAAACAACTCCAAGCGTTACTGTGGGGAATTTATTCATAACGAAAAGAAGTAAGCACTTTGTGCAATTTTAATTCTAAAAAAAATTTATTGTGACCACTGCGTGTTTTCACTACACTCTTAACATCTTCACGGCATGTAGATGTTATGAGAGTAGAGGAACCTGGGTCGCAATCAAGTTTTAAAAAGTGGAAATACACAGAGTATTTTCTTTTTTAAGTTCAAAATAACCGATTGAAAGCGGAAAAAAACAATTTTATCAAAATAAGAGGTAAAATAGTCCTTGTCGATATTTTTAATGTTGGGTTCTTATCGTAATGAGTGAATTTTTACATTTTAATTCTTTAAATAGAACTTCCATACTTTAAAAAGACTTCAGAATTGAAATTTCAAAATGATCTAGAGAATTTCATAAGATTTCAGTCTAAGCAAAAAAGTGGTGGATAAGTTAGGGTCTTAACGTTGTATAGGACCTTAGGTTTATGATTGGACCATTATGCATAGCTTGAAACGTAATATATAGTCGAAAAACCTATCGCTTTATTATCCTAATAAAAATAATATAATTACATAAACAAATAATACCTTACAGGCGAAAACAATGCATGAGAAGGAAGCAGGTGTTTAAAAAATTATGCCATAGAAATATTTAAATGAATTACAATTTTTATTTTAACAGAAAAATTTTCCACTATATTTTATCATCTATAGTTTTTTTTTTAACATTTTTAGATATCACAATAATACTTTGATTATCAATTTCTTCCGATTCTTTTTATGCTGGACGGCGTTATTCTGAGAGAAATATCGCCGTATTTAAAATTGCTTGGCATTGGAAAACTTCGCAACAAAGGAGCTATTGAATGTTTAATGAATCCAGGACTGGCGAAAAAATATTTAATTACATCCGCCACGGTATCAATAACAGCACACATCACAATGTAGACGCATATTTAATACTAATTTGTATGGATAATATGGCTGATCTTTTGTCTCGGCCAAAAAAAGCTTCATTCACATGCATGAATTAATAAAATAAATATGTGAACAAAGCCCCTGATTTACCGATTATTTACATTAAATTTACATTATGTTGAATACACGAAACCTGTAATTATTTCGTCGAAATTAGGATTCGGTAATTTACAATTTATAGCATTATTGGATCACGAGTATGTTATGGACGTGCTTATTGGGAAAAATTGGTCTTAATAACTTGATACGCTTATCTATTGTTAAATTTCAATTTCCAAAAGAGATGAAGGAACGAAATAATTTTAGGACGCCATACGTTTTTCATATATTATTTATGACGCAGGAATTTCATACGTAATATGTAATTTCATATATAAAAGATATCTCTGTGATATAATTTGTTTCCAAATCCAATTTTGATCGTTCCCTTTTCCTGATCGAGTTAAATTCGTTTTAGACTCATTTCGACCAATTTGAGGATTAACTGGATGATCTGCAGTTGACTGATAAATTTCAGCAAATTTTCCCGGAGCTACAATGTTTACTAAGACTTGTATATTCCTATTTTTGCAATCAAAGAGCAGTCATTCACCATGCAAAACTTCTTGATCGCTCGGCCACACGCGTTGAAATAACAAGGACAGACATCTCGCTCAAAATTTACAGTGTATGGCGTTGCAGCATGTAGGTATACGCGCGAATTTGCGGGATATCCTGTTTTTTGCGCTTATTGATAAACGTCGTTCCTATGACCAACATCCCTTTTCTGATCCTCGGTTTTCAAAGCATACGCGAAACACACGCAAAAAATGTCCCCATGGGTGACAAGCTCGATGTTGGAAGTACACGTTCTTGCACTCACGAGGCCTGTAACATGGGATGAGAGATACGGGGAAACACGAGTTAGAGGTCCGCTATTGCCATCAATCGGGTCGGAGAGGGACAATTGGTCTCACGTCTTTCACTTCGAATAGAGAGAGTGGACGGCTATGTGATATCAAATGCGACGGGTATACCACCCGTTCGAATTTCGTCACTCAACTTATCGGAATCACACGATGACTCGTGAGTGCTATTCCTGAATGGTTCGGAAAAGGGCTCTTCCATTATAATAGCAAAGAAGAGTCCCGATTTATTCCGCATTTGTATTTTTCCGGATCTATTGTTTGTTTTCTACAGTCACGACTACAGTTTATAGAGAGAAATCTTGAATAATACCTCGTCATATTTCATCGAACCGTCGTTTTCCCTTATCTGCTGTTTAAATATCTTGATATCAACTGTTTTTAAAGAAGGATGTATTTAGGAATAAATATTCTCTTTTTGTACCCATTGAAGAAGTGAAAATTACAAATTTTTAAATATAAAAGAATCCCAATTTAATTTAAAACGAAAATATGCAAGAAAAGGTAGCCGTTACATTCCTGTTAAAGGTAATACTAATGATTATAAGGTGAATCGGAAAATAAATCTTCCATTTTTATTATCTTCTTGATCAATATTTTAGGTTTGGTTTAATAATTTTAATTTTGAAGCTCTCCTTATGTTTTTGTTTAAATTATAAGAGCTGAGTCCACATCCATTGTTTTCTTTTCTCCGTCCCTTAAAAAGCAATAGTAGTCTTACTGTCCTTATTGTTATAGCAATTTACAATGCTCATACGTTCGTTCTGTGATACTGAATTTACAAAGTTATACGTGAACGAAGAAGGAAATATTCCTGTTTTATTCATTTTAGCTAAACTATGCAAAAGCAATGGTGCATTGAAAACGTCTTTCTTTGGAAAAATTTAGACTAAAGAGTACCATGCACTATTTACTCAAAAAATTAATCACCATAAGCTCTATCAAAGGGAGATGGCAATTAATTTCTGAAAACAACTAAAATTAAGGCATTAGTCTTAACGTAGGAGATATATTTTCAATAAAGCACGCAGGGAATTTTTTTCTATATTCCATTTCAGCTTTTCTTGAGAATAATGACGAATTATATGGGAATAAAATCCTATGTCTCATTCTCCTTATTGTAAGAATAGAATCATTTCAGATAATCTCGATAGGGTGCTCCTTGATCTGAGGATTACGATTCGTAGCTTACATTCGAAGATTTTAAGTAGATATCAAACCGACCCAAAAATCCTAGAGCTCAGTATAGTACGCCACTAAGTCGAATCCATCTCCGAAACACATTAAGAAATGGGAGCAAGAGTAATTTTTCGCAACTTTAATCTTTCTTCAACATTCTAGGTGTGAATGTAAGGGGAGGTCGAATCGGTGAAAATATCTTACCGAAAAAATTTTGATTCGAATAGACAACGTGTTTTTGAAATTGAATCCACGACAGATGGGGATCGAGATAGATGAGCTAGGCAATAAATTCAAGAGGGGCATCGACTTTGGCGGGCGTTTGTAACTTCGGAACGGGCGATAGGAACTCTGTATTTGAGGTGCAGGGGAGAGTGGTAAGTCGCAAGGACTACAGCGGATCGCCCCGCCCATACGTTGTCCATGGCCGATTGATGCACCGGAGGGGAAGAGATTTATCGCGACGGCTCGGAATGTATTTCACTGTGACCGCGCTACTGTTCGTATGCGAACAAAACACCGGAGGGGGACGTGCGGTGGTCTGAAATGGTCATAATTATACCCACCAAGGACTAAGTGATTGATTATTTCCGAGAGATGACTGGCGAGGATTGGGGAATCCAAGCCATTTCGGCTCGTGATGCAAATTTAAGTCCCGTGAATATGCGAACGAAGGGAAATTATGTGGTGTGTTGAGTTTTTATGCTCTGACATGGTTCTGTGGACGTGATAATTTAATTATTTTGATGCGATTGATTTTCTAGGCTCGTTTATCGTTTAGTACAGAGAAATGACTCTGCACTTTTTTGGTAGAAAAGTATCTTAAATTTACTTTCAAAGACTATACTCTTGTTGATTGTTAAGCAAATGAACAATGCTTGATTCTATGTCATTTAGCTTTCTCATTATTAAATACTATGAAAATTTTTATAGGGTCATCATGATGCACTTAATGAAAGTTTTTTATTCAATTTCATTCAGTGAGGAATCTAGAGCGTAAACTACTCCATTCCCCCTCTTGTTCAGTAAGCCTCATTTCCTCTCCAGAGCTCTTGATTGCTAATGGTGGACAGTTTGAGGCTCTAAAAACCCTTCTGAATAGACTATGTTCTTTAGAAGTACAACGCACTTGGACTCGATGCATATTTACTTGATTATCCATCTGGGAACAAGCAAATAGCAAATATAACAATAATAATATTAATAATAATTTGTATATTATTTTGATTTTGACTGAAATTGTAGTTTTAGAGAAAATAAATCAGCGTCCAAATAATTAGCTACATTTACATACATTATCTTCTGCCAATATTATTGAAATTTATATATGTATATATGTACGCAGTGTGACTGTAATTTTTGTACACAAGTTGAAAAAGTTTCAAATTTGCGGGTGAATATGTTGTAAAGAATCCGTATGAAATCAGGAAGTGATCTTTTTCATTTCAAGTAAAAATTACTTACTTTTGAAAATCATTGTTCAAACATGAGTACACTATAAGCAAAACTTTCCCGGGTTGGATAACTTAAAATATACTCCTCCTTTCCACATAAGATTTAGAAAACAGTGCTGTAGAAAAAAGATCACATTGAAATCGATATTCGAATGGTTGAAACAGTTCGAAGAAGCTCAGCTAAGGTTTTTTTTATCTACTATCTCCTCTCTGTGTCTTATAAAGCCATGGATCAATAGTGATTCTAAAAAGTAAGCCCTTTTTGACTAAATTTCTAAAAAATAGGTGTATATAATAAGCCTTTCCGTCCATTTACAGATTATTCTATTACACCTACTTACAAAGTTACGATTATTTTAATCTGCATAAAATTTTACAGACATCTTGTATGTGAAAAATGGCTGTTCTGGATTCTCTGAGAAGATGTAACCAAGGACCTTGCGCTGCTAAAACAGCATTCCTGCATACAAACTCTGTCATGCATTCAAGTCTTCCCAGATTTGTAAAAGAAAAACTCAGTCTGTAAAGAATTGCAAACACTGAACGGCAATGGAGGCCTGTCCAATCAAAATCACCGTTTCCCCAGCGCCATTTTAGATCCGGCGTAAATCCCCGATTTCCTCATTATTTCACGATTTAAAAATTTACATCAACATTTTGAATGCTTTCAGGTCCAATTTAATCCCGATTGTTGTCGCGGGGAGAGTTGATTTTTTCCGCCGCTGAATTGAATGAAAAGCGCATGAAGGATTTATGTCGCGCGCTTTGTCGCCGAAGGGTCAAAAATGAAAGCGGTCAGAAAAGGGGGATTTATTCCTCTTTTATGCCTTTTCGTATCAATTATCTCATCTCAATGAATGCTGCACGGATCTCGCAAGAACACTGTGGATTGCACGAATTGAAAAAACTGGACTTGATTTTTTTGGCTTCATAAATTTAGATGGGATCGTTCCCATTCCGGGTGATCCTAGTCTGGCCTATTTGGAGAGGGGGAAAACTTTGACGATTATATTCGTGAAATTGATAAATGAATGGTGAATTAGGATGGCGCGGGTTTACCGGTTCAAATCAGTGGAAATAAAAATTAATCTACTGCAAAGGGCTGACAAAGCCGATTCAAATATGTATTAATGGCGTGCGAGTTATTCGGGAATGCACAATTTTCAGCTCATTTGTTTCTAATTATTGACAGTGGGACCTTGAGACAATTAAAATGGATGCTAACGAGATCAAATTTCAATTTTCGATTATTTTCCACATCATTTCATCATGATGAGCGATGATCTCTATGCTTTATTATTTTACATACCACGTATTCATCGTAAATTAGTTCTGCTATTCAAATACGCAATTTCGTTTCCAATTAACCATTTTATGTGTCCATGTGTACTTGGTAATTTGTAACTAAATAGATAGTTTATTTGTTTTTAACAACACAACAAAAGTATGCATCTGGCAAAAGTTAATAAAAATTTACACTTTGCTTCTGAAATATATCTCATATTAGCATATAGATTTTGTTACTTAAAGTTATAGAAAAACTAAAAATTTATGTTTGTTGTGGAAAGTCTTGCTTTTACCATTGATAAACTCGAGAAAATAGCGCACTTTCTAGGTGATAATCAAGATTTGGCCTGTTAAAAAATATCTCACAATATTTTAAACTAATAATTTTTCGATATAAATTCAGAATCTTCGTACCCATATAAACAACTGCGTGAAAACAGTTAAATTCTTGAAATGGAACGACTTTCCCGTAACTCTTTAATAATGATTCGGTTTATTCCTACGATGGCCATTAGCCCTGCTGTGATTGTGCTGCTCTTTTCGACTTCACAGAAGGAATTCGACGTGGCACAGTCCACACTCGAAAAAATTTGTACAGCTCTGCAATGTTACTTGCCTGCTGTGGACAGCTCCAAGTAATGAATGGCTTGCGCTTCAAGGCTGCTAGTCTGGGAGTTAGGGAACACAGTCCGGGCTCCAGGGATGCCACCACAGCGGAAATGGATGGATCCATGAGGGACTCCAGCACAGCTGCCAGCTCTCCAGACTCAAGGTAGCAGAGGGCTGATGAGGAACAAGATATATTCTCGGTTAAGACTAGTTTGCAATTCCAACTCAGTATCATTAGATTTAACAGTCTAACTATTTAACGTCTAACAGTGTACTGAATGAAAATCGTGATGTATAATTATATAATGTTTTAATTAGTGCCTGATTATTGCTAAAAGTTCTTCTTTTCTATACAACGCATAGTTAATTCCAATCAATTCTGAAACACAAGTAGTTTAAATGAATATTAGATTAGGGAAACATGAGTAGTGATTGTGAATCAAAAATTGTGATGTATAGTTAAGTAAGTATTAGGAAAAAGAGATCATAATAAGAGAAAATGTTAAAAATGTGCAATGATTAAGACCGATAAAATAACTTTTTGGATGGGTTATAAGATAAAGTAATAGAATTTATCCTTTCTGCGAATTATTAATCATTTTACCACGGATGATGGAAGATCTTTTTGTTATGATTTTACATTTTGCACAGAATTTGTGCAAAGTTACATTTGCTGAAACTCTCCGATTCAACACAATTTTCATTCTTCATCTATTAATTCACAATTGCTATGATTTGAAAACCATTGGATCAGGAAACAATATATTTAAGGCGTCGTATATTTTTAATTTTTCTTTCTTTTTATAATCTCCTTGATATAGACATTCTAAAGTGTATAGCTTTATCATAATATATCTTATAATACATGCTATTTCGTCGCATTCACTGGAGTTTCTCTCTATACGTTCAAAATGCTACCATGGTTAATTTCCACGGATTCTCATAAAAATGCCTCGAGATGTTTCGGTTCAGTTTCGATGTCAAAAGCATGGCCTATCAATATTGTTCTGCAAGTTTATTCAGTTAATTGAGACGCCATCTACACTTCAAGGAGAATTTGCTCCGATGGATCGATTTCCAACATATTTACATGCGAAAAATTTATTTAGGACGGAATTGATCGGAGCGAGTTAATTTGAAGTAAATTTAACGCAAACATTCTCTAATGTACCTTCACGAACAAAAACTATTTTAGAAATCCGAGAGCGAACAATTACTTATGTTACAACTTTGATCTACAGCTTTCAAACTTTCCCGAAAGTAGTTCAAGTTTCCACACAATACTTCACTATCACAAAAAATATTAGAAATTTTATCTTGCAGTAACAATGCAGAACTTTTAGAAACGAATAGAGCAGATCAGCCTATTCGATATAGATCTCTAAGCTATCTATAGCAAAACTGACGGAATTAAAGTAATGAATTCAGGGTGTTATTTTTGACGATCAACTTTTAGCCATGAAAGTGCTATCATATACTAGCATTAGTTTAGGGAATAAACAACTTTGTCGCACAGAAATGCACTAAATCGTTCTTAAATTAATCGTAATTTTTAATTTTTTTGATATTTCTATATAATTCCAACGTATTTTTCCTGCATTTGAAAAATAATTCTCTTTTTTGGTTAAACTCGTTGAACGAAGGAATACTTTCAAACTATGAGGGGCACTTCACATAAATGGTAAAACAACTCCTTCTTCCACTCTCTATTAAATTCTATGGAATGTAATCCATCATGAGACTTTGTAGAACGACAAACTATTATATAGAAGAAAAAACTTGTGAATTCCACAAAAAGTATTTCTTCTGGAAATCTCAAATTTTTTCTTCGTTTCTTTTATTCAATGGAATAACTGGTGAAAGATTTCCTTCACATTTGGACTCGGAACGTCCGCAAATTTCAAGGAAAATGTCGACTCAGTTACAGCAATTTTCATTCAATAAACATAATAAAAGATATGGAGAGAAAAGGAAAGATATAAGTTTGGGCTGGGAAGTTCACCGAATCTTTAATTTAATTTCAAATATTTGATATGTATGTGAGGATTATTTAGAAGCTATTTGGGAGTAATATCATGGGTTTTTTGTCATCTTTTTGTGAGTTATTCGGCCAGTGAACCAGGATCGCCCACCATTAGCTATCAAAAGCACTGAAGGGGAAATGAGACTTAAAAGGCAAGATAAGTAAGGTAGCATGTAAGGGATGAGAGACAGGAAGAATAGGAGGAAAAAGAAAGTGGGCTGAGCAAAAGAACGAGGAAAAGAAAATTCCCCAACCTCCTAGAGAGCACAGTCGGACTCTATGACATAAATTAATCTATAACGAAGGTCGACTCCCTGCAGTCTTCGGGAATAAGAGAGCATGACCGGGTCAAGCACGAGGATACCAAATAAAGAAAGAACCGTTCCTTCGAATAAACAGAGCAGAAGCTCGCTCAATTTGGACGTCTTCTATTCAATTAATCAACTAAGCAATGTATAAACGAAAAAAACTACTCCACGATGCGCTTAATCTAAAATGAAAGGTAGTTAATAGATAGCATATCATTACGTCATCCCGTATTCCGTTGGTATTAGAATGTCATCAGTACTTGAAAATAAATGAAAATAGCAAGTTACGAGTTGGAAAGAAATACTTAATTATTATATATCTTTGTCAAGTCAGTGTAACTCAAGAAAACTATTCAGACTAAAAATATCCAAAAATTTTTTGGTTTAAGTAGCGTTAAGAGAAGTTTTTCTGATATTCTATAAAGAAAATCGAGAAAAATAAAATGAAAATAGAAGTCTTCAGCAAAATTAAAACGCACTTTTAAGTTAAAATTGTAAAACTATTTAAAACAACGTATTCTGATGTGAGTATTCTATCCAAGTGATCAGAGAATCATAGCCTTCTAAAGTTATATCGACTGTTTCTCCGCAAGTTTATGTTAGTGTATTTATGAATATATTAAAAATGATGAAATAGAGAAGTTAGGGGAATCTTGGATTTTGAAGGGGATAAAGGAAAAACTCACGTTTCAAAAAAAAATTAGAAAATGGTATGAAAAAATCCGCGGACAAACAGTAAGAAAGAATATAAAGCACTAATTGATGAGGTAAGTACGGAAGGATTTCAAATAAAGCAGAATACAATTCAAAGACACGAATACGCGAAAACAGGAAAAACGGAAGGGAGATGAATTACACGAAATAATCACTAATATATTTCATTTTAAATCCACCACAGATCAGGTCCGTAATGACCGACTCGTAGTTATTTAATCATCGGAATTCCAATCAGAGTGGAAATATAATTGATTTTATTCAGAATATGCAAGCGCAAAATATTTCCAAAATTTCGCTCATAAATCTGTCGAGTAATTAATATTTCCACAATTTTGTCCGCTAGCTCTCTATGCGCTTGACTTCCATGAAATATGTCACCTTCTCGGAAATATAAACGATATATATTTGTGGATTTTCATGCGTGAGGGAAATTACGTATCAGCAGGTATCAAAGTTGTGATATTTGAAGAATGGAAAGCGCTAAATGGTTACCCGATTCTGAATTTTTTTACGTAGAATTCGAAAATCACGATATCCGTTTCATGTTATACAAACGTGGCTTAACTCAAAGACGCATTCTCTCCTGTTACGTATTTTATATGCGTGAATATACAGTATATATCCAAAGGAGTTCATCTGTGGGTTGTAGAATCCCATCCAAATGCATCAAAATTTATATCTACATATATACCCTGCAAGCAGCCTTTCGGCATATGGCAGAGGGTAGTGTAGAGTAGAGGCATGGTGCATGCACCATGACTCTGCTTTCGTAATCGATTACTTTCGCGTATCGTTCTCGGGAAAAATAAAATTTTCGATAGAATGTTTCTTGCATCTATTTCTCTGATCTTCCTGATCAGAACGACCTACTATACTTATGAAGTATATACACAATGAAAGCGTGAACTATTGGCTACATCTTCTATTTTTTTTCTTCCTATTATCATGTTAATATAACTATGCATCATAACGACACTGAATGTATATTTGTAAATTTTTGTTCTTCTTTGTTGTTTTATATTTTTGGTATGTCTTCTTGTGTTTTATAACCTGTTTTTATGTGATTTCCCTAATCTTAGCTTTCCTATCCGTAGGTTTCGCAGGTTCTTCACACCCCCCTTCTTGAGGGTGTTTTCCTGCAGTGGAAATTTTTTCCTAAGCACTTACCTTAGGTTTTTAAATCCACAAATTAGTCTTCTTCTCTGTTCTGTTTTTTCAAGCTATCTCTTTTTTAATCTTATATGACGAAGGGTTAGATGTAAGAGGAGACTTTATAGTCTCAATCTCGCCCTAAATAAAGTCTTTTTATTATTATTATTATTATGTGCTCTTTGTGAATTAAGGACGTAAATTAGGTCTTTGATTGATCCGTCTTCCTTCAAATGATTCCCATTCTGCCATCTGCAGCTTCCGAGTAACACTCATCGATTTATCATAGCATGCATACTCAAGGTGAGGCCGAATAGAGCAAAGTAACATCGCTCGAGGACTTTTTCTTCTCTCCTACCGATTATTCTCTTGATAAAGTTTCTTAAGAGCTCGCCAACATATATTATAAATGTGGATTCTCCATGTTAAGTTATCCATGAGGGTTATTCCAAGATATTTCACCAGGGTGACTGCTGATAATATTTTCCCTCGGTGGCTATACGAATAAACATTGGCATCCTGACCATGATTTTATAAATTAAATAATAAAGATTACGCGTCGTTTAATTACCTCACCATCCGAACTTTGCATTTCTCAAAATATTCAGATTATCCCCAGATTTTTGAAATATATTTAAAACAAAATCATTCTTCATCCGCTGAGAAGTAATTAAGGCCTGGAAGAGTTTTCAAACTTTCGTGCAGCATCAATACCTTCTGGTTTGCTTTCCAGAAGTAAAACAGTTCAGTAAACCCGTCGTTTGTTTAGATGAGAAGTGTTCGTCTAAAAAAAAAACTCATTATATCTTCGGTAGAGAATATAGTGAATGGTATTTCGTTTCCAAGTTAAAAAATTTCTCAAATTTCTGCTATAAAAATCGAAAAACTCAGGGTAAGTTTTTGCACGGAGAGAATAAAGAAGAATGCTTATATCCGCGCTGTTCGATCCCAATAATTTTGGCTAAGAGAAAAATCTCTGGGGAAGTATTATCCGATGCACAAATTTAGAAGCCAAATAGAATTTTGAGAATTCCGAAGAGCTTAGTTAATTTGGAAATCCAACCATCCTCAAGGTAGCATTAGTGGAGAGAGTAAACAGGCAAATCTCGTCGGTCCCTTAGAATCTACGTGCTAGTGAGAAAAAATCAGTAAAACTAAATAATTAGGAATACCTTTGAATGAGATCCAACCTTCCTTGCTCTAAAGGCAAAGTTCCGAAATGTTTTCTTTTTCTCTTAAAAATTCCTAATGACTGAGGAACTTTCCAATTCCACCCGACCCTCCGCTCGTTTTTTTGGAGATTAATTAGAATTTTGGTCGAGTTTGCTCTGCGAAAGAGTACGAGGGGAAAAACTTTAAATTTTAAGGACAAATGTAGACTCAAAAATTTTAAAATGTTTGGGTGAAAGATCTGCATCCCACGAAACTTAGTCTTCGATGGGACTATGCTAACTTTCCTGAATTTCATCGGGCTTGAAATTGGATTCATTTAAAAAATCATTATATCTTGACTTTATAAGGATGTAGACTGTTGGTAAATGCATTTGGCTCTCGGATTTTATTTTTAAATAAGATAGTGTTTTCAGAGAACTCCTCATCCCATTCCATGGGCTGATTTAGAATATAGTAGAAGATTATTTTCATGGGGTATCTATTAGGAATAGAACAATTAGGAATTAAATATCGTAATTTAGTGAATAAAATGAAGCACTTATCCAATATAGGTTACAGTGTGTACAGTAATATAAATTACAATGAGAATCAATGGGACGCAAAGCGGAAGTTTTAATTATTAGTTCAAAAAATTATAGTTTTCATTCATTGTGCACATCCAATCGTTTCAGTGAACCTCGCTCAGAAATTGTTCAACTAGCCTTCAAAAACAAATCTATATATATGGATTTATTTCAGCCAATTTATTGCAGATAAAGTTCTCAATATTGCGGTATTTAAAAAATGAATAATTTTGAGAAAATAGCTTACGCGGACCTCTTTTGAATTCCTTTGGGTCCTTGAGAGTTAATGCAATCAAAAACTGATCAAAAGGTTTGGGCGTGTTTCCAGAAATACTTGTAACTCACTGGAGACTTAAGTAATAAACTAGTTTTCTGAATTTTCGTTATAGCTGATTGGTTTTTTGGAAAACTCTAGATGGACGGGTGTGATGGGGGTACATGTGATATTGATGAGAGTAAAAGTGAGAAATTATATGCATATATACTCGTAAATAAAAGCTCATCGTCATAAATGAATTTTATTTATTTAATATTTTGATTTAAAGCCAAATTTGGTGCTATGTCATCCAAATTTTCTTGTTGCGAGTTTTTCAAACGTTTATTTTTGGTGATTCAAGAAGCTAAAGAAATGGAAGGTTAGATTTTTAGAGTATAAATTAAAATTGACGTATAAAAATATTATACTAGTATAGACAGTACTATATGGATCAATGTTAGATCTCATTACCGCATGAGGTAAATACATAATCTGACGAGAAATAAAATTATTATTGAGAAATAACTTCAATCTTAGATGATATTTTGTCTCAAATTGCAACTTAAAGGTCACATGGATAATAAAGATGGAAATTAGAAAAAAATCAGTGTTTTAAACGTACTACAGAAATATCCAAATGCTAAAATAGTAGGAATAGAAAATGAACCCAAAGAGGACGAGAAAGAAGGAGAATTGAGAAGAATGCGAAGAAAACCCCTATTGATAGAAGAAGAACGGATGAAAAAATGAAGCTAGAAAGCGCTGCGCTAAAAAATTCTGCTTTTAGAAAGGGTTTCCAAAGAACGATTCGCGGAGTTATCGTGGCCGAAGAATGTGAGCAGTTTAAAGCAGTTTCTCTGACTAGCTCCAGCTCTTCAATTAGCGAACCAGAGAGTGGACGAGATTCTGCCTTTATCCGTCTATTTGGAGAGTCAAATCAAGCAGCAACAGCCGTTCGAATTTAAGTCGCGTATTTCAGAGACAGAATCTCCCAACACTTCCAAACTGAAAGCTGCTGGTATAAACTTTGAAGTTTTCCCAGTATCTACGCAATTTCAGCTATTGAGAAGAGTATTCAAGTAGTCAAGTTTAGAGTAATCAAGTTAATGATTCTTTATTGAGACAATCAGTGGCATTATGAGACGTGGATAAACCGAAATGAAGTTATAAATGTTCTGCTAATGTATTTCGTAATACATCTTAAAATGTGAAATATAACAAGTACAATCTGCTTCTGCCGTCAAAATAATTTAAGGCACCATCTCGTGAGGTAATT
Source organism: Pachydiplax longipennis (assembly GCA_036926295.1). Classification (NCBI taxonomy): domain Eukaryota; kingdom Metazoa; phylum Arthropoda; class Insecta; order Odonata; family Libellulidae; genus Pachydiplax; species Pachydiplax longipennis. The sequence continues at coordinate 21,617,875 of JAVFKF010000026.1, read as the reverse complement.
TACAATATAATAAACCTAATTTCTCATTGTTTACTTGATTTTAATTCTACTAATTTATTTACTCTTCATAAAGTATATAGATTAAAGAAAATTAGGACTTGGACAATTGGTATTGGTCGTAATCTGGACGATTTATCATAAATGAATGTATTTTAAGAGATATCGATATATTTCGTAAAGTATCCGCGAATTAGAGTCGAAAACAATTTCGATGACAGAGGTTAAAATTTCTAAAATACTTTCTTCTTTACGGTACCTTAATGCGTCCATTATCTATAATTGAATATTTCGATAGAAAAGGTGTTCAATGGAAGACGAATAGAAATTGACTTGTACTTCTCACGAAAACTGAATGAATAAATATGCATTTTTTCAAAAAGCATACACAACGTTTTTTTTACATCGATAAGAAGTCCCAAGAAACTCCATTTCCTAGGCAGGTGGATGTTTTTACAGCTTTCTAAAAACAGAATCGCGAATATTTAATTTCATCATATTTTTTAAAATGTGAAAAAATTGGAAGGTATTAGATAAAATGTATTTTATTTTCTTCCTCGATATTTTGGGGAATTCGTGCAAACATCTGACATACTTCATAGAACTACAAGAGGTGAAAAATTATCAAGTCTTGTTGGATATATTAACGTGTTTCGATAACGGTGCGAAATAAATAAAACATTTGCCTGGAACACGTCTATAGGCATTTGGCAGGGGCTGTAAACAGCAAGGGATCAGCCTGTTTCTCAATTTTTTCCCTATAGCGGATCTCGTAATTAATATTGCACAGCGATTCACCTTATCTTTTCTCCATCTCTTATCTGAAGATCGAATGTAGTAGAGGTGAGTTTGCATAGCATCATTTGTAAATGCAATTTCTCTTACTAAACTTAACAAACCCAGTTTCTGATCTCTTTCCTATTAAAAGCTTCCCTTTTCCCGTTAAAAGCTCTCTTTGGATATCCTAGTTTAGTTCGGCATTTGTTAAATGGCATTATAAAAGCGTTATTACTTGCAACTTCTCCTTGAAGGGAAACCTCAATCTTGAAAGTTGAAATGTGGGCCCGAGTAATCCTTGGCAGAACAGCTTTAGGCACAGGTCGGGCAGGAGTGCATTAATCGTTGGAGACACTTGATTAATGTACCTTTTAATGGCTTTCCGTAACCGGGATCACCACCTTTCAATTTAGGTACCTTCCCAATTCATTACTATCCAGGAATAGCTACAAAAAATGGGGCACCCATCGGATGTTACCAGAGACTTCTTGCACAGTTGGCTGAATCTTAACCCAAATTTAGATGAATCGTAAGAGTTTATGGAGCATTAAATTGATTTTAAATCAATTTTTCAACGCTCAACGTGGCGCTAAAGTAATCTGTGATTGTTAGTTTTAAATCTGATTTTTAATATAATTTGTGTAAAAATTCCTTCCTTTTTAAGTCCTGAGTCAGGGATCGGCAATTTTTTTTGAGAGAAAGAGCGATTTTTTATAGGTGTACACAAATAACCTTAGGATACCGTATGTTGATCTCAAAGCGTTTTTACCCAATATTAGGTATTAATAGATAAATAAAAGCAAAAGAGGTTTTACCCAATACATTGTATACCCTGGAGAATTTTCTCTCTAACACATTAAGACCAAGACTTATACCCGTTAATTTTCATGGTATTTTTCAACCAAGACTTGGTTTACCAGAGAGACATTTCACCTAAAGGATACGTCGATCAAGATTTTTTCACCAAAACTAAATCAATGCGAATGGTCGAAATCTCCCGATGATAGCTGCAAGGCCGAAACTGGTCGACCATGACAAAAATCTTGTGAAATACGGTTTTTTTTCATTTATCACGAAACGGTATATGGAAGAGCGCTGTATGAGTAAACAAAAAATCCCTAAAATAAGAACGATGATTATAATTGTATTAAAACTGTCATGAAATACGCTGGAACCCTGTCTTAGTCATTTTTTACCAGTGAGCGAATGTCATCTTACCCAGAGAAAATTTTTAGCAAAACAGATGCCTCAGCCTTAGTTTTTCGAACATTTTGATAAATAGCTTTGTAGGAAAATATGACTGGAAAATTTATTCTAAACGTAGACGAGTATCTCAAAATATGATCAATTTCTCATACAAAGTAGATGACTCATCAAGATTTTACATCATTCATATTTTTATTAACTTGGAAAATCTGAACATTTGGAGCGGAGGCTTCAAGGGGGAAAAAACGTTTTCACTACCATAACTATTAAACAAATAACTTGAAAATAGAACCGTTCGGTAAACAACGAGACGCAATGTCAAGTCAGTAATAAGTCTCCAATATAATTCTCCATAAGTATGAGAATTATGCTCAGAAATTACGTATTTTCTAACATCTCAACCGCACATGTTCCTTTGAAGGCGGAATTAGGGATCTTTGAACACAAGGAAACTATAACGAGCCGCACGAAACCTTTTATCCGCATAAAAAAACCCTCGACAGCGACCGAAAGGTTACCTGAGGACATGCCCGTGAAGACGGCTTCGAGCAAAAAGTTGCGCTCGTCGGAAGTCCACGGTATCCCGGATTTCTCCTTGACAGGGTCCATTCCGTTTATTCTTTATGCCGTCTCCTTCATACGGAGAAAATCCCCGATACCGCAGGATTCCGTTGGTGGCGATAGATTGGTCATTCTTGCAGCGCCAAAAAAGGCCTCCGGAAATGATCTCTTGCTGTAATCCGTGTGACGACGCCTGGATGGCGGCCAATCGACCAGGGGCTAGTTTAGGCGGCGGCTTAGGGGGTGGATTTGAGGAGAATTTGTCTCATGACGTGTGGCGAAATTCGTTGCGTATGATATGACCGAGGTACAACGGAGTGGAAATGTAAGGTGAGAATTTTTCATTGCTGACGAGAGCGGACGAAAGTAAATAAATATTTTCGTAGTCTCATTCAGATGGCAAAGAAATACATCATCTTGGAAATTAGTTAAAACTATGCTACCTAATTGATTTGGCGCTTACTTATATACTTAAAATACTTATTTAAGTAGCCGGCATTGAGCTTAAACTCTTCTCAAGGTTTTCTAATACTCCTTCAGATACATTCTCTACTAGCCAATTATTTATTTATTTTTGTGGAGTCAATCAGTCCCATCACAGTCATTATTAGCCCAGTGACCTCCTTTCAAACATTCATATCAGGATGAAGAGGTATCCATTATATCCTGAATTGGTATATATAGTGTAAGTTCAAAACCTTTCCTCTAATGAATCTAACCAAATCCAACCTCAATTCAACGTTGCTACGTTAATACGATTCGCTATTCATGTATGATATTGTTGCTCTATAATTAACGTTGATAAAATTCCAAAGTCTTTTCCAAAGAGGAGACGACATTGAGCGTAACAACCTGACTATCAATGCACGCAGGATAGAATTTCTATTCTATATCAGCTATATATTAGAAGTATCCGTACATGTATTAAAGCATATTATAGCTATAAATTATACACCTTCAATATATGGCTAATGTTTTATAATAAGCTTCTTAATTATCTAAACAAAAGACTATTTCTTTTAATATATAACTTAGCTATTCCGGGAGAACTACTTTGGCTCTTCATTCATTATTCGGAAAAAGTTCTTTTATGTTCGAACTGTGATAAAGAAAGTTGTATAATTGATGTAGAAGAACGACAGAAAAAGTTAGCAAAGTTGACTAACTCAAGCGTTGCTCTAATTTTTACTATAGCTTTCTTTCAAATTGATGCAAGACTTGGCTTTAAATTTCTTGAGGCAATTGAGTAACGAGTGCACCGAAAACTTTTTAATCTAAGTTTATCACCTTAGAGTTCTCGCCTAAGAGTCGACTAAAAGTTTTTCTTTTCGAAACGAAACTAAAAATCTTGTTTCAGTTTTCGTAAGAATTTTCATTTAAGTTGACCTTCAATTTCAAGTCGTGTCACGGGCAAGTAAAAAGGAGCCCGTGCGGACAGATTTTAAAATATTCTTTCAAGCGCACTTAATCGAGCGAGAAATGATTCAGATATATCTAAGTTAGTTGCCTGCGTGCATATTTTTCATTAATGCTCAGCTTGAGTTTCAATTTGGATCGCAAATTTATAATTTACGTATATTTTAGGACGAAATTTATCTCGCGATCAAATCGATGTTTAATCAACTTGCAATTTACTCGCGTTTTTTTCAAAGCCTCATCGTCCCGTTTAATATTTTATTTATACGTGAAGCAATTAACCTCCCATAATGCAATATTTCTCCGACAGAAATTGGCTGACAACTTTTGGAATTGCAATGAGCGTTTTTCAGCACCTCTATTAACATGTTCCGAGTATGTTCCCATTCTGACACGCGCTTCAACCCCTTCTCTATGTCCTCCATTCCATTCTCAGCCTCCCTTCATAGCACCCCGAGGCATACCTCGACAAGAAGCACTGGAATTCGACATCTCAGTCGAAATGCCATTGCCTCACCTCAGCACGTCAAGTCACGTATCCCCTTCCACGACTTCGAATGGCCCATTTATCTCTACTACATCTCACCTTTTCATCCTCTACTCTTCCTCCTCTTCCTCTGAATACATCCACACTGTTTCCTTCATCCCATCCGCAGAATTTCTCCTCACCATGAAATGTTTTCCATCTCCCCATTCATCTGCTTGCAATTTTGAATGAAACTTTCCACTTAATCAGTGTTCTCGCAGTTCTCCCTATTAACTAAAATTCAATGGTTTTGCTATATGTCTGTACTTATCATTTTTCTTAAGCTTTCGTTTGAGATTTGGTTAGTTGCCGCATCCTAGAAAAGCTTTGCTTCAATCTAATTCTCCATAAATGAATCCAGATTTATTATTCAGTTCGACACCGTTTATTTCACTTTGAAACGCTCCAGTAGGAAAGAGTATGATACCAATGCTATTATTCTGAGTACCTACTACATGTGCATTTACATGATCCAGAAAAAGTTGTTACCTACCTTATTACGTAAGAAAAAGTACCTCATTTTATACAAATCATGCCTAAAACTAGAAATCTATGCTTTTCATTCGACAAAAATTTCTAGAAAAGTACAATATCAGAATGCTAAGGTCAGGTTTCACATTATCATAGCGAAGACTAAATTTTTCTTTGTTAATAAATGTTCCTATCTCAACAATAGTAAAATTTTTATTTGACTTCTATGAACGTTGAGAATCGAGTTCCAGCTATTATTAATTTTAGTGGGAACTTAATTTGCTCTGGAGAAGTATTTCTCAGTTGATTAATTTTGTTTACCAGTCTCTCTTCTTAAAGCCAGCTAATATGTATTTAATGAAGAGCGGAAGTTGTTAAGCACAATAGTCTACATACAGAGAGCTATGTTTTCATTTAGTTATAGCCACGTTCTTATTTTTAAGTATGATGATGTACTTCTGCTCTCTTGAAGATATTCAGAGAAATTGTTCAGAGGATTCTATAATATAGCATTTCATAGCCGTCGTAATTTAAAATTGGTGATGGGAACAACGGTCTCAAACTTTTTATTACGACCATCAGCTAAAACTCAAATTAATTATGCATTTTGTGATAAATCATAAATAAATATTATATAAATAGCTTCTATATTTTGGGCCATATTGAGTCTCCTCTGTCACTTCTCTCATCGTTTATGTAAAATAGATTTAATAAGTAAATAATAACAAATAATAATTGAAATCAATAGATTTGATTGTTATTTAAATTGATAATTTTCATAGGTAAAAGTAAGTTGTAGACATAAAAAATATAAGGGAATTTGGATCAAATATCTACAACAGGAAAATATCCACAATGAAAGGGGATTTGGAAAACCTGCACAAGCCCATTGAGTGGTAAATAAAAGAGTTAAAACAGATACTTAGAAAAAACATGGCCCAAATAAAAAAATCGCAAATAAGAAGAGCTACACAAATTATACACTACCACTGCACAAAAATGAAATAAATAATCCATAATTTTGGAATTATTAGTAAAAATCATTCATAATCAATAAATATTCACTATTAATCGATAGTTCAATTAAAAAATGTAAGAGATATACAAATAAAGTGGTTATTATAATAAGTGTAATTGGTAATTAAATAATTAATAATAGGAAATTTTAATTCTTCTTTCTTATTATCTCATTTTGCGTATCTTTAACCCTTACGTAGAAAAATATGTTCCTAATCGTAATGAAACGATCACTGGTATGGTTTGCTGATAGCAAAGAAATCATTATGCTTACATACTTCCTTTCCTTCTCATGACTAACCCCCAAGATAAACCCTCAAATTAGGTGCATTAACACATGCTAATTTTCCAACTCGAAGTTTTCAGCCAACCTCATTCGTCTCCATCGTTAAACTCGAATTAAGCGTATCCGAACTTTACGTTATCCTTTCCAAAACGACGGAAAGTACACCTCGCAGCACAGACGCCCGTTGTGCATTCTCCAGACATCCAGCTGGGGTAACGCTCATGTCTGTAAATAATTTACAGCCAAGTTCGATCGGATGATGTGAAAGGGAAACTATTGCTTTTTCTCTGAAGTTCAGGGCCGCATCCGGCGATAAAACAGTCTCAACGAAGGAGAGGTTTCGCTCACGAGAAATTCTCCCGTATTGTAACGACCATGCTGCGGGAGGAAAGCCTATCTCAGATTTGAAGTGTGCTAGGCGTAGATGCCGACATCCCCATCGTAAAAGAGGTCTGAAATTTTAGCACGCTCAAGGAGCTCGTTCGTGACACACCCAAGAGCACAAACGACTCTTTCTTGAGTTCGTTGCAGGCGGAGAAACTCCATTCACACGGGAGTAAGAACTCGATAAAGGTTCGCTCTAGCATCATGACTTCGTTTATCGGCCGCGCCCTCCTCTTTATCTCTCTCCAAACCGTAAATGTGTTGAGCTTTAACAGAAGCCTCAGACTAAACGGAGAGAAAGGAATTTTATCTGATTAGCATCTCAGTTCTATTCCTCGTATTCCACGTATTTCGAACACTTTCCGTCCTCGATGAAACGTGAACTTGTGATAATTAACGTTGGCCTTTTAATGCTCAGAATTTTGCTCTAGGTTCTGAAGAACATATTCGACCAATTTAAGTTATATCTGATTAAGCTGTTTTCTCTTTCTATGTATTTCTGAACGTCTCTTCTGTTGTAAGTGAAACGAGATGTAACTACAATTAACGTTTAACTTTTTGTTGCCAGAATTATTGCTTTGAGCAGTAAGGAACACATCAGAAAAGGGTGGAATTAACATTATCATATTGTATGAAACGCTGATTATATCACTTAGCTATCATTCGGAGCATTTCGTGATGGCACAGAATTAGTATGTAACGATCTATAGCTCAAGTCTTTCTCCTTTGGATCTAAGTAAAGAATAATATGACATATTGTAGGATTTAATATGATTTTGCATCTGAATTATTGGTGTATCTAAATAACTGGCGTATCTAATATATTTTACGTAAATTGATTTCGAATTAAAATAATTTATTCACATCTCTACCATGTACTTCATATTTTATTGTTTTCGTCAAGATCGACATTAAAGGGGTTATGTATAATATTCTAAATACTTTTTAATCCATTTTTCTGGACGAACTTTTCTACCTCGAGAGGTATATGCTTTACAATTCTGTTTTATTTTTGAATAATCTGATGACAACTAAAGGGAGCATGGGAAGTAGCTATTTACAGTCTAAAGCTACTAAAGTTGAATTCGTTTCATTTTGTCAAAGGTATATAGAAATGAGAATAGTTTAAGGCAGGGATAAAAACTTTTAGGAAGGAAGGCCGCATAAAAAGCATTAGGCCGCACTTAGGTGGAGAATCGACCGCTTTAAAAGTATAACATCAAAATTCGTCGCTGAAGAAACCTAGGTAAATGTTTTCATATTATTTTCCGTGGGAGCAATAAAAAAGATTCCAAAGCAAAATTATTTAAATGAGTTTTTTTCGAAAGGTGACGAAAAGGCCTCATGCGGAACTACCGAAAAGACTCCAGGTTTCCCAACTCTGGTTTTAAAAGCCGGCGAAGGAAAACGGCAGTAATGAACGGATCCCATCCTGAAAGGAAAGCGAGCGTAATAACACTCCTTATCTTGCCACTTGTCCTCATTCGATTACAGCGAACATTTTCACTCTCGGCCCAAGTTAAAAGGGATCAACGTTCCTTATCCTAGCTTTTAATAAAGACTCATTCCGACCTTTCTTCCTTCCTGCGCCCATCTGTCCTTTGATATATATATTTATCCCTCCGCTCTATATAACTCTCCGTTCTTATTTCTCCCGCCCGTCACTCTAACATCTGTCGCACACCCAGGAGGCTCACCCCTCCGAAAAACCCTTAACGCAGTCGCTTTCTCTCCCCACCGCGTCCTGGAATCGCTCCAGGCCTCTGACATGTTAATGAGCAAAAGCTCCGAAAATTCTCTCCTCTCCGAATGGAATTAGAATTTCGGATTTTGCGGAAAATATAACGGGGAGATAAAGAGATCCCCTGGTGAGACGCTTCGCATTGGAGCGATTTGCGATATTTTCGAACTCTAACCATCGTGATTGAGCCACGTCTTTTGTCCGGAGGGATTGGGGGGCGAAAGTGATTATTTCTTTCTGACGTCTCGTTCACATGTCTGCGGGAGAGGCCGTAATTTTTCTCCATTGGGCGCGGGGCCAACAGCGGGTGGTTTTCCACCGACGGGACGTGACCTGGTTTTGGGATTACGTCGGATCGCCGATCGCTCCATCGGAAGAATACCAAAAACGCGAGAGGCACAATAATTGATGTGTCAAAGTTACCCTAAGACTTCCACTTCTGGATTGAAACCGGTCAACTTATATTTCTATTATCAACAACACCCATGATTCGATTCTTTAAATCACCCCCCTTTCATTGTTATTTTTTATGCTTAAAATGTTTCGTTTTCTTTATTTTTTGATTTATTGTACCACAGGTTATTGTATCCAATGTAAGTTGGCAGTCATGGTTGTTGCTGGATCTATCAATAAATAAATAAAAAGATGAAAATGAGGAGGATTTTAATAGTCAACTTTTCGCCAATATTTCCAGTATCTATCTATCTATCTATATATTATTTTAAAACATCCTTTTTTGGTGATCGGGACTTTTCTCCCTTATTACTCCATCAATATATATAAATGAATGACCGTTTGATGGCAAAAGTTGTCAGGTTCCTGCAAAAAATAGTCAGACAAATCAAAAATGCACCATTTGTTAAACAAATTGAAATAAAATTTTAATCATCTCATTTTTTACTAGACGAAAAAAGGCCCGGGTTGCTATATACAGATTGAAATTGTTTACTTAGTGACGAGTGTAAACAAGTTTTAAAATCGGAAAACATTCTCGGTCATAAATTGATTGAAGCAGTGTTAGTAATTAATATTATAGTCTCCATGAACGAAGACTTCGACGTCGTACACATCCACAGCAGTTTAATAAGCAAACCACATATCTTACGGGAGCAGAACGACGGCCAAATAAACATGAACATTGCCGAATATGAAAGTTTTCGTCACGGTTTTATCGTGTGGTATGTTTGAACAATTTTGCATCATATTACTTCCCGGTTTCGTATGTTGCAAATTTTCTATATATCTAAACCTGATATCAAATGATTTTTATTGTTTATATTTCACTCATTGAATAGATAATATTCAATATTTAATCATATTTCTGAGTAAAGAAAAGGATGTCCTGCGATTTCAGAAAACTCACCAGCATGTAGTACAAGCTTAACGAAAGCCCAAGCTTTTATTCCCAATCGCTATCTCCGAAGCACAAAAATGTATTACTTTGCCACATTAACGATGTTAGAGACTTTCAATGCGGGGAAAATGCTATGCGCTTTGACAATGTAACACAATGTATTCGTATGAAAGTGTGACATTTAGCTTCCCTTCTAGCTCTCCTCTCCCAGATCAGATCACTGCAGACGAGTAGTAGTTATTTCATGTATGAAGAGAAGAACATAGAAAATAAATAAATAACGTGGATGCAGAAGGTATGTTTCGTTCTTTTATCTTAGTTATTAAAGTGACACTTCATTGCCGGTATAAAAGGAAGTGGTTTTTATAACGACAGATTTAGGTAAAGCTGGCAGTGATATTTTGTATCTTTACCATAATTCATTTAGTCATAAATGCATTGAGTGAATTGAGGTATTCGGTGTAGGATAAGATACATGTATCATTATAGTAATGACGCGCACCATTCGTGATTATACTACTATAAGAAAATTTTGAAAACATTCGATAACATTTATACAATGCCCGGGTTGCTATATACAGATTAAATTTGTTTACTTAGTGACGAGTGTAAACAATTTCAAAAATGAGAAAGTGATTTTAATACTTGGTCTTATAATGATTGAAAAAGTACTCGGAAGTAATATATGGACTCCATAAACGAAGAACTTAAGATTGCACGCAACATACGCCACCGGCGGCTTGCGGGGTACTCATCTAAATCTAAATCTATAACAGGTTAATAAACCGGCTACTTCACATCTTTTGGGAGCAGAACGTCAACTACAGAAACATGAGAATTGCCGGATTGTTAATGTTTGTGTCACAGGAGTATCGCTTGGTATGTTTGAATAACGTTGCATCGTGTTACTTCTCGATCATTTAAATTTAAGATCGACCATAGTAGAATATTCGATTTTTAGTATCATGATTAGATTTTGGAGTATTCATAGAAAAAATGTAAGGTTCTAATTATGAGTCATACCCCATACCGATCAAAACAATTAGGTCGTTCAATTCAAATTAATTTTGGTGAAACTTTCGTGTTGCAAACTTTCTATATACTAAACCTGGTATCAAATGATTTTTAGTGTTTATATTTTACTCACTGAATAGATAGTATTCTATATTTATTCATACCTTGGAGTAAAGAATAGGATATCATACCTGCGATTCAAGAAAACTCACCTCTATGGAATACAAGCGTAACGAAAGCCCAAGCCTCCATTCCCTTTCGCTATGCCCGTAGTACAAAAATATGCTCAACCAATTTAATAGTACGTGTAGTAGTAGATTTAGATATAGATTTAGATTTAGATTTAGATTTAGATGAGTACCCCGCAAGCCGCCAGTGGCGTATGGCAGGGGGTGTAATGACACCATCTTAGTATTCTAATCGACCCTATTGACGTAAGAGTAGTATTTTAAAATCTAAGTTTTGTGAATGGGTTAAAATACCATGATTGACTACTATATTTGTGTGAGAGACATTCAAATAATGCGGGGCAATGGGTTTGCTACATTTGCGATACTTTACTTTGCACTTCGACAATGAATCACAATTTATGGTCTTTTGAAAGTGAGACACACCCCCTCATGCTTCCTTCTCCCAAATTAGTAACATTTTCTCTCATTCTACACCAGCAGGACAACAAGCTTTCAACTGATTATTGCTGACTGTATATCTTTCAGTACTTGAATAAATCTGATTCAGTGAATTTATGAGATGCAATTTCACTGCAGACGAGCAGTAATTATTTTTATATTTCGTGTATGAAGAGAAAAAATAGAAAATAAATAAGTAACGTGGATGCAGGAAGTATTTTTGTTGTTTTATCTTGGTTATATATGTTAAACACGAAGCCTTTAGTGACACATCATAAAAGGAAGTGGCATTTTGAAGAACAGAGTTTACCAAAATGTGGTAGTGATGTTTTGTATTTTTGTCTAAATTCATGATGTAAATAATGCATTAAGTGAATTGGGGTATTCGGTATAGGATAAAATGCATATACGTCGTTATATAAATGACGCGTACTATTCGTGATTATAGTGCTAAAAGAAAATTCTCTCTACAAATCTATCGCCACAAACGACGTATGTCGAAACTGACACTGACATGGAATATCAAGGTACGTTTTTTTGGCATGTCTAATTGTTTGTGTATTCGTCTGTAGTGATTAGAGTAGTTGCTGTAATGTATTTGGTTGGGGAAATTGAGTATTACTGATCGTCTGCGAAATTTTCGCACGGGGCAACTAGTCTATATATTATTTTAAAACATGCTTTTTTGGTGATCGGGACTTTTCTCCCTTATTACTCCATCAATATACATAAATGAATGACCGTTTGATGGCAAAAGTTGTCAGGTTCCTGCGAAAAATAGTCAGACAAATCAAAAATGCACCATTTGTTAAACAAATTGAAATAATATTTTAATCATCCCTTGTGTACTGGACGAAAAAAGGCCCGGGTTGCTATATACAGATTCAATTTGTTTACTTAGTGACGAGTGTAAACAATTTTTAAAATCGGATAAAGCACTCATTCTCGGTCATAAAGTGACTGAAGCAGTCTCGCAATTATTATTATAGTCTCCATGAACGAAAACTTCAACGTCGTACGCAACCACAGTTTTATAAGTAAGCCATATTGCATCTTGCTGGAGCAGAACGACAGCCAAAGAAACATGAACATTGACGAATATGAAAGTTTGCGTCATGGTTTTATCGTGTGGTATGTTTGAACAATTTTACATCATATTACTTCCAGGTAGTTTTAATTTAAGATCGACCATATTACAATTAGATTTTGGAGTATTTATAGAAAAATTAGAGATTTTAATTACGAGTCATGCGATCAAAATAATTAGGTCGTTTTCCGAGTGTTGAAATTTATTTTGGGGAAACTTTCATCTGCTGAAAATTTTCTATATACCCTATCAAATGATTTTTAGTGTTTCTATTTTACTCACAGAATAAATAATATACAACATATATTCATATCTAAGAGTAAATAATAGGATATCATACCTGCGATTCAAGAAAACTCACCTCTATGGAATACAAGCGTAACGAAAGCCCAAGCTTGCATTTCCATTCGCTATGCCCGGAGTATAGTACAAAAAAATGCTCAACCAATTTAATAGTATGAGCAGTAGTAGACGGGGTTCTCTACTAAGAGTAGTATTTTGAAATCTAAGTTTTGTGAATGGGTTAAAATACCATGATTGACTACAATATTTGTGTGAGAGACATTAAAAAATGCGGGCAATGGGTTTGCTACTATGCACTTTTACAATGTATCACAATGTATGGTCTTATGAAAGTGAGACTCACACCGCAGATACTTCCTCCTCTTGCTTCCCTCTCCCAAATTAGTAACATTTTCTCTCATTCTACGCCGGCAGGACAACAAGCTTTCAACTAATTATTGCTGACTATATATCTTTCAGTAATTGAATAAATCTGATTCAGTGAGTTTATAAGATGCAATTTCACTGCAGAAGAGTAGCAGTTATTTTTATATTTAGTGTATGAAGAGAAAAAATAGAAAATAAATAAGGAGGTATATTTGTTGCTTTATCTTGGTTATGTATGTTAAACACGAAGCCCTACGTGACACACCATAAAAGGAAGTGGTATTTAGAAAAGAACAGTTTACCAAAATGTGATGGTGGCAATGTGGTAGTGATGTTTGTATTTTTGTCTAAATTCGTGATGTAAAAATACATTAAGTGAATTGAGGTATTCGGTATAGGATGAATTATATATATAAAGTGTTCTGCCTTTCGGTAGGTTCATGTGCCCCCACATTCCCTATTTAATTCCTTCTCCTTCAATTCCAGGTAACATACATCGTTACATCAATGACGCGTACTATTCGTGATTATAGTGCTAAAAGAAAATTTTTAAAACATTCTATAACATTTACATTCTCACACTATCTAAGATATTAGGGACTTCGTTAAGGTTCAAGTGGTAAGGGATTAGAAAACGTAAGAGTTTGAATTTGCCCATAGATTTTCGTTACTGGATGTGTAGATACCGATACCTATCGCTACTAACGAGGTATGTCGAAACTGACACTGTCATGGAATATGAAGGTGCAATTTTTTGGTATGTCTTAGTATTTATGTATTCGTCTGTAGTGATTAGTGTATGCTACTATAATGTATTTCGTTGGAAAAATCGAGTATCAGTGTCGTCTGCGAAAGTTTCGCACGGGGCAACTAGTATAATAATAATAATTATTATTATAAGACGTTTTGGCGGGATTAGGCCAAGATGGCCTCTCTTCCACCTAACCTTTATAGATATTCTAAAAATTATTAAATCTGAGTAGAAACAGAATGCAATCAAATGAAGACAAAAGATAAAAAAATTAAACATTTAAAAAATAAAATATGTGCTATCCTCAAGGTAAATACGAGTAGATGAAGTTCAAGCCAAGTATAGGTACAAATACATAATAAAGAAAGGGTCGGGTTGTGGGAAAAAAAATACTAAACTGAAGGTCTACGGAGAATAACCCACGATACGGGTAAACGCCCAGACATGATATTTAAACAACAGTTTGAGGATAAGAGGTTCGGAAAATACCCGAATCGCCGAATATGCCGATAACCGTCGGGGAAATTCATCGAAACGAGAATGGAAGTCGTGATTTACTGACCCTTTGGGAAATACTCAATGTGATTTCGGTGACTATACCGCCATACTCAGGGGTAAATATGTAAATGTATAACGAAACGAAAGTGTAGAGAGTGGGGTATCAAATTGTTTGTCGTGGGAGGGGGTGATGGAGTGTTTTTTTTAGTGTTTAATGGAGAAATGAAATTTCCAAGATAAGCTCATTACAGGAACCGGCGATCAGAAGAGAGTATAATGAAAAAACTGGAATTGGCCTATAGTCGCAATTTATGAATTTTCCTTTGTTTTTTTTATACGAATATGCATTCGTAAGCATCTAGTTTGGAGTATTTCCGTACGGATTTCTTTAATTTTAGGTATAGATTAATCTGGTGATCGAGGAGGTAGATCGTTTCGGTTATCGATTCGGATGGACTTTAACATGATTCTTGAACTGATAGGACCATTAGGATAGTTCTGCTTCTTCTGTCGATTAAGTTTGTTTAATAATACAATTAACTCTGTTCTTTAACTTTTACAACTTTATCCCTTTGTTTCTGAGCAGCACTAAGCCCGGAGGACTAATGAACATCTAACCCTCCACCATTAGGTACGAAAAGCTCTAAAGAGAGAATGAGGCTAATGGGCAAGATGATGCCTTTCCATTTTGAACTAGAATGCTATGAGAGGAAGACGTCCTCAAGCCTTCAGCTCTATTACTCTAACAATAAAACTTATCGTAGCTTTCAATTTGGGAAGTCCAAAATGCAAGCTATTATAGAGCATAGCATATCAGAAACATCAGTATCTTCCATTTCATCATAGACAATAACAAGACCGAAATAAAGTAAATGGAAGATATTTTCCCTATTATTTCCCAAGAGACAAATAAGATACATACCTGATATCTAAATATGACAGCAGGTACACCTTAAAAAATCATTGAAAATAGATAATAATTGTGCAATATATAATAAGGTTAGGTAATGTAGCTGGTTGTTTACTCTTACCTCTTAAAATTAACTATTTTGCTGAAAAATCCAGTTTTTCTTATCGTAATATTAACATAAAACTATGTAATAGCAAAGCATTCTATAAAGCATTTCATGTCTCAAATTAATGGTTTGAATCCAAAAAGGGATATGAACCCAAAGAGAAAAGAGAGATTCAAACAGAGTGTAAAATTCAAGGACGTATGAAAAAGATGAAAAAGAAACTCCTCAGTGATTAATGTTCTTGTTTAAAAATATACTAGTAGGTTGTCATCCTTGAAGGTGATAATGTTCCGTTATTGAAATCAATATCATTTCCACATCACTTTGTGCAGAATTTCAAGTTGTTGGACATTGAAGTTGCTTTACCTATATCTAGAGCAAACAGCATGCCGTCTGTATAACAACAAAAAATTTTGTGTATAACAACAAAAATCCAATGAACCGTCCGAGACATTACAAGAGAAACCTAATAAGATTAACTGATTCACCAGTGGCGTGGAGGTTAGATAAAACAATCTGACTAAGTACGGAGGTGGTTGGAAGCCTTCTTGATCATCGACGTGACAAGTCCTAAAAAATTAATTTTCCGAAAAAAGTTTGTTTAACCAGGATTTGAACCACTGAGGAGAAACGTTTGGAAACTTTCGGAGCCTTTCGGAAACTTTCTGGAACTGGAACAGACACTCTAACCACTCGGCCATTTGGATGTTTAGCCGTGCTAAAAAAATAGCTTATATTACAACCAAGACGCTGGTTAGGTAGGGAACTACCTGAACACGCCAGATAATATGACAATACATTTACAATACCCCGCGAGCTACAGTATGGCGTATGGTAATGGGTGTGAAATCAGACAGATGATATCTTAATGCAACAATTTCATTAAGCCATTCTCGATTATGAACTTTGATTTATCTGCGATTGCATTCCAGAGATGAAACTTTGATTGGTGTCTAATTTGCTCCTTTTGAAGGTATGTTTTTAATAAACAGATATTTCGCAACAGTAGAGACATACACTTAGGACATAAGGGTTATTTTTCTTATTCAATTCTCTGTTAAGCTAAACAGGTATCGTCTGAAAATCGCGATTTCAACTAATAACTTCTCCTTGCTAGACACCAAACCTTTAATCATTGTTATGAAAAACTTTTAAAAGAGGGTAATTAAGGAACGAGAGATTATGCGATTATATTTAGATAGGATAAATGGTTGCTATTATTCTCTACTGGAGGTAAATTTCATTCGTTTTAAATCAATAAAAGATAGGCTTGAATTTCCTTATTTTATCGCATAATATTATCCAGGTGGAAATGTAGCAACGCTATGGGCAAGGGAAAAGTGAAGTGATTAATGCAAGCTGAGTAAGGAAAGAGCAATGTTTTTCAAGATGGGAAAGGAATCCAGTGAAAAAAACTTGTAAAAATATCGCATTTACATTTTCAAGGAGACGTGAAGAGGAGAAAGGCTACCACGAGCAAGGAACAGAAAAAATGCATTCGTTGAGGTGGATGAAATTGGGGCTCCTATTTCGGAAGATCATGGCCATGTTTTAGGGATTATTTAGGCAACCTCCCTCTCTCCCGAGAGAATGGTTTTAAGTTCGAATGAAAGGGCCTTTTAGACAAAAGTAGCTTCGCCGTGAAATCAAGTCGAGATGGCTGACTACTAATAGCATTTTTAGTGTTTCTTATAAACACCGAAAGGTATCAGTGAGAAACGGGATGTTTCAGTTAGTATTTAAATCTATCGCGCAGCGATTTTATCAGGAATTTTACAAACATTTTACTACTATAATTCATCGTATGACCACAAATTTTAATTTATAATTCTTTCCTGACGTTATGGAACACATGATTTAAGTGGGAATTTTTCTATAACTTTTTCGAGCTACCGAACCTTTGATTGCACTAACATAAGTCCACAACCTCATACTCGTAACTAGAACAATAGAGAAGTGGAAAAAATCAAGAAGATAATTAAATAAATTGAGAAATGTAAACGGCTAATTTAATGATGATTTCAATCCTTATTTGGTTAAGCGCGCCAAGAAAAATTACGTAAGTAGTCGGTGTTTTAAGTGTATATTGGTGTTTGAAATAATTTTAATAGATTTGAAATAATTATATAGAATTGAATAAATAAATATCTTTAATGGAAATGAATTCAACATAATCGATTTTTGAAATGATTTCAAAGTTATTATTATTATTAGTTTGTATATTTTTTGGAAGTTTGTTGTTGATTGATGGTCAGTTATTGGAGTTGAGAGATAAAAGATCTCATAACTTGTGAAAAATATGTCTCAATTCAAAGATTTATTGAAATGCATGCAACAAATCACTCATCGCAAAAGAATCGCGAAAAGTATTTGAATAGAATAGGGTGTTATAGCAAAGTTCTGTTAAGTTAAGGCTGAGGTAATTATTAACAACTATGTTATGTATAATATTCTAATCTTGTATGAATATATGCATTAAATTACTTTACGACTGTAGGATGTACCTGTTCGGAGAATCGAAAACTCATTCTAAACTCAATTTTAATTCTATATCTTTAGTCAATCAATAATACCTTAAGCACTTAAAGGAAATTGAAAGTGAATTTTCAAAGGTATTCACTTGAAAATACATTGTTATTGATCCGACAAAGGATTATTATAAAGCACGATTAATTCTATGCATGGCAGACCTTGGAACTAACTATCGAAGAATTTATATCGCATCTTGATCGGTCGATACAAAAAACATCAAGAGCCAAGCTGCTTTATTATCACGGATGATATGACAGCCGACCTGAAATTATCGATTCATTAACTCTTAAGAGATAAAGGGGAAAAAACCAAAATATCTGCTCTAAAAAGAAGCTTTCTTTCTTTCCTAATTTTTCTCCGAAACTTCGACAGACTTTCCATGCCATTGATTTAGTGATCCCAGCAGTGTTGCCCTCTTGCGGCTCTCGGGAGAAAATGAAAGGGAAAAAAATGAGAAGGGCAATGTATCAAGATGGGTTTCACCCTGTGGGATATCAAGGGCATTAGAAGTGAGACGTGGAAGGGAAGGACAAGATAGGAAGCGGAGGCTTAGCCTCCGTATCACCACTTTCACTTCTTTGGCATCTCCACCTCTACTTTTAATGCCTCTCCGTTTCTCTTTTCTTGACACACAATGGTTCAACCTTTTCCTTTCCCATTTTGGAACGTGAAAGAATGATTGCTAATCCGTCCTTGAAAGCCTAAGTATAAGCAGAGACTAAGTTTAAGCAGAGCCTAAGTAACTGATACTTTTACCCGAATTCATTGGAAAATAACAAAGGTGCTTCCTTTCATTCTTAACTCTGATATTTAATATAAATCTTTGACATGTCATACTTTTTATATTTTTTCCAACTCCGTGGTGGAGCTATGACCTGATAATGAGAGTGGTTCACCTGAAATATCACCGCTAGAAAAATATCAATCAATATATAGAAGCACCAGTACGGGATAGATCGGTTTTGTACTCGTTATCATCTTGTTTCAAAATAATGAGTACATGCATATTATAGTTACTTTTGGCAGTAATATTTTATTGTAATAACCACACCTTCCGATGATATAGTAGCAAACTTGTGTACCACTATTTGCAGTATTCTGGGCGTAATTACCGTGTTTTGATTTCGCATTGATTTCGAATTCGAAAATTTTGAAATGAAAGTTCAATTCCGCAATCGCGCAATCTTTTTGCTCAAGTTTCGAATGCTAAACGGAATATTTTTTTCAAACCTTAGAAATATATGAAAATATTTTGTTATGATCGCATGGCATTGGTTTTAATATACTAAGAAAATAAATAATTTTACTATGCGCAAAACTAACACATCTAAAAACAAAAAAAAACAATGATTTCCCAAATTTATTCTATAGCTCTTGTTTTCATGTACATACGTCATCTCTATCTGTTGCATAGCATCCATGCTTCTGAGAAATTCAACAGTAGGCCAGCTCCACCATCAGCTACTAATACCTTTGGAAGGGGAATGAGGTTCACTATTCAAGATTATGAGTGAGGTTTGAGGTTACTTTCTTTTTTGAGCCGGATTATTATCAATGTTTACTTATGTGCAAATTAACCTATGATAGCAATTTTCAAGGAGTGATAAAGTAGCTGGAATACTAAAATTGGAAAACGTCCCCGTAGTTGCATCACAATGACCCTCAGAATGGGAACTTTCCTCCTATTTTATAGGTAGTGTGCAATTTAGATGCCTCAATTCGTCATAATTTAAAATGCAGTAGTTTTTATGTTATCAAAGACATGCGTATGGCTAAGGCTAAGGTATATGAAGGAAATATTTTTCTAATTTCTGAAAAAGATATAAAAATAATCTATAGATCAACCCAATATCGAAACACTCACTTTTTCATGCTATTACTCACGTTTATTCTTCACTTAACACAGACGACTTTAATGATGGATAAGGAAACCACGCCGAGAGATAAATTTACTCATAATTCGATTATGACTAACGAAGTTTTCTTCAACCTTCAATTACCCTAAAGATTAGAGCATGATTCTCTCATTTTTCATCAGACAGAAGTAATACCATAATTTCCCTTAAGTATCCCGTTAGTCTAATCGAAGCATCAAACTCCATAAAAATTCACCTCATATCATATCCTCAAAACTTCCCGATTCATCCGTAGAATAACGCGGAGAAGAATGGCCCCACTTCAGATTTATAAGTACTTAAGACAGTCTAAATTACCTTGGAGATATATATGGATGACAATTTGCTGGGAAGGCTCAAGAGAGCTTGAAAAGGAAAGAGGTGGAAAAGTAGAGAGTAAAGTTTGAGGGGGAGATGGATTCCAGGGAATGTGCTTTGATGGTTATTAACGCGTGATAAGTCTCATTTTGTCACGTTCTCGGAATCACAAGAGGGAAAATATACACGTGCGGTTGTTTTATAATAATTGGATGAGCTCTCCGTAACACAAGATTTTCGTATAAAGATCAACATCTGGGAAATTTCGAGGCAGGAGATGTTTGGCTTTCATGGGAAGTGGATGTGTTGGGGTTGTTATTTTACTTTTCGAGGACCATTTGCGGATCTATTTCCGGTCGTTCCAAACGGAAAGTTTCCACGAGAGGGAGCAATAGGAGTTCTCTATGGTTTTAGAGATCTGAAGTACATACTCCATGTTTGTTTTGAAGGATTGCTAATTATCGCCATCCTTTTCCTTTTAGAGGGCTCCTTGGCTTCATTATCCGTATCGTGTTCGCTAATGGACTTCCTGCTGACTCCAGAACAAAAACTAATTGTATCTACTTTCTGAAAAGAGTAGCTATCTTCTTTTATGGAGAAAAATTACGGCAATAAATTTACTATGGGTTCATTTTTGTCCAAGTCTAAGTTATTATTATTGTTATATTTGCACAGATAAAATCAGAAATAATTGTCAGAGACAATAATCAGAATGTAAATGTATCATAAGCATCATGCTAAGAAATTCGGATTTATATTCCTTATATGTGAATATTGGAAACTTATCAATCGCAATTATTTTAAATCTATTATGATATGGTGAATTCTTATTAAATACATTTTTCAAATACGTAAATGGGCTACAGTGATAGGGTGAAAATACTTAAGCACGACTGAAAGATTAACTTAAAGGAATTTTTGACGTGTGAAGACGTTTTTATTAACTCTTATTTGTCCAATAGCACAAAATTCTATAATTCCAAGAAATCCCGAAAGAAATCAACCATTTTTGAGGACTTAAATCCTGAAGTAACGAAAATTTGGGTTTCTTTCCGCCGAAATAACAAAGTGGTCCGGATATTATTCGAAAACAATAATTAAGTGGATTCACAATGCAGATTTCCTTACTCTCGAATGTAAGACGCATTCATGTAGTGAACGTTATAAAGGGGGAAAATAAAAACGCGATTGTAAGACTCATACTATCACTTATAATACGTGTTCCTATACGTCTGGACAGACTTGTGATGGAGATGGTTTATAGTTAGATGATAGTGTGCATGTCTTTAAATATCTCCTCAACAAGACACTATGTTATAGGAAGCGTAATCTTCATTTATCGACATACTGCAGAAGGAAACTACAAGCGATAATGATTTCTTACGAAAAGAACGTTAACTCGCACATGGAGAAAATGAATCATAGCTTTAAACGTTACAGTTAACATAAATTTTCTCTGCGATACTTGATTCATGCATTTTATATCCCGAATCTAAGACGCATCCAAATTTTTGAACGTTCTACATACAAAACCACTCAAGTATTACAAGGCTACAACGCTATTTAAATTACGTCGGTAATACAAGTCAAGCTTCCTGAAGATTAGGCAAAACATCATACAACTTATGTTGCCAATTGCATAAGATAAAGGCGCTCATAGAAATGCCCGATGTTTTATTTCAGAGCTCGATTGGCTGATGTAACAGCGAGGTAAAATTATGTCTGAGACTAACATATGGCCATATAAAGGAAAGTGCGACGTTTATATGTCTCCAGAGAATATAAAATGGGAAAAATGTAGGCTAAGAAGAAACATTTTGACGGCAGAATAAAGTTCAGAAAATCCCCTCAAAGAAAATATTTGTAGAAAAGAGGTTTCCTTAAAGCATTTCTGACGGTTAATTTTTTCGCACGATCCCATGGACTCTTTCTAAAAATACAGGGGCAAAGGTAAGCGCTATTCTCCAATTTCTTTATCCGGGAAAGATGGAAATGGTGACAACACTTAGAACGAAATTCATAGGATTCGAGAAGGTTAATTTCAAGAAGCTCGTCAGTGAGATTTAGATAACATATGATATTAACCTTGAAATTATGTTTTTGTCTCATAACAAAGAAGACGTTTAGGCTTACTTGGATTTTATTTCGCGATTAAGAATTGGTTATAATATGTAAATATGTTACATAAAATTAATCTTGAGATGGATATAAAATGCAGAATATAAATTCGATGTAATGTATTCTTATAGCTATTGACCATTTCTTGAAATGTATTTTAGTGTGATTTGTGAATAAATGCAAATGAATTTCAACTTCTTTAATAAGATTTAATATACATTACCTTGCACAAATGAGATATCATGTAATAAAAATATTTCCGTGGAAAGTTGAAAAAATGTTTTTGCGCATCATAATTCCTATTTTGATTCATTCAAGGCCATGGGTGAATATGTGACCGTATTAACATTTTTTCATTTGGAGAGCTTTTAGAAAGGAAACTTGTTATGTGACGTTCCATATTGCATTTGATGTACAGTTGATGACTAGCGGCGTACATAAAGAAGAGACGCCTATTTCTATTTTATAGGCAGTGTAACTGAAGTGCGCGTTGGTTTGAAAATGACATGATGAGATGAAGCTTGAACATGTAATCGCTAATCTGATGATACTCCAAGTTTGAATTTATCGTCTTTGAAGTTGATGATTACTCTCGTCATAAACCTCAATGTTAGTGTCAATATCTATAGCCCAACGTTGATTTTGTAACTCTAATTAGGGAATTTCAAACGTTTGACATCCGTAGCTTTTTAAGTAAGCAACTGCCCATCAAAATATACAGCTAATAATTTAAATTTTTATAATGGAAGATAAAACTGCCACTGAAGTAAAGAAGAAAAAATGTTATCACGGAAAAAGGTAACAAATTATAATAAGAGAATTCTTCGTAGTGCTGATACTTTGATATTTAAAAGAATTTAAATACGTATCCTATCTTAAACTTTGTTTGGGGATGATACATTAATAGATTTTGAAAATTATCCGCGAATTCTCCTCTACTGAAATAAAATCCATCCTTAACTGGTGGAAAGTAAGAAACAGTCAATATAAATCTTTATTTTAAATTATAAATCTGAATTTTTCATTTGATATACTTCATAAGTGACATATTTAACGCCTTCATAGAGCCTGAAGAGTTTAAACTCTTCTCTTGATCACGGGCTAAATTTACAAAACTTAGTGTATAAATCACACGTAGTATATACAATAAAATATGGTAACATCTGAAACATGTTTCTCTACAATATAATTCATAAGGTAACACTAAATTTGCCGTTTCATTAATTATTACTAAAAATTTAACGAACTTTTATCTTTAACAAATTTTAACAATGAAATACTTTCTCAAAGAAATATCTTTTTCATCTCTTTCCGTGATTCAACAATTTTTCGATCATATGCAAATGATGCGTAAGGAATATCAATGCGAAAGTTGTGTACCGGTGCGGAAAGGGACAAAATGGCATGTTAACTTCAGGTGAAAGGGAGTGGAGAGAAAGGAACTGAGGGATCCCGAAATCAGAAAAATGTTACGGCAAAGAGATGTGGGACCTCCCTCTCGTGTCACAGCCGTCTACATCGCCTTAAACAAAAACATGTCCACGAGTCGTTTCCAGGAGATAAATGAACGAACGAAAGCTTAGAGGCATGGAAATTCATAAAATGTATATCCGCTAGACTTGGTAGATATTCCTTCAGTCGCATGAAATTGGGCGTTAGGGCAATTAATGTTCTATGAAAGCGTCAGGGAGAATATTTTAAAAAATATGAAAAAATTGGTAAAATCTTTATCTAGAAATGTTTGTTAGAAACTCATAAACATTTTTGCCGAAACATGCAAGATATCTAAAAATTCGTTGTCAGAGCAGAAAGATTAATTTTCTACTAAAGTAGGCGGTAAAGGGACATGATAAACAGAGAGCCTTATCGATTAAAGATAAAATAAAATGAACAATATCCCTGAGAGTTATGGAGCTATTGGTAGTTTCAGTAAAGAAGACCCTCGATGGAAAACGATTACCGTATATTATGGTGGAAAATTCCTGCAAGAAATCACTGAGAATGAATTATGATCCTCATAAACTAATGGAATGAATTATAAATATAGTTACATCAGAGTCTTTTCGCAATATTAATTAATGGGCAAGAAGGGAATGCCTTGAAGATTTACTTCAAGCTCTCTCTTTAATTGGTCCTAAAGGAGAGAAAGCAATAAAAGTCATGACTAGGAAATGTTCCAAATGAAGGAATGAAGATTTTTATTTTCCTGAGACGTAATCATTAAACAGAGGGAGAGTGGAGTCTATCAACCTTGAATCTTTGAGTTTAAGAATTTTGATTTTTCATCATCCGACTCAAAATCTTTATGAAAACCTTTCCAATTGATAGAGCGATTCAGTGTCACAGCAGCAGGAAATAGAATCACTTTGATTTTTTAGTCAAATAAGGCGTTTCCGATTTTTCAAGTTATTCATCTGCAGGTGAAAATGGGTAGATGATTTTCTAGGGAGAAGAGCATTTGTAGATTACTAAGAACCCCAGAATTCTTTTAGCTAGGCACAGAATTCGCAAAGGTAGGCATATTTGTATTTCTCATTCCTTACGATGAGCTTCCTGGTCCATATCATTGAAGTTTAGTCATGAACGCAGAGAGAATTTTGTGTGCCAGCGTTGCTCCCGCTAACTCCCTTTTTTCCCTCTTTGACTCCGTTGGCTGTCGTTTCCATTCTCAACCTTGCCGTGAACTCAGCGGGATAGAGAGTGTAAACTTCGCTCACGTGCACCTGAGAACCCGTGGAAGGGTGGAGTAAACCAAGCCAAGGCCTTCCTAAAGTACATTCGTGACGATTCAATCCCGAATCCCTTTATCTCTCGAACGGTTTTCTTAGGTACACGGCTCTAGCTTGCTCCTTATTTGGAATCCCATCTCCTTAGCAAGGCAGACTTTATTTTGGTTTAGTTGGCAAACTTTTTCTCGTGCGGATGTGATTTGTTTTCTCCCGTATTTGTCGTACAAAGCGTCAGCGCAGTGGCCGCATCTGGGCGAATATGGGAAGCATCGTTTACTTTTGCACTTTTTTCACGTAACAAGTATGTTTTTTGTGTTCTCCTTTGTATTTAAACGGATATGTTCCACCAAATGTCACGGGAATCATTTCAGTTATCGCTGAAGTTTAGTAAATACATGTTTTTGATTCGTTATTGATTGTTATATTTTAGGAGAGATGGATAGATGTCCGAGAAAATTTTGTCATGCAACACACTCATTCGTGCGTAATTTTCGTGATTGTGATTTTAGGCACGTTCATAAAAATCATTCCGGTATTTTTGTCCTTTCCCATTACTTAAAAATATTGTCATGTTGAAAAACGTCTGTATTTATGTAACATGTGTTTGCAAAATTCCGTTTTAACGTTTGTTTCGATGAAAATATGAAATGTTTTACCATCCTAGAATGTTCCGAAATCATTCAATGTATAATTGAATTTCCCAAGCACTAGAGTTTCTGTCATTTTACCTTTGCGGATGAAGCTACTGAACATTCGCATTGAATTTTAAAGAGCATTTCACCTTTAAAAACCACTAAAAATCTGGATGTAAAACTGAAAATTTTGATGTAAAAAACTAAAATCCTTTCATTAATCCTATGCAATTTTCGAAATGGAACACATGTAGTACTTGGTGAAGATGCTGATTTGTAGTTATAAGCAGAGTCGTCTTGTTCTCTAAATGCCGTTACAAATGCCAAGCCCTTGAGGTGCGTCGCTCGAAAGACAAAGGATTAGTAGAAGATGGGACTTCCTGGTTCCAATTTACCTCTAAATTCCAATCCTCTTCCATATCTTTGTCTCATATATTCCTCATGAGCCCCCGTTTTCCCTTTGCAACCCTTTAGTGTCCACGTCCACATTTATCCCTCAAACATAATTGTTCGTAATCCACTACTGTCTTCCTGTTTAATTTACTCACTTCTCTCTCACCCAATCCCTTTTACCATTTTCCATTCCCATCTTCATTTGTCTTCCACCTCCTTGTTCCAGAGATTACATCCTCCTCTACCCACATTTCATTCCTCATGCCTTACCAAACTCATATCTTATTCCTTATTGAAGAAAGATCCCATAATATAAGTGGTCTCGGTATCGTGCTACTATTTTATTTTCCAAAGCAATGATAATTCGGTTTTCATGTCTTGATTAATTTCATTCCAATTAAGAAACATAAAATTTCTTTAACCAAATCACCACATCATACCAATTATTTATTGATTGCTGATGGTAGGGAAGAGTAGGGAGGCAGGGTGGGGAGAATAAGCAGCCGCAGTTTGACCGTTTTACTCTAGACTTTGCATCCAAAGATTGTTCCCCCAATAAATGTTTTTCCAGATAGCATCTCTGAAAATGTTTGTGATAACTATTTATATTTTCTATAATAACATAGATATTTTTGTTCGTTCTATGGGTGACTGATAATTTTATATTGTAGTAAGGGTTGTAAATAGGACTGTGTTGACTGAATATGTTTAAATATCTGATTTTATATTTTCTATATATTTTTATGAGTTGCCACCGGACAGACGTCCACTTGTAACTTGACATTGTAAATACATAAATAAAAACTACTTTGAAATATTATTCGAAAAACCGTATGAAATTTAGCAATTTCATTTCCAAATCT
This sequence comes from Pachydiplax longipennis, assembly GCA_036926295.1. Taxonomy (NCBI): domain Eukaryota; kingdom Metazoa; phylum Arthropoda; class Insecta; order Odonata; family Libellulidae; genus Pachydiplax; species Pachydiplax longipennis. The sequence goes on along the minus strand of JAVFKF010000026.1, from coordinate 21,590,995 downwards.
CAAAACCCTTTCTATAATGAGCTACCTCAAACTATCCCAATGATCACAGTTTTAACGCTAGGTCATTTGGAGAGAATCACGTTGTTTGTCATCGCCCGATGATATTATATCTTTTACAGAAATAAATTATGAGCAATGACCGCCAACTTATAACCCAGCTAGAAAGATTATCTAAAATACCTCTAGGAAAAATATCTATTGTGGGAAAAATTCCTTCGGAAATTATTTTCTTGAGTGAACCTACTCTTAGTTGAAAAATTTATGAACGAAAAGTTTTGAGCAAACCGTCTCTTGGGTGAAACTGGGTAAATCGTCCGGACACCACACCTACCTTGAGTATCCTGATTTTGAATTCTGCAAATCAACAACCATCCCAGATTTATTGGAAAGGTTTGAGAAAATTTAAATCAACTCCTTTCATACCAAACATGGAATCTCCATTCACCCAGAAATAAATCTTACATCTCTCGATAACAGCGCCACTTCTCGTGGAATAGGACGGATCGGCGCATAAAACTTCATTCCAGAAATATAGAATTTCCCCAAAGATATCAAGGCCCTGTGATTCCCCCAAGTTTCTGAGAGACAGCGATCGCTTCCGAGTGTTTTTTGCTTCGGAAAAATCGCTCTAACCGACAGAGGAAGAGAACAATCGAGTCGTACCACAGGCATACAAATCCTTGAAAAAATATTCGATACTTTTCCTTTTATTTGCAAATCTTTCCTATACGGCCAGGAACCACGTAGGACCTGGATTTCCACGCCGCTCGGTTTTCATTTTTTGAACAAAAGGACAAAGTGGTGATGGATACGGCGCGAAAAGGGGGCCACTGGGATATTGGATAGAGGTCTGGTAACCTCCATACTATACGGTCCACGATATGTCCATGCGGAATGCCCTCGAATAAAAATGTACGAAAATGGAATGAGAGATTCTTTCGTAAGTATTTCATGGGTTTCGTAGCGTAACTCTTTAACGGGATTTCAGCCATTATAGCTGCCTTTACTTTTTTATACTCTCCCATATATCATAATGAAAAGTTACGAAGACGAACCATAGACAAGTATAGCCATATTCACGATTACTAAAAGGATGTGTAGTCTGAAAAGAGTAAGTAAACAGTTATGATTACATGGAATATAAACATTCTGCAACGTTAAAAATGGACTTTGTTGAAATGCAACCATGAATTAGTATATTACGTATTATTCGAATTAATAAAAAAGTTTAGCGGAACAATGCCATTTTATAGCATTATTATGCTAGATACATAAACGCTCATACAATTATATTACACCAGTTCAAATTTACATCTTTTTGTTTTAATATAAATCATATATTACTAATTGCCATTATATTTTGTTTACACTTCTCTGATTTTGTTCCAATATATAAATAAAAAAGTACATTTTCCCTCTTTTTATCATTCTTTGAATCATGTCACACGGTATAAGTATTAAATATTATTTTTATACCACATTTTCGTTCATTTTAGATTATGTTGCGACATAATATTAAATTATGCTTTCTCTAATTCGTTTCAATGGTTCATATTTATATATTCGTGTGCGTAACTTTTTTGCTCTTATCGTTTCTTCTACGTCTGTTACTGATGCTACAGTAAAATAGAAAATTTTTATATTTTGACATCATATCAAGTTCTACAAGGTCTATGAGAATACAATAAAGTGCATTAAATGGGGATAAGGACGTTCTAGGTTGATAAATTTATAAGATAATAAATTAAGAAAAGAATTGATACAATAGAAGGATATAATTCAGAAAAAAAAAATGATCTTGAAATATTACAACCCGATCAAGCATTTTGTGTTAATTGTCAAATTCGTGGAATACGTTGAAAGATGTTTTCAGTACTCGTGCGAGTTTTTCTTTTTCTGGAAAGCAATAAAATCGTACAAGCGTCGAAAACAGCTCAATGTGCCACGTGAATTGCTTACTCAAGAATTTTCATTTATAATTCGCCTAGTAGAAGAGACCGATCAGTTTCGCTAAAGCGTCAAAGGATCTTTCTTTTCTCTTAGACGTAAGGTAGAAAGTAATAATGGATGAGTCGAGACCTTTGATAAAGGTCTTCCTCTTAGAAAGAGGTGAGTAAAATCTGGTTTTGGCTTTCCAAAGGGCACAAAATGATTAAATGAATTGAAACTCCGATACTATGACATCTTATGAAAGTTTTTCAAATGATTCCGTAGAGAAGAACGCGAGTCATAGTAAGGAAAGGGGAAACTTGCTTTCTAAGAGTTCCGAAAGGAGACGAAGCATTCTATGGGAAATAAAAACTGGTAAGAAAAAAACCATTTGAAGATATATTTAGATGTGACTGCGACGAAAAGGTACTTTTCAGGGAATTGAAATGTGAACTCAGTACTGTTAATGGATTTTCGGACGGGATATTCGAAACGTTCCCAAAAAGGAGGTGATACACAAGAGTTCATTAGCAGATACTTCGAGGATACGAGTGAAAATGGAGCAAAACGGAACTGAAATTGAAAACTGATGACAGTTATTAGAAGTTTTATCCTCCCTAGTTCACCGTATGCAGCTTTTTTCGAATTATATTTGTAATGGATCTCCGTTTGTAAGAGTGCCAATCAGCAACTTCGTTTTTAGAGGTGAAGTATTGATTACTTTAAAAACGTTGATAGTTGTGAGTGCTAAAATGCTTTCTATATGAAAATGAATATTAATTATCACTTATAGAAAGGAGTGCAAAATGCCAAAGCAAAGAGCAAAGGATGCCAAAATAAATGCCTTTGATTACCTACAAAAAGTGTCAAACCATGCAATTAATTGTTAATCCGAAATACGCCATAGGTTAAGTGCAATGACGAAAATGCTGAGGAAGAAAGGAATATATACATACACATTAAGTAAAAAATATTTAAAGCTCAAAATTCTGCTTTAGGAATGGATTAAATGATAGATTTATTAAGTGAATAACTTATTTATAGAACTTTTCAGGAGTATGTATTAATATGTAGTGGAGAGAACGCATGAGCTGTTATCAGATTTTATCCATGTTTAAGTTGCACACTATGTTACCCACATAGAGCAACATTAGGAACGAACAAACGAAAAAGATCAAGATTAACGTTAAAAGTTTATATGGCAAGTTTTAAATGACTGAAAAAATCTTCATCGCAAACAAAATAATATCACCTGACCAACTCAAATAACTAGCGTACTTGGTATTTGAAAAATAGCTTTCAAATAGAATCCTAAAAAAATAGGCGTGTTTCCAAGATTTGTGGTAATCATTTACAAAATCCTCATCAGCTTTTAGAACTTACTTAAGCATACAGAACTGTATTTAAATAGTTTACCTAGTTACCTGCATTTAAATTAATAACGAAAAATCGTATACGTTTGTAGAATGTCGATCGTCAAGTTTCCAAGGAAATCATAAACTTATTATTAAATTTTGCTATAAATAAGTTGATTTTCTCAAATGAATTTACGAAAATTTACGACACAGAATCAAAGCTTCATGCAATTTTATTTTAAAAGTACTAAAGAAATTTCAGCTACATAGTACTAAGCTATTTCTATTCCGTATCCATGTATCATAGTACTAATGTCATTTTTTAGAGATGAAACTACCATTTGTAATAACAAAAATTCACTCCGATAAACCATCAAAAAATTTACAAAGAAGTTAAGAAATGTGAAAATAAAAATAATGACGATCGGTATCACCCAGGGATGAAGTCTACCTCAATGAAAACACATTCTATATTTCAAGAGAATCCACAAACCACAAGAATGGTAAGTATGAAAGAAAACCACCAGATCGACTAGTGATACTGATAAAGTTCAACCCAAAGGCTGAAATCACCTCAATGTATTGTCAAAAAGGCAAATGTCAACTAATGGCAAAGTCTAATAGTGAAACCTACAATACTCGGTAAACCACCTAAGAATGTTTTTTATGGTTTAACGGACCGAATATATATTTTTATTTTTTTGCCATCAATTTGTTCTTTTCGACGCTTTTCAATAGTATATGGAAATAAATAATTCAGGGCTTTATGATGAATATTTTACAAAGTAATCCATCGGCTATTAAAAATTAAAAGTATTTAATAATCTTATAACGTTTTCATGTTGAAAGCGGTGCGTTGAATATTTTATGAATAAGGAAAAATGACGGGCTCGCTGATTCTTCCTCTGCCGTTTTTGAATCTCTTTTCCCTTCCAATTTCCAGTTCCACTTCCAAATTTCTTACGGGTAATCCTCGTGAACCCTTCTGCGGATTTCTGATGACGGCACTTGCATGAATATGATGCATACCGACGCAAGGGCCCGCACTTGAATAATTCATCCGCCAACTCTCAACTATATTAGGCTGCAATGCACTCTCTTTCTTTATATCAGAGCTCCCTATAGTTGAGGGATAGTTTTAATAAGTGAACCGAGTATTGCAAAATATAATTAGGGATTATATAGCATGTAGCTCAGTAAACATAACTCATAAATAAATATTAGCATATAGTTAACCCTACGTCATACCTCCAGGATGGAAAATAAGAGAGGGGAAAATAAACCAAGAGCAAATACGTAAATTAAGAGTTGAGAAGAAGTGTTATTACAAAGAAAAACCTCCGATAATAGCAATAACATGTGACGATACATTCAAGGTCTGCGTAGCTTAAGCAGTTATTTTATTATTTTTTTCTGCTTTCAATGGATTTTTTAACAGAAAGGTGTCTACACTTTGGGCGTCAGAAAGTGTAAAATTGTTCATTTATGATATGCTCTGATTGGCTACACATATGTTAAGACGCAGATAAAAATGATTGATTCTTATTGGAGTTACGTAAAAAATTCCGGGATTTCTGAGCTCAAATTAAAAGGTCGACTTCGAAAATAGATCGAGTATCACTTGAGTATACGCAATAGTTTATTGACTTCCATTCATGTCATAATAATTAAAGATAATCATTTCCGATTAATACTACTGGAGATATTGTACATACTAATACGCCTAAAATTCCTTGATTCCACCCATATTATGGTAGTGAAAACTATGCATTATACATTTATTTTATGTATTTTAGTATATTTTTCTAAATCAATAATAAGGGCCTTTAAGAATGATATTTGATAACGTATCAACAGTTATAACTTTCATAAAATATCATTTCACCTTACGCGCAAAAGAGTTCTATGATATAAATCATATCCAAACAGCGTAAAAGTGTCTACGTAGAAATGGTGATAAACATCCAGTGAAAAATATACGTGTAAATGAAAAATTTTAAATGGATACATCTTTTTCGATTCTACCATAATTTCTTAAAACTTGTGTGAAATCCGCGTCACAAATTACCATATCAGGACTCTTTGAGGATGTTTAAACAAAGAGAGTTACGAATGAATATTTTCAAGCCTTAACTGAGATTAGGTAGTAAAATATTAGCTTTATTAAACAGGTTGGGTTACTTTTGCTCCGCCTGAAATAGAAATTAATCTACCTTGGAAGAAAGAGTCACCAAAGTTCCATCTACTTCTTTGCATTTCACGTGTTGTCATCACATTGCAAGGCAGATTACACCAGTGAGACAATAAAAGGCGACCGGAGACAAGAAATGGAGATCCCGTGCAACTTTACAGAAACCCAATAGGAATTGTCTCTGTTCATGTTGCTGGAACAACACATCGTTGCAAGATGTATAGCCACGAAATATTAAATGTGGGGAAATGTAAATCCAAATTCCGTGTGAAAACGAACCTTTTGGCCTACTTCTCTAAAAATAAGAGATCTCCAAGTTTTCAACTTGTTTTTGTGATCTAGTAATCTGAAAACGTCTGACCATTCTTGACATGGTAACATGACATTTAACCCAAAATGTGTGTGTGAAAAATGGGTCTCTATGATTCTGAAACCGACAAATACCTTCACATACGTTTGAGCGCATTTTATATCCCGTGCTGTTTTTTCACACAGTCGGCCCAGAGGCCATTTTGAGTCTAAATCCCACCTCCCCTAGATAACAAAAGCCTTAGAGTGAGAATGATGCTTCAAAAAGAGATATGGATACTCCACATCATTCATTTCGCAGTAGTTTTCATATTATCATAACCAAGAACAAAAATGAACCAAAAAAATGAAAGATATATTTCTTCTATCCTATTTCCAAAGACAAAATAAACTAAAACACCTATTACATTTACCTTTTCAATCATATTTTTGTGTTGTTTTCTTTTACTGAAAGGGTATGGTGATATCTCGTATGCAAAGTAAATATTACATCAAAGTGACATGGGCGAACACAAATTCGAGCTAGATAGTAAGCATTTAGCAATAAGCGGTTTGAGGAAACCATCTTCATGGAATATGTTATATTAATATATTATGTTATTATTATTAGATGATAAAGTTGCTGGTGGACAGGCAATAGTCCGTTGGTAACGTCATTTACAAATATTTACAGTTCCCTGTAATATAGCAGCAACAATATATTGTACATTACAACTCGGACCCATTTCTCGTAAATAATACATTTTACATAGCAGTCAACAGTTGCACAATATCAAGCATCAATTTCGATTCCATAACTCTCATATACCCCTTAAATGCAACCCTTATCATTAAAGTTTTTCAACGTACCTTCCCAATATGATGACAACCTGTAGATCTAGGAACCCTCAGCTCCTATGTGCACGAAAATGCGAAATTCTAAAGACGCTTTTGAATTAAATAGCGTAGTAACAAGATTAAGAGGTGCAAGCAAAATTCTTTACAAGCTCTTGTATAACCCCTATAGCTCCAAGTCCTTCTAATTTCACGGAATAATTTTTCGTGAGGAATCTTACGTCTCATGTTTCGCAGTAAAAATGTATTCGTCCGCATGGATAGAAGTGGCGTGGGTGAGTAAAAGGAATATTCCTCCGACGGAGATGACTGAAGGATGGACAGGAAACAAATCCTCTGGGTGAAGGAGATTTCTAAAGGTTTCGGAGCAAAAATGAAGACCATATCGATCTGGTGCACGAAAATAACCCAGTCTCTTCTCTTTAATGCTAAGCTGAAATTTGCAGTTCCTCTTTGGACTACTTTCGACATATGTCAGGAAAGACACTTCGCTGAATTACTGCATAATGTTGAAGGGTTTTCTTAACTATATGCTTAAATATTTTTTTAATGGCTAGAGCACGAATGCAACTGTGAATATTATAAAATGCTTTTCTCTCTATCTTAGAGTGTTCTTGGCTGAAGATTTCTACATTCCTCCCTTAGCTATGTTTTGGCCATGATTTTCACAAAGTTACTACTCCTTACCATGTTCTATGATCGTCCTTTTGTCAAAGTTTTTCATTATTTTTCCTACGTTGTTCTTATTGCGGCTTTCTTGATTTTGGCGTTACACTATTATGTTTTATTTTCGTTCTGAGCTGTTCATACACTTCCACTTGATGTTAAATCTATCAGTGTATATTCCAAAGATAGAAAATACTTTATAAATGGCGTTTGTTGAGCACATATGATGATATCAAGGAAGAAATTACGTCTTAATATAATTCCGAAATATAACCGGATTTGAACATAATTTTACGCTCGCAAATGTGCTTTGATTTTAATGTTTTTTTTACAAGTGATTGATTGATTTGTAAGCAACTAGAAGTGTAATAAAAGTTATTAAAGATATATGATTGTTGAAGGTTTATGAATTTATGGTATTGACAATTACTATTTCTTAACATTAATTAGGTATATGGTAAATTAATGCTTCATAAACATCGTGCACGAAAAAAGTGTCGTGGTGTGAATAGGAACTCAATGTACCGCATCCTTAATTACTCAAATTTCACATCACATTTGCGCTTTGAATTGAGGGATTTTGGAGTATTCGTAATGAAAGTTTTGAATATTACTTTTCACGTTTGTTTTTCTCTTCTTTTTCAGTTTGAATTCAGAATAACAATAAAAAATGTGAATTTTAGTGATCCGGAGTGAAATTATGACAACATATAGGGGTGCCGTAGAAGATAATATTTTGGGAAGCTCTGCACAAAACCCCCCACGGAACACAAGCAGTTTCCTGGTCCCCTGCAAAAGAAGGATTATGCAACCTGTGTTACATTTGTGTTTTTCTGGTCATCTAACCATCAGGATATATGCTACTGAGGGCTACACTGCGTTGGCGAAGGGTGTTTTCATGCTTCAGGTAATGAGTTAATATGTCTCATGAGGAAAATTAACATATATAAACACAGTATATAAGAGGAGAATGACATTTACTTTAGTTCTCTGAAGAAGGAGAAAGCTAGGATTCTCTACTTTAGGAATTGCTGACTCCGAGCCACAGGTGGCTATGATAATATTTTCCTCGCTAAAGAACCTAAGGACCGGGATATTATTGATTTCTGAAAAGCCCTTAAATTTGCACAAACATATTAGTTTCTTAGAATCCTAAATTTCAGCGTTCAAAATTATAACGAGACACAAATCTAGAGGGACATATTTTAACAATATTCCGTAAAACATCTAAGCCTTATTCTTCTCAAATTGATCTATCCCTCTAAAATACCCATATATTTACGTAATTGAGTATAGATTTTAGTAACAGAGAAAAATTAACTAAGACAAGTATATGCTGATTATTAGGTAATGATAAATTCTCTATAAACTGCGTGATGACAGAGGAAATCTTTCTTGAAATTTAGTGGTTTTCTATGTAATACATAGTACAATATTGGCCCTTGATGCCTGTTTGAACTTAATCTTCTCTACTACTAGATACCAAAAGCTTTGAAAGAGAATATGACCCACTAGATAGGATAAGAAGCGAGGTTGTGTATCTTTCCTCAGTAATCCAGAATGTTATCAGTTGAACAGTTCACGTAAGTGCAGTAGAGTGAACCCATCAATAACGCTTCTATATCACTCAGTTTGGAGATATTTAAATCAGTGACGCTCAAAATAAAGCCAGTGGAACAGATCCGTAAAAGGATGCTTTGTGGCCTGCGAGTGGATTGGATGTTATAAGCATGACTATCTCTTGGTGAGACGTTTAATATTCCTTCTGAATTATTTTCCATAATTTATATAGTATTGAAATTATGTGTAATTTTACCAATAAAACCTGATTTAAGATTCTTCCTCAGCTCTATGGAGTATATAGCTGAAGATTTGAATTTGAAGATTTGAAGACATAAATTAAAATTCTTTTGAACCGGCCCGCCTAGCTCTTTCTGTAAAATTTTGCGGCCCACCTCTCAAAACGTTCGGTGACCACAATCTAAATAAATGTCAATATTAAGCATCGATCATACTTTAGTCTCTTTCATATTATTAGAATCATTAAAACTGATTACAAGACAAAAGTAAACGAAAGATATATTTTTCACTGATATAGAAAAAATAATTAATCATAAATATTCGGTTAATCAAAATACTGTCGCAGGAGCATTCTACGTTTATAATCAATTTTCTATTTTTGAGCATAGAAAATCCAGGCATCATAATTATCTCCGGGACCCCTAAGAGTACGGCCCAATTTAGAAAACGTATCATAAAATTTATGGATCATTACAACCACCTGCGGCGGCTTTAGCTGGGATGACTACGAAAACACGAAACTGCTCTGTAACAATGGTAATTATCTCATTGTCGAGGCCATAAGCGTAAGAATGATGACAGGATTCGTGATTGGTAGAACAGAGCCTGCAAACAATAGCAACTTCTCCCTCTTGTCGCGAATGGAGACCAAAATAAGTTCTCTCGTAAATGTATAATCATCGCCGAATAGAGGGAGGGCAAAACTTTCCTCCGAATCGAAGGCACGGAATCTTCTTGATGGGGAACGAGCCAACCCACAGCTGAGGTGACCCAGTCACATGTACATCACGTGACTCCCTAGCGGGCTGACCATTTGTATACTCATAGGAGCACGGGAAACTTACCGACATTCATGCATTAGTAAAGCTCTCTCGACGCTCCCCACAACGTTGTTCCCCATCGAGTGGGAGATGCATCTTTAAGCAAAGGATAGCAAACCGCACGACAGGAGTTAAGAGAGATGTATATATAGAAGCGGGAGTTGCGGAACAGCATGACCTTTACCGAAACCCCGCCAAGTACGAGAAAAAACCTCACGTGGATCTGTTTATTCCGTCGTGAAAGATTAAGCCGTCGACCCATTTCGATTTTTATCCGCGGAAACCTTTCTTCCTGATCTCTCGACTCGAAAAGAGCTTTTATTTTATTCTTGTGGGACGAGAAGATAAACTCTGAACGTTGTTTTCGGTCCGTGGCGATGATGTGGGGGAGTCTGGGCAAGTCGAGATGAATTATGCAGGGGAGAGAGACTGCTGAATAACCGCACTATACCCGTTCATGCTTTGAATGGATATCCTTTTGACGAGTTTTTAGTTTTTCTCCACGGGATGGGCGATACGACTATGGATAGAGCTCTTGCATTGGGTGCCTCCCGTGAGAGGTTTTCGTTTAGCTCTGTTCCGTTTGCTTTTATCCCGCCATTCGGCCCGCAGTGACGTCAGATTAGCCGGATTACGGTTGGAAAATTGATGAGAAGCCACTGCTGGAAATACGTGCATAAGAGATGCGGTCACTGAAGGGTTGCAAGTCGATCCCGCCGGCTTTGTGACTGCATCCAGGAAATGAAAATGGATATCTGCTATAAACGGATATGCAAGATGGGAATGATAGGAGTGGCAATTTAAATCCGTTTTCTCTTTTATGTGATTGTACATTCAGTATAGTTTAAAAGACGATTTTCAACTGTGAGCCAAAGTGCAGATGAGTAATTCGAATATTATTTTATGTATCTTTCAATCCGTAGCAATAAAATATTATGCAGAACATGACTTAATTTTTTAATAAATCAGAAATAAGAGGATCAGTCAAATATTGACAAAATTTCTCTCTATATTTATTCGGATGTCATGAAAGTTAACCACCGTATGGCCAGTTATACAAAATTAGGGCAAAGGGATGAAGAAAAAAGTTGGGTATGTTCTCTTTCATAAATAGATCGAGAGTAATATCGCTAACAAAAATATAGTCTAAGTCAAAATATGATTAATGTATTATTTTTCCTTTTCAAAAAATCAAAATCAAGAATACCGAAATGCTACATAAATTAAATATATGATTTCAACTAATATTATACATTAATATAAACGAGTAATAAATATTTATATTAATTACATATAATTTCGATCTAATTAATTATACATAATAATATAAATTCTGAATACTTTAGGAACTGAAAATTATGCTATTTTCATTTATTAATAAGTCAAACGTATTATGTAACGACTTAGCAGAGAAGGGTCTATGTCCTACTAAGTGCTGAAAAGAATTTCGCTTGATAGATGTCGCGAAAACAGAAGATAAGTCGCTAAAAGAAGGAAAATGTCGCCAAATATAGTGACAAAATCGATATCTTGGCATCCACGTGGAGTATTGTTAACTTAGTCATGAACTAACTTAAGTCTTTAAAAAAGATAACTCTGGGGAGAAGAGATAAGCAGATAGTGAAAGATATTTTCCACATTTTTTCTATCCTCCAAACCAAATTTTTCTTCTATAGAATATTTTAAAATTCTTTCCAAAAGTTTTCTAAAAGTTGCATTATTAATTCTAGTACTTCCTTTGAAGACTTTTAGTTTGATATCCTTGAAACTTTACTCCGTCTACGAAAAAGTAATTTATTAATAAGCGAATCTTATAATACTTATAAACTTGGCTAGTGATAAATAAATAGATGGAAAAATCTCTTCTTCTATTTAACCTAATGTTCAAATAAAAAATATTATTAATCTCTGCTTGGAAAAGTTATTTAATATTAATAGAAAATATGCTGAATGTGGTTGTCGATTTTAAGGAAACCTAAGTGAAGTTTAGAAAAGATAATTCACACCAGGAAAACACCCACAGAGAAAGAGGGTGTAAAAAGCCTGCACAGACCTAGAAATAGTGAGTTAACTAAAAGATAATAAAACAGAAAACCCTTATTATGATCTAGAAGAAAAAAAAACATAAAAAATAACAAGCACCCACAGAATATACTATCGATCAAAAGCATAACGGATACCATAAACCTTAATTATAGTACATAATCAACTTTATGAAAAGTACGGGAAATACAGAGTAAAATTAAAAACAGAGTGATAAACACAATTAGAAAACCAGCAATCAAGCCTTTAAGATCCGGTGTAATGAGAATGAGAACGGCGTATTTCTCTAGCGTTCGAACAGGACACGTCTGAGACACATACTAGTCTAAGTGCGCAGCAAAGCCTCAAGCCCTCGGGGCAAGTTTCACGCTCCCTCGATCAAAGGCTGGCCATCAATTTCAATGGGGTAAAATAGAGCGGAATTATACATATAAGAATCCCAAAAAGACCGGGAAAAGGGAACAAAGGGTGACGCAGGTTGAGCGGCCGCTTAGGTCAGTAAACAAAGGTCTGCTCCGCTCTTTTCCAGCGCGATCGACCCGCTCTCAGCGGTGATACGCGGAAATAGAGCTTCCGCCGAAGTGAGGGAGAAGAGAGCTACGTAAGAAGGGATCGCAGAAATGAAATTACTTTCCCGAAAAATAAAACAGCGACGCAGATTGATATATATGGATAAAGTTTTGACGGGGTCGCAATTTTTTCGTTGGTAGCGCGATCTATTCCCATTTTTTTGGCCGTTTACTCCCTGAGTCTCGATACTTTGCCGGCAGTGCTTCTGGAATAACCATGAGAGAACTTTGAGGCTCTTTTTCACTAAATTGCCTCTGAATACGCGATTTGTCATTTATACGCTTCGTGAAGGAAATAATTTCAATCTAGTCTCCCCGAAGAAGTATGAATGGTATACTATTTTCCGATGGGAAAAGAAATAAAAAAGTTGATGAAAAATAATATGAAAATATAAAAATAATACAATGACAAAAATATGATGATATAACTATACATTAATAACGTAGAAATATAGTCATAGTATTTCTGTGATCGTTACTAAATATGAATAATAAAATCTTATAAAATTTCTTTCTCTTCATATAAATATCATTGATTTTTAGCATAACTTTTAAAAGGCCCTAAATACTTAATTTATTTTAAAAGGTAAATAAATGCACGAGTTTGGATTCAACAATCGTAGGGGGACAGGTTCTTTACAACATCAAAATTGGAGTATTTTTCGTGTACTTCACCGTACCTCTCTCATTGTCGAATCGGAAACCATATTTTACGACCGAAATAAGAATCTCTAAGAACTTTTATTTCTATTTGTGCTTGTCCCAATTTCACCCGACTCTATGAGATTTTCTTCTCATGAATTACACATGGTGACAAGGATACAAGATGAAAATTATTCAAAAATCAAAGTAATAGATACAATTACATATAAAAGATTGTTGACTTATTCAAGAACATTTAAATGTATTTCTTTAAAATAATTTTAATTATAAACAAAAATTCCAGAATAAACCTTCTTTCTTTTGTGTTTGTTGTTAATCAAATATAGTAAAACATTTCTCATCAGTCATACTATATTAAAATATACAAATTAATACAAGTATTTTAGGGAAATGCTGATTTAATCGATATAAATAATACTTAATCTATCCGATACATCTTAATTAGGGTGAGATTGAAACGGATGAGTCCCTTTTTTATTAAATACGGTCTATAAACTAAAAGGATCCATTAAGAGTAAATTTAGATGAGTTGATGCTTTTGATGTGGGAGAAGGATATTTGAGAAAATTTGAAAATATTGCTGAATTATTCCATGAGACCTCAAAGAGCTAGAAATTAATTAGCACTGCAGGAAGCGCCAATGGCGCAGTACTATATCACATAAAATAATTGGGCATCAATTAATAATTAATTTTTTATTCAAAGTTTTTTTCTAAATATCCAACAAGTTCTACAAATGCTTTTATCGGAGGATATTACGCAATTCTTCGGTTTCCTACTATCCTTGAATGATAATATGCAGAAAAATTAGGCATTAAAATTAGGTAAACATTATTTACCACTTTTTTCGATACTTAGATCGAGAAATTACTTATTGGATAAAAAAAGTAGGAAATATCCAATATCTCTTCCTTTTTAAAATCATTTCCTCTGCAAAACTTTAGCTGCGAAATTAAATGGAATAATTTGAAAGATGGACGGCTGAGAAAATGGACTTAATGTAATTTCCCAGGGGAGGTTTGGTTGGGCAACGAAAAATCTGCCCACATTCACCGCAATCCGAAATTCCAGTTAATCGAGGAACGATGACTCTTCAATGCGGACATGTGTTCTTTCGATGTTACAGCAAATGGGAATGCTTTTGACAATGGGAATCAATACCCCGCAATTCCAAAAAGACTGTTAATTCCCTCTCTCTGCCTTTTTCGTGATTATATCGTATCCGATGATCCAAAGCGAGGATACACGTTCCCGAGGAAATAATGAAAACCGAAAATGAGCTTTATTTTTTTCGCAGCTTTCCCGTAAACTTTCTGACAGCACTGGGGCTAAATGCTTTTAGCTTTAATTACAACTAAACCGTAATTGGGATTTTAAGTCGATCTACCAAAATTGTGTTCCCAGAGGGAATTTTGCCTGAGAACAATTCACGCAAGCAACTTCTTATCTAGAATATGACGTCTATGACTTTGCATCCCGTATTAGTTCAATTGTGAAATGTTTTAATCAAATTTTACCCAATCGGATATTTCTCCAAATAAAATTTCAAGAAAGCGCGAAGGGTTGGAATGGGTGTTTACTCCTTATAATTTATTTCTACATAAAAATTATCACATTTATCTCTGTGTTTAAAATAACTGTGTGATAAAATTACTTTTCTTTCATTTCTGAAAGAAAACTCTCGAACTAGTATCGAAGTCGTGAAAACTTTAGGCGTAGTATGTAACTCAGAGATGACAGAACGGTGGTGAGATTGTAAAATTCAAAATTCGATATCATTCTGAGGTATTAGTGATAGTATTCGAAAAGAGGTTAATATCAATTTATTTTAAATGACATGTAACTCGGTTAAAAGTTAACCAGAGTGAAAAATCGTCGAGAAGAAATTTTTGAATATGCCTCTCGGAGAAAAACCCCCTTATGATATGCTGTCCTCCGGCGAATCGTATTTTGAGTGTAATATGTTTGATCACAATTTATTTTTGATGTTAAGTCCAGTAATCAACGGTGTTGTATTTTATTTTTGGATTATGGCTGCGTTACCTTGATTTATAAAGATAAGAAGTTAGGGTTTTGCATATTGCGACTGAGACAGAAACAGCGCAGTATTTTGATTTTATGATAAGATATATAACGAGCTTGCCTTAAATTAATTGATGATATGTAAATATGTACGTGATATAAAGATGAAGTAAATTGATAACTTTGAGAAGATCTATAAAGGCAGTAAGCAGCTTGCTCAAGGAAAGAGATTGAAAAAGAAGTGAACTTTTGACTATTTTTGTAAATAACACAAGTATTTGAATTATGATGTTTTTCCAAGGAAATATGATTCATAATTAACCCACAAGTTAGAGAGTGTGGAAGATCAAGATCATTAGCATTTCTTCGAAAGTAATAACTAATAAAGCAATCTAATCTGTTTTCTGGTTTCATTTTATCGGAAATGTGCAAATAATTTGGTTATACTGATACTGATTGCGTTTAATAAAGTGATACCGATCACATTAATAATAAATTTTATACGTAAAATCATAATTGAGTGTAGTACGACTTTAAAGTTTGTAGTTGTCTATAATAAGTTTCCAGCGTTTCCAATATCATAATTCATAGAAAAATGGAGGAAATATGACTCGGCGTAAAGATTCCTTCCAGGAATTCCAGCACTATGAAGTACTTCTTTTCGCATAAAATATAAATCTATTCCCAGGAAACCGGCTGAGGGAATGAGGGGAATTCTTCGACTTGTTGCTTTGCAATTCGAATTGCACTCCATCATTTTCGGGAGGACGTGAATGGGGTACATCCTTTTCCAGTTAATCGGATAACACAAAGAGTGAATTGACCCAGTTTTGGGTATTTATCAGGACGACTCTATTTTACGAATTCGTATTCACGCAAGACCTGTGCGCAAGGGACGAATGCTAACGGGAATGAGGTAAGGGAAATTGGTTGTATACGTAGAATTTTTCGCAGCGAAAGATCCGGGGATTTTATTATGACATCTCGTGAATTCCTCCAATCACCCCATCGAGAATTTTATTGGACTGGATCCAAAATCCAGAGAATAATATCCCTTCCTGCTCTCGAACGCAGTCGCTTGGTTGGGAGATGAAAAGATGTATGACCTTTGCCGTGGATTTCTTGTGCTTCGTCTGAAATCATGAGTACGTCAGCTCTCGGGGATGAAATTCGAAAAATAAAACTGAAAAACCTCGCCATCTGATGATTTGATCACGTCTCTGCAGTTATCCTGCCGGAGGAAATCGAGGGTAGTTATCAACGGGGGAGCTTTTTGAAGTCAGCTGCTCATCTCTGAATAAAGGGGAGCTGAATGTGAAAATTTATGGTTGTCCCTAAAATTGGTGATCAGAGTCGGAAGAAAAAATATTCAACTATAAAATCAGGGGCCTAACAAGGAGATGTTCTCAAATGGAATCGTGATTCTGAGACGAGACCTGTTTAGTGTAAGAGAGAATTTAATATAAAAATAATTAATATAAACATATTTGCCTTTATAAATTCACCGCATACCAATCGAAATCTTATCGACTTACGGATCGGTGGTATTAACGTAATTGTAAATGTATATAATTGGCTGTCTTTGTTTGAATATAATGCTTATTTTTAGAGCAGGGCTCAACGTCCAAATGGCCGAGTGGTTAGAGTGTCTGTTCCAGTTCCAAAAAGTTTTCCGAAAAATTCCAAAGATTCCCAAAAGTTTATCCTCAGTGGTTCGAATCCTGATTCAAGAAAATCTTTTTCCTAAAAATTTCTTTTTAGTTCCAATGACGTCGATGATCAAGATGGCTGTTATCCACCGCCGCTCTTATGTTTAGTCAATTTATCTTATCTAACCCCACTGGTGAATCGATTAATCTAATCATGTTTCTCTTGTGCTTGTTGCTTCGTATGTTTATTTAGAGATATGTTTGTTTTGCTGTTATATATACAGCTTACTACTTTCACTAGTACGATAACCACACCGTTACAACGGCCAGCAAATTTAGCACGGTTAACAAAACAGTCTAAACCTTCGGCATCCCGGGGATTCCTGACAGTTTGGCAGTCAAACTAGTAGGCCTACCTTTCGTCACCCATTATGAAACATTTCTAAACTTCAGTGCCCAAATTGTTATTTTTATCTTTTTAGGAAAGAAGATTTATAAACGAAAAGCAGAGGTGGGAGAACATTCGAAATTTTTAATCTAATATTTATTATTAGACACCTATGTTGAACCAATCCGACATCTACAGAGTTAAAATAATAAGTATCGTTAAATCATGTTTTCATCGCTTATTTAAACTTTCTATTTTCTACCTGAAATTTGTATAGAATATCTTATTTAAGTACGCTTCTTAAAAAAACTAATGAACTAACCAAATAGGCAAAAATTACGAAGTTATATCTAATGAAAATATTTTCTTTATTGTGAAGTTTAAATGCTATTTTAGGGGATGACGACGATAAGCAGGAGATGATGTAAGTGCAAGCCACAATGCGGGAATTAAACGAGAAACAAACATTGAGTATCGAATCGAAAAAAATATTAAGCCTTTTCGATTTGAAGGGTTAAAATTCGTTTTGTAAATCATAATTAAAAGGTAGTACGTATCTTACTGGGGGATTCTGTATTCATTTCATTATCATAGAGCAAGTAAGTAATCATATTTCATCAATATAGCTGAAAATTGCTTTTGGTACGTATGCGAGTATATCTACAGTTCTATCCATGTTTAGTTCTACATTTCCCATGGCTTACTTTCTTCCCTCCATAGTTTTCCATTTCCGTTCCCATTCGTGTACTCCATTTAGCACTCATATCTTCCCTCTCCGGTTCAGGCGTCCACAATAGCGGAGTATCACCACAAGCGCTTACGCCTTCTGCCCCGTGGGATAAAAACAGTCAAGTTATGCGCGGGTTTAGGTTCAGTTTGTTCAACGCTTAGGGAATAAGAGAATTTCGCGCACGCTACGGACAATTAGTCTCCGGGCGAGGCCTTTTTCATTAGCATGTGATGTATGCTCGCGAATTTGTTTCCCCTCATAATCCCCTCTTCCTCGCATCGCCGCACATTTTAATACATCTCTTACAAATTGCTCCGCCTTTACTCTTTCCCAAAACTCTGTAACGAATCGGGTCAATTGGAGAAGCTCCATCCGTTCGCAATGCTTAATTTTTTCGAGGCAGCTCGTTATCTCTTCATTATTTTGCAATTAAACGCGCGAGAGATGCGAGTCTGTTGAAAGGTGCGCTTCCATGAAATGTGGGCAGACTGGTGTGGAATGTTGGCGCATATCAAGGGAAGCTGCGATGTATTTTGGGTGCTAAGTAAGGTACGAGCCTTCTCACGAATTATTCGATATGAGACGCGAAATGGTGCGATGATTTGTTTCCCCGAGGTGCAACCTCAGTAGAGGTATTACGTGACTCCGGTGACTTTAATAGTCTTTAATAGTACTCCCTAAAACACAATAAACACATACACACGGATAGAAACTGCTTGTATACTGCAAGCTGCTGGGTGACAAATTTTCTCTGAGCCCCCAAGATCGTTATTATCCTATGAGATCACACTTAGGGGTATATGTAACTGGAAAAACTCAATTGGTGTGCTTACAATCGGAAGATGAGACAATATGTTTCCCAAAGAATGTCTTTAAAGAAGAATAGAACCACAATTTCTGATCCCGTAAGTTTGGAATAATCTATAGAATTTTAATACATATTTTGTCATAAATGCAAGAATAGGACATACTAGAAAGGTACGACATAAAACCAACAATAAACAATTCTTATATCATTCTTAATTTTATGTTATATTGATATAATTAAAATATATCTCCTGGAAGAAATATCAAGATCTTTTGTTCCCTGAAATCAAATTTATTTGGCTTTATGGATAGTTAAATATTTTGTATTATTACACCATTATTCCATTATATCACAAAAGAATTGAGTTTCTGTGGTGAAATTAGAATTTCTGGGGTCAAAAATTATGGTTCTCCTTCTCTCTTAAGAGGTTTATTTGGAATTTTACTGTCCTTTCATCACACCAAATGTAATTAGAAATTTAATTTTTGGTCAAATTTAATTTTAATTTATAAATCAGAAATTTATCCATTTTCCATAAAAATAAGTGGAAATGGGAATAATGGTACCCATACCAGATTGAAAGATTTAAGATTTCCTCTAAAATATTTGAAACACAGTGACATAGCGTGGATTTAGCACTACAGGTAAGAAAATGTGTCTTTAACGAAGTCTCAATGGAAGTAGGAAACGCTAACTCCAAAATTTCAATTAAAAGTCAGACACGCTCCAGTTACGTAATTTATGAAAGAATGTGCTCCAATTTCCTCTCAAGAGGTCTTCTTTCGTTAAGGAATTTTCTTGTTGGTATTTCCATAAATTATGGTCATTCAAGAGACAAATGTTAGTATCATTATTGCACTCAAGTCATAGATAATTAGATATCTTAGACGAGACTTAGAAAGTTGTTCAACGTTGCAGTTTATATTTTTTATTTTATTAAACGTAGGTGCAGAGAAAAATTTGGTTATTTTCACCTTAAATTGCTCCTTACACAGCTATGTTTTAGTGAAGAAATATATCTATCCTTCAAAGGAAGAAGATTGATGTAAATGTGCGAAGGAAACTATAGAGTCTGAATACCGACCATTTCTCATGTCAAACCTCGTTAGTTTGCAGGAATGATTTAAACGAAAATATCTGTGTTATTAAAACCTCGTGATCTAAAGTAAATATATAGTCATTTAAGGTTACCTATATCATTTACCCATAAACAATAATTTTGGCGTTTTATCCCTGTGTGATCATATCTATATCATGACATATTCATATTAATAATATTGTGTATAAATGTTTGAATTGAGGATAAAGACTTTAATTTAACAGCATTTAAATAAGCATTTATAATCTATTTTGTACATGTGTGGTTTTGTGATTTTGATCGTGCGTCGATGCCTGCCTTTTCAGATATATAGAAGATTCCTTTTACAAGAAAATTTTGTTACTACACCATATGGAAACAAATTACATTTTGAATCCACTCAAGCGATGAAAATGAGCTTGAAAATGAGAGAGAAGCCATAAAGGAATGAGAGGACTAAAGCTTCTACGGATGTAAAGAAATGCATGTTTCGGATTTTTTCATACTTTGTAAATGAATGTTGGTCAGAAATATATTCCAGAAAAGGATAAAAAAGGGTTTTTGAAAATATATATGCAAATAATGGGTAAACTGTTACTTTTTCCCCACATTTCTTTGCCAGGAGCACGAAATTTATTCATATTCACTTTGAAACAGTATATACCGCTTTTAAATATGCTTCAATTACTTGCGATGAAATTTCTTCTCTCATTTTTAGTCCTTTTATATGAAATCTACCGATACAGTAACTTCTCACACAATATCTACTCTAGCTGGACAATTTTTCTTTTCCTTCCAAGAGCTGAATTCTCTTTTGATTCTCACTGAATTCTCTAATTTTTACCATAATGCTACTACCATTTTTTTTCAACGGGTATTTCAAATTTTTATTTGCTACTGGTTTTTTGCTGTTGTTTATCGGTGATGTTATTACTTTCCTCGGTTACAATTGTCGCTTAATCGGTCCGTCTAATTCTTTCATGGTTCTTCATTTTATTTTGAGAATTTTCATTCAGTTCTTTCTTGTGTGTCATTCACAGATTTGTTGTGAATATTGAACTTGCTGTAATTAACTGTAGGATGGGTTATTAGATAACTGATTTCTCTAACTTTTAGTTGCTCTTTTAGTCTCTCTAGCTTTTAGTTCTCTAGCTTTTATTGCTGAATAATAATATATTTCTCTCATACCTGATTAAATAACTGAAAAAGTTACTGGCTATTTTAATATGTAGTTGTTCTACTTAAAAAAAAATTTCTTCTGCGATACATCAAAACAAAATACAAACGTACGGAAACTGAAAAAAAAGAAATCAACCGTTATGACGCACATCCTCGTGGAAAAATAAAAAAAATTCATCCACTGACTAATAGGCTGAATGGGGATGTATAAACATCCTACGACGTTTTAATGGAGGACATTTAATAATGAACAAAATGTCGGTGGATCATCTCATGTATTTTCTGTTGGATGTATAGGAGCGTACGGCCCACTAAATTACGGACACATTTTTCGAGAGGATCAAAGCCAGGCGATGAAAATACCGCAGGAGAAGCGGAGAGTGGCGGCGAATGACAAAACAGAATAAAAAGCATAGCGGATAGAGGCCAGGCTCGTGGGTGTCAAGGACGTATGCACGCCTGGGAGAGATGTTTGCTCCGCGACCCCATGTTATCCTCCTGCACGACTCTCCCTCTCTTATAACACCGTGTTTTTATAAATCCGGGATGGAGTTACGACTTCTCGGTTTTATACTCCAAAGTTATGGGCGGAGAAATGGTGATACTTTTCCGGCGTACTGCGGAGACCCGGGCGTTAAGAATGGCGAAGCGTAGCCTATCATAAAGAGGCACCATCTGTTGGCGTCTGTTTTAATTTTTCTCGCCTTTTCTATGCTCCTAGTTTCTACTAGATTGGAAGGATGCGGGATCACGGTGCCGTCTTCATTCATACCTCTCCCTGCGGAGCTGTATATTGGGGAATATTCTGGCATTATAAACCACGGACGTTTTTCATGAAAAGAAAGTTGAAGTGTTTCTTCTTATGCTTCAATATTTCTCAAAAGAGTGTTCCATTCGCTGGCTGACTTTATAGTTTCAAGAGGGCTTGAGGATATACTTGAAGACAAGTAAAACTTCGGACACAAAAATGCTTCTTTTTCGGCTCACTGTATGCAGGGAACAGAATAAAATATTCCGCCTCCTTGTATTTTGTGAAATAGAAAAATGTGGACGAATGTCTTGGGGCTTAAATTTAGCCACAAGTTTCCATTTTACTATCAATATTTCCAGAAAAATTTTTATAGGAATTTAGAAAAAGTATTGCCTAATTTCTTTTTATTAAATATTTTCTGGTAGCAACTGCTTCGTCGATTGACTGCATATATATGTTTATATCGGTATAAGTTTTCTTTCATATATATTTCAATTTCACGTTAATTATAATTACGTATGGAACGTTTATTACAATCCCAGTTAATCAAGGTAAAGTGGAAATTTTCGGCTAAATAATTAAGGGCAAAAACGTATGATATTTTTGACAGTTTGGGATATACTTTCAATCTGAGAGATGCTTTAAAATCGCACTAAGTCGAACTTGACTGTTTGATAAAATTCTTTTTAAATATTTTTATATGGCTCCAATTTTGACTGAGTATTCCTTAAATACATGATATTTTCTCAAATTTTTGTTATTGTAATCCAGGATCTGATGCTCTACTTCAGTAAAATTTTAAAGATATATAAAAAATCTACGTATCATTAATGAAATGATGAATAAACTCATTCATTACAACCCCTTCTAATACAATAGACATTATATGTTATACATTTGAAATTGCTGGCTCCAAAATGCTTACAGTGAAATTTAATATTTTAGTATGTCTATAATGAAAGGTGAGTTAAATAATTACTGGAATCAAATTTAGTTTTTTTTCACACTTATTTTGTAAAGTTTTTGTATCTGTATGATCCATCATAGATAGTTCTTTAGATTCTAATAAAATAGCATAAAATATTTTAATACATTACTTTCTTCTGTGATGCAACTCCCGGATTTATTGGCTGAAATCAACGAACGGATTCAATATTACACTTCCTGTTTATAAACTACATTCCATGTATTTTTACTCAGCCTTGTTTAACTGCAAAGCTTTTATCCTAAAATGATTCGGTTCCCTCAACTCGAGATAGAAGCGCAATTTACATAGAGTGGTAGAGAAAACTGAATTGTGTAAACATCATGGATAGAGAAAAAATTCCTGATGGCAATATGGATGTTTTCCTGCAACAGCAAAAACTTTTTCATTTCCAAAATGACGTTAGTGGTGTACGTTTATGAGAAATGTAATTTATCAATTAACGTTTCTACATTAGATTAAATGACAAAATTCAACGTTAAGAGATTATAAAAATACATTCACGCGTTTCTCATCCTAAGAACTTCATGGTTATGATAAAAATATTTAAAAACGAGATTATAATGTCATGAGGAACCGCTATTTAGATATGTTTTCATCGTTAGCCGGTCAATACATTGTCGATTGATTAATGTAAAACAATATGCTGATTTAATGAATCAAGTTCTTTATAAAAGTGAAAGGGAACAAGAACTTCAATTCCGTGACAAAAATAAAATTATACTCGTATAATTCGTTTCTTCATGAGTAAAACTCCTTGAAGCAAAATACGGTGAACGTCTTTCTTTTTAAGTTTTTAAAACGATACCAGTACAGTTTTCTTAAAGCAAAATGTTCCTTAGGCTTCAATATAAAATCGTTGAATTTGTCCTGGATGCTACCCACTGCTTAAAGATAAAGAGTACACGAATGAAATGTCGAACGGTGAGTGGAGCAAGTGAAATATCAAATCAAAAAATGGTTCACTCTATGTGGAGGAGTGAGTCAAAAACAGAATAGAATCATTCGTTTGCTCGGCGCGCTAAAGACAAAGTGAAAAATTGGAACGTTTTATTCGAATTATTCGATGGAAGCAAACGATTGACTTACTCTATTGCTGTCATTCGTTTGTTCTATTCTATACGCGCATCCACTGAACCATTCGTTTTCATGATACATACTCGTCAGAGGAAACTGAAAAGGAGAAAAAAACATCGCAGGCCGAAAAATTTGTTAGCCAGGTTCCGAGGTAAAACTACGCATAGATACAGGTGTATGCGACGATGTCGCTCATCAGTCGGGAGATCAACTTCGATGCGTAGTAGAGACGATGACAAATTTTTCACATTTTGCCACAGAGATCGAAGACATCGATTCATTTTCGAAAAGGCCTCCAAACGCCGGATGAGTACGCATTTCCCTGCCCTTAAAAAAGCAATCAATCAACGAATGCGACCCGAAGAGTTTACTCCTGTCAATCTCTTTTCGCAGGAGCAGATGGAGTATTCGTCGGTGTGTGGTTGAAACAAATGCGACGCCGAATAATATTGAATATGAGTACAAAATCTATTCAACTTCTCTTTATAACAATTTAGCATAAGATTGTACAACATACCGAAACGACAGAAGATGAAATTTCTTCTTCTTTCTCTTGCATACTATCGGCATGATCCTTGCCATTTCTCCTCATTCTTTTCTTGTTATTCTCAGAAATTCTTTCCAGGGGGCCATCATTACTTTTAATTCCTGGCGCTGATCGCTCACAATTGTTACCATCATCTCACTTCCATTTTGTTTATGTGATTATCATCAATATTTTTGTTTATAGTATTATTATAGATGTTGTTTTGAATAGGATTCTATAGGATTATCGTTGCTGAAGTTGTGCTTATTTAGGAAAGGGATTTAAGATAACATTATACGTGCACCTACGGGAATCAACTTGCCTCTATGAATACCTGTTAGGTTTGTCTAACGATTAAGCTATCTTGCCGGGAGATTCCAACATACCATTAGGCTAGGACGTGTGGCTTAGTTTCAGCCAATGGCGTCGTACACTGCCAACATATCTAGGGATCTTGATCTTTTAAGTTTTTTCACAGGCTCTCCATTTCAGTTGTTCCAAATGATTTATGTTTTTATGTTTTCATCACTGAGATTTCACTAGTGTGTACTCGAGATATAATTATCCTTGTTCTTTTTGATGTATTTATTTATACATAAATACTAAAAATAGGCAACAGGCTACATGGTAGTCGTTATTATGTATTACCGTATTTATTTATAATTTACATTATTTCTATGCACTTATTTGTAATAAGTTGTAAATATATTTCTGTGTGTCATATCTTTCAGGTCTCAGACATCTCAAATTTTCTTCTTCATATTTCATTGTAGCTTACTAGAGCTAGTTAATTTATCTTCCTAGATATTGAAATTCTAGCACGATGAAAGGAAGAAATATATCGTTAACGGAAATTGAAATAAAGCAATTAATCTTATTCGCATTGTATCCTATTCATATTTTTTATTTTCCTGGTCATTTAATTTAATGGCGTTGGAGTTACGCCGGATTATCTACGAAGCAAGCACACGAACGGCGAATTCTCCGACGTCGCGAAGGAAAAAATCGTTATTCCGCGGAATGTTCGGCCATATTTAAAAAAGAATTCGGTCTGGTGAGAGAAGATTCAAACAGTGGAACCCTTCCATCCATTCCCCGCTCAATGGAGTCGAAAACGCCGTGGAAATCTCTTTCTGGGGCGAGGAGAGGAAATAAATGGAAATTTTCGATATCGGATCGAAAGTGTGGGACGTTTTCACGGGTCAATTCGGAGGCTGGAATCGTGCAGTTTTCTCGCTTGGATACACGGAATCATTACCGTCATTCGGCGTTCTTTCTGCGCTTTGTCTCTTTGAAATTCCGCCCTTTCAAAGCTTTTATCATTTAGGAAATGGAGATACTGAGGAGAGATCCCCAAGGGCTGTTTGAGGAGATGCGATGCTCCCAAATTTTCAAATGAGCCCTCTCTAAATATTAAAACTCGCAAAAATATGAAGGAAAATTTTCTCCTCTTAATTAATTTCCTTGATGGCTTGGAACTAAATGTATATATTGTACATTTTAACTCTTAGAAGTATATACAAATATCTATAACATATGAAAGTATATGGGATATTCAAAATTAAAATGGCTTTGCAACTTACTGAGCTCAAAATTTAGAAAAACTCTTGGTGTATTCGTAGTTTAATCAATGGTGTATAAAGTAAAAATTAAATATGGTGGATATAGAAAATATTAAACCTGGTGGATATAGTAAAAAACAATGGTAAATATATTAAAAATTAAAGTCCAAATTTTTGATTTGTTTTTCCCGATACTATTATAATGATTGCAGATTCCTCAGTACAAGTAACTGCACGACCTAGTGACAGCGAGTAAAATTAAATTGATGTATAATTTAAGTACACACCAATTCAATATATGTAAGTAAATGAATTATATGAATTGAGGAGGAGCATTTCATCTGCCAGACTTTTAGCCTAGCCGGGAGGAACAATTCTCAGAAAACCTACTTTAGGCCGTAAGAGTGAGAGTTGGAAACTGAGGAAAAAGGAAAAACCAAGCTTGAGGCTGTAGAAATCTGAATTTGGAGGAAGATGAAAAGAACAAAATGGAATGAAAGGAGAACAGAATCTTGTTGTACGATATTAACGTAGTTGCCAGAATGGTTATATGTGCGGTAACGTCGGCAGGGGCATCTGAGAATTTTATTCACATACCGCGCAATATTGTTGCTGCAAACGGTGGATATTTTGAAATAGATATTTAGTTTTTCAAACCCATGTTCATATTGGTTTTTTTAGTTCTCCTGTTTAAAAACGCCATATGTTGGAAACTTTTGAACTAACCAACCGGCTGCGGTGATGGAATAGTTAGCGATATTAGCGCTTCAATCCCACGGTCCTGGGTTCGAGTCCTGGCTAAGCGGATTTTTCGATTATGGAATGATTGTTTGTGTTCGTAGTGTTGTGATTGTCGATAACCATTAAAACGGATATGATAGGAGTTTACTGTTTATGAATGAGAAAATAACAATAATAACTAAATTTAAAATTTTGTGAGCGAAGATTTAGTGGTCCTCCAAGTAGAATGCAACAATTAACGCATTTCACAGTTCTTCTTATAAATAGTTTTCAAATAAACTCGTTAATTCTAGGACACCCTGTACATGTTGAATTCAAAAAATTATTCGTCCAAAAATATTCGTCTCTCCTTCCTATAAGACTGTTACGTACGCTATTTCGGACTAGGCGAAACAACGGCTCCGAATTCGGACCCTTCTTTCTTGTTCCATTTAATCTCCCACGGGCACGAAATCACGCTTGATAAAAAACGACGGCGAAAGATTAGTTACTAATCCAAGAGACACATTTCCATGGAGGATCGAGAAAAAATGGTTCCCATAGGGAAGGACCCTTCGCGAGCTTTTACATTTCCTCTCACACCATACCTCTTGGTAACAACCGCTTGTAACTGTTGGGTAAATTAAAGGGGATGAATAGGAACGTTCTCTGGAGCGAACTCGAGAGGGTTCGGAGGGATGATAGACACTTACATATTAGGGGAGAATTCAAATGGGGAAGTCCTGAAGGGAAAGATCCCCTTCCTTTGGCTGGAAACAAAAAACATGGATGGGCAGATTGCTCGGATTATCAGGGGAAGGTCTGAGAGTGGTTTTGCAAGGAATGGATGAAAAAACGGTAATTCTTTGTAATGCTTACGGTAATTTTCTGGGAGCCGAATTATTTAGCTTCACTGGCTTGTTTAAACCGGAATAATAAAAATGTTACGTGCCTCAATCCTTGGAAATGTATGCAAGCTCTGAAAGTTCGTATATTCAAAGAATATGTAAAATATTTCGTAGAATAATATAAAAGCAGCTTTATGATTAGGGACTTGGATTTAATATTGAAATAAATATTTTAGTATTATTTTCACGGCAGATATAGTAAGGATACCTTTTGACACTATGATAACTGGTTTAACATACGCTTTTCTGCTAAGTACGCTACATAATATTGACTTTTCCGACCTGTTTTTTTCACTTCCTCTTCCAATTCATACGAAGGCGATCCCAGAGCATAACAGAATTTTTTTTGGCAGGTCAGTTTCACTTCATCAAATTTCTTTTTCCTTTTTTTATATTTGAAAAGAAGTAAGTTTTCCATACCGTATTTCCTATTCTCTCTCTTTATTTTCAAGTATCTCTTACTGAAAACGAACAATTTGATGAAATACAATGATGAAGATTTCTGACATGACTATATCTTATTTGAAGAATGCATCTGGCTGAAATCATGACTATTAGTTATTATATAATCTTAATGAATCGGATTTTAACATTTTATTTCAATTAATTCATTTTACTTTTGTAATTGTGATATTTGTAATATTATTCGGTTTGTAACTATCCCTATCTTTTAAACTTACCGTTTTCTTTTTTATATATCTGTCTTTTGAATTGCTTCTTTTTCTTTGATTCCTGCAGCGAAAATTTTTATAATATATAATACCGTTTAAAATATTTTATATTATGTTTGCAGTTTTTTAAACCCATTTCTCTTTTGATGTTTTACCGCAACGTGAGTTCGTTTTCTTTGCCAACCTTGAGTTACTAAGAGTTTTCTCACACTTCACCCTCTCTTTTTGCTTTTGATTAATCTTTGTATGAATTATAATGACATGATGTTAAGTAGGAGTGAAGCCCACATTCGTCTAGCTCCACCAATAGGGTAAATCTATCTATCTATTATCACTTTTTTCGGTGAGCAATAGGAAGCTACACAATTTACGCTAAATTATCCCGCCAAAGTTCGTCAAAACTTTCGGAGCAACACAATGGCCTTTATGGCCGTACATAAAAGATTCTTCGAATAGCTTCAAAGGGGAAGACGGAAACGTAGAAATCCGTTGAAGAAGCTTCAATCTAGAATAACGTCTGGAAATTAAAAGATCCTAAAAACGCCCTTATAGTATCGCGACGAAAGCTTTCCTTCCGTTACGATCCCTCCTACATTGTGAGACTTTATTCCCATCCACTACTCATGGATGGAAGGACGTTAAAAAAATCACTCGGAAAAGTATATGAGAGATAGGCACCTGCTCCTCGACGCCGTAAAAAAAATAAAGTCCCTCATTTCTATTTCCTGCCATTTCCTTACTCTTGGGGATGATGGGACGCGTTTAACAAAGAACTCTGGTGGAATAAGAGGCGTAAATCGCGGAGAAATATTGAGAAAGGGAATGAGGGAAGAGAGCTTGTTTGCTTTTGCTTGAATGATACCGAGGGAGTGCGGTGTGACCTTTACAGCGTTCCTCATCCAAGACTGCCCCACTCGCTATATCTCGCGTCTTCCCAGAGGGTGTTTAAAGAGCAGGGAAGATCCTTTCACTTCTGGAGCGAGGGGGTGGGCTCCACTGTGGGTGAATTGAGACGGAAGAATCCGGCGAACCACATATCTAAGTGTATGCATGTATACTCTGATACTATGTACGAAGGGTACTCAAAAAGTGTTGCAATTTTTTCCCATAAAGGTCGCACCTTCGCGCAACAAGACCAGAACCATTGCAAAATATTGAGGTTGAGAGCCTCGGCTTGTTACGGTGGCATTTTCATTTGATTAGCAGCAAACATTGTTGCGTAATATGAAAACAAATGGAGCGTAAACTCACTCCAACGTTAACGTTTACGGAACAGTGAGATTATAGTGTGAGAAACAGCTCATATGCATCGTGAAATATGCCCAACTCTCGTGCAAGTTTTGCAATGGTCGCAATGATTGTTGAGAATCTTTTCTTCAGCTCCTCCAGATCTGGTCACTCATCATTTTTGGCATTTCTTGCTTTCTTTTTAATAAGTTATGTCTGAGTGGTCGTCTTTGATATTGGCACCATCTCAGTAGTGTTGAACATGAAATTACTTGTGGCTAATAAATAGCTGATATATTACGAAGGATTATATGAGAGCTTTCAATGGAATTATAAATCTTCATGTCAACATCATGCATCATGCAACATCATCAACATATTATACATGTATACACGCATTATATATTAAATAGAGGTTTGTAGAGGCATATTACTACTTAAAAGTTGTGAGATTCATCATTGGTCTCCGATGAGTTTAACAATCAAAGATTTATGAGGAAAAACGAGAACGGTAGGACTTGTGGTAAAACCAGGGCAGGTTGAGTGTTTCATGTTGAGTGAATTAGTCGGAAGAATTAGAAGATAAAGGGGAATTTTTTAATTAGCATGTAGTACGCTAGTAGGGGGTTATATCCACCTGCTCAACAGAATCGCCCAAGTATCCATTATATTTTGCGCTTGTGATGTCAACCATTCTATCATCGGTCTAGAGATATCACTTTCTTCCTGTAGATGGCGCTGCTGTGAAAACTTTCAGCGGCTTAAAGTCATATTCATATATGTTATTTCTTTAATATTTTAGTAATCAATAATTAAAGTGGTAAAATATTCGAAATGAAACTATTGATTTAGGAACACGTCATAGAACTAAATTTAAATTAATTTTTGAAAACCAAGTAGTTCTTGATTCCTTGCATTCACTGATGAAATGCATGAAATTAAAAAATATTTTTAAAACAATTAATCATCATTCAATATTCAAATTCTAAAGTAGTCTTGCTATTACACCCATAATAAGGACTTTGAACATTAATGAGTAATGATGTATCTGAGTATGAACAAAATGAATATTAAAAGCATTTGGGTATAAAGTAAAGCATTTTACCATTTGGAAGGTGATATTAAGCATAAAATTGATTAAATATGCCTCATAAATGCTAGCAACCTACCAACTTCGGAAGAAATTGCAGCAAAAAAGCACGTAATTCTAAAACTCAAAGACACCGCAGACCGTGGATTCTCCGATTGTGTTTTATCGTTTGGGAATGGATAACTCCAAGTGCATGGATTAGAGGAAGACAAACGAAATTCCACTAATCTGCATTGAAAATTGATGTATTGCTGATTCTCTCTTTCCTGTGATGATTCTATTAGGTGATGGCAATTGAGATCTGCAATTGGACGAATGCTGACTCAATGTCAGAAATGGCTTTGTTCCTAATTCAGCTCTTGGTTTGCTTTTAACGTAATTTAAAAATGAATGATGATAGTGAAATGTAACAAATAAAAATTTTAAGTAAGCTTTTATTATTTATAGGATCAAATAATATGCATCTGCAAACTTTTACTAATGACAGTCAAATAATCACGAAGATGCTCTCAGATACAGGTTGGGCATCATTGAAAGAAAGGCGGTTAGAAGCTAGGTTGCGACTCCTTAATAAATTTAGAGAAAGCACGTTTTCCCATGACGTAGATGATATTATGCGACCCCTCTGTTACTTCGGC
Source organism: Pachydiplax longipennis (assembly GCA_036926295.1). Lineage (NCBI taxonomy): Eukaryota > Metazoa > Arthropoda > Insecta > Odonata > Libellulidae > Pachydiplax > Pachydiplax longipennis. The sequence goes on along the minus strand of JAVFKF010000026.1, from coordinate 21,559,806 downwards.
CGATCCGACAATGAGAGCAAAATAAGAGAAATAGACGCTAGAACTAGTCGATTTAAGAACTCATTCTTTCCGCGAACAATACGCGATAGCAATAGGCTAAAAAAGTAGCTCAATCGATTGGTGTTTACACCCCCTGCCACACGCCGAAAGGCGGATTGCAGGGTATTTATGTAGATGTAGATGTAGACAGATTTTACGATCTAGTTCTTTCCTCAAGAATTTAAGCAATCCCATTATTTTAGTTGAATAAGTTTCGAAAAACTAGACGCTAATTTTTTTGTTTTCAATAGGTGAGACAGCGGAATGGAATAATTTTCCATTCGCATCCCGTTCAGCAATCACAACCGAAATTTGAAATCGTATCCACCGAAACGTAGTCCTGAACACCCGCGACTATAAATGCTAAAGAGAGGAAAGAAAGGATCGACAAAGGTTGAGTTGGAATGTCAAATGGAAAAGTTATTTTGGGAGCGTGAGAAATCGATGTGGGGAAACATGGAGATTATTTTCTGTGAAAGAATTTGCTATGGGTGAGGAAAAGGGAAGAATTCGGAAAAGAATGCGGAAGAAGCTGCGAAAACGAATCGAGGGGCAAAAATTTTCACAATGAAAAAGTGTCTCAAACTAGTTTGAGTGAAAACAACGAGTGCGAAAAATGGAATGTTGGGAAACTCTTAAATCGCAAACATCCGTTAATAAACTCATGCCATTCGTTCTGGGTCACGTAGCCCGAGGAATTTTTAAGCGTAACGGAGAATACGGGCATTTTTGGAAAGCGATTTACAAAAAATACAGCAGGGAAAATTTCATCTTTCCAAAACCTACGCTATAAGTTGGAATGGATCCAACGGATATCATCCTTACATTAGTTTTTTACGTACTTAGCAGTGTAAAAGTGCATGCCAATTTGAGAGTGGGAAATTTACAGGGTATGTTAATGTGAGCCTAAAATTTGAATGAGTGATAATCTCTCACGGCAATTTTCCTTAGAGCTCACCTTACTAATGAGCTTCATATCAAGAAATGTTTACAATGATCGTTAATTAAGTTTCAAGGAATATCTACGTGAAGTTGTTTGTTAAAAGGTCTCATACCATAGCATTTTCCTCAAGCTAAGTGAACAGCTTCTTAGAAATTTTATCATTTATTAATTTCTGTTATCTTTGTATCATAGAAAAGTCTGGCATTGAATCTAATTCTCACATAAGGACTTACTATCTATGAACTCCAATTTTGCATGGTATGATTCGCGAGCATGTTTTCTTCTTTTGCTCATATTTGTGTACATAATTGGAGTATGTTTTTATTTCTTCTTGTATTAATTATGTCTTATACTACTCAGACGACGTAAATTTATTTTTTGATATGTTCTGTGCCTTTTTGGTAGATAGTTTTCTGTGATTTTTGTAATCCTAAATTCAGCAATCTATCTCAAAGCCAATGACGAAAATAATAATTTTCTTTCTAATTTTTATATTAATTGAAATCTTTATCGTTATTTTATATATTTTATTATATATATCATCATTGTTATAAATTATCACTATATGGAGGTCTCCAATTTTTCATCTCTTTTCATTTTTCTTTCCTATACCTTTAACTGGTTTTTGGCTGATTCATTCCTTTCATGGCTGTTTTTCTTGGAAATATAATCTGAAAAATTCTATATTTTTAATTAATTCGAATTATTCCATTATTAGATCAAGCTGTGGTATTTACTTTATTAAAAACCTTTTGTGTTTGTAAAAAAGTACGAAAGAATTAAAATTGCTTCGAGAATGACATACGAATGAAATGCAACTCGATCCCCAAATATGTATAAAAATTGGCGCATTCCGCTGTGAAGTCACAGAAAGAGTGGAAAAAGAAGAATATTTTATTAAACCCTATCGGATTCGCATCCTGAAAGTATGCAGTACTTCCAATGGCAATAATAGAGGTAACATTCCATGGAAGCTGAGAATTTCTTGGTGGGATATAGACTGCAGCGGATGGGACTGCTAACTAAATTCCTTTTCTGGGAACCATCTTGAAAACCGCCTTCGTAAAATTCCTCTAGAGGTTTATTTTAAAAGATATTGCGTCGAGGAAATAAGGGAAATGTAGAATGCATGTACGAGGTAATTTTAGTTTTATGCGGCAATTGATATACATCACCATTTCCGCATACAAGAATCAATCCTCTACGTTTCTAGACTCAAATGTCCTAAATTTTCCTACTAAACTTTCTCATGAACTCCTTTATAGGATATCGAGCGTAATAATTTTCATTCTAGTTTCCACTCCGAATCAATCGAAAATGAAATACCGGTTCAGTTCAGTACAGGTTTCTTTGCATCAGCTATCATTGAACCGGTTCAAACTATCTTTTGTTTTCGTCCCTACTATTGTACATACATATTTTTATATCCTTATATATTGTTGAAATTATTTCTGTGATTATTCTATTTTTAATTTTGTTTATATTTTACAACGTTTTAGCATAAATTTTTGTAAGATAAAAGTGATAATTACACAGTTCAGAAAAATTTCCTGTAATTCCACTGCAACACGAGTAAAATGTGCATTGTTGGGAATGTAAAATCAGAACGGAATCAATAAAGGGTTTTAGTTTCGGTTCAGGTTCGAAAAATTTATTATTTTCGGTTCGGTTTCGGTTCTATGCCGCGATCTTATGCAAGTGACTCAGTTCTTTATATCATTCAACAATTTTTCAACTTCTTTACTTCTATGTCCTTTATATATCTTCCAATGGACAATTCTGTGTTTCTGTATCTTCTCTGAGTATTTATCTCCACCATTTTCTCTACCACCCCTACCTTTTTCAATTAAAACCCATTCTTCTCCTACCACTTCCCACAAGTCAACTTTCTTTTTCATGAGCCCAACTTACTCATTCCATCCCATGTCAAACCCGGGTTTCACAAGCCGTATAGCTCCTAAGGTCTCCTTTATGATTCACATTTTATACCGTTTCTTACGGTCCTTATTTCATACCCGTGGAGAGAGACACTTCAGACTTAATAATGTTTCAAGCTCCTGTATATATTTCACAGGACCCCTTCGCCTTATGAAGCTATTTTTTCAATCACAATTCCCCCTTTTCCAATTTCATTTGTAAGTTCAACGTACTCGTATTCTCATGTATAATTGTACATTCTTATAATGGTAACTCTAATATCAAACTCATGATAAGGATTATGGATGCTATGGTATTTCAGGGATAGTAATGATAAAATATATGTGGGAAAAGCTAGCTATATCATTACGTATAATTAAGATGGTGTATATTCGTAATATATAATGATATATTTCAGAAATATTCGTTCGTTCAAGCTGGAATAAAGCGTTGGGTATGGGTAGGTGGAGTTATGAAGTTGAAGTTGTTTGAAGATGCGATTCTTGGGAACAAAAGAGCAGTTTTGGGAATTTTTCCTCGCCTTCTGGGATATTGAAGCGGTGCGGAGAAACCGTCGGTAATGAGAGTATATGGTGACGGGTTTGATTTCCTATGGGAATGTTGAATTCCTTTAAGACCGGTTTTTCTTTCGGGAAGTAAGCCCTGGCGCTGATATACTATGAAAACGTAGTGGAATTACGTTCCAAGTTCCCGAGGGCATCTAGAGTATGTTATATAAATGTTTTCCTTTTTCTATGCGTGTAATTTGTTAATAGACAAAGTGCATAGATTAATATTTAGTACGTAAAATCCTCAAAACTTTCCAAGCCAAGAAGTAAATTTCACAAATAAGAGCCAGGATAGAATATCATACAACCATATGGTATAATATGAAGTATTAAGAAGTATTAAGAAGTTAATATTAGAATTCAATGGAGATATATCAATATGAATTATCCTCCTCCTCCCTTTATATTAACATTAATTTTATTGACTTTAAATCCAACGAGTATGTACATAAATTATAGTTAAAATAGTTGATTTAGCCATTTAAAAGACTTTTTAATATAATTGCATCAGTTATAAACCCTATCTTACTTTATATTATATATATCTTGTATAATTAGACATAAACTACTAATGATATAGAAACCCTGCTTATATTCGGTTGTTGGTTGGCATATAATGTTAACATTATTAGAGTTTTAAAGGTCTTTATTATTATCTACTAGTATATATTATATTATAGTAGAATAATTAGTGCGAATTATTAATCTTTGATGAAGCAATTCAAAATATCTACGCTGTAATTAATTCGTTTTACAAGAGTAAATAAACTGAAAATAAAACTGTATCGCTATTTAAATAGAGAGCTCCAAAAGGTCACATTTTATAGCTGCAAATAAATAAGGAAAACGACAAGTATTGGTATGCACAGTATTTTCCAAAAGAAGTAAAAAGAAGCGAAAATTTCTTCCTGACCATTCGAAATCTTTTCCGTTTCGCTGAAAATACATTGTGTCCGAAAATCATTCGCCAATACCGAGAATCGTTAGCGAAAAATTTCCTCTCTAAATTCAGAGTTGCGAACAATTTCAAACAGCAAATTGCTTTCCAAAGTGCCAATACAAATATCATTCATGCATCATTAATTGAAATTGCATTCTTTGCGGATTTTTCGCCCGAAAATTGCGACTTGATGGAATGTAAACAATTTTCTGTTAACTTACGGTCGGCTGTTGCGTAAATTTGGAATTTTGAGCTCAGGCACGAATATGAATTGTGGCTAAAGAGCGGTGGTATTTAGTGCGGCTCATATCCACCCATGAAGCTTTTTAGTATGGTTTTTTATGATCATGCACGGTTTTCCTCATTCTTAATATGATAATCAATTTATATTTATTTATGACTACAAAAAGGTAAGAGGCCACGTGGTAGTCATTCGAACGGTAAATAGAATAATATAAATCTTTTCCTGGTATTTACCCTATTCGGGAGGGAAACCTCTTCCAAAATCTTTCGAAGGCAGTGCGCCACAGAATGTAATGCAATAAATAATAAAATTTAATTTTAACAATATTCCCAATTTTAAACTGTAATTTACAAGAATCCCACGGTTTCCTGCTGGGTTATGTGGCGAAGACTCTCTTGGGTAAGTTGGCAGGTTAGTTTAGACTGGTGGGCCGACGTTTCGACAGACAACTCGGCCATCATCCTCAGGGCAGATCTGCCACCTCAGCCCTGAGGATGATGGTAGAGTTGCCTTACCCAAGAAAATCTTCGCCATATGATTTACGATTTCAAATATTTTTCATCGTAATTTGAATTTATCATTATATTAAATCTAATATTAAGTAATTTAACAACTATGATATACGATTATTAATATACTTAGCTTACTATGAACGGTATCGTATTTTTCTCCGTTTACAGAGGTCTTTCATTTCTAGTCATAGAAATATTGCAGGAAATGGGAAAAGTTTGAAAACTTCTTCAGGTAAATTATTCTCTTCCATAATTCCACGATTCAGAAATGAATATTTTCAAATATCTGGTCTTTATAAGGGAAGAAACTTCATATTTATGATCCTTTCTACCAAGGTAATTCATTATCTTAAAATGAGTAACTTTTACGTTCCTCGGCATTTATTTTACTTATTCTGTGCTTCATTTTCCATTTCACTTAATTTCCCTTTCGTAAATCACCTTTAAGAGCCATTAAACAAAATATATCTGTATATATAAGTGGAAACTAGGAAGGAAATCTTTCCTCAGTTTCTATTCCTCAATATTCATTATATACGGTCTAACTTACGTAATATCGTATCTTCGTAATCGAAATTTAACCTGTATGAATATGAAGGTGAACTATCAATTACATGTTCATGTTTGGTTTGTCTATCAATGATGCTTAATAATCGGATATTGGTTTGTTGCAATTTTCCAAACCGTCCATTTAACGGCCAGTAGTTTTGTTCCCTAGTAGCTCCTGATCTGAACACTAACCAATACCTGACCATCATAATACAACTTAGGTCTCCTTCTGTAATTCCTCTTATTAACCACGTATACACCCAATACTCTCCTCAGAAGAATATCACTCCCCAGTTCGAACCCGATAATTTTTCCCCTTTCTTTATAAAGTTTTCCTATTCCTTACATATATGTCCTTCATAATGAATCATAAAACATCAACTTCCATGATAATAATCACTGCCGAAGAACATATTAGCAGAAACAGAATAAACTGCTAAGGAAAGAAAAATTGTTTCTATACCTTTTCCCATTCACGTGTTTATTTCCTTAAATTAATCAAGGATTTCATGAAACGGGAAACATACAAAGACAGCGCTAAAGCTAACTAAGGAAATAGTTTTATTTCGTTGGAGGCATCCAAACAACCACTGTAATATTCTCCCATTACGTTTCCTCCCATGAAGTCCGGATGGATGCAATTACCCCCAAAATTAAAAGAACCCGGTTTATGCCGATGAAACTCGTAAATGCCATCCCGCGTTTTGAGTCGAGCACAGATCACACGGAAGCATACAAAATATATGCTTCCATCAAAAGTTCTCCCTTTTAGAGACGTAATAAAAAGTTCCGATGCGTCGGCACAAATGCCCGTTTTCCATCCTTGCTTCAGAGGGAGGGGTAAAAGTCTCGGCGATTCCGAAAAAAAGGTTTTTACGATCGACTATTTATCAACCTAACATAAAGGGAGTTTGAAGGGTGTAAAAATACGGGCGTGCCCTCCCTGACGCTTTGGTTTCACTCCTGTCTGGCTTATTTCTCTCGACGGGGAAAGATTACCGAGTGGGAGATATACCCCGAACAGGTTTGGGGTCGTTTGTTTTTACGCCGCCCACTTGTTGCCATGCAGAAAGGCCTTGTCCCTTTATTAAACAGACTAGAAACATATTCGTAGAGGTCATTACGAAAGCTGCAATTCACTCTAGGCTGGGGATAATAAACCAACGAGTACTAATGAAGCCTGTGCATCGGTTGTTGAGGCTTACAACCATCACTTCTGTCGTGGGAAGCACCAGCGTAACTACTAATAATGCGTAGTAGCTTCTTAGTGCCTCGATGCAAGTACTCAAGATGTGAGATATGGGTAATCGTCAAGATTATTACTATCGAATTTGACAGCATAGAAAAGTTTAGAGCTGAGGTGGCTCTTTTGGCCTGCAGGCCGCATGTGGCCCTCCACAGTTTTTTATGCGGCCCGCGTATCTTCTATCGATTGTAGGAGAACTCACAGAAAGACCGAAGTTCATCGCACAATATGAAATTTTAGGTTCATAATATTTTCGCTATGTAAGCCGTTTAGTCAATGCAGACATGAAGTATCACATAGTCAGAAAAGGAGAAAAATATGTAAAGATTAATCTTTGCCAATTTTTCAATTCTTTTTAGCGTTGTAAGAACTTGTGTTAAATTAAATAAAACATTGATTTCTGTTCCTTGTGTACTTTTCATATCTGTCTGTAATGTAATAAGCAATTTAGTCATTGGAAGTTATTTATTTATTTTATATAATCATTAGTAAGATTTATGTAAAATGAAGTGATTACGGGCATTAAGCTTGAAACTTGAAGCTTAACTTTATAAGTAAAGGAACAGACAGTTAAGATGTATTTAAAGAAAGTTCTATCGCGCTATGTCGTTTGGTAGAAACGTTATATAATTTTGGTTTTCCCAGATGAACCGTCTCTCGAACAAAAAGTCGTGGAACATCTCTAAAGTCAAATTTTTGGGGTAAAAGGTAGAATACTTCACGGATATGTTCTAAAAGATATGGAATGGATGATTATGCCTTTTTTCAATATCTCAAAGGAAAAGGATGTCTCCCATTTTATAGTATTTTTATTGTTTTTTATAGTATGCTTCGGCACTTTCCAAAATGATACCTCTCAGCTAATTTGATGTTTCGTTGCTCGGTCGCGAAAGATAACTATATTCAATTCTCACAGCTTGCGCAGCTGTGTATCCTAACATCAAATTAATTGAATATGGCTTTCCTGCCGAATAAGTAGAATATATTTCACGAGTGACGCAAGTACTCACCATTCTATGTGCAGTTGGAAAGGATTAAAAAAAATTCAAATCTGTATTGAGTTAAGAAAATTGAAATGTATACATGGTGAGCCATCTGACACCAAAAATTCGATAAGCAAATACCAAAAGGTTCGATTAATCAAGGAATCGAGAAATTAAAACATTTAAATAACTTATAATCGCACCAGTACTTTTGAATAAATAAACAATACCGAATGCCTTCGTAATAAATTCAGCCAAAATAATAATTGCTGGCTATATTCGGATTATGTGGCACTTGATTTGTAAACTCACATCAAGTCCGGTATTAAATGCATAGCAATAAGTTTAAAAATTGGGGATGAATACAGTTAAACAGTTGCGACTGTTCTTTCATTGTGTCGAATAAAACGTACTGTCTAATATTATATCAAAATATAATTAAATTTTTGTCATATACAAAATGCAAGTAAATGCTAAATTGGAATGATTAAATCCAGCCTTAATCTGAATTGAAGCTATTACTTGTATAACTTCTCTGTGTAAAACATACTTAAAATGCCTTTTCGCTTCAAGAAAATACATGTAAAAGTTGCTATTTATCCTTTGATAGTTCAAGATATCAAATCGATCAATAAATGAATTATGTGAACCTACGCGATCGCATCACTACTTTCCCGATATTCACAAACGCAGTCACTCTTGGAATGCTTATTTAATTTCGCGCAGCCCCTTCACTCGTCAAGCTGAATCAACAATTACAAAGTGATCACTGATCAGTCGAAGTAAAACATTCAAGAGCCTAGAAAGTTTGATGGCACTGTGTTGGACGTATATGGAAGAATAATAAAACTCCGAACCAGCAACTATCCGGAGGCGCGTTTGGCACGAGTAATAATGAAAATAGCAGAAAAATGTAAGCTCCAAGCACGTGAATTCTACTCTCTCTGATGCCACGAGGTTCAGTCGGTCACGTGACTAGAGAGGATGTTCCCGCAACGGCATTAAATGAGCAACTAGAGAAATATTTCGACATCGGCCCCATGAGAGCTCTTGCCCCTCATTACCCTTCCCTACCAAGTGACAACGGTCGATGAACTTAAAGAGGAGGTCTTAAACGGCTGTCAATCCGTCCGAGCAGATCACGTCCACAGCTGTTTTTAGACTGAAGTAACCCTTTAGAAATAACCGATGAGATGCAAAATGAAAGACATCAGAGGTCAAGTGTGGTGCATATATCTTGCATAGTATAGTGTTATAGAAATCTCGCTTTTGTATTTCGTAGATATACACATCGCTATAATTTAAAAATCACTGTAAGAGGCGAGGTGCCGTGAAAATCCATCATCTAGATTGAAGAAAGACATTGTATTTTTTCCATAAAGAAACTTTAATGAAGAAATACTAAAATTTAGTAGATAGAGCGAAGTGATGTATTACAGTTTTTTCGGGAGCTTCTCCCTGCTTGGGTATTGCAGAGTACCTTTGTGAACAATATATTTTCGGATGTCATACTTTTCTTGAGAATTATACTATCATATCTTGAATGGAATCTTCCCACTTTCTCTCAACATTATGACTGATTCAACCGTATATTGAGATTTATTTATATCAAATAGCATATCCTATATTATAGCAATTATAAACGTTATTTATCTTCCAGTCCAAAAGTGAGTTAGATTTATCTTTCAAGTGTCAATTTTTTCGAATTCTTGTTCATGACTTCGGTATTATGAAAGTTATTGAGGAGTGAGTATTGTGTAACAATGTGTAATAGCATTAATTTTGATCACTCCTTATTAAATGTTATTAAAAGCGTAGGGTCGTGGTGCTTCGCTTACTTATTTTTCTGCTATACCATTCTGACTCCTTGACGATAAGAAATACATACTTTCTCATTCCTCCTCTTGCATAGTAAGGCTCATTCCAGACCTAAAACCTCGGTCTACAGCTATTGGTTCAAAATGAATGAATCATTATTTATTAGGGAGAAATTAGGCCCAAGTTAGTCTGTTTTCCACTTAACGTCATTAAATTTAATATTAAAATTAAAAGGATAGGAGGCCCTCGGGCTGAATACAGATAGACCGTTGTCTGCCAAATCTTATGACCTTATCTCGACACACTGGGGAAAAAAGAAGCTTCTTTGACTACACACAAAATATTGATATATTAATACGAGTAAAATATATTATTTAAGGCATAACTTTCCAGAAGGATTCCACCTAATAAAGAAAATCATCTTTCAAAATTTTTGCGGAACCCGTGAGTGCCTTGGTAAATAGTTTGGAATACGCAGAGAGCATAGTTTATTTATTTTTATATTTTGATCATTAGTGATATCTGATGAAGAATGATAATTTAGTAATATCGAAAGCTATTAGGGGTTAACGATGATGGATAACAGCTGCAAGTAATTCCAATAATAATGACAGCATGGGCGATGTACATTTTAGCAAAATACCCAATTAAATTGCTGCAAATGAAATGCAGATCACGTTCCAACAAGGAACAAACATTCTTAATTTCTAGAATGAATCATCTTCCAGAATATGCGGTGGAGGTTCATTCGATCAGCTTACGTCTTCAAAGGAGAGATTGGAGCAGAAAACGTTGTTTACATCAGAAGGGCAAACAACTGATTTATCAGAAATAAGCTCATTTCCCTCTGTTTGAACATTCTAGAAAGAGTTTGAACATTCTATATCCCTAGAGAATCTAAACAAAGATGATGTCTTTGATCCAGTCAGAGAAGCTGGGTAAAATCCAATTATAAGGAGACTCGATGAAAGCTACTCTCATAGGATTGAAAGTATTTGCTTCGCGCAGCTTATGTACAAATAACAGTATTAAGTCTAACCGAGGTAGTGAGGATGGTTTACACAAGAGGAGGACGAAAATTGAGGAAGGAAAATGGAGATTATCATGATATGATGTGAATCTTTACTTGTCACAATCACGTCATCATTAATTTGCAGTAGAATCTCATCGCAAAATATTAGTAGAAAATTGAAGCATCAAATACTTTATGAAGTATAGAAGTACTTCAAGTATGACTTATAATTATGGAAATTAGGTATCAAAAATTGATATCGGAGTGTTAGAATAAAATTAAAATATCGAAAATAACAAGGTATCACTTTCACTCTATTTTTATATTCATACTTTCCAAAACATAACCGAATTTTCTCCAGGTCGATTTTGGTTTACATTTACCATGCTCGTCAATTATATTTTAGCCTTCTTTTGATATACTTTATATTATGATGTTCGTTCATTCAGTTCCGATTTCTCGTTCTCCTGATTCGTAATTTTCAGATTTTTTTTCATTGCTAGACGACTGAGGATAACTTTTGCTAATAATGTAGATATTATATTTTTTAGTCTAAAGTGACAAAAATTTGCTACACAAAAAATATTAGCAGAAATTAGCCCATTAACGCACCGCCTACCAATCGGAGTTTTATCAGCTTACGTTGGAATACAATCGCAGATCAATCAAAGTTCACAATCGAAGATGAATAAATAAAATCAGTGCATAAGGTATTATCTGTCAGTGATCAACCCCTTGCCATACGCCACACGGCGACTCGTGGGGGCTTAATGAAAATGTGAATGTATCTGTCATATCATCTGTCATAATCTGGCGGACTCATGCATTCGCCCACTTGACCAGTCTCTTTGTTGTATTAAAACCTAATTCTTCTTACCACAAATCAACGTCAAAATGGCCGAGTGGTTAAAGTGTCTGTTCCAATTTCCAAAAAGTATCCAAAAAGTTTCCAAAAGTTTATCCTCAGTGGTTCAAATCCTGTTTCAACCATTTTTTTTCGTAAAATTAAGTTTCAGGTCCGGTGACGTCGAAGATCAAGATGGCTGGCACCCAACTCCGCTCTTGTGTTTAACCAAATTATCTTATCTAACCACGACCCCACTGGTGAATCTGTTAATTTAATCAAGTTTCTCGTGTTATACTTGTTGTTTCGTATGTTTAAGATAGAGCTACGATAAGATTATTTGTTTCGCTGATATATACATATACTACTTGCAATAGCACGATAACTGCGCCGCCATAGCGGCCAGAATATTCGGTCACGGTCAACAAGTTCTGTTTTCCCCTCAAGGATTCAAACGGTGTTTTATATTCAAGAATGTACGGTATTTATGTTTGTTCTCTATCCCCTACTTTTACAACATGCTTGATGAATTGTATAAAATTAGTCACTTAGTATTAATCATTTGGCAATTAGTCTTTGTTTTTTGGTTAACTTTGACATCGAGGTATTTGTTTTAGTCAAATTAAATATGTAACACAAATCAGAATCCTACCCTGTACTATAATAGATAATACAAGCCCCTAAGATGAGAGTGACCTAATTTTTTTTATTGCCCGCGGATGAAGAAAGCCTAGATCAAACGAATCCCTCTTAATTTTTTATTCCAAGGTTACTTTATCGCTTACATTCCTCCCGCGCAAGCGTGAACCTAGAATTCCTTGTTTGTTTCGTAAGGCGTTTCGCACATGTAGCCTTGCTGACCTATTTCACGTTCTCAGAGTGTAAGACACCCCGATTACAGAAAATATAAACTCCGTCAAGTCGCCGTTCCAGTTCAGCGGTTTAAAAAATATCGATTCGGTCCAGAGGAGCGATGTGTAGGTCACAAAGTTTTGTGTCAACTCGAGGGAGAACTTATTTGTATAGAGCGCCTGGAAGGAGAATACAAAGGAGAGTTCCTACGGTTTTTTTACACGGGTCTTTCATAAAAGATGCTCATCCTCTCCTTATATCGCCGTGAGCAGGCGATATCAATTTCTTGAGAAACCTTTATGGGTTCAAAGAATTTGATCAAAACACGTCCAACTCTGCCCTTCAACTATGTTCAGGATGTTGTGTTAAAAGGAAAGGGAAGAGATGCTGGAAACTAAATACTTTTCTGGAGTAGAGCTAATTGCGTCTTTAGAGTTAACGTCCACGGAAGCAATTAAAAGTTAATTACATTAGTAACAAGTGCGGGAATTTTAGCTAATAGTAACCCCAATCAAATTCGAAAATTATTTAATTAATTATTTAATTTAATATAAGATAAATTTTATATTGCGCTGAAGTTACACGTGGATACTTAAATCTGCCAGAAATAATACGCTGCCACGATAAAGCCATTATAAAGACATTCAATAAGATGTATTGAGGAGTGCACGTAGTTTTTATTGTCTGTAGGCTACACTGTCGGTGAGTTAGGCGGTGGACGAACACCGGAAGTCCCTCAAAGGGTACATCGAGATTAATCTTACATTTTTTAATTTATCATGCAAGATATTTCATCACTAAACAATGAAGATGCTGAGAGAGGAGAAGAAACTTGATACTTTCTTCCATTTACGAAAAGCTGTCTAAATTCACGTGATGACCGTAAAACGAAGTAAAAGGTTCTGTATTATAACTCTACTGTGAAGACAAAATCGATCGGCATATCCATATAACTTGTTATAAGTATTAAAATTTCTACATAAAAATACATCGCGTTTGAAAAAGTAATATAGACGACAGAAGTGTCTTAACTTATTTTACTAAATAGTTTTTTTGACAGATTTTAATTACTCTATTGGAACTAAAAACATTTTTTCTGTTATCATTAATGTATAGAAGTTGAAAATAATATGTTACCATCAGAAACAGGCAAGAAAATATAAAACTAAAACACGGCTTTTAATGAACTAGAGGTTTGAAAATAGTCTGTTAGTCCGTCGGGATAGAGTCTTTCAGGTACAAGAAGCAACGAGAAAGGCAAGGACTACAGACTTCCAGGAATTAACCAGTTCACATATTCCTTCGATAGATTCGGTATCATCTTCAAGTTTTTAACAAAAAATGGAAATAAAGGAAATAGTAGAATGAAGTGTGATTTTTAGCCATGCGAGTTCTGGAAGGAGATGTTTTTCATATAAAATAGTGAAGGAGGTTGGGAAAGTCGAATTCTTTTGTTACTTTCTGCTTTGCTTTCCGGAAGGGTGTCCAAGAGAGAACACAGAGTGAAAGTGGGGATCGGTCCTTGATCACTAGTAATAATTCTTTCTTTGTTTGGATGCTTTTATAGGCATCTAGTTTGGAGTTATTTCAAAATAATATTAATTCTGTGAATATATTCGTGTATGTGTAATGCAACGACTGAATAGTTAAGTTTGTTATCTCTGAGGTGAGCTAAGTGCTCGTATTATAGGTATATTAGTAGTAACAGAATAAGAAAAATTAGACTTGACAACTTTTCAACAAGAAGATATTTACAAGATATTTACCTTGATAAAAATTTTTAACATGATAATTACCTTTAACAAAGGTAAATATCTGTGATGAGAAAGGTGGCAGAGTAGTTCGGGCTAAATAAAAAAAACGTGAAATTTCATTCAGGTCAAGAGAGCTGATTTTTTAAGCCCCAAAAAAATAACCTGCAAATATAAACACCTCCATACATAAGCACCTCAATCTCCAAAGTTTTCCCGATCGAAAAAACAATTAGTAGTTCTAAATTATGCATGGATTCTGGTTGGGAAGGGTTTAAGAAAATGTTTTCCCCATTCTTTTCTTGATCATCCGCGCTGGCCGTGGGGCATGATTTAACATGCAAATTAGCGCAGGGAAAAACGATCAAGGCGTGAAAGTACAGCAACCGCCTTTGTTCCGTGGGAAGTAAGTTTTTATAACGTATAAATAAAGAATGGGGCCGAATCCGGAAATGAAAAAAAAACGGAGCTTGAGTCGGGAGGAACATGAGGAAGGAATTTGGAAACGGCGTCAAATGGGGCTGGTGCAGAAACAGCACCGTGAGGACACGAAAGGTCTCTCGTGCAAAGTGGGCGTGTGCCATTAGCTGTTGCCAGAGCGTGTCCGAGAGCGGCCACTGAGAGGGGCCCCTTGCCACGGACCCCAGACCTCGCCAAATTTCTGCCCCATTCGACCCCTCGTTCCCATTTTACGCCTCCCTCCTAATACCACAAAGACTGATCCCAGTTCGCTCCATATCTACTGCCTAATATGACCGTTTTGCAGCGCCTATTAATGCAAAGGGTCGTTATAATCCCTTTAGCCCGAGGCCCAGATATTTGCTATTCGATCTCAGGAGTTGAGGATATTCTGGAGAGGGAAGGTTCTTCGCCTGATCGAGATTCCAAACCGCACTTAATGGACGTACAGCGGGTTTCATTGAGTAGAAAAAGGATGATTGGACGTTATTTGATGGAAAGGCGGCGTTTTTATCGGCGCCGAATGCTTTTTTTGGTTATAATTAAAGTATGCTCTTCAACCGATTTTTTTCTTCTTGAATGGCAAGGGATGTGACGAAATAACGCATTCTTTGTGAACGGGTATGCATTCCTAAAATTAGTCCCTCCTCATTTCTCATTATCTCCCGCCGGTATATGAAGGCGATCTTATTTCCATTACTGCTAATTCAAAACTGCGTATAGACTGCTTCCAGATATTGATTTCCTTTAAATTCAATCGATTTTTATTCACTTGGCTCATATAGCGTACTGAAAAACTATTGTTTTTTGAATCTCTTTCAAATTCCTTTCACGTCGTTGCTATCATTTGAGTTGATATAAAAATCAGTAGCATTTTACTCAACATTTTCTTAGTTCCCTCCAACTTACTCCTTTGCGTAAAGAGGCCGAAATACTGCCAATTTATGGCGCAAGTAATTGATGGCAAACATTAGATTTCGAATGCCAATCTTAATTTGCTCTTAATTTAGAGGACAGAGTTTCAATAAGTTTCTCTGATTTTTTTATAATTTTTATAATTTTAGGAAAATCAATCATCTACGCAGCGTAAATTGTGAATGCCAGCCAACGAAATCAGTAAATTTGCCAAAATCCCTCCACTATTAAGGCTAAGAGAATAGTAGTTCCTTCATATATATGTGGTATTTTGCATAGTTATTTTAAATAAATTAGGAATTAGGTTCATTTTAGAAAAGTGGTTCCTGTTTATTTCTTCCATAAAGTAGTTCCTTCAAAATATAAAGTATTGTTGTTTCTCAAGCGTTGTTTTTCAGCTTTGCTATGAGCGTACATTTCACATCTTGCGTACCTAAGACGATACTATAACACCTGGTGGCACGATCCCTAGTGTTAATCGATACGGTTTTCTTTTACTTCATTGGAGGTCTGTTCTTGGGACCAAATCTTGAGCAGTGGAACGATTTCTGTCTTTTGCTCCAAGAAGAAAAGATGTACCTTATAATTTTTGTCTTCTTAAACTTGTTTATACCTGTGATAATACGAAGTTACTGACATATGAATGGAACTGTCATATGTCATTTGGTCACTCACTGAGTGCTAAGAAAAGGGTTATTTAAAGAATCATTGTGAAACAAAGGTGGATTTATTCCCAAATAATCACTCATTCTTCTGATGGCATTCTCTCTTAGTAAAGAAAGCAAGGAAAAAATACCTCACTCCTCATCTCGCCTAGCAAGTCTCATTTGCTCTCCGGGGCTTTCCGAGCTACTGGTTCTTTTAGACTGAGCACAATGCAAACTTCATAGGTTACGAATCGATAAAACGTATTTTGTATTTTGGTTCCATCGAAGCAAGTCCGAACGGTTGATTTTTATCTGTTAGGCGAAACCGAATTAATCGCTAAGAACTCCCTGCTCGGTAAGGAACATTCTTGGTACAATTTGGCCAAGCCCCATCCCGAGCTCGCCCCGCTCTTCCCCATCCACTCCGGGGATATTCCTTAATCTATCCGCACTTGCATAATCATCCCCACTTGAACGCATTCTCTTCTCTTCCACCACATCCTCCCCATTCCTCAGCGAGCTCAGACCGCACGAAGACGCCATAACACGACTCGATGGCCCTGATCAACTTGCGACCTCGTTCTTACGCCACGTGGAACTCCCCCACTAACCCTCGACCTATCCCAGCGGGAAAAAATAGCCAAGGCGCGTCCAGTCTTGACCATTACGTACACTCCTGTGAACCGGAAAAAAGGCTACGACCTTCCTTTGGAACAGAGGAAGGAAGGAGAACAGTTCGGAGGTATACAAATGGGTTTCCCGGCGAAGAGGACTCTGCCCCAGCGCTATTTCTTTTTTGGCCTCGCGGTGCTTTCCTGCAGGACCGTTCCGGAGTGCACCTCTGGGGTTAGCGGACCTCTCGCGCTTTTGAAAAAAGGAATGTACGATGCGCGGCATTATTTCCGTGGATAAAAAATCTAGATGAGCCCTGCACTCCTTCCTTATTATCGCGGGGATGTTAAACTCGGCGGGAGGCGTTTGAAAAAAATTGGAAGCGTGGGTATTAAATATTTTCCTTTTTATCTCTTACTTAACCGTCCCCCTTTGGGGATGTGTTTGTTTTGCAGAGCTTTATGGACGAGGATTTTTTTAAAAAGCCTGCTCGGGAGCTTGCTCATGAGGATAGAGCGTCTCGAATTTAATTGGATTTAAATTTGGGCTGCTGAAATGATATGCGCTTCTGTCTGTGGAGTATGGAGAGCCGGGTTTGATTCCCTGTGGGGACCCGAAAAATTACGAAGACCGTGATGACCTCGATTGTCGGTAAATGTAAATGATTCGATTTGACTCAAAGTGGGATTTTAGTTCATTGCATTTGCGATGCATATATCCTCTATATTAAGATTTGGATTTCTATGAAAACGATTTTAAAATTGCGAGAAGAGAGGTTCACAGCAATAGGATCGGAATCTTCTAAAGAGTTCCTGCAATATTTGACCACTTAAAAATGTAATTGCAAAATCATCACAGGCTCTGTTATCGGATAATATGGACTTACAGACCCATATAAATTTTTCTGTTTACTATGCGATTAATCAACAGGATCCTTAATATATTGCATACGATGCTTTCCTTAACTTTCAGCTTTTTTTCTTAACTCTCAGCTTTTTTTCTTAACTCCAAGCTTTACCAATTATGAAATTATACGAGTAATAATAATTACATAAATAATTTCACAAGTAGTCAATTAGTTGGTTGCAGTTTCGACGTGGTCAGCTACTTCCTTAGTAAAAAATATTTTTACATTATTTCAGACAGTGGCTATAAGTTTAAAAGAATACCTGGCATAAAATAATTTGAGAGTCGAAGACTTGCTTAGTTTTTTCTGCAGAAAGATGAATATCCTCAATGCATGCATGAAAAAAGATGAAGATAATTTCAAAGTTTAATGTAAAATTTTTGGAAACATATATATGAGAGAACATTTAAAATCAGGTGTTGTAATATGTTTATCTGTTATTTTTGATTCATCATGTTTTAATTAAACCAAGCTAATATTTGCGATAGATGATACAAAATGGCCAAATTAATTAATTGACAATCACCCTCTACTTGTTCGTAAAAGTTGCCAGGTCGGAAACTGCTGGCCATTCTGACCTAAGTGACCAATACAAAACTATAGCATGAGACATGTGGTTACAACATAGAGTGGAATAGCCGGTACTTCGTGTGGAGACATCAAACCTTCAAAAGGATAGAGTAGATAGCTATCTTCAAACTTTAGTTTAGATTTTATCAGCCGAAAAACAAGCGCCTGATTACTGTTTCCACCAGATTAAATTCTTCCGTTGGGTTTCTATTCATTCTAGGCTACCTTACCGCTACTAGCACGACCGCAGGGAGTTTTGCTCGTTCGTTTGGAAATAATTGGCAAAGGACTCCCTTAGTAAAGGCGGGTAATCCCGTTGTACATGTTCTAATGACCGTAAGCCGCGGGTACTACAACTACTCCGTTAGTTTGATCCTCTCTGGTATACCTTAATCAACTATTAGAGATATATTCAAAGGATATATTTACTCGAGTGAACTCAATAACTGCAGATTATTTCAGTTTTATCGTAATTTCGGTTGTTTTTTCAACGTCTGATTCGCAAACAACGAGATAAGTTCGAGGGATAGAGTGATCAAGGAATACAGCATATTTACGATTTCATTTACCTCAAATTTCCTCTGTTTGGCTGCTCGCTACTGGGTTTGTTACTCGATCACTTTACTCCGTCGACGTATGTCAGAGAATTTGCAGCTCAACACATGATATCCCCCGTAAATGTAGCTATTCTCCACTGTAATCTTGCCGGATCTTTGGCACCCACGGGTTGTTTCGAAGGAAAATGAGGCCTACGCCGTTCTTGCCAGATCGCATTGAATACATTTCCAGAATATTCTCGAAATCTTACTTTTGGATGCATTCTGTCCAAAGGGTATCGGGGAAAATTAAGCATGGAAATTATTTCGTTACCGCTAAAATATACTGAATCTTCTCCGAATGACATTTCACATTCGTTGTTCCGTCACGCTGAGCGAAAATAACAAAAACTGGAGGGTATTTATCACTATCCAAGCAACAGACACGGACTGATTGACGACCGGTTTTCTTTCATTTATTGCGGAATTTCTGTTCGGCAAAAGCGTTACTCGGAATAGCTGTTTTTAACGAATAAAAGCTGTGACAAGGAATATCTATACTCCAATTTCGTCCAATCAATCACGTACGGAAAGCAAACCTAGTTCAATCGAGCCGACAGCAGAAATGACGGTGTTTTTATTTTGCATGCATATGTGAATGATAACTTTCTTCCTGCTAACACATCTCAATGAGTGGAATATTTTTCATTTGTCTTTCGTTACAGGATAGAGAAAAATCTTTCACTTGTTTCTGTCTCAGCCTCATTCATGGCTGTAATACTGAACCTATCAAAAGAAAATGCCACTCATTGTGGTCATCCCTAATTGAATACCAGAAAAGATCGAAGCAAATTGTGAATCGTTCAATAATAATGAGTTACCAGCTGATTAAAATGAGCGTGCAGCTTTAATGGGTTAAGGACAGGTATTTTACCCAGCTGCGAAACGACGAAGAAAAGAATTACTGGTAAACCATAAATTTGAGATGTTAAAATTAAGAGAGGCTGGAAATTATTAAGTTAATTTGTCATCTTATAAAAAAGACATATGGCCATGGAGGTTAATATATGATGTCTTATTTACTAAATCATGCACGAAAGTAATTTAAAAGGTCACCTATTTATTAGAGAATAACTTTATCCTTTAAATGAGTAAAGTGACCAGAGTGTAGGATTAAGTTTAACCCCAAAAAATGTTCCTACTAAATCATCGAGATGACTTTTACTTTATTTCTTCATACATAAATTGGTTAAGGTATATATCTCGTAATTTATTGGAGCAATGGGCCCGAAGAGGCCTGCAATCGTTAGGTAATTTCCTTGATCCACAGCAAAGTTATATTTCAATATAAATTTTAGGAGTTTATTGTGCATTATCGTAATATAATATTGTAAATAATATAATATGATGTGTTTAACAAATAATGTGGAGTTATGTTATTTATAATATAACACAGTAATAATATAATATAAAATACAATTTTATAATGTATGTAAAGAAAATTTATCCTAGGAGAAATGTGTAATCGCCGTAGAATGACTAGTGAGTCCGGAAACTAATGAAATAAAAAACGAAATAAAACTAAGAACATTTACTCCAAATACTACACTGAGAAAAATGGATATACACATGAAACGTGAAATCGTTAAAGAAATATTTGACCAGAAAACAAAGGAAACGGTAAGGTGTCAGAAGTAAGGGTA
The DNA here is from genome assembly GCA_036926295.1 of Pachydiplax longipennis. Lineage (NCBI taxonomy): Eukaryota > Metazoa > Arthropoda > Insecta > Odonata > Libellulidae > Pachydiplax > Pachydiplax longipennis. The sequence goes on along the minus strand of JAVFKF010000026.1, from coordinate 21,539,238 downwards.
CATAAATTTGCCCTTTTGCCTATTTGAATGCTAAAGAGAAAGATTGTCAATAAAAGATTAGTTCAGGACATCTTTCGGCTGAATCGAAAACATCCCGGCTTTTCCCTCCCTCGTTGCTTTGCATTGGGTGCTGCAAATATACATCTTGCTGGTTAATCGGATTGTCCAAACAACAAATATTCCCGAAATATGTTCTCAACCTCCCTATTGAAACTGCTCCGTTTTCGTGGAAAAACTCCCTTAAATCTCAATCAGGTGGAGCGTTAATGCTTACAGATGGGAGAATTAAGGGGAAATCCCCTGAGGGTACTAGCAGGGAGACTTTTGGAACAGGGTGAGGCTTACACCGCAGCCAATTACCTCTCGATCCTCTCTGAAGCGATAATTTAGGGCATGAATCATGTCTGAGGATGATGTTTAAATTAAGAGATTAGATAGAGAAATGTATTCGCGAATGAATGTATTGATTATTGCCGTAGTGTTTAAGTTCTGCAGGAATTCGATTGTAATATATTGCTTTCGCAAAGTTAAGAAATAGGGTGGATCTTATAAACTGATGTATGATTATTTATGTATCTATAAAGATACAATGAACTAGAATAGATTATCTATATTTACATCTATAATTTTTGATTACTTTCTTGTTTTACACACACCACGCATAAATTTTCCAACCATTGTTGCACTAGCAATATAAAATTAATAAATACCCCACAAACCGAAAATAAATGATAATGCCATTTAAAGATAATATTAGTAACTTTAAACCTCTAACATAATTTCTAAAAGATTCAAGCGCTAAAAGAAACTTTTATACATTGATATGCTTGGCTAATGCAGTACTCATCTACAATTAAAAAACGAGCACTTTTACAAAGGGTGGAAACAATTGTTTCGAATTTTGATCGTTACGGCCTTTTCTTAACCTTGCTCAGAAAAAGTCTACGCCTGAGTTAAAGATAGGCGATTTAAAATTAGTCTCTGATAGCTTCAAGCCATCCAATATTCCATTTCATGACTTCTAGATTTCAAAGTTGTGCAAAAATGTGTAAATCTTTTGCTTGAAAATTTGGAGAGATATTCATAACTATTCCTGCTTCTATTCTTACATATACTATATACCGAGATGTGCCATGTATTTGTTTATTTTTGATAAATTTAGTATTATCTCTTTATTATATGTCTTTAATTTGCTATATTTCAACTTACCGGGAAGTTACACAGATGCTTCATATCAAAATTCAGTTATACTGTGCATCAATTATTCAAGGAACTTGATGCCCGTGATAATGGAAGATGCTCTTCCCTCGGTGATTCCTAAAGGTAAGGCTAATTATATACCATTCAACCTATTATTTTCAATTCTATGCAAGAATCGCATTGAAATAATTAATCCAATCTCGAGTAAACGTTTAGAGCAGGAAAAACCCGATTCATGACCTCACCAGTTGATTCAATCAGCTAATAAATTCTTTCTGTTTGTTCCCGACCGTTTTTAGGAGACACTGGTCATAAATTGAATGTCCCTTTCTCAATTTGAACTTTGAAGATAAACGATTGCAGCAAACCAGTGGAGAGTATTTGCACTGGTTACTTTGAATTGACCATTAAATATAGCATTACCAAAGGTTTCTCTTTATCTTCAAAGGTAGAGTGAATTTTTACCTCATAATTAGACCGTGTTTAACAAATATGAGATATATCTCATACTTAAAATAGGGTAGATCTGCTTTAATCTTTCAATCGAAAATTTCATCGTTTGAGATAACAAAAATTGGGCGTTTCAAAAAAGCTAAATCCTCAATTTTTCTGAAGTGGCGAACCATTAAAGACATCTCGGCTCCATGCATATGAGTGATTATCTTCTCAGAGTCTTCTGCTGAATGACAGATTTATGGTAGAGTCATCACGAACAAAAAAGTCCCTCAATTTATCTCTTCCGAGAGGAAATCATTCGGCGATTTCAGATCGAGCGGCGCCGTAAAAAATAACAAGATCTATAAAGCTACATTTATCGCTCAAACAATTCGGATGTATTTAATCGCGAGGCATAGCCAATAAACAAAAATGAGAAACCCTTAGAGAGGAAAAGTAGTAAGGAAAAGCAAAAATATAAAATCAAATGTCGCGCCAGCAGTGCGACTTTGAACGGAATGCGGAATAAGTTCTGGATTTACATTTAGATTCTGTTCCGGGACTTTTAAGGGAATAACTTCATCAGAAGATTGTCTTCCAGTCTATATAAGTGTACCAAGTACATCAAATTGTGATATTTTTCTTTCTTTTACGGTTGAAGGAAAAGAAATATCGGTTCAGTTCCTGTTTTGCTCCTATCGACAGCGAAACAGTTCAAACTCCTTTTTAAGCTTAGCCATTTGAATTTTATATCCTTTTGGAAATTTATTTTGTTCCTTCTTGATTTTTTAATTTACACTACATTACACTAAGTTTTAGAATAAAATGTCTGAGAACGCATACGATTGTCAAAATCAGTTTTTATACGTAATTAAAAAAAAATTTAATAACGTTCATTTCTTTTTCAGGAGGTACAAATAGATAGATTTTGAATGCGTTTACCGTTAATTTAACTTCGGTGAACATTTTTTATACTTTTGGGGGACGGAAATGTTTTTGGACCACTGTCATTTTCTAAAATTAAAATATTATTTACGCTAAAACATGGGTTTCCTCACCAAAAAGGAGGGTAATTTGTTAAAAATATTTTGAGTATTACCGTTCTATCAAATGTTATCGAAATCGGTGCTCAGGTATCTTGTTCTCTCATTGTTATTAATAGTTTTTAGCAAGTCGTAATTACTCAATTTCAGTAATACTTCCTTCATTTAAACATTCATATTTAGATGAAATTTGAATTCTGGGAACCGAATACCTTATTTAAATACAGTTCAATTCGAATTTGAAATATACTTAGTCACGGCAAAAAGTAAAATAATTCACTGCGCAGGACTACATACTTAACCTGTTTCCAATCAATCACATTGAAAATCAATCTAAAAACAACGCTCTTCATTCTCATTCGTAATGAAACGTATTTCTCGTTCATTCCTCTAGAGCGCGGATATGTATTAATCAAATTGCTCAGTATCATTAGAGGAACATAGAAGTTATACTTATTCAAAAATGACCTCGTAATTTATTTTCCGTGGCTTTGAAATCTCTCCCATGGCTCTAATGTGATCTCCCATCCCTTTCCGGTGAATTTACGTGATTAGCTAGTTTGATGAAGCTTGGGTAGGGAAATTTCGCAAGGAAATTTGGTTTAGCATCACGTAGCGACGTAATGCAGAAGTCCCATGCCAGCCGTAAATTCGGTTCCCGTAGGACTTTGGTAAGTTTTCCGAGTCATGGGTTCATTTAAAAGGAGTTTTCCATCCGCTGAGAATTATACTGAATAACGTTTTGCTGATGACCGCCTTTATTGGTCACAGATTGGGTTGGGGCGAATTTTAAAACGGTATCGTAATTAAGGAAGATTGAAAGATCCCTGCAAAGGAGGGAAAATTTAGGTGCTCTTAAGGCGAATCGTGCCTGAATTAGTTCCAAGAAAATCTCCCACGTGGCAGCACCAAAATGAGCCAAATTTATTTTCCTTCTTATTCGTGAATGGTTCGTTCAATTTTTAATCAAAAAGTGGATTTTAACTGTAAATAACCATAGAAATCGAGAATACCCAAGAAAAAATTTATTCTTTTGAAATTGCGATTTTTATTAACAATTTTTTTCTTATGAAAACTTTTTTCAAAAATTAGCGGTAGTCAAAGTGTAGAGCAATTTTTAAAAAACACATTGCAATTTTTATATTAATAAATTAATATATCGTTTGTTCAGGAGAGTGTTTTAAAGAAGTACTAGAAAACAATTCTACGTTGCAACGTTGCCTCTGGAAGTGCATTTGACGGGAGCGCGCGCTAAACCCCTCTCATTCGAATTCGTTTCTCCCAAGAGGATAATATGAACTTCTAAACGAAAACAAATCAGAGGTGTCTGGTTTCTGAGAACATATGCTTATCACGTTTTCGACCACCTAACCTAGTCTGAAGAATATTCGGTAATGAGCTCGAGATATTCTACCAAAGGCTCCAAAATTCTCCGTATGTCAGCGAAGAAAAAGCGACGTAGAGGAATAATTACGAAATTAAAAAATGCAAGGTAACATATTAATATATTAATGTAAATAAGAAGTGTAGAGCGGTCATATAATAGACAGTTCTGAAATATTATCTAGCGATAATGAATGACAGTTTTAATTATTTTGACATTTAGGCGCCGTAGAAAGAAATTTATATCTAAATTTGCATTCATTCTTTCAAGACCGTGTTCCATAGTTTTTTATATTTTTTGTTTCCAAGTTAACAGATGAAGTTATTATTTTGCTGCCACAAATTATTCATAAAGTCAGTGAAAAGGTTTAATCGTGAATTGAAACATCAGTTGCGAATTCTTCGGTGTGTCGCATTTCGTAAAACAACATTTAAAATTTCAAGGAATTAAGCATTTTAATTTTTACTTTACATTATTTACTACATTTTAATTTGAATTTTAATTTTTCAGCTATCGGTAACGACCTGTACGTTTGATAGAACAATATTTTATGAATCTTACAACTTCTTTTTTGACAGATGTGAGGAGGAAAATTCGTCCTTACTTTGAATTCCTTAATGAAAATGTTATGCTAATTGAGCAAGAAAATTTATTTACATTACATATAGTTAATATATTTATGGAATGTACATGTCTCTTAAGCGAAATGGCACAATTTTCATTGCAGACAAGACGAAAATCTCATTGTTAAATCCGACGGTAGGTATACCGAGAAAGATTTCGATGATATTGTGGGAGATCATACAAATTTAATTCTACAAAAATATCTGCAATCGATCAAAATGAAATTTACGTGCTAATTACGTAATTGTGATACGTGATAGTACGTGATATTTACGTGAGATATTTGTGCGTTCAAAGTTCCAGCGAAGAGTTTCAATTTCTGTGATATATATTCTATAATATAAAAAATATTCCCCTCTCAATACTCAGCACATTTTAGGGTACCTGAGGAAAACATCCAAGCACAATATACCAAGGCTTCCGAGGGAAGACCCCTACGGCGAAGGACAGTTAACATGAGATTACGCAGGTATCGCATGGCATTTAACTCTGCTTACCCTCACATTCAGAGAGTCCGTATTTTTAGGCGGTGTGCTGCGGCATTGCCGTTTTACAATTTTCTTTAATGCATGCTAATGCAAGAACTATACATCCAATTTTAGAAATAAAAGTTGCTACGTATTTTAAAAAATTAGCTCCTTAAACTGACTACACCAAAAAATTTAATTACATTTTTATAAGAAAGATCTTGTCAAAAAGATGGTTAAAAAAGGAATGTAAATTTTGATTTTTAGTCTGCGAATATTTTATTATTATTTAGTTTATTTAACCGTTCACTAAACGAAAATCGGGTTAACCATTATCAAATGAGAAGGAAAACAAATTTGACGCTAGCGGTGCTGCCATCTCTTGAAATTAAATCTTAACTTTTTCTGGGATGATTCGCCTTAAAGATACTTTACCTTAAACTCTTAAGAGGAGATGGGCATGTAGTTTTACTCTCCATGTCTACTTAAAAATATATAGATGTGGTAAATTAGTGGTTTTTCATCGGATCAAAAACCAGGCTATCAAAATTACTAAATTATTTATAATGCTTCCGCAAAGGGAACTTAATGTTTCATGAAACATTCAACGATTATTTGCCAATGTTTGGTATTCTATGAATTGTACATACAAAATTTATATCTAAATGCTGTAATTTCCTTCATAACTTAAGACCACCCTTTATTTCTTTTCGTCTCTAATATATCTTAACGTTTCAATTGTAATTTTCGATCTCACTGACTGCTTGAAGAAGTGTTATTCTAACTTTTAATTTGAAGTTTCTCGAAGAGATATTTTTCTATTTGATTCTATGTTTTCGGATATAACTCTTATTTCCGATGAAATTTTTAGGATTCAATTCCTTATTCTAACAACTCAAGGTCTTCGTTATACTAACCTCTAAACTATGGAATTTTGTAATAGAAATAATAGTTATTTAAAAGATGAAAGAACAGTTTGTATTTAAGAACAAAATTGCAGTAAGTATTGAAGAATTCATTCTACTTTTCTGGGAAGAATTGTAAATTATTTATGATAGATCTTCTACCTTTAGCCATTTGAATGACTAAGGTCAACTTTAACTCAATTAACGACTTTAGCTGGATTTTGAATATACGCGTATATTTTCTCAGGATATTCATTCTGCCTGAAAACCATGAAAGGACTCCGTAAGTAATAAATGTTGTTAAAGTTACATTAATTAGATACTCATCAGGTTTGGATTTTATTAACTTTGGTAAAAAGCTATCAGTGTACGCAAAACATTTAATACTGTCACCACCATCGGTTAAAAGTGGAAATGGGTATAAGAATACAATTAAAAAGATAAAATTAATTTCAAAATAAAATCATGAAAATTCTCTATTCCTATTTTTACAACGTAGAAAATAAGTAGCTTCATTGACGCCTTCTTCATCAGAGATTTAAAGGAAGAGCTTTCTGGGAGACTCTAAGCCGTTAAACCCCATGAACTTTAATCCCGTAGAGATTATGGGTGGCATCAAAACCTCTATTCCGTAAAGATAACAAATCTCTTAAATGAAACCAAACACATTCTATGCAAAGTCAAGAGTTGCAGATCACTAAACGCTCCTGCACAAGGTTTGGGGGAGGCGGGGATTCCATTAACCTTCGGATGGAAAGAAAGCATAATATCCGTTCGATTTCCACTCGATAATTCAGAATTCCTCCATAATCACGACAGGGGAAGCGATAGGATCTTGAGCGAGGCCTGTCAAGCAGAAAGGTAGACAGAATGAAAGAGTAACACCTCCTTCCTGAGGTGCCGTATTCCCTGGAATTCCTCTCAAAATATCGAGGACCCAAGATGGATCCCTGTGGTACCCCTTGAAGCGAATGAAACGGAATAGAGAGGAAAGGGATTTTTAAATTTCTTTCCCCGAGATTTCTAATGCCTCATCATCCAGGAGAGAACGAAATCATCACGCCACTTCGCTCTTGCATCGGCTCAGCCTACAAAACCTTGCTCCTGCACCGTCTCCTCCACCCCTACCCTCCACACGAATTCATCGGCAACCCTGCCCCACTCCTGGCGTATTGATCCCCCTGGGGGTCCCCGGACCAAGGGTGGTGTGGGGGGAAGGTGGGTTTGAGGTAGGGATAGGGATGGATGTATAGAAAGACGAGGATATTGGGGAAGGAAGAGGAGAAGAGAATGTTGGAGATATGGAGAAAGAAAGAGAAATGGAAGGACAAAAAGGTAGTCTGTTGGAGTGCGATTGCAAGAGGAATTGAGGCAGGCTGGAAAAGATTAATTAAAAGAACCGAAGCGAGTTTTCCATAAACTATTTCGTGCGATAAAGTGATTAAAACGAAAGGCTTGAAGAAGGTTGGAACTTATTTAACGACCTATCTTAATTTTAAAGAAGGTTGGCTTGAAAAGTAGCTCAGAGAATGAGGAAGTCTTGAGCGCGATTAAACGCTATTATTCAGTTACCTTAGGAAGGAACTCTACTAAATTTTATTTTATGTTTTTCTCTCAACATTCTTAGTTAAATAAAATGACAAACCCGGATAGAGCACTTCAATGTAATTTTATTATAGCGAGGGTAAATCACTTTAGAAAGCGCTTTGTTGAAATTAAGGTTGAAATGATGAAATGCTCATATATAAGAAAGTATTATATCTAAAAGGGAGTATATTATTTATAGATAAGAAATTAATGCAAATGGAATTATATAAACAAATTTACTTTTCACTTGTTCAAAAATTGTAGCACCATAAGATTTATTTACTACAAAATGGAAATTTCCAGGTATGCAAAATCTTCAATAGTTGCAGACATGTGATAATTTTAATGAATCACTGAACCTTTAAACTGTATTCGTTCGCAAAGGAAAAATTTATTAAGAGAATTTGGTTTCAATTCCTGACCAAAGCTTTAAACGTGTGTTAAGAAGATTGATGGCTTATGATTTCTACAGAAGGATGACGTATGTCCATTATTGGAGGAAGACATTCTTAGTTAACAGAAAAATGTAGAAATTCTAAATTATGAGAAGTGTGAACCATACTAATTCATAGGACTGTTAGGTAGGGAAAAAGCGAGAGAAAACAGCATAATAAAGGAACAGGGAAAATTAATGCCAGACCACAGTAAATTTGAAACCAAAGCTGACTAAGTATAAAGATGAATTTCCAACACATTATGACGAGATCATTGGAAACGAAAATGAATGATTTTGATATGGGCTGATAAAATATGTGGAGGTATATATCTACAGTAGTGAGCTAAATGTAGATTGAACAGTGGAATAAGAATATTAAAGTTTTTCCTGAAAGGAAAATCTGAGTAAGATGTAGGAAGAGATAATTGACAATATTTTTTTGAAGATGAGTTGATGCTTACGCTTTTCAAAATACTCGCAAATACGGAATGAGGACATAAGAAAAAGGACAGGATATAAAAGAGATGAATTTAGAGCGGACGCAACTTCTGATAATTATTTTCTGGATTCCGTACGTTTTGACTCTTAGAGCACATTCCAAGGGACTGGGAAGACTGGAATGGAACGTAAACACTGAGAGACCGAGCAAAAATAAAAATGACTCTCGGCCAGAAAATCCGAGTGCAGCTGCGGCCGGCGGGAGGATAAGGAAGTAATACAGCTTAGGGCCGGTCGTACACAGATTCTGCAGATGAGGTAAACGCAAGCAGTCCATTTCGTTTATTAAGGAAGAAAACTTAGTTACTCAAATGCGTTTTTGGTGTCCTTTCTCCGCAAATCCAACGAACGAATTCGTTTGTTTTGATCTTTCTATCATGAATAGCTGCAGGCTTTCTCCTAATTTAATTAGGTAACCCAAAGGAGACAGGAAAATATATCATTCATTCTAAATTACTGAGATGCTTTTGGCTGTAGCTACTTAAAAATATGCATTTCTATAGAATGAATACTAGAGTAAATAGTGATTTAGTTCAACATATCACTCTGCGATAACGGTAATTTAATCAAGTAATAGCTCCTCGATTGAAATAGGTTAACATTCCATACAACTAACTGAAGTATTAAACGAAATATTGGTTATTGTATATGTAATCATATGGTTATAGAAAAATCAACAGATGCAGTAATGCATGATGCAAATGCAAAATTAACAGTAATTTTAATCAGCTAATTTAATGGAAAGAAGAAGATATCATCATGAATCTAGCAGTTTCAAAAATATAGCTTTTTCCTTCGAGTCTTTAAAACCAACATCTGGTCATTTTGTAACGCAATCTCTCGAGTTTATGAATGTTTAATCTGAGCTCGTAACGATTGATTTCCGGTATAAATGATTTAAAATGGAATATTTTCAAATGGACTCCGATTAAATTATTTTGGATGCTTGATTCTGATTAATTATTTGAGCATTTAATACAACTTGTTTTGAAATTGAAGTGGGAATAATTCGTAACGGGTTATGACTGTCGAATTCATTTTCATCTGCGAAGAAAAGGTAGTTCTTAGCTGTAAAGTATGAATGATGACTGATTTGTAAAGAATCCTTGCAGAGGAATCACTCTTGAGGTAGGTGATAAATCATCTATCCTTTAATACAAAAATTAATTTAATTCTTTCTAGTCTTTACTATAGAAATTACATACGTTTAAGATTAATATTCTGTTGCATGCCTCATTGAAATTTACAGAAAACTTGTGAATGACCAACTGAGTATTAGAGGAAAATGCGATAGATATATCGGTTATCTTGCATAAGAATTTGCAAGTTCTCCATAAGATTTTATATTAAGCTTTTGAAGAATAAAGTTGTAACTATAAATGTTGAGTTAAAATAAGTTTAAAATGTAACCTTAAGCCATTAGGCGGCTGGCCCAGAGCTCACGTTGTGACCAGATAAAGAAAACCGTCAAACTCCTAAAAAAACACCATCAATGGTATAATAGCTTTTTTATTGAAATATGTATTGGATCCTTATCATAACAGTGGCTCTCTGGAGCACCCCCATAAAGGCGTAATGAGTATTTAAATCACTATTTTAATAAAAGCCGCGTACAATTTCCTTTCTTACCTTTAAAAATCCTAGATTACTATGTAATGGACGTATCTAATGAATGTAAAGTATAAAGGTAATATTAACGTATGATAAAAGTAGATATTATATGAGACCTTTTCCTCCAATAGGCTGACCATAAGGACGTTGACCACAAGTCCTATATTTTACAGATCTCTTTTTCGAAGTCCCGTCCTTTAGTTTTTTTCCTTTCTTCTAACACTTCCCTTTAATTTGTTAGAGTGCTGCTCTTTGGCGTTTGGGTGATTCTTGTTTGCCCGAAAGTTATTAAGGATTGAAAACATAGAAAGACGGAGCTTTTTCAAACATTAAATTTTTGGTAAACCGAAATGACGTGAATTTACGTACTGGAGACTTGTTTGCCCCAAATTATATAACAACATAAGAAATGTAATTTATTGTTAACATGGTTAAATGAATCATAGAAAGGATCTCTTGCATATATATTTTAATTCCAAAAATAGTCAGTCGGCAATTGATAACCTCAAAATGACTGAGTATTCTAAGGGAACCTATTTTTATCTTATTTTTTTAGTCCGATCCATCGTTATTGACGCATTTGAAATGTATCATCAATTGTACAATAATTAAGGGTCCCTTTGACAAAAAGTCTCATTTTACTCAGAACAGCCCATTTCAGAACCTACCTAGGCATAACCAAGTATAAACACTCATTAATTTTCCACAGAAACTTTAATACATGAAATACATTTTCATAAACGTGCATGCATCTTTGGTTTAGATCTTATATCCCTGCTCACATTGGGATGAAATTGAACAAAGCTGGCCAAAAATATGAAAATGGTTTTATTGAGAGCGGATTTTGTAACTTCACCTAGCCACTCATAGAAAAATTTTGTCTGCAACTATGCAATTCATTTACGTTGATTCTTTCGCATTTAAATTATAAAGAGGGACAAAGTTAAATAAATTTTGCGAAAAATGCCGTTCTTCGATTTTTCACCTATACTTCAATTTCGAGTCGATGCTGCACCTATTGCAAGAAATATATTTAACCCGATATAAGGATCACATTTGAATATTTACATACTTCTTACAGCAACATCGTGGACCCTTAATTTAGAGAAAATTTTTACTTTAAGCGAGGAAGATATATATTATATGACGGGTGATATATTTTAATTGTGCACTATTTAAGAGGGTGATATTTTTGGTTGCTTTCGGAACAAAGAAAAGGTATACTGCAGGAAAACCTTTTGAGCAGACTGAACGACACATATTTAGCTATGCCCTTGCCGCGATACTAATATCAAAGGATACGGAGAAACCAAGATTGCGATATAAACGACGCGTCGTTCGTATTTGTTCCTCTCCTACGTTGGAAACCACTGTCAACAAAACGGCCCAGTATCTTCCATATAATATCCGTTACGAAGCAACGAAAACGTACTTCAAAAATCGTTCAAAGAACTCCTTCATTTTTGTACCGCTTCACCGATTGAAAATGTCCCATGTACGACTTTTTGTAATCCGGCCATCCTCTCCTTAAAGCCATCCCGTTCAATATTTCAATCACGAAAAAAAAGGCATCAAGTGAAACACTCCGCCTGGCTGGAATATTGGTTCTCTGACCACTCTAATATGCGCCGTCACAAGTTCATTGAGGGATTCGATGCGAGATCGAAGCCGCAGCATATACGATGTTGTCGATCGTAAAAAAAGAACTTATCGAACTTTAAGTAATAAAGGTTTCCCTCGGATAGTTTTCCTAATAATGCGATAGGTCAAGAGCGCCAGCAGAGTATACCAAACTTTTCGAGAGGGAGCTCAGACTTAAGTGTGTCGGAAAATAAGCCGAAGAAACTGTATCAAACCGTTGAATATTGCTGGTTGTTTTTTCTCGGAGGCAGGATTTATGTCCAACATTGATATCTCAAATAAATTTTTCGCGATAAATTCTCTCGAGCACGCAGGGTAGTACGGATGGAAATAAAACTTTTAAAGACACAGAAGTTTCCTGCAACCTTTACAATATGAGGGATTTGTAACATGCGTTGTTAGAGAACTTTCACGAATGACCTAAAACAAAGACAGTGTTTCCCGAGCCAGAGATGTTAAACTTAATCCATATTGGTGTTGGATTTCTATAGAACCTCTTTTCGCTCTATAACATGATTAGGTTTCTAACATAGATGTTCCAGGGGTCTTGTCAGGCCTTATATGTTAGACCTTGCAATAATTTCAGTTGCAGACACTAACGCTTGCTGAAGATATATTATAGTAAGATGTGCATATAAAACCATAAAATGATTCACCGAACCACTTTATTTATTTATTATCAAATCGCTGCAATTTGGCCATTTGGTCAGGTGGCAGCGGTGAAGGGGGACCAATCTATATTACATTTAATTGCCTGGCATTCGCCCAAAGACGGGAGGAAAACCCCTCCAAAAACCTCCCGCAGGCAATGTCAATCACATACTATATATATAAAAATTATGAAATATTACATAAGATATACATTAAAAAAAAAAGATATTGAAATTCTAAAAGTATAACAATGATACATATACACTGATTCATTAATCAATGCCTAATTCTACTACACATACATATACAATGTGCACACATAATACTATAGAAACATATTAATAATTGGTATTGACTGTTTACAATTTTACTAACATCATAGTTACAAATAAATATATATACAATTCAATTACTATTATACCTATCACATCATTAAATTATATGGACATTTAAAAATTACAGTTACTTTTTAGTCTATTTTTAAAAGACTGTACCTTTTTTGGCATTGGAAAGAGGACTTCTCTAGGTAAAGTGTTCCACTCTCTAATTCCTCTATTAACGAATGAATATTTCGCTATATCCGTTTTCTGTTCGCATTCTCTTATTTTTAAGCCGTGATCACTACGACCGATATAGCTAGGAAGATTAAGCCTGGCATTCAGTTCGCCCCAGCCCTCAGCAGCATTCCATGCTTTGTATATCCCAGCTAATCTAAAGACTTTTCTTCTCGATTCTAAGGATTCCCACTTCAAATGAGCTATCATTTTAGTCACACTTTCCGCTTTCTTGTGCTTACCGGTAACGTACCTAGCCGCCTTTCTTTGTACCCCTTCTAGTTTCTTAATAAGTCCTGTTTTGTGTGGATCCCATACACTCGTTGCATATTCTATAATCGGTCTGACTAGTGATTGGAACGCTCTTTCCTTGACACGTTTCCTGCTCCCCTTCAAGTTCCTCATTACAAAATGAAGATTCCTATATGCCTTCGCGACGATGTCTTCGACATGCCTTCCCCATTTTAGATTATCGGTTAATTTGACACCTAGATATTTGCATTCGGTCACAGTATTGATTTTTTCGTTGTTTAGGGTGTAGCAATGCTGTATTATAGACTTTCTCCTGGAGAACTTGATATGTTTACACTTACTAACGTTAATTTCCATCCCATTTACTTTGGTCCACTCGGCTATTTGATTTAAGTCAATTTGAAGGAGTTCGCGATCATGGGTTTCCTCTATACGCCTATATAATATGCAGTCGTCCGCAAATAGTCTGATTTCTGACTTAATTTTTGTTGGAAGGTCGTTCACATAAATAAGGAATAGCAATGGTCCGAGAACGCTACCCTGAGGAATGCCTGAAGTAATCTCTATTTCTTTAGAGAAAAAATCTCCGATTCTAACTCTCTGTTTTCTATTTTTCAGAAATAGTTGTAACCAATTCGTGACCCGATGGTCAATGTTTAAATTACGAATCTTTGCTATAAGTAAGTCGTGAGGTACTTTATCAAATGCTTTTGCTAGGTCGATAACCACCGCATCTAATTCTTCCCTGATATCCATCGTTTCTGAGACCTATATATTATACCTATAGGATTACCGAGAAGCCAAGTTCCTATCAAAATTTGGAGACAGAGACAGAGAGACGGATATTACATTAAGCAGAGGAATATAGATCAACAAATTAATATTCATTCCTTGCTACTTAATGAGATCAATCGATTTCTGCATAAAATTATGAAGCGTCTTACTCAAACAGAAGAATTCAATTTAAAACGTCATTGATCGTTAATTAATTTTTAAATTCAATAATGAAGTAGAGAGCATTGATAAGCTTTCAAAATAAAGCTATAACATAACTAAATGTAGATTTTTTTATAATTTGACATTATCTGGTGAGTACATGCAGTAGCCTACTTAACCAGCGTCTTTGTTAGAATATAATATACATCTTTTGATGTACCACTAGGTCATCAAAATAGCCGAGTGGTTAGAGTGTTTGGTTCAATTTTCAAAAATCATCCAAAAGATTCCAAAAGTTTATCCTCAGTGGTTCAAATCCTACTCCAAGAAAATTTTTTTCTGGAAAATTAAGTTTTCAGATCGTGTGACGTCGATGATCAAGATGGCTGCCATCCACCTACGCTCTTATGGTTAGTCAGTTAATCATATCTAAACAGATCTCGTCTCATAATGTTGTAATATTGCAGACACTGAGAGTTACTTGAATTCAAGAGTGACTTCACGTTTGATCGCCGCATTCTCTAGATTAAAAGGTTATGAATAGATTTAGCCAAACTTTGACCCACATATTAACGATAAACTTTTCACACTTCCAAAATTTTATCGCCTGAATCCGTCGTGATTTACTCTGACTTTCAAGTAAAAGTTTTCAAATTAGTTCTTTCCGACTGTCGGCCGGCCAGTCTGCTAGCCCTCTCCAGCAGTTACAAAACATTCCAAATTCGGCCGAATTTGAAAGACTCTCGGAATATCGAGAAGAGGAACGAACACGGCACCAACTTAACATGCCCGCGGTGCCATGTGGTCTATCTTGCGGCAGAAAATCGATCGCCAAAGGATAAAAGGACTGACGTGTAATTACTCGCAGACCAAGACGGGCATTAGTGGTGGACAAAACGATTCTAGAGATGGAGACTGCATCTCAACCCACCTAAACTCATCAGAGGGAAACGCCGTTAGGTAACGTTTTTATTTGGAGAGATTAAAATTGCCCCTTCTCCTACATCTACATCTACATGAATACCCTGCAAGCTGCCTTTCGGCGTGTGGCAGGGGGTGTAAACACCAAAACTCATAAGTCATTCAAATCAGTGTCGTAATATATTCAAACAAAAATATTGATGTAAAAATACCAGCAAGATATTAAATTGATATTACTTGTACAAACCGCTCATCACAGGAGATACTATCATAAAGACGAAAAAGTGTTATAATACTAAAAAGTTAAGGACTTCAATTATCATTCATTACACTCAATCCAGACTTATCGAAGGTGTATTTTCTAAGCTAACAGATTTCTTGTTTCCATGCATTGACCTTTCTAACTCTCTCTTCGCCCTGTTTCGTTTCTTTTGTTTTAGTTTACATTATATTGCTCATTTATCGTAATTTTTTAATCAAATCCTGTTTTATCCCTACTTATTTTATCAGTATCATTTCAATTGTTTCTTTATATATCTAACAATAAGTATGTTGAGTTTACAGATGTTTATTTGTTTTTATACAAACTGATTTTATTTGCATTAGCAATCTAAAGTGTAGATTTTCTTTAAATTTGAATCAACTACCTTCAGGATTTTCCGGTTTCCCTTTCTCCCTTTTCTTGCGCGTGTTTTTTTCTGTTTAATGGTACGTATTCCCAAGTGCAAACTTATTCATTGAAAACCACGAAATAAGTTTCTTCTGTAAACGTTTTTCAAACTATCTGTTTCATTTAAATTTCATTTGAGGAAGGGTTTGATATGAGAAGAGACTAATTAATCTCAACTTCTCCCAAATAAAAGTGCTGTAATTATTATCAATTTCAATAGAATCTATGTCTTTTACCTCTTGGTACAGGATAGAAAATGTACCATTCATTTACTTTGGCCTCATACTTATTCCTGACTGATAAGTAAGGTCTACTTCGGTAGGGGTGACGCAGAATTATTTTCGCCATTTATCTTGGTCGCTTTATATAGAGTGCTACATTAACTTTTTCTCCTAGCAATTGTGCTGAATACGCATAGATTTGTTTCCTCCGATAGCGTTCTTGTTCTGTGAGAAAATCAAGGGCAGAAAACCTTACTCCTCATCTTACCCAGCAAGCCTAAAACCCTCTCCAAAACTTTTGGTAACTTAAATTAAAGGGGAGATTCCCGGATAGCCATGTGATCGGCTTTGGAGAAGGCGGTCCCGGTTTCGAATCTCGAATCCCACGTGCAAAATGACCTCTTAACAATACTGCAACTATATTAGATGGGATGAAGATTTAATCCAGGATAATCGCTTAACAGACAGAGAAACAGAAGCTAATAAAAGTGGTTGAGGGCTTCCCCTATGTTAACAAACCAACACTAAAGGCAATATAAGAAGCCTCACTGCGGTAAATGTAAGTCTAGTATTGTGGAGTGAGGTGTTACTCCCAGCTTCTAGCGATGCGATCAAATATGGTTTCAGAAGTAATAAAATATATTGAGGGGAGGCAGAAAATGTTCGAGGTCAGATAGAGGAAGAGAAAAAGGGATATCGTACCTCAACACACAGTGGGAACAGTGGATTTCGAATTCGCTAGGGGAAAGAGTTTACAATCGACGCTTAAACTGGGCCCATTGGCACGATTTGAGAAAGGAGACTGAAGAGTGAGGGGCATTAAATAGCGGGAGGATGGCGCTAACCTTCAGATCCAGACGTCGGGGGGAGATTTTTCTCTTGGACAGAAGGAGTAAACAAAGGGAAAGGAGCTTTTAGGAGAGAAATGAACCGAAGTTGAAATGAGGCTAAGATGGCGTCCAGAATTGGTGCGACTATGAAGGGAAGACACAAGGGGGGCACTTTCGGAAGGAACATTGTATGCTTTATGCCGTGTTCTACGGATGCGAAGGAAAACAATGGGAAGGCTGTAAAGATGCCGCCGCTGTTGGTAAACAAGCTGGGCTGCGCATTTGTACCTGACAGAAGCATTTATTAGGAGTGTGCGAGGACTCTAAAGGCAGTGAATGGCCAGAGAAATTGCATTTTATATATATGGATAACTGATCATGATCCTACCGCATTCAAGGAATTGCATTAATTTCCTGAATGATATTTGCTAATATCATTCGAATTAACAAGGATTCTTTGACGTTTATTAACTACCCATGCCTATCGTGTTGTGACTACAGCTTCGGTACCTTTTAAATTTCCTTGTCCTAATGTTCTAATTCCTTAATTATAATATAATAATCATGACGTCTTTACTGAGGCGAACTTTAGTCTACATGGACCACTCTTACAAGTAAACTTTTAAAGTCCAACACAAACCCTAGCCAGAATTATCTGGTTAGCCGGGATTCGAACCCGGGATCTTGGGGCTGGAGTGCTAACAACATTACACTTTCCGGCACCAAGGCCGGCATGAAGATGTTTCATGCCTCAATTTTTACATCCTATATGTGTGTATACATATTTAAATCTTTGATGATGTCTTATTTGTACTGCCTACAGGAAGTTTCTTTCTTGGGAAAATTTAAACATTAATAATTAAGTTACGCCCGCTTGAACTTTGACACCCGAAAGCGAAATTTCAGCATCTTATTGAATGAATTATTGAACAGTGAATAATTTAACGGGGTGAATTTGCGTCATACTCGGAAAATGAGAAATTTCCCCTCTAAAATATGATATTTTTTTACGTTAGAAATCTAGTAAAATATATCAGTGGTAATGCATTTTCAGAATGGTGTCCTAATGAAAGTAAGAAGTCCAAAACGTGCACCAATTGAACCCAACTGATTTGTATGTCTCATACTTAACTGCTGCAAAAATACCATACCGCATTTACAACAACATTTCTAAAAGTTAGACGTTATAAATGTGCTCCAGAAAAATCGGGTATTCTGAAAATGATTTTATCGAGTTCAGTGAAAAATTTCGAAGTATTAAAGAAAAAAGGTGAGAAATTAATTAAACGCAGAAAACTGTTTTCACGACGTAAAATAATACTTTGATTAAGAATGAGAGGATCATTATGCGTTGTTATTCATATAAGTGTATACTAGGAGACAGTGGAAACAAGATAATTTTTCAGTGTTAGATGTGAAGCCAAGGAGTAGATTGTAGGATGAAATGGTAACATTATTAGCTTATTAACGCTCGTGCAACTCACGGCAGTATTTTCTAAAAGGCCTGAACTAAAGTGTTTGAATATAAATTCATTTACATTTGACACAGAGGTTTAATTCATCATAATTTACGGAGGTTATCAAAAAAAGATTACATGAAATGAATCTGTAGTATTACTGGACCGGTTATTCTTTTTAACAGGTTATTAGTTCTCCTTTAAAACAAATATTCAATATATAGAAATCACAAAATGTAATAATGTCTGGACAAATGGAGAAATGGGGATAGAACGTTACCTTCACCTTGACATTCATGAGATATTTTTCATTTTCCCATTTTAAGTAAGCCCCTGCTTAAGAACCATTCCACTTACCGAAATGTCATTTCTCCGAATATTCCTAGAAGAAGGAGGATACTAATTTAATGATGATGATGGATGAAATATGGAAATGAGAAGGATCAAAATCGAAAAATGCTCTTGAGGGACTAAAAGCAAGGAATGTAAATGTCGATCAATCTTTCAACTTCAATTTTCCTGACATTCTGCGAAAAATTCTCATTGGAAAATTCGATGGGAACATCTTTTCGAATAGGTTTATCTCGAGGAAAGATGGTGCTCTGGCTTCTTTATTGGCATATTAGATGATGAAATCAAGGAAAAATAACGTTTCTGATGGTTTGAAAAAATTTTCCGACATACTTTCAATATTTATAAAATAATCTAATGGTTGCCAATTTAACGAATTTGCTGCAAAATCTAGATACTTTTTCCTTCCTTTAGAGGCCTTTTTCTGTATTAATGACATTTCGCATTCCTTGAAAATGTTCTGTTACATTGACCTTTCTATACGCCCACTTAACATAGCATCACATAATAAAATCATTAATTGAGACATGTGCAATGAGCACATCCAGGTGATGAATAAGAATCCCACATTTAATTCGAGAAAAATCTAAACTGGCGAAGATTTTTTCGGGTGAACACGCAGTTTATCTCCGTTTGATAGACCTAGAATTGCATGTCCGGCTGGATTACACTGGCTGGAAGACTTAGGTCTACATCCAATTCTAAACAGAGTCCAATTTCTTAACTGTTACTATATTTTTTAGGAGCTGATTTAAAATATTTTTCCACGTTTTAGCGGGATTTTCTCCTACATTTAGCGATTTTCTATTAGCTAATTTTCAGGGTATATCTGACAATTGAAAAAAAAATAAATTGCCATCTTCTCTTCACCTCCATTTATTCCTTTACTTGCCCTCAAATGATACACAACATTGGGGCAAATGGGCTTCAACTGACCATCTCATCATCATCATGGAAGATCTCGTGGGAAAGAAATTCACCATGGGTCGCTGTTAGCCGACAGAATTTCCAGCGGAACCTGGTATAAACAGAGGGAAAACCACTCAAACGACACAGGTAACCGATAAGGATAGAATGATGATGTAAGCCAACCGCAAAGGCTCTCTTTCGAATGCGGGAAAGGAAGCAGAAAATGACAGCCCCGTTGTCATTCGAAACATCCCGTCCTATCCCAGTGAACTCTTTCGCCAACAAAACCTCCTATAATTGCACCATTAAGGAGAAGAAAACTTTCTCCCCCTTTCTTGCGACCTCCGGAAGAAGTAGAGTGGCGGGCGAAAGGGTCCGAAGTATACTAGAGCCGCTAATGGTATAGGCCCGTCTCTTTAGCCCGTGAACACCCTCACCGAAAACCCCTTTTCGCTTCCACTTTAGCCTTCAATTATCCCTCGGAATCCCATCAACTTTTATCTCTCCCTCCTCTACATGGGATCCGGACAGGAACAAACCAGCATATAAAAGGACAAGGACGTGCCTCGAGCACCGTTGCGGGAGTGGTGAAGACCTTTTTCGAGAGCGTTCTTTCGATTTCGGTCACCCACTTACGTTGCTTCCCTTCTCGATAAGGACTCAATGGAATTCGTAATCTTATGGTATGTCTGCAGCGGCCGTTGAGACACCCAGACTTTCGACGTAAATATTTATTCCAGCGTCGTAAGAGTTGAAGTGCAGCGATATTATCAGGCTTTTTCGGGCAGTTGAAGTTTCAAAATTGTAGATACTGGTAAGCAGTTGTGCTCTTTGGTTACCAAATCGTTTCCTGCGCTATAGTTTCTGATTATCCAAGTTTCTATAGAAAGTATTAATTGATGTCTGTTAGGACATCAGTTGGAAGGATAGGTAGATCCTCTTTTTATCTAATATGATAGAGTAACTATGAATTATGGGAATGGAATGAGACTTTCTATACTGCGTTCTAGTTTTTCTAGCTAGATTGACAGCTGAGAACTGAAATTAAACCTATGAATCTGGATTTTAATCGTCAAATCGAGGAATACTGCATAGAGGCGACCTGGAATATTCTTGCAATACGAAGAAAATCATATAATGTAATGTAATGTAATCATATAATGTATCATTATTGAAGAGAAAATATTGGAACGCACTGTAGGAAAGATGAGAAGTGAAGTAGTTTGCCCTTGCTTTCTTCACAAGGCCAATATGCTATAGGAGGAAAAATCCCACGTTAGGTAAGCAAAATGATCCTGTGAATAATACTATTCATAGCGTTCATGAATAATAGATTGAAATGAATGCCATGATATTGTATATAGTTCGCTATCTTTCATATTTCCAATGCAGTCATAAGCAAGATACAATTAAATGAAAGGCGTATTTTCCTGTATTCTCACTAAAATAGGAAATGAAAAATAGTCTATTAATTAAGACATGGTAGGTGACATTTTTTACGAAATTTGGGATTAATATGTCCCACCGTCAATCTGGGATGCTATAGCAAAGAATGATATTAAAATGTAATAAATGGAACTTATTCTATTTACTTGCGAATCAGCTCTTTAGATATAAAACTTCACTAAACAACAAGTAAATTCTATACAAGAATCCAATGCCTTCATGAAGATATAAATTAATATTCTTACATATTTACTAACCTTCCCTATAACCAAATACATTGCCATTCCTCCTCTTCACCTAAAAATACTATGTTTATACTGATTATTGCAAAAATATTCTACGATCCGAGTATAATATACAATTCATCCGACTAGTTTATTATTCCTTGACATTCCTAGATTAAATCTTCAGGCGAAATTAAATTTCACAGCATTTAAATTTCAAATGAAAATATAAAATTCATCAAAAGATGAAAGAAAAGAGAATCTTTCGATCCGTGATCCCGTGATACGCAAGTAAGCAGTCCCTAGAAATATGAATGAAAAGCGATGTATATTATTAATAGTTTGCACCGTTATATATACATTAACCGTTATTAATGACTGATTCCCAATTTAATATAAGGAATCATAGGATAATTTTAAATCAAATGGCACAAATAATTATCACTGAATATATATTCAACTACTTCTTAATTTGTGTACTTTTTTCCATTATTTTTTCCATTAATTTATTTATTTTAAGTTACGATATACAAAAGTCGGATTGGAAATAATTAGCAAAAATGAGAATAATTTTAATAATTCATCATTACATGGTATGATTAATACGTATTATAATATATACTCCAACGAGGTGAAAGTCACTATCTGTTTCGTAACATCATGTATTACTAAGCAATAACACAGAGATAATAGACAACGAGACCATTCACTCAAAACTCGTTTGACATTTGTACACAAATTTCCAATCAAAGCGTAATTCTGTCACTCCTCTTAAATCTTCTTTTTCCTCCCGTCCAATCTTGGGGTGACAAAGCAAGAGAAAGCTCTGGGGGCGACGAATTCCTTGTCTGACTGGGGAAGGGAATAGTTGTCGTAATACAAACATCCCGGATTAAGGGAACTCTCATTTCGTCTCCTCTTCAACTCTCGTGGGCTTTCCCACTTTCTTCTCCCCTTTTCGATAAACCCACCAATTTCTCCAAATCCCAATTAATACCTCACTTAACTTTTAGGTGACTCTTCAACCCTTCATTGCATTAAACGCTCAATCGATCCTTCCTCTTGTTTCTTTTATTTATATAGCGGATTTAAGCATCCGTGCGCTCACAGGGAGCTGTCTCACGGAAGACTTCATTGGCTCTTCGACCCTTCCACTCAAGCCAAGCGATTGAATTTTTCCCCTTATATTCTTTTAGCAAATACGGGAAACTCACTTGATTTTGACTTCTGAATCGTTCGTTTGTGAGGTACTCTTATGCTTTAATATGGTAAAAGAAACCTTTCCGTATGTTTCGTAAATAGGGGAACAGAAATCGCAATTAGGGTCCAATTAAATTTATTTTGCAGCCAGTCAATCAGTACGATTTCCGAAAATATCGCAGAATATTCATAACGAAAAAAAGAAAAGATAAAATCCTTTGCAAACTCATGAGGTTTGTCTAGATAATGTTTGTCTAAAATATCTTTAATTTAAGATTAGCTTCTCATGTAGGTCTCTGAAACTTATTCACTGCATTTAGCGTAAATGCAGATTATTTGTGGCTTCTAATTCTGTGGAATATAATTCTGTTATAGCTGAATACTGCTGTTGAAATCATCTAACTTAAGCTATAAATCGTAACTTTAATCGCTGGATCAAGGAACACCGCATAAAGAAAAACTGGAATGGGACTATTCTTGCGATACGGAGAAAGATATGTATGATTTCATTTTCTTGTAATCCATAATTACTGGTAAGAAAAACTTTGTTACGCACTATAACAAATTTCCTTTTGCCTTAAAATCTTGCAAGCTACTCAAGGATTTCAATCTATTCCATTTTGATTTTAGTACTTGTTGGTCATTCAATTTTAACATATATATTTCAATCAATGCAATCAATATTCCATCGGAAAGGATTATCAGGCTGAAATTAATAATCATACAGGGAAACGCTTTCTATATTTATTTATTATTTAGATTGTGAGAAGATATGGAAAATATTTTGCGATAGCTAACACCTTAAAGTTTAGCTATCTTACAGGATTCGAAGAGGGATAAAATTTTGGCAGAAAGGTCGTTCGAAATACTCTCTGCTGGTCTTAATGAAGATTTGAGGTTTACACTTTTCTTGTTTTTTATAAAAAATAACTCATTCTCTAAGTTACGTTTATCTTCTGTTATATATATAAAAATTGTTATTTTCTCAATTCGGATTATAAAAGATTTTCAAATAATTAATTTTTTAGATTTTCTATTGACGCGAGGCTGAGAAAAAGTAAGGGCTTTTGGAGAGAAGAAAGCCTAAAAGTACAAAATGCCAAAATGTTTTCAAACTTCGCGATGTAAACTGTATTTTCATTACTTTCACTCTACTACTTCACTTATTTTAAGGGGAATAACTATTTTTAAAGACAGAACGACAAAAATATATGCAACTACTCTTAAACTTATAGTATTCCTTTATGAATACTTAATAATTTGGAGTTACATGGGCTTCGAGCATACTTCAACAAAGAATGGTAGATTAGAGACAAATTGAAATAAATAGCCGCGTTAGAATACTTGAATTAGAAGCATGCATATCACTCAGATAAGCTGAAATCTTACGTCTAGTACCATCTGAAATATTGATTGATTTTCATGCGGCCAAGTAGATAACATCACCCTTTTGTGCGGTTTGCAAAAAAAATTTATAAAGAACATATTCTATAGCAGGTGTCCAAAGTTTTGAGTGCGTACTCTGTTTCGAGTCGTCTTTTCTCAAAATGTCCTTGTCATATCTTTTTTTTAGTAGTTGTCTCTGAAGTGAAAACCTGAAAACGTTTTGGCAGTATGCCCAGTCAACCAGTTGAATACAGCCCCGCGGGAACTCTTGAAGTTGGGTCGATGACGGCCTATATATGGGACGCTACTCGGAAATGAAAGTTACGTAAGTTTTAATTTTAAAGTGTGACCGTGACAAATCATCGAAAGAAGTCCACTCGCATCTTTTTTGTGACCGTAGTATAAATAAAAATATTACAATTATTAAAAGTTACATTTCGTCATTCACGTATACAACACAAGATGTAACATCCTGTAGGACTGAAAGTCTGTCGAGGAAGTGGAAATAAACAGTTGAGCTGAAGGACCGACGCAGAGTAAAATATAAAAGAATGGAGTTCAGATCTTACTGAGTAATGCCAAAAATGGAGTACTAATTCGTACATGCATCAAGCAAAATTGAAGAAAAAATCAGTAAATTATTAATATCTAATACACGCACATATAGGAAAATAAAATTAATGTGACAGGCATAAATAACTTGAATATTTTGCTTTTCTTGTGAACTTCAAAAAATTGTACAAAAGGTACGCATGAACTATTTAGATATATAAATTTTAAATGATTGAATGAATAGTTCAAATAATTGGCAGTCGTTGCCGATTTTTCTGTTCATATTTTTCTGAAAAAGACTAACTCCTAAAAATATAAAGAATAGTGCGTACATTTTTTAAATATGAATGAATCATAACTCTTTTAAAATTAAAGAAATATGCCAAATTTTCAATTTTTTTAACCTGAAGTTAGTTGGTGTCATTACAATGATAGGAGAAACATACAAATTTATTATTTGATTCGAGAGAGGATGAGTCGGACAATTTTGTCGCTGCGATGCTCCTCAGGGAGTAGAATGCAAATGTAAATTAGTGAAAGCATACCCGTGGAATTACAATATTGTGTACTGGAACATACATTTTCCTCCTGTTTCGAGAAACAGTCCAATTTAATGGACAAAAGAAATAGGACAGGCAAAACAAGCGCTTCATGTTTTCTAATGTATACCTTGACTTAATTGATGAGGGAATAAATTTGCAGCTGGAATTTCTCGTGGACAATGAAGCTTTTCCTCAACTACACGCGAGATTGACATTTTACAGGTAAAAACGAGAAAAATATTAAAACCATTCTGAAGAAATAAGAATTGCTAGAATTCAGCAATTTTAATCTCATTTCATGCAAGCTATATCGATTTATTCAACTGTAAACAGAGAATATAATTTGTTCACATTTCCACTGTATAAAACAACGATACCACGTTTCCGCTAGTGAAATTAGCTTTAATTTGAGTATTTTACTTTAATTAACTATTAAATAAGTACTAATTAGACATTTCCTGAACAATAAATGTGCTGAAATTATCATTCGCTTCCCACGAACTCGTATGCAAGAGTTTAAAGCCGTTTTGATGATGGAGAAGTTGCGGGAATCCAGCAAATTTGAACGTATTCCACATGAAACATAATTAATTTATAAATCTAATGAACGGTGAGTGAAATTGGGACTCGTCAAAATTTATGTAGTTCAAAATATTGATACGACCTGTTTGCTTTAAAATCAACTTTAATCGAATCTAGTTAACTATTTGAAAATACTTAATTTTCCTAAAGCAAAGCTCTCCTGATTAGCAAAATTTTCATCCCGTCTCTCTGTTTTCCATGGGGAAAGGAAAGCGGATGGACCTGGAAACACTGATAGCAAATCTCTAGTTCAATGGATACATATTCCGTAGTAAATGATACCACTTACAAACGAGCAGGAATGGCCAAACAACGAAGGAAAACACGGCACCGGAGAACGGAATAATTTCGAATCGCGAACAGCTGTTCCTCAGCCCGTGGATTCAAAATCTCCGACGCCGCGTCATCATTGTGCCTGTGTCAATACCTGGCTCTAAAAGGCCACATCATGTAGCGTGACCTGGTTTTGCGATATATTTTATGGAGTTTATGCAGCGTGTATTCCGGGGTGAGGATGTGTGAAGGCATACATAGAAACTAACAATGGTACGGGCCAAGGTTAGGCGCCCTAGAAACTCCGAAGGGAAACAAACTTTTACGGTTATATTTTCCAATGTCGAAATCTTCATCTGCTTGATGTGCAAGTTTGCGACGGATGTACAAGTTTATAACTCTCTAGAGATGCTGGACTTGAACTTCGGAAATCAACAGCGGAGAGGAAAATGAATATCAACGAGCGTTTGTACTGAAAACGACCGATTTGCAGAGGAAATGCGCAGCTATAATGTCTGCGTATATAAAGTGCAGGTATACTATCAATATATATATATTGGTGTACCATACTTCAGGCATGAATTACAAATCACAAAATGCTTTGCATTACGTAGCAACGCAATTTTCTGTCCAATAAGAAGGAAATAAATATACTTCATCAACATAAATGTTTTTATATTGATTAGAATGCAATCTTCTTCATCTGGCTGTAATGACAATTACTTATTTATTTTTGCTGTCAGTAAAACTAAAATTCATAGTTGTTAAAAACTCCTAAATAAGTTATTTATTGTGAAATTATGTTACTTATTCTAGTATAAAAATTTAAATCTTTATTTCTTGAACTTTTCTTAAAGTCCCCTAGCTCTCATTTATTTCAGCTCCAAATAAAACTATCATTTTAATATCTCCTTAAACATCCGGTCATTTAATTCTATAAATTATCAATTTATTAATCATAATTTATCTCATGTAAAATAAAATTTTAATTAACTTGAATTTTCGGTATGCCATAAAAAAACAATCTCCATACCAATATTAACTAAAAATAATAAGTTCCTTCATTACAGGAATCGTAATCCGAATCAAAGAAGTATCGGGAATCGTTTTAGAATGGGTTAAAATTTTGGCATCGTCCAATCACTAATGAATACGAAATTCAATGCAGCATGAATATTCAATGTATTGAGTCGATTCTCAAACAAAATACAGAAGTCTATTTGATTACAAGACCAACATGATCAGTAAGGCAGATAAAATCATTCAATTATCATTCAAAATCTAACGTTTCTTCTACTGAATTGGGCGAGTTTAATTCTGAGGGAAAGACAGTTGGATCCAATACCATCATTTATGGGAGCTGTAGATTAAAACAACTGGTAGGCTTCGTATATTTTGAGTCGACTGAAAATTAATGAATATCGAAGAGCCACAACAGTAGGCAGTACTTAGGCATCTCATTATCTTATCACACCAATTTGTTTCCTGATCAAGATGAAACTACCACATGTACATAAACTGTTGATTTCTTTAAATAACGAGGGCATAAGTGATGTTCAACTGCTACCTTATTTTCCTTCTGCAACGAAATTCTGGTTGCATAACTGTTATACTTAATGCGATCGTTAAATTAATCTTTAACTATTAGTCCGTGGGTTGCTTGGTTCAGCATGAAATAAACGATGCATATTATTGAGTTAATACAACTTCTTTTACTCTCGATGTACCGTTTAAAATTATATATCTTAATTACTCTTCAAGAATAATCCCATGGCACGTATTAAAGTACTCATCGAACGTTGTTTATCTAGAAGTAAACAAGTTTCCTTAGCAACGAGACGATTTCTAAACTTGATGTCGTTTACGATCGTTTATTTTGATCTTAATATAGCTAAAAAGTCACAAAATAACAATATTTTACCTCGTTTTGTAAGGATATTCATAGATAATTAAATTTAATAACCTTATCTTGGCTTATGCCAAACTAATAGGCGGGTTCTAATTGGAATTCGAGCACGTATCGAAGCTACGACCTATGAGAAGACCGGCGGAGTAAATATATCAATCAAATGAATTAAGCTGCTCTTGTGTCGAGAATCGCTTAACTTTATTTAGTATTTTTTAAACATCCTTTGCTTATTCGTCCCACCGTAGATTCTATGAAAGAAAAGACGTTTTTAGTTCCTCAACAACTCTATTTGGAAAGGCTAAATGAAATTGTAGGTCATTAAGAGGGACAAAGCCCCGTTTCTCCCACGACCCCTTTCTTGTACGTATATCAAGAAATTACTGGGCGCAGTATTGTTATTTTAGCTTTTGTCACAATGGAAACATTTGCAAATCCCTTTCTGTGCTGCCAAATCAAAGCTTTCGCGTTTTTGCAATAGTCTCGAACAGCAACATTGATTACAATTAAACGTCTCACAAAAGGCGGGCCAAAACTTATTAAAAAATATCCGTGCCTCTGACAGAATCGCGTAAGGAAAAATAATTCCACCTCTGTCACGTTTTCTTAAGAGCGGCGATTGTACCGTAATATCTCGCCCGCCTCGGCCAGAAGGGAAACAAACAACAAAGCAAATAGCTCCAGTTGTCTGGGGCTTGACAGGCATACATAACCGTAACGTCATTCCCAATTGCCGTCGCTCGTAATATCTCAACTGTTTCCAATTGTCTCCAGACCTGGACTTTAGTTTACCCTTTCTCCTTCCCCTGCGCGGGCAACTCCGCCAGTCGCAATACGCTTAGCATTTGTTTTCTCTTCTCCTCCGGACTCTTCGTTAAACTGCTGCCACTTCAACGCTTTGCATCTCCCTCGAGTACCTCTCATTTCCATGAAATACGCTTTAACAAACAACTCACATCCCTCCCACACGCACTCCGACACTTTTCTTCGCTTGACCCTTCCCAAACATGCAGACACATTCTAAGGGGAGTGTGGGAGGATGAACACTCCTACCCTCTTTTCGATCCAAACACCAACGTTGGATATACTCTTGCAAAGGCAAAGGGAGGTACTGTAAGCGGATTTTCGCTATTTTTCTGATCGATGGGTGAAAATTACAGAGAAACCCGGTTAAGATGCTGTTCAGCTTTGGAAGATTTGTACCGGGTTGTGTGATGCTGGTTGCCACAGTCATATTTGTGAAAACTTCTCAGCTTTTCGTACAAGGAGAGAGTCTTAGTTATTTAATTTTGTTGATTTTTAACTCTTCAATGAAAATATATTTACCTGATAGACAATTAGGGAAGAATAACAAATGCTTCAACAACAGTAGTGAGAGGGCACACAGAGCACAATCTCTCCAAGGCTACGTTCAACAGTCTACAAAACTCTGCACTTCCTCTGTTCTATTCGATATGTTTACGACTTGAAATAGTGACGAAAGGAAACACAGCCTAGCGAATTCTTAATCTAACGTTAATAATGATTTGATCAATAAACTACTATTATGATGCCCTATCCACTCCAATTCTTTCGAAGCAATGAAATCATTACTATCCACGCATTAGAATATTACGTGAAGAGAATAAAATTCTCTGAAATTAATATTGGCTGTGATTTGGTAAAAGAGAGTATTATTAATGATTTCCAAGAGTAGCTAAACTGTTTCACTCAATTATAACCTTAGAAAAATTAAAAAATCTATTTATTTGACTTTTTGCGCATTCCAAAACTATATATTAACGTCTTATCCATAATACTTGCTTCATCTATAGCTCATGGTGAGAAGATTTAAGTTTGATATTTGGAAATTCCCCATTGACTATGAAAGGATAATGGTGTAGGATCTCCATTGAAAAACTAAGGATTGTTTTAATACGCGAAATATATATTTACCTGTTTCTTCAACCAGACCTATTACTGAATACAGACATAATAGCATTTGATTAACTACGCGCGCGCGGTTTTTGGAAAAATGACACATATCGTAATATGATTGGCAGGAATTTATATGAGTTAAAAAGGTGCCAGCATAAGCTAACTGATGAGTGGGGGTTAGTTATTTCCCATGTGTGGACGTAGCTTCTCATATCCAAAAAAGTGGTTTTGTTTATTCTTAAATAAATAAAGACAACGTTAGGTTAGATGTAACAAAGGAATCTACTGTCCCATTTTCTCCAAATGAAGACGCTTATTAATTTTATGAAAAAAGTGAAATGATCGTTTTGAATATAGAAAAGAGAGAGCTTCAAAATCTTCTCACGTCATCGAAATTATTTTAAATAATTAAATTCGATATTGATGTGATGAGAACTTACTTTTCTGATTTCGTTCAAGAGGAATTATTTGCGACGGAGAAATGATATCCTGAAAATATCCCGTCGAAAGAAATAAGAATGTAGAAGAATAAAGAAAACGGCAGGAAAATTAAATGAAACGACAAACGTGCCTCGGAATTAAGGAAAATGGAATAAAATGTATACAAAATAGCTAAAGAAGCCAGTGGCTAATATCTATCTGTGAAACCTAAAATTCAACATTAGAAAAGAATGTCGTGGAGAAAAGCATACGCATCTGGAAAATACATCTCGCTCGACATCCCTAAGCGATCCTTCAAAGTTCTAACGCGGAATTCTTGCGATCGATCAGAGAGCGTTCGATGTCCACAGCATCACAATCTATTACCGCGGGATGAATTATGTTCTGATCCTCACATATCGACCACAGGAGAGCCAGTTAATGCATCGTGAGAGCACGGCAAACGGTTGTGTTTGCCTAGAAACCCACACAGTACCATTCGACAGACGTTTGCATTCATCCGGACACTCCGATGCAACGTTTAGCGCTTCAACCGTATTAATCATATGGTTGAGAGAAGTTCCAATGTAGTCAGGAGCGAGCATTAATTTCGCGCCAGATTAATTTATCATCGAAGTCTTGTTATGCACATGTGAAAATTTTCTTTCCATGCTACGGATTACGTAGTTTCCATGTCGGTAAAAACAGAACACTATCAACGTAGAAAAGCGATTGTTACAAGTATGAATTAAAGAGCAAAGTATTGAAATACAATCCTGAAAAATAGATTAAATTCCATCTAGCATCCTTTGTGTTGGAATACGACCAAGAGTTTTAGAAGCTTTTTATGGAAATAAATGTATGTTGAGGAACATCGTAAGATTTCCTTGTCTTACGTCGATCAGTTTCGAAACGAATAGGCAGCTAGGTCAAGTGTCAAGAAGAATGGCTTAGAGTAAGAACCCAAAAGGTGGTCCTAAGTTACGATAGTCATAATGATCATAACGGAAATTTTGGAGAAAAGAATAAAGGCGCACAAGAGCTGGTAGCTGAAGAATTTAGGCACAGAATTCGGCGAAATGGAACGAGAAAATGTAAAGGTGAAAAGAAGAGCAGAAAAGACAAAGACTTTATGCTGAACAAGGATATGGTATTAAACTTGTTTAAACTAATATTAACCGTCGTACTTTCCCAAAAGCAATTCCAGAATTTACGAAATATAGTTAGGAGATTTCTGCTGAAAATAGGCTTTAAATTTCACTATCCTTACTTTATTTTCTCTCTTTTAAATGTTCACTATTAGATTACAGGAATATGTTATATCATCTTCGTGCGTACACGGGGCAGTAAGGATTAGTCTACAATTGAATGGGCTTTGAAAAATACTCTATTTTATCCGTACTTAAGAACTTGCCAACGTCCATATTATGGATTTTAATTAACGTGATGGGGATTAACGGCACAGAAAATCCTCTACCTAGACCCCAAAGCTTAAAAATTTTCATATAATCTTCTTTTATTTGTAGGGTAACACAACACATGCATCCTGTACCCTTAAATCTCATTCTGTTGTAATTTAGTGCTGCAGAATGCTTTCTGAGGCTGGAAACTATGCGTTAATCCATTTTATTGGTTTTCAGAAACTCTTTCCTCGTTTAATGAAAGCATTTGGATATTATCGAAGTAATTTCGAAGTATCCTGTTATGGGATTAAATGGATGGTTACGTCATTCCTTGAATTAGGAGGTGCTTATGTATTTTTCGGCAGCGAAAAAAGTATTTGAAGTAACAAAAATATTCTCTACTTCGCTAATGAATGTCCGAATACGACGGGGAATACATGCTCGTCAATTAATGAAAGAGGATAATAAACCATCGTCAATGTGGCTGAAAGCATTTCATCAAGAAAACAGAAAATTGAATTATTCTTAGTTAAGAGAGGCTTCCGCATTTATGGTGGTAGTATATATTTAATAATCTACTTTTTTCATGTACTACGTTCGAGGAGTAAATCCTTAGCGCTTCGCTTAAAATAAAGTTTGAAACTAATATTTAACGAAACGTTTAGCAGGTTTTAACACGTCAGAAGGAAATATAAAATATTTTGACATCTTCACAGAAATAGATGCTTTCTGTCATTAAATATTTTCTGAAAGATCAGAACGCTAATAAGGCTGATGTGGATGATGAAGCAAAGATTAATTTCGAATTTCTAAGATAGTGTTCATCTTGATTTTTCTGCAATAAATATTGAGTGATATGGACGGCAAAATTATGGCCCTCAAGTAATCCTCAAGATTTGATGGGTATGTCGTTCATGAAGTTTAAGTGACTAAAGCTACATGAATTAAAATGAGATAATGATAAAGCAACTGAGACATGTGTCATAATGTATAGTTAAATTCACCCTGGTCACTTCCTGTTGAATGCAATGGAAATAGGTTATTATTTCACAGAAAACGGTTTTTATTTTCCACTTAGCTTGGCGGAACGATAGATCATCGTACGTGCTATTTTCAGAGACATTTCAATTGACGGACATTCGTAATATACAGACGCGGCGCTTTACCGAGTTATAGATTCCTCGACATTCTGTTAGGGACTTTTTGAGAGTACGCTGCTAACGAGACTTCTGTGACAATTATTTTTGACGAAACATATTTAGTTCTCTGTTTCGGTGCAATCAGAAGCCCGAAATCTGATTGGGTCATCACTATATCCCAATTAGATACCGAAAAGCTTTAGATAGGAGTTGAGGCGACATGGAGGAGGAATGGGGTAGTTTGCAATTGCTTTCCTAAATATTAATGGTGGCTAATTATTTAAAAAATTGTTTAGGAACCTCACTTGATATATATTTTAAATTTTTACGGATTATACCTAAGTATTAGTTATCAAAAAGAGGTTAAATGATCTTGAATTACATATTCATTCGAATATTATTTAGCAGAATAATCGAAAAATCAACACGATTACCTAAAAATGTAACGAATCCGGTTGTTGATCAAGTGAGGGATTGGTCAAGTGAGGTATCAGTCAAGTGAGGTACTGGTCAAGTGACGTGTTGGTCAAGTCATGTGTAAGGCAACCGAGTGCTGATGATTCCAGGTTGTGTCGACCCATGTTGAACAATACTGCGCTTTCGCCTGCGATGATAGGTTGTTTCCCTTGGTGGTCCATATGAACGAAATGACCTCAGCCTTCGAAGTACTTTTAACAACTTTTCTGATGTAAGGGAATAAGTAATTCAAGCATTTGAGACCTAAACTTCCTTCCGAGAGACTCAATAATATCCATTTTCAATACTTCTTTGTCTTCTTCCTGTTCTCATCCACCTATCATATGTATTCTCGGAAAAGGAGCACAGAAAGCGTGAATCGTTTAGTGAGGATACCAAGCGGAAGACAGGGATTCCAGATTCCTCACGGCGGACATAAAGGAGAAAGGGGAGAAAAACGCAAGAGAAAGGAAACTGTTCTTCAGGTACGAATTCCTCAAGGAGCGGCGAAAGAGGCAGAGTACAAAAGAGGCAACAGGAAGCAGGAAATGAGATATAGCGAACCTCGGAGGACCTCAAATTCACGTCTCCAAAGCTCTTCACTCGACTCCAGCAGGCCATTCTCTCTTCCTACGTGCATTAACCCTCTTTCTCAGGGGCATCCTTTCCTGACCTCTACTCACCAACCTCCATTATTCATGTCCTTTTTAAGTTTCGTCTTAGGAAAAAATGTCGTTATGCCTGCTTTTAGTCTTTCCGGTTGCTTGCCCACGTATCACGTCTCGAAAAGAATGTTGCAGCTACAGAGGAAATAAAAATTACGGGATGTGCCGTTTAGAAGGTAAGCTCCTTGCTCCAGAGAGGAATCATTGAGTTCCTAGGTATTACTATTCCTTTCAGACCCCGTACTTGCACAGTATTCGATAAATATTATTACTGATTATTATATTTCAAATTTTAACACCTGTTAATGCCTGTCCTTCCTTTACGTAAATTCCGTTCGAATGCTGCAAGAAGGAAGTTACTCATCTATATTAATGAATCATGAGATGAAATGAGTTGGTTTCATGAAATTATAAATGGCATTTTACACATATATTTTTACTGCTGTTGTTTATTTTTTGGAGATTTAATGACCACATATTTCACGTGTTTCTTTATGGCCACTATGAAAATATGCAGTAAAATTTTTAGAAATCTTTGGTGATTGTTTATATAAAGGGTCCAATATCTTGGATATCAAACCTGGAAGGTGCTTTTTCTTGTTCAGAATCCAAACGTGCAGTGTTAGTTCCTGTTTACAGAACTTTGAAAATGAGCGGAATTTTCCCCTCTTAGCATGAAAAATCACAATTAATAAGTGATACCTCTATTGCTCACTATTATTACTATGAAGGTGCACGGAACTCACGGAGCTCCTATGCTCCACGGTGTAGCGTTTGGAAACACTATTATGGAGGATTTAGTGTTTCAGCAGCGTGTAAATAAGCTCAGCAAACATTTCTACGTTCCCTTGATGTCATTAGGTTCGTCTGCGTAGTCTGATAAGCACAACTAACCACATTATTGTACTTCTAAAAATTTTCTCTCTACCAATACATTATTTAGGTTTTTATTAATACCATTGGTGATAGAAGAAGAATTTTCAGTGTCATCATCGCCTCAATAAAGACATACCGATAAAACATAATTCGGTATACTTAATAATATACTCCGAATTTTAGCGTTAGCTATTTAAAAATTATTTTTGTGACCATACAAATATTCCAATCTCACCGAGTGTGGATACCATATTTTATTCTCTGCAGAATCAATTATTTTAGAAATTTGTTTCTGTTAACGTTCCTGGGATTGAATTTTATTCGGTTGGAGGGAAAATTTCATAACTCTGACACGAGGAGCCCGAGGTTTCGTTCATTTTTAATTGAATACTCAAAAGAGTGTTTACCAGTAGCCAATTAATTTATCAGGAATATTGTGAAGGCAGATTCAAAATACGATTGAAGGGTGTGGAAATGAGAGTGAGAGGACCCAAAATAACGGACTACAAAACAGTAGCACACGCAAAGTTACGTTATGTCACTTCGAAAGGAAAGTATTTTGGTTCAAAATAACAAGGGGACCTTATGGTAGTAATTTCAACAACTATGATGAAACCTATTTACTTTGAATCTAGATACATGAACACGTGTTGAGTTTCGGTTTCACGAGTCTGAGCTCGATCGAAAAGCGGGAGGAAGATTTTACGTTTATCTATCATTGGTACTAATTTTTCGCTTGCGAATGTCGTTACGATGTATTATTAGAGTACTTGGTCTTTTTATTCACAGTTAGAGAACAACTACCTGTGTTGCGAATGCTAGAATTTTCGTATAAATTTATGGCTTCAAAATATTATTTTTAGATGAAATAACTCATATCATAGGAAACCGCAAAATTCTCAAGAATAAGGATTAAAAATAACTTAATACAGAGAATATAGAGTATAAAAAACTTCTAGGTAAATAATTTGAAATTCTTATTCTAGAATATCATAACAATTGTTAGTTTGAACTAATGTCCATAAAATTGCATTTAAAATATCAGAATCTACCATGATGATTAAATTCTGATAGAAGAAATAATTAAACGTCTTTATCAAAGGCATAATTGAAATTTATCAGTCTCATCTTAAATCCAACTCTTGAATATACTATATACTTGATTATATTCTTAATCCAAAATATCGCGGGTATTGATGCTAATTTAGCTAAATCGTCGCTAGAAGTAGCGACTTCATCCTTCTTTTAGCGATATTTTTTCTATTTCAGCCACATATCTTACTCTATGGAACATATTCTGTTACGTAACCTCTCCTATATGTTCTCTTAATATAACATGTGTAGCTTATTTTAACATTGAAATTACGTTACAAACAAGTTGATAAAAGATTTAATATTCATGTTAAACTTTAATTAAATTAATTAAATTTACTGGCAGAATTTCTGAAATAATATTCTAACTATAGATATGAATTTAAACCATTGTATTTGAAATATTTTTGGGATATTCCTCCTGAGTTTTGTGACTTCTTCCCCATGTATTTTCAAAAATAAATTGTCATCCCTGTTCATGGAGTGGCTTTAATAAAGAGCGTGATAGCTTAGACGGTTAGTCCACAAATCGGTGTGGCTTCAGCAAAAAAGCCCCCATTTACATAAACGGCCGGTCACGTCGATGTAACATCACCTCTCTTCACACCCCTAACCTTTACCATTCTGAAATCTCACCTTTCCGCCCGCCCATCTCCGCTCTCACGTAACATCGATCTCAAGGTCCCCGGAAACGAAAGGTGTTCCACGCCCTGCCTCCCTTGCCCTTCAACCTTGGGTGGCCATCAAGCTTCCGCTTTCCCCAACCCAACCTCATCCATTTAAGCCCCCCTTAACAACGAGGCCACGACACCTGTTTGTCATGTGGGATTGAGGTCTGACCGGCGCGGGTGGAGTCGTATATCTACGTACCCTTCGCGGGGCCATTCTCCCAGACTGGCGCTACAAAGGGACACCACGAGCCTCAATGGAGACGGGGTCGTCCACCCTAATTTACACCTCAAAGGACGGCCTCTAATTTCGCATGTCCCACTTCTCTTGAAGCAAGATTTGCGGAGGCTTAGGTAAGCGGACGTCGTGAAGGAGATTGCGCGTAACTGACACGCTGACCTACAGCTTTGGAACGGAAGGTGCTTTGGTTGCGATACCACGGCTCGGAAAATGTGCTCGGGCCGAGGATTAGCCTTTGAAGAGGTGAGATTGCGCCCGGTAACGGTGGAGATGTTGGCCACGGATAATCGGATCAATGGACGTGCGGAATTGACAATGAGGATCTTCAGAGTTTCGCCTTACTGTGGGTGCGCGGTTTCATTGTCGTACCCTTCCGTGGTTGCTGTCAGTGAAGCTGGGAGAGAGCGCACTTATAATTCACGTCCATTCATGCAATTCATTCTTGTTTTCCACCTGCCTTACCTTATAAGTTATTTTATAAGCTTTGGCAAGTACAGTATTAAAACCAACAAAAATTATGCTGCCGGAAAATTTTGTGAAAACAAAACAAATAGGCAACCGTTAATATGTAGAACTTATATAGAAATAATTATTATATGACCATTTATTAATATAAACTCATGAACAGCAAAAGGCCCTTAATATAGTTCGAAAAACACTAAAGTGTGTAATAATATACTGAGGAATGTATTATATGTTAATAGTAAAGTTAAAATTTTAAAAATATATAAAAAGAGACAAATATTATCAAGAAAAGAATTTTAAAAATATACAGCTGCATTACTAATTATCAATTAAGATAAAAAATAATTCAATCTTGAATGTTAATATAAAAGAGGATCTGAAGAAGAAGAAAGATACACTGGATATACTTTAGATATTAAAGGAATGCTTGTTAAATGAATTGAGTGACCTGCCTTTTTTCCTTTAATACAAAGAAAAACGGACTAGGTCATCAGCCTTTAGGTCAAATAAAAATCTGTGAATTTCTTTACTTAGACTACACACTAACAACGTCAGATTATTATAAATAAACATTAAAACTGAATATGGTACCCAAACGTCATATTCATTTTCTCGAAACATTTCAACATCAGAATTTTCAGTTTCTCTACGCAAAGAAAAAGATCCACAGAATTCGTCAGCACTGTTTCACTTTAATAATCAATAAACAGCGCGAACAAACTCGTAGGAATCCATTCATATGAAAAGAAAAATACATGCTTGTAGTACCTCGGGTCCTGTCATTTTCCTCACAAGAGATTTTTGCGAGGTGAAAAAATAGAAAGCGAGACGGGAGACGAGATACAGTAGTAGGATCCACTCAACTAGTAAACGAGATGTCCAACGCGTGGTACTATGATGAGAAAAGATTGCGAGAATTAACGCCCTCTGCGAAACATGGGAGGCAAAAGTAAAAAACGGTGCTGTATCATCACGGGTCTCGTGTAGAGAAAGCCGTGTAGTTGAATTGTCGAGCTTTTATAACTTACAGGGGCGAGCTTTTGACGGCCTATCTTGAAGGAAGATTAATGTGTGGCGCTGGGACAGATAACACCGTGATAACAGCTAGTGCAAAAAAAGATGATTAAGTTCTAATAGCGAGGTAATGGATCCGTCCGAACCTTCGATGCAGGTTCTAGACATAAAGTACGATAGGAGAAATTAACAGTGGATGTCGTGAAAGCTTCGGATGAGAAAGCATGTGAAAGGCTAACAGTTCGATATTAGATTGCCAAAAAGGTAGAAAAACTGCTTCATTGTGTCCGTGGCACTGAGCCGAAATTTGTCGCCTGCCGGTAAATTCACCACTTTCGTAAATTAGCTAGTATATCCAAACGTTTCACTCAGATCTTCAAAAAATACTGCAGCATAAGAAATTTGATGGCTTGGTTTGCTGTGAAAAACTGTTTTTCTCACTTCATTTAAAGTTTTGGCCAATATTTCGTTAGATATACGAAGAAAAAACTGTGGATTACGAAATCTGCCTCTGAAAGCAAAGGAAAAGAACCACTTTATAATACTGCATCGTCATTTTTTTCATCATGTCCATTCAACTGCTTCTACATCGTATCGAATTTGAATATTTTGTCGGAAAATAGAAAATCATCCTTTTCAGTGAAATCGTCGTTTGAAACCGGTAGCTTTTTTACTCGTAAAGATTTAGACAAATCATTTCATCAAATCATAAATAAGTGACAAATCTTAAGTGCTGGGCTACCCAAAGTTTCAAGTCTCACATATAAAAGTACCATCTTGGTCATCTTGACTTGCGCTTTTTTCAATTCAAACCCATTTTATGAAGTTAACGAGGTTGTTTAAATTCCCGCAGAAGATATATTTGCTCTGAGTGTGACGCAATTTGTTTTTGTGATAGAGAAAATGATACTGAATGAAAACAATGTGTACTTCTTTACGAGAAAAACATCCCGTGTTAAGATTGTTTCATTTTAGAATAAGTAGCAGTAACTTAACAAGTGCTTAAACAGCTGATTTAGTTTTTGCACAAATTTGCCGTCACCAATAGTCGAACATGGAAAAACTGAGTTTGATTCCCGGCGGGAGGTAACATTCACCAAAGTAAAACGTTCTGGAAACTTGGCCATCTGTGAGCCGATTTTTGCAATCAGAATGGTAATCAACCTGCACATGCAGAAGCAAAAATCGCTTTACTTTAGCTAATATAGTACATGATCTTAGGACCACTTCTACCACCAAGAAATACCTCATACCCTTCTCAACTAGAAGATAAAGTTACGTCTGAGCTCTCTATGTTAATTTAAATACATTTACATGCGCGGAGGCTTGATTAAGATGTGCAAAGTATATTAGTAATCGTTAATTTAGACGAAAAGATAGCCGGTAATATTTTCACGAGGAGAGTATTTTTCCAATCAATCTGGCATTCTTCGACCTCACTATCGAGGCATTTGGAAATATCTCTTGCCAGCTGGATTGCTTCCAAGAAAATCCTTACTTCCTTAAACCCTACTCCGAACGCCTCTAGAACAAGCAGGCAGGCGTCTTC
Source organism: Pachydiplax longipennis (assembly GCA_036926295.1). NCBI lineage: Eukaryota > Metazoa > Arthropoda > Insecta > Odonata > Libellulidae > Pachydiplax > Pachydiplax longipennis. Next base: position 21,499,639 of record JAVFKF010000026.1, on the reverse strand, counting down.
GACACTTCGCAGCTCAACGTTTCGTGGAAAAGTTCCAGATATCAAACGATCATTATGTTGAGATTTTTCTGCACTTATTTTTATATGAATGATGTTATTTATCGCAAGGAAGTTCGCAAGAACGTAAAAGAACTCAGTTTTGAACGTCTGAGTATGATAATATTTTTATATCGATTGTTTAACTTTTATTATCGAATGAGGCGAAGAAATAATAGAGAAAGTTTCTCCTCAAGTTCAAAGTATAGTATATAATCAAGATCAGAAACTCTGATTAAACACATATCGAATATTTGAATATATTACGCATAATAGGAAAGGAATAATTTATCATTATATCATAATATAAATATATATTATAATATAAATATATATTATAATATAAATATATATTATAATTATGCATTATAATATAACATGTATAAATAAATTTGGTTCACAGTGAAGCTTCAATTAATTATGTATTATACGATTTAATGAGGGGCTCCCGGATTGCCACGTTGTGGAACAATAAAAATAACAACAATAGAAACACAACTTTTTGATAGTATTCAAAGTGAATAAGAAAAACATTCTTCTTAGACATGTGAATAACTCTGCCGATGAAAATGGATAGTAAAATTCAGAAGTTCGCTTTACGTAAAGAATAGGAAGTTCTTCCGGTTCGTTTGATCATTAAAATCCTTCATGGATTTTAGATTCTGTAGACAGTTATAATGGGTTTGGATATTGCGGGATAATTAAGGATAAGATAGCATCCCTGATGAGGTAACCAATTATTAATTATCGCAAGGCCTTAAATGTCAAAGTATTACAGCAAGAAGCGCAGAAATTCTTATCGAAACTGTTAATAATCGAAGCATTTTCCAAACGAAATGAATAGAATATGTACATATCATCTAGGGGAGTCACACAGAATGAAAAATCCACTTTTTTGAGCAGATACCGGAAAGTATTCCATTTCTATATCGACAGCTTCCTCAAACTGTAACAAATAATTCAGACTAATGATTTACGATAACGCTTTAGATTACGCATTAAAGTTTGTAACTGTGTGAAATCTATTCCTGAAGGGACAGTCACGTTTTTGGACCTAGAAGTCGTGTCTTGGGCCCAACCCACTTGGACCTCGCATTTTGAAGGACTTCGGTAACCACTAGAAGGAAAGCCATTAACCCTTTCAGACCTGAATCAGAGAAGACCTTTCAGAATATGATGTTATTACTTCTTCCATGTTACTGTTACATCTCTCTATTAAGTTTAAATCGAAGAGAAAACTAATGCATGGAAAAGAGGTCGATGCAATTATGTTTGCTCTCATTAAAAATATAAAAAGTTAGTCACTATTTTCGGTTGAGACTAAAATATCGCTAAGTGAATATTGATATTCCATAAGAGTGATGAGTTTACAAAGAAAATGTCTTTATAAAGTAAATAAGACGTCACGATCTGCACGACCTCTAGGCAATATTCTCCCTTTGGATTGCTGTTGAAGGACTATCGCTGTGAAGGTTCTCGTATGGCCACACATCAGGATGTGGTAGACTGAATGAGAGGTTCCCAACCTAGAGTCCTTCGCCCCTCTTATCCTATGGTTAGCCGTGGAAAGAGAATCCAAATTTCTCATTTCGGTAGCCGAAGAGCCATTCCTTGTGAGTATTAATTGCTTATTGCCATGTCCCAACCCAGCTGTGACAGGAACTATACTATTTGTAGGGTTAAATCCTTCCATCGACGAGAGAGAAGGAATTTTTATCGAATGTCTTCTTAAGGAAATGCTCCTCTAAGCAAGAAATGCCTTCAGCGTATTTTTCTACCTTTCCCCGGCTTGATTCTATCTCACAAAATCCAATTAAATCGACTCTCGAGGAAAAGGATTTTTCCTCACGAAAATCCTCCGAACATTAGATCTTTCAATTTTGATTTCTGCAGGAAAAGCTCTGATTACCTTAGGATATCTCTTTTGAAACTAATCCAGTACATTTTATCCGGGTTAATAATTTTACCTACTCGTTGGAGGAAAATATGATATTAACGATCCACTCAAAATTCTCTCTTTTGCTATTTTTTCGAAATATAAGCGCACGAATTTTCCACGAATTGAGCACGAGAATGCTCAAATTTGTAAATTACAAATTAATAGGTATCTCAATATTTACCTCAATTATTAGTTTATAAGTCACAAGGAAAAATAGACTCGAAATGTACGCCATCACGTGCAAAATCACCTAGACCCTTTTCCTTGTATTTAATAAGTGTTATTTAACCTGTAACTTTATTACAGGATGAAGAAAAATATACCTTTCATTATCCTTGACTCAGTGCTACCCGTGACTCAGACAATTCAAAAGCTGCAGAGGTATGAGTGTTGCTGAATAATTGAATTCAGCTGGTATCTCCCAATTGAATGCGATGAAAGTTGGGAAAGGGACGAAAGTAAGGAAAAATCACCTCACTCCTCATCTCGCCTCATTCCTTCTTCAAAGCGTATGGGGAGGTTTGTACCGTCTCCGGTATGAATATTTCTTATAGACAGTTACATCAAAATAGAATTAAATCTTAAGAAAGGAACATCACACAGGTTGCTCTCAAGTTCTCGCACTCATAAATTTCAAGTTTCTGTAACACTAAATAATTCTTAATTAAATGACTATGCTAAAATACCATATGGTGTTAGCTGAAACTATACCTTAAATGAATTACCGAAGTAATCCGGATTTTCTAGGCGTCCTTTCAAAGCACCCAGTCCAACGGGAAAGTTCACACTTTGGAGCGCCAGTTGCCTAAAGTTACCCATTCTCAATGATAATCTCCAACGTGTAGTTCATTTCGCCGAAATCTCTCTCTGAATCGCATGTGACTGAACAGTGCGGTATTTAGGGTCCCTGACAAAGACAGAGTCGAGAGTTGTTGAAATTTGTAGAGCGATGAAAATAATAACCCCGTAGGGCAGCTATACGTACTATGGCAACCAAAGTATTCTCGAGGTAAATTTACTGTGACGGGGCAGAAGAAGATAAAAATTCCTATAGAACTTGAAACTGAGACAAGTCTTTGCTTGCGTGGATGCATGTTTTTTTAAACGTACGCTTTCAATTCTTCAATTCTTAGAATATCAAATTGAGCGTCCGCAATATGTTGTTTATTTACTCTCATCAAGTTAAATCGATATTTTGCTTAGGTCTTATTTCCGTAGGTCTTATAGAGATAGCGTAGAATTTATCATTGGGAAAGTATCAATCTATCAAATTTTTCGTTACTTTTTACTCAAAAACTTAATTTTTAATCAAAAAAAATCTTCTTTATCTATATCATAGCTATTTTAAATGAATGAATATTTCATTAATCTACTTTTTCAAGTAGAATACTAGCAATGATCATAAGAAAAGGTTATTTAAATAGTCATTTTTGTACCTATTTAATCATAAATATAATACTCGAATATTTAAACAAATTTAATGCTACTTAATTATTTCAGTGAGCGTCTGCTAGTCACCTTATGTTTGAAATCTGATTCCGTTTCTAAATTTACTAAAAAATTAATTTTATGTTTGAGTCAATGGTTTGGAAATTCCCCTGAAAATTTACATAAAAACCAAACGAGCGAATTTTCGGATATTTCGACGAAACATTTTATGAGCTCGGAAGAAAAAGAACATTCCGTATGGGAAGGATTTTGGTGGAGAGCATCTAAAACTTCCAAACCGATTGCACATTTGCAAATCAAAAAATCGTTTATTTTTATCATGAGACCTCAGGCATCGCAACTCCCTGAGCGTTTTTTCGTGAATTAACTCATCACATTAACTATTCTGATTAACTGAAATAGACACGGTAGATAATGAAGCAATGTCATTAGCCTAATTAAAATTTTGACCATCAATTACACTTATTCCTTGCGGGCTTCAATTCACATGTATTTGGAAACGGGGATTTGAATTTTTACTTTCTCAAATAATTTTAGCATCCAACGTTGTTATTTTCCATAACTATCGCATTTTCATCCATTTCCATAATCAGTATTGGATATTTGAATAGATCTTGGATTAATTCACTCATTCAAGGATGGCTAAATCCCACGGTTTAATTTCTGGGCCCTAATGCATGTAACTAATCTAGATGTCTCATTGGAACAATTAATTCAGCTCAAAATGCATTTGAGAGTAATTCCTTGCTAGTCTAGCTAATTGATCGTGCACTCTTTTGATTACAAATGACAATGAAGGGGATCTTTCTCCTCAGAAGCATTATGCAACGTAAAACAACATGTCACAGGGAAATTACTTAGGGTAATGCATTTAACGGATTAAATGTCATTTTAGATGTGATAATAAATGTCAGAAGTTATTAGAATATACAGCTATTGGCTGAGTACTGAATAGTTAGAATATCAGTAAAAAACCAAATTCTGCTTAGTTAACATTTTACGATGAAGAATAAAACATATTATCAATTATATCGTATGCTTTCAAATACGTTGGTAATTGGTTATATTTTGAGATTCGACATAAAATTGAGGAATTTCTAGTTCTTTCTTTATATCATTATTCAAAGTTATCATTTCTAGTATTTATTTTTATTATATACAAAAAATATAGAAATTCAAAAGCATTTCAGCCATCAAAGAATAACTTGGAAGCTTATTAATGTACAATCTCTTCGAAGTGTCTGATAGATAATTAAAGTAAAAGGAATGAAGGTTAGAATCGAGTATATTATTTGTGATTTTGATTGATTATTATCAATACATAACATTGACACCGCAGAATTATATAATTTAAAATAATTCTGATTTCTCATTATTTGAGAATTTGTTATGGAATATCATTTAATGGCTCCATTCGAGGTAATTATATGAATGGAAGAAGATTTGTATTAAAACATTCACACGTACTTACACATGCGACTACAGCACTCCACACCTATAATTTGCTTCTCTTTTGATCTAATTAGTTTCCTATTTCATTCTAATCACGGATTGTAAGTAGATCAAGAGAAAATCATGAATGTGTCTTCCACCCAGTTAATAGTGTTACATTTACATCGCTTAAATCACGCGTTATATTCTTATCGGTAGAGGATTCGGGAAAATTACTTTCTTTTCTTCTTTCAGTTTTTTGCTAGAAAGGTAAGAAATTAATATAAAATAAATGGGTTTGGGTAAGAATACAATATAGTTAGAGCATTACGAGAAATTAGTTTCTCTCAAATCTGTATTTCCATACGTATTATACTACGCATTTTCTTTCTAAAATTTAATTAATTAGTATTTTATTAAATTCACATTTTTACACCGAACAAAAGTCGAATCCCAATCCCGGAATTACCACTAGCAATATCATTTAGATCCATGGAGTCAATTGAATAGAGTAAAAAGAGCAGTAGGTATGTTAAGTGTGGAAACAAAGAAGTGAGAGAGATTGATTTCCCATGGAACATTAAGGAGCTTTAATGAGCGTCTCTGAGTTAACAGATAAGTCGCTTTAATCTAATCATCTCTGACTGGTCTTTAATATATGTTTGTTATCCTGCTCCTCTTCCTTAGCCGTGATGTAACTTTCAAAAGGTATAGTAGCCATTGGTAAAGTAGTTTTCACTTACAGGCTGAGTATTCCAAGTTAGAACTTCCGAAATCAAAAACTTTTCGAGGTCTATAATATAGGATATGATATGTGTGAATTTGTTGCAGAACAAAATATAATGATAGTTCAGAGAAAAATTAAAACTGAAACAAAAAACCTTGGTAAGGAGGTGAATGACGCAACAAAAAATATCAATGAAGGTCCTCCACTACGGCGTCTTCTGATAAACCCAAGCTTATACATCAATCTCACATGACATTCTTTCTCAAGATAATAGATAAATATACGTTTTATTAGTTATTCATAGAATTTTATTCATGATTTTATTTTAAACAAAAGTCAATTTTTATGTCTGAATTTTTCCATATCCTTTTCGAACCCTTAGAATCATTTGTATGAAAATTTGTATGAAAATTTGTATGAAAATTTGTATGAAAATTTGTATGAAAAAACGAAAAGAATCCTAATATTTCGACTTGGCCCCAATCATTTCGAGTTGAGTACACTCAAGCCGTATTAGGCAAGTATCCGTTTGAAGAAGTTTGCGAAAATTTAGATTGCGAGAGGAGGTAACCTGCGAGTAATGCCTTTGATAAGGTATTCACTAACCGCTGATTTCGATTCAAGATAAGCTCCCTCAAGTTTCCGGTATTTTCTGAGGCCGACCGCCCAAATCGGAAATGATCTTGTGATTGACATATTTGGGGATTAGTCCGGTCAGTCTGCGAAGGGGTGTCTCCTATCAAAGAGGCCGGACACAAGAAACAGATCCGACACAACTCCAATTTCCTTTGATTGAAGTGAAGGGAATCGCACCGTTTTGGTATATGCTGGACGCTTCTTGGTCCTTTTACTTCCGTTCTTACCTTAAATTATTAATTTCTCAGATGCTTCAATTTGTACATCTCATTATCACTTTCCTATTCCATCAATACTTTTATTCACTTCATTAAAATTAATGCAAATGTACGAATTTATGACTATCATCCACGTATATTTATCTTATTTAAAGTTGTGCTTGTATGTAATTTTCCGGTTACGCTGCTGTTTATTTTTTCTTCATATGCTTCAAGTTTCAGTCGCCATATCAATGATATAAGTGATAAAAAAAGCTGGAAGGCTATAAGCCTGGTGGCAGTTATTTCTACCTACATGAAGCCATATCTAAAATAATAGAAGATATATATTTTAGTTTAGGATAGATAAATTATATTTTTTATCTATGTTTGTCACAGACTTAATCCTGTTCTTAATAATATCTATAATTATATCCAAAACTTTTCTTAAAATCAAAACAGGAGTTTTCCTGTAAGAAATTGAGTGTTATTGTTAATAACTCATTTATTATAATTTTTTATAAAAGTGATCGACTTTCGACTAGAAAGGATCGAAAAAGCAGCATGCCAGGTGCACTCTGAAATAATTTGTCGCAATTTATTGCTTTTAAACTTGTATATCATTGTTTTTCGAAAATTTGATGAAATATGGCCTGCCAATGTAAGGAAGTTGAAACAGTACAATATAAATTATTCATCATATTACACAGAATAAATAATAAATGCTATAGATAAAAAAGAAATAAATAAATGTAGATAGATAAAGATAGATGTAGAAGATATGCATGTCGTCTTGAATATTCTAAGAGAGGACAAACTATAAGAGAGAAAAAGGAACTCGGCGGTCAATGAACTAAGAGACAAAGGTTCTCCAAGCGCCGAACGCGGCGACCATCTTCATAGGGGGTCCAAGACCCCCTATGAAGATGGAAGCATTGTTTCCGAAATGTACATCGGGATTCTGAATAACTGGTGACCGCTAAACGATTATCCGTTTCCCGGGAATCGCCCTTAGACGGTCGCCGCGTTCGGCGCTTGGAGAACCTTTGTCTCTTAGGACAAACTATGTAGAAATATTATTTTAGTAGACCTCTGTATCAAATCCAAATTAAAAGAAAGGGAATTGCATCGAGAGCCGGAAGCCTTCATAAAACAACGAAATGGTAAATAAGCTAACGTAAATATTCGTTATCCATCGCTATTTTCTTTTTGTTATACCTTTTTTATGCTGCAATGTGATCCACGATGAAAATTTTCTTTCAAACGGTCATTGTGCATACTGCACTCTAGCTTTGTGAGTAAGCAAATTTCCCTGATTTTTTTCTAAAAATATGCTTTGAAATTCCTAGATTATAATGAATGGCTACATATTTACAAATGCTTGTTGATCATTGAATATAGATGAAGAGATTTTAAGCTTTCTGCGCGAATAATAAATTTTACTACATTCAAGCTGATGAAAGGGAATCGTTTACAAAACAGTCTGGCGTTTGAAGTTGTGCTCTGTACTCATACTAAGCTGCATATTCATAGAATAGATTTGAATATTCACGCTCTGGAACCTGTACTAGATCCCCCAAAGAAGATAAGTTTGCTCTATGAACTTTGTACCACCAAACTACGAAAATGAAAGCTGGAATCGAGTTTTACATACATTTAAGAACAATATACAGTAACACCAGGATAAAGATCTGATTTCAATATTGTAAGCGGTAAAAATTGTTTCTAAGCTATGATTCGTCCAATCGTAATATATAATGATGAATGACTGTTTTATTTACGTAAAGCAGTAAAAATGAGACCCTTACAGTATATATCCTCACCAAGAATGCAGAATTTCAAGAAGTGCAATTAAATACCTAACAAAAATTGGGTTAATAATTAGTCCTGATACAGCTACAATATCTGATCGCAGAGACGAGAGTGTAATTTAACGAGAAACAATCCGAATGGGAGTATGAAGCTGATTGATCAATTCTTTCGCTCTTCATACTGTGTCTATAATATCGCATCTATCCTAATATTTAAGATACTGAATATTTCCAACACTTTAAAATTCAGTATTTTTCTCATTGACGATTAGTATCCAACGTATCATTGGTAAAAGAAAAATGCAAAAGTAACTGTATACATGAAAGTGTTGCGCCGATTACTAAATGGTTACGGAATTCAAGGAGTAAAGAACGAATAAGTGTAGTGGTGAACTAAATGTGGTAGGGATGGGTTATTTTAACTTAATTCATCATTACTAAATTTATTATTATTATTACAAATAAATAAATAGCTTAGAGAGTAAAGGGAATGAAGAAATGTACATACAGATATGTCAGAAGCGAAATATATAAAAAAGGAAGGAATATAGTGAATAAACATGCGAATAGCGTGCTCGGGAATAGCGTCATTGATATGTATTCTTGGTTGATGGAGGCATTTTTATTCCACTTCTTATAGCATCCATTAGTCAATATTTCCATTACATTCTATTGTTCACTCACCATTCCTACGACTTTCGAGTTTGCCCTCGGCATTTACACCGGTAATGTAAGTGGTTTCCTTAGAGGTGATGGCTCTTTCGGAATGAATCCTCCGAGACAATGCATTATGAATGTATGGTTTATCTCGGTTCCATCATCTGAAGTCGAGAACTTTGAGAACTTTGCTCCACTTCCTGATTCGCCTTCCGGAGATGGCAAGTAAGAGGTGAGGAATTTGGCAGTGATGGGATGCGTTCAATTCCCTTAATTGATTCAGCTGAGCTTCCGTCGACCCAAGTCACTCCTCTGGAGATTTTTTCCTTCGACCGATAATTAGGTGGTCGCTTCCCCTCAATGGAACAATTACGGGATTTTGAAGGTCTTCCATATCGGATTCGAGTTGGAAAATGCATTAACTGATTATCCTGATAGTATGACCACGCGGGACATGGTATGTATATCAGCGTTTATGATTCATGTTTTAGTTGCTTGAAATATTGCTATTTTTCATTGTAGCAGCATCAAATTTAAATTCATCCTCTAAAAGAGCGTGACAGAGAGATTTTAATTTCCTGAATTCAGGAAAATATGCTGACATTTACCGTCGTTTTCAGAAACGGGTACTTGTGGGTCTGTGAAAAACAATTATGGTCGTTAATATCCGCTTATTTCACGAGTTGCTTCTAAAACTGCATCGACCTGTAAAGCATCAAATCTGCATATCTAATGACCTCGATTTTGGATTACCTTTCATGCTGCATGCTGCATCAACACCATGAATTAAAGTTCGTTTTATTTTGCAAAACCATTATCGATTTATACAGTCGTTGAATTCAAGTCGTTTTAGAGACAAGCCCAAGAGAAAGAACGGAGACGCAGATAATATAAATTTAATTCCATCAAACGAGGCAAACGATTGGCTATAGCGAATTGCAGTGTAGCTGTGGATTGGAAAATTCCGGGTCTTAAGCGGATGGCAGAGCGTTTAAGCTGTATTTATACCATTTGTTTCGTATGAGAAGGATCGGTACTGCGAGAAAACCGAGTTTTAAGCGAAATAGTATCTTAAAAGGGTTTTATTGCGGTCTTTAAGCAAAGTATTGATATATTTTTAGTGTTTTATATATACTTTATCTGTTAATTTCATACATATTTTAGATAAACTTGTACAAATATTTAGGTGTGAGTATCATTATTGTATTTATAAGTTATTTTTCGTTCTAAAACCATCGTTTCGTTTAAAAAACCATCAAACAAATTTCTGAGAATTCACCAAGATTTTAAATTCCTCCTCCGCAATGAGAACTCTGAAAAGACGTCTCGGACAATTTCAACTTCATACTCCGATCAGTCTCAGGAGAACCAGATTTATCTTACAATTTAAGTGACACGGGAATTCTTCTTCCCCTCGAACCGGCATAAATCATCTCGAGGGAGCAACTCTATTGAATTCTGTCTACTTTTCAACGTGGGAAGTAATTTGGAGTTGTATCGTTCATTAGCTATCTAAGGCCCCGGGATACATTCAGTCAAAGTCGATATCGGGTTCTCCAAATGAGGACCGATTCCCAACGCACAATGGTCCGGAATATTTTACATTCTGCTCCACCGGATTATTGAGTTCATTTATTCGAGATTACACCGAGAAAAGCACTCGATTACGCTCTGCACCGTTCATTCAAAAGGAAATCCCGTCCCTTTATTTTACTACAGGAAACCAATACTAACGATATAAAGTGGATTTTCAAAGAAAATGGAAGTATCGTTTAATAAAACTTACAAATAAATTTGTAAAATACTATGCAATAGTATTATGATGAACGTATTTGAGGTGTCTACATCGTAATGAGGCCGGAAATCGAAATGATAAAAGCTTATTGCGTTGAAATAATTTACGGAATTTTTCCCATGAGGTATCCTAAAACTTTCCGGCAGGGCTTAATAAAACTAGCAATGAAGAAACAACAATTGCTGCAATAGATGACACTTTCTATATTGTCACTTGATGAAGTTTCTAGCTAAGTATTCTTGGTCTCCTTTTTGAATATAGATTTGTTCAAAAACAATTAATAACGGTATGGAGAAAATATGACTGTAAGCGGGGTCCTTCCGTCATAATAAATGAGCAAAGTTTAAATTTAAAGAAGGTTTTGATTAGGTATCTGGAATAAATCCGTAGAATTAACTATTTAAATTTTAGTGAATGATTTAGTATGTTTGATCATGAATTCGTTAGAATAGTCAATTCACTACATTATTTAAATCAATTAGTTTAAGATGAACTATATGAAACCTTATCATTTCAAAATCCGAATTTAATATACTTATCATGGAATAAATTACAAGTTACCCAAAGGGAACAATATTTGAATTTTTTTGGAATTTTCTATCGCAGAGTCAAAAAGACTAATTTCTTTATGCCAACTGATTATTTAGCCCATTAAATCGAGAAATAAATGAATAAAACAAACGAAAGAAGAAAGTTGAGAACTTCTACATTAAGAGAAAGTTAAATACAAAGATGCAAAAATGGTGTAAAAACTTGTTCTGATTATAGTTATTTACGAAGTGGCTGCAATTCAAAACATTTTCTAAGAGACAACCGTATAAGTAAACTCAGTCGGTAAGACTCAAACCTAAATTGGATAACTCCAGAGTAGAGGGAAACAGATTTCTGTCAGTCGTCTTAAACACTAGGTCACGACTTTCGATTAAAAGAAGTCAATAAATTATGGATTTTTATATATCTATCAGCATTTATACGAATCAGAATTATTTTTATCATGGACGGAATTTATCGGCTAACTATCAATTATATCTCTTTTGGAGGGAATGATTGAACTACTGACAAGTTACAACAAGATACAAGCGCTCCCTGATTCAATTCAGCATTTAAAATGTATTACTTGAATCGAAGCTTTACGGGAGGATTATGAACGGACTATCTTTTTCAAGGAACCGCTTCCATTCTCCGTAAAGCTTCAAGTTGTCTTATACGACTTACTGGTGGGATTTAGCGTCCTTTTCTCTTCCATCGATTTGATGAAAATTGGTCTATCGGAAAAAGCCCATCCAATTCATATATTTGGCTCGTCCACTTCCTTTCGCTCCGGAAAAGCTTTAATTTCATTTCCTTTTTTTCCCTCAGCCCGATCCCTCATCTTATTAGAGCTTCCATCTCTCCGAAAAAAAGGTTGGACTCGTCTCGTTTAGAAGAAATTCTCCGCGATCCGGCGCATCGCATGCTTTCCCCTCCCTCTGCTTATATTCCTCCTTTCTCTTGAAGAAGACTCATTCTTCCAACACACGTACCTTTCACCCTTCGATCTATTACCTTGATAGCGGGCCCTTCATTCCTTTGTCCTTTCCAGTCTATCTCATCTTCCCACACCACCCCTCACATCTTACCATTCCCATACAATTGCCTCCTCCTTATCGTAGCAACTCTCTTCTTTGCACGTCTGGATTACACTACCGCTATCTGTATTCCTCATTCCGCTTTAATACACCCGATTTTCTTCCTTTAATTTTAGCTCTCCATTTTCCCTCGAATTTTCACGCTTTTAACTTTCCTTTTTGTCTATACCCTCCAAATCCTAATAAGTTTTTGACTTTTGCATAAATCTGTCTCAGATTTGTTCATGTTTTATACATAATTTACTAACGTTTACTACTTAACAGACAATGCCTACTAATCTTTAGGAAACACAGCAAAACCCGTCTATGACGCTCCCGCTGAAGAAGCGGATTTTTCTCATCTTTAGATGTATTTTAACCTAAGGTTCCCTTCATTCGATGGACAGAAATGTTTTTACATCATCTGCGTCGTCCTCTCACGCTTTGACTTATCTCCACAATGATATCCTGCAAATTTTTTCTTTAGAATGACTAATTTTTGAGAGTAAGATTAAGATATCGCGAAGAAGAATAATCTCCAATCGCGGACTCTTGAGAAAGAGTGAAATCTTCCTTATCTCTATTGTTACATGATCAGAGCAGACCGTTAGATTAAAAATTCGCTTGGCGGTGTTTCCTTACAATTTCAAGTTTTAAGGCACACCAAATAAACCAGAAAGGAAGTACAGTATTTTCTAGGAGCCATCCATAATGCAGTAATATCCCGCTAATTGTGGTGAAAAAGTGATAAAACCGTGATAGTTAATATTTCCGCGATAGTACCACAACCATCAAAAAAGTTAAGTTTTAAAAATGAGAGGAGCTAAAGTTTAGTTAAACTAAACTAAAGGCAAAAAGATATTGCATAATTTATGCTCAAATGATCTAACTGTTAAGGAAGATTTCAATTCAAGTGCTGAAATTGCTGAAAAAAAGACTTCCAGAATTGAAAGATTTTCCAATTTCATGGCAGTGACGACTATGCTCTTCAAAATAGCACTTGTATTCTTTAATCAGAACTGTGAGAATCTCAAGATTTTCCCCACATTGCTTTCTCTCTTACCATTCTATCTTGTTCCCCACTTTCTTCCTCACATCCTCACTTCTTTTTTATTCATCCTTTTCTCCTTTCAATCTTTCGCTTTCCTCTATCGTTCTTCTCTCTCCGTCTTCCTCAATCTTCAGCTTTCTTTCCTCAAAAATCCCCTTTATATATCTTTCTTCCTCCTCCCACTCTTCCCGATCATATCACGTAGACCCGGAGAGAGAACCCAGTTCCAATTCATCACGAAAGATTTTTGGCGGAGGGATTTATTGGATCTGCCTCGGCCATTGGTTGCCATTATAGACGAAGGAAATATTTATTTTCTGGTATTCGAAATCGGTCGAACGGTCCGTCAAGGTCATCGTTATACCCTGCTTGTTCAGAACTAATTTCATTTTTAGAGAGTGAAGATTGGATGGAAGGATGGATTTCGTAGATAATGATCGTTAACCTCTTTAAAGGTTTGTTTTTCGAGATACGCTTTCAGAAATTGATTTCATATCCCATATGCCGAGATCGCAGACTTATTTTGTGAAAACAGTTTGAGATTGACGTACTCATTTTGTTGATGAGATTAAAAAAGGACCAGTATTCCATTAAATCGAGTAGTAAGGATGTCCTTACGTAAGTATGTATGTCCTTACATTAGAATCATTTGAAAAATAACATTGGAAAAAAGTTATTACTATAAATTACACCATAAATGCAAAAAATATGCATAAAACCACACAAATACTTCAAAAATTTAGGAACGTAGATGAAATAGGAAATTAAATTATTTAAGATATTAGTGAAAAAACTGTATGAGAATAATTTTAGGTCTTCTCAGACATATTGTGGCATGCGTTACAGAAAGGATTTTCGGGAAACAGAAAGGCGATAACGAGGTCTAAGAATCAGGCTCACATTGCGACTGAGACGAGAAAGAACGTGGTCAAAGAAATGCGAAGGGATATCATTGGATGAGCAATAGGAAACTCTTTGAATATCACCTTAGATCAAATGGCCAAAGAATACGAGGTCTGTTCAAAAAGTTCCCGAACTTTTTTTATAGTGTGCCTACAGTTGGTTATTTTTTAATCTGCTTGTAGGCGTTATATCCGCGAAAGCTTCCCAAATAACCAACTTCAATCACTTTGCCGATATCTTGATTTGTTCATTAGTTACGGATGTTTATGTGAACAGATGAACGTAGAGTGCGGCGAAAAATCGGGTCCGCGGAAATGAGCTCTTTGAAGGAGCAGCGTTCTTCTGTAAAATTCTGCGTGAAACTGGGCAAATCTTTCGCGGAAACTTTTGAGTTGATTACCAAGGCTATTGGTGAGCATGCTATGAAACGTACCGCGTGTTATGTGTGGTTTATACGGTTCAAAAACGGGCGGCAATCAGTGGAAGACGACGAGCGTTCCAGAAGACCATCAACGTCCACAGATGACCACCACATCGAAAAAGTGAACGATCTCGTTCGTGCAAATTGACGTTTGACTGTCAGGGAGCTTGCAGAAGAGCGTGGCATCCCTATTGGTTCTGCTACAAAATCCTAACTAAAAAAATTGAGGATGCATCGAGTCGAGGACAAATTCATGCCTTGCCTGATGACAGCAGACCAGGATCAACACGAGCAACTCGTGACTTTTTAGCCAAAAACAAGACCACCGTGCTTCTTCAACCACCCTATTCACCAAGCCTGGCTCCATGTGACATTTTCCTATTTCCTAAGCTATAAACCCCGCTGAAAGGAAAAAGTTTTTCCACCATTCGAAAAATAAAGGAAAATTCGACGGAGGAGCTTATGAACAGTCCGAAAGAAGCGTCCCAAGACTGTTTTAAATAGTGGAAATACCATTTGGATAAGTGTATACGTTGGGGTGGGGAGTACTTTTAAGGAGACTCGGAGCAATAATTTGTAAGTGAAATATTTGTGCTGTAATAAATAAAGTTCGGGAACTTTTTGAACAGCCCTCGTACTCCTTTAGTTCATCAAAAGGCGATTCATTACGAACATTTAGAGTAGTTACCTACGTGGAACGCGTGGGAAATATATTGTAAAATTTGTGTAACAAACCAACGGAACTTAACTGCTAAATGCTGAAAGCGAAACTTTATTATGCTATAGCAACCACTATAAATGCATACACAAAATAGGGAGAACAGAAATCCATTTACCAACTCTGAAAAAATCTCGCTTTTTGAAACTGACAAGAAGAGGTGGAATTGCGATTTCAAGACGACATCTGTTTGGCGTAATGGAGAATTAAAGATAAAAGATTTGTCCTAGGGGTTTGTCTTCACTAATTTGCAAGATATGGTTGTTTAAATACGTCTTCAAAAGTAGCTGATCATGTACCAATGTAAATTTGTATTATAATGTGTTAATGTAGGTATTAATGTAAATATAAATGTATCTGTTATATTATCTGTCATTAACTGGAGGGCCCCTACTTAACCGGCCTCTTTGTTGATAAAGCCTATTTTTGTAAGAAAACCGTAACATCCAAATGGCCGAGTGGTTAGAGTGACTGTTCCAGCATCCAAAACATTTCCAGAAAGTATCCAAAAGCCTCCTAAAGTTTATCCTCAGTGGTTCAAATCCTGTGTAAGGAATTTTTTTTTCGTAAAATTAAGATTTCAGGTCTTTTGACGTCGATGATCAAGATGGCTGCCATCTACGTCCTTATGGTTAGTTATTTTATCTTATGTAAACCTCACTCCTTTGGTGAATCAGTTGACCTAATCACATTTATCTGGTTAATTAATTGTTGTCTCGTATGTGTAATTAGAGACATGATTTGTGTACTTGTTGTAATCAAAAGTCTTCAATACCGGAGGGAAATTTATATTTGGTCCCAGCAACCTCAAAAATGATTGGAGGTAAATGAAACAGATTTGGACCATTCTACAAGAAAGCGCTGTATAAGGAAAACTTTATCCAAGTCTCATTGTCTATTACGTTATATCGTATATACTCAAAGATATAAAATTTAGAATTAAATAAATAGGAGAAAGTTACAGGAGAACTCATTTAAAGCCTTAATTTACTACATCGAGTTATAGGTACATACAAGGATTATAGATTTTATTGAACTGTTTGAACATCTTAGTTAATTAGAATAGATCATTAAATTGAAACATATGTTACCGATTGTAGGACTGAGTAGGCTGTTCTTGCCCTTACCTATGTTCGATCTTATTACTTCTCCAACAATAATACAATAAGGGCAGAGTAGATTTGCTAAAAATATATCTTGGGAACACGAGAACGATAAAGAAAATACATGTATTGCGGTAAATTACTCATTTGAAAAGGGCGGTAAAAATTCCGGAAAACATGGTAACAAAATTAAAATATGACACAAAATACAGTACTATAACATCAAAATAATTACATTTCAAAAGGTTTACATAGCAAATACAATTTATAAAAAAGGTAAACCAAGATGAATTAAGAAAAAAATTATATTATGTAATATGATTTTCGCCTTGGAATTTTCGATTGTGACTGCAATTAAAATTAATATCTCTCATAGATATCTATACTACCACTTAAAGTCGAAATGTTCTCATATCTTAGTTATAAAAATAGTATTCCAAAAATTACTGTAAGTTTTAGAAGCAAGAAGTCATGATTACGTAATCGAAATCATGATTTTAGTAAAAAATGAAAAATCAGGATTTGTTAATTTTCGATGGCTTTTAATATGGCTAAATATTCTTTATTGCGAGAATTTAATCGAAAATTACAATTAAAATTAGTTAAAAAAGTTATTCCCCAGATGTAATATTGAAATCCTGGCTAGAAACCTCCAGATGTTTTTTTTATTCCCCTTAGCAACCGTAACCATGTGTGTTTACATAGCAACAGTTTTGGCAGCTTAGAACTAATTTCAGTATGGACTTCTTCAGTTACTTTTTGGCAATTTTTGTGGGAGTTGTGATTGATTGGATCCTCCAAAGAATTGTTTTAACCATTTCAAAGAACGATAGGTAATTCTTGAAAATTTCTGCTACTTATTTATAATATTTTCGCATACTTTTATGTTTCTATCAAATTCAGCCTCATCTGCATGTAGTCATGCTGCCTAAGAATCTTACCCAAGGCTAAAATTGGATAAGATTTTGATTTATAATTTAAAATTGCTCTAAATTGACACTTTCTTCTATATTAAGATCATGGAACGACGTCATTCAGCGTACGTACAGTGAACATTGGATATTCCGAAAAACCAGAAGTGGCAGAATTTACGGAAAGTACCCGTGTTAGGATTCCTGTAAGTCGAACCCTCGTCATTCTTGACTCGAAACTTTTAATTCCACCCATAAATAAACTTGTATTGCTTCACGTTTTAATTTATATTTGCGATTTTTATTGAATTCAGACTTTCTTTGGGACCTTTCTCATTCCTTGAATTCCAATTGACTGTCTTGAGGTATTTTTTATGCATTTGATCTCAATCGTCAGAAATATCACTTGGATAAATTCGATCTCTTAGATCACTAAGTAGATAAACTCAAGCATATGTGCATTTGAGGAATGTGTGGCTATAAGTGATCTCCTTTTATTTGTACTGATCAGAAGTCGTTTTTCTACAACATAATTGCAAATGATATCGGTCCTTAATTTGAGTACTCCATCATTACCTTCTTACTATAGCCAATATAAGTCATATTAAGAGTATAAAATTACTTCAAATCAAAGATTAAATTTAAAATAATAATGAAACGCCACTAGTACATTTCTTTGATATCTTATTTGATCGCATTACTTTTCCTTTTGCTACAGATCCTACCTGTATCCAAAGTATTTCATCATCCAAAGTATTACTCTAAACCATTTTTCTCTCGCAGCATGTAGCAACAGAATAAGAATAGACAACTATCAGCGATAAATTTGAAGTAAGAAATGTTCATACGTCAACTCTACTTTGAAGAAGACACTCATTCTCACCATGAAGATATAATTTTGTTAATTCATGTTCCTGGTCTAAATTAAAATTAAAACTTTGTATCAATACTTGTGAATGCAAATGTCTTCAGGAAACTAGACAATAACGTGCTGTATGTTTAAATTTCCACTGATGAAAATACTAATAAAATTCATGTTCAAACTTAAATTATGGCATATTCGAACACTGAAGGTTCAGCTTTAGATGAATATGTCTAAAAATTGCAACATTGAATTTATGTGCATTTATCTGTTTATGCGTAGTAAATTCTAACATTTAATGTGGTTTTGATTCATTCCTTTGGGTGGTAACATACATTTGTATGCAAAACAACGGAAAAGCATAGAAATAGGACGGGTTTCGTTCATCGAAGGAATAAGCAATTTTAAAAATATCTTCCAAGGAATGTCACGAAAAATTATACCTTAGTCGTAAATCGAAATTGTACTGTATCTCTGATTTAATGATGTATGGAGAAATTTAATAAAGTTTTTATATTTTCCATCGCTAGCGAGTCACATATTCATTCGGTTCTTATCAACGAAGAGTAAAGCCCACTTGACTCTGAGAAAACTGAATTATTTTTATTTTAAGTACAGAAATTCCAGCATCGTATGGTGAGGGTATTGATTATATACCGACAATATACGATCGATATTTTGATTTGAAAATTGCTTGCTGAATTGAAATCGGCATATGTGCTTTAATGTAGCTTCGGTTTTAAAAATATTTAATAGATTCGTCTATTTATTCCTAATCAATCAAGGAGAAAAATTAACGACTTTAACGCAATTCATTAAAGTTCGTTTTCTTATGAAAATTGATACGTTAGTTATGAAAAGATAATGTAATAATATTACGCAAATGCTTGAAAAATCTAAAATAATTAGGAGGGTAGATAATACGAGTTTAATGGTTCGTAAACAAATGTTTAACTTTGCATCCAACTCCAAACTACAAACGTTGTTAGTTTGTTAGCTTCAAGATGCAAGTAAAAGAATACATAGTGTTACATTTTTAGCGAAAAAGTTCTGAATAATATGGGCTCATAATATTAAGATAGTTGAATATGAAAAATTTCATGCAGAGAATGACCTAAAACTCTTACTCTTGACCCTAAACTCTTACGTGCTGGGATTATATACATTCACCTTAAACTTTCTCAAGAGAAAAGATTTTATATCTAAGAACCAGTCATAAAAGAGGTGTTTGATTCGAGAGAAAGTATCTGTTTCCAAACGGTAAAACGGATGGTGGACCTTTTATTTTCTAAGCAAACGTCAATGTGTTTATGGCTCTTGCTCCGCTAGGTAACTCATCATAGAATAAAATGGAGACAGAGAGGTACTTCAGTATCGTTACAGAATAGTACCGTGCCAAAAGCTCTTAATCTCCCATATCAATCACTCCTGTCGTTGCAACCATCTTTCAGGGAGCTTATCTCCCCGGCCATGCGCTAGCATAGCTGTATAGATTTACTGTACCAGTCTCTTTAGGAATCACTCCTCCCATATCTCTCTCCTTGACCATTTACAACCTTGCGCCTCGTCTACTTTTATTTATCGTTATCACTTGTTACACCGATACTGTTTACGTCTCCCTGAAAGATTGATGAGTGATGATCGTCTCATAATGTACAAGGAGGTGGCAAGGAGAGAGGGGAAGATAAGAGAGGATATCAATTCCCTAAAAAAGACATGTACTTGCATTCTAAAATTCTGTAGAGCTTATAATGAAATTAAATCTATTCCAGTTATGTTACTCTTTACTATAACTTTATCCTTTAGAAAACTATATTTAAATTAATTTTTTCATCATTTTGGTTTGTCTGCAAATATGTGATAACAAAATCAAAAATAGTACACTGATTTGTATACAACTGAACGACTAACGAGCATTAATATAACTAGGCGTTTAGAGGGAAATCATATAAATGATCAAACATACATAATATGATTTCGCTTCTGAAGTTATTCTGTTATTAACAAACGCATTTCAAATATAACTTACAAGACACTTATATTACGACTATTTTGGAATCATCAACATCACTCTTATGAATTTTATTGGTTTGACTTCTATTATCTATGAGGTGCCAGATATTTTTATGCCGTTGGCATTCTTGGAATTATCAGGTACGATTAAAGTCCATTAGTTCGTTGTTAGGAAGAAACAGACTTTTCAGTACCCTAAACTATCTCTAAGATATCATATGGAAAACCTAATCTCCCTGATTAATTTAATTGAATGAAGATGATAGTTTTTATTTTCGGGTTTTGAATGATTGAATTTTTAAATCAAAATAAACAAAAATTTCCACCTAAAAATACAAATGATTTAGCCAAAAAGATCATCTATGCAATGATGCCAAAATTCTATAGCGATAGGAAAATACATAATATGCTGCACGGAAATAGAAAATAAAACGTTTCGATTCCTTTAGGTGAACGCTAGATCATTACGAATACTTTTAACGAAAATTAAAAATGGATCCAAAATTCCGGTTCAATCATCCTTTCCTTTTCTTGGTGAATGCAAGGAGAAAAATAATCTTCACCGCTTAGCAGGAAGAGTACAAGATTTGGAGACATCCGTGCTCGGTGAAGGGGATTGGCTGTGACCTAATCTGAAGCCACCGTTCATTGCCTCGTTGCTCGAACGCGGACAGAGATAAGAGGAAAATGGATTGCCACCCGGTGGCAAAGGGTTGAATTAAGCGGAGGATATATTGAGGAATAGTTTTGTGTCTGGGAGTTGTAGAGAAGGACAGTGAGAGGGGCCTTTGTGCCTTTGGGAGGTAAATCTCATTCTCTAGTGGGCGCTGCCTTAAGCCCACTCATTCGAGAGGCAAATAGTTTGCTGATAAAAATCAGTCAGAGTGGGTATTTGTGCTCCAAGACGTGATGGAATTGTTACGAAAGAGCTAGGTGTAGTAGCAAACACTGATTCTATTCTAGAAAATTTTATATCTATTAATGACGTTATTTTGTGAATAAATCTCATAAAAGAATATAATAGGGGAATTTAAGCTCACTCTTTACTGCCTCTTCGTTCAAAATTTGAAAATAATAATACTTTTCATTATTTCTGAGATGGGAAGGGAAAGAAATCTAAACTCTTAAAGAAGAATCGTTTCCAAACAACTGCTGGCAATGCCACTGCTTTCACTTAAGTAATCTTTTATTAGGAAAATAAAATTGGACTTGACTAGTGTTTAAACAAATTGAAGGAGCACTTTAGTCTCAAGAATGTTTGAGATAAAAATGTTTAATGAACGATATTTAACATTTTTTGTAATCATCACCGTATGGTACTCTCTTTCTCGTTATCTAATATGATAATTTTTTATAGGTAACCAATTACATTCGTTACTTTCTGAGTAACATCGATAAGTATATATTTAATGTATTTTTATTAACTCTGCTTAGCCATTGCTAGCCTAAGTTAGGAATAAAAATCTCCTTTAAAAAAATCTTTGTCTTCTCTAATGCCTGAGTAAGAGTGATCTTGACAGAGCTTAATTCTGGAAATGTATTTTAGGTCTACTTTATAAATGAATACTTCTACATGATAAGAAAAATATTAGGACCAAGAAGAATAAAGAACAATCGCGTGTGCTTAGCTGGAGTTTAGCCAGTAGATGTAGATAATCTCACACAGTTGCTGAGCTCATGGGGAATCAGTAGTGTTGACAGCGACACAAACAGTACCGATAGATTAAAAGAGAGGAAAGAAAGCAAGGGAACCTTAGGAGGAAATGGAAGCGAATGGATTTATATAATTCGAGGAAGAAAAAGTTTCATTGGTGTTTACTCGGCCTAGAGAAGAAACTTTCGAGGATATTGGATCGGAGATCTTGTCTCGATGAGCTCCGGAAAGTGATTGATGGAATTGGTTTACTTTCCATCTATCCACTAGATTCCGAGTATATATTGAGAAAGGCGAAGTCGTAGAGTATATTTCTGATTGTGTATGTCTATCATGGATATAGGCTTCTGAAGATAATACGAAGGATTTTGAAATGAATTCCTTTAAATGACGCGTTAGCGTACGTACGGAAGCCGAATATTCGATAAAATTGAATTTAATCAAAAAGTAATTACTTTGGAGTAATGGAGTAAAATTAATTTCTATAATTCGAAAAAAAAATTATTAATGAAGATTTGAGCTGATTGGAAGAATTGAAGTAGTAGCATAGATTAGAAGACAGTTGAAATGCATTTCAACGACTACAAGAAGAGATGAAGGTAAAGCCCAAAAAATCCTTATGGACATCTTTTAGTAGTAAATAAGCTGAAAACGTCCTGATTTAAATTATAATGATATCCCAGTTAAATTAATCCAATAAGTTTGGACAGGGGTGGATTGTTTTTCATCTGATGGCTAATTTTTCTTTTCTGTTCCACGTGATATCCCGTTCTTGAATTGGGTATAATCCTCCATTTAAATAGATAAACATCGAAAATATGTGTTTGAAAACGTATTCATTATATAAGTGAAATAAAAGAGAATATTTCCTACTTTATTTTCACCTGGCGCAACTAGCAAGCTTAGAAAAATATTTGAATACGGGGATTCGTTTCAATAAGTGGCTTAAAGTACTGAAGGTCTAAAAATGCAGTTGCTTCCTCTACATATAATATGCCGTTCAAAAATTTTCTTTATAATATTATTATATTATTTCGTCGCTTTTCTAGAATAAAAAAAATAAATCACAAAAAGTACTAAAGATCTAAAGATCATTGAATCCTATGTTCGCTGAATGACTTTAAAGAGTCGACTAGGATGGCATTAGTTTTCTAGTTTAGAGATATTTTTACTCTATGATTTATCGCAGTTATCTCTTAGATTTCATATCTATGTATATTTGCTCTATCTACTTGGATATTTCCTATTCATGAATACGCCGATTTGAATATGTTTGAAACATATTCAAATCTACAATGCATTTCAGTGAGCACATTTCACATAATGATCTTAAAATGAGAAAACAAAGGGCGCATGTCGACTCGTGTCTCTTGGCCAGAGAATATTTTTAAACTACGGCAATGTTCTGACCCTTAGCAAGGACGAGGAACGCATTTCCAAAACGCAAATTTCCAAGTTCACATCTCCCTCGTGCCTAACTTTCTGGGTCAATCATCCCAAAATGCATCAACATCCATCGGAAGCGACGAGCCGCAAGTCATATTTTGTTTGCACAAAACTTGATGGCAATCAGTCAGTTTGAAACCGCCAAGTTCATCCCGCGATCGGATGAGAGGACCGTCACCTAACCGCGCCTCAAATTGTTAATCAACATAACGAAATCACGCTCTTAACTGGATAGACTTACCCTGCGGCGATGGAAATCGAAGTCCGATAACCATGTCTCTGGGTACGGCCGCTTCGGCGACTTCCCGCAGCAGATCCGTGGCGTTGGCGTCGGACTCCTCCAGACTGCACAGCTCCCTCACAATGACCGCTATTTCTTCTTTGGGGACCTCTTCTGGGATGGCAGTCGCCCTCAGCCCAGGAGCCACCCCCGCACACACGAGGGTAGCTCCCAATAGCAACAGGAGTGTGAATTGACGCCGGCAGCCCGGAAACATGACTCGTTTAGCCGCACTTGACGATTGCACCGGGATACATTTCGGGGAGAACCTTCAACGAGAGTATTTTCCCACGCTTGGCACTGATATTCTATTTTACGATATGTCCGTTCAGAGAAAGCACAACCCCTCCCCAATATCAAATCGTTCAATCAAGTACGAGAGCCTTAATGGAGTGTGAAATTAAAAAATATTTCTTTTTTGAATCGATATAAACACTCGATATCGAATTAAACAGGCGATGTCGAAGTAATAATTCGGTATCGATATCGAAACAAACTGCCAATATCGAAACAAACGGTCGATATCGAAACAATGGGTCGATATCGATACAAACAATCGATATCGATAAAAACAGTCGATATCGATACGATGAATTGTTTACAGTTCACCAGCCAGAGTTCACGGCGCTGATAACTTACTATTCCCTATTTTTTTCTAGAAAACCCTTCAATTGCGAATTCAAATTCAACGTGTTCTAACGCCTAACAAGTGATAAACCATTTCTAAACGTACTCCACAGCCTCGAGGAAATGCTCAATGAATTGATTTGTTACGCCTGACACTTCTGGAAGACGATTTGAAGGAGAAATACTTGTCCGAGTAATTCCAATAGCGGGGATCGTTACTTGGATTATTAATTCAGGACCAATAAGATTCGATAGAAGATCTCCTGTTCCTGTATATCCTTGAACTTTATGCTCCAGTAGGATAAGGAAGCTCTCCCAATTAATGTAAAATTTAGACGAATTTAATGAGTGGAAGACGAAGCTTATGTTCACAATTTCCTTCCTTGATTGAAATATTACCAAAGAAAAATTGTATTCGCAGTCCCTCTCAAAATCGAAGGACAGTCTTGTCAGTAATATTAGTGTAATTCCTTTTAACCCCTATTTTGTATTAGGTCATCGTCGTCTTCTTCTTTTTCGTCGCCTTTACTACGTTCCATTTTTGCATTTACGAATAAAACTTTTGTCGATTTTAATTGGAAATTTAGTCCTAATGTATAAATTGTGATAGAAGCGTATTTCCCCAATAAGGACGATTCACGAAGATCGCCTGTAAAGAGAAAGAAATGTCCAATTAAAAGTCTAGTTAGTAGCGATATTACACATAAAGCTTATCATTAAAAGATTTTGAGTATCTTGTTCCTACAAATTAAAGTCGTGCTAAAGGGGAATTTTATAATTTAATAGCATTCGAGTTGACAGCATTTATCACGTTTTTATGTGTTTATACTACATTCAACATACATATATCATAACAGATAAAATTTTTGTACTTATTGCTCGAATTGGCAAATGAACGATTGAAGGGAGTAATTTTCAACTTTAGACATTTTCATGGAAATTATTTTCTAAAACTTAGAAGAAATTTGTATGTGGAGGGCTATGTTCACTGATTACAAAGGTGGTAATTTTACAGTTTTATACAACTTAATCTATCAGTATGAAAAATCGTAAGTTGTGAAATGATTATTTATAAGTCATTCTTATTATCTAAAATATTTTTAAATTTTGATTTCTTTTAATGTTTAGTTTCCATGTGGCAAGGCAGGTCGTAAAATTATGAATTACTTTAGTAAACAGGTAAACAGAACTTCTTAAACGAGGTCCAGTATGGCAAACGAGTACTAAAGTAAACTTCACCATCCAGAAACAGATAAATTAGTTTTATAACTTGCTTACATAACTTGTTTCATTACTTAGTTAAAAAATGACAACCTTAGAAACGGTTGCTTAAACAAAGTCACATTATAGATCACTAAATTAAAAATGATTCACATATATTATATAAAATTATTCAATGCATTATTATCAGAAACATTAATACGAAATTTGGCGGCTCAATATTCTGACTTGTCGAAACTAGGGCTAAACATAAACAAATTCGCCACACTTCAATTCGCATTTGCGGTATATCCTCCCCTCGCACAGCGAAACAAAGTAATGATAAAATGCTTCCATCGCATTTCCGATTGCCTGTCACTTTACACTTTGAAACGAGGCATGCTTTACTTGTGACGCCGAGTCTTTCCAAACTTGAGTAATGGAAGCCATGAAACTCAGGGAAAATAAAGAAAACATGTCCCTTTTACGTCGTCTGGGACAAATCGAAGACGGGCATCCCCGCTGTAAAACACGCTCCGGCGAACAACCTTTTACCAAATAAATTGCATGAAGGGTACTAAAATATAGTTTAAGACAGCAAAGGAGCAAAGCACGGCGAGATAAAGTGGCTGCGACGGTCTCAGCGAGATTGAGGGATAAACTCGTGGGCGGATTCCTCTAAAATTAGACGTGGATGACAAACGGAAGAAATTCGCATTATTGAAGAAAGCAAAGAATCTCAGGGGACTTCCACCTTGCCCTCACCGAATCCGTTTTCATTACGGCACATAAAATTGGGGGATTTCCGAAAGCCCCAATTTACTTTGGTGAAGTCGTTGACGATGATATTAAGCGGTTTATCGATCCTGGCGTCAGGAGTTGCCTCTGTATGCGTGTTTTTGCGTTTGAGCGCAAATGATTTTTCCATTTCCTTTTCGGTGGCCGGTTTTACCGAAATTGCCAACATACAGAGGGTAACCTTGGCCACATCCCAACAAGTAGATTACGGGACATTCTCCGTCCATAAAACTGGACAAAATGGAACATGTTTTTCGCACGACTTTCAATGGTTTTACTTGAAAGTACCTGAGCGGTTTAAAAGACGTACTTTCATCTTAAAACGAGTGAGAAACCTTACATTCCTTGCAAAAATGGGAACTATATTTTAATCAATTTATACTGTTTAATCTACGTAAGACTTCTAGTTAGATAGCATATTTTATCGCCACGACTTTAATATTCGCTTTGAGTTAAAGGAAAAAAATCCTCAGGTGAATGAGATTTTCTATGAAAACTGAAATTTCATCTCTCAATTTTCCAAAAAAAGATGTTAATTTTAGAGTTTATTAATCATCAAGCTTATTTTGCTCTACATAGTGATATATGGTAATATACTATCAACATTTTTATGACTTGATTTGACTAAGTTGACTCGATATTCGTAGGTATTTCAGAATCAATTATCTTAAGTTATATCACGGATGATAGGAAAGAAATTATTATGAAAAAATCTCTTGAGTTCAAGGAAAACATGCTGAGAGCTAGAAATTCCAAGGGAATTATTTGCTATCTCAAGGATTTTGTTGAAGCAAAAGAGGCTAAATAGCAGTTATATGTCGATGGAAGAGGACGTTTGCTCGGTCTGGCGAAGAGGAAGTACGAGTGACTGTCAAAGTACACGTGACTCTTGACCTTAAAGGATAAAGCTGGAACGATGCTCAGGAAAATAGATCTTTTCCTCTGTATTTCTGAACATGTGGATTTCCACTCCGCTAAGAATTAGGTACCTAGTGCACTCTTAAAGGAGTAGAACGGAGTTTACAAATCCCCAAGGCACGTATATGATATTAATGAACATTGTATGAGCAGTAACTGAAAGAGACTTAAATTAATAAATCGATGAGAGGATGGGCTAATATTCCATAATTTGAAGCTTAATGAGTAGGTAAAGAGCAATAATAGGAATGATTTGGCAAACAATAGTCTTCACCTGGCTTTTTTATCCATTTTTTCATATCCAAGTTTGGGTGATAAGGAAAAACTAAGAACAAATTAAGATAAAATAAGGCTATTGTACTTTTTCTAAGGGAAATAATTATTTGAACATGACCGGTTTCGGCAATTGATCTGTAGATTTATTTTCTGTAGAAGTACGATATCCTTTTAATATATTGTAACGATGTACCTCATCAAGGCCGCATCGGTCGAATTTAAATCAAGGGTAATTATCGTATTTATTAACTGAATATATTTTTCAAAAATATTTACCAATGCAAGGAAATTTTCTTTATTGATCTCGAAAACAAAACAAATTAAAAGGAAACACTTAAAGATGAAGACGAGTTTTGTCTCACTGGATATGTGCTCTATGTAGTAATGAACTCTAATATGTATAAAATGAAATATTCCTCGGAAAATTCTCGTTTCCCTTTTAGTTGGGTAGTTCTTTTGAAGCCATCGGAAGAGCTTCTTTTAACAATTACCTCTTGGTACGAGTCTTTGTAAACGGGAGCTAACGAAGACAACGAGACGACATTTTGATCCTCAAGAGAGACAGTTAAGTCCAGTAGCTTTTCGTGAAAGAAACACCGCCGCGAGGTACTCAGGAGCGACACACATAAATACTGCGAGTAGCATCAAGAGGAGTATGAAGTGAATGGGGATGCGAAGGCAGTTAAGGGAATTAAAGACGCGTAAAATGAGCATAGCTCAGGTAATAAAGGAAGCGAAGGGCACAATAAAGTCAGACGTAGATTGGATAAGGGGCTCGAAAGGAAAAAACAAGGGGTTTACACAAGATAAACTCCGAAAGTGGTTCTCTCTCTTTTCCGAAGGAGTCGGTTCCACGAAAAGAATATTAACTCAAAAATTGAACCCTGAAAGTCGGAAATATTACGGCAAGCTGCTTCGGGTATTGTTTAACTCAAAATGGTTCACTCCAAAGTTACCGGAGAGCTATAAATGAAGGAAGTTGATGCACCCAAAATAGATGAAAAGGGACGAGGATATATCTAAAACACTTGTGATTTTACATGGCAAAAGCAGCAGATATTCAATATGTGTTATTCATTTTTATTCAAAGGAAATAGTAATTTCAATGTTCTATATTGCACAATTCCAGAAGGAAAAGTTTATGATATACTTAAATTCTTTAAGTGAGGTTACTGGATAGACATTCCTTCGTTCCTGAGAAAATAGTTAACATAGAAAAGCGTTTCCTCAGTCGTAGGAGATGACCGAGTGATTATAGTGTCAGGTCACCCCCTTGTCATACTTTACGGCGGCTCGCGGAGTATTAATGTAAATGTGAATGTATCTGCCATATTATATGTAATACCATCTAGTCATTATTTGGCAGACCCATGTGGTAGCCTAATTAACCAGCCTCTTTGCGGATTATAACCTAATTATACCCTAATTATAACCTAATTATAACCTAATTATAACCTAATTATAACCTAATTATAACCTAATTATAACCTAATTATAACCTAATTATAACCTAATTATAACCTAATTATAACCTAATTATAACCTAATTCTACTAATGACGACATAACATCCAAATGGCCGAGAGGTTTGAATGACTGTTCCAGCTTCCAAAAAGTTTCAAGAAAGTATCCAAAAGTTTATCCTCAGTGGTTCGAATCCTGATTCAAGAAAATTTTTTTCCTGAAAATTAAGTTTTCAGCTCCCATGGGGTCGATGATCAAGATGGCTACCATCCACCTCCGCTATTCATCTTATCTAAGCCTCACCTCTTAGATGAATCAGTTAATCTAATCATGTTTCTCTTGTTATACCAGTTGTCTGGTATGTTCAATTAGAGATATTATAAGAGTACTTGTTTTGCTGTCATATATACAGCTTACTTATTCTTCAAACTAATAAGCCTGCCTTTCGTTCCCATTATGACACAGTTCTTGAATTCAGAGTCTAAATTGGTTCGCCCATGTCTGTCTTGAAATTTTGCGGTGAGATATGTGCAGTACATTCATAAAAGGCAACTATGTTTATTAAAAATATCTTCAACGAAGTATCGTTCGCGGGAAAATACCTTGAAATACTTGTTCTAGTACCAAACTCCTTGGTTTTTTATGCAGCATCGGAAAGAACGGGGAGGGTGCATATTATCAGGTATATCATTTGAGAACGTACTTTCTCTGCATTAATTAAGTAAACGGTGCCTTTGTTTAATTCTTATCTTCTGTTGAAACTCCTTAGACAGGCTGTGAATGCTATTTCACTAGCGACGACGGTGTTATATAATTAATAAATAAAAACGTATTATCTCCCATTGTACCTTCTCTGGAAATAAATCATAATCGAAGATGTGTTAATGCTTTCGGGTTTCACAGCGTTTATTTACACCCGTAAGCATTATCAAATAATGGCATCAAAACACAGCAAAAGTCTTTGCACGAGACATAATCGAAGATATTTATCGCATGGAAGGAAAAGATTAATGAGAGGTTCGAACAAATCTCCAATCGCCATTATGCCTGTGACTATCGGGCCAATTCCTCGAAAAGGATCACTGAGAGTCTCCTGGGAAGGACTCAATGAGAATTTCGAATACTATGTCTCCATCCTCAGGGAGTTAAATGCTTACTTCCATTTTCTTGTAAACAAAAGATTAATGTTAAAACACAGCATAATGACAAGGATATGTCTTCTGCGAACCACAAGCCAGGATTTAGTATTGCTAATAAGAGTTCGGAATAAGGAATTAAATTTGGAGCACGTTCATGGGAACATCTGCTTCGAACGAGTGAAATCGAGGAAGTTAAGATGCTTTGGATGGAGAGAGTGTGTGTAGAATAGAGTGGTGAAAGGAGATTTGTTTCGTTTAGGCCGGGAGCTGAAGGAATCGAAGCAAGGACAAAGGGAACAAATGGAGGAAAAGAAGAGGAAAGAGGATGGAACAGGACATGGAGAGGAGCTTAGGGAACCTTAAAACCTCTTAGGGCTAAGAAACAGGACAAATTCAGACAGGATAACAAAGGAGGGAAAGCGGTTGAGAGGGATGGTTGGGGTGGGAAAAGCCTCAAGTGTGTGATTCTGCCGTTTAGATCGTGTGAGGATTGTCGAATCTCTTTCCATCTGCAGATGATTCCAGCTTGCCCTTCTCTCGAATTTTCCACTTCATAGATTTATTTTTGAGAAAAAATCGAAAATGTGTCAAAACTCAAGTTAAGCCCGATGAACGCAAGCATAAGGTCTATTTAAAAAAGTATTTTGTCACATCAGAACAGCCAACCAATTTATAGAACCTTGAAAAAGAAAACTAAGATCTTCCGGTGGCTACCTTCAGAGACACATTGGTTATCCAATGAAGAAGAATTCTGAAATGAATACTGATTATTAAATTAAATTTCTCTGGCAGGATAGATTATTAGAAGATAATTTACCTTAATATATAAGAGTTTATGATGTTATTTAGTTTACGTTAACGTACAAACTTATTTAAAAACTTTAAAAACATCTATTCAAATTATATATCTCACTTTCGCTTAATGAACAAGA
Organism: Pachydiplax longipennis; assembly: GCA_036926295.1. Lineage (NCBI taxonomy): Eukaryota > Metazoa > Arthropoda > Insecta > Odonata > Libellulidae > Pachydiplax > Pachydiplax longipennis. Next base: position 21,468,639 of record JAVFKF010000026.1, on the reverse strand, counting down.
ACAATTTCAAGACATCAGAAGACACAATCCACAAGATATCGCCTGAGACTGAGAATTTCACTTTCGCTTGTCATATAAAATGAAAATAAAATGGAAAATATTCTTCTCAATTTTTCCTTTACCTTTCCTGCGTAGAAGTTGATAGACATTTTACATGAAAATGGTAATAACTTAAAATACTCATAATAAGTCACCTTAGTGCGGAGGTCTGAAGGATTCATGATTGCCCTAATGGTTTCACGTACCTAATGTTACCAGCAACATTCCAAGATGTGAAGTTCCCCAACCCCTAACCAACCGGGTCTAACACTTTGTGATACTGCATTATGTTGTCTAAATAGCAGGCGAAGCTAGCGAATAGTTAGCGAAGGATACTACCGCTCCTCGAAGGAAAGTTCATCAACTTTACGGAAGTCTTTGGCGTGAAACTTTTCGTTAAAACTGTCAAAACCTATTCTCACTTTACAGTTTTGATTAAAAGAGCATGTGGAAGAGTGGTCGAAGAGGAACAAAAGCGGCTTTAGAATTTCAAACCTGAAAGAAAATAAATCGAAAAACACAAAGTAATTTTACCTCGACCAGAATTCGATGCTGATCGATTAGAATCATGATTGTCTTTGCGGCTAGTTTATTAGGAAGTTTGTATTGGAATCGGGTGGCACCACGAAATTTTTTTAAAACTTTAAAAGAAAAGTATGAAGTATGTCACATCACGACAAAGCACAAAGTTACTCATTTTTATCAGCCAAAAGAAACAAATAATTTCTGACCCCCGAATTCCTTAGAATTATCTCCGGCAGACTTTTTCCTACTTACAAAGAAGAAAACTTCCTTAAAAGAACGTCATTTTAAAGGCGAAGACAGTATTCGTGGGAAATTGCAGTCACCTACTTGTCATCTCTAAATGCGAACTCTAGGAAGTTCAACAAAAGTTGGATAAAGGATTGAGGAGGCGCATTTGCAAGCAGGAAGGAGTACATAAAGGGGTCGAATAATTGCAGTGCTGTAATTACTAGAGTAAAGTTTGTAAGACAAAAGTCTGCCCTTTCCAAGACAGAGTTCGCATTCTCTTCTGAACCTCGTATATCATTATATCAAAATGCAGGAATTGGGGTTTCTTGAAAAGGTAAAATAATTCTGTCCTCATTCTTGATATTGTGCATCTGTTTGTAAGATATCAAACATGTATATTATCATGATAAATATATTCTGTTAAAAGTTATCGACGTAAAATAGTCTTCATTTACTCGGAAGTTTGATAACAGTTACCAATAATGAAAAGTATAATTTAAATAATATTACTATTATTACTCCACCAACGATTCCACACGATCTTCTTCAACTTTTCTCGTATCTCATCATCATTTGCTCCAATTACTATCAATTATTAAAGAAATTTATGCATAACTACAATCAGTGATTATTATAAGATTCATCGCTGATACTCAAGTAAAACCTTCAATGACATAAAGGTAATTAACCAGTAAAAATTTACGGGATAAGTTTAAGTGACTGAATGTAGGTATCTGTATCGGTTGAATTGTGATGCTTGATACAATTTGTATGAAAATGCTAATTTAACAAGCTAAAGGTCTCAACAATATTTTAAATAAGTTCCACTCTGCTATGCAAAGTTACAATCTTTTGAAAGAAGTGTGTAACTTATTTTTTTAATAAGCCTCGTACTTTTAAGACTTTAAAGTATACTACACCACATGACGTAATTAAATCGATCAGGATTTGGAGGATTTACTTCATATTAAGGTTAAGGGAAATTATACTTAAAATTTTATATTCCTGTGATAGATTCTATAAGTGATAGAGGAGGAAAAATATGAGGTAGCCGGGTGTACGTAGTGGAATGGAATTAGAAGGTGAGAGAGAGCTTGGGAAAGTGTATGGAAAACAGTCACAGACAGCAATGACGATGGGGTGACACATGGAAAATTAAAATACGTTCACAATATCCAAATTTGGGTAGTTCTTACAATTTAAAAATTCCAAATGCTCTAAGGCGTTGATTATATCGCTTTTGGAAGCAAAATTCAGGGGACATGGGTTAAAATCACCTCATCAAATATTCACATTGAATACCTTGGCCCGCAAAATTAGATTTTTCGGGGTGACCCTTCACGAAAGCACTCAAATGTTCATTCATCTTGTCATTCAACTTTCTGCCCGTTTGACTGACATATGCTACATTAGCGTTATTAACTTTTCTTTCAATTCATCGAACTCACATCTCCCTATAATGTAGTTTTCTATCCCTAACACCTAACATCCAGCATTTTTATATATCATTTCTAAAAATTCGTTTTTGGTGAACTCTTTCCTCCCTTTAGGTTCTATTACAAGATATGAATGACATACCATTTAGAAAGAAAGTTTCCGCTTCTTGCTGAAAACAGACCTAAAAATGAAAAATGAACCATTTGGTCAAAATATAGAATTAAAATTTGAATTCGCCCATTAAGGTTCGTTACTGGATGTGTAGATCCCAATAAAAATGAAGTATATCGAAACAGATACTGATACTCTATTTCGCCACCAAAATACATTTCAACGAATACTCCAATGACTACAAACGAAAACAAAAACACTAAAACATACCTAAAAACACACTTTCACGTATAAATTCAACTATTTTCAATATCTTAGAGAGAAAATTTAGCACGGGGCAACTAGTCAACGATTATTACAAGATATATTACTGATACACAAAAGAAAACTTTCAATGACGTGAGGGAAAATAACCGATAAAAAATTACGGAATAATTGTTAGCGATTTTATGTAATTATATGCAATGGTTGAATTGTGATATTGAAAACTAAAGTTAAAGTCAACACTATTACATGACACAATTAATGCTCTTTTCGTCAGTGGTATCTTTTGTAGTCCCCTCCCAAACATCTCTAGAATTTCAAATGAAAAGCACAATGCTATGATATACTAATAGGAATAAAAACGTTCATGAGGAACGTTCAGTAGCAGAGTAAATTACTTTCAACGAAGATCAGTAAACGTGGCGTAGAATCAATGATGAAGGTAACGAGGAAAAGAAGAAAAAGCGAACGGAAAACACGGGCAAGTTTTCGCGTTAACGCAGTGAGCTAATACAATAAGAGAGGGGAATAAACGGAAAAAAGGAGCCGGAAAAATAGCGGAAAGAAAAAAGTTTGCGGATGGCACGAGGGGGGAAAGGGCGGGATGAGGTAAGAAACGAAATGGAATTAGGGTCAAAGAATGAAACGAGTGAATGGAAGCAAAGGGAAAGGAGAAGGAAATTAAGGGAATAAAGAGGAGAGGTCCGCTACAGAGCTTAATGAGGATGGAGACGCAAGTTCCTCACAGAGTTGAGGATTGCTGGAGACACGGAAAGTTTGGAGCGTGGGAGGGTAGGAAAGGGAGGCTGCAGACTAAAAGAAAGAAAGAGAGGAAACAAGTCGAAAAAAAGACGGAGTAATGAAATCCGTATTCCGGTCATTCGACCGTGAAATTTGATGAAATCCCGAATTTCCGACATTTAACCGCTCGCAGTTCCCGGCCGTCATTTCGGATTTTTGCCGGAATAGTATTATAAATAAGCCTTTGGTCTGCCAAGAGTAAGGAAATCTGGAAGCACGGCTGTTATTTTCCTCAGGGTTTGCTTTAAGTGGGTACGCTTTCGTCAAGATTTTCGGGGAAGATTTTCGAATTTTCAGCGCAAGTTCAGGGAAAAGTTATTGAGACGTAGCTCGAAAATGCAGATCAATGCGGATGGAAAAGTAATTTTAATCCTACGAAAGTTCGAGTTTTATTATTAAGAATTATAAGTAACAGGTAATGCGAGTTGATTCCTTAAATTAAACTCTTGGAGAGCTATTCATAATAGTTATTACCAAGGATACTACCCACTTTCATGATTAAGAATATTTTTTATCAAATATTATTCGTCAATTACTAATTTTGCATATAATTTTAATGAAAGCTGTATAATTATTTTGCGGAAAACTTCGGTAGGTACTGTTTCTGCTCATATCCTCAATTACTTCTTTTAGAACGGCAAAAATGCTGAAAATATTTCTTTGTATTGGTTATTTCATTACATGAATGTAAGCTTAAATAAATAATGTTTTAAGAAAATAGTAGAAGAAAAAGATTTAAGCATATGAAATCGCTCTGGTGGACCAAGTCGGAGTCACTGATCTGACTGACTGAAAAAACTGCTCCAGAGTTTATCAAATTCCCAGGAACTCATAAAAGCAGGACCATTTAATAATGCCAACATTTTAGAGGGGAATCCGTAAATGAGTGAGCGAAGGAAAGAGATGTTTTGATTGGAGAAGAGAAAAGGAAGGAATACAAAGAAAATGAAACAAAGAATTGAAGAGATAGGTAGAAGAAGAAAGGGAGAGAGGAAATTAAATTAGGGTTTCCTTTTGTGCGCAATCGGATTTCAGCGTTTTATTTTTCTCCGTTAAAATCATCATAAGATATAATACGTGGAAATGATAGCATAAATATTGAAGAGCTCCCAGAAGAGCCGCAAGACATTCATCTCCCTTCACAAGGCCTCCGTGGCGCAATCGGCTAGCGCGTTCGGCTGTTAACCGAAAGGTTGGTGGTTCGAGCCCACTCGGGGGCGATATTTTTTCACTCAAATATTCCTCTACTTTCGCATTCACTACAAGGAAACTCAGAATATCTTACTCTTTCTCAGAGTATCGGTTCCAAGAGTGGGATAGTGATTGGTCTGCTTCGCGAAATCTATAGTTACCTCTCAGAAAATTAGTCATCTTAACAAAAGTTTTAAAAGGAACTTGAAAATAAAAACATGAAAAAAGAAAATATTTGGTCTTCAAGTGAGTGAATAAGACAGAATGAATTTCCATACAAAGGAAAGAAATATAGATTATTGGAGTTTATTTTTATTTTTTAGGGACTTAACTCTTAACGCATACCTTAATATCTAAACGAAATTCGCGATATTAGCATGTTATGACTTACGATATTATGATATTAAAAAAATTTAGTAAAATAAATATCGAGAAAAATGTTGATGTGATGAAAAATAAGAGGAAGAGATGCATGAGAACGCACCACTAAGAGTGTAATCACTCCTGTAAAGGGGAAGGTTAAGCAGCTGGACGGCCGGGCTCCTTTTTTTACACCCCGATTGTTTCCGGTTGAAATAAATGGGATAGCTACGCTCCTACTTTTGTGCAGACGACTTGCGATCATGCGTTAGGAGCAAGACCCAAGTTGTTACCTTTTTCTTCCCTCTGCCTCCTCATCGAGAGAGATTTCTCATCACACCACGCCCTTCACACACTTTCGCAAGAGAACGATGATAGGTTCTTAGGAGCAACGAGGCTCTCGAAGGAAATATGAGGTGGAAGAGGAGAGAAATACTGCTTTTAGAACGGTTCGGGACACGGAGAAGAGGGAACTTTTTTTAAAGAGGAGCATGCTTCCCTTCCTTTGCCGCGTCTCTCAGAATTTTCTCCGCGGCCTTCTCGAATTCGGCTACTTATTATTTGCCGATGCGCGCGGGAGAATAATTTGCGAAAGGTGAACAGGGCCGGGATGCGTATCCGGCAAAAATTTTCCCGACGTAATCGAGTTAATTGTTCTTGGGAAGAAAGAGGTTCACTCAGGAGGAAACGGGGCGTAAAGGACGCGAATGCGTTTGATGAAGGGAGACTTCTGAAGAGAAATGTCTTCCCGACAAAGGAGGCGAGAGGGCACGGTATCAATTTATGAAAGACAAAGTGAAGCTAATTACTCATTACCCGTCTTGATTTTACTCGTGTTACGTATCAGAATATTAAGGCGATTGATTATTGCAGCACTCTAAGATTTGCTCAATATTCTCGGTAATGAAGAGGGATTCTTACGCACGAGTGATCCAGTTATTCGATTGATTTAATATATCTTTTGTCTTTTTCTTAAGAGCAGAGGAAAATGCACATACATTTTACTTACTATTGTTTCGGTTTAGATCATAGCTATGATTATATAAGAGTTACTGATGTACGAACGATACTGATTAATGAATGTCATTTAGACATTTTTACCTTACCTAATAATTATCCTAAATACTGCGAGACATACTATTCATTGGGTTATTGTGTTGAGTTTATTCGGGTTACAGGGGAAAACTATCTCACTCCTTATCTTTTCAACTCGTTTCCTCTCCTGAGCTTTTGTTTACCAACGGTGGAGGATTGTGGTCGAAACCAGCCTCCAGGATAAAAATGGTTCTGAGCTATATATCAAAATCAAACCAAAAGATTACTTTCAAGTCACCTGATTAAGTTCAAAGATACGCACGCAAGGGTTGATTTTTGAAATATCGCAATGAAATCGCCCGTAAATCTAAAATTAAACATCAAAATTAAATTGAAATTTGATTGTTGTTAGTTGCCTTTAAATAAATCACTCCGCCGCTTAAAAATCGTGAATTATATCAATTGCAAACTGATGGATAAAAATTGGTTTACGATACTCCGAAATCAGGCATTATCAATTTCAAATGACGAGATGAAATCATTAATTAATTAGGCTTGAGCCAAAATCAAATTCTTCTGACTATAATTTATTGTAATGCAAAACACCAGGATTGCGATAAAGGGAAGAAACTCCACGTCGAAGCGATTTTCATATATCATGGGTTGACTTTCAAAACGAATCGGGCAGAATCAAAATGGAAATTTCGAAACAGAATTAATTACAAAATATTTTGATATGTGAACACATCTGCTTCATTATTTATGAAATATCATGCACATTTCATTTCAAGGTTTGATTTTGATAACTTACATTTCGTCTGACTAAATTCAGTGTTCATTGTAAAGAGCAATCCCAAACGTTAATAGTTGATTGAAATTAATTAAACATCAGACGGGGATGCTTTAAATTCGTCTAGTTAATCATCATTGAGATTACATCATAGAAAATGATGTAAATGTAATGAATGAATTTTGGAATTTAATAGCTTAATATCGTTAATTTATTCTTAATTAGAAAAGATTATCCCACAAAGCCTCAGCTTTGAATTCAATATATTAATTAAAAAGCATAAATCTCTCTTATAGGATTCATTGGTTTAAGCACTTCACTTTACTTTTTGTAGCTCATATACGTAAAAGAATATTATAAAATACTCTACTAAGAAGAAAAAGAATTGTCCGACAACAATAAAATTATTTCTACATATGAGCTGCTTTACACTTCTATTTTTTACATCTTTGGCTAGTAAAAAAATAAAATCGAATAAGGTGAAATCAGTCAAAGTTATTAGAGAGTGAGAATGATTTTAATCATCTTTCATGAGAAATGATCACGGAAAACGTATATCTACCGCACAACTCGTTGAAATCTGTAAGATATAGCAATATGTCTTACTACTTTGATTGAATCTCTTTTTAGATTTCACTAACCCTTTATTTGAAGTTATGGATAACTGAAATTGACCTCTATCAGGTACATTCCTCTTTTAAAAGAAAACTTTCTTAACAGGAAAGCAGTAAAAACTTACTACTTTTAATACTAGCGAGTGAAAATAAAGTTTTTCATAATAGTATTCATTTGAGACAGAGAAGACGAAAGAGAACAGCATTTAATTTGCATTCTCGTTATCATGATTAATTTCTGGATTAATATTAGAGTAGTAACGTAGTAGCAGTAAGTATTAAATAGCACGTAGAGTAACTGTAGATGGAAAATTTAATTGCTTGATTAAATATGTTTTTGAACTAATCAACGACAATTACCTCTCGCGATTGATGAAATGTTGTATGCTACTGAAATCAAATGTTTTCCGAATTGCAACTGTAATTATCTTTAAATAGGTTGTTAAAACCAGTCAACGTTTAATGAAGCCTAAATTACATTGATTAGGAATCCATGGGTCGCTTTGTTTTGTATCCAACAACTGCTTCATGAAGAAATGATAAAATGGATATCAAAGAAGTATATAAATGACAAAATAATTGCAGACTAATGAAAAACTAATTGCCATCCTCCATTGATGTAAAATATAATTCACGATTAATGCTTTCAGCAAGGTGAACCGAGAAATTTGAATTATTCTTACTAAACGTTGGGTCTGTATAATTCACGAAAATACAAAATGCTTGCTATGGTTTTCTATAGATTCAATAGCCTTGGAACCTCCAATTAATTTAATTAGTGCCTTTCGACCATAGATGCCGACTCAGCGATTTTGTGGCTAGATCTAGGGACTTTTCCCTTCTTTCTGAGGCCTTTTCACTATTTCAGCTACATATTGCCTCTCTCCAACAATTTTCGTCACATAACTTTCTCTTCGTTCTCGTATCAGATAAACTTATATATAAATCAAAATTATGATTACTTGATTAGGGTATTAAAGGTTATAATATCTGTTTAATTTAATTAACCTCTGGACTGTTAAACGAAATAAATATCATTAAATATTCGTAAACGATAATGCAAGCCATTTTAATTTTACTACTACTTTTTGGCGACATTACTTTGTATTGAGCAAATTGTCAGCTACTTTTTAGGGTGCATATAGCGATTTTACAAAAATAATTTGGCATCTGCCTTCAAATGATAAGTTTACCTTACAGATTCACAACAGATTTTTTTTTCTAAAAATGAGTAAACTTCTAATAAAACCTGAAGTTCCCAAGAAGAAGATCCCAATCTTTACGGACGCTAAACTGATAAATATTCCTCAAATTGAAGAAGTTTATTTGGAATTGGCCATCGATCTGTAGCTTGGTAGGTAGTTTTTATAACAGGCATCTACGTAGGATACAGAACGAAGGCTAGCATCTAGAATAATAAATCAATTTATAAACTACAGAGAAAAATCAAAACGAAAAGCTCATATCCGGTAACTTTGGATGCTGTTAAATACATCTTCCATATTTATATTCTTACAAAATGCAATATCATATCTGTTTACTTTGTTTTCTTTTTCACTGGGTAGTTTCTGCCATTTTACGCTTCATTTTCCAGTAATAGGAGAATATAAATCGGGAATAGTAGATTCAGAGGAAAACAAAGTTTAGCGATCGCCACCCAATCACAGAGTCCTTCAGACTTCCTTCTCTCAGAAGTTTGATTTGGATATAAATTTTATTTCAAGAGCCATTCGCAGCAATAATAAACCGAGCTTTAATATCCCCATTAATGTGGGTCTCTGCGCTCTTCGAGAGTCTTTTCAATATCTATAAAGGAGGCAAAAATATGCTCCTTCAACTCAGCATTCTATGAGAATTCTTTTCAAACCGAATCGAGCTTGGTTTGATCTCTATCGAGCCACTTAAGCCTCTAATTTCACCATTGAGGGCTCCTCAGATAATTCTCTCTATGAGACTTTATTGCCGCAAAATACCCAATTCCTCTGATTCGCTCATCGGTGGTCAAGATTTTGATTTAGAAATATACCTGAACCATGTCTAAGTAAATATTGAATATTAGTGTTTTTGTGTTCATGTACACTTCAATCACTTTTTCCAGTAATTAAATAGACGTTGGGGTGGTCTGATTTCTATGAATGGCATGAATAGAACCTCAGCTTCTTTGATTAGACTTATGAAGATCTCTATTAAATCCTTCATCTCCTGCACCCTCCGTCTACTTCTTCTTCCTTTCCTTGGTATCTAAAAATTTCCATTCGGTTTTAGCTCCGTCCAGCTAATTTTAACGATTTCTTAGAATGCCATTTTCCCGTTTTATAACTCTGTATAAGCCAATTGATCAGGTGGAAGAAAATCCGTCCCTTTCTCCTTTTATCACGATTTTATCTCTCTTTGTATCATCTTTCTATTCCATTTGATATTTTATTTTATTCTAGCAGTTAATGTAACTAAAATATTAAACGATTGATGTGAAAGAATATAAATTAGTATCGATAAAAATTGAATGTACTACCTACTGAGAAGATTTCAATGGAACCTTGTCCCAGAAGAATTATCCTGATAGTTTCAATTCTTACATATATTTAAATGCATAAATTTGTAATTTTCATCACGCCATTATCTTAATTAGCAAAAATCGTAAATTTGTAACTTCAATCTTTCTTTAAGGATAACAACCTTGGTGCGGCTATCTAAAACAAGCGCTTACATCAATTTTATCCCACTTTGATATAAAAAATATCTATTTAAGAGGGTGGTCTGAAAAGTTTCCGACCCAGATTTTTCAGAAATCTTCAGAAAATTTTCAGAAAACATGTCGAGGAAAGGAGAAATGACGGAAAATTCAGACAACCCATGTACTAATATGAATATACCAATATGAATATTATATTGTAATGAAAGAGAAAAATATTACGTAGTTTCCACAGAACAATATATTCTATGGAAAATACTATTTATTTTTATTTCTTTCTCTATGACGTTCCACCAAGTAAGGCTATGTCACATCGATTATGCTATAATATACTCTTGATAACTTCATACAAACGTTACACAGACTGTACAAAGATTTGTAGGGTATTTAACCCCACCTTATCACGGAGGAGTCGTTCTCGTAGACGATTGTATTCTGAATAGTGGTGGTTGGAGGTCTTCTAAATCGATCTAAATGAATGAATGTAATAGATTTTGACAGTTTTTAGGGATCTCAGCACACGAAAAAAGCAGTAGACGAAGAGAAAAAGTTATAACCCTCAATGCTGAAATCCCAAATGGTTGAATTTACATCTTTTAGCAGCACCAACCGATGCAGTGAACAAATCAGGATACGATGGACGGAGATGAGAGAGCAAGCCACTAACAAGACTAAGTCTCTCCGAGTTTTCTCTTCTCTGATAAAAGAGAAAACTGAGGGAGAGGACAACAAAGAGAACCCCCTCGCGGCAGCAATTTGTGGGCAGGTTCCCATAATAAGAGGAAGGCGAAGCAGGAAGAAAGGAAGTAGTCGAAAATAGGTGCAAAAGAGGGAGAAGATACATGTGGAGGACTCTTTGGGAGGTCATGCGAAAGGTAGGGAAAAAAACACTAAGTTTGGTGCCATTGATTGGATGGGTTCGAGTGGTACCGGGGGAACGTTTGATGACTCCCTATGTGTGACTGCGGAAGCGAAAAGCATAGGGAAAATGGTGAAAGAAATGGAAGGAAGAGGAGAGAGGCTGGTGAGTGGGAGAAAGGTGAGGACCCCCCGCGGAGATAATGGGTGACCGAGGATAAAAAGGGAGATTTCGGCGGGATTCATGCCGGCCAATCAGAAAGACTAGGTGGATGAAAAAATTAATCCGGGGAACGTCCAGGGGGAAGAGGTTTTCGGGATTATGTTAGACTGCGGAAAGATTTGGGTTTTATTAGTCCTATTTTTGGGGGAATAAAGGTAAATGCTATAGGGCGCGTTCGGCCGGAGATTGAAATTTCTGTTTCCCGAGCTTGATTTATGTAATTCCTCTATTTCGTCAATACATTATGACCTCATCGGTGACCTACTTTTCTACTCATGAATCGAGAATTCATTCATTTCCGTGAATTTATCACTTTTTCGATTCGAAATATATTTGGTTTTGATGGGAATGCAATCTTTTCCTTGCCGAGACGTCACTTTCTGCGACACTTTTTTACGGGATTGATACATCGATGTTATTTATCAAATAAATCAATGGCGTATAAATTACGTAACAGTCAGATAAGGTATGAATAAAGCTTGTCTCAGAAATCCGTATTCCGTTACATATAGTCTCTGAATAATGTTGTAAAAACAAAATAGAGTGAAAATGGATAACTTTATTTATATTTATGAGCGTTGTAAATGATATTCCTCACTCTAGACTCCTTCGCTTTTTTGTGGATTCGTGATTACATTCTATTTTTTGTAGCAATTCACAATGAAAGTGGGAAATTGGGAAAGTATACTCGTGAAATCAATATATTCTGGCGTAACTTTGTGGAAAGCCATAATAAATTATACAACTTTGTAATTTTCCACGGATTTCTAATATTGGCAACCGGTTTCGTAAGAAGTTCTTACATCTTCAGGCAATAAGGTTTATTCCCTTAGTTTTTTTATAATTATTATTTTTTTATGTTTTAAAATTCATAAAGTATACTCGTATATCTGTAAGCAATATCAAATCCGAATATTTAAATTCGTGCATAAAAGTGTATTTTGATTCATTTGCGCGCTTATTTATTTCATCAGAGATCCAAACACATTAGTTACTGTTAATAGGAAGTGAAATATGTAATATGGAGATATTCTAATATCAATTTCATAATCACGAAAAACCTGATCAGCTAGGAATCGAACCAAGGACTTTGAATTTAGTATGCTAGCACACTAACCATCCCGCCACCAATGATGGTAGATCTAAAGATAATTCTTTTAGTACACTGCTTTCATTTACACCATCTCTTTCGTTTATTGGGCGAGTGTAATATTTAATGTGCTTATGCACCGAGACCGAAATGTTAATATGCCAACAACGGAAACGATGACCGGTGAATAATTTCACCGCTCCCAGTAATGATTCCCACTCACTTTTAGTTATCCTACCGGAAGAAAAAAATATGTTCAGAAATTTTATACTGGATCATATTGGAATGGCGGGGAAATTGTAATGGAATTTTCAGCATTAAAACTTTCATTTTTTTATTTTCATTTGCGTCACACAATTATGAACAACTTGACCTACAATTCCAGGCAGCTAAATTGTAGCCGGTAAATATTGGCAAGTCCTAATAGATTATAATTGCTAAGGCTCTTATGGAGCAAGGAAAAATATTTACAGCAAATCGGCTATGGTAAAGGTAATTCATCAGAGAGAGCTCTTTAACGGGGCGAGTGTTTTGATGCAAAAAATCATACGTAAACACCATTAATCTTTGTATCTTTGTCCTGTAATGAATGAACATGAATGCTATGGCTAATTGAAATTTCTAACCAAATTAGACATGGATTATGTCCCTGAAAAAGTCTATCCATTTAACCTCATAAATTTAACCCTTAAAATGGACTGAAAAGCTCGACCATTATTTGGGTACATATGATATATGATTGCATATTTAGACAATGGATAAATGAAAAATGATAAATTATTTGAGCTAAATCGATAAGTATTTGGATTGCGAAAATTTAATTTCTGAAATGTAAAGTTAATCTGGCATGGCTGTATCCGCAAAACGCCATTCTGAATAGTTAAGAAGATACAAAGTCTTGTTCTTCTTACTTGCTCTCAAATGTAGTTTATCTTTTGAAGCTTTGACCCTAAGAGACCCTTTCCTAGAATTCTGAGAACCATTTCATCGGTTTTTTTGAAATTTTTTTAATTTTCAAGCATACATGAAATTCATAGATACTAACGCTTATTATAAATTAGTCTTTCTCTATATATAAGCATTTTATCTGCGATTAACCTACCTGTAAAATATTGTTTACCTTTGGATATGTATCGATCACCTAACAAATATGGCCATCCTTTAGGTTATACAACCCGCGAAGCATTTGGGAGTTTGCGGGTTGCCTACACGAAAATATTCAGGGGATCACTCCTGACAGTTCTGAAACTATGCGCCTCTGAATTTCAATTACATGAAACTATTGATGATTTCGGATAATTTTCTGTGCTTAAGATGTAAAGCTGAATTTAACGTGAGGAAATAATTACATTTGAGTACCTCAAATTTGAAACTTCTCGTGACCAATAAATTCTTCACGACCTTTACTATTTGGGAAGAATTATCCCGGGTAGTATGTGCACTATTTTATTGAAAATCTTTAGTGTGTGAGGTTTCAGATTAAGTGTTACCTTGCTTCGAAACCAAACCATGCAGTTTGAGATATATTTAGAACATCTTTGGCTTGTAAATGGTTTCATATTACAGTAAGTGTATTGAATGGCCAGTGGGTCTACGGTACCTCGAATAATTTTAGAGTATCCATCTCAATTTATTTGAATACTCTCATGAGATGAACCTGAATCGCTTGAAAGGATTTTTAATCTCCGAAAGGATACGGCAGCACTATTATTGAGGACGAAAGCTCATGGGGAGGAAGTTACGTAACTCTCCGAGGAGAAAGGAAGCGTTTCAAATCAGTCTGTTGAGAATGTAAAGAGAGTTCGGGACATGAATCGAGGATGAGATAGGGTGAGTGTTTGGTCTAGGGAAATTTTGAGTCTTGCTACAGAAAGGAGTAAATAAATAGTTGGGTGGATGTGGAGTTTGTGTTAGAGATTAAGCTTGGAGGAGGCAGCTCCTAAAGTTTGTGGGGAGAGGGACGGCCAAAAGGAAAAAGGGAACTGATCTGGAAAGAAGTTACAACGTTCACAGAATGAGTGTAATCTGCTGATAGACATGGTAGGGATATCAGAGATGGATTGATTGCTTTCAATTCTAATCTGAAAGGTAAAATGAACTAATTTATCTAAATAACATGAAAACAAACAAATTAAATAAATCTATTATCTTCCTTACAATTAAGGAATACTTATAGAATGATTTTATATTCATCATGTATTGTATAATTGGTACATCTGCAAAAATATAATACGACCAGCACATTAAGAAGCGACTTCACCCTTGTGAAAAGGACCTGATGATAATTAATGCTCCTTAAAATCGGCTATATTGATTACCTTGGTAATTTAGTTTCTTAATTCAAGCGAAAAACATATCTCAGCTCGTGTTTCTAACGAAGAAACAACCTCACGTGTTTCGTAAACATAGACAGATTTTCTTTAAATTTATCTCTAAATAATTTCTTTAAAAATCCATATTTTTCCAAGAGGGGGAAAAGTAAATCAGTGTCTTTAGTGTATACGATATACATAATTAGAGAAAATGTTTACTGTCTAATTTTTATTTTATTATTATCATTATTATGATTCATCATAAAGATTGATTGCTGAATGAATGCTAATGATTTCCATTACTATAAAAATATAAGTTTACGTCCATTTCTTTTTGTAAAAAAATGAGAAATATTACCAAATTTATGATTATCACTGCTTAAAAAGATGTATAATTGATTGATAAAGAGATATGTAAACTTTTCCTGAATTAAGAGCATCTCTGACAATTGCTGACTAATCAGTGAGAGTTAGGAAATATTATAGCTGTACTTCCCCATTTCAAATGTGAATGAAATGGTTAAGGGCACCAATAGTTTTGGGTGAATTTGTTACAATTTGTAATACCCTACATTTTTCTTACGAAACACAATTCTTAATTGGAAGGATATCTAACAAAGTTTATAAATCAATAATGTAAATATCAGGAGATCTGTCATTCAACATGAAATTTCGACTTGGATGTATTATTAGAGTCGAAAGAGAAGAAACCCATGAATTTTAGTATCTCCGTAAATAATATAGATACTAAACTACCATATATGAATGAATAGTGTACTACTATACATAGGTCCCTGTGGATTATAGTAAACAATACTTTGTTTACTCTTGGCCATCTTTCCGGACGCAGTGAATAGCTGTGGAGACCTGGTGAGTTACCTTAAAATGGTAACGCAAATTAAATATCCTGAGCAACATGATTATGTCATATTCACCTATTCCAATTTAAGCCACCAAGGAAGAACATAAAAACAAAAGACTTAAATGAAGAAAATCTCATTTACGAGGGTTAACTTATGACAGCGAAAGATGCGACGCTAAAATTAAAGTCCGTGAGATCCTACATTCCCAGAAGGATATTCTCTACCTAACTTCCTCTAATGAATGTCAAAAATAATCCCAAAGGGTGCCTATGAGTGACATTATAACCTTGAAGGGGAAGGACTTAGTTTCGCTAAATTAAACTCATATTAACTTCTCTTAATTGAAGTTCTTCTCGTAGTTGTTATTTGATGGGTTATAAATGAATAAAGTTTTCAGCACACATGGACTACATGACGCATATGATACACAAAAATATGGAGACAAAATATACGGGAATCCGTAATATTAGAAAATAAGGGGAAGTTCATTATAGATTTCATGCCGAAATGTAGAACAATAAGAGACAAAAGAATGAATCCCAAACTTTGGAACGAAAATATTCTTAGTGATGATAAGCTAAAACAGTTTAGCAATGTAATATGGTCTTCTAAGTTAAAGTTCATGTTAAAGCGTAATAGTTTCCTAAAAGAAGTTCACAATAAGAATAATCAAAGTAGCGCTACATGGATGAGGGATGAGTCAGACGTATGGAATAATGAAATGAATAGATGCCTCAAGGGGAGGTATTGATCAAGACCAAGAGATATTGATCGACTATCCTCTACTTGATTGGCTATGAATTCACTCAAAATCACAAGAGGGTCAAAGACCGTGATCTAGCGATAATATGACATTCCTTAGGGAGTAATTGGATATTAATCATTGAAATAAATTGGCAAAAGAATTAAAAAATAATTCATTCATAAGAACTGAAATTCATTGAACTTTGCTTGAGCGTCTCAGGTACTTCATATTTAGAATTTTAAAGGACTTACTTAAACAACAGTAAAATAGAATTTAAATAGAATAAATTTGTAATACAAGAGTAATATCTTCTTAACCTAAGGACTGAAGGGAAACTGATGACTAAAATATAATGAATGGATAATTGTAATGAGAGGTTCAGAGAAACGCTATATTCTCATCAAACTTGTTTCATATGAATTATTTAAAAGATGAAACTCGTTATTATCGAAAGAAAAGTGAAAAAATATCTTCTGTTGAGTGAGACTGAGATTTCAAATTATCTTCCTTCATTAAAGATATCGTCAGAAGATATCTACTTACTGCTACTCGTGTAAGACTAAAGAAAATTAATTTAAAGCGAAATAGAATGTTAATTAAATATTGAATATAATTATTGGAAATTCAAATGGAATGCATTTAAGTTCTAAATTTCTTTAATTTATGTAAAATTAGGCACCTTCTGATGAGCCATCTTCGGTTAGCGGGGAACCTTGTGTAAGAAGTATTTTAGATTCAATATTTCAATTTTTAATATTTTATCAAATAAATGAGTTTTATTATAAGGCATACTTTTCCTCCTATGACTCAAAATGACAGCCTCAATATTATCTTCGGGCTTTGTGCAACTGATTCCTGTCTGTCCCTACATTCGAGCCAAATTCATTCCTTGCAACGAGACCTTCAAAAGTTAGACATTGAAGCTGTAAATCAGAACTATAATTCACGTAGCCAAAGGAGGTGTCTATGGAAGAAATCCCGGAATATACGTTAATAGGATTACAGTACTTACGGGCGCCAATGTTAAATTGATAGGACAGGGATTCGTTGGGAATCTGGGATGCGAAACGAAGTGGGAGGGGGCGAAGGAGTCAAAGAGAAAAAGGGGACAATTATCGGAAGAAAACTAGGATGATAAAGGAGAGAGGAAATGAGAAAAAGGGAAAGATTCTCGCAGTGGGCTTATGAGGAAGAGAGGAAGTCAACAAGTGAGGAAGGGAACACGTGATGACAATATTGAGAGTGGGGCGTCGGCGAAGGGATGATTAAAGGGAAGAGCGGCGTTGGAGTGCCCCCGGGGAAGAAGCATTTTAAGAAAAATGGAGGGAAAGAAGAAGCGTTTCTGTTGAAAAATGATTCGCAGGGGAGAGAAAGGGAAGCGAAGAGAGATGGGGTGATGGGGAGTTAAGTGGGGCTTGTGTCAGTGAGTGACTGCGCTTGCCAGTCACTATGTGTATGCATTTGCGTAATGAAGTAATGCTCTTTAAGGATTTTCGTAAATTTCGAGGCCCTGGAATGTGTTTTCGATTCGTTAACTTCAAGATTTGCTAGATTATGTACGTGGTACGGCAGTGCGGAATTCAGTAAAACTGGTGTCAAACTCATACTTAAACCATTAGATATTAAAATAACAGGAGAGAGAAAGAGGCTTATCAGCGAGAATGAGGAGTGAGGTAGTTAGCCCTTGCATTCCTTACTAAGTTTGAATGACAGGAGTGGAAAACAACCTCTAGAGCAGATAATGACAATGACTCCATGAATGCTCATTTAATAATATGAATTAAGGCTTTACAAAAATTAATGCTATAATTCGCAATTACTGATGCGTCAGTTGCTTTCGTATCATTATATCTATAAAAAAGGCTAAATTAGAAGAAAAATACATTTTTTCTATTCTGTATTAGAAGAAAAATTAAAATACTTCATTCATTAAGACACAAGTATTAACTCTATCATTACTGAGATTACTTATATATGCGTTTAGTGTATCTTCTTATGGAATCAACCACAATAATCAGGTTGCAGATAATGACCGTACGTGGAATTACACAATCGTTCACTAATTTAAAAGAAAAATAAATAATAAGGTATGATAATCGCTTTTTATGGGATGTTTGAGCCCGAAGATATAGAGCAGTAGAAGCTTTATCTGTTTTCATCTAAAAAAATTAAGGGGCCTAGGGAACTTTATCAAGGTAGAAAAGGGAGCTCAGGAATTCAAATCTTACCAAAGACATCAAAGAACGTAACTCTCACAAAAAAAACGGAGAACGCAGAAGTAGTTTGCTCAAATTAATAACAGCCAAGATCTGCATAGAAGTGAAAAGGAAAGAAAGGGGCAAAATGAATTCAGGAATTTAGGACAAATACTGGAACAACTATCTTACTATCGAGGGGGAAAGAAAATGAATGTTACTACATACGTATATATTTACTTATCACTGCTACATGCATACGTTTTACCAGAACGGAATTGCCGTGCTATGCTTCCCTATACATGCTACAAAAATTAAAAGCCGCGCTTATTCAGGGACGTCTTACTGTATTGCATGCTTAAGTACTGACCAGTCTCTATCTTTTAGAGTTATTATTGATCTTAGTCTATTATTTGAAGTCTTTTATTGGTCCTTTAAGTCCTCTATTCATTGTTTTTTTATTCTCAGAAGAAATTTCTTGAAAGAAATTTGGATCCCACTAGCTATTTATACTAAAATTCCTGCAATTCAAGAGTTTATTGAATTAATTAATATAGAAGTCCTACTAACCTCTACAACATTTACGCTTGCACGCACGAGATGAATGTATTTGTTTGTCTAAAAAAATAAAGCAATTCATATGACTGGGAAGAGGCTGGCCGGAAGGAAGACTAATTCCTCTGAGAAAGGTATCGTGGATGATCCTCTCCTGTTCATCAGTTTTTAATTTAAATGATATACGATTTTGTATATTTTTTATTTTTTAATCTTACATAGATTAAAAACATTTTAAATAACATTTTTGTTATGTTTTTACCGAACGGTATTTTAGTAATTTATTTCCGTATATGTTTGTTTATTTTAAATATCGTATTCTATTTCATTATTTGGTTAAAATATTTACATGAACTAATAAGTCTCGACTTTACTCGAAAATAAAGGGTATACATGTGTGTTTGAATAGATAGACCTAAATACACGCATAATTATGTCTTAATGGCAATTCCCAGGAGCGATTGTGTTTTTGGAGCTGATGGTACAGAGGTAAAGGAGTATGTTTAGTAAAATTTAATGATACACTCCTTACTTGTAAATGGCGGTAGCATCGTGGAAATAAAATTATAACGGGGCGACACCCCTTACGCATATACAGCCAAGATTTCCATCTCACTAAACAAAGCTGTTATCGCAACTCTAAAACGTTCAAAGACATGAATGATAAAGCTGAAACGACTCTTAAATTGCGCTTTCTAAACCCTTAATATGGAAAAAAGGACGTTTATGCTGCTTTGGAATGTTATGCGGCTTTAATTTGGAACCCCTTCCACGAAGCAGAAGGGAAAGTCGAGATGATGGATGATTTTTGGGGAAGGGTGGAAGAGACTCGACCGAAAACGTCTTTATTGGAAACACTGTGAAATGGCATCATTTCCCGGGAATTTTCCGCTTTATTTACGCCATTTGAGATTAATGAATCGCTACATTCGTCCTCTATGGAAAAACCCAGGGAAGAATTTAACCTCAGAATTCCGGGGGAAGTTTCTTGAAGGGGTCATAAATTATTGACGGAAGCTGAATTATGAACGGATGACATTTTGGCGTCATTTTGGCAAATTTTAACTCGGGGCTCACCCTCTAAGCATTTTTACGAGTACCTCACTTTCATCCTTAGCTCGAGAATGAAGACGTCAAGGGGGAGGATCATATCTCCTTCGGGACCGCAGAAAATTCTGAAAGAGATTAATGGAATTCGATTCATACCGACTTCAACGGCGATCTGAATCGGCTACTTAGGAATATGAATGACGCTCCTCAGACTGAAATTTAGTTATTAGGATAGCATTCTTTAAGTTCGAACATTGAAATCCTCCAGATTTGCTAACTGAGGAGTAAATATTTTCTGGCAATATAATTTTTGTGGGAAATCTGATAAACGTTCACTTTATTAGAATTCGTATTATTAATAAATGAGTGCAAAATCATCATGCGAACGACGAATTAATTATTCGGAAAAATGTTTAATTTTTACAAGACCTAAATATATGGGACACGTTTAATTTAGTGTCTTTTGAATATTCCTTTTATTCTCGAAATGGAAACTTCGCCCTGATTTACTAATATTATAATCATATAAATGTAGAATATGATTTGATTCACTGAAGCTCAATATACACAGATTTATGTCCTGCTCACTAAAAATCTTACTAAGCATCAAGTTTCACAGAATTGTGAGCAACTTTGTATTGAAGTGAGGAAGTGTCCAAGTACAAGCAATTTTAAAAGTAAAGGAGATAGAGCTGGAGGGAATAATAGGATCAAGTGAAGGGAGAAAAGATAGGATTCACAGAAAACCATCAAAGAAAAGGAAAACCCCATGTAAGCGTAGGAAGGGCACAATAGAGAACTTTCGTAAACAAAGGGGTGCAGGAAGGAAAATCCTACTGGTTTATCAGGATAGACTTTGTGGGCTGGATTTTCACCTGCTTGGGAAATTTTTAATATTTTTTAATATTTAGCAGGCTACTTTTTTCAGCTATATGAAGAATTTTTGTCAGAAAATTTCAGGAATGGTTAGAAAGTAAAGAATTTTACACAAAAGGAGACTAAAATGAATCAAGTAATAAACAGGTTACGGTTTCCTCGCGAAAACTTTTTCGTGATTAATTTATATTTCCTTACCAAGCGTTCGATTTCCTGGTTACTTTGTATTCTTAATTCAACCACAAGTTCATATTATAATACTGTCATATTTTTAGTGCATAACCTCGTGCTTTCCTCTCTCTCCTTTCCCCGTACAGAATCGACGTTCTACTTCTCCTCGATTAAGCGAAACTCCGCCACAATAAACGCAATATTGGAGAAAGTCACCCAAATCACGCCGGTCCCGTCACCACTGCTCTCCTTTAGAAAAAAAAATGAGAAAGGTGGGCACGAGATAGAGAAACGCATTATAACCTATACGTGAGGAAGTGTTGATTAAACCGCTTTTGTTTGAGGGGATGGAAGTTCCCACAAGGACCCATCTCCCTATTTCCTTCCCGATAACTTGAAAAATCTCGGCCTAAAACAGACCCCCTCTTCTGCTTCAGTCGAGAACAAAAGGAACAGGTTGGAGGATATTAACTGGGAGACGAGAGGTGGACAATGGAGAGGATAGATAAGAATGGAAGAGAGAGTAGCTGAAGTGGAGCTGTCTATTGGGCGCTGGGATCGGCAAAAGGAAGTTTCTGATACCGTCGGGTCTGAACTCATTCTAAATCAAGCGATGGCAAGGAAGCGCGAAAAAGTTTTGAAGAAATGTGGGCAATAGAGAATATTTCTTCCAGTTCCGTTAATGGATTCCCACTCATGTAGCTTTGAGATTTTCGGCCTCTTTGGTCCCCGTGGCTGTAGATTCGTAATTTTTCCCATCTTCCAAAGTTATTGTAATAAACACTGAAGTTTAAATAGCGTGATATGCCATACAACATTTTAAAGTTGATTTATCAATGTTGCCTAAATAACTGCTGATTATGGAAGAAGTATGACATATATATTTAACTAAAACAACCTTGACAAGCATCCCGTATACGGGTATCTTAGGTTAGAACGCCTGCACTAATGGAATCGAAACTACGAGTCTTAATGATTCATCATTATCATTAGATTTAAGGAAATAATACACCCTTACTATATCCGCAATAATACTCATGTCATCAAAATACTTACTGTTACCATCTATCCTTGTAGAGGATTTCGTTATGCAAATGCATAGCGTTAGGTAAACTAAAATAAATTTAATAAGGCAAACAAAAAAGGAAGTATATAAAAATTAGGAATAAAGGTGATTCTGTGGCGAGCTTGGCTAAGGATTTTACTCAATTAAATTTAAGCTACTATTTTTAGTATATCTATATAAAATTCAAAAAGTAGAATATGAATTGAAATGTATGTAAACAATTCAGGTAATGCAGGTACGATATTTCCTGCTTTTCATCAAATTCATTTTTAAACATTACAATAGCCTCTCTGCGGTTCTATTTAATTATTTTTGATTGATGTATATCAATTCGGTATTTTTTATTTTCACAGTTAACAAATAGTTCTCCATGGATAACACATGTATATTAGTATC
Organism: Pachydiplax longipennis; assembly: GCA_036926295.1. Classification (NCBI taxonomy): domain Eukaryota; kingdom Metazoa; phylum Arthropoda; class Insecta; order Odonata; family Libellulidae; genus Pachydiplax; species Pachydiplax longipennis. The sequence goes on along the minus strand of JAVFKF010000026.1, from coordinate 21,446,152 downwards.
AATTTCACCTTTAACATTTACAGGATAATAAATCCCAGAAATGTATTTGAAATTTAATTAAAAGTTCACCTTCGATAATTGATAGATTTCGGAATGCCATTGCATTGATGGAATTTTCATTATAATATTATACAACACACAAACGCGTTTCTACATATTATGAAATAAATTCCTCACTCTTCTAAATATTTGATGTCGTGATGACCTTTCAAAACTCACGCATATCATTGAAGACCTGGTTTTGATTTATCATATAAAAATGCACTGTGTCGAAAACGAAGTCATGATCAAATTAATAATTAATATAATCGCTTTCATTCATTGTTTTTCAATTAAAAATCCTTCGCATGAGAAAATCCTATAAATCCTAACGTATACTTTTAAACCGTATTCCTGGTTTTTGAACTAGCCACAAAGTTGTGTTTTGGTTAATTTAGTTCGTGCATATTGGTATGAAATTTTGCGTAGGTACAGTTTTACTGGCCACAGATTATCACAGCCTACTGCTGACTATTCTTAATATGTGAAATGAAAATTTAATTCTGGCTATCATACCACTTGCAGATATTTTTGTAAATGCGTAGGTGCAAATGCACGAGAAGTGCATTCATGTTCCAATTCGAATAGGACCCTGATTTGAATGCGAATTGAGTTACACGTCTCATTAAAATACCGAGTTCTAGTTTAGCATATCAGGGTAGACTTTGATAAGATATCAAATTCATCAAAATTGTAAAAAAAACTCCATCTACGTAAAACTACGATGAAGCAATTTAACGTAGCCTATTTTTTCTACAGTTGTTCACTCACTAAGAATTGTCGGTTTTATGGATAATTTGATTATCTATAACAGTCTTATATTATATCTAACCATCTAATTTCGGTGATCGGGGCTTTTCTCCCTTCACACACCATCAAAAAATATATATGACTGACCACTTGAAAGAGGAAATTTCTCGGTTCCTGCTCAAAGTTCTCCATCCAATGAAAAATGTACTATCTGGTCAAAAAACAGAGTAAATATTTGAATTTTTGAGGTTCGTTACTGAATGTGTAGATATCAGCGTTTTCTAGTTTATTGGAGTGTATTGTTTTACTCATCGGACGGTGATATTTATTCTCGTTCTTAAAATAATCGAAACAGTTTCCGCAAGCAATATAGTCTCTATAATCAAGGACGTCGACGTCGTACGTAACATTTTAATAAAACGGCCAACGGTCTTTTGGGAGCAGAACGACAACCAAAGAAACATGAACATTGCCGAAATATGAAGATTTGTGTCTGAATTTAAAACTGCTTACATTGTCATTTCATTCAAATTTCCCCTTTTCATAGAATTATACTGTATGCACCCCAGTGACCATTTGTGCTTTCGCACGGAGAAATTAGTTTTTAGAAAAATACGTCTGTTTGAAGAGAAAGGTCTTCGAGATAATTTCATTTATGATTTCTTGAAATTATTTATTGTTTTTCCGAGATATTTTATTCCTCATTAGAAACAGAATATTTAGGATAAACAGCATCACCGGTTTTATTGTAAAAGAGATTTTAGGAGGAATACGGGCTTTCAAAACTTAATGTAATTACATGGAAGGGAATTAAATCAGATGGCATTGAAGCAGATCAATTAACATCAGGTAGAGGAAAGGAAAATTGTTAATTATACTATCGAATTAAAAATTATAATATGAAAAATCACTTTTAATTTACATGGAAGTTAATTAGTGCTAAGGCTTCATTCGCAAAATGATATTATTATTTGATTGACTTTAATTGTCTGAAAATGCAACTTTCGAGCTCAAAACAGGTATGATCGTATTCACTGGTAAAACGTCGATTTAATTATTTAAAAGCTTTCTGACTACACTTCCATATGCCATGGATTTTTCGTTGCTTTAATTCAAAGAGGAAACGGTATACACCGGATTTTCAACTGCGTTGATTGAATAATAACGAGTTCAACTTACGGATGTGAGTAATAAATTACAGGAAGAGGAGGATTATTTGATCTAAAGTAAGGTAGTCTAATCAATTAAAAGCTATAAATTTTGTACATTATATCTGATACAAAATGATCTTTGACGGAACTTCAGTCGAGAAATTCCCTAGATAATTTAAACGTATTTCACTCTATGTCTAAGGTAGAATTTCTATTAGGAACATTTAATTTCAGTTGCTTTATCTTTTCATTCTTTCTTTCAGTCATTAGTGTAGTAAACAACAGCTAACATGACACTCTACGCGTACGCTGTCTCGAGCTACACTATTTTTTTCTGGATGGAGCACCGTTAGTATTTCACCATGAAAAGGCGACAATTTTATAAAGTTGTGCGACGTAACGTGCTCAAGATCTATGTTGCGTAAAAATTTTAAATCTCTTTGTATTATATATGTATTTTCTTAAGTGGAAATACAATTTTATCGCAATAAAGATATTTTAGGTATACACAAAATCGTAAGACCTACTTTCGAGCGAATGGTAAGACTTACAGTCTCCCTCCATACAATGGCCTTGGTGCAGGAGGGTATCGGCTAAAATTAGAGAAATAGATGCTAGTCTCTTTCTAGATTAATTTTTGCCGAGGAAGATTGGTAACAGTAACAGACCAGAGATATAGACTTACGGTGTATGTACACCCTGAAACCGAAAGAGGCGGTTTGCAGGATAAATGTGTGAATTTTGATTACGATTATTCCAACACAATAGATTGTGACTAAAGATGCCATGCAAGCAGATCACCGATAGATCATTTCTGTAAAATCAGCTATGTAGCAGATTGTCTGCTGAAATATCTGAGACACGTGTGTCGCCAAATAACTGTCAATTTTTGAGAAAAACTCTTGATTAGGCCAGAAGTGCCTTAATTCATAACCACAGCCTTCCACAGCACCTTTCATTAAACTACGTAAACTCATAAATATTTAGGAGTATAATTTCTGCCAACTGGTACGTTAATGGTTGACGTATAAATTTATGATTTCAGTTACGCACACTCAGTATTTGGATACGTTGAGAAATAAATATCACAAAATTCTTCTATAAAAATCCGAATAAGTTGAACCAAATTTTGCACTGAATTGTCTCCGATTTTGTCATTTTAGTCTACGAGTAGGAAAATATTAAGCCCGAGTTAGTTATACATAGAAATGATACTTTAAAGCGTAGTCCGTTGAAAATCATACGTAAAGATGAAAATATCGGTCTGGTTACGGAATTCTTTTAGCAACAGCATCATATAAGTTGACATAAGAACTGGTTTTAAATCTTTCCCTTCAGTTAAATTTTTAAAAACATAAAAATGCCTTGTTTCGGAGATTGACACTCACTGTTCTCTTTAGTGGGTTAAAGTCACCTGGCTTAAGAGTGCCAATGTGAACGGTTGCGTAAGCGAGTCGCTTAACGGAAATGATTTTATAACCGATTTTGGCTCCTTGCGCGAAGAGAAAGAAAGTCATGGGAATGGGATGGGTGAAAATAAATCGAGGGGATGAAAATTCGTCATTAATGAGGCGAAGAGATGAGAGGATCATTCGCTGAATCGTATCGAGCGAAGATGCTGAGGAGATTATGGAGGAAGAGGAAAATGAGGTGGGAGAGAGGCAGTCGACATAATATAGTATCTCGGGGAAAGATAATGGCGGAGAAGCCTTAGAATTCAAGAAGGTGAACGTACCGGAGATATTCGAGAAAGAGGGAAGAAGCAAAGGAGGACATCAAAAATAAGGAGAAGAGACCGACGGTCTTAATTCAACCAGAAAAATAAACATTCCCAGCAAAAGGGAAATTTCAATTTGAAACGGAGTGCTTGTTCATTAAGCGAATCGTCCGCGTAATCTCATAGCTACTTTAGCGGGCGATCGTTCGAAGAAGCGTTTTCAAAGAAACGTTTCGAAATTCTTCCGAAAATATTGTGGCAAAAGTGGACTTGTGGCTTTATTTTTGGTTCAAATTTTTTATGATTAACTATTTGGCTTAATCTGCCGTAAAGATACCGCAGCACTTCCAGAATATGTCCAGACGGGTTCAAAGGCTCCTGAACTCTGCAGATGCGCTGCCTGTGCCAGAATTTATGTTCATGTGTGTTTTCCCATTACTTCTTTGAAAAGTGTTCATTAAACACTCTAGAGTATTGCTGACACACGAATAAAGGATTACCAGGAACGGGGAGCCTATAATGAGATAGGTTTATTTCTGTATCTAACTGTAGATATTTTAGGAACGAAGGCAGAATTATGCCAGTTAGATAAGCCGCTTCGTTCTTTGACCATTTAACAGAATGTCACAAGTGAGGCCTAAGACAAGTAGGGATTTAAAATAAGATTGATCAACGTAAGCGAATCACATTACGGGGGATAAATGAAACATTTCAGAAGAAAAAATAGGATCACTTTGGACTTTGTCGTTTACAATGTGTAAAACCACTGCGTTAGTGAAGAACGATTGATTTGTTTATTATTCAGGGGGATCAGATGTATGCGATAATAGTAGAACATTTTTCTGTAAATTAAATTTATTTTCGTAATTTTTAACGGGGGAATACACAAGTAACTCTATTAAAACAGAATATGAAGAAGAGGATGATTAGTCCATTGTGACTTAGGTTAAAATAATAAATAACTTCTTACTTAACGGGATGTTCAATACTGTCACAAGGCTAATTGTGATAACTTAGAATAGAGGATTTATGAAATTATATTAATAAGCTATGATACTTGTGAGTTATGCTACTATAAATTATGAAAATTAATTTAGACGTTGCACAAGAAAGAGTGCGACTACCCCAAGGTTGTGAAAGAAGTGAAAAATAGTCTATAATATTCTAGTTATTCTAGAATACCTGCCTGGAAAGTGGGAGACCTGGATAAGAGTCCAGTTTAATCACTAAATTTTACTTCGTGTACATCTATACGTTACTATAGTTAAGATTCAACATTCGAGTACATTGACGACAATTACCACCGAAGTGCAAAATGGCGGAATCGGGGAATTAAAGTGCTATTTGTGATATCTCATACTTGAAAATAGTCTTATATTTTCCCCTCGAAAGCTTTATGCTGAAAAGTCATGCGTGTAATTTAATTTCCATAACCGAGATGGAATTAATTCACCTTATAAATAAAACGTTATGCTTATAAAACGTCGGTGTTCCGCCTTATTAATCCCCAATCTTCCGCGAGAGCATCAGACATCGGTGAGGATTTTATTTAGAAAGAATGTTGGAACTCTATAAAAACTCATCATTTTTCGCTTACACGGCGATTTTTTTGTATCTTCCACACAACTCTTGAAAAAGAATGGAGAGGCCCAACATTCCTTAATAGTATGCTGGAGAATGATTGGCCATTGATAACCTTGACACATCTGCGGTGAGTTACGATTCCTCAATACCGCATGAAGAATATGAAGAATAATGCATGAAGGAAATCAATTGTGGACTGAAAGATTTAGCTGATTCCAAATTCATATGCGTCATTAAATTACTTCTCAACTCAGCAGAATCATATTATTTATAATTTTCATTAAAAGTATGGTTCAGCAAAACTATTCATGATATTGATCACTCTCACTGTTATCTTTGCCTTTCGATTGATCTGTGATCATATATGGTTCCTATAACTTGCAATATATTATTTATGGTCATCCTTAAACCTATCAGCACTAGAGTAAATCCTGGAATATTTAGATATCAAATGAGCGATGGTTCGGCAGTGACTATGAAAAATAACCTACATGATGAAGAAAAAACACAATACGATTCATAACTTCTTAGGCAAAATTAGGGCTGGAAAGTCACATCCTCCATTTGACTCTTTTCAGTTTTCCGTTCAATACACATGGAGTGGATTTATATTATTTATTGTACAAATTATAATATATTTGAAATAAAATGCTTCCGGGATTGTCGACACTACCGTTGACGAAGCGTCGCTTTTAACAAGAGACACACGCTGTTGAATCCAGGAAAAATTTTATTTCAAATGAAATCCACACACAGCGAAAGCCTTCGCACCAAAGTATGATATATACAGCGAAAGAGATTGGTTTTGATTGTATTTCTTACGAGAACATTTTAGAGCCGTCTGAAGCCAAATAAGGATACTTTTTTTTAGAAAAATATCGAAATGTATAAGGTCATTCATCCTGTAATGAATTCCCAAATTTTGTATTTTTATCTCGTCAAGAAGTACGTGAAATTGATGTTCAACAATTTCTCTCGTGTATTTCTTACAGAAGTGACTGAAATGTGATAAATACATACACCTCAGTGATTCTAATATACGATTAGTAGTTCTAGTTTATCAATAAAAGTAAATGTGCATTGGGGTCTGAGCAAGCTAAATGAATTTCCTGGATGAATAGTCCAAAAGGGAGGGAATGCCGGTGAAGAGAGAAACTACGAGGAAAATTTCGGCAGCGGTAATCAAGAAGGAAAGATGGATTGGTGAGGACCAGGTCGGTTAAAGGTCAGAGAGAGGCTTCTGTAAGTAAATGAGTGGGAGTCTTAAGAGGCTATGTTACTTGTTCAGATAGGTTCAACCACTGAGTCTTCCTTCTGAATGGCGAGAGAAGCCTCCTATGACATCGTTACTGGGTTGAATTATTATCCTATACCCTAGCAAAACCTAATACGCGGGTTCATTTTTCCTTTTCAGTGAAACTTACGCGTTGGTGGTCTATTCGTCTAACGGGTGACATTTAGAGAGGATAATGAGAAGTTATCGAGAATCAGGTCATAATGTGGACATTCTGACACTTGAACGGTGAAATAGATACAAAGAACGAGACCTAATTTAATTAGCACCAGGTCTTATCGTCATTATTTCATGCGCGGAGTTTCTATTAATAGTAAAATGCTCCAAACGTCAGCGATTGAAATAAGAATAACTTCATTCGAATTGAGTTTTTATCGTTGGCTCATACAGCGCCTCTTTTTTTTCTAGAACCTATGTGTTGAGATTTTACTATCAATCCATTTGTCATCGTTTATCCTAAGTAAATAAGTTTATGATTAATAAACTAAGCTAATAAGTTATGATTTATTTGTTTTACAAACGTGATATATGTTATATATTAAATACATAAATGAACGTTATTTTTATAAAACATTTATTTGTAACAATTTTACGTTTAGCGCTAGCATTACATGCACATCGCAGGGTAATTAAATTTGCAAAGTATCTTTTATATTATCTATCTTCTCTTGGCATACTTCTCATGACAAATTACGCTCCATGCAAGGTAGGTTACCTCATGTAACATTCAAAAGCTATTTCTCACGTTTTTACTCATTTACCTCACAATGCAAACAGACTTCATATGACTGGTTTCAGAATATTCAACATTGCTAAGTTGCTTTATATGTCAGTTCTGAGATATGAATATTTCAAGGAGTTGATCATTCATTTTTGAGACTCGTTTTGATAAATTTTATCCGGTTTTAGTGTTTATTATTTCTTTCGTCCGTAGTACAATTCTTAGAAACGTTCAAGTATAGTCCTAAGTAATTTTAGTAGATTTAACAGTAAGTAATGCTCTACTTCGGTAACCAAAGAATCTTGCTTCATTCCGTGCTTATTTTTTTACCAGATGTTTACGAATTCTTCATCTTTTAAACCTCACTAATATATAAGAGGGGTATAAGCATTTATATGATACAAACATAATTATATATACCATTGAAGACAATAGATAAGTTACGGAAAGCAAACTATTGGCAATTGGCATTGAAGTGAAATAACCAATTCAGTTACTATACATTATAGCTGTAAAACAGTATCGCAAATGCGCTCGTTCGAAATTTGTGATCTCCTATACGTCATGTGTAAACTATATAAAGAAATCTCTCGGCTAAAGAAAGATACCGATTTTGATTTCCGATCCCGTCAGAATTTTTTAAAGTCCGTTTTTCCATACGATTACGCACTAAATCTTTATAAAAATGAGCTTACCTATTATCACTCGGCAAAGAGTGCTCCAGTATTACACTGTAAACGAAAATATCATAGAACAGGGTTAATCACAAAAGGAGAGATAATCTGGTCCCTAGTTCCTTCAAAGGAAAAGAGATCATTTTATTAACCTATCTTAGCTGTTTATTTTCTAATAGATTTGTAGATTAATATTTATGAAGAAGCTCTTTAATAGATTACGGCAAACGATCATGAAACGAGTAATGTATTTAAGTATTAGCGATATTTCTTAAGCCGTAATTGGCTGTATACAAAGCATTAACTCTGGAGGGAATTTTACTCTAGTACTTGTATATTGGCATATTTTTCACGGTAATAGTAATCTGTGAGAGAGCACAGGTTTATAGAGGCAGCCCAGACTTCTTAATCTTTAATAAGTGCGCGCCCACACGCCTAGCTTGCATTCTGGTATGGCCTCATCTAAGAGCATTACGATGAAAGATATGATCAAAGAAATTCCGGAGAATGGCATCAGAAAGGTATATTTTTGAGGGTAGACGAACTTAATGAGAGTAAGTTGAAAACGCAGGACTATAGCAGGAGTAATAAATAAGCAGAGGAAACTTGATATCTTATGAAATCTTGTTCATGTGAAACGAAAGAACTAATGTGGATGATTTTCAGGAATTTCATAAGCATAAAGTGCTTGCAATTAATTAAACCGATTTACTCTTATCGTTGAAAATGTTTATGCCTACTATGTCTCTGACATAGTGGTATTTAGGTAAAAAAGCAGAGCTGAGCTTTTGTGGAAGTAGTAGTATCTTTTAAAAGTACTTCAATATCTGATATCATTCAACACATTTAGGCTCCCACAGGGAATCGAATCCGTGACCGCTTTTATGGAAGTCGAAAGAGCTGCCCACGTGCCTATCCATGAGCTGAGTTTTTTTTTATCTGTATCTACATAATTACCATCCAAACTGCAAGTGAGGGCGTGGCAGGAGGTGCCTACGCCATGACTCTACTTCCGTTATCGATTAATTTCGTATAACGTTAAAAATTAATTCTTGAAGCAATTTGTCTAGCATCTACTTCCTTGTGCTCTTTCGAAGTTTCAGAACGATCTATGCATAAAGGATGAAGTGTAATATCGGTTACATGATATCTTCATGAAGGGGAAACATTCCTCAAAGTACTGAGACATAGAAATTACCCCAATATGTATTTTCAACTATAACTTTACATTTTTTTACAGTAGTATGTATGGTTGTTCAGGGTATAGTGAATATATTAGAAAATCTCAGGTGCTTTTAGATGTATGAAAATGAAACGAACATTTGAATTTATCTTTTTAATAAAACTTAGATTGTAACTGAGTTTATTATTTGATATTTATATAACCTTTTCGGGGATATATTTCTTTCGAAAACTGGTTAAGGTTAGCCTAGGACTTAATTTCTTTCCTTGTTTAGTTTTATTTTTTTAGTAAGAGTGACGTAATTGAGTTGAAAAATTTCACCATATCAAACCACCATGTAATACAATCCGTAAACCCCCGTGCCATTCGAGGAAAAACTTTCTTTTCTCCTTTAATTTGAAAGGTTTGAATCAGTTTTCAGTGACTCTCAGAGGGACAAAGAGAAACTTTTAAAAACCTCGAATCTCCGAGGGTTAAAGAGCGGTTCAATTTCTTTTGCCCTTTAATCAAGGAAATGGATTTGGCGTCCATGAGTGATGTTTTAACGGAATCGCTGGGTAAAAAGGTAGACGGGAAAGAGATTTGTCCGGAGAGAGGATATAACGGCGTGATCGTCGCTTGGGATTACCTTTAGAGAGCATACTGTGATTGTAACTGATGAGAAAATCAATCGAAGTGAAACAATCCTCCGGGATTAGTGCACCTCGGGACAAGGGCACTTGAGTATGGCCTGTGAACCCTGATGCCGATCGCAATCTTACCTTTAAAAGAATTTGTTTCCATTGGAATAAAGACTCCAGCGTATCTTATTACTGTGGTTGAATATACGGCAATGTAGAGTAGGATCCACTCCGAATCTAACCTGCCTTAGGCAATATGTGTCGTTTTACGACAGCAATTTTCCATTAAATAAAAATCAGTTAGCTAATTTTTTGTTGAGTGAATCCCTTGGATGTGAGTTCTATTTTAACTCATTCTAGTAAATTACCCATAATATCTTATCCAAAATTAAACTTTCTAATGCAGGAATAACTTAGAAAACGAGGTATAGAAGTACTTTCACTTTTTCAAACGATTTTTTATGAGGCTTCCATTATCCTTCCACACTTTGTCATAGCTAGATAATTTACTGTTTAAGTTGAACAAGTAAAGAGAGCGAGACTTTGTATGTTTCACGATTGCTTTTTTATTTACGACCGGTTTCGGCCATGACGGCCATTTTCAAGGTACATAATATTTGAAAGAACAGCGTATTTAAAGGGATCGGATGCTGGACTTTCGATATAAATTAGCCAAACTTTTTAACTTTAAATTAACTTTTAAGTTGCTTAAAATCAGACAGAACAATAACCGACAGTATACATTTTCACACGTTACTTATTTAAAGAATTATTTATGTAACGGTTCCTATTTTTTACATCTTTATTTGTATGACTTTGATAATTTTCCTTAGGAATTCCGTACTATTTGAAAATATATTCGATTCAATGCTATAGGATACAGATTTATTGTATGCCGGGAGTCTGTATAGAGCCCAAAGGGCAACTAATAATCTTATTTTATTGAAACTATTTTTGCAATAAAACCTAATACTCTCGAAGGAATGTACCTGAAGTTAATTTTCATTGTGCAAGGAACTTTTTCTCCATGAGGTTAAATTAAAAGCAGTCGTCGAATTAAATAGAACACCGTAAAATAGAAAATTGGGAAATAATTCTCATCTAAATGACCGTAAATTCTTTCCTATTAGAGAAAGGGCAAGCACTGACGAAATGCATCTTTTCAAATTTTTCGTCTTCAATAATAGGTTCTCATTACTTTCATGACTCATGATAAATGGCATCCAAATGACACAAATTTTATTTGCGACTTATTTTCTCCTTTGAATGCTCTGTATTCTTCAAATTTGCTAACGCGGAACGCAGAGTAGTGTATACATAACAGAACATGCTGGATAGACACTCTATATCACTGAAATAGAAAAGATATCAAAAAAGAAGGAAAAATGTACTTGATTCTAGCGACAAATTGCCAAGACCAAGCCAACAAACTCAATTAAATTGATGAGAGGTTCTAATGTTATTGAATCCATAGAAAATCGTAGGATGCAATTTCGTTAATTACATACACCTAACGTTTAATTAGAATTATTCAAACAAGCTACAAAAATTTCAAGGTTTAAATTGTTGTATGAATTAATAACGGGATGGGTTTGATGACAATGAAGTATATTCCTACGATTTGCATTTAATCTAAACTCATCTACTTTAATATTTATCTCATTATCTCTCCATGATACAGTTGTTAATTACAAAACAAAGCGGGTCATGGTTTCCTAATCAACGTGAAGTGAGCTTCATTAAACGTTGACCGGTATTATAGATTTGTTGAAAGAGAAATCCATGATCCAATTTGATGAAAATTTGATGTAGAGCAAGATGTCGCTTAAATAGAAAATAGTTGCTAAAAGAGGGAAAAAGTCAATGGATCTAGCGATAACATTAATTAATTGGCTTATATGTCTTCTTATCTTGCCTTATCTTAATCCCGTATTAATGGAGACATCATTGAATTCAATTTGATAAGCCATTTTGCCAGATTTTAGGATTTTTCCATTTGATCAGGCCTTTACGCTTCTGAAGAATTCTTTCCAAACTTCGCATCGAAATAAATGCAGATCCTAGTTATTCTCATATTATCGTATTTCCAGGGATATAAAATGAAATAGAGCGTGACAGTTTAGACAATACGTTCCCAATAACAGAGAAGAAAATACCGAATGGCAGAAAGGAAAAAGCATCGTAAATTACTGAAAGATTAATTTTTCATAGAATAACATACGCATCGCTTCCGAAAGGAATGTCACCAACGATGTCATTTTCTGCTCACCAGATCGTTGCTAGGCGGTTTCCCCTACAAAAAAGGAATAGGGTACTTTCGATGGAGAATAAAAAAACCCTATCCAAAGCTACTGTCTCAAATAACACGAATAGCTGAAAATCGATGGGCTGTTACCCTGCCATTGCTTGGATTATGAGTACAAAGAGATGGATGACATTCAATTCTGAGAAAGACACTAAAAGCCTCCGTCGTAATATCCTTATTTTTGAAGGATGGAAATAAATCCTATTATCAGAAACCTTTCCTTTTGTGACTCGATAGAATGCTAAAGCAGCGAATGAGTCTGAAATTGAAATTCTAGAAATTTAGATGAACATTTAACCATATCGTCTGAAATCGATGCTTGTACTACATACTTTAAGACAAAATGCAATTATTTACCTATACTATTTTATTGTGATTTTGTAGTAGTTTTATTGTAATGACATCCAATTCTAAATATATTTCAACATGTTTACAGTAAAATATTTGGGGAATGAGATTTGTAACTAAGCCGTTGAAGCAATATTTAATGATTAATGGTGACACTGATAAGTAGGTACAACATAATATTCTGAATCTCGTTCTTTAAGTGTGTATTTTAAGCTTTCCTCCACGAGTCTCGAAAATTCTTCTCGGGACCTCAGAACATCCAGTTATTGTAGAACGTTCTAAAATATTTACATCAATAAACTGATAGACTGATGATAACCTTTTCTTATTATAGAATCCTGTTAATTGAGAACCATGATAAGTTTGGTAAGACTCACTTCGTCAAATAAAGAAACGGTTAATACTCTTTCATCTGCCTTAAAAATGGAATTGATTATAGAATATTCCTCTCTTTGTTCTGTGATTAGAATTTCCGTTCTCAAAGCACTAAATATCCCGATTTAATTTTAATATATTCACGCACCATCGATCCGTAGACTCCCAACATGTATTTCCATTTTTGTAGAGTAAACTTTGACATTTAACGAATCTATTAAATGCCAAAGCTTGCTGTTTTGGAATTATAAACGAAAGAGATGCAGATAAAGATTTCAACTGCATACAAGAATACAAAAGAGATACACTTGCAAGGAAATAAATTGAACACCTTCATGCTATCTTCCAAACAAATATTGTACTTCTTCATGATCAAAGTTAATATTATATATATTTAGCAAATTTCGATTCACTTCTAGAAATTTTGATATATAAAGGAAAAGTGGAGTAGATTTTAGGACTTAAATACAGATAAAATTGTCTAGAAAGTTCAATATTAGCTTTTGGGATTGCTCCCAATCGCTTTGGCATTATGCTCTTTCAAATTATATAACGACGGATTGCCCCTTTCACCTCCACGATTGTAAAATAACCTTAGAATCTTCAAACATGAAAAATACATTTAATATAATTACATATAAAAACTTCCTTAAAGGTAAAATTTTAATCCTCATATAATGGGAAGAAATTCTCTCTATAAGGTGATATTAACATGTACTTCTTTTTGTAGCGATTATTAGAGGCTTGATGTCATTTTATATATGCTCGTATAAGCTCCTCCCCAGCAAAGAATCTCGTTCCGAAGGCGTGAAAGCATAATACACCCGATATTCCAAGTTCATCCACGCAAAAGAAATGGTTCAGCTTTTACTGTGTGAACGATTTGGCTCCATCTTTCGGCAAACCTCCGAGAGAAACATTTCCGACGAAATGAACTAGTTTCGCCACCTCAAAGGATCACCACCGCTGTTTTCGACCTAGAAATCCATTACGGAAATGTTCCTACGAATCCTCTCCTTAAACACGCGGAGAAGACGCTGTGCAGCAAACACGCCGCACTGGGTGATTGAAGTCACCCATTCCTCCGAAGTTAACGACCGGAGTATCTCTCCCTTCCCATTCATTTGGCTCCTTCTTCGTTTTGAAAAGCCGCCTGAGGTTTAGTCAGCGAGCGCTCCTTTTGACGCGCCGGTTCCCGATTACTCACGTGATTTTCCCATTTGTAATCAGCGAGCGATGGGATTCGCCTGCCTCTTTCGCACACTCTCTAATGAAAAGGATGCGCTGGAATGAAAGGTGCTCCGTCTTCCGATGTGGTCGAGCGTCGCAAGTTTGAATGGTTAAATGACACGGATGCGATAGGTAATGGGATCTGAGGCCTCCGTGTTATCAAAGATAACGTTATCGCAATCAAACTGAAGGAGAGTTCCTGATTCAGGGTAAACGATTCACGGCTCGGAAAATCTTGTCAGGGAATCTACGCCGTTATCGCGTAATCCTTGCGAAGGTAGCAAAGTACACAAGTGGTAGATTTTGCGCAGTCACCTAGGATGATTCGAAAGCAATCAAATACTCAGGACTTAGATGACGCTTCAAAACCATTCTAACTGTGCCACGGAGTTTTAAAACAAGTCGATGAAAGATTTGGATAAAGGGGTCGACTACGCAACTCGAAGAATGAGGTAGTTTTCCTTGATTTCGTCACTTTTCCAGGGCGTTTGAAGAAAAATGTCCGTAAATGCAGCAGAATAGCACTATAAACAACAACGACTTTGGAAGGCTTTACTGAGTGGAAATCCATGGCCAAAAGAGGTGACCATTATTCAGAATCACTCATACCTCCTTCAATTTTATTTCATATCGATGAATAAGACTATGGCAGAGGTGAATACATTTTCCATCTCCCCGTATTGAAAGACAGCTGAAATATATACCTTTTTTGGGATATGGTAGCAGGAACAGATGTTTTATGATGATTATATATAATGATAATTAGAATAAAGAGCTAGAAAAGTATTTTCACATAGAACTGATGGTAATAAAAACATAAAGAATTGCATTGTGATATTGCATCACATTTTTTCCTTTAGTTTCCTTCATTTAATAGAATTGAAATTTTCGTCCAAAATTCGAAATTTACCCTTCTCTTCCAAATTTTTGCTATTGACAAACTGTATTTTTGGCGCATAAAAATGCTCATAATAATGCTTTACACCATATAAACCAATGTTTTGTTAATACGAGGTGCACCCAAAAGAATCCGAAAAAGTTTATAGGTCGCGATCGCGGCATAACCCGAGCAGCAAAAATGAAGGGCGAGTTCCCAGGCGACATAATTATATTAAAAGATTCACCAGTTGGGTCGGGGTTAGATAAAATAAAACCATGATAGCGGAGGTGGTCGGCGGCCATCTTGATCATCGACGTCATAGGACTAAAACAGTTAATTTTCCGGAAAAAAAATTCTCTTGAAACAGGATTCGAACCACTGAGGATAAACTTCTGGAAACTTTTTGGATACTCTTTGGATAATTCTTGGAAACTGGAACAGACGCTCTAACCACTCGGCCATCTCTTACGAGTACGAACGTGCTTTTCTATTCTAACCATATTCTTAGAAATGAAAAAAGTATCTCCAACAGTCTTCCTTAAAGAAATTAAGTGTTTAAATTAAATTGATTTCAACAGAGCATCTAAGATACGTTTCATTTTAACTGGTTAATGATTATGGATCATATGAAAACGAAATCCTATGTATTTTTCTGTATATTACCGGAATAGCCTCATTCCAGTTCGTCCCTATGCAAAGTACAATCTTACAGTTAAAATTGAGATTTTTAATAATTATTATTAATTATTATTAATTATTATTATTATTAATTATTAATTATTATTATTAATTATTATTAATAATTATTATTAATTATTATTATTATTATTATTATTATTATTATTATTATTATTATTATTAATTATATTTAATTATTATTATACTCTTAATTTACTTTATAATATTTCAGCAACAGTTTTTAGCTATCAAACCAGACAATGGGCGTAGTATAGAATGATTCGAGGAAAATAAATACGCAGAGTCCTAACGAGATTTTTCTAAAATTA
This sequence comes from Pachydiplax longipennis, assembly GCA_036926295.1. Taxonomy (NCBI): domain Eukaryota; kingdom Metazoa; phylum Arthropoda; class Insecta; order Odonata; family Libellulidae; genus Pachydiplax; species Pachydiplax longipennis. The sequence continues at coordinate 21,430,274 of JAVFKF010000026.1, read as the reverse complement.
ATGATTGGTCAGTTCATGAAACTCCAATTAGTGACCCAAGACGGATGAAATTTGGTAATGCATTGGATTCGGAGAACATGATGATGGGACTAACTTATAAGTTTCCCCGAAGGAGGGAATATAACGAATTAGTGATTGGCTCCCAATGCTCTTAATCAATGAAGAAATACGTTGGGCGCTCATTCTGAGATTTAACCAGCTTTGAAATCCAACTGAAGAAAGGAGAACTCTAAAGAAACCCTTGAATCTTACATTAATAAGGGAACTTCTTGCGATTTCCCTTTCGTTTTCCGATATATATCCTGAAGGAGTCGTTAAATTGCACCATCCGCCAATCTTCCAAGTTTTTCCATTAAGGAAGGGGAATAAAATGAGGAAGCGGCGGTAAAAGAGAGAGGGTGGAATCGGAATATTATTGAAATTAAGAGGAAAGAAAATGTCATTTGACTGGCGAGCAGAGGGTGGAATTGAAAGAGATTAAGAGGGACAAAATCACGACGGAATTACACGAAGCAGGTTGCGGCATAACTTGCTAATAAAGGCTAATCTTTTAACGTGGATGAAGGATCGGGTACGAAATGACTTGGCGGTGAGATTAATTATTCTACACTAATAAAACTTTCCCAAAATTTCATTCCGGTTGGCGAACATTTATAAATCAACCCTCTTGATGTTAAGCCCGTCCTTTCTCAGGTAATTCGTTACATTCATAATCTCTATTAACGTCCCTTCTATTATATCTAGAATAATGGAGTATTTTATTTACTCTTTTGCTCTAGAATAGAGCAAAACCTTTTCAAAATTTACTCTTGTCTAAGTCTTGTTTGTGGCAGCAAAATTATGCATTTTAATGAGGACATTAATCACTTTGAGTAATGCTAAATAATGGCCACTCCATGTTGGATACAACGAAAAGTATTATAGGACAAAACTGTCTCATTTAAGTAGACTTGTTTCACTCCTAGTATTATGACTGTATGAGGAAAGCAGTGTAAAATTACTTCACCACTTTGTAAACTATGTCCAACGGCATGAAGAGACCACGTAAATCTTATCGTGCCGTTTATTCCTTACGGAAGAATGGCGCGCGCAGTTCTTAATGTACTATCAGAAAATAATTACAGGTTATACAGGATGAAAAAGCAGCTGAATCGTTCGATGTTTACACCCCCTTCGAATCGCCAAAAGACGGTACAGGGTATTTATGTAGATGTAGATGATTTAATCTCGTTCATTACTTAAGATAGATTACGAATTTAATTACTTAACAAAGAGTAGTCATTATGTAAAAACGCATATGAATATAGTGCTCAAGAGCGCCAGGGTATAAAATCCTGCCTGTGGGAAAGCATGAGAAAAAATGGAGAGGAGGCGAAAAGGCGTAATGATCCAGGACACTTTCCCACGAGCGCACGTCGTCCCAAAGGGCAGCTTGAAAAAAGAGCACCGTATCCTCCATTTCTCCATCTACGTGACTCCCTCAAGCCATCGTCGCCATTCTCCAACCGCACCGTGAGGGGAAAAGCGAAAAAGTTCGAGGAGACATCGTCCTCCATCAGCATAAGCGAGAAAAGTGAGGCCGATTAGCAGTGGCAGTGAAAGGGGCGGAGAGAGATGTCAGTGGAGATAGAAGGGGAAGATATGGAAGAGAAAAAGAAAGGCTTTTTAGCTGACAAAGGCGTATACCTAAGACGCTGGGAAAGTAATTTCATGGCAAACCTCATGTATGCACTAGCATGAATTTTTCATGGGGTCATTCATTTTGTTAAAAAAGAATCGGATCAATTATACAAACTTCCCCCGAGGTGACCAACTATAGAGTAATAGAATTAACTACTCTGGCCTCGACTTTGTGGTAATCCTCCATTATGCAAAAACATAAATAATAGAACACTTCTACCACTTAAACTTTTAAGTTTAAGCGGTAGAATACAAAGAAACGTATCAAGAGATACTTGGTGGAACCCCTCCATAATTATAATAAAATTAAGATATAAAATTTAATTTAACAATTCTGCAAATAAAATAACACAGTATCAACCACTTCCGAAGTGAGACCTAATATTCAGGCTACATTGACACTATAGAATCAACCTATATTACAACTATAGAATCGCCATCCTAAAGATATTCAATTCTAGAATCTCTCTCTAGCATAATAACTCGTAGATAGCCATAGTAATTGCAAACACACATTTTCTACATCGAAGAACTTCCCCTCTCCAACCCACCCCAGCTAATTACGAGCTAGCAAAAACAGATCAAAGAGCTATTAATTATTATGTGAGTTGCTGCTAGTGCTGTCATGCTTGCGGCAATTCTACAATCTCTTTGAAAGCCTTCAGCTTCAGGGAAGCTATGAGCTCAATTTCCCCCATAATATGAATCAATTGTTGTATCTACCCCCCATGTGTCATTGGAGATTTGTACAATTGATTCAAAGAATCTAAAATTCAGCCTCGACTTTGTGGTAAGTCTCCGTTACAATGAAAGATGAAATGAACGGTTCTTCCTATACAAAAGACATTCTTGTTGTACGAACATGGGTTGAGTTATTATGAATTGACATATCGAGCCAAAGCAAATACATTTAAGAGATACCGGGAGATATAGAGTCAAAGTGGTGGGTATTAATTCAAATAATTATGAACTTTACGTCTGAATACGGTACTTACAATTAATGTACAGACATTAAATAGGATTTTTCATTACACTTCTAGGCATTGTTTGGGGCGGCAAGATTTTGGGGGCGAAGATATCAGTTAGTAAGACAGTATATTTATTCTGTTCATAGGTAGTTAAGAGATCCAGGAAATATATCAATATGACGTCTGTAAGTTTTACAAATGTTTTATAACAGTTAATCGTAAAAAGTTTGCAAAACTTGTACGAGAAGCTATATTTCCGAAACTTGTTTCCTCTAATTCTATATAGTTAAATAATAACTCCTTGTCCACGTTATTATACTAAGAAAAACTTGAGAATTGAAAGAACCCGAATAATTATCCCGCTTTAAATACACCTCTTCAAATAAACGGAATTGAAAATAAAATGTATCTACGAAAACAATACTACATTTCGCATCAACGATACGCAAAAATTAGAAGTTGAAATATTCTTCTAAAGCTGAAATATTGTAGGAAACTACGTATCTCAGGCGAAACTCCGGAAGATAAAAGAGAGAAGCTACTTAAAAATGAACGCAAGTGAATATTCTCGAGGGAAAACATAAACTTTAGAGGATAAACCGAAAATATGCCCGCATATATAAAGCATAACTATAAAAGAAGAGAAAATCGAAAGAATATTTAGCGGAAGATGGCGATAAATTAGCGCAAATTGAAACAGAAGGAAGAGGAAGTCTTTAGGAAAGGATGAGAAAAACTGAAGGAGAATAAATTTATTGGAGAATGCGGAAGGGGAAGAAAGTGGTTTTTTTAGGGGTTGAAAAACATGAGAAAGAAAGAGAAGGGTAAGGACGTAAACAGAAATCCCTATACAAAAGAGTGTTAGGCAAGCACTCCGACGGAGTAGGGGATGGCCCATAAAAAGGAAAACAGGAGAGCAACGAAAAAGAAACGGAAATAGAGAGGATGGTGGGAAGAAAGGGTGAGAGAAGAGGTGGCCATCGACCATGAATCACCTCGCCGAGGAAGAGCTAAAGGATTTAGTTGGGGAAGGAAAGATGGAGGGGCAATGGGACGCAGGTTAGGAATTACACTGCTAACAAGAATCCATCGAAGGAATCAAAGAGGATGAGGTGAAATTAAGCTAGGGAAAGTTCATGGAAAGCATTACTCATTTTGCGTGATTATGGAAGTCGGCGACAAAGCTATTGCTTAAGATTCCGAAATGGGCTTACAAGAACAAGGAAATACGTATCAAGATAAATCAAGGGAAATTGAGATTTGAGTCAAAGACTCGATAAACCAACACAAACTAATGATGAAATACACAAATGACAATGTGTATTTCATCATTAGTTGACAAAAAAACAACTATAATTGAAGTACGCAGTAAAACTCAAGGATATGTTCAGAAAATGCAGAGGAAAATTATATACAGCATTAGAAAACGTATGGGACATAAGAATAATAAGCAATGCAACTTTTCACACGTTTCATATTTCCCTGAGTTTCACTAAAAGTTCTCAAGGCATAAATATTTAAAATCGAAAATATTATTATTGTTATCCAAAACATGTAACAGTTGGACTATTCGTCCGGTGACAACGCATAATGTATATTAAAAACATCCACTAAATTTACAACGTAACAAAAACACAGCAAACAATACATAAAATAATAAACAATAATTACAATATTACGTATAATTCACACATTACTATACACTAACTAACAACTACTTCCAACCTCGTAATAGAGGCTTTTTCAGGGTTCTCAGATATCAGACACACCAATAAAGTAATAAATGAAAATTTCACTATTAAAATTATTTGAAATTAAATATGGAAAGATGAGCAACGTTTGGTACTTAAATAAGAAATATATAGAAATCTCAGTTATATGAGAAGAAGGAATTCAGGATAGGAACATTCCATTCCCCATGACCCAAAGAAAACCACATTAACTCAGGCGCGGGAACTTGGCTTTCCTGTAACTGCGGATCAAGGATTCAATATCAAGCGAAACCTTTTACTTGGCAATTCCGTGAGCGTACACACTTTTACTTGTCGGCCTTGAATGCGAAACTTCGGTCTTGAAATTGCGAGGCGGGACGTGACCCGAAGCGAAAAATATGAGAAGCTAAAGATTATTTTAGCACATGTTGAGCGGCGGGGGAGAGGGTCAGCCAAGAAAGTTCCGAGTCTCCATTCGGAATCTCCTTCCTAGAAATCCCAACTCCCTGCGGAGCTACCGAATACAGAGCAATTTTTTTATTCCTCGCAAAGAGCTTAGGAGGAAAAATATTGCTGAATAAGTGAAAGGAGGTGGGATAGAAATGCAGGAAGCAGATGGGAAAGAAGAGAATGGGAATGGAAAGGATGAACGGCAACAGTTTCCGAAGCAGGATACGGTTTCGCGGCGATGGGGAAATAAGTCGATGGAAGGACTGAAAAGATATAGGAAGTGGAGTCGAGGGCGGAGAAAAGGGGCGGCGAAGACCCTAGAATAGTGACAGTAGGGGTTCCAGGGACACTTCCAGATTACCAAAGTTTCTGAATGAAGCGGTCGGTCTTAAGAATAGAGAAAGGAAAGAGTGGGTAAGGAAGGGAGTGAAAGGGGTTGGGAAAGGTAAGGTAAAGGGGAAGGAAAGACATACAAGGCGCCCAACTAAAATTGAACTTATGCGTACCTCTTTCATTGAAGTTCATCATCGAAGCCGAAAGCTAAAGCTATGTATGTGTAGTGTAGGCAAGCATGATAATTGCGTCTGAACGTTTTTTAAAAGGAAGAGAAAATTCCTTTTAAAAAATCCTCTTTTACAGAGGAGAAAAGTATTCTGCACTTACGGTAGAGAATGGAATTGACTAGGTATCTTCACTTACGGAGTAGAGAAATGATTTTACTAGGTACGATTAAGAGTGCGCTTTAAAAACAGGAATCAAAGGAAGCGGATATTATAGACGTAATTAATACTCGATCCCAAGTGTTTCCTTTTTATGACCATCTGGCCAAAAAGTGAATGACCCAGGTTCGATTTTAAGTCACATCGATAATTTTCTTTCCGCTCATTCTTGGATTAAAATAAGCTATGAAATGAAATGAATAAAGAACAAAAATTGTAATTTAGAGCATCGACTCTAGACAAGCAACAGAAAATTCGAATTTAGGTGCAGGTTTAAATTTTCTGAGACTTATTAAGCGACGAAAGAGGAAAAATTACTCTCTAAGGAGACAACAGAATAAGAAAATATGCGAGAGAAGTTGCAACTAAGCTCCGCAAGAACTAATCGAATTACATTAAATAGTTTAAGCTCTTTAATTAATGTGTGTGATTAAGCTTTAGATACGGAAAGAAACATTCAAATGCATACAGGAGAGAAAAATCTTGGAACTTTTTTCTCTAAATCAATAGAGAACAATTTTTATTTTATTCGGTCGTATTTTGATAAATCGTTTAAATGGTTTCGTTAGGAAATTTCCCTTGTATAGTGTAAATTTATAGAAAGAGAAACTATAGGAACTAAAATTTAGGAAGAAAACGGATATGTAAATATTTGGAGTTTTTAAGGGGAAAAGATACACGAGATGGAGTCAGAACTTTAACATTCTTTACATCCTTCTTGTTATATATGAAAATCGTAGGAGAAAAAGTAGATAAATGAGAATGAGAAAGGGAGCTACGCCTTTTAGGATAAAGAAATCGAAGGAAAAATTCACGAAAGGGTAAGAGAAAAAAGGCTTTTTGGAACATACTCAAATTCATCAACAGGCAATTTGTATAACTACCAAACAACCTTGGTAATACCGATTGTAGAACATGCAGCGAGTGCTTGTGATATCCATAAAACAGGCCTATCAAATTGCTCGAAAGTACGAGGGAAAGAGGCTATATATGCAGTCGATAAGCATCATAAGGGAGAGAGTGTAAATTGCTCGCCTAGATGAAGTGGGAGTCGTTAGCGTCGGGGAAGAAGATATTTAGACAACCTAGGATCTTTAAAGTATGCTATAAAGAAGAGGACTATAGGGTGTGAAAGACTTAATATCTCAAATTGTTAAGGACAAGGCGATTGCAGTTTTAAAATTAAGGAGCACGAGTGGATACGGAAAGATATGAAAAATTAAGAAATATATTTTTCTACATCGCTGGTATAAAAGGATTACGTTTCATAGCCGAAATATAGTATAATCTTCAATTGTATTGAGAGTACTCAATAATACTTAATGTTGGTATTTATCTCTACTTCCAAAATAAAAATCTCCGATTTTTACTATTATTGACTAGCGTTAACATATATTCTCTAGCCACTCTTACCGTAAATTTACTCTTTAATACTCTTACCTGCTGATATCGTTACCCGTAATATTTTAATGACATCACAGTGATATCTAATGCTACCATAAAATACGATTACATAAAATTAATATCTCAGTATCAATAATACTTTTCTAATCGTGGATTATTTCATTGATCATGTTTACCTTTAAAAGAATGCTTCATAAAAATCTACAAAAGCTGTCGATCATTAATAGAGAAATTTCAGTGCAGATGAGACTAAAATCTGATTTTCGTAAAGCCAAAAAAGAATAGAGCGATAAAGAAATGATGAAACTATTCCTCTTCCTTATCTAATTTTCCTATTATATTTATAAATTTCTGAAATCGCTAAATTTATATTGAATAGTTAGTTGAAAATTAAATGCAGCAAACAACTTGGCGACATGGTGAATCATGATAAACTCCACTTAATTAGAAGCTTTTTAATGGTAAATCCTTAACAAGCGGTGACCTCCCACCTTGCTGATGAAGTCTGAGGTTAATGGACCTTGATTAACGCAAATGTCACCTGGGGCTGTGGAGCACGGTATCCGAGCAAGTTTCTCTGAAGAACGCCCTAAGTGGGCAATTCCAACCGTGTGATTCAAGTTACCAAATTGAGGACGAGGAAAGAAAATTGAAACTCTCGGAATGTTTCGAGAGACTTCTACGTTAGTTAGGTCTGCCTCCCATTCTTATGGATTTTGAAACAAAATTAAATTCATTCCTAGCGCTCACCTTTTCCAAACTGACTACAAGTATCATCTTAATAGTATTTCGCCAGGATTACCGAAGTAATGAACTATTTACGATGTAAATTTAAAAGGGGAGTGGTGACACTATGTTTCCTTAAATTTCTGGTCATGGTACATGTACAATATCACCATTATATTCCTTGTTGATATTGTCCTCAGATTTAAGCGCAAATAAAACTGTACTGTCCCGTAAGATCCTCATGAGATACATATAATAAGTTTCGTTTTAGTTGTAATCCACTGGAAATGAATCCATTGAAAAACTACTTAAAATATTATTTCGCTGAAATGCGTGATCAATAACTAAAATCCAGACCGAGTGATAGGAAGGTACTCTTTCCGTACCTTCTAAAGATTCCTTTTTGATTTATTATTTCAGATGTTAACGAGTGGTTTCAAGGTACTACAAGGTGCAGATGAATTTAACATGTGATGGACAACTTTTTTTTTTCAATCCTTCAAGAGTCGCTTTCCTGAATTGAGGGAGCATGGTGGCGTTCACTAGAAAGAGAGCGGTTCTTTTACTTAGCTGAAATATTCAGGTTTTTTTTTGAAAAAAGAATTCATTAAAAATCATAAAAATAGTTCACATTGTGAAAATGAAAACTCATAAAAAGTTAAGTTAATTTTTATAACATCAAAAATTTCAAAAGACTTTTTTGAAATGTTTCTTTTAAAGATGAATCTTTTTGTTGGAGTGTACTCATCGCTTTTGTCCAGGTACTCTAATTAATATGAATATATCGAAATTGCACAAAGAAATTTTCTAAGTATTATTTTACGAGATTTTGGATAAAAATAATCCACAAACTTTTGCAATTTTATTTCCTATTTTGATAAACCTCCACATCTTCTGAATAAATGTTCAGGTAGTTTTAATATTTTACCTATAGATATAATCTGCTGACTTAGAGTTATTATTTATATAATTCAAAGATTTTTCTTCACAAGAATGTCATAAAATTCAAAGGGGAATTGGAATTAATTAACATCTCTAGAAGATACCCCTGGCATAAAATAGTGAAGAATCTTTTTATTAATTTCAAACTTCTATTTTATTGCAGTGTGGATGAAATACAGCTGATAAAGTAACGCAGCGCGATTTGGAAAACCTTAAATATAGGATAAATGAATTTCCTCCTCTTACAACAGTATTAGATAACCTTTTCAACAATCATCGAACTAGTTTCTTCTTAGAAAAATAATTTCATTTTTAAAATTCTTCAGTGAACCAGACTTGAATGATAAAGGATCCAAGAACAGGAAATCTTCTACAGAACAAAGAGATACTACAAGGAAGCCATACGTTTCGACGAATGAAATAAACCCCCGAATTTCAGGAATCCGTAGGAAATAACCTATTTTTCCCATTTCCCTTATTGATTCAACGAGCAACGGAGGATTATACTCGGAAGATGAACTGATCCCGCGATGAATTTAATGGCGGTAAACAACGGATGGATAAAAACCCCTGGTTTCAGCGATTCATTTGCATCTTTCGAGTCTGATGGATGAGGCGGTGGTCGTGTTGCCTCGGGCAAACACGCGCAGTTACCTATCACCAACTGAATGGGATCTTCTCCGATAATCTGTTGATTTTTCGGCGGAACCGTCCATCCTGCAGGGAAAAGATAGCCAATTTACGGAGGGAAAATTAATGCTCCTCTTCCCCGGTATTTATCGACGACGGAGTGGAATCAAGTGGAAACGTAATGGAGTATTATGGGAATCGCCTGCAATTAAAGCAAATGGGGTGGCTTAAGTGATTCTCATGTGAAAGACGGAATATAAACATGGAATTTGGTGAGGAAAATGTTGATTTACTCATGTTCTTTCATTATCATGAGTAGCAGCAACCTTTAAATCACTTTGTTTCTGACCTTAATCTCGTGTTATACGGAATTTAGGTTGCATGCGATTCTTTCATTTCTTACACAATTGTGTATCGGCGTCTTTGACAGATATTTAATGTTATTCATAATGTTCAAAGATTCGTCTTTTTGAATGGGTTATGATTATGGCCTTAAATGAAGGCTAATGAAATAACAAGTCTATAGAGTAAATATTTAAAGTTTAGACGAGGAAAGGATATTATGTGAGTTCGTTCGATAAGTCATCCACCAAAATCTAATCCCATTAGAAACAATCGTAAAAATAGTCTATTAATATCGGAACTCAAGTCCGATTTCGGTGGAAGATCCGGGTTTGAGTCCTAGTTTAGTCAGGCTTTTATTACGTTAATTTTCCTTTGGGATGTATGAGTGAGTCTCAAGTCTCAGTAACCCTTTTTCACCAAAGTCCAAAAATTTTGTCCTTTAATGATATGTATTGGTGTTTCCTAGTAGAGATCACACAGTGGAAATACAATACATCCACAATCAAGAAAAATATCCTATACCGAATAGTAATATTATTTCTTTCTGTAGAATATTACATGTATTGTTAACCTTACGAGTATTACACTTAAACTAAAAACGATTACTTAATTGCTCAAGTACCAACTAGTCGATGTATGGGCATCCCCTAATTATGCAGAAATAAAAAGGGAACTAATAAATCGGTTTCTAGTTTATTAAGGGGTAAATTTGTCCTTTTACATGCAATCACAGCATTTTTATGGCATTTTACATGTTTCATAACATGAATTATCAATCACTTATATGTACCTTAGTATCAGATCCCCCTTATGAATGGGTAATACGTAATAATAACTCTAAATCGAATACCAAATCATAATACCACAAATTTCTAATACATTACTGTATCCCTAGAAGGTCGGTAATCTTGAAGTTCTTGGGTCTAGTTCGTATAGGCTAACAGAGCGTTTCGCTGACCTCAAATTCATTAAGATTCAAGTTCCATTTCCTTTTCCTTCACCTAACATAACCACAAAATTGTATGCTGGGACTTCAAGTACTTATCCCTCTCATGGCATCAGCTAAAGGAATAAATGGATTAATATCGTCTTTAGGCGAGTTTGATGTAGCAAACATTTCCTCGATTAAACCTCATTACACACACATGACAAGTGCATGCATGGAATAGTTCTTGGGCAATAGATAAAAAAGGAAAAGGTCCTTCGAGAGATCTTCTTAAAGCGCTGACCGGCGCTAAGAATGAGAATCGGACCCAGACTTTTCCCTTATAAATTCCCAAGTTCCTTTTAGAGAGAAAGAGAAGCAATGACTTGGAACAACCTCTTTCCTTAACCTTATTGTTCCTGCATCCATCGCGCAAAGCCTCGAAAAGAGCGAAGCCTGATTCACTTGTGACGGTACCGCGAGTAACAAATGAAAGCCATCGCGCGGTGGCGAATAGAACGGGGAAACAAGGTTACGAACTTCACGAGCTTGGAGTTTACGATCTCAATTCCGGGGATGCGCTTCGAGGAAAAGCAAGTAACGAAGAAAAGAAGTCCAAGTCGAGAATCCGCGATGGGAAGAATAAATCAAGGCGTTGGTTCGGAAGTGAGCGGGAGAGCTCTGTCTTAAACGTTGCTTCCTCGGGTATAAAGTAGTCGTTTGAGTGGCCGGACGGACAATGACGTCCAAGGGGAGGAAATGAAGAATGCAGCCGGCTAAATCGCCGACTTCACTCCGCGGCGATACAATTTCCATTTCTTTCGCAGGAAGGAGCGGAATAATTTTTTTCTCGCCGAGAGAAAAGGTACTTTCTGGAATTTTGAGAGCGTTTCTTTTCCCGCTGAAAGAAGTATCGCCTTCGTAAGAATCGAAAGAGCTGAGGGATAATTATTTTTTTCACGCGTTGCTAAAACTTGGTCTTTTCATATTATGACTGTCCGTGGAAGGATTGCTTAATGGCGTTGCAATCTCAATCAATATCTCGCTCGCACACTTTCGAAAAATATAAAACTTGGTGACTCAAAGTTTAGCTGGAATTGAGAAACAGCTATCCAAAAGGCCAAAAACGTTTTTTTTTTACTTTTTTGGTAGGAATTCAAATTTGCACAGTAATTTACAAAAAAAAACTACTTTATAATTTGCTGTGAGCCTTTATCGATATCTATACGAATAAAGAGATACAGGGGGTTAAACTTTACCTCTCCTGATGGTCAAAATTTTAGGTATAAATTCATGTGATTGTGTTTTTTCATGTGATTGTGTTTTTTTCATGTGATTGTGTTTTTTCATGTGATTCATAAATTTTGATTTATCTTACGTACAACACGAATGTCTATATATTGAAACATTTGTCTACTTCTCTATAGCTTATTTAGATGGAGAATGCAAGAATAAACATGACTTACCAAACCATCAGTCGCTATTCCAATACCGCAAGTAAGAGTACGTCGCTAGTAGCTTTCCGTACACTTAGTCAATAAAATACGAACCTGGAAGAGAGAAAAAATTCATTAATATTTTTGTATTTAATCTGTCTGAAAAAGAAAACTGTTAGTGATAAAAACACAGCTAAAACCAGACAGATATTTGGAAAGAAAAATATATAACAGTCAACCAGACATCAACACCACCGAACAACTAAAAATCTCATATGAGTTATGTTTAACCGTATCTATAGGGTCTAAGCAATCTAATAACCAAATCTAATACAAGTATTTCTAATACACGTAATTGTATTTCATTGTGAATTTCATCCATAACTGATCTGTTTCCAGGGAAGATTGATTTTTCATCCCTTCTGAGAAGACCGAAGAATTTTTGGCCAGTAAACGAAAGAATCATAATATTCTTAAGCAACGGTCTTCATTATTGAAGTTCTTCCACTTGATTTTATTCTTTTTCTTCAGTGAAACTGGCTATATCCAGGTATTAACTACATTTCCAACTCTTTGTGTCCTGGGCTTTCTTCTCTTCTTCTGTATGTGGCTTCTTCCTCTCTTCTTGTCTGATAAGACACTAATCCTGCTTCTTCCTCCCTCTCTTTTATCTCTGACCTTCTGTCAAATAATACTTTTCTGCAAAAAGTAAGTTTTATAAGTAACTCCAATCCATGCCTTTTTTTCTTTTAGCAATGCATTTCATTAAACAGCTTTATTCTCCGATCTTTCTTAACGCCTCATTTCTCATTCCGTCACTCCACGTAACTTATTTTCTTCTTCTCAATGACCAAACTTCAAATCTTTGAAAGTATTTCTCATCTTTCTTTTTTATAGTTCAAGTCTCGACCTCATATGAAATGGCATTCCAAACAAAACATCTTTTAAATCTTTTTCTGTATTCTGGCAGTATTCTCTCGGAAGTAAGCAGATTTTAACTTTCCCCAAAGGTATTTTCACATAGTAAATCGAGAGAACGAATCCTAAAGAAGCCGTAATTAATTCTTGGTATGTATTCAGTAATGAATTGACTTACTACATCAACATGAACTCCAAAGTGCGCGCAGAGAGAAATAAGATTATATGATTATTTTAGAGTAAAATTCTTATGTTATGCGTTATCATAAACCTGGTAATTGGGAGATAAAGAAATAGCAGGCAGTTGTTAATAATAACTTTTATAATTTTATCGAAAAAAACAGTTACAGTTACACGGACCGTACAAGATTATAAAATAATGTATGTGAGTTTCAGTCCGTAACAATAAAATAGTAGTAAAATATTCCATTTTCTTGTAAATTAAATCCAAGAAAAGGGGTTAAACAGGCCATTAAATTATTTAAAAACAGAATGAATTAACGGATTAAATGAAAACATGGTAACCAGGAAACGTCTGCTACTAAGCAGGTATTTTATCGTCACTTGAAAAAGTATTGATGAAAATGTTTTCTATAATTTTAAATTAGGCATCTACGGATAAGCACATGACAGTAATAACATTTTTATCTCACAAACTTTCCATAGTCTGAAAACTGAAAATTATTTATATAAAAAATTGATATATGAATGAATGAAATTTGTATAAAAATAAGATATAAGCACATAAAATTTATGTTTTTATATCTTATTTTTATACAAAAACCATAGGAATTGATAGAAAAACACTTAGTAACTCTCACAGTAGATTTTTAACTCGACATGTTTCGACAAGTTAAAATCTTCAGGTGACATTAGGTCAACTCGTTGACGAAACATTCCAAATTAAACATCTGGAGTGGAAGTTACTAAGTCTTTAAATATAACCGCAGATAGTCTCAGAAAAACTGATTACATTTTCAACTGAATGAGAATGCAATCTCCGCCGCAAGATTCTTGTAGAGTGAACTCGTCGGCCTATCCTTCCACCAGAGCAATGCAGAATGATAAATGTGGGAACAGAAGAGAAAGAGATGAGCGGCAGAAAAATCATTAACTCCTCATGAAGCATTTCAAGGGATGTATGGAAGAGTAATCTATAGCCGGCAAAGTCATCATCGGCAAATACAGCAGTAAATAACTTCCTTGCATTCAGCGTTCGAACAAAAATATTCTTCACCGCCACAAATCGTCGTTTCCAGCAATTGAGACGAGGATTCAGAGCTCTTCACATAATTCAATATTTTGTTTTTTTTCATCCCTGCGGCTGAGAGAAACGAGGGAGGGCACTGCAGTCTGAGATGAGAAATTGAAATGAGACGCGATGTATCGAGGATATTTTTATAACGAGAAGGCAAGCTTGGTCTACATGAAGGAAGTTGACTTAGGAAGAGGGAAATTTACCTCTTCATCCCTTCCATTAGAGATTCCTACGTGTCCTCCGCTAGCAAATCTAATATTTTCCGGTCTTTTTATCCTTTAATCCTATGCCTGTATCCTTAACGACCCTGTAGAACTCTCTATTTACTCAAACCCTCCTATTCAGCACGTCCGTCCCCATCTTCCGTCTCTCTTCTGGGACTTAATCCCTTCCCCTTAATAGTCCCTTTTTAAACTGCCTCTATTCCGTCTCCGAATTCGACGCAGCTTAATCAAATTCCCGATATCTGGGTTCTGAGAGAATGACGCTCATCATGTTTGTATTTTCAGCGAAGTCTATGATAACTGCGGAGGGGTCGGTTCATGATCGATATGTTCCCTACTTGAAGACCCTTGGACTATGGACTTTGAAGAATTTTATATCGGAAATCACAAGTGGTTTCTTGAATGGATGGAAATACCTTCCGATGTGCAGCCATGAGACCGAGAATTTTTGACAATTCCTAGTGACATAATTATTTGATTCATTTATTCCTGTTCGCCAGGTATATCTGAGGTTTTTACTACTTCTATTCGGCCGATCGGAGGGAAAGTCAATCATAAAATCGAAATGTAGAAGGATTTACTAATCTTCTTAAATTACGATGATTGAGAGATTTTAATTCAGAAATGAAAATTTGTAGGATAGAAGTGTTACATAGTTAGTACCACTAATTCAGTGTAGAATTGCACTGAATAGTAGTTTAAGAGGAAAACGATCGGCATTGTTTAAACGATACCTCAGCTATAAGATAATCTCAATTAATTAATGCTTCCAGAAGAGGAAGATTATATTTCAAATTTCGGGTACAATACGTTACCTTAGAATTTAAGCTTTAAGAATTTCCTAACTAACAAGGAATATCATAAACTACGTAAACCTGTCTTCTTGATGAAATAAAGGATAGTTTTTCCGAAAAAAAGATGACTTAGTTCATCCTATTCATTGCATGAGTAATTTGGCATAAAAACAAACGTCGAGACTTCTCTGAGCTGAAATTAATCAACATCATCTATGAAAACGACCTTGATATTTCACGATCTTCTTTTGGAAAATTTTGACTATTATGACTGCGAAGGCATCTTAAAAGTTTTTCCCATGATTAAGCATTGTGATGTATCAAAATACTGAGATACTACTGCGGAAAATACTGAAATACAAAATGCGGAGATGTTAAGGTAGTCTCTGTTGCTACCGTATGGCTTCATTCTTCGTGATGAAAGAGTTGGTGCGCTCACAACGAGGATGTATGAGTCCGTACTAAGAAGACACTTCTCCTCAAATTCTAAAGGAGAAGACGTAAAAAATTTAGTTCAGAAGCAATTCTAAGAGAGCCGAGAACGAAGTAACTTTTACTTAATGGAAACTTCAATTTACAGAGCGGAGACATGAGCTGCCGTCAAAAATGCACGTTCATTTAATGAACGGCTAATAAAGAAGAGAGTTTGAGAGAACTCCTTACTTCCGAGAGGGCCATACTATAAATTTCAAGGTATTTGGTTCCTAGGATATCTCGATTAAGCTTTCATTTTGTACGCAAATATTGTCACTCTTGGTAAACAGGGAATTAATTTTCCTAGACTCCGACATTCAATTTTCTTCTAAATAAGAAACTCGTGCACTTAATGCCGTGGAGAGCCTGAGTAGATAACAGATAAATATAACGTGAAATCTAAATTTAGTATGGAGGTATAAGATTTACGGTATTCATATTGCTGTCATCAACCTAAGAAAACAATGAATAGCTTGTAGAGTAAGGAGGAAGGTTAGTGTAAATTTGCACGTAAGGGCGTGCACCAAATCCCAAGGAAAAACGGATTTGAAAAAGGTCTGATGGGGTCGGAAATCGAACCCGGGGATCTTCCTTTATTCGGGGAGCTGCTTTATCCAACTAAGCAAAAGGCTCTGGCTAGGCAGCTTAGTCGGATAACGCAACATCCCGGATAGAGGAAGATACCGAGTTCCTGATCGTGTCAGACATTTTTCAAATCCATTTTTCCTTGAGATTTTTCCTGGGTGCACGCCCTTATATGCAAAGATGCTTCATCGCTTTTTCTTGACATCGGTAGATTCAGAAAGTATTATGAGAGAAATGCAAATATATTCTAATTATAGCTAGACAGTACGGTATACTTTTAAATTTGCATCGAAAGTCTCCTCAGTTTGTCCTCCTTGCCACAGCTAAAGTGGTATTGTTAACATTGTCTCTGAGGCTCTTGACAGCTGAGGTTATTTCGCACGTGGGATCCCGCCTGGTATCGAACCCGGTACCGCTTTCGCCTTAGTCGAACGCGCTGTCCACTTGACTATTCAGGAGCCCCTAAACTCCATCGTCGAGGTCGATATTATTTAATCCTTATCTCAACCCATAACAAACCGAGATTTTGGCTCCCCGGGAAACAGGTTTTTTGCACTTCTCCAATCGCGCTTCCCGGAACGACAACTACCACATCCGGCCATTGCTTTAATTTGAAAGCTGTAATCCTATAAAAGAAACATATACTATATATGTATATTACCCTAACATTCACTACGTTCGAATGCTAATATAATAATTTGGATCAGTTAGCGTTGTAGCTTTCACTCCCATTTTATCGTCGTCATAAAATCTGCTTCTTAATATCCGACCATCACTGGCGTACACCATCGTAATGTTTAACGCATGTACATGGCCTAGCATTTATTTTACTGAAAAGACTACGTGGAATTTCATTTATTCTCGCTTTACGACATTTTACGGAGTGTTTTTAAATGAGAACACGCCCAAGAGAAAATTGTATTCAAAGGGAGATGAATTTGTATCATGAGTGAACGCATATTAATGTATCATTTATGGAAACAAGCCTATCTATATACAAAATTCACTGAATTTCGTACTATTTTTCCCCACCAGATTTATTAATGAAATACAGGGAATATTATTTGAGGATCGTAATATTTTTACGGCTACTCCTATAATCCACGAAGGACGAAAACAAGAAAAATCATCTGAAATTTTTAGCACTGGTTTCATTACAGGTCGATTAAATGAATAAAGAAATCTTTTATTTTTCTCTCTGTGTATTATAATATATGGTGCATGTGACTGAAGTGTGAAATTATTTGAAACATTATTTGACATTGCACGAAAAAATTATTTAAAGGATGAAGAATACATCGTTAAAACTAAATTTCTTTGTATAATGGTCTCAGAAATATTACTTGGAAGAATAAATAGAGTGGAAGATAAGGAAGGAGAAAAGTTTTAAATTAAATTTGTGCCTTGATTCTGAGTGTTATTATTTAAAATATAGTACACATAAAAGCAAATCCCTTCTTGAAAAGGAACATTTGGTAATTTCCACAGTAGATTTTTAATGCAACTTCCTTCGTCAACGAGTTGAGATCAGAGCACGTCGAGATGTTAAGCTCCAAAGTCGATTTTATATCTATTCATAAATTTAAATATTATTATACGTGAAAAAGTACTTATACACAAATTAAATGTGGCTATATATTTTATATGGAAAATTTAAAAAAGCTAGAGGATACATTTTAGTTTCTTTATTTTGATTTCATTAATATTTACATTACTTTTTATGTATTTGAAATCTAATAACCTAAAAATGCAAAATGGCAAGATTAACCCGCAAGATTTTAATATAATTTGACTCTTCATATATGTGCTTCATTTATTTACTGTGAATCGTTCAGCTGACACTTGAATACCAATAATTATAAAGAGAATGCTCCTGGTACAACCGTTGTGTCTGGTAGAGTATATTTAATTCCAAACTCCTGAATCCCAACATTTAACAATATATCATTCATGAAATTTTATATATCCGGTGAATGGTTCATACACAGTATCCGGTATGCAAATTTACGTTACGCAAATGTTCTTGAAACGTAACTGCCCCTGGTAAGCAAATGTTCGAGACGCAGCTGTCCTTTCACGGCCATACACCAGTTGCTTTCATATCACCACAGCCATGAGTAAGACTGAAATTAAATTAAATTAAACGCAAGATTTTTCTACCTTGTACCTAAAAGACTAATGAAATGCAATATATTCCTCAATAAACCTCCACGGCGTATGATCGTAGTTATCACAGGCAATAAAGAAATGAGAAAAATTCGTGATGGACCCGTAGAAGAATTATTAATTTATATTCAGCACATATCTTGCTTGGTATTTCACCAATTCCATTCCTTAATCGTCGCCCACTCCCTCGCCTCTTTCCGAGAGCCTTTAATTTTTCACGTTCCACCAAAACGGTCGTTTTATTCATTTCCCAACACCCACCCGTTTTCCCTCCACCCTTCCACACCACCTCCCTTCTCTTCTAAGCAGAATTCCCAGCCTTCTTCACCTGTACCTTCCCTCCGAAGCTGCTAAAATATTTACACGTGGGAAAGTAGTATACGGGAGAGAGCATACCCTGCACTTGACTCTTTACTTCCTGCCTTTCTCTTTAAAGAAGATGTTGTCGGAGATAAAGAGAGGGACGGTCGCGACAAAAGACATCCTTGAGAAGTTTCGTGAGCCCCAATTCCGGGACAGATGAGGTTTCCCGTCATCCATCGGGAAAGTAATGACTCTCTTATGTTTGTTTGCCTCGCATGAGGTTTAGGAATATGAAAAGGAAACACTCATGTTGACTGGTGTTGATTCCCTCATCTATATGTGTGCCGAGGATGGGGATGCGTGTTGCGCTATTTAAAATGTTGGTGGTTTTCTTATGTTATGCTACTGCAAGGTCCGAGGAAGTGTTTTTGGGGGAGACTTTTTGTTTGAGATCCGTAAGAATCTCTAAATGCCGAGGTATTTCCTTTTCAGACGTTTGTAGGCAATAGAAATATCTAACGTTAATAGAGATTGGCAATTTTTTGGCTGTGCATATTTTGTTGCTTAAGGTGGGGTAAGTTATTGAATATTGTAATCATTGGGTGGGAGTTTTTCACTCAGAAATAGAGAGTGTAATGTGAATCGAGGGTATATGTTGATTCACACGCCCCAATTGCATTAACTTTGCATAGAACTACCTGTCTTCACTCCAATGATAACAGACTACTATTTAAATACATGATGTCTTAGGTTCGTCTCTAGGTTATACATATCAACCTCCTTGAGAAATACAACTAATTATCATTTTCATTTCTAGCAGATTCCATTTGTTTTTCAAATTTGTGTTAAAAATAGTAAGATACAGAGTGAGACTTCTTAAAAATAAGTCATAAAAAATCGAGATAGGTATCACGGAGAAAAGAATAGAATGAAAGTTTTTATTCCTGTAAATTAATTATGTTTTCGAATATAAATCGCGAGATCTCTGACTAGCTAGTCAAAATTCTCCTAAAATTTCGCTCTAATCGAAAACCTCCTTAGCGTTTGATGCCGTAAACATTTAGAAGTAGAAAACATTTCAGATTCTTTTCATCACATAGCTGTGTCTGGTTCTCGCGAGAATATTTTCTGATAAGAGGATTTTAACCATCACCTTGGATTTCCTCTCCCTTATCATCCCCCAGTATCCTCTTATGTTTTGGCTTATAGAAATCACTCGAGTGCTAAACACCATGTAGACACTATATGGAGACATTAAGATTATTATTAAGCTAATATGATAACATATCTCTATGATTTTTTTGTGGATTTAAGAGTAAACAGTGTACAAAATAACAAAAGTAAACTTATATTTACCTCTTCATATATATAAAGGTAAGTATGGGTTAATGCAATTTGTAGGAATTCGTTCATTTTACGAAAAAGAAAAAAAAAAGATTTTTGAAGTAACGCTCTTGCATTTCAAAATTATTAAGTCTTTCGAGCTTAAAACATACAGCTTCGTATATAAATGAATAAAGGTGTATTTTAAGATGATAATAACTTAAATCCTTGATACATATTACACTCTATTTCTGACTGAAGCACTCCCATCAATTACAATATTAGATTATTAGATTACAATATTCTGCAATAACTTACCCAATTTTGAGTAACAAGAATGTGCAGAGCTATCCTAAAATATATTTCTGCTTCGACTCTCTACCATTACTTAAATACAGAAATATTATAGAAATGGAAGGAAGGGGGGGGGACATTTTCCTTGTAACCATTCCCTGAGAAATACTCCAGTTCTAGTTTAGCAACCTTTTATCCGGAACGTTCATTTCAAAATCCCCTTCTTATTGCCTATACACATATAGTACGAAGTTTTATGGCTAAGGTATTTTCACCCAACCTAGAAATCTTCCGGTTAAAATTCCTCTCCGAGGAAGCTCTTCTGTGTATCTACTTCTAATCTCGCACATAACATAAAGAGTACGGAATATTTGCATGCTCGAAACAGCGATCCTCTGAGATGAAACCCTCACCTTCCTCTACCCAACAATAGAGCCCTCGTCGCTCTACCTGTTCGGTTCCTTTTTTATACACTCTCAACGGTTTTCACTGCTCACTGAAGACTCCGCGTTAGATGAGAAAGGGAAGAAAAGAGCCGAGCATCGGCTCCTTTGGGATCACTTCTCCGTCATGATCTTCCCGTTATCTAAGTGGAGGAGTTGGCTGAGGAAGTGGAGAGAGCAGGAAAGACAGCATCCCCTCAAAAAGAGGGGACGGCGGAGGGGTTCCCGGAATGAGGGACTCAAACTCATTCCATGATATTGACATTACACTTCTGCAAACCTCCCCTTCACCTCTCTCCTTTCTCCACCTGTCTCCAGCCTCTCCCTAATTCTCTCCATCTCTCTTTAATCTCTCCCTGCCTTTCTCTTCTTTTATCTCTTTTTTATCCCCAACCTTGGGCCCCTCATCATTACTCTGTGACCAACCTTCCTACTGGGAGGCATCAAAAGGTGGCCAGTAGGATAATTACTTAGGTATTCCCCGCTCCTTTTTACTATTCCCTCGCCTTTCGTTTGCTAATCGTTTGTGACTCCTCTATCAACATTCTGGTCTCTCCATATCCATGTGTTTCCGTTCCTCTCTCTCACCTCCCCTTCTCATTGACCTTCATTTCTATGTCTATTCTTCCTTCACCTAATGTTTTGCATAACTCTCCTCCTTCCTCCAGCCGTTCTCCATTCCAACTTCGCATTGAAATTCCGCTGAAAATCAATATCCTCAACTTTAAAGATTTGAATTCGCTTTAAAGATCTTTACCGTCGGGAGTTAATTTTAACATTTCATAATATGGATCGGCTCGAATACTAACCAAAATTAGGGTAGTTTAAATTTGTTTCTACAACGATATCGCTGCACTAGTAGGTGATATGAATACGTAAACGTGAATTAACATCTCTTGCCGACCTTAAATTAAATGAAAAATCAACGAAATATTATGAATTTCCAAGGATTCCATTTTATTCCAGTAGATTAAATGATGCCTCTCTTTGATACTGTCTTAACTCATCCATTTGTTAGGAAGTCTCCCATTTTCTTACAAAAATATAACACATATCGGTACTTAAATACTGCTGGTAAATAAATCTGGTAAAAAATAAATATTTTAAAACTAGTTTCAGAAGAATAAAATTTCATTTGGAATCATAAAAAATATAAATGCACCTTACTGGGATATAAAATCAACGTATTTTTTCCAACTTGACACTGTGAATGGGTATCTGTCCTGATCTATTCTAAGAAAATGGTTTAGATTAGAAAATCCTACCTTATATTGAAGGGTCATTTATGTAATATTATTCTCATAAATATTATTGACTAAGATTTTTCGTTTACTTCATTAACTTAATTTTAACTTGCATTTTATTGATTATGTAATTTTATGCACTTCGTTCACTGTACTCGTCTATATAATACTTTATATATAAAATTTAAAAATTGTATATTTAAATTAATGTATAAGAATTATGTATATTTATGCATAGTTCCAATATACGTCTGTGGGATTCAATTAATATATTTATGCTGCTACCTGATTTTCTCACATCAATGAGAAAACTCTATCAGAGGTTACGCGTACGATTTTTACAGTGAGTACGCTGATGGATGTTAATACTAAATCCTTAGTAATTCTTGACTTTTCTATATACACAAATATTTATTTTTTCTTAAACTTACTATTTTCAAATCAGTTTTATTCACCTGGGGTATTTATATAATAGAGGGAGTTAACGGTAGGCAACGCTCTTTAGCCTTAATCTCTCAAAAATAGCAATTTCTTTACTTTATGTTATCTTTACAATTTGAGGCTGCTTTCCTAACCTCGTCCGATATCCCATGCTTCCATATAAGCCGTAAATAAACAGACAAGTACACGGGTGGTCTGAAAAGTTTCCGACATTTCGCCATTTCTCGTCATGTTTTCTGAAAATTTTCTGAAGATTTCTGAAAAATCTGGAGTCGGAAACTTTTCAGTTCCGACATTTCGCCATTTCTCGTCATGTTTTCTGAAAATTTTCTGAAGATTTCTGAAAAATCTGGGGTCGGAAACTTTTCAGACCACCCTCGTAAGTAAGGGATTATTACTCTACGTTTCTCGTCCAAAACTTCCTCTATTCAGTTCCCATAATTTCCTTCCATTCGAAGCCTAATCTTCCGATCTCTCCAGGTATTCTTCCGCCTCTCTTGACTCACATTCCATTTCATTCTTTTCACCGTTCATCCCCTCCAATCCCCCCTCTCCATTCCATTCACTTCCCTTTTCACGATCTTTTTCAGGGTAACTTGGCTCCGACTCGATAGGGAGACAAACACGGATAAACACACTGACAGCTGTCTCTTCACCGCGCATGCGCCCCACGTCTCGAAGAGCTGCATTCTCGGAGAAAATAGGGTTTGGAATACGCGTGTTTGGGTTCTGTTTTATTTTCCTCCGTTTTTCTCGGAAGATTAACTCGAGCGATTTCGCTTTTGAGGCTCGGCATTCCCGAAAGTGCGCCTCCCACGGTTATTTCTTACGTATCTCAATGTAGAAATGTCATAGCTTACGATCTTGGAGATGCGATTTCTCAGTCGATTAAAATTTTACTGATAAAGTTTTTATTTTTACGGTGTAGAACTAACTACGTCGTAAAGAGCTGTATAAACAGCGCGTTGACTACTGTACCTTTGGATGAGATGGGATTAATGCAGGTGAGGAGACATAAGAAAATCAATAAGCTTCACAAGAAAAGGTACATAAAATCAGAAATTTTTATTGCATTTAGCGACCGGTCTCGAAAAATGATCAACGTAATTATAAGCGACAAAGGTAACTGGTTGCCGCCAGACGATTATCCTCTTCCGGAGAATTGCCCTGGACGGTTGCCGCTGCCGGCGATTGGAGAAACTTTTGTCTCTTATTCATTGAACGCCGAGTTCCTTTTTATTTCTTTCAACGTAATTATAATCCAAAATTATCATTAAGGTAATTATCGATGGCTGTCCGATATTAAAAATCAACGCTTAGATGTGGGAGCGTCTCTTTTTGATTGTATTGATTACATCCTACCACGAAGTCAAGATTGGATTTTAAATGTTGGAGATGAATGAAGAAAGAGCTGCCTTTGCAGTATTCAGACCGGACCGTTTGAATCTCACCCCTCCAATAACAGTTACCAATATCTTATGAGGTGAGTAAAGGAGAATGTTTTTTTATTTAAATTTAGAATAAATAATCTGTGGTTAATTTTATAAAAAGGAAGTTGCGTTGTGTTGAAATGTCCACTGCGATGAACGAATATTCTATATATAGGGCGCCTAATATTGCTTGATCAACGGACTAAATATTATAATGAATGAATATAGAATACATTCAGGTGGTGACAAAATGAAATTAGTATTCTGCACTGGAGCCGTATAGAAAACGACCTGTACAAAAAAATTCTCGCATCCTCTCCGGGTTAACGGATTTCCATTTTCCTTCTTTCGATTTAGTTTACACGTACTTTGAATGTCCACCGGTCAGTAATCAAGGAACGTTCAGTATGTAATTAAGAGAGAACATTATAATGCGAGGCAGAAACGCATGAGAATAAGGGAAAGAGATAGGAAGGGATATTGGGGTAGGATGAGAGTTCTGTACCCCCGGACATTAGCTAAACCGTTCTCTTTACACAACCTATGAGACATGTGGTACACGTCTTATAATCGGTTTCTCACAGTAAAAACCTCATATCAATCTGAGGTCTTTTTCTATTAAGGTGCACAGTATCATAGATCGTTATGATGGCTTTAATGACTACCATGAGATCGATAGCTCCAAGTACAGCTCCCATAGAAATTCAAACGTTAAATTGTGCTCTGTACGTACAGTTTTGAAATGCAAAGACCCTATTTAATCACTTAGGGTGCGTGACAACGGTTAGCCACTTTGGCCATGGGAACAACCCGTGCAATCCGACCCTCGCTTGCGGCAACACTTTAAGGACTTCGAATTTCGGGGTATCTCTTTGAGGTTTTCATTTGCCGCAGTTCTATAATCCTGCCATAAATTTGACGGTGCTTTCCTTTCCCTAAATTAATAATGCATCAGTTTGGTACGCTCTAAACAGGAATGAATGAAATGCAAATGGTGTTGAAAATTTTCTTAAGTTGCCGAATGCCACTTCCTTATCCCCGTAAGATAATTTTTTAAATTTTGAGCATCTTTAATACACCTCTTAAACATTGAAAACTTAGACGTTGATCTATCCTTTTTCGTGCTATTATGGTAAATCCCTGGACATTCTAATAAATGACTGTCTTCAAAGTATCAATATTAAAAATGAACACCTTTTAATTGAAACGTTTTTTAATTTTTTTTTTCAGCCATAATGTTAAAAAAATTTACTTCAACAGTAGAAGAAACATAAAAAATTTCTTAGTCATATTTCAATTATCCTATGGCAGCGGAGTTAAAATTTTGCACCCCTATCCCTAAAACGAAAATTTGCTCTTTATGAAGCCACTATTTAATATATATTAATAAATAATAGTTCAATTCCAATTCTTTATATTGATAGGTATATTTTTGCGTTCTTTTGATTCATACGTATCTTTTTAGGAAATATTTTAGCTACCAACCATCCCACCGTATCACAAATTTACACAGTTCCCCAATAAGGGTCGGTCATTTACATCTATTAAGTAGTACGTGTAGTATCTTCTCGGAAAGATAAATGTTTAGAGAGGGTGGATTATGAGGTTGAAGATGTAGACATCTGTATCCTTAAGATTAGCTGAGTACCTCTTGAAATGTCCTCTGGCACCCCCTAGGGTACTGCAGTTTGAAGACCGCTGTCCTGAGGTGTAATGCGTCTATACGGAGCTACTCATTATAATAGAATCATAACATTCACAGACTTGTGAGACATGGAGTCAGGGACAGGACGACGCCCGTAAGCGTCAAAGAGGAAACTATAGTAACGCTTCATTTCAAATATGAAGAAAGTTGAACAATATTTCGCGATTAATTCAATTTTAAAGAAAAACATCTAAGACAAAAAGGGAAATAAAAAACACAGAATGAAATTTTTCCGAGAATTTTGCAAACTATTAATGATGCCGTTCTCAAAACACAACTATGATGATGAAGGCTTAATTCGGTGATCTTAAGAGACCACTCATACCAATAATCTTTTTAACCATGCTCACGAACATCCGTGCCCTAACCAGAATTCAAGCCTAGATCCTTTATTCTGGGTTCTAACGAGTATATAGAACTACATAGGTGATACTTGTACATCCCTCATCTCCTGACTATCCACAAGGAACTAATACTGAATCTACTTCCATTATTTATCCATTTTCAAATCACAATTTCTGCCATTTGTAACACAGAGTCCTTAAATTGTACAGCATTTAGCTTAGATGCCAGTTTGAACCATCATTACCTACGAAACGATCGAGAGAGAGGAAATGAGGCGTGCTAGTCAAAATGAGTAGTTAGTCTTGGGTAGCTATCAGGGTGAAGGTGTCAATTTAATTTACCGTAATATTTAATCCAATATATTTATTTCAAAATGGTATCACGTAAAGCATTACAAAAATTCTCTTCTGTCTGCGGGCGAGGTGTGTGCGTGGCTATCCATATTTTCAACCCCTATCAGCGGGTTCTGCAGATGAAAAACGATTCAGTGTTATGGAAAAACCTAATTATGAAAGGGCTGCTCCGTCTTTCCGAGAATAAAAATCTCAGCCGCGTAGCAATTAAGCCAGAATCGGATATTGAGTGCAGCACGCGGCGTTTGAGAGCAGAATTTTTAGCGGTGGAGAAAAAATATGGATAGCATGAGAGAGAATGTTCTCGGAAACGCCATGTTCCACACGGTGGCGAGGCGAATTTTCCGCCGCAGAACTTCCGCAAAATAAACAAAACTTGCCAGCCATGCGATGGCTTACGTTTTGGAAACCAAAGGGTAAAAGAGGAATAACAAGGGAGCCGCTATGTTTGGAATTTTTCTGGCCATGATTTAATTCGCCGAAAAGAGAAATTTTGGCTTTTTTTGTTTCCAGGATCGGCGCAAGAAGTCGCGTTATCCTTTCTCCATAACTAACAGGACAGAAAAAGTATTCCGCCAGAAGATGTTACTCCTGAATCAGCTCAGAAGTGAACAGAGAAACTCATGAGTAAAACTTTTTAAGGGATTGCGTAATTTACAGCTTGGGGCAAAGCAGAAATGTCAAAATCCAAAATAAAGCACATTATGTACACCTGTATTTGTAGGAAAGAGAAGAAAGTACTGGTATATTAATTGTGTTTCATTCCTTGTAATGATGATGATGCTTAGTCACCGTCCTTTCGCTTTGCCTACAGTTCGTGAGGCTGCTCCTCGATACAGCTCTATTGGTAACAGCACATCCCTGGAAGCTGGAGATCCGAAATTGACTCCAGTTTTCCAAACACTTTTCACATCTATTTTTACATACATTTGATCCTTGAATTACCTTTTAACCAATTGTCGCCTTCCACCCTTCCCCTATGATTTTTACTTAAAATACTAATTTACACTTCTATTACAGAGAAGGTTATACACGGTTGTTTTTATAATAGATATGTAAATAAGCCTTAAGCCGCTGGGGCAGTTCAAAGAACAACGCGGGATTAAGGGGAGACTTGCATTCTTGGAAAGGCACTCAAACGGGTAAGCTCTCATTATAAAGGTTCGAAGAGTAAGAGGAAAATGATAACATAGCTATTTAAACCATTACCAGATACTTCTGAGAATGTAGGATTTCCATTAGTAATCAGTTGTTCTCTGAACTGATCCAACGATACTCTGGTAGTAGCTGCCAAAGGCTTAAGGAGGATTTGAATCTTAATACTTATTCCGAGTCAACAAACACTTCAATTCAAAACAGAAATATGAAATACCTGTATATAACATTCCTACTCACACCTCAAACTATCTCATGCCTTATTTTTCCTAGAAATCCTCATTCCTTCTCCTTTTGGTAACTAACAGTGGAAGGGTCGAGGTTCAAACCAGCATTCTGGCTGGATACGTTACAGAGAGTACACGAGTTGCAAACTATATAGAGAAGCTAAATCGTTTCGTGGGGATAAAGACTTTCAGATCGCTCAAAGAACAATAAAACCTACTTTTTTATAGATATTGAGTCAAAAGATGGAAATGAATGTTTGTCGAATTGAGTTTAAAACCATGACTAATTTATTGTATACAAATAGTTCACTAATAACTTCATCTAGATCTCCGCCCTGATTCATTTACATTTGGAATTTCAGGAATGTTGAATGCATTATCTAAAATTTGTGATATTAAAATTCATACGCAAAATACCAACATTAGTATTTTTGTTATATCTCGCAGGTAATATAGGTTATTTGAAACGTAGTAATGTATCGTGTATTCTCTGTTTTTCCTGTGACTAACCACAGGGTGGGAGATTAAATTAAAATATGAAACTTTCAATCCTATATTTCTGACTAAAAATCTATATGAAAATATCGAATCTAAACGCAGGTATGTATTCGTGAAATAAACAATCGAAAATTAATGTATGGAATTTCATCACTGGTTGGGTACACCTGGCTTGGGTGTACACGGCTTGGAATTCCTCTTTAATGAATTAGCATCATCGGATATATATAGAATACCACCACAGGCAAAAACAAACTCAAAAAAACTTAAATTCAAAATAGTCGGGGTAATTGGAACGGTACGTTGCGACCGGTTGGCTACCACCGATACTGCTTTCCATTACCCAGTCCGCAATTGCAATCGGTGTTCGCAAATTTTCGTTTACTCGGTCAGTTTAACTTTCTCGCTCTATTTCGACCCTGCGATTAACCACGGAGCAAACAACCCTTAATTTCGGGATGGGTTTCCTTTTAAATGAAACTTCCCCTCGAAGACTACTTGTGAAACGATCCGTGTTGCGAATTTTCATTCACTCTCCCTCGGGAGCGGCCATAAGGGGAAATTTATATGGATCCTCAAGCGATTACTATTCAAATGTTCTCCGTTGAAAATGAAATCTCGTAAGAGCTTTGGTTGGAGGGGTTGAGAAAAAGACCCGCCCAATTCCCCTTACTAGTGTGAATTAATTTCGTGGATTTAACCGACTTGAATCGATTTCGTGGTTCCTTGAGATTCCTCTCGGAGTTCTCAGCTTCAGAGATTTAGTTTCGGAAATTCTTTTTTGAGAATTTGTCTTGCTTAACTGCGGAGATCCCTCATTGCATTAAGTGTCGAAAAATGAGAGCTGGAGCTGTGAAAGAAGAATCAATACGAGAATATACGTTTCTTTTTATTTCATGGTTCTGCCCCAAGTTCTATGAGGAAGGAGTGGGCATAAAGAACATGAAGTATAAAAGAAGTGGATAAGTGTAATAAGTCATATAAATAGGTAATAAGTCGCTCGCTGACGCAAATGTTAGAATAATATATCAAAACGTTTATCATATTCATTATTTTGCGAAAGTGCTGGAAAAGCTGTCATTTAAAAATGAATTTATAAGCAATTGTGAATAAACTTGATTGGAAAGTGATAATATTAAACTTACCTACGAGAAGAAATAGCCATTATAAAACGATTACTGATATTTATCTTTCCTTAATGAAAGAAAAGTTTCAGACATTTAAATTACATCAAACATTTATGCTAAATTGAGCTCAGAATAAAGTTAAAGAATAACTTAAATACTACATGTACATGCCACAAATACTTAGGCAACGTTACCTATTTCTTAAATACATAATTGAAATGATGAATTTAAGTCATTAGTCATTAACGCTTTTAATTTAAGTCATTTACGCTTCGCCGATGGTTTACGAGGTTGAATACGAGTAATTTGTTCCTCAATACATAATGAAGATATTCTTTATATTAACTAAAAAGCTAAGGAACATACGCCTAAATTACACCTGAAACGTATTTAATAATTCTCGAATAAGTCGTATTTGTTCATATTTATCCGAATATTTTCTTACTTCAATCATAAATGCATGTATATTGCATACCAATGATGTATTGAAATGCCAATTATGTATTGAATCTTTCAAGTAGATGCTTCCAATTTCAAAGCTCAGAATTCTATATAGTAAAGAATAAGAGCAGAATGTAATAATACTTCAAAACTGCTTATTTGAGATTTGGATCACTAGCCCGGAATAAATGTATTTGCGAAGGAACAAAATGAATAAATAGCATCAAACCAGGGTTATGAGATGGAAACTTAAAATCGTAGAGAGAATAAAAAAGAAATGACATGAGCACCATATGAAGACGGGAAAAATAAGATAAATGAGGCGATTGAAGGTAGGAAATGGACCGTAACTACTTCAGATAACACAAGAAGGAAATGAATAGTTTATCAGTAGAAAAGAAATTTGTCGTAAAGTACCCTTAAAATATTTTGGTGTGAAAAGAAAAAAAAATCACCCATCTCTCTGCCGTAAAAATTCGGTGAACATTTCATTCGGTGAACTCCATTCTCTCAGAATATTATACACTGAGATTTTTATGGCCAAAATACTTAATATGTTGTGTATAATAAATGAGCTGACTTCTTGAATTTGAAGTAAATTAAATAAATGAATATAAGCAATTTGAGACGCATAATGTAAATTTTTGACATTTACGTGGGAACCGAGAGAGAAAAAATCTCATCGGGACTTAAAACCGGATTTAAAATTTGCCAGAGCGAGTGAGCTACCTTAGCAAAACAATCTCTGAGTTGAATGACTTATTTAATATCGTTAGAAAAAATATTCATATTCACAACCATTTAAACAGAGAAACTATAATAAAATCTATTAATCTAATAACCTCTGCTTGTGGTACCAATGAGTTTTTAGAAACAAGTAAACTTCACCAAAAGCGTGTAACATAGTTTATAGGAAATAGGGAAATTATAATAATATCCTCGTACAATACAAGTGACCCGTATCGTATATGGAACGGAACGTATAAAATCCTTTAGAAATTTCTGTAAGTGGCATTAGCTTCCGAAGAATCACAGTCAGGTACCTTCACAATATAATAATTACAGTGATGCCTGACTTGAGGAAGATAATTGGTTCAGGAATCATATTCGTGAGCCAAACCGCTGTTTTCCAGAAGTCGCTACATCCAGAAATACACGTTGATTGAAGGCTATACCCTTCATTTACTAGAATGGACGATAAACATATCGATTTAGTAATTTCTTAATACTTAATGCATACTTTCACGCAGGAGTATCCTCTAAAACATTCGGTAGTTTGGTCCGTATTCATCAACAGGGTCCAAAGAATAGCTAATTTATCTTCGCCAGTTAAAAAAATCGTTATCAGGGCCACTTGTCATCCTAGTAAACTCGGTTTAACAATTTACTATCCCAAAACTTGAACTCAAAAACAGATATGTACGCAGGTCACTTTTAAATCTCCGATCAATCCGAATCTCTAGATCTCTTATTTCCAACAGTGTGATGACTCAAGACATGGAGGTATGACATAACGTACATGAAGCATGCACATATGAAATATACATGACATTTTTTTCAAATACTCTCTGTATTTAATATTCTCAAGTGATATAGGATTCCGTAGACGTGGGGAAACACGTTTCTATCGAATAAAATACCTTCCAAGGAGTTCAAAATTCTTCGCTGCGTAAATCACATCGCTGTCACCTTTCCCTGTTTAAATTATTAATACCTCCTCCTCCTCTGAATACCTGGATAAAGGTTATCTTGATCTTGACATTAAATGTCTTAGGAAGTTATTTTACATTATGGTGAGAAGAGCATGGCTTTCTTGTTTTTGCCATTATCAGTAAATGTCTGAAATAGAAAACTAGGGATACTATTGTAGGAATTACAAATTATCCTGGACCCCATTTTTCTATTGTTCACAGAAGAAAATAAAACTCTTTTCTTCAATATTAGCTCGCAAACATTTCAGAAATAATGATAAGGTCTTTTATTATTACCTTATAAATGAAGACCGAAGTAGATTTTTAGCTTACTAATTTTGTAAAATATTTTACGATTGGATATGATGAAATACGTGACTAGATACAAGGGTAGGGACAAAGACAAAGGCCAATGCCTGATGAATTTTATCCTTACTCTAATTTTCATTTTTTGATTATTAGAAAAACGCTCCACCACAGCTACAGTTTTAAAATGTAAAGCACATCCTCCTTTCCTATCTTGCTAAAGTTTTAATATAACTTTTTTCGTTAAATATGATCTAATAAATATAATGCGTATAAAGAATAGGCCTTGAATAAAATTCAGCGATAGACCAACTAAATAGTAATTTCAAAAGTGATTCGATAGCCGAGGTCACTTTGCAAGTGAGCCTCCATCATGGCTCAAACCCGGGTACACTTTCAACAAAGCGTTCCCCTCATGGTTATTCGGAGGCCACCTCTGTGTAATACAGGTAATTTGAGAAAGACAGTTTAACTTTGCACGACAGCCGTGCGGAAGAAAAACCCAAGAAGAAAGAGATGTGAAAAATTATCAACATAACAGGGATTCGAACCCATGTCCCCCACTTTCCGGACATGTATTCTAACCAGTAAACCACCGTATCGACACAATTCATCTCGTCCATTTATCAATGTGGAATTAAGTTGCTGTTTTGTTGTTAGAACACCTGCCCGGGCAAAGATGAAAGTCCTGGGTTCGAGTACCAGTCATGACGACAGTTTTTCATGGCTGTTTCTTCATGGGTTCTTATAATGTGACAGATGAGAATGGAGGAATGGTTTCATCGAAGTTATTTTTTACTAAAGTCAAACTAAGTTAATTCCAATTGGAAATGGATGGGCGTACGTGACAGTATTACTTCGCCTCTGAAATTCGTTACGCTAATGACCGACTTTATGACTAATTCATAGTCTTAATACAATGACGACTTTTCATCACCATTTAATCTAAGGATGAAATTCAACAGGGACCTAATCGAAACCAATTCCATCCCATTCTAAAACGCTCTCGCAAAATTGTTCGCGTAAAGTACATCCTGAGCTACTTTAAAAAGAATGTGTCTCTAAAATGGCTTCAATTTTCAGCGAGACTATCTTCGCAACAAGTGCCACCAATCTCAGAAGAAGAGAAAGTTAATTACGCTATTTCTCAGTTATATGAGACTATTTATCCTTTGCTATTACGCTCACGGCTATCTCGCCCTTCGGATGGAAAGGGTATAAAAGGGCTCCTAGGGAATTAAGATAAGGGAAGTAGAATGAGAAAGGGAGTAGCAAGTCGGAGAGAAAGAAAAATGTGCTGGAGGGGTATTTGAAGGAGGTCTTTAGGAGTTGAGCTGTTTGTTCGAAGGAGGCGGGCAGCTTCAAGGGAGTCAAATTAAAATTAAGAAGATAGGTAAGGATATACGGCGACTTTGCGACAGCTCTGTGAGAAATATGAAGTGGGTTGAAATAAATTTTATGAATGTATACCTTCGTTTTTATGCTCCGATATTTCTTTGCTCTCCCTTTGATGGATATCAATTGAGTTCTTAAGTATGTACTTCGTAGAATCTTGTGAAAGGGATAGCTCCAAGATATGTACCAAGTAGGATTTACTCCTGTTAATGAAATGCGCTCTCAAATAGGAAAAGAAATTAATGTGAACTCCTAAAGGATGCTGAGAATGAATGAAGGGCCATCATAGTGAAAAGAGTTAATTCTGACTTTTGCAAGTGTGACTCATTGCAAGTCAACTTTGACATATATATCCCTACGACCGTATGGTGGACTTGAATCGAAAAAAGCTGGCCAAAAATACCAAAGCTATATTTTTTCCAAATCGGAATTGCAGATATCTCAAGGCCACCATCCTCTGTATAATTTTAATGCCCAAAAGTCCCCGTTAATGAAATGCGTGGTCGTACGTAGAATTAATTCAAACGTGTCCAGACGAAATTTTACGGCCCACGCCAAACACCATTTATGTATTTTCGACCTTTTTTCCATGTTAGCCTTTTACGAAAAATTTATTGAAATAGTAAAGCTGATTTCATCCAATTAAGCATCGGTCCAATGCAATTTTCTTTCGATTGAGAGGAAAAAACCTGATCATATATTAGGACTCTCAAGCTACGAAGTTCTTTGTTAAATACTGAGGGATGACATTTACGAGTAGTTCAGGCTTATAAGGGTGATGAACTCATGTGTAAAATTATCTCAAAAGCATAGCATAACATCATATGTGAGCAATAAACAGCAATTATCATTGTTACTTTAAGTTGATCTTACTTTAGTAGCGAAAAGTAATATATTATCATATTTAATGGAATATGAATGATGTTTAGCGGAATAATTAAACTGGAACATATCAGTTTTATAATTAAGATTATATTCTGCAAAATTCGGAAATATCTTTATATCTCTCAAGAATTTTACTAATATTTGCGCTAAAAATATATTTATAGAAGATAGATGTTAATATTTCTCACATTAAAATGTTTTTGGGTTTTTTGTTCCAAATATTTTCGTTTAAAACTTTCCATCTTAATTGCTCTAGAAAAAAAGAGAGTTTTGAGTTTCAGGACCCAAACGGCTCATAAATAAACATTTGCTATGGTCCAGGAGAGGATGTTTAATGATATATTAGGGTGTGTTCCCTCGTCTTGTTGGAATAAGCCATTTTTTGTTCCGTGGTCTCTTGCCTAATGACTTTCACCGGAACTTCAGCCAGCCATCCCCGCCCAAGTGTACAAGTCCCTTAACATTTCTCTTCCTATCCACATAAAATTTAGGTGAAATTGAAATATGCCGAATACAAACTGCTTCCTGTTTTAATGTTACTGATAAAGAGGTCATAATTAGTAATAAAGACTGCATCATTTGGCTCATTCAGCTGATAGGGCAGAGAATGTTTCAACTACAAAGAATTCCTTAAATGGAAATATCATTTTCACTTTGGATGATATATTAAATAAGCTGTTGAGCATACCTGTAGCTTCATGACATTGGTTAACATTCTATTTTTTAGGATTATTATATGCATATAAAATGAAAATGATTTGAAAAGTACTGTCACTTAGAGCCATTCTCGCCATTTCTTTCATGATAAAATACACAGATTTATAGAAAGATGCAGTAATTTTAAGTAACCGATTGCTTCAGTTCATGATACTGTTGCTCGAAAGAATAATAAGGAGAATATTTTTCATTTAACTTTAGGTACAGGGTAGAGAGAGATACATCTTTCAAATTTATACTTTCATATTTATACGTCTCTCAAGGAGAGGTTCTCAGGTGGAATCGCAATTCTGAGGCGAGATATCTTTAGCATAATAGAGAATTTAATATAAAAAATAATCTTTTTGTCCTAAATGTTTCTCTCCACTGGTTTGTGAGATATGGTTGTTTAAATATACCTTCAAATTTAGCAGATTAGATATTTGCTGCTAATCAATGGCAGCGACGTCGCGTCACCATTAATTTTGGCGTCTCGGGTTACGCAGCGTTTGCGAACTATTTTTCTCTACAATTAAGATATTTAAAATTAATATCTCTAGCTTTTACGAATACACTCTGGAATGAGATCGCAAATCAATCAAAGCTCACATTCGAAGATGGCTAAATCAAATCGGTGCATTAAGGTATTATCTGACGTTATTCTCATCCCATGCCATACGCCATACGACTGCTCGCGGGGTATTAATGTAAGTGTAATTGTATCTGCCATATTATGTGCCATTATCTGGCGGGCGTATGCAGTAGCCTACTTAACCTCTTTGATGAATTATAACCTGTTTCTTTTCAGCCAACCTCAACAGCAGAATGGCCGAATGGTTATAGTGTCTGTTCCAGTTTCCAAAAATTATCCAAAGAGTTTCAAAAAGTTTATCATCAGTGGTTCGAATCCTGTTTCAAGAAAATTTTTTTCCGGAAAATTAAGTCCGATGACGTCGATGATCAAGATGGCCGCCATTCACCTCCGCTCTTATGGTTAGTCAGTTTATCTTATCTAACCTCCGCCCCACTGGTGAATCAGTTGTCTTAATCATGGTTTTCTTGTATGTAGATAGATATGTACGTATAAGAGATTCCACCTATGAACCTCTTCTTTTTAGTGTTGTTTATAGCTCTAATATTAAAGTTTCTGAAGTATGAGTGATGGGTCCTTATTATAGTTATGGTGGAATATATGGTCGAATAAAATTATAGATGGAATAGGCCCTTATTATAGTTACTCTTAACTGGATTGAATAACAAGTTTTATACATAATAGTACCACACTTATGCAAAGCTATTGCACTCATTGTATTTTATTAATGTCAAGAAAGCAAGAAAGCTGTCTCACTCCTCATCTAGACTAGTATGTCTCATTCAATGTCAAGAGCTTTCGATATATATGAAGGCTATACATGAAGGGTTTGATTTTTAAACCGACAACTGACTATTAACTTAACTTTAACTAAATTATTATTATTTCAATGTTCTTTTTCTTGACTTTATAATACTCTTTATGAACTGGAGCAAACTTTCCTAGTTTTATTTTTCAACTCAATTACTGTAATTATTTCCTTTATTGCAACCACAAACTCGACTATATGCTACTCTTAACGACTATGAATAATCTTTCCTAATTATATTTTCGATCAAACCATAAACAAAGTAAAATTAATAAATCATGGCTAAATAACATGATTTCGATATAAAAAATCACGCGATTCGCTCAAGCGCGAATTTAAAATTGCAATTTTTCCACAGGCTGACGAAAATCCGGCGTTAACAACTCCTAATTTCAGGATGTATTCATAAGGGAAGATTTAAATTGCAAAGTGAATCCGGGGCTGTCCTCTCCGTCTCAAGCGAAAAACCAAGGGATTACGGATTGTTTTTATATCCCTAACGAACGAGGGTTTACTCTGCGTCGAACATAAAAGATGAGACGTTAAGTCAAGGGGCGGATAGAAAAGAATATCGCGCCGTTAATACGCCTCCGTAACCGGATTAGACTCCTGTACGGATCCTATTCAAGGATAGGAGGAATACGTGGAACCTCTTAAGAAAGGGAAGAATCGGCGAAAAAAGAGCGGAAGACGTAGGGAAGGGAAAGGAGGTCAAGCTGTATATTCCCCGTAATTCTTTTCGGGAGATGGGATTCGGCGGGCGTGGAGGAAGGGAAAATAAAATCGGATGAATGGAAGTCCGGCATCGGAAAGGGGGAAAGAATCAGGAAAAAAGGGTTGCTTAAATCGTTGGGAATTTCCTCGGCAGAGAAAGCAGAGGCAGAACTGTTTTGTGTCTTTCTCGAAATTGGTTGTACGTTTCTGGAGAGAGGAAGGAGCTTCGTGACCTTCTGGGAGGAGTTGTATCTCCTCAGCTTCCGATTTCATGAATGGAAGGCGGGAAAGGTTAATGGGCCGGAGAGGATGGCGGGATAACCTCAGGTAATCCTTCAGGAAGAGTAACTGGTGAATGATAGACCTAATTCGGGATTACGCGATGGGCTTCTAAATTTCTTATCGGAGTTGAATAGGCTCATGGAATATTTGGAGGGACGTGGATGGAGAGCCTATCGGGGTCCGATGAGAGGCCTTTATCCTTGGAATGGATCTGTATTTTAAGAAATTTAATTTTTGATACTCAAAATAGGACATTTAAAGCGGTTAAAAAAGTTAGAGTATTACGGTAATAAGGATTATTCATTGATATTCCAAGAGTTATAATTTTGGTGTATAATTTGGACCTAAGGAAAGAATATTTGAAAATGGAAAGTAAATTAAAGCGAGATATCAGGGTTGATACTGCGTAGAAATTGAAACGGTTCAACATATCATCTATAATAACAATAAAACTTCTCTATTTAGGCGAGATTGAGATTAATAGTTTCTCATTTCATAAAACCATCCTCATATCTTATACAGATAATTTTTAAGTGTAGAAAAAGTTGAAATGAATTTAACTAGCAGTATGAACGCTACGTTTGTTCCAAATAATCCGGTTTCTGTAGTTTGCATATATATCAAATTGCAGCTCTTAAATTTTGTTAATGTAATTTTACGAATGAAAACTTAATTTGATAATATTTTAAATACTGATATAAATAAAAAGATTAATTTTAATTACCTCGGATTCGATTCTAAGTACCTGATCTGTTTTCAGTATTTTTGATGAGAATTACGAGGATATTTTCTCTCTTTCATTGACTTTTATTTAAATGGAGAAGTCAACCACATTGTCAGATGCAGTATTGCACCGAGGGAAAAATGTTTATTTTTGGAAATAAGATATATTTTCATGATTGAAAACAAAGAAGATTTTTGCCTTAATATTGAAGCATAGTTCTTGATCGAAAAATCAATAAAAACAAATGTGGAATTTCATCTTCTACTCTTTGACAGTCAAAAAATATTATAGAACGTACGAGATCTGCAGGGTTGATTAAGCGATTCAAAGTAAGGAATACGCAGCTGCATACGATGCTATATCAATATCAGGGATGAAACCGCATGATCTATCGCATCGCTTTCTGCGGCCATGACATCGCAAAACTTCATCTTCTAACTTTGACCCGAAATTGGTTCATCAAAGCTATGCACAATGTAAACATACTCACACAATGTTGGTTTCCAAAAATCAACGTCACTAACGCTATGATGCCGAAACCAGAGATGTTTACGTTGTGACATTGACAAGCAATTTTCGAGCTCTTTTCAGATCAATATCGACCGAACAAGTATATTTCACTGAATATAAATTCTATATAGATATTTCATGAGCGATTTCATAAGGTCTTTGAAAAATTGCGCAGAAAAAAAATCTGAAAAGTTTCTTTAGGGAAATTTTCGAGAATTTTATAACGTGACCCGCACAACAAAAGAGGTCCATGTATATAATATAAAGCAGTAGATTCTTATTCACCAAATCCGAACAAAGGATCCAGAGCTATGAGATGTCATGAATGTAATCGTTACCATTTCTCAGTTCTTGGAAGCAATTAACCTCTGAACAAGCACCACTTTTCGGAGAATCAGAGAGCAATAAGCCTTCTTCCCACGTCATCAAACAATTTCCTCGCTTTCCTTAGCCTAATCGCGTTTGAGTGTTTAGATTCCCTACATCATTTGCGTTTTCATCTCCGCTAATTACTTGGAAACCTATCTCCCATTTATCCTCTTTTCCATGACGATTGTGCTCTTGGTTAAATATAAACCTTGGCTATGGAAGTTGAATTGTCATCTGAAAAGGTAGGATTATATACTTTCTATATTTTTAACGAAAGAAAAATTTCGGATATATTTATACTGTATATGAGATTTTATTCCTTTTGCGGCGCTTTGCAAGTCAGAACAGTCTATGTACTTGTTTCATGTTTTTTCCCAAAAGAGTAAAGAATTCATCGTGATTAAGGAGAAATTATATCAAAGAGTCTCCTTAGATATACATTAGATTATTTAGTCTTCAAATAGTTTTATATACTAAATATTTAAAGACCATAAAAGCTAAATGGATAGAGAGTGCAACAGAGTATCCTGATTCAAAAAGGAAATAATGTCTAAATTCGAGTCATTCATTAAATTTAATGTCAATTCAATGTTTGATTCAAAGAATGTGTGATCTAAAAGGAAAAAAATATACAAAAATTAAATAGAATTACGAAAATAAATCTAAAAATCAAACGGAGAATCTTACTAGTTGAGGTTTGATAGTTTTCAAAGAGAAGAGATAAACTAAATAAAGTGCGACGAGATGTTTTCGTATGTTTCTATGTTATTTAAGCATTTTCTATTTCAGAGAGGTCAATGTGAATTATTGCAATCGATTCTACATAAAATTTGCACATTATTCATGGGTTTTAGAGGAAAGAGAAAGTAGAAAAGTGTCAGCTCATATGAGTAGTGAGAAAAAGTCGAAACGGAAAGCTGAATTAAAGAGGCAATGCTAGATTTGAAACAAAGCTCACGTAATTAGAGAGGCACAGATTGCAATAGAATATGTGCGGGATTATGGGAGGAGCTAAACGTCATAAATTACTCCTCATCCGCAAAAAGCAGTCCGCTGATCAACACCACACAAGGATGAAATTTATGTGCAATAGATTTGCATAAGTTGGATTTAGATTAACGATGCCCGTTGTTTTGAAAATACAAGGGAATAGATGACATCTCTTAACTGCTATGTTTGTATTCACTTGCTCTAGAAACATTAATGGATTTCATCATTGGAAGTAAGTTTCCGATTATTCCACTAAGGATATAAACTTTTTCAATATTGAGAAAGTCCAGGAAGCTTATGAATATTTGTTGCTATTACTATCATAAATTTAATAATGCCAGCATATTAGTTTCATCAAATTATATAACATTTAAAGTCATATATAAGGTTTCTAAACTCAACAATTCAAATCAAACCTCCATCATTTATGAAAACGAAAGTAATTACTGATATAACTCAAGTATTACCAATATCTTACGTTTTAGCAATAAATATTTAAGCTTTAATTCAACAGACACATTTGTTATTAATAATAGAAAATGTTGGTTTTTAAAAATTCCAGTGATTAATTGACTCCTGTGTGTATATATATAAATAGGTTTTAAAAATTTTGACTGCCTGACTTTAGTTTGTAAATTGTGAATTCATTTCGCAGTGGTACTTTAACTCTTGTTGTTAATTAAAAAAATAATATTGCTATTTTAATTTATTTATCTTTCTCTATGTAAAGTTTATGATGATTCAATGGCTTCATTCGATTAATTATTTAATTTAATATATATTATTAACTTTGTATCTAATTGCAAAATTTTTAATAGTTTTATTGGTACTAATAGTATGTTGTATGTATATGAATAGAATTGTGATCATAATTGTGATACCGTTCTTATTGCATTTAATTACTATTTAATTGTGCAACAGTCATACGCCATATTTTAACTTCCTTTGATAAATCCAAATCCCAAACCCTATTTCACTGCTTGGAGTTTTTATCAACTTCTACTTGCAACGTTTTGATCCATAAAACTTTTCTCGGAGAAATTTCATATCTAGGATGCCGCGGCAGTTGGAGAAATGAGAGATAGATAGGCAAAATACGTGAGCTCAAACTTTAAAGATGTCCTCATTATCTCCACTCGGTTCTTTTTGTACATCTCATCCTAACCGCCTCGAGGAAGGCTTCTTTTTGGTACTCCTTGAGGAGGAATTTTTGCATTAAAAATGGATTTAAAGCAAGAGTGGGCGTTGGCGTATATCCTCAAATACCATAAGCCAACATTTTCGAGACATTTATTTTGTTTGTAAAAAATGTGCGAAGAATCTCTCCAAACCGAGTCGAAAAAAAAGTTGGATCTTGAGTTAGTGGTTGAGGAATGGAGTAATCCTACGAACTGAAGAGTTTTCGTCCTCATAATGTGGGAGGAGGAATATAATCGGGCTGACTGATGATATGAGACCTCCTTCTTTCAAAATGGTGATAAAAAAGAGCGCGTGGGTGTGTGTGCTCTCCGGAGGACAAAGAAAAATTGAATCAGATAGAACGTTTCGAGGTCTCGCCGGAATCCTATTGTTTTTAATTTATGACGCCCATAAAAAAGAGAAAAGCCAACGCTCGGTATCTGAAAAATTTTCCCAAAAAAGGTGAAAAGGGATAAGGATGAAGCATTTTCCCTTTGTTTGCTCTTTCTCTTTGTCTGAGGGGTAAAACAAATTTGAAGACATTAGAGGGATCTTTACGTTTGTACCTTATCGACTCAGCCGCATCACCATTAGGGAAAAGGTAATCGATGGCAATAATGTCTCTTTGAAATGCCTCCCTTTTAAATATCCTATGCTACCCTTTCGATAATAGCATATTACAAGAAAAAGCATCTCTGTTGTCAGTAAGTCCGTGGAATCAAGCCAAAATTAAACACAATAATATTAATACAAAAACTGCAAGCCTCCCTAAGACTTTTCGACGGCAATTTTTTGATGGATTTTTCGTAGAAAGACTGCGATTTAATTACTGTGAGAGAGAATTTCACGCAATTTGTGAGGACTAAATGAAGTATTACTAAGATACCGTTAAATTGAAGCTTTTTTAATGAAGCATGCAATTCTAAAATCTGTATAAACGTCAAAACTTTTATATCTTAAATTTCAATTCTTATAAGTTAGTGATAGTCCTTACTGAGAGATGAGGCTCACAAAGGAATGTGAGCAGTGAGGTAGTTCTCCCTTGTTTTCCTCGCCAAGCCAGAATGTTAAGAGTGGAATAAGTCTACGTAAGTGCGACACTATGACCCAATAAAATTTTTCATATTATTACATCAGAAATGCCATTCATCAACATGAGTCATACATCAGTAGTTGTCATGTCATAGCCATGAACAATTCAGACAAAGATCGATAATCCCGGTCTTCCCGTTCATTTGAACGATAGTCTGTATACCAACGAAACGGCTATCGTTTTCCAAAACTCTATGACGGACGAAATCAAATAAAAGTTATACCAGACAAATAAAATACATTCTATCAGAGTATGGTAGCAGAAATAAGGCTTTATCATTAATGGCTTAGTGTTACATAATGGCTTAACAAGGGAGTTGTTCTCGTAAGAGCATAATAATATAAATTGAAGACACATTTTCATATTTAATGGGACGGTAATTTTTCCGGCACTGCTACTTCAATGGTTAGGTGGTAGTTTTAGGCAATGTATGATTATTATTTAAATGAAAATATCATAGAAGTTTGTTGCTTTATCTCTCTTTTACGTAATCTCTACTTCCATTATTTTTTTCATTATCTTGAAATGACATATGTTACTCAGTTTCAGAGAGGATGATGATGGTGATAGATGTCTGGCAAAAACAACCAAGAATGTTTTCTGAGTATTTTTATCTAAGAGGAATCTTCTATAACGTACATAATTCTTCAGAACCAGAAAATCTAAAGGTCACAAGGGGACAATGCGGGTCGAGAGGTTGAAGGTTTCCCAAATGAATTTGGACAGAGTGCGGGGGAGGAATTTTTGACGATGTCCCCGGAGAGTATACTCAACAGCGGACCTTTGCGGCCGGAAAAAGCACTATCATCCCAGTACTTTTCCACAAACCATTAAAAAATGGTCAGTGGGAAGAATTCCCCTATATTCACTTTTAGTCTTGTAGTTGTTCTGGTTGGTAAATACCTATAAGTAAGTTCTAAGTAAAATTCCGCCTTAATCAATGATATTTGAACAGCCTAATGTGTAGCTAATAAGTTAATTATCCTATTTATCCTGATATCACAATTTATATAAATAGTTGGATTACTGATTGTTTTGGTGGTAATTAAAAAGTAATGCAATGCGAAACTACTTATGGCCTCCCTTATCCATCTTTTTAATGTATTAAACTACGAAGGTAACAAATTATCTGTCATTCAATATAAGGCAGGGAAAAATTACCACCACCTTGAGATGCACCAATATCATTTCCGGAAAATAAAAATTTTTGAACTTAAGGAATTTTCTATGATAATCAGTGTGAATTAATTTCACTGGCCTAGTCAGGAAAAGGCAGACTCATTTATGTAATTTCGAAAGAACAGTTCTAAACAGTTTTAATCAGTCTAAGAGGTGTCTCTTCTCTTTTCATGTGCTTAGTAAAAAGAACTTTTTTTAGAGTAAAAAGAAATTTTTACTCTAGTAAAAACGTATAATTCTTCTCTTTGGCCATGTAATACCTTGAGTTTCATGCACATAAATATAACATATGCGTAACACTTTTATATGTGCGTCAATCTACCATTGTTCATATTCAGGATATGTATCCTTAGATAACGAAATCCTCCTACTTTCTTCCCACTTTAAGATGACTACTGCATATATTACTGGGTTCAAAAACAAGCTAAATAAAGAATATGTAAATAATGCTTTATATAATTACATCTTTACCAGGCCAATTATAACCCAATAAAACCGTTTTTATAATCAAACCGATAATAACGCACGAAAGTCCAACCAAGAATCTAACCACGTACCTCAGAGCCGATGGGATATCACGCTAACTAGTAGGTCATAGATGCAATTAAATGCATAGAATTGTAATTAAAGATTCATACGACCGTACGGCTTTAACTAAATAATCTTCACACCTCTTCGCAGATGTGACTTTGCTATCTCGTACTATTACGCTTTTACTAAAGAACGACAAAAATCAATTAGCTCATCTACCTTTTTCCTTCGTGTATTGGGGAGCGGTGCTTCTACCCAGCGCACCTCAAACTAACGCAGCGCTAAAAGAGAAAAATACTCGATCCCCAGAATTAATCAGCCAAATGGAGGCACGTCAGAGTAAGGTAACTTCGTTGCACGGCGGCATAAAAACTTTCGTCCGCAAGATTAGCGTGGGAAGCGCATTCGTTTCTTTCCTCTCGGGAAGTGCATCTCTCTCGAACGACACTCCTCTTCAAACATGTGTATGGGACGAGGCGTCCCCTGCAACAGTTGCCATCAAACTTGACGCTCGGCTTCATTCCCTCCAGTCATTGCCGGCGTGGAATTGAAGGTTCCCCATCCATCAACCTCCTGCTCTTCCACGTCGGAATCTCCGCCATTATCCTGTACGTGCGCTGCATCCGCGGCGTGCCTTCCAGCCTCCTGATTGCATTGACGCGGCGGATTCTCGCGTAAAAACCAACGCCTCCCCCCGCTGCCTCTCGCATAGTTTCCGATACTCTGAGTTGATACGTTCAGCAAAATATCCCAACTTCGTCTCCGGTGGCTATCGTTTCGCTCGCGGCGTGAAAATGTTCTCTGTGCAAACGGAGACGCGTCGAAGGTGGGAATAAAATGATAAATATCGGCGCGTTTTCGAAAGAATTTCTACATTTTCTACCTCCTTCGAAATATATGTCTGAAATGAATTTCTTCCGC
Source organism: Pachydiplax longipennis (assembly GCA_036926295.1). NCBI lineage: Eukaryota > Metazoa > Arthropoda > Insecta > Odonata > Libellulidae > Pachydiplax > Pachydiplax longipennis. The sequence continues at coordinate 21,385,724 of JAVFKF010000026.1, read as the reverse complement.
TGGGGAAGTTGAAATTGTAAAAATTACTGCGGCACCAGGGTAATTCACCAAAATTGTTTCTACTAAGACACCTCTCATCCATAAACATTTCATCCTGAAGATGGTTCGCCCGAGGAGAATGCCTTTAAAGGATATTTCGCCCGAGGAAATTTCTCCAAAGACTTTTCACCCAAGAAATTTTTATTAAAAATATTTACCGACAGGATATTTCAGCCAATGGATTCTCTTCCAGATATTTTTAAGTTTGAAAGGTTAATAATAATTATTTGAAATGCTATTATGGAAAACCCTGAAAAGTTGCGCAGTAATATCTAAATCTTAAGACGTTTCAGATGATGGGATACTTCTAATTATTCAAATTGTTCCATGATCGAAATTAGATTATTAGATCTCTCCGTCAGAATTGCCCGTAGAAATTTTTTCGCCCACAGATGTAAATCCCCACAGAAATAAAAAGAAACTTCTCTCTCTGAATTATAAACAATGACCACCAAATATGAACGCTTTTTTGAAATGCTATTTGGAGAAACATCCATTTTGTTTTAAATAGCAATTGTTAGACCGACCCATTGGTGAAGAATTCTGCGTGAAAAGAGGTGATCAAATTGGGTAATTTCTTTCGACTTCGATTTCTTGGTCGAAACATCTTATAATGAAATTTGGCTTTGGATAACTTGTTATTGAGATGTATTTAGTGTTGCAAGATTTCTCCTGTCAAACCAATGTTAACTTGTTTAACTAATGTTAGCTCTTTATCAAATATATTTAGCTCTATAAAGAGCACTACTTGAGAATCTAAATTATCACTAGCTTTTACTCAATGAACTAAAAATTTCGCTCATATATATCGAGACATTTCGTAAGGACCGGACCTCTGTATAAATTATTTCCATATATCAATTCTTCGAAACTTATGTATATTCTTTATCAATTGCGAAACCTATTCAATTGAAAAGACTGTCTGCTTAATTCAAAATATCGCCGCCATCATGGGATATCAATGCAGCTAAAAACTTTGCACTAAATTAATTTCTTGTTAAGCATGCAAGTACTAACCCAAGGTCAATGTTTTATTCGCCAGAAGAATTGAAGAAAGGAATCGGTCAAGAGGCTTAGCGTATTCCAGAAAGGGAAAAACAATCAGTATCGTGGGCGTATATATTTTAGGCTCTTCAATAACATATGAGAGTCGAAGATATTGATAGCCCTCTTCACTTGATCCCAAATTCATTTGGCCTGACGTATACTCAAAATATCTTTGCCCCTCGTCAAGAACCTTCCAAAGGGATTTTAAAAATCCTTACCAATGATTGAATGACTGATGATTGAATACTTATCATTTCTCTTTTGATGCGGAGTAGAGAAAATAGAAAAAAACGTGTGTTGAATTTAATTTTGTCTCGGTATTGTTCATAAATACGATAATATGAAAGCTGTTGAGGTATGAATGATGCTAAAAAATTACAATCATTTCACTCCATATGGAATTCAATGAAAAATTATGTGACAGGGCGCTATGTATTCGTATACACTCATTCTTCTTGAAGCACTGAAGGTTCAATAAACAAAGTATATATACATTGTATAGTTCGCCTCATTTTATTCAAAGCTCTTGTGATCTAATTGAAAAAGGAATGAGGCCAAAGACGGCCTCTGTACTGAAGAGAGTTGTAGACATATCAGAAGCTGCAATACCGAAAAATTTTTTGCCACAACGATCTGGGTGTAGAAGATACGCAAAGGTACCGCTGTGGAAGTTTTCGCTACAGAAAATTTTTCTTACAGAGGGATTTCGCTTCAGAACTTTTTTGTTACGGAGTATTTCCGCTACATTCCATATTTGTTACGATTTATTTTGCTGAAAATTTTTACAAATTAATTATACCTTTGCTTATTTTGTTTCGAATTATTCTTTTACAACAACTTTTATCCACAAAAATTTTGTTAGCGGAAGACTTCTACTACATAATACTATCGGATTCATAATTACACGACACTGGAATTCGTAAATTTATTGCAAGCTTCGGATACAACGAATTAAAATGTCTTACATATCAAATTAAATATTATTCTATATTATTTTCCTGGTATTTGTTTCTTTGGCATAGATAGAGAACTAAATTTACTAAATTAGGAGAACTATTTAAACCAAAGAACAAAATAACGGCCCTTTTTTCGATTAGCGGCAAAAATGACCTGCAGGGAAAATGCACTGCTGCGAAACCTTTGTAGAGTAAACGCCAGTATCAAATCTATCATTGTAGCAAAATGTATATGAGCGAATCTATTGAATCTCCAATGATGTACGTTCATCTGATTAAAAAATTACATAGTAAAATCCCTCATACGAATAGAATTGGATGTACCAGTAGCCCGAATCTGGAAATGACATTGTCCTACTTTCTCATACCACTGTCATTTTCCTCGAATCCGGGTTTCGCTTTGTGTAGCCGTTCATTCGATTCAGATAAATGCATACGAGTAAGAAAGAGTCGTGCTTTGCCGGTTGGGAAGGCAGCGACGTTGCAGTTGCATGGATAAATCTCGAATTCCCTTGTTCATTATACAGGTAATTAAGAGCAGAAGAACTAGCATGATGTATGCTACGGAATGAGGACTGGAATATCCAGCGCTGAACGTTAATTACCTTATCTATTTAGGAAGGAGGTAGCTGTCTCTTCAAAATTCATTGTTGAAGGCAATTCATTTCAGCTGCGTTAATTTCATTACGGAAACGTTGCCTTTGAATTCTTTACTGCTTTCTGAGCAGCGTCCTGTCTTCTGTGGCTTATTTAAGAATCCTTACTTCTTCATCCATCCAATCCCTGCGATCCAAGTTTTATTTTCTAATGCATTTTTAATGGCAATTATCTCTCTCGACGTATTTAATGATAGATTAACCGTATATATCCTTATTCAATCTATTATTTCCCACATCCTAGCTACTACGAGAGCCTACGTCCTTTCTCCACAGCACGTCTTTGGAGACTGAATTTTTTTAGCCATATCTCGAACATTTTATAAATCATTGGTTTCTTAGACGAATTAAAACGCTCGATTACGAGAGATACAAAAGATGAACATATTAGTACTCATTGTATGCACTGAACGATTTCTAAGCGCAGGGTTGTATAGTGATTCGATTTATTCAAGCTTACCTAAAGTAAGCTGGAATAAATCTTCTCTATAAAATAACAATAAGTCTCGCAGGAACACAACCCATGAGCTAGGAATCTGGCACGTTAAGCTTTAAGTAAAAGTATTAAGGTGGAAATTTTTTTATGAATTTGGGCAGGAATAAAGAAAGGTAATGGCCTAAATATTCTATCTGATTATTTAAAATAGATTTGTGATACCAATTTTTCAATGACTTTCAATGAGCATAACAGGAAAGAAGTGAGAAAATGGAATACCTGTATCGATTACCAGTCTAGTTCCATATCATTTTAGTCTTACATAAGCTTAAGCTAACGTACACATCGATCAATAAATGGTAACTATTATAATTAGCAATTAGCAAAAAAATATCAATCCAGTATGTTAATGTTTTTAATTTTTAGTCCGGAAATTAAAGTAAAGATTGCGGCACATATTGCGTGGTTGACATATCTTTAATTTTTAGTCGAGTTGGTTATAGAATCTATTAATTCGGCCTCGACTTAATGCTGGGTCTTCATAATAATGAAAAATTAAAAGAGAGCACTTATACCTTTACCACCGATCAGTGATAAAGAAGTAAGTGCTCTCTTATCATTTTTCATTATATTCGAGTAGGGTTAAAATGATCTCAGATGACTTATTTCCACTAATAAAATAAAATTAATTAAGGATATTTCAAAAATTTTTAACGTCTTAGCTTTATAGCCTTACAATGAAAATCTGGGGACCTCGTAGAAATTTTAGATTGAATTAGTGTTAAACTCAACACGGAAAGATATTCCCAATTAAAGGGAAAGCAAATTAAAGCAAATTATCCTTTTTCAAATACCGTATGTACTGCCATTACGACGTCAATTTTCGAACAAAAAGGCTATCGAATTTGAACAAGCTACTAATAGCAACCCGAAAAATGTAGCAATTATGGTTACCGAAAATAATTCAAGCACTGATGTAGAAGCACAATCAGATTTGTTTCATTACGTTAGGCACAAAAATCCTTCCATTCCCGTTAAGAAATTAAGGTAACGGTTAGAAAAGGATATGAGATAGCGTGATCTGAACCAATTCGCCGGATGGGTTTAGACATCTAATCAAATTTGCAGCCAATCTCTCCTCCTTTCCTTCCCTCCTTTGTTCTCGGCATCTTTCAAACGAGCTATGAAAACACGGGCTCCCTCTTCACATGTGGGACCGAGCAGCGAGTGGGCAGACTCGGTTCGCCTTTAATTAGTGGAGAGCGAACCCTACGAATGGTCCATGGGATGGGATGGCGGGAAGGAAAAAATCCCCATCGATTGTGATTAATTTGCCAAGAGTTGAGAGTCCACTTTTAAACTCAGAGTGAAAAAAGGTAAGGTAAGAGCCGATTTCAACCGATACGTGTTTGTTATATCCGCGCACATTTAGGGCTCTTTCGCTCAATGAGATTTCAGGCGTAAATCCATTCTTCTGAATTGCGTCGTTACCGTATTAGTGGTGTTCATCCGCTCGTGATTGTTATCCATCTTCGTCTACACATACACTTTACTTGCGAGCAGCTTATCGACGCGTGGTTGGGATCTATTCTCAACATGTTGATTTCTTTTAATCTACGATTGTCACGTCACGCCCACGAAAAAATAATCCGTTAAAGTGGCTTATTCTTTTATCTATTTTCCTAATTTTTCTTGCATTATCTGTTCGGTTTACGTAAAAGTGAAATATTATACATGCCGTGTCTTTAAAGAATGCAGTATCTCTAAATACACAGAACTTTAAGCCTAAAGTTCAATCTCATTTCTTCCAGTGATTCTCACCTAATTCAAGGAGCGTATTTAAAATACTTCTGAATTGATCTTGACTTGTTAAGCAGGGGATTACGCTGGACATTTTAAAACTCATAAATGATTCTGTGAAGATTTCCTGCAGATAACACATATTGGTTATACATTATATAAATGGTCAAAACTTGCGCAAAGTAACGTGCAAGGAATTTTTGAGAACGAATTCAATAAGTTATCAAGTCTCCAATGGCAAGGTAGAATCTAGTAAGCCTCCTTACATCCAGATTGAAGGTAATAAATTCTGCAAAACCTACTAGCATTATAATAAATGTGCATCACTAATGTTAAATATAATTTAAACAATTTTAAAGTTTATATTGAAATATTTATAAAAGATCGAGCACTAGTGTGCAAAAAAATCCGCCAAAATGTATATGATAATACCTTAAGGATAGACCATATTCGAGTCACGGTACTCGTTTTAGGTTCCTTCTCTTCAAATAAAAGAAACTTAAATTTCTGAATTACAAGCGAAGACACATAATTGAATATCAAATTCATAAAAATGAAAGAAAATCTTATGATCGTTTCCATCTCTACTGTTGTAATAAGATTTCCAATCTAGCGAATAAATAGGAATCCTACGTTCCTTAACTCGGCACGAGTCCAAATCGTGGAATTTCAACGTCTGATATGACGATAACTACAACCAGGTGAGGTTCAAATAAAATCGGTGCATTAAGGTATTATTTGACGGTATTCTCATCCCCTGCCATACGCCATACAACGGCTCGCGAGGTATTCATGTAAATGTAAATGTATCTGTCATACTATCTGCCATATTCTGGCGGGCGCATGCAGTAACCTACTTAACCTCTTTGATGAATTATAACCTGTTTATTTTCAGCAAGCCACAACAGCAGAATGGCCGAGTGGTTAGAGTGTCTGTTCCAGTTTCCAAAAAAGTATCCAAAGAGTTTCCAAAAGTTAATCCTCACTGGTTCGAATCCTGTTCCAAGAAAACTTTTTTTTTTTGAAAAATTAAGATTTCAGGTCCTACGACGTCGATGATCAAGATGGCTGCCACCCACCTCCAATCTCATGGTTAGTTAGTTAAAACCCGCTAAGGCAAAAACGGTCATTTTTTAAATTTAATTTTCTATTACGCTAAACAGATCACTCAAAATCGTATCTGTTTATATTTATATCTGCTTTTATTTATACAAATATAAACACATACAAAGGCACTCGCGAACACACACATATGCATACATATCATATTTGATTGAATTCAAGGCTTTTCCTCCCTTGCGGACTTCCTAAGTGGAGGTTTTTCCTACAAAAGTAAGCAAGTTCCTCGACTACAACTGAATTTACTATCACTATCACTATCTAAATATATATTTGTATCAGTTTGCTGTATTTTTTATGACATTATATTGAGCATATTCTTAAGTCGAGTCATCTAATGAAAGCAGTACTATAAAAAATTCTTACTTTAAATGTTAATCTGTTGAAATTTTCCGCAGTTGTCAACCTAATACCAAATAATGGATACATTTTAATACTGTAAGAATAGAAAATTGGAGCACGGCTGCTAATGAATTAGAGGTTTGAATACAATCCGCTAAACACTCTTCTGTCGGAGTACGTCATGCAGATACATGAAGCACCGAGGAAAGCTAGGATTACCCATTTCTAGGAATCTCCTATCGCACATTTCGAAAGCCTTGCCTATCATCCTCTGAATACAACTCTTGCAAAACACAGAATGAAATGACCATCAAAATGCGCATTAGGTATTTCCTAGAAGTCGGTAATCCCAGCCTTTCTTGATGCTTTTTGTACCTGAAAGACACTAACCCGTCAGAAGGAAAACGGAGTATTTTCAAACCACATTTGATGCTTTTGCGTACAGTATTTCTCTTGTTTTCTATACATAAGCACAATACATTTATAAACTGAATTCTCAATTCAAAACAGACTACTTACCCTATGCGAATCCTTCGCAGACGTACACTGTTACTCTATTTTCCACCAAAATACATTTCAACAAAAAATCCAATTACTAAAAACGAATACACAAACACTAAAAATACCTAAAAAAACTTATTCTGTATCCCTGTTATTTTCGATATGCCTCGTTTGTACTCGTTGTTATTGATAGATATCGATATCTACACGTCGAGTAACTAAACTATAGGAAAATTCAAATTTTAATTCGATTTTTTTTAATCACATGGAGCATTTTTGATTTTTCGATCTCTTCATAGTAGTAAGCGTAAAATTGAAAAAAAAATTAAAGTTCAAATATAGTGTGAAGGGAGAAAATCGCTGGTCACCGAAAACGGATTTTTAGAAATAATACATAAAGATATCTTCAATTAAAGTAAAAGGCTGTACACTAGGGCGTACCGAAAAACAAAAATTTTTAGTAGCGGGAACGTAATAGGTTGGAAAAGTTGCCTTTTAGGCTCAATAAGAAATGTGCAAAAGATGGGCTCTAACAAAGTTCGTCTTGGGCCTGACCAAAGAGCTCAAAAATTCGAAATTTTAGTGAAAATTGCGTTTTTTTAGGTAAGTTAAATTTTTGACGGAGCATACATACATTTGATTAAATGGCTGTTTTAATTCGTTTTGATCGAGGAACAGTTAAATTAAGCCATTAAAACCGAATATAACGAGATATCATACTTTTAAAATTTTTGGAAACACCATGAAAAGTGGCAGCTCCTCGCTGGTTCAGCTGCAGTGAGCTATCCAGGACTCATCATGAGGTAGAGCCTGCTAATCGAGTCCCGCCCGCCTACACACCCGTGGAAACATACCAGACAACTAGTTGATGTCTTTGAAGGCTGATTTTGTTCCAGTTTTTGGTATTCGCGAGAGGATCCTCTCTCCTATGAAACCGTCTCTTGCATCGTGGCCGTAGACTAACCGTGACGCCTCTGTGACTTCTTTTACGTATCGTTCGACTGCTTGAGAATCATTTGGGAGGGCAAATAATGCAGCAAGCTGCTTTATAGGTTCCTTTACATTACCTTTAATGTTTTGAAGATCCTCGGGAGAAAGACTGACAGTAAGTGGTGGCTTGGTGACAGTGACTTTATCCCAATCTACCAATTCTTCATAAGAAGGCACGTCGAACTTCTGTTGCGGGATGATGAACTGACAAATCTACTCCGTTTGATGGTTAATTCAACATAACACCTTCTACGGTCATCTATAAAGCGTTTTGAAACATAAAAATATTATTGCGGTACATATCATGGTACCCCACTTCGAAGAAATCACATTATTTATCTCGATAATTTATCATACAAACTCATAAGCGATCGTGACAACCAAAACGATTTCTGGGCGAGCATAAAAGACATTATGTTGAATTACATCTTCAACAAGTTTTCCTGTTTGTAAAGGAAGCTGTGGAGTATCAGCTATGAAGTTTTACGGCTCTATCTTTCACTGTGTGATTTCTCTTAATGACATACCACATTGGAACGTAGACATGCATGATAAACTTCGGGTTATGATTGCTATGTTTACTGATGAGCGACCTAAAATGAGAAAACAGGTAGGACATAGATTCATCAACGCAGGAAACTATCAAACGGAGTAGATTTGTCGGTTCATCATCCCGCAACAGAAGTTCGACGTGCCTTCTTATTAAGAATTGGTAGATTGGGATAAAGACACTGTCACCAAGCCACCACTTACTATCAGTCTTTCTCCCGAGGATCTTCAAAACATTAAAGGTAATGCAAAGGAACCCATAAAGCAGCTTGCTGCATTATTTGCCCTCCCAAATGATTCTCAAGCAGTCGAACGATACGTAAAAGAAGTCACAAAGGCGTCACGGTTAGTCTACGGCCACGATGCAAGAGACGGTTTCATAGGAGAGAGGATCCTCTCGCGAATACCAAAAACTGGAACAAAATCAGCCTTCAAAGACATCAACTAGTTGTCTGGTATGTTTCCACGGGTGTGTAGGCGGGTGGGACTCGATTAGCAGGCTCTACCTCATGATGAGTCCTGGGTAGCTCACTGCAGCTGAACCAGCGAGGAGCTGCCACTTTTCATGGTGTTTCCAAAAATTTTAAAAGTATGATATCTCGTTATATTCGGTTTTAATGGCTTAATTTAACTGTTCCTCGATCAAAACGAATTAAAACAGCCATTTAATCAAATGTATGTATGCTCCGTCAAAAATTTAACTTACCTAAAAAAACGCAATTTTCACTAAAATTTCGAATTTTTGAGCTCTTTGGTCAGGCCCAAGACGAACTTTGTTAGAGCCCATCTTTTGCACATTTCTTATTGAGCCTGAAAGGCAACTTTTCCAACCTATTACGTTCCCGCTACTAAAAATTTTTGTTTTTCGGTACGCCCTACTGTACACTTTGTCAAAGATATGCGCTGCCATTCTTACGTCAATTTTCTAACAAACTAGCTGTCGAAGTTTGACAATCTAAAATTATGCATAGCATAGCAAAAAAGCATAATCAGATTCCTGTCAGTTTGTCAGGCATAAAAACCTTCCATATCCATTAAGAAATTATTTTTTAATAAAGATTATATCCTTTGTCGAATCCTGAAATATTCCTTTTGAAAACCTCCATATATGAACATATCAAGAATTTATTAAAAATAGTATTCCATGAAAATTTAAGTAATATACAAGAATTTTTTAAATAGATTATCCGGAACTGTACTCTGTTAATTCACCCAGATAATCTAACCTTATTTTCTTTCCGAGAAAAGGAATGATTCTCAATGTAAGTTAATCCGATTTATGAGAGTCAATTCAGTACTTTTGATATCAGGCGAAAATAAGTGAGATAAGTTTCCTTTTTATATATGCGGCATGGATGGATCGATGAAGGGGCAGGAAACTTTTAATCCTCTTTCGAAGAAATGGAGTACCGCTGCGGATGGGTCCTGGGTGCAGTAGGATCAGCGGGGGATTAACTTGGTGCCGGAGAACAAATAGAAGTGGAAAAGGAGGAAAGTTCTCGTTACCTTTGTTACCCAGCGGTGCATTCTGAATCGCTTCAGTCCCTGGGCCGTTCCCGCGTGTCTAATTTTGATGGTCTCCCTTTGCCGGGGATTTAACTCTCGGTGAATTAATTCAGCTTTCCGAGAGAAAAAAAACGTCGGGGTCTGAGCGATAAGGGGATTTTTATTTAATTTCCGGAGTGCTCGACGAAAATTCTTCCCGTGCGATTCTACTGAAATCCCTGGGAAGGAGACCAATTAATACCGTAAAGGGAGGAATGAAAATTTTCTTAGAGGTGATATTTTTCGATCTCGTGGATGGTCATGGTTCAAAAGGTTCATGCAGTGACTGAGAGAGGTGTTGAAGGTTTAGTATATTTTAGGTATATATAGTATCTTTGTTGATATTTCATTCTACGGATAGTTCATTTCATTGATATCTTTTGAAATACTATTTCAACCGAAAACAACCACTTATACTTTCACTCCGATCACAAAACTATTTATATTATGGTATCTAAGACCGTTTAATTAAAAAATGACATTAATTAAATATGATTGTCCTTTCCATATAAAAGCGAATTCATAGAAGTATAGTTAATAAATATTTGTTGCTGAGTCTATTAAAATGAAAATTTCCTTGTTTTTGCCCACGCATAATTATTTATGTGATATTTTAAAATAGCTTCCCGGAGACAATTAAAGATGTGACACTGTCTAGGGGAAAATTAATTACCTTATTGTGAGGGGAAGGCTTCCCAAGTCCTTCAAGTGGCCGATTTCCTCACTCATACAAACGAGCTTGAAGAGGAAAAAGCCGCTCTCAGTTTAAAATTATACTCTAAAAGGGAAAGGTCAAATGACGCCACGTAATCATTGCTTCCTGATATAAAATTTTCTTAGTTTCTATTATTTTCAGGGAATTTTTGTAAGCACTGAAATCTGATTAATATTCTCGTCATAAAATTTTTTTAGAAGTTCGGCGGTAAAATTTTGGCTCCCAATCGGATGTAATTACTATTGAAACAGTAGGGCTGTCACATAGATACAGATGGCTTTAAATTACTGTGATTAAGACATTGAATTGTAGCTGTGAGAATAATCTTATTTGCCTTCACATAACAATAGATGTGAGCAATGAGCATTACCAGCAATAATCACGGAGAGATTAAGAATTAGAAATAAAAAGTGAAAAGGAAATATATTGCACCTTATATTATAAAAAAGGCGAATGTCACGGAAATTCAATTGCAGATACGAAGAGAATATCATTTCACTTGCTTATACGAGTATATGATGTATACATATTGTATTGGTATGTACAAGTAATGGAGATATGCTATGGATGTAAATCTTCCATCCAGAGGCGAGTAATACGTATGTAATTGTAATTGCGCACATACGTGAGTAAAAGGGATTTACTGATGGCAAATGCCTCAATCAAAAGGTTAAAAAAAAAGGTTGAGGTATCAGAAAGAGAAAGTTCTCCTGCAGAATCTGAGTTACGGAAGCCTATGATTGTAACGCGTGAAGTTGGAGATAAAATGTAATAGGATTATAGAAAATTTTAATGAGAGGAAATGGCGGTAGCCTTGTTATGAGAAGTGACGAAGGTAAATGTCTGAATGGAAGAGAAAGAGAGCGCAAAATAGGAGAGGGATACAATATGACGGTTGGGAAATATGAATGGTGAAAAAAGCCAGTTTTCAAGTGTGAGGGCGGATAGCGTGGGTGAGAGGAGGGTAGGTTTTGCGATTTTGGCGGGGGTCCCAAAGATCGATTCAGCCATTGGTCCTCCTCACGCAATTCCTCCTCCAGCTCACCCCTCTTGCACTCTCCATCCCCACCCCGCGCTTTTCCTTCTCTCGCCACTCTCTTAAATGCTGCTGTGCCATTCTAGTATTTCCCTGCTAACCTAGCCACTCTTCCTTTCTCTTTCTACCCACGCTGCTTTAGCTCTTCCCAGTTTTCCTCACGTACGATTTACCCTATCTAACTTTTTTCTCCTCTCCGATATCTGGGAGGATGAGTTCCTCACAGCATTGGTCTAGGCCCCACCTATTTCAAAGAAGACATTTCTTGACGTTTCCCCCTAAATTTCTTACAACTCTCCTTAATGATATTTTTTTCCTATTATGATTCTACGTACTACTTATCCTAGCTTAAATAATTTCATTTTTTTAATATCTAAATATTATCTCTCGTTAATCTAGACCCCACCCATTTCGTAGAAGTTACTTTTCTTGATATGCCAACCCCGAAATTCTTCTAAATTTCCTTCATACTGTTTGTTTCCTCATTCCCTTTTCCTAAACACATTCTTTCTATAGCTGAGAATCCTCCTTTTGGAACTCGTCATCTCACGGCCCAGCTTCCAATATTTTTATTCGACATTAGATTTCTTTCTACATTGTCCCAGTTTTCTCTTTTCCATCCCATCTCACGCACTGATGACATCCCACCAGATCTTTTCCCCTTCATTGCTTGCTATTCCCATTTCACACTCTCATTCGTCTCCCCTTATCTCAAATCCCTCACCATTTTCCAGAATCCCACCGAACTTTTCATTCCGTTTTCCGCAGATTTTCTCCCTTTCTATATAATTTTGTTTTCCTTTCAATCCCTTCTCTCTGATTGTTTTCACAACCTTCCGTTCCATTTTTCCTTAGTCCTCTTCCCTCCTTTCTCTCATCCGTTCTATAGCTACGAGTATTTCGCACCGTCATCTTATAGTTCAATCCACAGTTAGTTGAGGGATAACATTCAGGTGAGTATTCTCCCTCTGTCTAATCCAGGGGTTCGTAACCCGGGAAACCCTTGGGAGAACGATAAGCTTGTTCAGGAGGCACGGTGAATAAGTATATTATTGCATAAGAGCTGGCTGAAGCAGAGGCAGATATAGAAATTTTCCAGCGGTGAATGATTTGGGGTTATAATTTGTATGGATATTTTGTATTAAATTTGAAATAATACAAGTGCGTCAATTCTATCCTAGATTCTAAAATAATTTAATATAGCCGAGAAATAATCCAACAGATGTAAATTTATCATTTGAACTGATTAGCTGTTTCTTTCGGTTTAAGTTCTTCACCGTTCACTAAGCCAGGGTTGGGGAAATCTATTCAATTAGAAGACTACATTTAGAATTAAGTATCATAATAATGGCCGCATGTTAAATCGTCAATTAGATGATTGCGTTCCTACATTTGAACATTCAAACATTGAAATTTTTATAAGAAAACGAATCCATTCGCTGGGTAAACATTAAGAGATTTTCTATATGTCGTCTTTAGGAAGGTTATAAAACAAATTTATTTTAAGTAGGAGTATTTGAAGTGATAAAAGGCCACAATAAACGTCCGAAAAGCCCATATTTGGCCTAAAGTCCGCAGGTTCCCCACCTCCGCCCTAAGAGAACTGCACGTTTTGCAAAATCATCGAAGGAAGAGGGCGATAATCCGGAACTCCCGTTTGGACCCGTCAATGTATCAAATAGTGCAAAAAAGTGTTTCAGATATCACCATCCTGTTGGTAATATCTATCAACTATTTTGTATTTGCTATTTATATTTGCTATATATTTCCTATATGCTCTTTCATTCCGGGGCCGCCTAAAAATCAATTTCTTAGGGTGACGAACAGGAATTCGGATTTAATTTCCTTAAAAGCCAAGAAGAATAGGGTAACCAAAAAGTTTTGGAATCCCTGTTCCTTTCCATATATTTCTATAATATTCTCTCTCTCTCTTCCTCCTCGGATTTAGCCACAACCGCTCGTTTTGGAAGCGAATATTGCGCTTGAAGGCAAAATAATGAGGAATATTTTCTCTCTCAGCGATGATAGCCGCCGTCTATTGTTAATCGAGGTCTCTACAATATCCGACGAATTATGAGATAATATTTTTCCCTCCCGCCTTGTTTGTGTGTCCGTATCCCTCGGTATTTTCTTTCCATACTTCTATCCCCATATATTTCTCTCTGGGTCGAACCACAGAGTCCTTTCCCTCGACCCCCTTGCACACTCCAACAGCTCTCCTATCCAGGTCTCTTTCTCCATCTCCACCCTCGAATCCCCGGTCGGTTGGTTTGTTCTGTTGCACGGCGACGGAGGGTGAGAGTTTTGCGAACAGTGCGTCGGAACAGGGGGTTGGAGGGGGCGGAATGGGGGGTTGGAGGGGGCGGAATGGGGGGTTGGAGGGGGCGGAATGGGGGGGCGCTTGACTTACGGATGCGGTGCAGGATCTGTGTGGGAGGGGATGAATGGAGTAGTTTCCGAATGGTTGGATGGGAGCGCTGCAAAGAGGTAGGACCGGGAAGAATCGAGGGATAATGGGGAGGATTAGTGGATGAAGTGGGCTTGAGGTACACTGGGGGTGGATCAAGATGGTTGTCAGTGGGAGGAGGTTTAGGAAAACACCTTACATGCATACATTAAAGTAAAAACGATGATATTAATCCTCTCCAGGTATTATTAAAATACCATTTCGTCTCAGAAATTCCGATATGTGCTAAATAGTCGTGGAAACCTTTTGCTACTAGTATTTGGTTTGACCTCATAGTCAAACAGGCTCCCGGATAGTCATGTTGGTAGTGTGTTAAGCTTTGGTAAAAAGAGTGGCGGGTTCGATTCCCGTTGGAGATCAATATGTGCTAAATGACTTTATCTGTCAAAGTATTTTGTACTTTTCAAAATACTTCTTCTGCATAGTCAAGCACCTGCTATAGCGAATCCCTATTGCTAGTCTGAAGAGCTTATATTTGATACAATGAAGAACTACGAGTAAATGTGATATCGAACCAAAAAGTGAAATTATCTATTTTATAATGTTAATAAGTGATTTAAGATGTTTTCGATGACAACCAAATACCAACTGATGGATCCCACTATTATTTAATTTAGAGCTGAAGGTTTCAGTGAAGGATACACAACAAGGGTAGCGCCTGTTATGTAGAACCGTGTGCCTAAATAATTCTATCCCTTGCCACTTTGGGCATGTGTGCATGCATAGGTTCTCCACCCACAGCTTAGGATAACTAATACCTCTTACGCTTCATTAGCGATAACGAGGTTAGTGCCGTAATTCTCTTCAATTATTACCCAAATTCTATTGCCCTCGCCTACTCCCTGCTAATTGATTTTGGTTCGAGTTCTTTTCAGGTTTCAAGTCAGGGATTGGGAACTATATTCCAATTAAATCCAGCGTTCATCATTCCGCCACGCAAAAAACCATTGGGCAATAAATAAAACTATCAGATCATACATAAGTGGCATACAGGCTATGTTAAAACAGTTTAACTTTGCAATTGTGTGTACGTGGGAAAAGGGATGTTAACGTACAATAAAAGCGGGTAGAATGTTTTCACTTAGTTTTATAAACTTGACTGAGAAGCTACGTTATTGATACACAGGTATTTGTTTTAGAAAAAGATGAAAAGGTCGTGAGGAACGCCCTAAAAGGCCGCATTTGACCTGAAGGTTCCCCGCCTCTGTCCTAAGCAAATCGCTTGTTTTCCAAAATCATCAAGGGGACTTTCCCCTCCCTGTGGATCAGAGGTATGGAATTCCCCACAGGAATGACAAGGTGATGCGAAAGAAAAATACGGCACGTAAATAAAATAAGAGAATTATAAAAGGTCGCGGAGGTGGTGAATCACTCTTTGGTGGTCTTAAAGTTGCCAAAGAGAGTGAGTTTTTAACTGAAGAGGCAAAATATTTAATAAATATATAGTAATAGTAGGATTTTTTCAAATGCTTTAACAATTGAGACCATAAGGAAGAGGGTTAAGGTGAATTAGGGTGAAAATATTTGCAAATAAGGGCGTGCATACAGGAAAGAATCAAAGAAAAGATGAATTTAAAATAAGTCTGACGGGACCGGGGATTGAACCCGAGAATGTCTTTTAAAAATCCGGGATGCTGCTTTGTCCAATTACGCTATCGGCCAGAACTTTTCTTCAAACCGTTTATAGATAAAGCTGTGTCTCAGAACGAGTAAGATCCCAGGATCGATCCTTACTCCCTCAGACATTTTTCATGTCTGTTTTCTATTTCGTCGATATGAGCCTCCACAAGGAATCAAATCTGGGTATATTTCCACAAAAGGAAAATCGCGCTACCCACTTGTCTATCCGAGATCCCTGAGCGTTACGGGGAGGTAAACAGCAGTAATATTTCACGCTCGGAAGAGATAAAAGGGGGAAGAGAGAGATGCTTATATGGTCCATGAGATTGCAACGAGCGTAAAAGTCTCGGAGAATGAGATGGGAGTTTGGAAAATGGATTCGGGAGATGAAACAATGAGATAGAATATTGAGAAGGGGGCGAGTTTGAGATTATCCGATACGAAACGTAGAAATGCGTTTGTTCATGGGATACGGAGATGGAGAAACAAGAAATGGTGGCGCAGTAAGCGAATGAAATAGGATCTAAGAGAGGAGGATCTGGGGCAGATATGGGAGATAGGAGGACCGAAGAAAATCAAAGAGAAATAACGATTCTCCTTATCACCTTTATGTAGGAGACAAATATTTCTCCTCTTCCACGCAGATCTTTTTCTAAAAAGGAATTGGAGGCAATGGCTGGAGAATTGAGCTGAGAGAGAATGGTATCACTGAGAGATTCTAAGCACAACCAATGCTTCACTGTAGCCCTTGCGAGGAAATTAAATTAGTAGCTTTAATTTAACTATGATAATCGTAACTGCTAGAAATCAGCCCTTTCTCAAGTGTTTTATATTTTAAATACCCCTTAATATCCTGCGGTATTACATTAATAAGAGACGTATACCCAGATATCTTCTTGTCTCCTTCGGTGGCCGAATGGTTGGCATGCTACACATGGAGCTAAATAACAAATAATAAAATAGTTTACTTCATCTCTTAAAATGCCTTTCTACTTGCAAATACTATGTTCACATACATCTGGATACGTCCCATTTGAGTTGGTATCTCAGTAGTAGAGAATCACATATTCATTATCTTCCAAAAACAGAATGGTGTTTTTGATAATCTTACTGACAATTAGTGGCAATTTAACGTTACAAGAATTTTATGATTGATTTGTTCCTGAAAGTCTTGTATGCGCTAACATCAATATACCAGTTTTGGTCATACAAATATCGATGATCGTGAAAATGTGCCTTGACACAGTGATTCAACGGTATCCCCAGATACCATAAGGATTCACAGAGGCAGTATTTTTATCACCTTATATGTATTTACGTTTTCTCTCAATGCAATTATAGACCGGTTACAATATTATATTACAAAAATTTAAAAATGACTATTCTATTCAATACAATTCCATAAACAACACAAATTACAATTATACTAGCTTTTTCATTTAAAAATATCTCAACTTTCCCAGAAAGCTAAATTTTCCTCGATAAAAGTTTAAACGTGTCGACAATCCTTCCCTACTTAGGATCCCTTACAAATCACACAAGTTCTATGAATGATATACCGGTACGGATACCGGATACTGGTTTGATACTGGATGAATAAAACGTACTGCGTAAAATGGACCTATTGTTTACTTTTGCATCTGTCGAGTTATGGTTGCGATAACATGAAAGCTATTGAGGTATGAAGGATGAAGATTAATAGAGATAATTGGTATCATTCTCTTCACAATGAAAAATCTTTTTCGTGGCGTCATTATATTTCACTAACGTGGGCGTTTTCCACTGAAGCATTCTGGCTCGTTGATAAAGAAAGAGTAAATAATCCCACTTCTCATGTTGCCTAATTAGTCCCATTCCATCACAAAAGTATTCCGATGGTGTAAACCGGCCTCCGGACTTAACTGATAGATACTTCTGGAAGAGATTAGACACCGCTAGATCCTTCATAAAATCAGAGATCGCTCATGAGTTAACAAGGACTGAGAAAGGAGCTTTGAGTACTCAGAATCAACATACCCAATGAGGAAACAAAAGCCGGAAAAGAGCCGAAATACGAGAGCAGTGGGCAGTTTTTTCCTGAAAGGGTTAAAGTTTAACGAAAGATCGTAGGAAGAAAGGACAGGCCCATAAAGGTGTAAGGGAGGCTTGAAAAATACCTTCGCCACGAAATTTGAGCAAATTCCAGGAAAAGGCGGAATAGAATGAGAAGTTGGACGATGGTAAATTTAGCGGAAGGGAAAAAGGGGAAGAGAGAGGGAAGTCGTGGGAAAAGGTGGGAAAGGAAAATTAAAATGGAGCAAGGGTAGAATGGGAAACGGATAACGGAGTTTCGAGAGAGGATAAAACTGCTGAAATTGTGATGAATAATAAAAGGGTATGAGGCAATTACATCGATAAGGATTTCGGGGAAAAGGAAAATGGTCGACAGGATATTCGTTTGTTTATCTTAAATTTCTGATCGATTCCGGAGATATTGCGCTGTACACGGAGCCGATAGAAAACATGTTGAATGTGATGTTGTATGAGGAATTTCCGCTGTATAAAAACATTCTTATTCGGCAATTTGAAATATATATAAGCGTTGAATATAAAGTATTGATATCCAATAGAAACGTCTCCGGTATACGAAGACTTAAGGTGGATATAGAATGTTTCAGATCCAGAGCTAGGAGAAAACCAATCAGTCAAAATAGACAGATGTTTTTGACGCTAGATGTACACCGATGGATTTTTATATTGTTATTTCTTCTAAGTCTTTGTATAAATACGTTTTAATAAATTGTATTTTTGACCAACATAATGATTTAAAAGGTTACCATAATATGACGTAAAAGTTTTATTCAGGAAATAGAGTTGAAATGAAAATATGAATGTTATGCTTCCATTACATAAACACTTTCCATTTGTTCTCCTAGTTATCTTAGAATTCTCTTCCTGAGTCTTAAATTTACATTCTCAGTTTTCAGCAATGTTTCTTTAGCGAGAATTAACTCGTTTAGAATATAGAGTTACTTTCTCCCACGACGGCCAGAGCATTATCAAAATAATACCAGCAAGTAAGTATTTAGTTGAACCCCTCTTCCATTAAAGTGTAGTGCATGATATTTTCCCGAATTAAGCCGTACTCCAGCTAAAGAAATGAATTCATAGATTCTTGTTATGCACATACGTAATTCTAATTCCATGATAAAAGCATGAACTTGCATAGCTATTTTCATTTCACCAGGCTTTCATGAAAATAAGTATAAATATCACAACTAGTTAAACAATTTCGATGTCTTCGTTTACAGCTTAAGAATGTCACTTTCTTGCGCGTATCACAATAATTCTTCAGGAAAGAACAAGTAAAGAGCAATGATAGTAATATTCAAGAATTTAGGCAGAATTTTAAAATGATGCGATGACTTGGAGTGGGAGCTAAATGTTGACGAATGTTTTGTTTACCTCATTCGAAGCAAATTCTCTGACTGATGAATATTCGTCGGGCCTTCGGGAAGAAAATTAGCGTGTTTCAGGGAATCGAGCCGTTTATTTTCCCTTCTGGTTTTCGCTCCGATTCAATGAAAAAAGGTCGATTCAGTTCCACTTTTGCTTCATCTGTCCTCGTCGAACCGGTTGTTTTACTTGTCCAATTATATAGTCTGTTCTTCCGGAAGGTGATTTATAATTTTTCAGCAACGAAAAATACAACTGAAACGTAGAATTAAAGATGCCAAATAAATAAAGACCAAAAAAAAATATAGGAGGAATTTAATCGAACAAAATTCATTCTATTTAACTATATTAATTTTTGTTAGTAGTTAGAGTAGCTTTATCCTTTCACTCATATCAGATTCTTTTGGGACCAAAGTTCGGAATTGAATCAATAACGGTGTTTGTTTCCGGTTCGGGTTCTAGAGTTAAAAATTTTCGGGATCGGAGGCAACTTTGGAACAGTAACTCTTTTTACTTCTCGGTTTGTTTCCGGTTCGATGCCCTGTTTTGTCTCAGAGAAGTTTATTCATATAGTACAAGTCTTCGTTAAGCGTATCATCGGTAAAAGTGAAAAATATCTCCGGAAACTTTACTTTGCGCTACTTTGACCCTCCTTTGAGCCGACATACAGTGTGTTAGACTTATTATATACAACCTTATTTCATCCCGAAAGAAGCCAAGCAGAATACTTACGTAGTTATAGAATAACCTGAGCTTTGGTTAATGGGAGAAATACTACAATATTACTGCGTAGTTAATAGGAAAGGGTCAAAAGCAACGAGGGTGGCATATGTGTACAAGCGATACGATATAGATGGAAAAAATAAATGAAAGTGAGATTCGTTGCATGAGAGGGAATAAAAATGCTTTTGAAAATCGAGAGAGGGGTCCGGATAAAGATAGCAATCGAAAGGAGGGAGATAAATGCTTTCAGAAAACAAGAGAGGTTAGGTTTCTCAAAGAGATTTTTTTCTCGCGCTGTAGGGAAATAGCTTGCGTTAGATCAGGTGGTTGGATGAGAAATTCCCCTTCTGATGGGTCGCCTTTAGGGTAAAGATTGATCTATGAATATTGAATGTGGCCTGATTTGTTTTTCTTGTTTTATGTTACGACCCTTAATATAAGTTCGGCGCGATTTATGGCCCTGACGCCGCGGTAGAATCCCTTTTTCCCTTTAAATTTCCCCTTTCTTCCTCGGAATTCGATTTTCTCATCGGCCTTTTAGGGTGCGAAAAAATCCTGCGGCGTTAGAGTTTCCGAACTGCTGAATTGAAAATGGTATCTTCGTTTCGGAAATCGAAAAGATGAGTATGAATTATTTGTTTCGATGCTAAGATTACACAAGAAACCTGTCTGGAGTATCAATGTTGGACTCGGGATGTTTTCTCCAAAGCAGTATATTATAAGATGATACTTATCTAGGATAAGTTGGAGCTCCAAGTAAGAAGTGCTCGGACGCCCTTATCGGCAGTTTCGTGACATTGCAATCGTTCTACCATGTAATAGAATTTGATGAAAACAAATTAATACAAGTTTCTGGCAACTTATCGAACTGTAGAAGCCTACTGGGACGTAGAAGAAAAGTTGCCGTAAGATCAAGTATCTTCGCGGTGAGAATCCGAAAGTAGAACGCAGATATCAACCGATCGCCGTGGAAACCTAAGAACTAGTATTGAATATATAGAACGTATTATCGAATTAAGCAAATAGGATATCCGCGTTATATTACATAGCTGCTTCGCGAAATTTTTGCAAGTATTGGTAGATGAAATAAGGATTCTTCCATCCCGTTTAACTCTTTTCAGTGATTTATTTTAAAATCGAATATTCTAATGTTTTTAACGTGCTCTCTTGATTTAGTATAATCCGTTATCTTTGCCAACTGCCAATGCCGCTGAATAAAGATATTTTCTTGCAAATCAAGATCTTTACCCCCAAAATATTGCTAGCCCGTGTCTTGGTTCGCTTGCATTGTTTGGCCGGTCATGACCCTAGAGAGGATACACCTTTTAGCCCAAAATACTTAACCCATAAGACTTTTTATCCCGAGATATAATGGATAAGCCTTTCTTCCAGTAACATTTCAACTATAAGTAGATTCACACAATGGATATTTTTCCAAATAGATAGCACTGCTTTAACGTTTCCATCGTTGTCACTGATGTCCCTGATGAGAATAAATACAAGACATTCCAACTGTATTGCAGGAATACCATAAGTTTCTGAACGTCTATTGTTCATTGGAGATTCAAATGTCATGGTAAAAGTTTGAGCGATTAGGTATAAGTCGCATAATATCGAGAGGAAAAAAATGATTTTATTTTATACTAGGATTTTATTTCAGATAAACGCTTAAAATATATGTTTGTCTGAAATAAAATACTTGTAAATCAATTTTATTATTTAATCAAATATAAAAAATGAAATAATAAATTTAATCTTCAATTATCAACAAACTAAATATCGTTTACGCCATTATAAGTCGTTCTTCACGCTATTGTAATTTGAAACTAAATCGGTATACCAAAGATGATTACCCGATTTATATCGGTATCCGGTGAAAAATCCGGTTAGCTTTTCCTTTACAACCGACTTGGATACTATTCTAAGAATAGACTGTGGGAAAACCCCTTTATTCTAAAGTAGTAACAGTGGTAACCGAATGGTAAATTAAACGGCGATTTCTCCAGCCTAAAGTGATAAAGAGCAAAGAATTTATCTTCACCTCTCCCGTTACGCATTCCGCCTTTTATTCTTCCAATTCCCAGCGATGAATACTTTGAAATAAGGAAGAGCGTAATAAAGAGAGATGAAGAGAAAAAAAACGTTAAGTGTTTCTCCTGAGGCATTTACAAAAGCGATGCGGCTTTCCCCGAGGAGAGAAGGAAAGTGGAAAAAGTTTCCTTAAACCTCTAGCAGCGTTTTCTCGCGAGAGGAAGTTCCGCATCCCCGATCGCCTCCGTACATTCTTCTTAAAATGGAAAACTATGTTTACGAAAGAAAGTTTGGTCCAAATTTACATATTTTGATATTAATGTACGCATAGCAATATTACTGTGGAATTTTATCTCGCGTAGCGCTCAGAGCGAGACCTTAAGGAATGCTTCCAGACGCAAGAGCTTCAAGGATCTCTTACCTCAAAGATGAATACTTGAAATATTGCTCGGCTTGTAGGTCAAATGTGGATGGGAAATACGAAATTTTAAGGAATTTTTACCGCACAGTTTCTGCGCATTCACCTTATAAGTAAAGGGCAGTTGAATACGCTATTATATTTTCGATTCTATACGTAAAAAGTTTCCTCGTATATTTTTTCCAAATATAACTCATTTCTTGGCGTTAAAAATGTAAAGTAACTCAAAGTACATCTACATCTACATAAATACCCTGCAAGCCACCTTTCGGCTGTATCAGGGGGAGAGTAAATCAGCTAACAGTATGAAATAATCTAACCAACTTTAATTCATATATTTGTAGGAATGTTCTAACTTATCAATATTCTAAAATGTACCACATAGCTTTTATTATGATGAAATTTAACATACTCAACCAGTGTTGGCATAAGAAACTCATAGGAATATAGACCTCAAATTATTAATGCAGATGAAGTAAAAATTACTTCATAATGATTCATATTGATCCACAGATGAAAAAGGGATTTCTGTGGCATATCTTGGCCACTATCAAACCAGATCTGACGTTTTAATTTTTACTGCGTTCATGGAGAAACTTATATCCAAGAGACAATTAAATTATATAAACCATTACTTTAGTGGTATACAGTTAATGTATAATTCATCAACTAAAAAATAAGATATAGCATAATATAGTATGTCATACTTAAATGGATTTTAATCTTACAAAGAATAAAACTCAGGTCCAGAAAAATGAGACCGATAGTCTCCTTGAAAAGACGTTGAGATTTTTTTAGACTTACATATAGGAAAACGTTTAGCTATATTGAATTTTCTAGCACAAAAACGCTTCCTTAAGTCTAGGTAAGAAGCAGAAAGATAAAACTCTTCAGGATAACATCATTGAATGTTGCTAAAAGAGGGAAGAGAATAAAACTGTCTTATAAAACGCAATTTACTTTGATTTTAGTTCTAAAATTTAATGCTTGAATAATAAATTAATGCTGTCGAAGCTCTTTTAACGATTTCACTTCCACGATATCTCTATGAGTGGAGAATTAGAGAAAAGAGTTGCTATCTGTTTAGGCTGGAATGTAATCGCAGATCAATCAAAGTTCACCATCGAAGATGGTTATATAAAATCGGCGCATTAAAGTATAATAAGTCGTTGTTCACATCCCCTGCTACACGCCATATAGAAGTTTGTGGGGTATTAATGTAAATGTATCTGTCAAATATATCATCCATAATTATCTGGCGTATTCGTATACTAATATGCTACTACTACTACCACCCAGTATTTTTGTTAAATTATAACCTACTTCTCTTGCATCGAAATGGCCGAGTGGTTAGAGTGTCTGTTCCAGTTTCCAAAAATTATCCAAAGAGTTTCCGAAAAGTTTCCAAAAGTTAATGTTCAGTGGTTCGAATCCTGTTTCAAGAAAATTTTTTTCTGGAAATTTAAGACTTCAGGTCCTCTGTCGTGAATGATCAAAATGGCTGCCACCCACATCCGCTTTTATGGTTAGTCAGTTTATCTTATCTAATCTCCACCCCACAGGTGAAACACTTAATCTATTACTGTTTCTCTTGTTATATTTTTTTGCTTCGTATGTCTAATTAGAGATATCATGAGTGTGTTTATTTTATAATTGTAATATACTAATATAGGGCACTACTACTAATGTTTTGTGATAGGTTTGAGAGTCAACTAATAGGCCTACCTCTCGTCACATACATTTCTTAAATTCAGGGACTAAATTTGCTCGCCCATGCATTTATTACAAGTTATGCGGTGGGTTATATATGCGATGTATTTATAAAAGGCAAATATGATTATTAAAAATATCTTTAACGTCTTAAAGAAAAATAATCAGTTGAAAGGCCGCGATCGCAATGAAACTCGAGCAGCCAAAATGAACGGCGAGTTCTCTCGACGTCATCACTATCACTGATCAGCTGCTAAGAAGCTTTTAAGCAGGTATCTAATCTACTACTTTTGAAGGTATATATAAACAACAACATTTTTCAAACTAGAGGAAATAAACCCCTAGGACAAAACGGGTATTTTTATATTCAATTCGCTATCACACTAAACAGATCTCGTCTCAAAATTGTTATTCTACTCGGGAACCTCTCCTTTTAAGTACGATAAGGATAGCTCCAGATAGAACGCAAATGGTAAACGGATATGAAAAAAGTCGAAACCGGTATTTTTATTCGTATATTCAACATCCTCGTGTGTTACATTAAGCATCTCTAAGGGTTGTTCCACACTACTTTGTAACTTCAGGAGCTTAGCTGAGAATGATGCCACGTTGTCAAAGAAATCATTCTCTTTGCCTTTGAAGTCTATCAAAATATGGCTTGAGACTACAATGATAGATATATCGATGGTTTCAATATATCTAGCAAGTTTTGTCTATCGAGTTTCGATTAATATCCCGCTTTCATTTGATATTTTTCGCGTCCGTTCAACCTCTGGGTTAGCAAGTTAAGTATTTCAAAATATTTCGGTGAGAACGTCTGCTGAAATAATCATAGAAAAGAGTTAACACTGCCTGCAAGGATGATTTACATGAATCATTTCCGCGCGAAACTCATGTTCGTGATTCCGATGCAGAACGCTATTCAGGATGCGTTTGCAATCCAGTGAATCAGAATAATCGATACACCTGCAGAGATAAAACGCGCCCCTCCGCGTGATTTGTGTTCACTCATTTAACCTCTGCTTTTTCGAAAGTTTCGGTCAAAGGTGAGACGATCGCAGAATACGTTCAACATCGTATATCACCCCCTACGCAGAATCGCGCATCGGAACCAGATTTATATGAATCGTTTCTGCCCATTAAAAGTCGATCTAGCATATTCTGTTAAGAATCTCATGGGCGCATATCTCGGCTAATTTAGCCTTTCAAACGTTTCACGAATAAGTAAAGAAACAAATTTATAAGTGGCTAAACTGACGGAATTTCGGAATACGAAGTCCAGCTGCCGATCTGTTGTTGCATTTAACAGCCAAACAAGTTATGAATAATTATAGAAGAGATAAACAATATTTATAATTAATTCATTCTTTTTAGCTTTAGGTCTTCAAAGTGGTATAATGGTATAAGATATTCCTTACATGTTGAATTTTAAAAGTTAATTGTAATTTTTAATTATTCAAAATAGTGTAACAATAGTAATTTTTGAAGTTCATCGAGAGTTTAGATTATTTTTCAAATGGATCCCAGCCGGGAATTGAATCCGGGACTGCATTTACCAAACCAGAACATCTGTGAGCGCTTTCAAAATTGTGAAGTAATGATAAAGAAAGATAAATTGAGAGTTAATGTAATGATGATGTCATTCTATGTGAGGCGTCAAGTATGAGCAAAATTAGAATATCATTGAGTAAAACCGGCTCACCTTTGATTTGAGAATTCTGAGCATTAAGATTAAGTGTTGATAAGTTAAGAATTTCTGAAACGAACTGTGAGAGCCATTGAGCAAACATTCAATAAAACTAAAGGATTTGTATTGAATTTTCATATACCTTTTGGGACACAATAGATAAAATGCTTTTATCGTTCATTTTCGTAGCTCTAATAGTATGAAAGAAGCAGAGGTATGAGTATTCATCCCGGTTATGGTAAGGGTTACTCATGTGGTCATTGTGCTTCACTTACGAAGGCTTTTTCCACTTATGGTAATCTGTCTCATAGAGAAAAGCGAGGGAAAACTACTTCACACCTCAACGTGCCAGTTAGCCTCACTCTATACCTAAAGTTTTTGAGAGCTAGTGGTGAAAGGATTTAGGAGTCAACAAACCTTCATACCTTTAGATGCATACTATACACTATCAAAGTGCTAAAGTAATTCCCAAGAAATGATTAATTATAAATCTATATAAATTAATATACTCCAGCTTACATCAAAATATAGCTGCAATAAAATTTAAATGTGATCGTATTTACAAATTATGGAGAACGCTTGTTACTAAGCAAAATACACATGAAAAATCAATGAATGAATTTCTTTAACTGCAGTACGTCTTCATTAGAGAAAATAACACGTATCATACTATAATGAACAGGTGTGATTTTGAGAATGCATTCGAGAAAGTAACTCCAAATTATAAACGAGTTCATTCTCGTTAAAAAAACATTGCTGAAAACTGAGAACTTAAATTTAAGACTCAGGAAGAGAATCCTAAGATTACTAGGAGAACAAATAGAAAGTGATTATGTAATGGAAGCATAACATTCATATTAATTAATAACACCATTAATGAATAACAACATTAATTAATAACACCATTAATTAATAACATAGATATTTTTGTTTGTACTATGGGTGACTGGTAATTTTATATTGTAGTAAGAGTTGTAAATCTGACTGTGTTGACTGAATATGTTTAAAACTCTGAATTTATATTTTCTATATATTTTTTATGAGTTG
This sequence comes from Pachydiplax longipennis, assembly GCA_036926295.1. NCBI lineage: Eukaryota > Metazoa > Arthropoda > Insecta > Odonata > Libellulidae > Pachydiplax > Pachydiplax longipennis. Next base: position 21,358,855 of record JAVFKF010000026.1, on the reverse strand, counting down.
CCACCGGACAGTTGTCCACTTGTAACTGGAGATTGTAAATAAATAAATAATATTTTCATTTCAACTCTATTTCCTGAATAAAACTTTTACGTCATATTATGGTAACCTTTTAAAACATCATGTTAGTAAAATATACAATTTATTAGAACGTATTTATACAAAAACTTAGAAGAAATAACAATATGTAAATCCATCGGTGTACCTTACCTCTAACGTCAAACTAAGCAAAAGGTTGATGCGGAACTTTTTCTCTATGTGAAACAGGTCTAAAGCATCTCGGTCTCGTGAATATTCTTTCTGCGCCGAAATATTTAACCTTTGGCAAGGACGACGACCTCCCTTAAATCAATCGTTTAAACCCTTTTCCGAAGCGGGCTGAGGTAAGAAAAGCTGAGTAAAAACCGCTTGTGTCCTGGCGAGGCTTGATAAGGAGCAGCGCTTTGACGAAAAGGGCATAAAAAAGTCTGCGCTGAGCTGATTTAAGGGCCACGAGAGAAACGAAGCGAGCCGAAAGTTGAAGGGCAGGGGAAGGAAAACGTGAGGGACTCTGATTACAGTGAAAACCGCCCGAAGTTCCCCAAAACGTTCCCTGATTAAAACAAACATTGTCCTTTTAATAACAAATGCTCCTCTAATTAACAGTGGTGGAGTTGGGAATCCCGCTTCGATTAGTAACGTGATACAGTTTGGCGACCTTTAACTCCTGCTTTTGTCACCGCTGTGATCTCAGCGCCCGGAGGTCTTCTCCAGAATCGCCTAGATAAAGCAACTAAGGGAGCGGAGGATTGGAAGAGAAAGGGATTTGTACACAGATGGACCACATGATATCGTGGAAGTGAAAGTTCGAACGTCATTATGGTAACGGTATTTATCTAACCTCCATCGAAAATGGCTCATTTGAAAGAAGAAACACGCTGTAATGGTAATAATGACCGTCTTTATTTCAAGGCGATTGGAACTTATAAGTCTTTTCTTACATCTAACCTTATATCTCTATAGATTAAAAACATGGAATTTTTGAGAAAGAAAGGAAGACGATAGGGAATCATAATTGAATTTATAAAAACCTTAGTGAATTCTTAGGAAAAACTAAAACTCTGCAGGAACACACCCAAACTAAGGGAGTGAAAAACCAACAAAGCCCACAGACAGTAGAATTTAATACGAAAAAAGAAAGGGGAAAATTGAGTAATGTTATTATAAAGCCTAAGAGATGAAAAAGCATAAATAAAGAAACATGTATAAAAGAAGCTGATGTTGAATTTAAATAACCAGAGATAAAGGTCAAAAAATATGGAAACAAAAAGGGAGAAAAACAAAAGAAGAATAAGACAGCAATAGAAATTGAACAGAAAAAGTTTGATATTTAAATTAGACCTCGCAAGGAACTAGCAAAATATCTTTCCCAAATTTAATGAAACTAACAAACGTGTGAGCCGCAAAACTTGAATTCAAACTGAAATAGTGCCATGGAGAACAAATCTTTGAGAATAACTTTAGTAATAGATTTTGAAGAGCGTAGGAACATAATTATCCCTTAATGTTGAGTTAAGCTAGTTAAAAGGTCTCTATTTCAGGAAAATTTAAAAGTAATCATAATTTAATAGTTCTGTATGATATATATTAGCGATACGGATGAGTAGGTAAATAACACGAAATGTAAGAGATTTACGCTAGGTGGCAAAATAAATAAATCCGTTGACGCCAATATGAGTAAAAATGTTTCTTTAACTACACTTCGAAAAAAGGAAAACTGGATGCAAGTTATGGTAGTTGACAGATTAAATTCAAAATCAATCGCACTGTAGTATGGTTTCCTGGAGGTTCTAAATTGAGTTCGAAAGTTTCCAGAATGAGCGAATATATTTTCCACCGTAAACCAAAAACATTGTAGCTATAAGTTAAAGCTGCTAGAGAGACCTCAGCCTTTTCAGTGAAATTTAGAGGTTGATATCTGTATCAAAAAACATATTTGTATTCACTGAAAGTAAAAATATTGCAGGTATGTTTTCGTGATGTACGACTGTCGATGATTGCATTCTGATGCAGATTGGACGCCCATAACGGCCGTAGATGATGGATGAACCCCTAATTTGAAAGCGATTGCCGACGCTACTGTTTACTGCGGACTAATCTCCAAGCCTTCGAGGATAAATATACTATTTCTTAATGGTGACCTGCAATTCTAAAATATTATATCAGTTAAGTACCATTGTGATAATGCAAAAGGGGTTCATATCAAATTTAATTTTTATGGTAATTTTTCATAACTCTCAATATAAAATTCCTATAATAATTCTCATTTGATATCTGAGAAATTATTCTTAGAAACAAAAAATAAGTATTCTTATCGTATCGATTTATTTAAATATTTTAACTAACATGGGTTAACTCAGATTGAATAAACCAGAAAGGGAGTGCGCAGTTTTTGGACTTGAGTGTATTCTTGGAGAAATCGAGCTCTATGACAAGCATCTCTTGGGAGATCGTGTCATTACCACAGCTGTTAAAAAAATACTCATTATATCCTTATCGTATATCCCTATGGCAAATTTACTTCGTTGGAGAGTAAAAACTGAGGAAAATGATGTAAGAAGTAAGCTCTCTGTCCGAAAAGACGATAATTCTTCAGAAATATGACGAGAGGGAAACCAGTATTGCACAATAATGCTTTGCAAAAACTCTATAGATATTTTATCTCTAAATCTCTAAACTCTAAAGATTTATATCTGCGGCAAATAAAAAGACTGAAGTAGTATTATTTTCGTTTTAGCATGTGAAAAATTTATTCAGATATTACAGAGGTGAAATTTTACTCTCCAATTCTTCCTCTATTACATCCTCCATTTTGTCTTCAACGTAAAAAAATTAGGTTATCGCAACCCGATTATAACGTTATCTCGCTTATCCAGGTTTTCATTATGTCCCCGAAAAAGTATCTTAACTGGGTTTTGCTATACTTATATTTTATTCTTGAGAAGTGAGTAAAGAAGCCGTGAATTTTCTTCACGAGTTCATAAGATTTCCTATGCGTCACTTTTTGAAACTTTAACTCTAAAGACGCTAACACACCAGTTAAATTTATATCAAGTACATCTTGTTTTTTTATCCTTTAGATAACATCGTTGACGAGAAACTTAGATTTTATCCGGAAAAGATGTTTCGTGAGAGAAAAGCTCATTCAAAATTCATTCATGTGCAAGCTCTTGAAAGTCTTCCTCTAAGTTCTTTATCCACTGGTACACTAACGCAACTAGTTCTTTATAAGTAGACTGCAAGTTTTGTGACTTCTCTTTTATTTTCTCTAAGAGCGACTCTAGTTGGATGGGACCGCCGACAAGTTGAATTAAGAGAACAGGAAACTGTAAATAAAACACTAGTTTCATTTATATACCCGAAATGTCCCGGCATTCAACGAATTTAAGTAGTAGATTTAGACCTTAAGAGCTTAAGAGCTTGATTTCCTTTTAAAGAAACGGAATTACGTAGTCCCGTGGGTGATTTCTCCCGTTTCCCTTATTTTACTCAAACGTATCACCAAATAGATATTATTTAAACCAGTAATTTCCTACGGTAATAGTGATGAAATAATTACCGAGGCTAGTAATGTTGTTTAAATTGCCTTATTCTCATTTATAAAAGATAATTATTAAGTAACGCACCATAATGGAATTAAAATACACTGTGATCAAAATGGGTAAAGAGCTAATTCGCATGCAAATAAAAATAGGCCTAAGGAAAATTATAAGGGACAACGGACATGAAAAAGAATTATTTCATGGCCGACTTTTTTAGGAAAGGTTTGGATAAGATAACGATTTGTCAAACTACGAAAACAATTACCTTCGTCTATTGTTTTTTTTTCATTTTTGTTGCTTTACTACTCATTCCAATTGATTATTGTTAGATACTGATTCCTTTAAGAATACAGAGAGACTAGATAACTTTGAACATAACAACTAAAAATTTCAATCTAGTACACGAATTCTTGATTACTCACCACTCATTTACATTACAACTATTTGTTTATTCCCTACTACATGGATAGCAAGACACTAACAGAACTCACGGAATCGCCTTAAAATCGGTATTGGGAATCAATTAATAAACAGCACAATATATTAGAAAGAGATCTGAATTTTCTCATATCCAGATGAAAATCAATATTTGATGAAAAAATATTAACGCAGATTAATGTTTATTTTGATACTTTTCTCGATTTCTCAGGAACATTAGTTAGATTTCATACAAAAAGATCTGTTATAAAAATTAATTCCATAAATACTTCGTATAAAAGTTACTGATATCTGATAGTGGAACAAATAAATACATACATTTACAAATTCACGACGGTGATGCTTATGATAGGTGCATGGGAACACGGCTCCACAAAAACCGACACCTGTGCGAGGCTAGGAGGGTCTTCTCGATTTTTCATGTCCTCATTTCCCCGTTGACCATCGGTCGTACTTCCTAACCTATAGCCTCGAGACCGGAAAATAAACCACGCGGCTTGGAAATGGCTGCTTCAAAACGTGTCGAATGGGGCGGGGAGCGATCTAATGGGGTAGGGTGCTCGAGAGAATCGAAAGGGGCACGGGAAATGGGTTTAGGTAATAACGAGGGCCCTGCAGAACGCCAGAGGGAATAGGAGATAACACTATCCCTTCAGCATAGGAAGGGAACAAGGTCGAATGCAGCGTTTTTCGCGGTCCGATCCTTTTTTGTTACTCCATTATTCATTTTGGGCCTTTTTTCCACGTATTTTATGGTTTTGTTGTGGCCTGGATTCGGTTCTAGTACGTTTCCCCGTTGGACTCAAAAGGATGGAGACTGTAATTATTTACAATGCGATGTTTGCGCATACGTTTGGCGCGTCATTTTCATCGAAGATTGGATTAAAATCTGCATCGAGAAGTCGGTTAGAGAATGAAAGGGTTTATCCATCAAATAAAGTGGGACGTGTTGGGTTATGAAATTAGATTTTCCCAAAGCGTGGTTTAGCGCGTTTAATATTACATGCTGCCGAATGGATGCTGTTGGTTCTGGATATGAAGAACGCTAGTTTTCATGAAGGGATTTTAATGATCCAACGCTTCATGAATACGCGTAGAGATCATTTTATTATATCTCGTCTTGAATTAGTTTCCGGCTTCACTAACACATATTGTCAACGCCAATGATCCGTCCAATCTCAGGCTTGCAAAACTTCCAGACTATAAGGTCAATGACAAGTTAAAATAAAAAGTTTGAAGGAATTGGAAAATATTAAATGAATCACACTAAATTTTATTAAAATCTAAGCACAAAATCGTGATACACAAATCGATTATCAAATGGATTCTCACAAAATATTTTGCAATACCAGAACTTAAGGAAATTATAAATTACTTTTGAGCTATAATTCTAAGTTACTGTTTCGGCAAATGACAGTAATAGGCTCAAAAGATATTCGCTAGAATTTGAAGAGACTATACACAGTAAATATTTGCACCTATTGCAACTTTTCGATATCTCTTGTATGACAATGACATACATAGACAATGATGACATAATCTAGTATACAATGACGATTTTCAACTAAAATGTATCGCTGCTCATCCATTTATGTAGCATTTGTCATGTTCAAGACCTCGAATAGTTTTATTATATTTAGATTTAACTTTCTATTTTATGTAAACTAGTATAATCCTTTCATTATGATGAATATTTACTACATTAAATGTGAGAAGCAAAATGAATGCGTAATAATCTGGAACAAAGATAAATTGCGAAAATTTTCCATAGCATTTACATAAGCCATTGTATAGTATCCTCCTAATCTAGTAACCAACTTCTTCAGATATCATACAAAACAACTCACGGCGTAGCAGAAATCATAAATCCCAAATATCCCATCACATAATAAAAACTTTTTGGGTGGGTAACTCTGCAAGTGACAGTATAACTTAATCAAAGCAAAATAAATTAATTCAACGAATAAGCAAATGAAATTATCACATACTCCAAGCTGATTCTTATTTAGAATCTTTTTATTGATGGTTTCCAAGAATTAGGACGTTGCACGATTTCATTAGACTTAATGAAAATAAGTAGAAGATAAACCAATAATAATAAGATAAACCAATGAAAAAATTCTAGATCAACTGGACATCTAGGTAATTTAATCCAGGAGTAATCTTGCGGTACCTCTGAATCGCCATTCCGTGCAGCAACTTGTTTTATCAGTTACCTTCGCCCACACTTTAGAGATATAAGACGTACAAATAAAAGCCGTCTGGGGCACGAATATCTGCTAGTTGTTGAACTGTAGAGCTAGTATACGGCCGCAAAATGTATCCAGCTCTAAAACCGTGGATATGGCCTCTTGAATTGAGCAGAAAATTATTACAGCGTGCCGTTTTGCCTTCTTGCAAATACTATGACCCCCTTTGTTTCAATGGTCGTTGAATGTCTACGGAATAACCACGCATGGAAATAAGATCCGATAAATCTTAAGTGCTATTCATACTGCGCATTTTACATTATTTTTAGTGATTTCGTAATCTTATAGGAAAATCAACGAATGTTTGTATTAAGTTGAAAGCAGAAATCTATTTCTCATCCTTTTGAAGGGAAAAATAGGAAGTCTTCAAATGGATATAGATATTTTTGTGTAACTAAAAAGTTTAAATCTTCGAATTTCAACTTATAAGCGCCTTCAATCCTGAATCAGCATTATGAAGTAAATATGACCCCCGGTTATATATTTTCTTGTACGAAGACTTTGAAGATACATTACATATATTTGAAGGATAAGTTTTATAGTTTTACTATGATAATCTGAGGTTCTCATTAATTTTAGATTTACCAGATTTATTGCTATCAGATTTTCACGTGATAATTAAAATTTTCACAGAATAAAGAATTATTATTTTTAGTAATCCTGAATAAAGTTATTCATAGATAAGTACCACGAGCGGTATTAATTACATAAATCGCACTCGAATATGAACGGATGAATTTTCTGAAACATATTTGGGATGAGGACACAAAGTTGTCAAAAATTTCAGGAAATATTACACCACAGTCACAGCTCAGTATAAACTCCCCAAACCTTGGTTTTCAAATTAAATTCAGTGATGAAGAAATCTTAATAAGTTATTTTCAAGGTTCCTGGTTGCCCTGCATTGCTACAGTGACAATCTCGGGGACAAGTCTATCACATACTATATCGTACATCACACTATCAGGAAATCCCCTACTCCGCCGAAACTTCCTCAAAAGCAAGCTCACTCCTCGATGCTGTTCTGCATATTCTAGACACATAATTACGAGGCATAGTTATGCTGATTATGCTCCGTATTCATAATTCATGCATGGCAAATTGAAAAATAACTTTTCACTAAAATTATCAGTGATCACGAAAATTAGAAACCCCTTCAATTTCAAAGCCCAAAAGAAGGTCCATTAAGTGGATTAAATCTCGAAAACTATGTGAAAGATGAAAAAAGCGACAATTAAGTCTTCTCCGACCGACATTTAAGAACCGCCTTTTAATCATCCCCTAATTCCACCCTCTTTATCATCTCATGTCTACGCAATCCAATTTTGAAGGAGAGCAATAGTGCTAGAGGTCGAAAGATCATTCCTAGGAAATGTCTCAATCGGGAGGCATGGGCGGAGGAGGAGTTTGCCTCACAATATCTAATATACGACAGCCCTTGAGTCATATTGGCTGGACTCCGAGGCTCAAACTTTATGGGAGAACGTTTCCACTAACGGACTGGATCTCTCCGCCCCTTCTCCAACTCCCTCATTCGGAGGAGGAAGCTAATCCGAAAAGATATCCAAACTAAGTTAGCGGGGGAGGGCGCTAACGAGTTCTGCAGAGTTTCCGCGACGGCCACAAATCGCAGGGACACATTGCGTGTTTCGGCGCAGGTGCGAAGAAAGAAAGCTTCTTTCCTTAAGCAACCCTCTATTCTGTTCAGCCTCTTTGGTTATTGGTTTTCGACTTCCTCTCCGATCTCTGTTATGCCGATAACCCGATTCGCATTTGCGATTAAGGTGACCTGAAATGTTTGGATGCGTGATTCCAGCGATGAATTTTCTCGAGATAAAAGCCGAGAAAACTTGAAATAAGATGTATCGCGGGGATCAAAATTTTGCCGATACCGTTCCGGAAAAGGCTTCGGCAAAAATCAGCTCTTCATTTGCTCATGGCTTAATTTAATTAGATAGATTGAACATCAGAGATATTTGAATAAAAATATGAAGTCCTTCCTAGAAATCGGAGAACATGCACAAATTATTCCTAAATTATATATCGGTCGAATTAAAGATTCTAAATTGAATACGCAGTTTTTATGAGTCCTTGAGAGATGATTTCTTAGGAGATGAGTCATTCAATATTAATTTAATATGCAAGAAAAACTTCTTAATTTCCGGACAAAATTGGGATTTTACAGTAATATGGTAATTTTCATGTAGATGAAGATCCCAAGAATACAAATTAAATCATCAAACCGCATCCGCAAACCAAGGACCAGCCAAACTTTGAGGTTCAATTCGATTTCGAGACCGCAGCAGGGATTGGGCTTCGATTAGAGACTAGCAGTCCGATTCGGATACTTATGGTCACCAACGAACACACAATTTATTAATAAGATTTACTCTATTAGATTAATCATATACCATATAATTCTAACAAAGCCAAAATTAATTCCCTTGGCCTTTAGCTTTTGAGCCAATGAGGAATTATTGCCAAAAGCTTTGACGTTACCATATATCCTTATATATGAGTATTTCTTCCTGCTGAAACTGAAGTGTTCATACTTAGGTGAAATTGCCCAACAGGAGTCGCTACATAATATTGACTTGTATATATCCCTATTTCTAGCTTTCATATTGCCTCCTCATGGCTGGAAAATCCAAGGATAATCCTTTAAGCTGCGGTGATAGAACCGTCTTTTAAAGAAACTCTATTCCAAAGTAGTTACAAACTTATAATCATTCCGAGGCATTTGCATTTTTTGCGGATATAATCTCAATTTTTCAGAATGAAGGGCATCAGTTTCCATATCCAAGAAAACAGCCTTCATTTTGCTGAGAGATGACATCTTACATCATTGCTATATATCGCATGGCCGAACAGCGATCTAGAAAGCTTGCATAACAGGTAGAGAATCTACTAAGTTCAGGCTGAATGCGGCTTTTCCCAGCCATCACGAGGGCCCTTTTCGTTAGTTTTAACATATTTTCGTCTAGTTTTAACATTATTTCATCGGTCTTGCTTATAACGTAAAGAAAAAGGGAATGAAAATATTGGCTTTTAGTTTACCTGGCGAATAAAATTGTTTAGAAACCGACAATACGAATATGTGATACTCAAGAACGGTTTGATGGTAGATTTAGATTTAGATGAGTACCCCGCAAGCCGCCAGTGGCGTATGGCAGGGGAATAGTACATACATTCGGCCTTTCGATGAAAACAACTTTCTCTCCCTCAGCTTGTGTTAAGGATATTTATATGGTTGAGATATTTCCCGTTATTATAATGATAATTATTTGGCCATTTTAATCGGTACTTAGAATACATATTCAGTGTGAGAAAATGGTTGTCTCGCTAAAACATACCCATAACACTGTACATGATGGTGAATTTAGAAACTAAAGAAGATTTTAATGACAGGCTTTGATAAAATCTTTCGAAAGTACGGGGAAATTTCAGTTTCATCTCTTAAAGAACTCTCTCATCCCTCCTTTCCGATTCATTGAGCAGGGCACTAGGGAAGCATTAAGAACCAATACGTAATGAACTGGATGTTTATTCTCTAACAAACTTTGGATTCATCCCTTTCGGATAGCAATTCACCCGATACGTATGTACAGGGCAACCGAGGCTTCGGCCAAAACTGACGTCTGACGTGGATCAGAGCTTGACTGGAATACCCTTTGTTCGACCGTTGTTCCGAAATCCCTAATCAATACAACACTCAAATCTGAGAAGTTGGGGAGTCAAAAGCTGTTAATTCGAATCCGACAGCAGGAACGGAAGTCGGGGGCGATATTAAGCTCGAATGCGAGATTTCAGGAACCTCTCTGCGTGTGTCACGTGGAGATGAGCAAGATGGTTGCTTTAAAGAGAAACTGTGGGAGTGAATGATAAAAGGCAGAAAGGAGAAACCGACGAAGGCATAATCCGCGACTGCTTTCGGGTTGCATGAAATTCTCAAACATAAAAGCTCTGGTTGTTCTCGGCTTAGCTGCGTCCTTAATCCTCTACGTTTGCTGGTAATGACTTAGGTCTTCTTTCCCTCGATGCTTTGGTTTCGTTCCCGAAATATATTTGGGATTACGGAATTCTGTTAAGCAATTATTCGTTTCTTTTAAGGAATAGGAAGTAGACGGACCTTTGACAATTTCATGATAACGGAAGAATATAGTTCGGTAAAGCCAGGGTTAAAGAGGACGTCTTCGAATCTTTATCTCATGTGAATGGAAGCGGCGTCTTTAATTCATTACGAGGTGCTATAAAAGTGGTGATGAGATTAAGCATTGAACACAATTTTATACAAAATCAATGAGGAATATTCATACTAAAAATTCTCATTTGGAAAGGAAGACTTGTAATGGATAAGTTTATTTGTTGTTCAATTCCACTTTTTTCGGTGATAAAAAGCAAAACCACTGTACTCGACAACCCAGGAGAACGAATGTGAATATCAATAACGAATCAGAAAACTTCTATTTTTCATAATTTCTGTAGCTCATTCATCTTAAGTTATCAATCACAGAAATTATAAAAAATAGACTTCAGCAATGCTCAATTAAAAAAATCAAAGAATTCTGAGATGAATGCAATCAAATTTATTTCAGCGTTGTTTTAATTCAATTCAGTTATTTATCATCACTAACATAATTCAATTATTCGGCATAGACCAATGACAATCTAATTGGGTAAGTGGATGTTACATGCAACAGTGGGTTGATGTTATGTTGGCTTAATTTAAGTCGGTGAATAAAGCTACCGCGCAGCTATGTAAATAAATAAAATTCAATACGATGGAAGCATGAGGTTTTATAGTCAGCTGTCCGTACACATTATGTCCAACGGATGCGAATGTTTGTGATCACGTGATGAATTTTACGGCCATATGCAAATAAAAAAGGAACCGTACTCACTCGCAAATATTGCGCGGAATCCAATAAAAACCCCAAAATATGCGATCAAATTTGAATGTTTTTATTTTAAAACCCTTCTGACTTAGATTATCGTTCCTAACTCCAACGCCCAAACGTTTTATGCTCCTTTCAGAAAAATGATAGGCTCTACTCAGTAATTACTCTGCAACAGCTGGGACGCCCTTTAAAGGGAAGCAAAAATGCAATAGAATTGGAAAAAAGCCCTTCTCGCTAATATCCGGCAGTCAAAGGTTCACAAGGAAAGTATTTCTCATGGAAAATCGTACTCAGGGGCGAGGCGCACTCCAACTTGGTGCACTAAGCAGTGACCTATATTAAAATCAATGAGTGGAATGTTTGGTGGAAAATTCTCAAGTTCGAGCTGAAGTTTAATTATCGAATGTCACTTATGACAGAAACGTAGGAATTCCGGTCTTCGATATTAGGCAGGCAAAGGGTACTTTCAAAATAGGACTGATTGGCTTTAATGTTAGAAATGAGTGATTGAGTCTTCTTGCTACATTGTGAACCTATTATGCATGTAAAATTTTGTAATAGTAATGAGTAACATGGCATCATGAATATTTTATGACCCAATTATTTTTGTGAAACCTTGTTGATTACAGAGACTTTTATCAACAGGAACAGGAGTCGAAAGTGGTCATTTTTGCCCATGTTCATTTTTAATTTAAAATCTGTACAATTATAACTGAATATATGTGAAGTGTAATCAATTCCTGCAATCCAACGCCTTAGAAATTCATTTCCGTGTGAAGCTAACTAAGCAATGAACATTCCTTACAGTTTTAAGACTAAAACATTGAAAATTGCTAAATGTGATTGGAAAAATTTGATAGAATCAAGCACTAATTCACTGGTACTAAAAGTTGATTAAATTTATCCGATTGGTAATTAGACCTGTCGAAATTAAGATCCCTTATACTCTATTTGCAGTCGGAATCACTTGGTGATTTGAGATCCATTGAATAATCTAATTGAGTGCTTTACACTAATTGCCATTCCAACATGATTAGCTCTTCGTTAATTAGATGAAAAACAATTACCAGTTTACGGCGATGATCCCGTGGAACTAGTTTTATCATTAAGAGGTTTTTGTTATTTGCATCCTTGATGAATACCCATGCTGATTCATTACCCATGCTCTCAAATTTAGAACTATGCAGCTTAAGGGTGCATTCTATCCTTTTATAGTTTAAGATTGACTTTTACTATTCAACAAATACATCAGAGTTTGATTAAAAACACTTATGGATTAAATAATCTCCAGAATGGAATTGATGATTTCCTTCATTAAATCATAAAAAAGCAATGGAACTATAAAGGTTTTGTCATTTCAAATTAAACAACTTTAATCCTAAATTAAACGTATGTGAAACACAAAAGTTAATCACGGAATTTTATCAATCAGGACATTTAACTCAACAATGATGTTTTAACAGAGATATTGTCAGCATCTCTTTCTGTTTTTGAGGTTTAGCACCACACTGGCGCTTAGAGTATTTTAATATCTTGTTTTAATGTATCTGGAACTTTTCCGTTGAAAGGTTTGAAATTCTTGTTATAGGCATGACTAAAAAGAACGAATAGCATACCTGGATCGCATCAGTTGCGCAATCTCCTACCATTCCGTGAAACACAATGGGATATACTACAATTAATTCAAGTTAGAGGAGAGATTGTACAGTTGAATTGATGGCTACCCAAGCTCCTAAATTCACAGAACTGCCATAGATATGATAGCATTAGCAGCCACTTACATAATCACTACTGATCGCAGATATAAATAATAAAAACCTTTTGCAGATCTTTTTATGAAATCGTGATATGCTGAATTGATTATGTTGACTTGGAGATGGGGAATTTCTTCAGTATAAAAATCCATGTGGGAGCGTCTCTACGATAATTCTACTAGCTATTTGGAATATGATAAGTGGAAGATTCTACAACTGAATATATTTGTGGTAGAGATTTTTAGTCGGTCACTTCGAGGAGAGATTATACAAATGATTCCATGCATCGTTTTGGACAATAAGATTCACAATTTGAACTCTTTTTATCAGATTATAATTAAAATTTCCTGGGCTCAAGAAAGTTAGTGCTCCAGCAAGGGGAAATTCATACTCGTTATTCTTGGCCTACATTATCCATAGAATACCTTCTCCGTAGAGTAATTTCTTCATCCATCCCTCTCTCGTCGTCAGTTGCTGTGAGGCATTGTACAATATGAGGAAAATTGGCGCTGAAATTAATTTCCCAAAATTTACCACACCCAGCAGTAGGTGAGATATTGAAATAACCACGAAGAAATTAAAAATCGAAAATATCAATTTCACGGTCATTTTTTCACGCTGATTCGGGGCTAAAGGTCAGCGGAAATGAAAACAATGAAGGAAAACATTTGATTACTCAATGTCCGGAATTTAATGGAAATCGTTACCGCCTGCGTAAATTTCGATCAGAATTGAGTGGGTGTGAATTTCGCGGAACTAGGCGTGTTCACGCTGTAAATAATCCATCCCTTTAATGATTCCCAGCAGTCGAGACAGATGAAATTTTATAATGAATCTACTAATGGAAGAGTCTCATTTAGCCAGATTAAATCCATCTGCAGCCAACGTATGCGAGTGGACCATCGTATGAAACCGTAATTAGCAACGGGGCAAAAACCCGAGGTGGTTCGATGGGTCGAACCTATCCTCCGACGCCAGCTATGGATTCGTGAGATCGATGGATCGATCGATATATCGATAATAGCAATTCCGTTTGAGGATACCAATCACATGCGGAACTGCGATAACTAGAGGAAAGAGGTCTCGGTACGCTCTCAAGTACGGTTCCTTCGGTCGTATAATCTTCCGATGCCCAAGGGAAGCAAGGGTTTTTTTTAAGAACTCTCGTGCTGGCGAATGCAAATATGTAGGTCAAACCGAACCGAACTCAATCATTGCACACCATTTTCCCGATATCTTTTGACGTTTTGCGGTCTAACTCGCACTCAGATAGGGACATAAAGATATTTTAGAAAGATGCTGTGATGGGGAAAGTTTTTCGGTCCCCTTAAAAAAAATTCTTGAGATCAACTTTAATTTTATCGACAAGGAACGAATTTCATCTATCCAAATCGGACGCCGTGATTTCGTTTTATGGACGAACTATTTAATTATTGCCCTCAGAAATCTGTTAAAAGACAATTGTAGAAAAACGTGCAGAAAAAAGATCCGAAAACTTTAGGAAAAAATTTCGAGAAATAAGGAATAAAAAGTCTATTGTCTATTAATAAGGCTATTAATAAGGAATAAATAGTTTATGTTTTTATTGACAACCTAAGTACATAAAATTAATGTTTATGCAACAACAGCCCATAAATGACGTAATAGTGTAAAATAATACTAATACTTACAGTAATAGCTGATCAAAAGTAAATAGAAAATAGAAATCCAATTCGTTTTCCATTAAAATACTTAATATACTTTTCATTTGGCAGATCTCAAATGCCTGAGTGATCATTCAAACTCCAGGTAATATTAAATATTTAAAAAATAATCACTTATGATTCATACCTTGCAAAAGACCCTTACATCCTTTAGCAGAGGTTTCATTATGTACACAAATATCAAGTTCAACTGCACTACAATTTGAAAATCAACACTTTTATCATACCGCAATTCCCTTTCTTCGTAAGATTAAAGAATGAAATTTTCATAACATATATAATAATATGTATATGGTACTGCTTTTATAATATCTTTCATGAATCCTTTTTTCGTAGGGAATTTTAATTTGGTAGCATAATAGGCCTGTGTTCCCTAATCAAGCTAAGATATAATAACATTGTTAACCAAGAGGATTCTTCCTCTTAAACTACGAATGAATTGAATCTCTAAAAATGATGGGTTAATAAGTTATTGTAAATGTAAGTATTGAAAACGTAATATAGATTGCAGAATCTTACCTTCTTCAGTTTGCTAACGATCGCATCACAGGGCGTTGGCTTAGCGTATCCGTTCTGAAAGAAATGAGATATTACCGTAATTTAGTTGAAGCAAGATAATTTAGTATTCACATGTCACAGATATTTTTAGAAACAAACACAATAAAAGATTATAATAATTAAGACTTAAACTGATTTTAAAGGCCTATAATCTTAAAAGCAAAACAAAGCGATGAAAAGTATGCTTTACTCGAAACGTATATGATTATATGAGAGTATAAGTCCCAAATAATCACAAATACTACATCCTTATTAGAAAGAGATGTGCAATTTTAAGATCTGTAGTTCCAATTGACAATCTTGCTCTTTTGGCGCTTACAGTGAACATCCTGTGTGATTCCTTTCGCACTGGTTAATTTGCCGTTATCATTCATTCCTAATACTAGATATCAGATTGGGTTGGATTATACTGTCCAAGATTCGGTACAAGGCCTCAGCGGGCCTTTCTTTCCCCTAACATGGTTTTCTGTTTTTTTTATTTTGCAGTAACTTTAAAACATTAGTATAAGGAAGAAAAAGCAGTGTGCGGGGGAATAATCTTCGCAACTTGAGGTTTGCCAAGCGGGAAAACCTAGGAGCTGGAAATACGGAGAAGTGGGTAAAAATTCGAGAAAATACTTTAATATTAATAAGGAGGGAAATTAAAAAGATGAAAAATCCATCCATAGAGCCTAAAGATAGTCATTCTTAAAATAATACGGGGAAGAAATTATCTTAATGCAGCTTACGTGAATCAAACTTTGAAATTTAAAATAATGCATCAAAACAAAACCAGGAATCACACTTAATAATTTTAATATACTAGATGTTACATCTCTTTATAAAAAGTAGTCATTTCCAATCAAGTGACAAAAACCAGTTGGTTAGGAACACGCGTGATAAGCGCTGAATTAAGTGAAAGATACTACAACAAAATCGTAAAAGACAGTTCGTGATATATCCATCGCCACCGAGTATCTAGCAGGGATTTTCCCTTATCTCCAACGTACCGTATGACCGTAATTCCGTAAATCATCCTACAAATAGTATCGAATGCAGCAGAGTAAACATTTTAGTTTCTTTGACTCCCTAAACTACCCATAGAGGAGGGAATTGATTTTTTTCATTCGTCCCAGCCTTTCATCATATCATTTGCCCCGTCGTCAACGCCACCGCTATCGCCAGCGACGTAATTGACGTTCGATCATCGCGCTAGTTAAACGAGGCGATCCATCGATCAGGAACGAACGTCCTGCGAAGGACGAGCGGCAAAAATCCCATTTGAAAACAACATCGCCCAAAGAATAAATCCGACCGTAGTCAACGCCACAGGTATTCGAATGCAGTACTCGGGAGCTTCCCTCGTCGCCCGCCCCTCCCGCATGGCGCTGGAGACAAGCTTGTTAGCGCGGGGAGTCCCCGATCATCACTTTCAATTTGTCGCTTCATTAATCACGATTTTAACAAAAGGACGGAGCTCTCTTCCGCCGACAAACGGGCGGACATTGTCATGTGGGGCGGGGTAATTACTGGCAAGGGGAGATAAACGAAAATATGGAAACAAAAACGGAGCGGGGAGTTGGGAGGAACGACGTAGATGACGTTGTACGCTATCCTCCTTTTTTTGTCTTTCGAGGGTGTGCACAAAGGATCTTTGGGGTAGAACCATGGCGGTAGGATGCATCCGCAAGTAGAGCTATTCTGTTTGAGATAGGGTACGGATGGGAGGAAGCGATTGGCTGGTTGAATATGTGGTGGGCCATAACCTGGTCCTTATGGGAAATTCATGCGATCGCCGATCGTCCATGTGAATGGCGGTGCAGCGAATGATCCGGTGGCTGAGCAAAAACGCCTGGAAAAGGAGTCCCAAATGACCCATTCGGGACCACAGTTTTTCAAGCTTAAGTATTCGCCGAGGTCTTAGGGAACTTTCCATTGAAAGTTGATACTCTAAATGCGTTCTCAGATAGTGCTGATGCCCTTAGACAGCGAAACAAGGACGCGGGATGGGAATCTATAAGCGATGGAAGATTTAAGCAGTCTTAGATTACTTGAATATTCAGAGAAGATTTCTTAAGAAATGTTTCCGATATTATGTGATATATTGCTCACATATTGCGAAGAATATCAGGATAATAGATGCTATAAAAGTAACTTCGAGAATTCATTTTCCCACAAACGATATGCGAAAGTAATCGATTAGGGTCATGGTGCAAGCCAACCCATACCACAGGCCAAATGGTGGCATTCCAGGAACTTAAGTTGAGGTAGATGAAGTAAGGCACTCGATTGTAGTTTTCAAACTTAATCCCTTAAAAATTGATGTATAAACGGAAAAAAGCTCTCTCAAATACTACCGTATTTTATTGACCATTATGAAGAGATATTTAGTAGGATAGGATTTTTGTAGGATCTTTTTGTTTTACTTCTTGATTGTTAAAATTATTCAGTGAAAAAGTTGCAATTAAGTATGTACCTAATAGTTGTGGTGATTAAACGGAAAATATATGTCTTCGTATAATGTTGGTATTCTGATCAATGTCTTTGAATGGATATTTTATTAGTGAAAGAATGGCATAAGATAAAAAACATTCATTTGTTGAATATTTTACTGTAAGATTTTAATCCTTTTTTAAATTTATTTAATCATTTTTACTTTCGGCTGGATATTCCAAAAGGCGAATGAGAAATACTACTTTTACATTCGTCAGGCTGTTGTAGCATGGCCATCCTATTGAGTGTATTTACCATAATAATACAATCATAGGTGGAATAAACGTAATTTTTAAAACAAACAAATCTAAACCACAAGTTGCGACGTTACAGTAAAGATGAAAATACAAATACTTTGTACTTCGGAATACCATCAAATTAATTTCATCAACTCAGATGTTTTGAAGGCTGTACTGCCCCAAAAATATTAATTTATCATTATAAAATACCTCTATTTGAGCAATTACATGTATATGCAAAGTAGAACGGTTTCCACGTGTCAGAGCCACTGATAGTTTGAGCATTTCGTGATCACAAACAAGGAAATTGCAAGGTTTCTAGGGACACTTCCATTTGCCTTTGTTTGCGTAAGCTTGCATTACCCCGTTACGATTTTTAGGGAACTCCTGGCTCAGAGTTTGTTGTAGGACATTTGCTTATCAGAACCTCGGCTGGCACTCGGAAATGTGCCTCTGTTTCTGCTTCTCCACACTAAGATCTGCGTTAGGACGCATCCGTACTTTATTTTAATGTTTGCTCACACATATTTGCGTTGGTTTGCTCTCGCCGCCGTGTTTCTGAATGCATTATTTGCCTTTTCCACGAATTTATCTCCACGCCTGCGGCGGGCGAGATTTTAGATGAGAAGATAAATGAAAGAAAAACATGTGAGTAACAGAGTGTCCAGCGCTTATCGAGCCATTAGAACCCGTTGCGAAGTTTTTACATCTTCCTTGGTGCTCTTACTCTCAGGCTTGAGATTAACCTCTCGTTGGTTTGGGTTTTTCAGGATTATGAGCAATGTTCTCCGTGAAAGATTCGGCACATGTGCGAGATGTTTATGTGATTATCTCCAGTTGGGTAATGGAGGCCGAGCGATAGCTAAAGGATAATTTTAGGATCTATTAATAATAGAACTATCAAAATCAGCTCAGCTTTGCTATAAGCATATCTGTACAAATTTTATAGGAATCTAGTTCCAATATAATACGCTTTTTTGAATCTTTGCATGAGAAATGAATATATTTTGAATAATCAATCATATTCATAAATTTTTAAAAAATCAGATTTTATACTATTTAATGTATATAAAGCTAGAAAACTGAGTGATACAGTTAATTTGACCTTATTAATTGGTATTCACAAGTGGTTTCCAAGTTGGAAGAAATTAAAAAGATAAATTAAAAGATGCGAAATTTTGATGAAAATGTATTCGCCCACTGATTTAATCTCAACATACGTTTATAGAAATTTGTTCTAATGATAAACGTAAATATATTGATCGTATAATCCACTTTAATCAAATGATTTTACTAAGATTTTTTAGACTGTAGCCTGATTCTTCATACGAAAGTAACAAATTTCTATAGTATCTGCGCGAATGCACAATTATTCTCGTAAATTATTTCAAAAATTTTTAAGGTATGATATTATTTTAATACTTTCATGTAGGAGCGACTCTCATGCTCCCACATTCAAGCTCACATAAATCATACTTATGAAGGAGAACTAAGCTTCATCTCTCTGCGTCACCTGCAGAAAAGAACGAATACTCAAGGCGTCGTTGACAGGTCTGTGCCCTGATGCTTTGCTAACCTCCATTGCCTTCAAGAGGTGCTTCGGCTTGCATGCAGTGCATTATCGATATACTGTGGCGTTTTTCGTTCATACCTCCTCAAGTACAGTTTCATCTTGAATAAAGAAATCTATGGTGCTTGATATCCTTCACAGTATTCTGCCAGATATTGAGATTGACCAAAATGGAAAAATTATTAAGCAAATATTTTCTTACTTTCCTGTTAAGTTATTAAGTGTTAGTGCCACCATATTTTCATGAATTAATAATTATTCAACTTCAGGGCTTTCGGATGTCCATGTGGGTAGCGCGTTCGCATTTCGTGACAGTAGTCCTGGGTTCAATTCCAGGTGGACCCCTATGCGCGAATTGACAGCAGTTATTGAAGCAGAGTCAAAAATACCACATATCATCTCATCTAGTAAGTCTCATTATCTCATAAGAGCCTCCGGTAGTTAAGGGTCGAGGAAATTATAATTTAGCCACCTTCCGGGCTGATGACAATACCGACGGAAGCAGAGTAGAGAATAAGAGATAACTTATATATATATATCATACCATAATATAATCCTTCTTATGTCATATGTAATGCTCGAAGATACGGATTATTTACCGGTTAACCTGAAATTGTAAAAATTTCATCTAATCATAAAGAAGATGAGATGGAATGGAATAAGAAGTGAAATACCTCTCTTTAAGAAGTGGGAAACTCAAATGTAGGCCATTTGCGTTTTCACTGAGCGAATTCTCAAAGAAAATTGTGATAGGACGGAAAATCTTTCAGTTTTCCGAGTTTAGAAAACGTTTCATCCACATAATAGCCATCATATCTGAATCAACCGCTGAGCCGTTTCCCTTCTTCAGTTTTATTTATTCGCTCGTTCGACGGAATTTCCCTCCAAAATGAAGTAGAACGCCTAAAAGTGTGCCTCATACGTCTCCATTATCTCAGAATTGAATTTTTTCTCTGAGAGAAATCTATTGAGGATCGTTCCGGATGAGAGGGAAAGAGATTCTCCGCTTCTTTCTCAAAGATGCTATTGCTCTCTTATAAGCTATATTCCAATTTAAAACCAATCCACAATCTTGATTCCTTGCCTACAGCTATTCAATGGAACTACGTAATGAAAATTAGATTAAGCACGAAATGGGACAGAAAGAATACAACCTTATCCAGCAATTAAATTTGTACAGATACGTTTAATTTCATTTATAATATTTATTTTACTAATATATATTGTTTCTCAGCTGATAAAACCTGCATTCTCACCGAGGGAGTTAGCATATTTTATCTGGGATTAATTGTGTTGAAGGTATTAGTTAATAAATCAATTTATATAATTAGTATTTATTGATTTGAAAAAATATTCGTCATCTATTGCTGTGGATGTCCTAAACCAAAGGGAGACAAGAATTCACCAACTAAATTTAGGATTATGAAGTATCTAACAAATTTTAATATGTATTGGTACTTCGTTTCGTTTCGGTTCGAAGTTACTCGAGAAGCTTGAATTTTTCCCTGTATCATTTCGGTATTTCCGGCTCTTTTCTCGAAATTAAGTTCATATCTTAAGGTCAGAATGGGGCAAGAAAAAAGTTTGTGTTTAAAGCGGTTCGTAAGTTGAGGTACTTCTGTAATTATTATGAATAATTTGTTACAATATCTTAACGATCATTTAAATGGAAGAAGGGAAGGGTTACCATAAAAAATGATAGGAACACAAATCGTTCCATGGGGTTGCATAAGCAGCAGGCTGACAGTAATACCGTTTGCAGCGACTTCAGGCGCATTATACCCGTGGGTTGCATAAGCGTCAGGCGGAGTGTATTGCTGCTTGCCTAAGGCTTCGGCGTAACCTGCCTGGATGGTTGCATAAGCAGTAGGCTGTCTACATTACCCATTAAAGCATACTCAGAGGCCAATTAATTTGTATATTTTCTATCTCACTAAGAATACATATCCCTCATAAGATAAATAAAAGATCACAATCGAAGATGGCTAAATAAAATCGGTGCACTACTTTTTTCAATATTGTGGAGAGTTAAGTTTTGCTCTTCATTTTCTTCCTGAATAAAAGGAAAGGCAACACATTTTGAAAGAAATTACTACGAAAATCGATGATCCATACTCAGATACCTCGGGACGCAGAAAATATTTAGAAGAAAGAACATTCACACAAAAATTTTATTTATCTAATAGATTAAAAGAGAGAACGTTCTTAAAAGATATAGCGTCCGAAATTATGCGTCCTCCTTGCTATATACGCCGTTCTGATACTGTGTATGATTATTGAAACAGATACTTAAATAAGATATTAAGGTATTATCTGTCGATATTCATACTGACATATGCCATACAGCGGATCGCGGGGTATTAATACAAAATTAAATGTATCTGTCAATACCTGGCGGGTGTAGGCAGTATCCTACTTAAGCAGCCTCTTTTTGGATTAAAAGCTATTTTATTTAATAATAACTCTACATCGAAGTGGCCGAGTGGTTAGAGTGTCTGTTCCAATCTCCAAAAATTATCCAAAGAGCTTCCAAAAGTTAATCCTCAGTGGTTCGAATCCTGTTCCAAGAATTTTTTTTTTCAGAAAATTAAGTTTTCAGGGCACATGAAGTCGATGATCAAGATGGCCGCCAACTACCTCTACTATTATGGTTAGTCAGTCTATCTTATCTAACCCCCGCCCCACTGGTGAATCAGTTAACGTTATCAGCGTTCTCCTTTCCTAATTATTGTCTCGTGTGTATAATTAGGAATAAGATAGTGCTTTTTCTCTTTTATACGCAGCTTACTACTTTTTCTAGCAAGATAACCTTAGAGGCCGGCGAATCAGTCACGGTCAACAGAACAGTTTAAAATCTCACGGATTCCTGACTGTGTTGGCAGTCAAACTAATAGGCCTCCTTTTTGTCACCAATTATGACACTATACGAGTACATAAGTCCAGTTATGACTTGGATGCAAATAGCAGAATATTGTATCAGTCCACAAGATATCTGGTCTAAGAAAAGGACGTTTCTCTCCAAAGTGGTGAAGATTAAATCAAATTAACAGCCGGAGCATGGTAATATGGCGATAATAGCAGCTCAAGCAAGAGAAAGTAATTGCGTTAACTCTCATAATTAGTTAAAAGACAATCTAGTTTCCCGAGGATCACTTTTTTAAAATTTCAGTATGAATAGCAATAATTTATATGGAAATCTCTCCTCCATGTCGACTGATCTGATCACAGAAAAACCGGAGTATTATCACGTATTACGTGGCTCACCGAAGTTTATGGAAATTACCCGTTTCACTTATATTTCCATTCGTTGGTTCGGGTGACGACTTTAGTTAGGAAGTTCACTTTCTTGAGAAAGTTACCATTACAAGTTTGAATTGTCATTGCTGGAAATTCACTCCTTACGCCCAAGCTTATATTTCTTTTCAGTACCGCGTATCGTTGTACTATGAATTATCGCTGGATGTGTGCCGTTTACGCTGACAAATTATCCCAAGATTAAGGTTTTCCCATGACATAAATATTTCACGTACTCTCACCAGAGCTTTCTAATTGAAAGCGACCTTTTATTTCTTCCATTAATTAGCGCATAAGATACTTTCGGGCCCTGTTGGCTTTACGTGTTCCTTTCAGCAACGCATTCGGCTTTTTTCCTCCACGTCCGTTTCAAAAATTAACGCTCATCTCCCTCAGAGTGCTAAATGTGTTTGATTAGTTTCTGGGCTATATTTGAGGTTCGGATACCTTTCCATGGGAAGGCCCCCCCTCATCGTTACCAAATTGAAGAGGACCTGATATCCAAACCCATTTTGCGTGGGAGCGGAGAAAATGTTTATCTCCGGAGCGCAGCCATCATTTTCCGAAGACAGCTTCCGTCGGCGTCAACGTCAGTCTAAAAGAATGACAGCTCAGGTAACGTAATTCTGATAAAAATTCAAAACGAGGCTCTCTCTCTCTCTTAATATCAGTCTTGTAAAAATTTACATTTGTGCCAGGCAGAACTTTTCCTGCAATCCCTCACAGAATACCTTGTTAGATATTTAATGCAGTTATTCTATTTACAAAAGAGCTGAAGCGTGATTCAAATTGTATTATTTAAAGGGTTCTCAACGTTTATACTGTTGCATTCCATATCATATTTAAAGTGGAGATTTTTCAATTAACTCGCTTCATATTTGTAAAATAAATTGTGAAGAGCTATTAGGAAAGTTGGATGGATGCGAATGAGAGAGGTGATTTTAGTAAATGAATTATAAAATTAACTACATAAATGAATACGTTTTTACATAAATAACGACATATTTTAGGAACAATTAAATAAATCCATAATTGCTTCATTGAGTACCTCCTAATAGGTTATCAAGAAGTGTACATGGAACGCCTCCCACTTCAATAGGCTACATTAAATGTTACAAACGAGCGGACTGACAACAAGCAGCATTTATCTACGTGTATCCAATCATAAACAAATTATATTCTTTTGAATTCGATATTAAACAACAAAATATCAATGAATCAAAGTAAAATCTATCAAGTACTTCATGATATAACTTCAACGAAACCTTTGTGATAATGTGTAACCTAGTCAAGAATAATGGGACATTAAACGGAAAATCCATAAGATGGAGTAAGAGATGTAGGAATACGTGGAAAACCGTAGGGCATAAAAAACTTACTTATAGGAGCTGAATCTAAATTTTCAATGAGGTAATTGATTTCGTAGACAAATAATGCAGAATTGCTCTTTTCTACTGAATAGATGAAATATCGGAAACTCATTTGTACTCGTAATAAAGGACAGTTTATCTCGACCAATATAATAGCGAAATGTACATCAATGAAGACTCTTGGTAGAGATCACAAAATGCTTATTATAGGGTCATAAAATATAAGTCAATAGCCTCAGATCAATAAACTTCTTCCAAATTCGAATCCGCCTCAGATAAAATAGTTGCCTACTCAATGGGTTGGTGAAGGCATATCAAGATTGTAGTCTACATTTGCATTCATATATTTATTATCGCCATCATTCGGGGCTTTTGTTTGATAATTCACTTCTAAAAGAATTTTCCATTTTATCTCCGCGATCATGGCGAGGAAACTTAAGTCAAGAAATTATGGTAAAAGTAAAGTAATAGAAACACTAAGCATATCGACTGTACGGTAATAAAATGAAGTACGTAGAGAAGTAAAGAGTGAATTCATTTAAAACTTTTATAGTGAATTTTATTATTCATTCGAAAATTCAGTTCTCACATTCTGAATATTTATATGCATTTTCCTTCCCGATATAAATGCAGTAATTGTGGGACGTGTGAGGTAAAGCTGGATATGTGAGGAGGTGATATACGTATTTCGTGAGTTTCACATCCATGTTAGACATTTCAACGGAGTGAATGCTATAGAGTTATTCCACACACATTTTATACTATCGAAGTCATTGCTAAAAATAGTTTGGTTATGGTAACGTAAGATTTTTATGCCCTTTACTTCGAGATTGGGCTGTTAGCGTGATAAAAAAACTCTAAAAAATTCTGGCAGAGAAAGGGAGAAGGAATTTCCTTGGAAGCTGGAACGGATTTTAAGGTTCCGAGTATAAATATTTGATTTCCGATCCTAGTTTCTGCCTACTAAGCGTATATTTTATTCGCTCAGATTCGATAGCGGAAGATTTTAATTGGAAAGTGAGACAAGAAAGGAATATGGAGAGAACTACGAAATTAAAGGAAATAATAGGAATGAATGGCGTTATCTATGCGGAGGGATTTTGCATACATGCTGAAGAATGACTTTAACACGTCAGGAGAGTTATTAGGGTCTAAAGCGACTTGATATCTGTCAGAGTAGGGCTTTGCAGAGAAATGTAAGGAAGTGAAAGGTGGTGTATTAGGGAATCACTCATCGTTTCTTGTGTGATTCTTAAATAGTTCCAAAAAAATACAGAGTAGTAGAGCATAGTATTTACCATATCTAATTAAATCAGAATTTGGATAGAGGTCATAGCTTTCTTTAATCATAAATCAATCAAAAGTTCTGTCTCAAATACGCCGTTTTTATTGGGTTCCTATAGTCAAGAGCAAAAATAATCTAATAAGAGAATTGCCACTTTTCAAGTAATAAGTTTAAGAAGTTCTCCGTAAACTTAGGTACATAATCTTGGAGTAAACATCCTCCATTTATCTCGTAGTTTTGAAATTCTCAATACATGCACGGTATAAAATATGAAATTCTCAATTATTCATTGCAATGCACGTATACAAAAGAAATAGCATTTGCTAAATTTACGTAGGAGTAAATCCGTCATGGCAAATTTTTCGTTAAGGTTCTAGGTATTATGATAAGAAATATTTTTTAAATTATCCTTGGTACCAACATGGAACAGGAAGAAAGTTAGCAGCAAAATTATGGTTATTTTTAATTAATAATAATTTTGCCAATATTGCAACATACTGACATTCATCAGTATAACACAAAGCAGCAAAATAAGCGCAATGAAAAAGCGGGAATTTCCATACATTCGATCATCGCTAAATTAATTAAACAATATGCCTGTAGTCTCTGCCAATTTTTTAACTTCTGTGGATAGTCCTATAAACGACATAACTATATATATCTAAAACAATAAAGCTAACCTTTTCTTTGATTTCCTTTCCTTTAAATTCTCTCAACTTAATGTCATCTGCGTTATTACATTCCCAGCGTGATCATTTGGATCAGGTATAGCTCTTAGGCAAAGCCCCAACTCAGGCCAGGCAAATAAACTCTCCTTAGAAGAAATAAAAGGTTCCCAAATCTCGCAGATCCACGTCAGACTACGTAACCGAGCTCCGGGTAAAAAAATGGGCTCATTCTCCTCTGGTTCTGTTTCAAGGAATCGCTGAGACATCAGAATGGAGTCAAACGACTCTGGGAAACGCTGCAGAGAGAGAAAAAGGCATCGCGAGTGTGTGGATTTGGGGGAGTGACAGGTGAAAAAGAAAGGGAAGAGAACCATCTCATCGTCTTTCTCGCCGGCTTCTTCATTTCCTTTTCCGCTGAGAACCCCCGGCACTCTCGCGTTGTTAAGAGTTCTTTCGGAAACTCTTTCCTCTGAAACGTGTAGAAAAGGGGAGGGATAGATGAAGAGGGGATTTGAGGTAACTGGGAACATCAAATGAGATAAACATGGGGCGGATCGGGTGAAAGCGGTTGGAAAATCCGTTCGTGAATGAGACGAGTGTTTTCTAGGATCACGTAGAAATATTCGAGTGAAACAGAATGCAAGAAAGACTCAGCTTTAAATTTGATAGTTCTGAGGAATACACGGCAATGTACATATTAGTAAATGCTTCCATTAATGTGTGTACTTCTGTCTATCAAAGCAACCAGCCAATAGAGTGGTTGAGTCTTCATTCCTTTCATTAGCCATCGAAAGCGTGGGAGTGGAAATGAGGTTTACAAAGCAAAATGAAGGATGAGGTAGCTTGATCTCGCTTCCCTAACTGTAGCAAAATACCTTAAGAGGAAAAAATTCTGTAGACCGCAGCATAATTATCTTATGGATAACAATGTTCCTAGAATTCAATAGTGATTTATGAGGAAGGATTCCATCATTTACCTACGATCATGCCCCAGTAGCTTCCATTATATCACAGCTGAGTAATAAGACCGAGATATAAGGAAAAGAAAGATGCATTTTCCCTTGTCTAGTAGCAAAGTACAAAAAAACGTTAGAATGAAATGTTTCAATGAAACCTTTCAATCGAATTTACTCGTTTACTAATCACGATTTACTTATCACGTTTTATTAATCGAAACTATCACAAATTTTCTGTATCATGTAATACCGGACTACGTGTAAGGAAAGAAACTAAAGAAAAGTAATAATAGGAATAAATAAAGAAAAGTAGGTCAAGAAGGAGGAGAAAATATCCAGGAAGGAGAAAAGGGAATGGAAAGAAAAAAGGATGAAAATGGAATCAAAAGTGGCCACAGGTTAGGATTTGAGAAATGAAAAAGGCAATAACACGTAACGAGAAACAGAACGTGAGACATAACGCAAGTAAAAGACGGATAAAGAGAAAGAAAGAAGCGAATTGAGAGAACGAATGAAAACTTAAGTGCAAATTCCGAAGCTGTCCGAAAGAGCAAGCTCGAAAATGAAAGATCCGTCGGAATTTTACGGCAAGATTTTCGAAAATAAAACGCTGTTCCGATTCTATATTCATACATTGGAATGGGGTGTGAGAGACGTGATAAGCTTTCACAGGAATTGAGGAAATTCCTCCCCGAGGTGGGATCGGAGAAAACATTTATTTGACACGAAATTGCCGAGGATCGTATTTGCTTGAAAGGACTAGATGAAGTGTAAGCTGAGCCTAGACTGCATCCTACATCTCCCTGGAATGACGTCTCCTATCACTCTGCTGCACTGCAATCCTTAGCATAGAACTGGATCGAGGAGAACGATTCGGGAAGGCTTGGAAAAATCTGATGAATTTAATTTCCTGGATGTTTCCATTAGAATATTAACTCTTCAGTAGGTCTATATAATCCGTATGAAATGTTACTAGTAAACTAGCGAAAATTTTCTATTTGAAGGTTCAATAGGAAAACCAAATATTAAGGTGATCTTCATGTTTACTGTTATCTACCATTTCGTAGAATAAAAATTCATTATTATGCTTGCAGCTTATCTATACATACAATATTATTCGATGTATTTGCCTCATAGGAAATTTAAGGTATTAATCAAGGATAAGGTAAAGGTATTTAACTTTTGTTGTAAGGGATTGATAATAAAGCAAAAATTTTGTAAAATATAGCTGCGACAAATCGGTGTGCATTACTCAAATGGTACGCAAGGAATCTTCATAAGAAAGAAGTTTCATACAAAGACTTGATTTACTTAATAAAATTACAATGCGTTCTTAAAAGCCAACATAATGCATCCTTCCTGTTATGTAGTCCGTTTTAATACTGCGTGGATGATTAATGAAACAGATGATAAATAATTCGATTCAAGAATTAATTCTATCCTCGGTGGATAGGATAATGTAATCAATTAAGTAAGTAGAGTCATGTTGTATGAATCCCCTGCCACACGCTGTAAGGCGGCTTGCAGAGTACTTATGTAAATGTAGGTTCTTTGCAGCTGTTTTGAAAATTATAAGGTACTTATAAAGATATTAAAAGAAAGAAATGGCGCTAAATGGTAAGAGGAAAAATACTTTGTGAGTGAGAGAGTGAGAAATTCAAATCTGCACTTAGGACTAATTTAAACCTGTTAATTGACAGACTCAATGAGGGAATCCAGATGAAGGTATCTATATGATGATCAGAAAATTGAATGCAGGATAGAACTTCACAGATAATGTATTCCAAGGACGAAGAAGAATGAGCTTTATTTGTTTTCATGAATCAATACATGCAATATTGGCCTAGATTGTTCTAGGTTGGAATTTGGCAAAAAAAGTTGTTAATCCTGCGACGCAGTAGCATAGAAACATTTGTGTAGCTCGTTATTTACTGTGAGAGATTTTGAAAGGATAGATAACACTCCTTTGTACAGTTAATTAAAAACGTCATTATGAAATAAAAGGAAAACTTCGGTATCAAAATGAAAACATGAATAACCGATGAAGCCAAAGGATATTTGCATATAAATTATCTCCCGCGGTTTTAATTTTTACCCTTTGCTTCTCTTTAATCAGATGATCATACATCGTATCATCATTCGATAGAATATTCCAAATTATGGAGCACAGCCTATGGAGTCCATTATCGCACTTTCAGCGAAAACTCAAACCAATGATGAGCTTAGCTCACGTCGAAATCCATCTGGAACGTATGGCGCTTGTATATGAGGTTATAGCTTACGTAAATTGACAAATGTATTATTTTTCATTTATCTTTCGTTATAGGATAGATGAAAACTTATCTCTTATTAATATTTGTCTCGCCACGAAGAGCTATGGAGGGGATATGTGGCTTGGCAAAATTAGGGATTGCCCTCGCCCTCAATGACTTTGGCCTCGCTTTCCTCAGTGAGTAAAATGTTGGAGAAAAGGTTCACATAAGTACAGCACAAAGACCTTATGAATTACAATTCAAATGGTAATTAATAATGACCAAAGTTAATGCCACTAATTAGACGCCGTACCACAGATTTTGTAAACCACAGAGTTATCTGACAGACAGATAAAACTTTTTGCATTCATTTAAAATTGGTAATAGAAAACTAGATCTAGAAAATGGAAATTTTGCACGCGAAGCGATTTCATCCAATTATGAACGGCATTTTTCATAACCCTTTTTTACCTTTAATACAGACTTCATTCCCACAAAATAATTTTCAATGTATAAACTTCAAATTATCGTGTCTCAATATCACGGATGGAAAAAATATTTCCATGATAAAAGCTGCAAATAATTGAAAAAGAATGCATACCCCCTTCTTCTTGGTGTTTTTCAGCTTGGTATATGGGGTATATTTTCCTTAGGAATAAGTTAAGTTTTCAAACTCACAAGTTTAGTTTTATACTGTGCACTTTATTCTCTTTGTTTAGTGTTGATGTGAAAAATTGATTGTCGAAGGGTTAAATGTAAGAAGTGACTTTTTAGTCACAATGTCGCCCAAAAAAGACTTATTATTATATTATTTTTATTCTCGTTTTGTAACCAGATCGAAACTTCTACAAAACTAAATTAAATACTCTTTTTCCTCTTCCTTACCAGAACACGAATGGAAAATTATTGTAGCAGGAGCATGTAAGCAATGCAACAAAGATTCCAAATATCAGATTTCTCGACCATCTGAAGAAACTCTGAAACTGAAGGAATGTGACAATTTGAAGGAAAACTTTAAGACCTGGTATTGAGCGAGGTGACAAATTGAGAGAGGAAGATAAAAAGTGAGTACGTGAGGATTAAGAAGACATCGCTGGGTTAGTAAGAGAAGGGAGAAACAGCGATGTGAAGAGGTCTGGAGGAATTTTATGGAGGCAGCGCGGCTCCCAGGTTGTTAGGAGGTCGTCCAAGCAACAGAGATTAGTAACGGATCTCTTGATTTAATTCACGATCCCCTAAAATCTTCCGGAGCATTCTCCGTCTCTCAAGATGGAGTGAGGAAAAACACTGTAGAAAATATATGAAGTTTAAAAGAGCAGGTAAAGGCTGCGTAAAGGGGCAAGAAGAGAATTACGGCTACCGCCTTTTTTTACGCGATAGTTTTCAGGCAATTCCGACCTGAAAGAGCACTCCTGCGTCGTTTTTGCATCGCGTTATAACAAATCGACGGGAGAGTGGAGGAAAACAGGTTTTCCGCGAGAAGGAAGAGTTTACGGAAATTCCACGAATTTCATAAGCTGGTTACGTGAGCCGAGGAGGATGGCTGATGGATTTCAGTAACTAAATTTTCACGTACTTTAGGAAGTATTTTTAATCCGGATTCCTTGTTCCTCTCTGGCCGTCTAATAACGAAAACACTGAGATGAAACTTTTAGTAATTTAAGAGCTTACAAAAAAATGAGTTTCAAAACATCACAGTGTAGTTTTTTGAGTGTGTGGGCAGTGATGTATAGTGAAAAGTTGTCCCTCCTTCCTTTTGCAAAAACGGAATGACAAAAAACTGGGGAATATACGAAAAGATAATAAGAATCGAAGCCAAATGAATGGCGGTAAAAAAATTAAGGCGCCGATAGACATTGTAACCTGAACTGCCTTAATATTTGAGATACATATAAACAAATAGTGCTAAATCTTCATTTAAAATCATTTTGTCTTAATTAAAGCGCATATTGAACCTGTGGCGATGCAAAAGGTCATCATTCCCTTATTCTTTTGCCTTCTATAACCCAAAATATGGGAAATACATCTCAATGAGATGAAACACGTCAGTATTTAAGAGAATAATTAAAATTCATATTTAAGAAAGTCTTGAACAAGTTTAGAACCCCTAAAACTAATTTCATTTCCATGTAAAGACTATGAGAAATAATGTCGCAATCCAATATTCAGAGAGATAAGAACATTAATTACGTCTTGCTTGATGCTAAAATATGTGATATTTAACCTGATCCTGTAAAAGTCAATGTTGACCTACAGTTTGGCTAAAATTAATAAAATATCTACTGACTAAAACATACCATACTGAAATTGAATTTGGCAATAAAAGACAAATGCGATTGGGTTACAGAATTTCTATCTTACTTTGATTTAAATTTGGTTTTCTGTAATAGTGTGGCGTTAATGAAATTGCAAAACACTGTATCCTGCGTATAATGAGTCTCTTGTACATACATAATAAGGAACTTAAATTAATAGTGTTTTAACTATGAATATCAACATAATTTGTCTTACCCATGCTTACGTATGTTCTAGGACAGATAAATTTATCATGAATGTATCATCTATTAAGAAGAGGAATAATTAGCAGCTAAAATTTAATATCACCTGCAGGCATTGTCAACAACGATATAACTGGAAGACTTTCAGCGAAAGGTCAAACGTATCTTTTCTTCCATCACTCCATCCAATTAGGCCTGATTGCAGTACGCTGAACTGATTAATACGCAAGTTAACCAATCCTTCTGATTATAATCCCTTGGTATGAGCCACATATTGACCTTTACACTGACATTTACGAAATAATCTAGACATCTTGAAGGTAATATTCATTATCTTGCGTCATTGGAAAAGTGAAAAGCAACAATCATACACCTCAAGGTTTCCTAAGCCTATGGAACTTTTGGAAATGAGAGTATTTAATAAACATTAACTAATTTTATAAAATATATTATTGAGTGAAAAAAATTATAGATTCCCTTCTTAAACTTTCAATTCCTACGATATTTGCAGTGAAATTAATATGTATTGATTAATACACTAGAAGTTATGTATCTTTTTGATTCCTCGTCACTGAAATGATTAACTTAATATGTGATCTTAAAGTTGCTTCCATTTCTCTTCTCATAATTCATTCGATTTTGAATGTTATTACGAAATAAAAACTCACTCTACACTATTACTTTCACCAAACAATTCTTTATGACGCTTATGTTCACAAAAACCTGCGCAAAAAGTATATAACTGCTTAATATCATTCGCTTTCTCATATGCATAAAATTTTCACAGATAACTGATACTTTAAAGACTTAATGACTCGATAAATTCAGAAGGAAACATTTCCATTTGAACGAAACAAGACCATAACCATTCAATCATATCTCCTTTCTAAATATCTAGGTAAGTTTGATACGTTATCATAAGATAGGGTATCTTATTTATTATCATCGGTTGTTATGATAAACCACTCCTTCCATGCTAATGAGGTGCTCTGAAATTACGTTTATATATTCGAAGCGTTGGAGCAGCGTTAATCCTTTCCTATATTACTGAGTCTGCCTTATCATGAGCAAAAACATGAAATCAACGCTTTGATTCGATTAGTTAGCTTCGAGATCTCTCTGAGCTCATTCATTTGACATGGGTTTCCTTATTCAGTATGCATGCTTATAGTTTTAGTCAAGCAAGATATGTATATACTTAGCTGTCCGAGAACTTCCTAGTATTTATTTTTCTTTACATCAAGTCTTCGCAATTAAGATGATATTAATACTGGACAATAGCTTTTTCAAAAGAATTATTGAATTTTTCATCGTGATAAAGTATGGCATAACATCGTTAAAGAGCTTGAATACCGTAAGATCTATGCAAGATGATGGCTCATATCTTTACGTTACAGATTTAATAATGAAAATGTATAGTAAACGATCAATTAGTCGATAATATAGATCATAAAATAGTTTTGGTATACTCCGGAGATACCTATTAGGAAAGCAAAGCTCATTAAAGGAGAATGATCACTAGATAAACAAGTGTATACTGATATCAAAGTACTGGAAAAGTAGTTGCTCCAGCAAAATTTTCCCGTTATTTCATTTTGGTTCTGTGTTAACTTCGAAAATTATATTTTAAAAGGGTATCGGTACTATGGAATAATTTACTTAAAATCAAATTGGAGAACCAAAAGAGGTTTCGAGTCACTGGCTTAAGTACAAATTTATAGCACTGGTAATAATATTCTCACTTGTAAATTCACTCGAGATGGCGAAAGAGGCGTTTAATTTTCCCTATAAATGCACCAAACGTAAAAAAAATCCATTGATACACCAGCTTCGGACCACGTTCGTCAATTATCTTGAATGGCTCATCGTTAAAGTGACCCTAATCTAGTGGATGACGGAGAGGAAAAAGATTCAGTGCGCTTATTTACCGAGGATGGTCACTAAACGCATTTTTACTTCGTCGATTATAGTCGAGTCGAGTGCTGCTGTCCATTTTGGTTATCCAATCTCTCTCATAATCTCCTCTAAATTCTGAAGTGCCGAAAATGAATCGGTTTAAAACTCAATGCATTGAATTCTCAATTTTCTTTGATACAACTTTAGGGACACCTGCTATCATATCTTGATGAATTAAATATTTTTCGTTTTTGTTTCGGTATAGGATAGAGGAAAACATATGTATATTTTTTAATGGGAAATATTTCAATGCATGAGAATTCTACAAATGAATGGAATATTTAAGAGGAAAATAGTAAATATAATTTATCGATGAAATTACAAAAACATCTTCGGTCCCCAATTTCGTGTAATCGCTTTACGGAGTAACGCATTTCATAAAAATGTCATTTGTCAAACGATTTCATTTAAACATTCAACAGAAGCTTATCTTATATATCCTATTATAATTTATTCCCTTAAAAGGCAAATAAACTTGGATGCGAATTGAAAATCCTTTATGGAAAAAGAATAATGATATTTTGTTGATCAACAATTGGTTTTTTTTATTTTAGAAAGCAATGCATAAAGCAGAGTAGAGGAGGAAGATTAAAAATTCGAGTATCTAAAAATACCAGGCAATGAAAAGAATACCTGATTTCTCAACAGCTTTGGGATCACTTCCCTTCTTATAATCGACAAGGCAACTTTTTAAAACTATTGGCACCGTTTTCTAATATATCGACCTAATATAACGAACATGATACCCATGAGAGGTGTACATCGAAGTTTTCACGTTTAATCCCTTTTTACAGATTTCCTTTCTCCTTCAGGCTTTGGCTGACTTTAACATCCCCGGCAATTCATTGTTAATAACTCAGCAGACCATTATAGGCATCATATATGAGCATTCGACTGTAAAAACGACAAACACTAACATCAGCCTAGTCTGAAAGATGAGCTTTAATATCTCATAAATAACTTAGAGATCTTCGGATGGATCAACGGGAAAGGTTAACGGCGCGAGTCAAATGATATTGACAAAGATTTCAATATTTTGTTCCTCCGATTAGCTTTGGCGGGTAATGAAATTCCTTCCACTTAGGTAAGCATCGTCTTCTCCTCTGTATCAATCCTTATTCATCACATTCCCATCAACCCTCGAGGAATTTTCTCTGCCTTTATGTCCGAATTTCCCAGAGGATCTCTGTTCCTGATTCCGTTTTCATGATGGGATTGGGATAATTGAATGCTCTATTTGATTTCGCTGGGATGCCCCCCATTCCCATTCCCAAACACACATTTCCTTTATTATCTTTGTTTCCCGTACCATTACTTCCTCATTCAACCTCCCCAGCTCATATGGACATTCTTTTGGGAAACCCTTTCATCGTTAATATCATAATATTGAATGTCGAATCGGCTTTTTTCAATTCCTTGCTAAAATGCTTGTAGATTTGGCAAGGTTATACTTCTAGATGGCTTACAGAAAGCGTTTGGATTGACGTAGCCTTATTAAGATGATTATTTGGGACATTTGAAAGATTTTCTCTTCTCTTACTTTTGAAATGATTCCTCTAATGGCTATTCATATCACTTAATGTATAAATTAGCCATAAAATATGTACGCGCCATTTATATATAAAGTACAAAAACATTGAACTTTAATCACTATTCAAAAAAAGATAAGAGAAAAAGGTTCATAAGTCTACAATGAATACCTACAATGTTTTCGGTGTTCTTTGGCATTATTTTTAAGAACCTCGAAGGAAATTGAAGACGGCTTTTATTAACAACACTTTAACTCGACTTTAACCTGCTGAGTCCTCCTCAATTCACATTATTTAACTTAAATTTCATGCATATCCATATGAGAGATTTATTTCAGGGTACTCATTTTCAGTTTAAAATCCGGGATCAAGAAAATCATTTTTGTACCTTTGGTGAAATTTATTATGGAATGAAATCATGGATATCGAGCTTAACCAATATAAGACTTAAGAATAAGGTAACTCTCTCTAGATAACAATATCCTGTGTCATCATGCGCGTGTAAGCACATGCTGAGATTCATAAAGTTATCGATAAAGGCTGTTCGAGTGAAAGATTTAAGAGATCTCCTATTCGGGCGTTAAGCCTGCCTTTGTGTAAAGGATAGCGCCTGCGTTCAATAACCCTAAATCACCTTTTGATCCCAAAAATCGAGATCGAAGAAAAAGAGTTAACCTGGATTCGCATGGTGACATCCTCTAAAACATTTAACTGGAAGTTCCAAAATACACTACGCCGCAATTATTTTATTCTTCATTGAAAATCTTGAAGCGACTCCTGTAATCAAATCTTGCTCAATTGAACATTTTTCATTTGTATTTCGGTATAGGATAGAGGAAAATATATCTTGCTAAATGAATTTTCAAAAGTGAGTGCTCTTTTTAAATACGAGTGCTTTTGGATATTTTGAGCGAAAGTAATGAAATTTCAGATGAGATATCACAGAGAATGTTTGCAAAAAATAGGTCTCTAAACATCCTATCTCTAAAGAGATTACTAAGATTCTCTCACTAAATAAAATACTATTCTAATCATTTAAGATATTAACAAATTCTAATACTCAAAAAAAGCATTCCATAAACATTTTAAAGAAGAACAACTGTGACATATGGATGTGAGGTATGGAAAAATGTTTTTTTGACAAAGAAAAGCATAAGAATACTGGATTTTTTATAGAAAAATCCTAAGATGATTTTTTGGTCCAATATAGGAACAAATTAGAACGGAGAGTCAAAATAAATACAGAACTATATGTGCTAAAGCGCACTTTATAAAATAGCAAAGAATCGATGAATGGGCCACATCCCACGCATGGAAGATAAAAGGACGCTAAAGAGAATTTTTCAGTGTGCAACAGATAGAAGCTGACCTAGGAGAAGATCCAGCAAAAGATGGAATGAAAAGAAAAGAGATGTCTACGAATATTGTAAATGGTTACCTGGAGATGGAAAGTAAGAGATAGAGGAACACGGGCAATATATTATCGTATGTTGAAGAGGCTTAAGCCATGGATGGTTGTAGCGCCCAAGGATGAAGATATCTTTGTTTAGCTATTGAGGTTGCTGAGATTCTTAGCAATGACATTGTTATTACTAAAGTAATAGTTTCCAAGGAAAAAGGGACATAAAGGACGGCTTTCCTCAATATTCTGGTAGCTCAATTGATTAGACCAGGTGCTCGGAAAGTGGAAAATCCGGGTTCGAATTCCGCTTCTGTCCAAATTCAAATATTTTTCTTTCCTTGGTAATTTTTCTAGCTACATGCTCTTACGTGTACTGTAACCAAACATAATATTTCTTGTTACTTAGTACATCAAAATTCTGAAATAATAGGCGGAATGGAGTGAAATCAAATGTGGCTCAGGTGATGCTGAATAATTGGGTTAAGAATCCAGGATAATTCTAAGAAATAGCTGCGCTTGCAGTAATCTGAGTTAAATGTGAAGATAGTGATCACTAAACGTTATTAAAAGCTAAAAAAATAATCCTTTAGGAGTGGTTTCTCTTAGCAAATTAACCTTAGCGAAATTTACTTTTACTCGATGCATTATCACGAATTCCTTAACTTTCTCAACAAAAGTATACGACATTCACTGTATCGATTCAGTAACCCTTAGAAACGTTCTCGTTAATAATCTTTTTTGCATATGTCTTCACTGACAAATTATTCACGAACAATTATCGTAAAAATAAACAACCACTCCGATTCATATTGTAGCCACGTACAATAAACCTGTCTCTCCCGAAAGTACACCATCAAAGCCTGGTTGTTTCGCTGGATTTAGGTCTCTAAATTTAGGTTAAGGTTACAATCAAATTTAATTGAAAAGATGGCTGTGGGGGAGATATGCAGAGAAGGATTATTTCAGGGAAATTTTAATGAGATGTGCAAGCTAATGAAGTTGCGCGGGTACATGTGAATGAAATGCAGTCGCCCTCGAATAATAAGTAAATTAGCCACAGGAGCGTATTCCACTCGAGTAAATTACTAAGGAGACTGGCTATCTCATACTCTCCGTGATTAATGAGATTGAACTCCGGGAAGCCATTGCAACTCACTAAGCTGTATCAATAAAGGTAAAAGATAGGGTTGAAATTTTGGAGCTATAATGCTGGATAAGTAAAAAAAAAAACATTTTATAAAAAATTTTGGAATCAATATTCCTCAAGGAGTATATCTTAAGGAGAAAATTGCGAAAGAACTCTCTGCTTTCTATTTTGTAGCCCCAAAATACAATGCAGAAATGATATCGTTTGAAGACTCAAGTAAAAGAAATTTAGACGTAGACGCATTACAGTATATGCAACTACTTATAAGTATGTATCGTAGTACTGATTAAAGGATATGGTATAGTTAAAAGCATAGTACATAATATAGTATATGGCATAGTATACAGTGTGGAATGTAGTACATTGTGTACTCCATATATTATGTAATTACAATGTATATAGTTTATGATATATACATGTACTTGGTAGTAGTATGTTTTTAAAGTTATTCGAAAGCTGAGGTCATTTTACACACATTGACCCTCACCGGGAATTGAACCCGGAACCCGGAAAAACAATAAATTAAGTATTTTATTAAGTTTTTACAACAGAACCAAAGATATTAAAAATAACTAGCATAAATGAAACGCACAGGAACAGAAATACAGTAAACCAATTGAGAAAACGGTTATCAAGAAGTTACTCATTATTCTTGTACAGTATATAAATGCATTGTGGTATATATTATGGTGAGGCGTCGTTTCGTATTTTTATCTACTGTAACTGGGAGAAATGATGGATGAAATAGTCCTTTTCTTTTCAAGCTCTCTAAATGAAAACATCCTCATTTTAGCAGTGTGGAAGTACT
This sequence comes from Pachydiplax longipennis, assembly GCA_036926295.1. NCBI lineage: Eukaryota > Metazoa > Arthropoda > Insecta > Odonata > Libellulidae > Pachydiplax > Pachydiplax longipennis. Next base: position 21,320,231 of record JAVFKF010000026.1, on the reverse strand, counting down.
TACACTCTCATTCTGTAATGTTAGATACTATCCTTGCGTCCTTTATTCTTTTCAGGATCCATTATGGACACGTGAAACAGAATGGGTATCTTAGAAGGAAGAAAAACATTGACGGTGACGCCTCAAAGCATCAGAACATAGGCGACGTCCTATCTAGAAAATAGCTACGCCGGAACTGCTTGGGACGGATTAAGTTCCGAGAACATTAGGACAAGGACATCTTCTCAAAAGAGAGGCTTTAATTAAGCGAAAGAAGAGCTGAGAGCTGAAAAAAGTACGGGGTGATTAATTTAAAACCCGATATTAAATAGGAATATTGTCACGCGTTCACGTTACGCTTATTAATTCGAAATGTAAGAAGATAAAAAATACAATCTACTGCTATTGGAGGGAAGTATTGGGACTGACAGATACCCAATCAGATGAGAATTAAAGGAGGAAAGACTGGGTTAGCTATTGACTGAGGAGATATTGATATGACAAAGTGGATGGGACTGATCTTGAGAGGTAGGGGATTACTTAAAGTAATGGAAAGACGTTAGAGCGAAAGAGTAAAGTCGAGGTTTCCATTTTGGGTATAATTAAGTGGAAGGTCAATTATCAGGGGGCCAAGTGAATGGGAACTAAATTTCAAGGGAACGCATGAAGAGCTATGGCAAAGTAGGACACTAATGATGATGGATGATTCACAACGAAAGTTTTATTTTACGATGCCAAGGAGTCTATTCTGAGATTCTAACATTTAGGATCTTCATAAGGTTCAATCGTGACGCGCGTAATTTTTCATCTCTTTATCCGCAAACCTTCTTCGCTCTTTAAATATATTCATTGATCAACGAATCAGTATCTTCATTGATTGATATATGTTTAAAACAAATTTGCGTTAATTATCAACAGCATCAAGGTGTAAGTGCTGATAAACCGGAATTTATTTTACGAATGTGTGCCTTAATTAGCACTTATTGTTGAATATTCGTAAGTAAAGTTTAAGGTGCATATGCATACCAATGTAATCTACGATTTCGATAAAGAAGCATGATTTTTCTGTCAAGTGTTATCAATTCCGACTGAAAGAATTCTTTAAGACCGATAATTTCTCTAGCTGCTGTGATAGCGGAGTTAGCTAAACAGTATCGTCAATTCTGAGTTCACGTTATGTTAAGATTGAGTCCATTTACACTTATCTTAACCTATACATCTTCTTAATCATAGCATATACCTTGTGCATTATATTGCATTGTGAGCATATACTTCACTAGATAATAAGGATTATGTATATATAATATATATTATTCATAATATAAATTAAAATATTATATGCAATCATAATAACCTTTACAAGTGATATCCTAATTTATATCAATTTATGATATAAATTATATTATTATATATAATTATAATATATCTTGACAAGTAATTTATACTATAATACGCTTAAAGATACGAGTGCAAACTGAACATATAAGGAGGAACTTCTTTATTCCCTTGTACTGTTTGATATTCCGGAATATGACGCTACCAGAAAATTCTTCCTCCGTTCCTTAACGTTTTCCTTGCTGATGATTCTTTGACATTTTCTCATCCCCAACGAAGTCAAGTTTGCGGGATTCGACATTATTTTTTCGGCAACGAAAAAAAATATCGAGTTTAAAAATTTTTCCCCGCGAAAAGTTGGCTCATTAGTTCTTTTCCGGAACTACTTGTTAGGTTTGGAGACGATAGAGTGCATTTGTCAATAAAGATAAAGTAATTATCTGCCTCCCAATTAGAGGACTGATCATAAATTTCGGCACGAAGAAAACTGAATGATAAACGAAGTTGTATTTTTTGGAGAGAGAAAAAATTTCGCCGCTTTCCATTCATTCTATGATCTCTCCTCATTAATTCTGCAAAGGGTCGCATGCACTCAGCTGGCAAATAGGACTCGAGTGCTCCCCTTCATTTCGAGATATTCTTGATTCTAGCGCAATATTTTATTCATTAGAAATAAAACATATTTCCTCTGTATCCATTGATTTTAGCCTTTTATCCATCCCCTTCGAATTTTTCTTAATTATATTCTAAATACACCAAAATGATGGAGCGAAATGTTTGTCCGCAGAGGCAGTGTTAAGAGAAAGCGGAGGGTTTTAAAGATTTTCCTCAGTGCTTGAATTAATAAATTTATATTAAAGCAGATGTCATTTTGGTAAGTTCTTGAGGATTAGCTTCAACTTTCATTGTAATTCTACGCAATGGATGAAAAATATACCATTTTGGTTTTTTAGTTCTGACTGTCACAGAGGCAATTCTAAAAATAATACTCTTAATGAATAATTCCAATATGCAGGTAGGACCTGGTTAAATAAAGTAAAATGTAGAAAATAGAGGCTTGAAAAAAATTCTTCGATAGCCAATTTTCGCTATATTGACTAATGTCCATCGACTTTTAGAATACAACTGCTTATCAAAAACATCTCATTTGTCAGTCATATTCCTGTTGTGAATCATTTTCCTAATATACTTACTTAGATTTTGTTACGTCCGATCTATCGACCCTAAGGATTCCTCTACATTTCTGTTTTCCTAATATATTATTTAATTTTTTATTATTTTCACCGACGATAGGTTAAATGGAAGAAGAGACTTTTCAGTCTAAATTTCGCCTCAATAAAGACGTTTAAGACATCTATGGATAAGAGACAAAGGTTCTCCAAGCGCCGAACGCGGCGCTTGGAGAACTGCAGAAATATCTCTCTTCTGTTTCTAAGGCTTTGTGATAGGACATAGATAGTCATTGTGAAATCTTTGATAGATCCTTTAACTCCCCTTTCCAAATGAGTAAACTTCATATTATTGCCTAAAAATATCTACAAAGGATATTGAATCAAATGATAATGCCAGAACGAGGTAGAACCCCATTTCAAGGATATAGCACTTCACTCCATAAAATAAAAGTTTTCTACGATATATAGTGACAATAGTGAGACGATTTTGTTCTTTCTTTAATGACGAGAATGTATCGTAAAAATTTACCATATAAATTTATCATAGATAAACATATCATTGAGGATTGGTACCACATCTTCCATCAAAAATACCTGAAACCAGAAAATACTAGTCAATAACAATCGTTTCTAGCTCTGCATGACTTTATCTAAGCGAATACAAATATTAGGATTAGAAAATTTCCACCTTTTAAAGGCTAAATCTCAACATCTCCTGTAAAAAATCTTGCATTTATCGACAAGAATCTTTATCCGTTGAAAGCAATAGGAAGAGAATCAGAGAAAAGAGGTCTCTCACGAATAAGATAACCCGTTATCGGTTCAAAGTTGAAAAAAAATAGGCTTTTCCGTTCGTATCTGAATGGCGACTAGAGAAAAAAGCTTGCAAAGCGCTTTCAAATCCATTGCAGCCTTATCCATTTCGACGACCTCTATATGAAGATATCTTTTAGATTTACCCTGGGATTCCGTAAGTTTACTCAAACTGCATTTAGCTACACCTACGTTTAACCTGAAAATAACCTCAAATATACTCAAATATGATTGAATCATTCAGTGATATGAAACCACCCACGTAGCTGAATACTGCATGCCCGTAATTCAAATTGGGACTACTAATATTTTCTGATTCTCATTCGTTACTCACCGTTAACACAATCATTGCTTCATAAATAACATGTACGTCCAGTTTGAACCTAAAATTAGATCTATCGGCAATGCTATTTCGACAAAGATATCTCAAATCTCTGCATTTGATGTTGATGAAACAAAGGACTGGGCGAATAAAGAAGTAAAGACTCTTTCACACAGTGATTCAGCTATCAAGTATCTCTATAAACAAATTTTTCGCCAATAATAGGAATTGGCTTTCGTTCTCTATACTAGCTTACATGCACCATAAGATCTGTCTCTCTTGTTGATTTCTACCTTCAATTACTCTCTTTGGTAACTCCTCTCCTCTCAATGCGTAACATAACCATTTCCTCTGCAGAAGCTTCATTACTTCAGTTAAAACTCTTTCCTCCCAAACCATCTTTGGTACCTCCGTGTCTATTTTTTTATCTACCCAACTTACTTTTTCCATTCTACAACACATCCACATCTCAAAGACCTCCAATCTTTTGCTTTTTTCTAGTGTGAAGATTCACGTTTCATACTCACTCTACATTAAACTATCTACACCGAGTATTTTACCAAATTTTTTCCGATTCCTTTTTCGTTCCTAGTATATTCCTAGTGTAGTTTATTTTATTCATCAGTTCTCTTCGCTTCACGAAAGCTTTCTTGGCTTATGCTATTCTATTTTACACTTCATTCGGGTACCTCTTTAACTTTATGTATATACTAGATTCCAAATTACTGTTATATTTTAATATAAATATGCCTTACTTTACCTCAGATTAGTATTAAATAAGGTCCATACAAATCTTGGGTAATTAACCCCTCAACTATTAACAACAGAGAAGTTTCGAAGAAGGAAATGAAGATTAGAAAGTGTCGTTGCTTTCCCCTCTGAATCACAATGAAATTTGTTACTGTAAGTCCATAAAGGTGCAGCATAATGACCCTATAAAAAATGCATTTCATAGCATCCAATAAGGAATGGCCTTGAATGAATCACATTATAAAACCTCGATCATACCTCAGCAACTTTAACAATATCTAAGCCATGAGCAACGAGAACATGAAGGAAGGATACATTTTTTATTTTACTATACTAATATCAAAGGAAAAATATTGTATTCATAGTTATATGGAGGCAGGAGTAGAGATATCACGTACCTCTCCCAACATTTCTCTATGACGAACCAACCGAGTGGCAACGCACAAAACTATTGGTCCGAATAAGTTGCTCCAACGTAATTTGCAAAGCAATTTGAAATACTCGTTGAGTAAGATAACTCGCTCCGTTGACCCGCGTGCTAATTTCAAGGGCGAACGAATCTTTTGCGCATTATCCCAGATTCCAGGTGAAAGTAGCTTTCCAATTCTAAGTCGGCGCCAATTTCCAATAATATTGGCTTTGGGAATGAACAGACCTCAAGGACGGTCATTTGGAAGCCATTCTGTTTATTCCCTATAATCGATGTTTGGTTATCATTGGTTTACTTAGCGTCATTTCTGCAGAATCCTAATTCAACCAAATAGAGGCACGATTCGCGAAAAATATTTTGGCAAACTTCGTGAACCGATTTCAGAAAGGATTTGCGTTGTATGAATCACTAAGCACAGAGTGCTCTCACTCTATATCTTTAAATAGCGGGCAGAACGAATTAAACGATGTTCTACCTATGAGAAATCAGTTCTCTACTTATTACGATCTCTGCTACAAATGTGATTCTGGATCAAATAATCTTTGTCAGCCGAAGTATCCCTGTACTCGCACAATGTTCCATTACGGTAAAGAAGTACACTGGTAATTTTCCACACTGTTTATTGCTGTATCTCCCTTCCCAAAAAGTTATTCCCATAACCTCTCCTTCCCTTTCCCCTCCAATTCTTCACGATACTTAAACTCCAAAAATTATTTCTCTGTATCAGAAGATGCTACTCCGGGTAGCAAAACCGGTCGACAGTAATAAACAGTGTGGAAAATTAAAATTAAAAAAAGACATTAATAAATAGTGTGGAAACCAGTGTACTTCTTCTTTACTATAATGGCTTTCAACAAAGTTACGCCTGAGCATGTAGATTTCATGTTCCATCAGTCTATATGCAAACAATGCGCACATATATATCTCGGAACGGATCAAAAGCCATCGAATTTCAACGGCAGCGATAAAGTACAAAATGAATACAACTCCTTTTGAAGTCTCCTAACTGAATTGCTTTTATATCGCGCAAGAGGAAACAGTACACATATCGTACTGATCAATGACATTCCATCGAAAATCATCCGCTCAGATCTTTCCTTGTTGCTCTCTATTTGTATTCATGTAACAGAAAACAAATAGACTCGCCATGAAGTTTAGATACAGCTGAAGACGTGATCTGGGAAAAGAATTTGAGTCCTCATTTTCACTCATGAATCTGAATTACACTTGACGAGTTTATCGGTTGCATGAGGATCTTTCTTCCCTTCAGCGCTTATCTCTAGCATTCAGACCTCCTTTTAATCAACTGATAGGACGCGGCAAGGGACTCACGTTTAAGGCCTTGGATTAAGATCCGGATGTATCCCTTGGAAGGTTTACAAATAAAGAGGGCAGTGAATGCAAGTCGAGGGGTAATGGGATGAAGGGGATCTACTTGAGTGAGGAGAGATACGGAGAGGAGACAGATGGGATGGTTGCAGGATGACTGGATGTACCAGAGTGGGGAGACGAGGTTGAAGAGCATCTATTAGCGTGATAGGAGTGATGAGTTCTTTTCTATAGGAACAAGTGTCATCGAATACACGTAGATTCTCTAGATAACGCACACATCACTTCCTTTTCAAGGGCTAAGAAAACTAGACTATATTGTCTAAACTGTATCGGAAGACTTTCCTGATTTAATCGGAGTACGTGGAGAGTGGTGTTTATCTAAAAGTTTTCTAATATTTACATCAAAAGGTTTTCTCTGTAAGCATCGAATTCACGAAGAGAAATAGAAAAACAAAATATCAAAAACAAGAAGAAAAGAAAATGTCATAAGTTAGAGGAAACAAAAATTGCCAAATAATAAACAGAGGAATTGCCGATAAAAAGACGGAAGAGAAAAACTAAAACCTTTGCACAAATATTTATGTTATCACCTTTAGTTTTTTTATAAAACTAACACACTTCCCTCTATAGGATCCTTTATTTTTTCCAATCTTTTATCAACTTAGGAAGACTATTAAATAGTTATAATCTGGCAATCGTGATAGTATTTCTCAAGAAACTCGTCCCGTATTTACGAATTCTTCAATTTCATAATTATATCTAGTCATAAGGATGGAGGTCACGATTACAACTAATGCTTCTTCACATAATAGGGTACAAGTTCTTGAGTGTTGATACACACTTATTCATTACAATTCCGAGAACTGTTCTATATCGCCGATAAAATGTGTGGTATTAGTTAAATTTATTCTTCGATCTTTAAATCTAATAACTATTTATTAATAATGTTTCTTTGAATGCAATAATGCATATTTAGATATAATAATACATATTTATAATGATATGTGCTTGATTTAAAGCATATGGGGATCAACGGAGACATCTAAGTTCGAAAGGTGGAAATATTTATTATTATTTTTTTTGCAGTTGTCAAAGCTTATTTGAATATCAAACAACGGAGCTGCCAATGGAAAGAAAATAGTCACGTGGTTATCTCTGCCGGAAGGTAGTGCTGAAGTGAACGACATTCCAAATTAAATTGAAACTTCCAACTACGCAAATGGAAACTCTTCAAAGTGGTGATCTCTTGATTTCGCAGAAGGATTAAAATTTCTATTGTTTTTAACTGATGGAGATGGAGTCAACGAGAGTGGTAAACCTCCATGAGTTAATCTGGAAATGGAAATCTTTGTTTACATTCAGGGATTCTTCCATTCTGCCTTATATAGGACAATATAGGCTTCACACTGGATGTTTTATGCTGGTCTGAAGAACCTTTTCTCTCATAAATGAGAAAGAGGAGATTTGTGAGTTGAAAGAAGGGGGTCAAAAAGAGTTTGGTGGAAGAACTTTTGGCAATCTGTTGCGGAGGACACTAATGAAAATGAATCTCTCCCTCAAACTATGCCCAGTAGAAACAAATTGTTTAGGCTAAAAGATGTTTAGCGAAGTACTTATTTATTTGGATGTATTTGTAGCTTATTAATGAAGAAACAGGTATTTATTTTATTGCTATATTTAAATTATTTCTTAATACGCATTCATTCTTTTAATTAATTAAATTAAAGATGCCTTCAAATTGAAAAAATAAAATATAAGTCGAATCTTTTTCACCCAAATTCTTTCGAACTACACTACTTTGATGCAAATAAATAATTTCATTAATTGCATAATATAATAATATTTCTCTCGTATCATGTGTAACGAATTTTATGACTTGAAATGGTTATTTCAAAATCCTAACCGGGGGAAATGAATAATGTTTGAAATACGAAGAAATACAATACTAAATATTATTTAAATGTTCAGATTTTTAGATATTAACTTTTCACAATATAAAATAAGGCTTCCACTATCGATCCTTACTTAAATCCAGTTTATAGAGCGAATAAAGAAAAAACATCTTGAAAGCACTGTTGTCTGCAAGAAATCTAAAAGTCAAACCCCTGCAATCCAAATGATGGAATGAATTCAAACTTAGCACATGAAGTTATGCGACCAACCCAAGTTTGTACGAAAAGTAAAAATAGTGTTCCAGTCAAGTCACTATTTTTCACTTCTCGTACAACCCTGGAATCCAATAAGGAGAGACTAAAGTTAACATTATTATGCAGCAAAACTCTCACCATTTTATAATTGCGATGAAAAATATTGAAAAATTATAAATGGCAGATGCATTCTTCTCTATATAGAGATCATGTATGTGGTATTAAATCATTATTAATGAAGGTTTATCAATGGAGCAAAATAAATCGCGCAGTAATTGAAAAAAATACCAACGGAGCATTAATTAGAAACCTCTGAGAGATGAAGTAATATTTTCGCTTCTATAATAATTTCTTTACGGTTTAGTTTCTCCTTTGCCTACCTCGGATCACGTCGCATCTGAGAAAATATACGCTCTTGGGTACTTGAATAAATCCTGCAAAACGCCGACTCCCTACGTATTCGGGATCTAACGGTAATAATTCACATAAGTTTGTTCTTTATCTTTTCGCCCTGGGAACTTATCTGCTTCCCGTAGATTTTCCCCTCAACTCGGATTTATGTCAACCTCACCTATATCCTTCATCCAGTAGACATACTTCTACACGAGGTCTTATCTAAACCAGTTCTTTTTTCTCCGAAACTAGAAAATTAGAAGGAAAAAATGAGCCATGGATTTGAAAAGAAGAGAATTTTTGGTGATTGTCATCAATTTTAGGAATGGAAATCTCTGAATCTGTGGTTTGATTGAATAAGTGAATAAATTTGCAGTGCTTCTACATTATTCAGTCCGAAAGTCGATACACTTATATAATCTTCACGTCCTGACAATGTTACAAGAATTAAGACACCTAGGCCAAAATAAAATCTAAAATGTGTAAGTTCCCACTTTCTTTTCCTTATCCGATTTGGAAAAAATCCACCGAGCAACATCTGAATCCATTTTGTAATTTAAAGAGAGATAGACTCGCACAAAACCAACCTGAATTAAAGGCATCACAAACTTTAAATATTAGCACGTTCTCTCAAGACATTCCTATGTTAAGAAATGCCATGTTGTATCAGTGTTTTAGATTTTTTTCTCCGATAAGGTAGAAGTACATTCGCATACCTACATAACTAATTATAGTCAAAATATTCATGAAAATTTTCATCTCCTTAAATCAATAAATCTTCGTCTACGATGTATACTAGCTACTTTGAATATCTGATGATAATTACGGTATTGTCAAGAAATAATGTCATGTCTAAATACTAGGAGGCCCTTGTAACTTGAATGGGCGGTATCAATCATATTGATATTTATTTGAGGAGATCCAGCAATTTCCCCCGTATTGCTCTTCAACATTAGGCAGCATTTATTGAGAAAAAGTACCACAGCATTATTCGTTTTATTGAATACACGTAACTCACTTAATCCCGAGTGTATGCTCTATACATTCTCCAATACGCACCTTATAATAAAGACGATTGTAATATAACTAATAATAATCTAATAAATAAAGACATAGCCCTCTCTCTCACAAATACATTGGAAATAACGTGATGGAAAAGAGTCCCTTTAAAAGAATTAGACCGCTAAAGGGAGCAACGACTTGGAAACATCCCACTTTTAGCCTTCTGAACCGATCCGAGTGGGGAATTTCTCCCGAATCAGACACAACAGGCATAACTGTGAGAAAAGCCACCATCCAACTTTCCAGCATCCCTTCCAACTTCTTCGTCAGTCATTTCCTGAAGAGCCGGCAATCTCTATTCACGACACTGTAAACGAGGCATTCGGAAACCGCAAAATACCACGTGAGACGTCGAGTCCTTCACATCAACGCGTCTCCCATAATAAACATTTCCAGGCGACGAAAATGCGTGGGTCTTGTTCGGAAGGATGGATTACTTCCTGGGGAAACACCGAATGGAATCTACGAGGGCGTCGGATATCCGAAGGCAGTGTGATACAAGTTCTTATCACTGCACACTCGAACAACCTACAGAGTAGCTGGTCTCCAACTTCCACATCTAAAGTGTACTATGTTTTAAAGAGGAAATAGATTGGCTAATACTATAATACCTCTACTAAAACATTTTGACGGAAATCTTTTTTTTATAATGGCTGACACAGATACAAAAGAATCATACCTCAAGACCCGAAAATTTCCAAACTCCTAAAGAATGCATGCTTTAATATTGAGTTAAGTAAAGTTCTTCTTCGAATCAATGAAATTTTGTCTTCAAAATAGTATTTTTTCCTAAATAGCTTAGGTTAATTAGCAAGGAAGAAGGGTTGTTTACATGAGTAAGTCGTATCGTGGGTATTTCTGTTAAACTTTATGGTAGATATGGATTTTTGTATACAGACTGGATTTTAAAAAAAATTTGTTACCTCTGTGACGATGCCGGACAGTTGTTCTTTTTAACGTATTTTTGTAATAATAATAATATATTGCATTTTTATTGGCCCTGATCCTAGTACGATTGTCTTTTCCACGTTCATACTTACATTCTTCATTTTAAACCTCAAAAGCATTGAAATAATAAGACCAAATAGTACAGAAAAACTAGAGTAAACATATAATACTAAAGAAAGATAGCTAAGCCTTTAAGAGAAATTATAAAAATGATGCTGATTGAGAAATAGCTCTCCATCCCGAATAATTGATATTCTCTAGGAAAATTAGAGATAACGATCTAAGTGAAGACACACCCAGCCATCTTTAAAACCACTTACCATTAAAGAAAACATTATACTATACTTTCAGCTTTTATACTATATCATTTTCAAATAGCGTTCCGTTCAAGCTCAAAAATAAGAATTAATGAACTCCCTTACTAGTTCGGTCAACACAATCATATCCTTGATCTTTCCTAGTGACAACTTCGAAAAAGTTCCACGAACAAAGAAAAGGTGAGAAGAAAATTCGTAATCCCATTCAAATAAATGTGATCCAAGGATGAAAACCTTCTGACGTCATTCTCACCTTGAAAACGCTCGATATTTTCCAGGTATTTTTCTTTCGATAATTCGCAAAGAAAAATCGTGCACGTGTAGCAATCCTTAAAAGCATCTAAAATTCAAAAGAGCTTTAAGAAGTCCCTTTTCTTGCTCTGTAAAAATGTTTTATTCCCTCGCTTCGGTACTACTCAAATGTAAAAGATAAAAGGGCATTCTTTCGATCTACTTGAGAAATGAATGCATTTAGCTCAGGGGAAAAACTCAGTAATTTGTTTCCGAAACAAGTAACTGCGCTAGACATTTCTAGTGCATCTCCTTTGGGAGAAAACATTTTCAATTCAAAATGATAATTCGAGAATGCTGTGAAACTTATGCTAAGTATTTTTCCATCCGTCCATACTTAGGATTAGCAGAAGCGACCGTAACTTTGCGGACCTTTTTCAAATTTAAATTAAAGATGATGAAAGTTCAATTTAATTATATTTTTTCAAGCACATTCAATATATAGTTTCAATTATTCTCTCTGGATGATTTTTCTGACGATTAATTTTATAAAGGTTAGAGGTATGTTTTCAATGGGAAGCTTAGCTTTCAGATTACAGAAATCGTTAGTCAAATAGGAGTTCATAAAATACGAAGAAAAAATTACTAAGTACGGTGAAGTATCCAACTTGTGAATTTTTAGAATCATCAAATTACTACTCTTGAACAAAATACATTTATATACAAAACAGATGAAGGATATTTGATTATAGCATTTACAAAAAGCCAAACAAGATAGCTCCCGAATACCTAAGTGGGAAGAGCATCCGACTTCGGCAAAAACTGTTCTGAGATCGATTCCCGATGGGAGCTCAAGTGCAAAATGACCTCAGCTCACCACTTATAAGAATACTGCTTCCAGATGAGAGGTCAGAATTTAGTTAACTGCCAACAATATATATAAAGCGTTAGGCTAGCTTTAATACCTTTTACTTTTTTATACATATTATCCTCATTATATTTTTGCTGAAGTGTTTCCAAACAGTTTCACTCACTTTAAAATTGACGGGGAACCCTCTAGGAATAACTATTTTTGAATAACCTAAAGAATTAAACACCTAAATGAAATATCCTATAACTACTATAGAAGTATATTTATAACTATATAATATTCTGCTAATTAGATTCAAAGGTACATTATCAACAAGTGCTTCCGATTATTTCCTTTACTCGGCTCATTAAAAATTATTAACTTCAAATCCATGTTTGGGAGCAAAATTTACCAAAAGAAGCGTTGTCGTCGCGTTTATAATCAAAGATTTAGAACCGCGGTAACGGAGTAGCCTGTTTTGTCCTTATAATTCTGTTAATAATCTCTTTGAGGTGTGTCAAGTGGTCGTTGTATAAGTCGTGCTCCGCTGTAACCTTATAGTGCAAATCCTTTCTTTCTCACAGCCAACGATAAAAGACTAAAGACCTCAAGTATCAAAGAGCACTCTTAAATTATTTGCCTTCCTGTGAAACGATGAGCTGTAGTTGAGATTGAGGTCACCGTGGAGTTGCCATTAAGGGCTTTGTATATTTGAAAGACTTGTTGGTGCTACCATTTCATAGCCACCTGCGAAATATGACACAACAAAAAATTACCTATTACCTTCGTAGTAACACTCCTGAGATTTTCCGATTTCTTAATAATAGTCGGTACTTTTCAGTTTGGTCGGGTACGTTGTCATTTCAGATTCTGCTTCATCAACGGCTCATTTCGATCCTCTGCGATGGAATTTTATCACAGTTACTCGCATTACTGTACTAAAAGCGTTAATATTATATTACTATCAATGAAATTCCTAAAGCTAAAGGTCCTATTCCACAGCGATATTCAGTTCCCTAGTTTAACGAAATATATTAAAATATTAATATTAACATTCATCCGGGAAAATTATTCGGAAGTAATGGTAATATCACTGTTTTACTTTATGAATAACTGTTAACCACTAACCTACACTCACGCGTCACATTGAAAATTGCACTATATTACTGTAATATGAAATCAGTTCCATCACATATTAATTTTTACGTATCAAAAATTCAATCACTCTTTCAAAAGATTACTAAAATGGATTAGTATCAGCAATAATTGATGAGACCGCCACAAATTTTGCCTCACTTTGGATGCAACTGAGTTAAAACAGCGGATATCATATAAACTTGAATATCAGAAAAAAGCATTCGCATCCTGTCACTACTTAAAATAGTTTTATGAATTTAAAATGTTTTTAATAATGTCCGAAACATCACCAAATTGAGCGTAATGATGATGAAATATTCCAAACTAACAAGGGATAGCGATGGAGGCACGAATCTTTCCCAAAATGATCGAAACAAAAATTATTAAGTGCTAAAATTTATGGACTGAAAGCCGTATCTCATTCAATATGCACTGTAATTGCTATCAAAATCATCATTTAAATTACATAAGAAAGATGAGCTTTTAACAGAAAGCTTTTCCCATTTTAATGGAGTCAATTATTTTTAAGTTATAATGGTGAAAAAACTAAATATGGTAAACTATATATAACTCCTGTTTTCATATCAGATAAACAAAATTAATCTCAAAAATGATGAATGTGATCAGGTTAAAAGTTGATAAGGAATACCAATAAGATACGAATTTCAGTAATGCTGTATATCTTTCCCTACGCCTCCTCATATATGAGAGTTTAAGCCCGGAAAGATTTAAGATAAATACAATATTTGCTCAGAAATCCAAAGGAATGCAATCGAAGTCCTGCGATTGGAATTATATCTTCCCCATTATGCTTTTCTTGGGACCTCGATCGGAATGCAATATCTCCTTATTTGCCCAAGAATGCGTTCATTTTGGGAATTCGACGGTAAATTTAGGGGAGCCCTACCCTCGCTGTAGATTGCTCTATGCGTCCACTATGATATCAATCAATATCCAACATTTTACTGAGCATATCTTCATTAACGATTATTAAGGTTTTATTTAATGTCAATTTTACTGCAGAAGTAATCCTCATATTTTTAATTTTAATTGAATCATGTGATTGTGACCGTATAATTGAAGCTATTAGCATAGAATTTAATCGTAGGGTGGAAAAATTTAGTTAAATTTAAAGTTATCACGGTTACTCTATCTATGGAGTTCCTAGCAGGAGGGTTACCGTAGTAAGCGTGTTTAATAGGACAGGATTATTATTATTTCACCCGAATTATTATTATTATCATCATACACTGCAGGTAGACTATCGTCTGGTGGCAGCATCCAATATTGTTAAATATTATATACACCAATTAAGATTAATACATTATACACAAAAACTCCACAATTTTACGCAAGAAGTCAAGTACCAAGAATTCGAAATAACATCATAATATTTACAAACAGTATCAGGTCACATACAAAAATAGAAGTCTCAATCTATATAACATACTATTTTCCATTTACTCTCATTACATTAATTCTATTTAATGTCTCCACATCTCACTCCTATTTGTAATCATACTTATTATTCTGTTATGTAATCGCTTTTTTTAGTTTTATTTATAACTTTGATTCCCTAAGGTGTTATTTACCATCGACATATTAGATCATATAACATTTATATTTTTATCTTGTGGAAGTTCACTGGTTTAATATCTTTTATTTCTCTTTGTGAAAATAAAAATAATTTGATAATGGAAAGAAACTACCACCAAGTCAAGCCTGAACTTATAGAGTTTACAACTCTTTAAAGAATATTTGAGTTTGCAACTTTTCTACCATTTCAGGGTGCATCCAGCGACATCATATTTCGGCGTCTCTATACGCGATACGTTACACCTCCCATAGAATCATTCCATTTCTCCTCTCACAGCGCTTGCAATTGGATACCCGCACACACGAACGCACCTTTACAGGTATAGTTAGAGGTAGAAATAGCGAACTGTGTGGCGTCCGTGTAGAGAGTGCGAGCAAAAAAAGTACGCCCGTATATATTCTTTTCAACTCTCCAAATTTATGCGCCCCGTATGAAACTCAATATGTGCCTTTCTCTTCCCTTTACTGGGCTGTCCAAAAATTCCATTCGCATTTCCGCCTCTCGTATTCAGGCTCCCCTTTCATCTCTTTCCCAATATGATTCAGTGCCGATGGCCGCATAATAGCCATACGCATCGCTCCCTCTCATCACAGATTCCGCAGCCCAACGGAAAGCAAAGGAAAAGCTGTCATCCATCGCTATGCCTAGACCACGTGAATTCTATCAACGGGGACATTTACGCTGAGGGGTCTCCTTTGAACAGACTTATCATATGCCATGATAGGGAGACAGATATGCAGCCAGAGAAACATTTGCAAGGGGTACCGGAACATTTCACGGAAGTTTCACACAATTGGTGGCTCGCTCAAGGATTTTTCACCCAAGAAAGGGCTCACCCGAGAAATATGTGACAATATAGTAACGGTAATTATGGAACATATCTGGTGTATATATATTAGGGATGGATATTCGGGGATGTTTTCTATATTTAGTCTTGTCCTTGTTTGAAAGCGTGATCTAATTCCGCGGTGAATATAGTGATGTTATTTAGGAATTTGAATGTATAAGACTTCTCGTATAAGGTACTGAGGAATGTGTTAGTGGCATTAATTTAATTGAAAATGTTAGGGGATGCCACCTGGCGATTGAAAAACTGCGGGAAATAAAATATTAAATTAAAAAAAAATGTATTCGAAGGATACCTCTCCATATGGATGTTTTTGATGGAGTTTTGCAGACATGTTTTTAATAATCCTTTTTGAAATGGCGATAGGAGATTTTATTAAAAAATACCTAAAATTTTGCACATTTTCGTTGATGAATTCCAAAGCTTGTCAGGTAATGAGCTCACCAAAGAAATATTTTATTCGATAGGTATTTGTACGAATGGAAGTTTTCCAATTTTTTTTCATAAAAGGATCAGAGTGAAATGTAATCAATGGTGGAATTATCGTATGAAAATCCATGAAAAGGGAATGTAGGAAGGAAATGTTTCATCCCCCCCACCCCCAAGGAAAAATGTTTTTAAAAGAAAAGTTTTATTGTGAATCAATTAGGGACTTGATTATGACTTTGGGTTGCTAAAAAAGAAACAGGATTGTCGCAAAAACTCTTGATCTTTCTCCGAATATTATTTTACTTACTTCTCTTTCAAACTTCATGTCCCAGGAATGGGATTTTTTTATTTCAACAGTATGTAAATGGGGTTCCATCGCCTGATCTCAGCAATAAACTGAACAAGACTTAATTTCACATCGTTTATGCGAACATACAAAGCACTTATATCAATGCTTATACGAAACAGGTATTGTCTAATTGAACTGATAATTGACTACGCTATTCAAAGAATATTTAATGTGACCCCATTAAATTAGGTCGGACAATCCTACCCAGCAAAATTGAAATTTTCACATACGTTGTCCCAATGTCAGATCGGACGAAATATCTCTGAAAACGGCAGCGCACATAGGAATGGCTGGAGGTAACTTATTTCGAAGCAGATATTGCGTCAACACGATAAAGAGATGTACGATATGAGATAAACAGCTCGCGGAAACGGCTGCCAGGCAGGATTCCATTCGTATCTGCAGGACAAACTAGGGCGATGAGAAGCATTCAAAATTACTCGCATGAAAAATTAACTCAGTTTCAAGGGAAGATTCAGTTACATCGGTTTGCTTTAAGGTTTTTCTTGATGTCCTTTTACCATTCGAGTCTCTTACACCGAATGCGTTCATGCATTGGATAACTCCCAAACACATTGCTGGGAATATGTTTCTGTAGATGGTCATCGAAACCTTTTCCAACAGCAAATTCTAATGATACATTATAATTGCGTTCAACACCTATAAAACATTTAAATAGTAACTTAGAAGATTCTAAATAGAATATTAAATTTTATTTTGCTCATCCGATATGGGAAAGTAGCTGATTATGAATTACACAAATATGGATCAATATTTAGAGCTACAGCATTCATCTTATTTAACACATTATGTTACAAAACTAATTTCAACTTTACTGTTGATGAAAAACAATCAAGAAAACTTAAACAGAAGGATTGGATTGATTAAATCTGTACATGTTTGTATGAATATGTTTGAAAAATAAAAATCATAGTCTGAAAAAACAAGAGGGTGGAGGAAAAAACAAGAGGGAGGGAACCTACATATAGATTAATCGAAATATAAAGAAAATCGGACAGTGTAAAGTCGGATTATAAAGTAACAATAATAAAGAAAGTTAAAAAATATCAAAACTCAAATTGGATCTGCCGTAATTTATGAATCTTCAGCGCAAAGCGGAGCGGATTTTGTCCGGAAGTGGACAAAATTCTATCTATTCTAAGAAAAAAAAATGTATCGCTAAAATGGATTGACTCAAATTATCATTGCACCATTTTTAGGCTAAATAATGTAAGATTAATATCAATGAATAATAACAAGCTCAAGTTTTCAAATATTGGATATCAAGAAAAGAAAACTGGAACATGACTGTTAACAAAATAGAGATTTAAAAACACTCCGTCTGTCGGACTAGCGTTTTCCTACGGTGATTCCTTGAAGTCAATGATCCTGGCCTTTTCAATACTTCTTCTACTAGCTGAAAGACGCTACTCCAGTTCCAGCTATAGATACAGATTTTCAAACTTATCAATCAACATAAATAATACGGTTACAAAGGAAGGAATAAGACAAGGATACGAGTTAAAAATCAAATTAATCCACACGATAAAAATAATACACTACATGAACTTGATAAATTGCTCCTCGCAATCATTAACCACTGTCGGCTTCACATTGACCCAATTTCATCTCTGTTTCTGAAATAAAAGAAGTGGCGCTAAATGCCCTGGCCTCTGATGTATTTCTCCTAATGGGTAATGAAATTAAAATCCAGATCTTGCTACATTTTCTCCCGTTCGCCGTTTAATTACCAAGCCGTTTAATTGCATCGGGGGGATCAGACGCAATAATGCCTGTGGGATTCCAAGTTAGCTTTTATTATGCAAACCATATTACTCACGTTCTACCGCATGTGTTAATAAAAAGTCAGCATGAATGAAGGCGATTAGGTGCGGTGAATACAGGGCTTAAGAATGCGAAATTTTTGTTAGTGAATCCGACAGGCTTTGAGTAATATGAAAGCTGCATTGCCTCTTAATGTTTTTAACACAAACCGAAGAAAAACTTTCCCTGGGAAATTTTCTCTTAATATTGAAGTTCAAAGCTTAGTCGAGAGAGCGTGAGGTGATGAAGTACTCATATATAAGGTTCAGAAGGAAGTGTAGTAAATAATTTTTAAATGACTTTCTCAATGCAATTATTATTGTTGGCTTATTTTGTTTAATTTCGTTATTATGAGCAGAAATAACATCCAATGAAGGAGGATTTTCAACCATAACGAAGAAAATTATGTATGTAAAATTTGTTGAAAATTATGCATATAGATTAATATGACACTATTTTTACTTATGTGTGTTTAATTTCTCGTAAATAACTACCAAAATAAAATAAATGTTAGTAACGAATCACCTATAGCTCAGAATATTTTCAAGGTTAGTGATTAAAATTTCCGTGATATACAAGGTTTAAGGTCAATAATTGATATTTTCAACGACAGAGTGCCTTAAAATCACATTGAACGGATTTCCCCGTTTATCTATGAAACGGTGCTCATATTTCGGCGAGTAGTTGGGTTTGCCCTAAACTTCCGCCTAATCTCAATTGGAATCCAATCACGATTGCTTTTCTCTAATCGCGGAGGAACTGAACCGAATCGAGCGTCGATACGTAAAGTTGTCACGGTATTTCGCAAGTGGATACACGTGTTGTAACCGCTTCAATATCTATAAATAATGGGAAATTAGTTATTTATTCCGCGGAGGCGTGAGGCCTTCAATTTGGACAACGACTTCCTCGATTTCGGATCCCTAATCTTTTTTGACAAACTCGCGTTGCGTCGGACGGCTGATTCATGTCGGTTCGCTTCCGGACACCGCGATTATGGAAGGATTTGCGATGGCCAACGCGTATGCTTTCGCGTCCGCGAATGCTTGGTTTGTCACGCGTCACGCCCGCCCACCGAGACGCGGCCTTTTCATTTCCGCGGAACGTATTATCAGCGAGGATATGGAATTTTTCCGCCGACAGGCTCGTTAACGGCAAGATGAATTCCACCGAAAACCGGATGAAAACGTGCGAGGTGTATGGAGGTATCGCTCGTTTTTATTTTTCACCCTTTCGGAGTCAATGAAAATTTGACGTTGGGCGCATTGAAATTCCATACCGTGTGTCCTCAGCGTTTTGCATGCCGTAAAATCTCCTTTTTCAATACTTGCCAGAGGAGTAAAGCTCCGCGGTGCGTTGAAAAAGCGGGCGGATGGAAATTTGTACGCAGAATATTACTCGCGCTAATAACCACATGATGGTGTCGTATTTTGCGAATGGGTAATACCGGGAATATTTGAGGTTTAATAGAAATAGTATATACTTTTATGTGAGATACATGATATTCATTCTAATTCCTGCACATGAAGACATCAACAATCCTATGTGTTAATATCCTTCAGTGGTCTATTCCTAAGTTTGAAAGAACCACTTTATTTGTCGTTAACTCAAATTAAATAGATACGAACAGCTTTTAATGGCATTAAAATGTTCTGTAATCGAGAAACAGCAATCGGCGGTTTTATACATTTGCACAGTTTTTTATTGGACGAAATTTTAAAAATAAATAGTAATTCAGGAAAATTAATTATTTTTAAATGTTACGTTATTTATTTGTTACGTTGACAAAATGTTCTTTTATTCCCTAAACGAGTTCTACCAAGAATTTAGGACCTTATATTTGGATTTTATTTTGTATCACTTTCACTGAAAAAAGAAGCTAGTAAAAAGAGATAAAACTTGGAGTAGCTGATAAGAAACCTACTAACGCAACCACAAACTGCATCATTATTTATATTACAATTACATCATCGGTTACTTTCCTGCGAGCTTTCTATGAGTTAAGGTAAACGCCTTATTATAACAACCTCCAGTCCCTTGATTTAATTGTTATTAAGCTGCAATTCGTAGAATTTTTTAAAATCTAAGTCACTGAAAGTAATCTCAAGGACCAAAGGTATCCAAAAACATTATGTTAGACTAATGAAAAATCTACATCACGCTATCATGCTGTAAAACTGAAAACTAATCAAGAGAAATAATCCGTGGTAATTCTTAACCCTGGGTGAACGTTTACCTTTCTTATAGAGAAACCTCAGATAAATTCGTTTTCGATCGATAAACTTCAAACGACGTGATTTTCCTCTTCGAAGGTTGTTTCACGCTCGGGACAAATTTCGTCACTCCTCATTCTCACGATTCCTGGAGTAAATTAAAATCGTGCATCTTCTTCGTTTGGATTCATGTGAGCATGCTGTATCCACTCCCGTGCACATCAGCTCACTGTATTACCAATCCAAGCGCTTGCAGTTGATTTTAGCATTTTGGGAGTTCCCTTGGAGCTAGGTTATCGAGTAACGGCAACTCGTTAATTCCTGGTGTACTGTGTATCTCAAAGTAGTGAGTATATCATTCGGTACGAACGGCTATTCCCCTTAGTATTTATCTCCGTTCACATAGAGTACAAACCAACGAGTAAATCGAATCGGATCCCTTTGACCAGCCTCGGTTAATCGAATTAAACAAAAGCGGATGAATTTGGTGCCGCAACTCTGCTCGTTTTGCAGTTAAATCCTCGTTAGAGGATGGAATATGTTTCCCCTCCCACTTCCAAGTGTATAAACATTAATTTGGATACGTTCGGATCGACCGAAAAATTAATATTTTAATATCTTTTTATTAAAAAAGCTTTCTTTTCTTACTCCTTTAAACGCTCAAATGAATGGAAAGAATTTTTTGAGAACTTTTGAAGTGAATGATGAATTTTGAACTACAGCCACCGCATTTGCTTAATTTTTGTCTCATGGGCAGCTTACCCTCTCGGATTCGCCGGAATCAGGCAATAATTTTTTAAATTTCCCACTTCCCGGACTTAAGCTCTTTTCTTCCACTTTTCCTTACAACATTTACCCTAAGTTTCATACATCATTTTACCTACGTTCGTAACTTTTCACGAATTGAATTTTTTCTTTTGAAGTAATGACAGCAACCCTACTGTGTTATCTGAAATACTTTTTATCTTGGCCTCGAGACATCCGGAAATATAATGTAAATATCTTGGATAAATGACGCCACAGCTAATGGCCATGATTCTCAAGCGAAAATCGCGCTAATTAATCCAGAATTGTATGTCTGGAAGATCTAGTAAAATTGAGATCAAATTACACATTTACGTCATTCATTAACGAATTAAAATATTTATTCTACGGTGATTAAGGTCATGCTTAAGATGGTCTCCCAGAATCCCCCGGAATTCACTAATGCTGGAATAATAAACCACAAGAATCAACTCTCCGGGAGATGGCAACTTAAGTC
Source organism: Pachydiplax longipennis (assembly GCA_036926295.1). Lineage (NCBI taxonomy): Eukaryota > Metazoa > Arthropoda > Insecta > Odonata > Libellulidae > Pachydiplax > Pachydiplax longipennis. The sequence goes on along the minus strand of JAVFKF010000026.1, from coordinate 21,298,493 downwards.
AGCTTCTCAGATGGAATCACGATTTGGAGACGAGACCTGTTTTGTGTAACAGTGAATCGAATATAATTAATAACCGTTTCGTACTAAATGTTTCTCTCCACTGATTTGCGAGATATAGCTGTTTATATATACCCTCCTGAGTAGCAGATCAGATCCCTACTGCTAAGCTTCTATCCGTTATAATATCAGTCACTATCAGACATGTCCATACATTAGTCTACTTAACCTGACTTTTGGTTGATTTATAACATACAGTTTTCTCTACAAACACTTGTCTCCAAAATAGCCGAGTGGTTAGAGCATCTGGTCCAGTTTCCAAAGATTTCCAAATGTTTCCAAAAGTTTATCCTCAGTGGTTCAAATCCTGTTTCAAGCAAATTTTTTTTCCGGAAAACTAAGTTTTCTGGTCCTGTGACGTTGATGTACAAGATGGCTGCTACCCAACTCCGCTCTTATAGTTAGTCAGTTTATCTTTTCTAGCCCCCACCCCATTGGTTAATCAGTTAATCTAATTATATTTTCCTTGTTTTACTTGTTGCCTCGTTTATTTATTTAGAAACATGGTAAGAATGTTTGTTTCCCTGTCATATATACGGCTGCTACTTGCTCTAGCACGATAACCACACCGCCACAGCAGCTGGAAAATGTATTTACGGTCAACAAAACAGTCTAAACCCCCCTTATCCCTGGCATTTCTGACAGTTTTAACGTCAAACTAATAGGTCTGCCTTTTATCGCCCATTATGACATGTTTCTTAAATTCAGGATCCCATGTATGTCTTACAAGTTCATTTGTCCTGGGGTTCACGCCCTTACTTGCAAATAACTCAACTCTTTCCTTATACATAGCTATTATATTCTATAATCTGTTTTCCTCTCGTTAATTTTTAAATGAAGCTGGAAATAATTTCAGGTACATTTAAAGGGAATTCGTGAAATTTCGTGCAAAAATTGGGAGGTTCAGGAAAGATTTACATTGGAAAAAGGAATCAGTCACGCTATCCCATAAGTTCAGGGTTTTGTTTGTGCACGAAGACCGATGACTGGGCCTTCATCAAAGGAGCGGCGGTTTACTTTTAATTTAGCGTTCCAAGGTCGCCGACGAGATATATCTCCAATCGATATCGCGTAAGTTTCATGATTTGTAATTCAAAACAACGCCAAGCAGTAGGTTCTCCTTTTGTTCGGATCCGATTTATTTGGAGTTGGTTTCCGTTTCATTTATCCCGCCAAGTTTTATGGGAGGGCACGAAGCTCTACGACGTTTCCCTAATCTAGACCATCTCTTAGGCCTTCCTAGACCAACCGCTGGGTAAAAAGAAGATGGAGTAATCCGAGCTGCGCCTGCGGAAGCGTCGAATTTTGGCCTTTTTTTCCTCCTTTCCTCTCGGCTTGTGCTCCTGATTAATAGGCGCCGGACCCTTAATTACAGTTCTCTAACCCGAGGAATAAATCTCTTTGTTAATTTGTCATCCGCCGCCATCTTACGTAAATTTCCCGAAAACATTTCGAGCTCGGTAATCCGATAAGCTGGAGACACTTGTCGCCCGTCGTGATAGCTATGACGGGGAGAGAAGTATCGCTAATGGATTTCCCGAAACTTTACTTCCACCGCCGCACGGCCCTCGATGCCGAAATTACGGGGAAGATAGGCAAACTTAACGTTTCGTTAATGAAACCCCGGTGAATGATTCCAGGATGAGGTAGGGAAAAGGGACGGTAATCCATAGGAGGGTGGAAAAAATCTATCCTTGTGGTATTCTCCGAGAAGATGAAAAGAATCATCCTAATTGAATTAGGTTATGAGTTGGATGTTCATTTCCATTGTCGAAATAATTCGGACCAAACTCTGAGGATGAATTTGCGAACTAATTACTTCAAATTCAGTACCTCATGCTCTCATTCATCCCGTATTTGTTAGAAATAGGAATGATGCAATAATTTACATGCAATACATTAATGAAAAGGTGAGTTACTGAGAAAAAAAACTAAGCAATTCATACATTCCCATACTTCTTTGCTTGGCGTTTCCTTTTTCCCCTCAACCTTTAAATGGGCAAGTGGAAACCTAATTTTCCAAAGGCAAATGTATGGTTGAAAATTTAAAAGAATTTAGGAAGGTGTATGACATATAATGTACAAGATATGAAAATTAACTGCGGACCGCGTCGAAATTTTGATATTCCATTCATATCAGTAACTTTAAAGCCACTACGTGATCAGGCAGTAACTTACGAATTATCACAGCCACGAACAATTCAGAGATAAAGGAAATTGAAAGACAAATTTTCCTTCACCTTGTATTTAAAGGAAAATTGAGAACATTCCGTTAATCAAGATTTGGCGGTAAATGCTGAGAGAAGAGAATGTTGAGAGTTGAGAGTACTACATTTGAGAGTTGAGAGTTGAGAGAAGAGAATGAAACACATACCATGTAGTTTATCACGGAACAACATGTTCAAAGCCCAATTTAGCTTAGATTAATACTCTATTACAGTACACTATGAATAAACGCAGCAATGCATTGCTTTTGATCAATATAAAGCACGCAGTAGAATTGGTTTCACACAATTCCAACAAATTTGAAGCAATTGGAAGATAAATTTCACCCATTTATCGCTACACTAATTGGAAACTGCACTATGTTTAATGACCATGAGTAGTTTAATGACCCTGATGCCGAGTAGTACGTTCGTATATAAGGCGTATGTTTTCTTCTTCTTTACAACAAACTTACGTCATACATAGTGACACTTCACTTGTTATACAAGTCTACGTGGTACAAATTAACACAGCGGCTAAATGTGCTTTTTAAAGTGAATTTAGTTATTTCCACGTCTCATTCATTCAGCTGTTACTACCATTGTTCTTTCCCATTGTTTTCCTGAGAGTACAATAAGTTGGAATCAGCTCGGCATTCAATCTTTATTCCCTGGATGAGATTCAACTAATTAGTTCAGCTAATACTACATAATTTGTGAATTTAGTGTACCTGTAGAAATGTCTTTCCCTACTAATATCTTTACCTTCACCTTTACTCAACTTCTTGTCCAGAGATGTCACTAGCTTTATTGTTTAACTTTGGTAAGTCCAAAGTGTTTACTTACATTTATTCTCTCCTTCAAAATTCAGCTGCTTATGAAATAACCAAGTCGATTTCGAAATCGCATTCTACATCTCCTGCCACAGATAGTAGTTAAGTTCTCTGAAATGTTGTTTTGTGTTATGGTAATATCAATACCGAAGCAAAAATATCAATTTAAATAATGATATCGAAGAATTTTTCTAGTAACTAAAAAATCTGATCACTCCAAGATTAATGCATGAAATCATTCCTTCTTACAAACAACGCATTTTAAAAATGAGTGTTTCCTCATTATTTGATTATGGATTAGCTTAGATTAAGACTAGTTTTATTCACTGTGATCCATCGTAAAAATAAAGGGGAAATGGTAATATTTGAATGCCTTGTGATGAAAATTGAAAAGGTTTACTGTTCAAATGATATGCTTCTCATTTCGGTCTTACATGATTGAAAAAGCTGAATTTCAGTTAATGATTAGGCAGAAAAGCTGAATTCAGCTAACGCGACAAAGTTAAATCAAATTAAAGATACGATTTGACGTTTGCTTAAGTTAATAACAAAAAGGTATAATTTTTTATCTTCTTAGAATTTTAGCAAAAATATTTTTCGCTGTCAAGTTTCGTCACTACAAACATGACTTTTATAAAATGTAAATATCATAAAATTTGAGCAATAAATAACGGTCCTTTTATAAAATAACGGCAAAAGGAAAATTTTTAAACAAAAAAGATTAATAAATTCAATCAAATTAACTCTTGTTTATACCATAATGTTATCTATAATTATAAACATTATGCTTTTGGATGTCAAATTAGTATCCTTAATTTATAGCCAAATTTTTTAATGTAAAATAGTATGCAATCTAGATGAGACATGACCCTTTATAGTGGACCTGTACAGTTAGAGATAAATCTGATAGCACACACGATGAAACTAGAGTACGAGTTCGCAGAGATTATCGGATAATTCAGGGTGAAAAAGAGTCATTTGCTGGTGATGAAGTATTTCTATGATACTACCTTTTGGTTTAAATTATTGTATGAAACATCATCTTTGTCGTGAGTTATGTGATATAAAAATAAAAAATAACACGTTTCCGCTGGTATAAAGGACCAAAAAATTAATTTAGTGTATCTCACCGGTTGCGTGAGCTAGAATACATTTAAATTTGAAAAATCGGTGTATATCAGACATATATTCTCTGAATATCATCATTCATAACCAATAAAATACAGACATGGCTATCTTAAATAATAAAAAACAAGTAAAGTATCTTCTTACTTCTTCACAGAGTAAATAAACTCGACATTAAAGAAAACAGGCTGAGAAGCATACTTTTTTTTAAGAAATTGATTAATTTTTGTACTCGATTGTAATTTTTTCATTTTTAGTCCTTTATGTATATACTACAACTGAAAGATTATAATTTTCAATTTAATACAGTTCAATTTTCATTCTAGACTCTTTTTAACAGAGACTCTTTTGAATGTGGATGTTTTTGTATATTAATTTCTATAGATGGAAGCTTAACACATTTCCAACACCGTGCTCATTGCAGGAAATAGGAGAGCTGCAGAATTAATTCTAAAATTTCCGCCGAATTTTAATAATACAGGACGGGGAAAACGATACCTATAATTTTTTCGCTGTTTTCATAAATAAAGCCATCTCTTTCCCAGAGCGAGCCGGCGCTTTCGGAAATCACGCGAATTTTTCAGGCAGAAAAAAAACAAGCGCATTCTCATCATTAAAGTCCATTCAGAGGCGAACAAATTGAAACGTGGTGGAGCAATGGCGCGACCGTTTTTCGTATTAAATCATCCCCGGTAACAAATCATTTCCTCCACTTCCATCAATTCCCCTAGAATGAAAAACTCGGCCAAATAAAAGGCGAAGGCCTCTCCTTCCCATTAATTGCCATCCGCGCACGCGCCATTCTTCCTCAGAAACCTTTCTTTCTCTTCCCTCCGATTGAAACAAAGAGCAACGGAGCTCAATGGGTGGCGCGTTTAGGCGCTTTTTTCAGATAGGCTGAAGAACAGTAAGTCTTCGGAATATTTTATGAGAATCGTTGGGGTAGAAAGGTTTCCAACGGTGAAAGAGAATTCGAAGCAGTACTAACCGTCCGTGAGGGAGACAGGGAAAGGGAGGAATTGGGAAGAGGGTACGGAGTAAAGGGAATCGAGACTGGAGAGAGGGGAATGTGTAAGACGTGGAGTTGGAGAATTGAGCAGAAAATGGTAAATTGCTGAATAAGTTATGGCGTCAGACAGTTGAAATGAAATCTTCCGTATTCACATTAACGTGAGGGGAAACTGAAATGATCTTTTATATTGTGGAATGATAATGACCAAGAGAAAATTTATCAATATCAAATATTATTATATTTAATATCAAAATGACCAAGTTTTTAGGGTGTCTGGTCCAACTTCTAAATTATCAGGAGTGTATCCTCAGTGGTCAGATCCTGTTTAATAAAAGTTTTGTTTACACTGCCACCAGACTTACGTCTAACAGAGGAGGAGATTCGTAATAATAATAACAAGCCAAACATATGGAATCGATAACATTTAGCTACTAAGGAACAGGAAATAGTTCTCTGGTTAATTTTAAATTAAGTTCTTTTGCTACGTATTTGGAACCACAAAGTCACAATGAAGCATACACGAGATGTAAAGAGAGCTTTTTCTAAATTAATAAAACTTGCTTCTTATGCAAAAAATACCCTGTGTGCTTTGTTAAATTGTGCCTGGTGATGACTGTCCAAGTAGAAAAATTACCAATGATACAATCACTACATAAAATACACAGTGGTTACATGAAAAAATAACTAAACCCCGGAAAAGGTATACAAGTATGACCTAGGTTTCGTAACAACGCTACAATATCAGATCAGATTATCCGAAGTAGGTTTTCTACGAAACTTAAGTCGTTTTATTATTTATTTTTATGTGGGAGGGCAAGTCCGACCAATCCGACTTTTTTCATATCCTTTCAAATTTTCCTAGGAGCACACCTTTATGTGCAAAGTTATCCTTTTTTGAAAATGGAAATGTTCGAAATTGTAAGGATTGGGAGTGAAAGTAGTGAAAGTATATCTAGAAAGAGCTATGAAATTAATAAAACGGTGAAGGGAAGAGAAATTAAGGGAAGAAAAGCAAGCATCTGAAGTCGGACGATAAAAAGAAATTTGGTCAAACAGCCGGGACAAGTGAGAAAGTAAGTATCTAATAACAAAAAAAAATTATTCTATTTTGAAGTACTTCAAGATAATGCCGGAGTAAAAGGGATGAAGAAAACGATATGTAAACTGGCATCAAGGGCTAAAAATGGAAGCGAATGGAAATGGATTTGTAAAAAGATTACTGGTGAATGAGAGAGAGGGAGAGTGGAAGTGGGATTAGAGCAATACCAGGAGATGGAGAAAAAGTGAATGTATTGAATCGGAGAAGATGAGGGGAATATTGCGGCTTGCGGGGCGAAATCGGTGGATTTAAGAACGTATACAATAATATTGCAGAGTCAGCAGGATTATATTGGTGGTAAGCCTATATCAGAATAAGTTTTGAAAACATACACCATTATACTCGGAAGCAAAGACTTTATTTATAATTGAGATACAGCGATGCCAGCCCGCATCTATATTTTATTTATTGGTAGTAGTAGTATCGTAAAAAGTGCTTCGACAGCTAAGGTCATTTCGCACGTGGGCTCCCACCGGGAATCGAACCCGGGATCGCCTTCACTGAAATCGAACGCGCTCCCCACATGGCTATCCGGGAGCCCTTTTATTTATTTATTTTCTATATATCATCCTTATATTCTAAATACTTACACATACATATATTTTTATAACTTCAAGAAATCCCTCTATATGTATGCTCGGAAATATTTCTGAATTACTATTAGAAGCAGGAGAGAGAAACAGGATTCATGTAGTTAACGATAGAATTAAATTCAAATAAAAAATTTTTAGTTGTAATAGAAGAAATTCGGCACGAAAATGCGTAAATTCATAGAGGTAGTGGTTATTAAATCGACGAGGAAACTTCATAATTCAAATATCTTCACAATATCTTTTATATCAACTTAAATGTAATCAAATTTCTGAAATTTCTTATCAGTTTAACATTTAATGCATATTTAGAATATCCAATTATGCCATATCATAAACATCCCTACTTATTACGCGTGTTTTTCATCTATTCGCCACTTTTCAAATTCCTTTATATATTATATATTATTTATTATACATTTATTTTATATACCTGTTTTTTAATAGTTTAAAGGTACTCAGTGGAATTTTTACTTTGCTTTCATCTTAGTACTTATCCTTCTTTTTGATTATCCTATTCTTTTACATTATTGTACTTCTTGGTAACGGGTTATTGTATGACATGACTATAGTTTCAATTGTTCTCGAGGTAAAGAAGTAAACGTACATTCAGTCCACGCCCCGGGTGTAAATTTTTTTGACTATCCCCATCATTTCCGAACGATATTTCCTTCCCGGGAAACCCATGCTATATATTGCCGATATTTTGACCGAATACATTAGTTGATGAACGCATATAAATGAGAAGGGGCTTAGAAACGCAGGATATTAGAGAAAAAGAGGAAATGAGCAGACGAAAACAACTCCGAAGCCCAGATAAAGAGGCCTCGCAGAAATCAATGGAGGACGGCACCGAACCTCTGCCCGGGAGACAGGAAGGAATCTGAAATCTCCGAAAAATTTCCCGAGGAAACGAGAAAGGACAAAATATCGGAAGGAATGGATACGGGAATAAATGAGAATCGATAAGGCGCGGGACATATATTGAGAGGTGTCGAGAGTGAATGACTGCGACACTGTGATTGAGAAGACGTTGGAAGGAAAATTTCGCGGGACAGGTGACTCGGAAGCCTTTGGAGGAAGTGGGGAAAGTGCCAACCGACTCGTCAATCGACGCCGGGCTTCTGGAAATGAAGCTCTGAAAGCCTCAGGGGATAGACCCTCGCAAATATGATAATGCGGGAGAGACATATCCAGCCGCGTGAGGTAATTATGCAGATTGCTTAATGATAAGGTGAGGAGAGGGGTGTGAAGGAGGATCTCGCTGCGGGTGATAGATCGGTTTGAGCATTGGAGAATGAGAGAATCGGAAAATAGAATGAGGAGGAAGTTTCCCGCCAACTTACGCCGTATCTTATGAATGGATATGTCTTTTTGTCAGTCTATCTGTATAAAGATTTCAGCAGGAAAGTTGGCTGGAACCTCATTCCTTCTACAGTTAGCTATAAGGAGCCAGAAGATGGTAGTGAGGCTTAATAAGCAGGGTGAGGAGTGAGGTAATTTGCCCTTGCCTAAGGCCACGTAAGATAAGCGGTGACTCTGAGGACTCTAAGGGTAACACATTTCGAAACATTCCATACGAAATCCCTCAATCAGTACCGATATTCGAATAACTCGTACCTCAACAGCTTTCATATCGCCACATGACTGAGACTGATAAATGAGAGATAAATTTTTCTCCATTCTGAACCAAAAGAGAAAATAAAAATTCTCAAATCATCAAGTTATGGTAACAGGAGTATCTTTTGTTAAATTTTTCGATTTATAAAGAAGGAAAACATTTCAACCTTAATCATCTCCTTTCTGTGTCCGCAAGGAAAATTATTAAGTTAAATTTACAATACATATAAAATGTATTTTTTAATCACGGAATATACAAACAATATTTCTGATGATATCGAGCATCAAACCACGGTACTCTCATTAACTGGACAGGCGCTATTGATTTGAGCTATCAATTAAGCAGTCTTGCAGAACATTTTTTTCTTTTTCTGGGAGACTTTGTTGGCCAAAACTTAAAAAAGGAATATCCGTGATTCAATAAGCAATGAACAATACATTCTCTTTTCCCTTAAATCGTAATTTTATTCTGAACCCCTTGCTTCTTCTCAACATGTTATTTTCCTTTTCCCAAATAATGTATTACTTTCGTCCGCTTTCCTCACCTTCTACTCCTACCTTTCCCTATTCCCTCCATTCATATTATTTTAGTTTGTACCGTAGCCTATATTCCATACTAAGGCGAGGGTAACGTTATATTATCGAAACATCAGATAAAAAAAGCTATGATAACGCTTTCCCGAAGAGGAAAAGAATAAAACGTATTATCTAAAGAAGAGATAACTTGAACTTTTCATAATTTAGTAGCCGTAGAATAATTTAAAAGATTATAAAAGTATTACATTGGAAAACAAAGTTTTTTGGACAGAATTGGAAAACAGGTCGTAAAGATATTACAGGTAGAATACCAGTTCAGATACAGTGGATCCTTCAAACATTGATTGTTACTTTACAAAAAAGTTCAACCGATACGTTGAGCCTACATACGAATTCAAAAAACGTATAATCCTTTTCGGTTATTAAAAATGCATTACCAAGCCGGTTAACTTACTTTCCAATTCACAATAATCGATAAAGCTAGAATGGATTGCGGATTTTCATTCGTTTCATTCATTTCCATTTTAAGATATCTTCCACGCTTCTTAGAAACACGGAACAGACAGAGACTAAGGTAGGCCAAAAAAAGTTAAAAACATACATAACTTTTCACCATCTCCACGATCAATAAATTTATCAATGTATGTATCACTTCAAATACGATATTAGGAAAATTCGCTAACAATAGATATTTTCACAGCAGAATTTATAGCTACAATTTTTGTCCTCTTCGATTGCCCGTTATATTTGTCCACCCGGAAAAAGGCAGCCAGATTTTAACCCGGATAACGGACGTTCCGTTGAATATAACATCGAAATTCCCATTAAAATTCAAATTAAAGCGCAGGGAAGCGTTACTTTAATCTCGCGATTTGAGAACTTCCTCAGCTGAAAATTAAATGAGAGAAGATGCAGTCCCCGGTAACGGGAAATGGCGCCATACACGACAATAATAATCTTATGGAACGGTGATTATACAGAAGAATGAAATCCGCCATAACAATACACCATCTCTGTGGAGGATTGTACACTGCGCGTTTTTCCCAAAATCGGATTTATTATCGCGATTAAGCGATTCCATTCCGGATATAATCCTTTCCCCTCTTTTCAAAATATTTCCTGCAAAGCTCGATAATATAGTCTGCTGAATATGTCGGATTTTCGAAAGGTTATCGAAATTCTTAGACTTTGCGATTCCCTTTCCTCGGGGATAAAGGGATGTAAATGTATTCCTAGCCGACATTGTTTATTTATTCTCTTGGGTTTCCAAGGTAATATTTCCACGTCTGGCCTCTGAAAGAAGGGAAAATCTATCATAAATATATTCTACTCGGGAAAGAACGAAATTCTTAAGTGATGACTGCATTCGAGCTGAAATAATTCAACCTAAGTTCTGTCATAAGTTCAAGCCGTATAGATCTATCTCGATTGACCGACAAATGGCTGCCAGTTAATATATTTCGTATCGCATGGTTATGAGCTCATTGGGGAAACTAAAATGATTCATGACCTAGAGATAAGACGGGAAGTAGTAGGAGTAGACGAGTACAAATATCTAGGGAAAACAACTGATTGTGGAAACAAATACAGCATGCATAAAGGGAAGAGTACAAGCAAAAAAGAAAAATATATAAATTGTGAAAATATTTAGCAAAGAAATTAGATCCCGTTTAATAACTTTGAAAAATAAATTAAAGTCAATACGTTTAGTACAATATAGTGTAATATAATATAACATTGTGTATATAATAATATAATGTAATGTAATACATAACACTACGTATATGATATAATAAACAGGATATAGTTTTTTAGGATAGAGTTGTTTTATTAAACAGGATATTTCGTGAAAATTTTCCTGATTTATTTATTTTTCTATCATGGAATACTTGGTATTGTATGTATGGTAATTTGCGAGTACAAAATAAGATTAAATATTTAGTACCGATATGAGAGGTTTATGCTCTCCTTCATAAAAATAGGACAAATTATCACTTATTTCGTCTCTTTTTAGAATATACGGATATTTCAACTAGTTTAAACAGAAATTCAATAGATGACTTCTTTCTTACTCCTAATATCAACATTGAAAATCATTTTCAATCCTTTGAGACGACAAACTACAAAATATTATGAAATGAAAATTCGAATTTCGTAACCAGCTAAAAAATTTAAAATTATTATAAAATTGGCTTTTTGAAACTCAGTTAAACAAAATTACCAAAACATCGCGATTATTTAACGGAAAATTAGAAATATGAAAAACTTCATGAGCATGATTGCAGTATCTCCTTACTTTATAACAGTCATTCCTTTACTGCAATTTAAATGGTCGGATATATACTATGTTATAATATCTTCCTTCCGCAAGCTGCTCGCAGAGTACATATGTAGATGTAAATTTATATCATTTGATAAAATGATTGGTAACATGAATGGCAACGTTCTTTTAATGCAAAACTTGAATAGGTAAAGGAATTAATTTTTTAACTGATCGCAGTGCAACTGGCATTCGATTCTCTCAAGCATACGCCCATGAAAGACTATTTTTTCGACAGAGCCCATCAAAGGGAACCCTATGGAATTGAAATAAAACAAGAAAAGTCACAAGAGAGTGACACAAATATACGATGAGTTAAAAGCCCAATCAGCTTCATGAAAGGGGCACGGTACTGCTCAGAATTACGATATAAAACTACTATTAACTATTTTCCAAAAATAAATATTCTTCTGAGTGTTCAATTTTATTTTGAATATAAATAAAGAGATCAGTATCAATGACCAGACAGGCCGATGAAGAGTGATTAAATATTGAAGATTAAATTTCTAGAGTTAAATAGCAAGATAGAGTTCATGATATTCATATTTTAAATACAAAATAGATCAGAAAAAGAGGGTAAAAGGGGAATATATTCTTCTAATTCATTTAAATTAGTCTGCAGAATTATTAGAGATCAATGCACGAGATTTTCTTCCAAATAAGAGTTGCAATCTAAAGATTGTAAGGTGAATCCATGAAATTAGGAAAACGACGAAATATTCCTAAAACATCAGCAAAACTTGAATCCTCTGAGACTCCGCGCTTTCTATGATAATGAGGTAAAATATAGAATATTTTACCAAACTTATGCTACATTCAAAAGTCGTAAGCTCTCATGTATAGTGCACAAGAAGAACAAAGATTAAATCGATGTAAAGTGAACAAATATGATAACATTGGTAACGATAGGTTTATAATAGAAGTAAAAAAGGTCAAATGAGAGGATATAAAATCCAAGTGCTTGGTGTAATGCCTATTATGAGTTCTTAACATTTTCAGCCACTGACATTCCTTGGATTCTTAGAAATGTATTCTCGTACCGTTTAACAAAAATATCAATCGATTTTTTTCAAAAGAGATTAGAAATTCGGCTAATTCTCTGCTCAATAAACTATAAATTTGGTATTATGGTATTTAATCTGAGCAACACCTGATATGATGTTAATATCCCTTTGAATATTTTATTCTTTTCATTTATCTATTCAAATTTATTTCCCGGTGCTCCTTCAAATATCCATATATTGGATCTTTACAGAGGGAGAGTAAATAGCAACAATGAATATACACATACATCCGTATCCTTACCAGTAAATATCCGAATACTCGGAACTCGAACACAAGAGCTTGGCGTTGGTATGCGAACATCTTAACCATTCCGCCATCGAGGTCGGAATTTTAATAATTTAAAATTTAACTTTTTCCCTAAATATGTTGCTTTCTTGCAGTTTATGACTCAAAATTACTATTTTGGAAAAGATATACTTAATTTTGCAAAATATGGCGACAATGATATTCCAAATTGACAAATGACAATTTCGTTGTTGGTTTTCGCAGTTGTGGAATTAACTATTCTCTTTAATCAAATTATCTCGTACACAATAACGCTTCTCCTCCCCCGGTCGAGGCCCAACAGTTCATAATAATAGACCCAAAAGCAATATTACTAATTTCACCAAAGAAGCCAATGCGGGGATGGCAGAGTTGCACCAAACCCGTTCGGTATGCGGCATCCGAATTAACGACCGTTCCCACAATGAAAGTCATCCGTTTTGGAAAGACGGAAGCACGCCGATTCACCCCAAACATTGACTAGTCTCTCGTATTTGCGGATTACTGTACTGCCTCCGCTATTTTGCAATCGACAGAGTCCGTTCATTACGAAAAACGAAATGAGAAACGCAGTGCACGGCCTATGGGAGACACCGCAGTCGTAGGAAGCCTTATTACGAGGCGGATGGACAATGGAGATCCGTGACATTCAATCAAGCGAACAAATGTCCCCATACAAACATACCTCTCAAACATTAAAACGGATGCGCAGGGCTGTTTCTGTTTGCCCTTCCGCTCGCCAGTGAGTGGCTTTTTCCACCGATGCTCCATTAACCTTTCTCTCTTGGAATTTGCATCTACTTCCCTCTCTCTTTTTTGCTTTCGATAGTTCTCGATAGTGATAGTCCACGATAATGATTGGTCTCGACGCTATAATAGGCTGAGCTGATAGAGATGAAACAGAAGTATCGGAAACAATAAGCCTACAGTTCATTTTAATTACATTAAGATACATCTTCCCCATTCAGCAGATTTCATTTACGGATAATAAACGCTATGAAGCAGTGGTAGCAAACGGAAAGTAAAAGTATATTTATGTTTTTCGTTGCGTTAAAATGTTACTCTATTTCTTTTAAGCTTTTCGTAAACATCAAAACAGCATTCCTCTTTCCGTTACGTTTAACCTTATCCCGGAATAATGACTTAGAGAAAATAAACACTTTGTTTGCATGCCTAAGATTAACAAAATCCTTATAAACTCCAGTTTTTCTGTTATCATATTCCTAGGGCAAGCGACCAGAACTTACCAACTTTTATAGTGGTAGAAACAGGGAAGTTGCATTAAAACATTCTGGGTTTATTTTCATACAATTTCAATACTTTCCTTGTGTATCTAGATTTACAATTTTGCCAAAATGATGGCAGAGAAAAGTTACTTTGACCATAAAATTTAAAGCTAAGATTCAGTTTTCCCCGTGCCGATTAACGACCTTCCAGAAGTAATCATACACTCTCTCATATTCCTATATCGGGTATACACGATATACGATAATAGAATTTAAACATTTATTTATTTAAGAACAATTAAGTGAGAAACAATCCTTATTCCATGAGACCCTCTAGTAACACCTGTACATATACAACCGTGAACGCAAAAATTCTGCTAAGCTACGCACCACGGAGAATAGCATGCAATCAAGATATTATTTTTCCTCTTAAGTGATTAGAAGAAAGAAGAGATTCCAAAACTTGAGTGCGTCTATGATTCGAGAATATACGGTATATCAATGAGGACTCGACTGGTAAAGCGCGTTTAATTTCTAAACCAATAATTCATCTTACTGATTTGATTCGCTGTGTGACAATGATATTTGAGTTATACATTACTTTTGGTCTTAGGGAACAGCCACGAGCTGGGAAACTTCTGGCAGTCACCTATAAATTTTCCCTTCTGAGTTTTCAATGATTACCTTATGAGGGTAGTTTCTACTCAAAATTTGCTCTTTCCCACTTAAACTATCATACAAAAGGGAAGGGTCATGGGTGAAATTGGTAGGAAAGAGTTTTTGGGAAGTAAGAGTTATGAGATGGCTTGAGGGCCACCTTTTGGACGACTCTGAAGTTGGTCTTTTTGTAAATCCATTCATTCAGAAAACGAATACTGATTCCGGAAAGTTAGAAAAAGATTTGGAAATATATTTTATGTATAAGGAAATAGTAAGCTGTACTATCACTCTCGACATGTTTAATTCAACATTTGAGGAAAATAAAATAAGCCCCCTTACTGAATGTAATACACTCTAATACAAGCTATGGCTTAAAAGTACTTCATTTCTAACTCTTATGGAAAAATCTAATAAGCTGTCAGAACGTTGCTGTAGTACACAAAAGGAGCTACTAGAGGAAGATTTTGAAAGCAGCGTTAGTGACATGTTTGAACTAAATTAAAGTGAACAAAGACGTCAAAATATCCTAAAACAAAAACTTGGAGATTACTGCAGTGTAGATGTTGACCCGAGTGTGAATGACATGTTGAACATCAAACGAATTTCAGTTTACAAAGGCTTACTTTCAGAAGCAAAGGTATAAAGGAGCAGAAACATACATCCAGTTATGGAAATTCGAAGCTGTTTCTTTCAACGGTCATTTCGTCGATCAAATTTGCATTTAATTGACATATCTAGGTAACATAGGTTGGTATTTCAAATACTTTTCGATAGATTAAAAACATTATAAGAAGTGCTCTGGTAGAAAATGATTCACCGGTAATTTAACAGTTAATCATTCATCAAAATCATTAAGTAATATTTTTAAATGCTAACTGTTTGTAGCAGGTTAATTCTCATAAGAAATTAGTCGAAGTCTCGGAAGAGTTAATTTCCTGAGGTGTAAGGTTAAAGGTGAAAGGTGAATTTGCACACAAAAGTGCGTACCTAAGAGAAATTCTAAGGAAAAAAGAGATGAAAAAAGTCTGACAGGACCAGAACTCGAATCCTCCAATTTTCAGTTGCAGTGGATATAAGTATCCAACCGAAATGTGGGAGATCAGAGATCGAGTCCCGACCCCGTAAGACATTTTTCATGTACCTTTTCCTTCGGATATCTGAGGCATCTCAGGGTAAGACGGTCTTGAAAAAAGTCTCACATAACCAGGAATCAAACCCAGAATCTTCCTACATCCGAGAGATTGCTTTATCCAATTAAGCTATCCTGCATGAACATATAACCTTAGTTGGATAAAGAAACCACACAGATTAAGGAACATCCCGAGTTTTTAATCCCGGTCCCATCAGATTTTACAAGCCCGGGTTTTTTTGGGACATTTTCTGGTTGAACGCCCTTATATGCTTACCTCAAACCTTTTCCTTATCTAACAAGGAGAAGTTCTTAGATAGAATCGCGATTTTGAGGGAAGACCTGTTCAGCGTTACAAGTGATTGAATAAAAGAAGAACCGTTTTCATCCACCATTATCCATTGGTTCGCGAGATATGGTTTATTAAATATTTCTTCAAAAGTAGCAGTGTAACTAACTGCTGCTAACCTTCTTAGCAGCTAATCAGTGGCAGAGGCTAAATTGCGGAAACTCGCCATTCACATTAGCTGCTCGTGTTACGCAGTGATCGCGACCTATCCACGTATCATTTATCTCATCTATTAATGCATTTTTAATGAATAAATATGCCTTTTATAAATCCACCGCATATATAACCGCCGCGTAACTTGTAAGACATATATGGGCTAACAAATTTGGACCCTGAATTTAAGAAATATGTTATAAGGGGTGATTTAGGGCAGGCATATTAGTTTGACTGTCAAAACGGTCAGGAAGCCGGAGATACCTGGGGTTTAGACTATGTTGTTGACCGTGAATGAATTTTCCGTCCTCTGTGAAAGTGTGATTATCGTGCTAGCGTACTTCGTAGCCGTATATATAACAAGAAAACAAAGATTCTTATCATGTTTCTAATTAAATATACGAGAAAAGAGAAATATGATTAAATATAACATGATATACAACAAGAGATACATTATTAAAGACACTGATTAACCAGAGGGGTTAGAAAAAGTAAAATAACTAACCATACGAGCATAAGTGAGTGGCAGCCATCTTGATTGTCGACGTCACAGGACCTAAAAACATAATTTTCCGGAAAAAAATTTGCTTGTAACAGGATTTGAACCACTGAGGATAAACTTTCGGAAACTTTTTGGAAACTGGAACTTTTGGAAACTCTTTGGAAACTGAACCAGACACTCTAACCACACGGCCATTTGGATGATGGACGTATCGCAAAATAAGTGAGTTATATTTCTATAATAATTCTGGTTAAGTAGACCACTTCATGGACACGCCTGTTAATGACATATTATTATTATATATATCATTATTGTATTATTATATCTTATTCATCCGTCTGTTAAGTATTCACCAGTTAGTTATAGCTAGTTATAACTTCCAACCGCCTCATTCAGCTTGCAGAAGCATCTAAGAGTATGGGCCTTTTAAGGCAAGATTTGGCATGAGATTGTTTTCTTGCTTTTTCCACATAACAGAGTGCCTTGATCGGAATACCTCCAAGTAAGAGCAACACAAGTACCCTATTTGTGCAACGTTCAATAGAATAAAGAAAGAAAGGATCAATATTCCATTAAACAGCATACGTGAGTAGTTATTTATTATCTTAGCCAATAATAATACCTTTACAAAAGTATATAAAATACAATTTTTCTTACCATTCGTCATCCTGCACCTAAAGAGACATTGAAATGATTCATTTTATCAAGGTGTGGTAGCAGGATTGGATTAATTATCCTGTGTTTTAATTCATGATTTTTACTATCTGAATGTGAATGATATACTTTAAATCAATCATTGAGGAAAAATCAGCTACAAAGAAATCAAAAAAGAGTGAGACAAAATTATTTTAAAGATGCATTATTCTCTAGAATTTACCAAAAAATCGGTGAAAATAATTCAATCTACCAAAGACTGGTTGCAAGAAATCTATGCAGCATTGTTCGGCTAATCAATCCATAATGATTATGTACTTATTAATCACGATTATGAAGCTCTTGGAAAAGGAAATCTTGAATCTTAAGGACTCTGAAGGCGCAAGAGCACTCTCACCCTGAAAAATTATTAAAGGGAAGTAAGGGACGCAACAAGGGTGCCCTTACAATTCTCCTAGTCCCATCAGCTCTGACACTCATTACGCGTCACCGAATACAAAACGACGTCGCTGACAAAAACGGGCCTCAAAAATGAGAGCAGGGCCACAAAAGACTAAAGGAAAGAAAGCAAGGCATTGCATAGCTTCCAACTATCGGCAGGGGGGCAAAAACCATTGAAAATGGCGAAAAGGCGTGGGCGAAGGACGGGCTGAATGAGAAGGAGAGAAAGATTGAGAGGTGATGAATAGGGGTCTCGGGATGAGGAAGAGCGGAAAAGTCGAGCAGGATGTCGGGGTCATTAACGGGAGATTATTTAAGGAGAATGTAATGGGAGAGGTTGGCAGGAGAGTAGAGCACACAACAGGTGCAAGGCTACATGTTTGACGAACTCGCTGCGTGAATGCAAGTTTCCCTGGCGCAAGTTCCTAACGTTAGTTTCATAGTTTGCGAGAGAGTTTTCAAATTTGCAGCATGTTGGAAGCTCCGGGGGATGGTAGCGGAATTCGGCACTCTCCGGGAATGTACGGCTAAAGTTCTCCGCCCTGCACTTTCTCTCTTGATTTCCTTGCACGAATTTCTGGATTTTCAAAATTTTCAAATTTTAATTTACGATGTATTAAACGTTTATAAGGACAATGTACAGTCAAATTATTGAATCGGTAATTTTTCACCCAAGGACATTTCAAAAGAAAATTCATCTAAGAGGAAGACATTTTTCACAAGGGTAGAGACCTCTTGTCCAAGAATTTTTGACGGAGGATTTTTCTTCATTCATAAAAAAATTATCTCAGATTCCAGTGGGTCAGCACACATTTTATTTGCAAAAATGCATCGCCTGATTAAAATCGGGAAAGATTTGCATTTAATTTACACCTTTTAATATATAAACCTAATTTATGAAGCTTTTGTAGAATGTCTGACATATAATACTGTGGAATATGACTAACACACTGATTTAATATGTTCTTTATTCCGTACCAAGATACAGTTTATACATTTGAACTGATAACATGAACCGTGACTAAATTTGTTTTCATTCACTATTTTCTAAAAAAGGTATAAGTTTCGAAGGTCTTGAACCTTTTCGCAGATATCCAGACTAAAACAAAAATAATAGAGAGGTTTCGCTCACTATGGTATTGGTTATCTAATTAAGAAAAGCATTCAAGAAAATAGTAGTTTTTAAAGAGTAAAATATTACCAACACCGCATTTTATCGGATGCTATTGCATTCTGTGTTTGGAATGCCACCAAGTTATGCTGGAGTCTACAGCATCATGAACCGTCAAGTCGGTAAGACAAAACTGTCGGTTACAGAAAGAACACAGTCTTGTCTTATCAAACAGTCTCCTAATGATATTTGCTTAGAGGACAAATTCATCGAGTTTTAAGTGCAATAGTTATGGCTCATGGAGTGAATTTTATTGTTTAAGAGTACTTTAAAATGTGATAACATAACTGATTATATGTAGTATCCTATTACACTTGAGAATATGGCCGGAAACTTACGAAAAAAAAATAAAAATATCCACCAAGATAAGACAGATTAAGACAGGTTTGGATTAAGTTGTAAAGAACTGTATTACGTCAAGCTAACTTTGGCATTGAAACTATTCAGTTTCAGAATAAGACCTTAAAATCTTATAATCTTACTTGTTTCACATTTTTTCTACTCCACTTAAATGAAAGTCACGAAAACTTATAATCACCCTACAGAGGAAGAAATTAATCCAAGAGTGCTTAGGAGAAAATAATATCACGCTTCATAATTAGGACCGGCTAACTTTGGCGAACTATTCATTATTAACCCGTACTCATTTCGCGAGACGCTATTTACATTCGCTCTACTAAGTGTAGACACATGGACGCCACGAGAGATAAATTCTTCCCTCGCCTTAATCACTTAAAAAGTATTCCCAAAATAATTTTCTGCGCCGCTACTGCTGGCGCTTGAGACCCTATAACTTAACTCTTCGGCGTCAAACTTCTTCCGTAATCTTTCAATGTAACTTTGGCTAGGTCACGCAAGACCTGATTTTTTCCCGAAAAACTCCCTTGAGGCCTTTATAAACAGAATTAGAGCAGGTACCCGCATAGCAGGTCGCTTTAGTAGTCTTTCAACAGACTTTCTCTTAAGACAAGTAAAAGGCCTCCATCTTTACTCGCTTAAACTGAAAACACACGTCGCTACATGGACCTTTATTGATTCCTATGGAGAAAATTACATAAAAATCTCAATTCTCTGGAAAATAAACTTAAAATAAAAAACGAAGCTTTCAGAAAATGTACCCTTATAATTCTTATGTGGCTGACGAGCTAGAAAATTTACATTTAAATTTCGTATATCCGGAGATTGAGGTAGAAATTTAAATATTTATGTTTAAGAAATAAAAACTATGAGTGTCAATTTAAATTAGAAAATCACAATCTAAGGAAGTACAGGGAGATGATAATCTTTTTCCGAAGAAAGATTTATTTCTCAAACAACAGGGTTTTGCTGTCAGAAGTTTTTTAGCTTCTTCCTAGGCTTATAGTGGTAGGGTTCTAGGATACGCCCAGATGCAAATAAGTCAGGGGAAGAGAAAGGGGTAGGTAAGGGGAAGCTTACATAAAGGTCGCTCGCAGAAGGTATTTAACAGCATGCCAAGAGTAAATGCCCCTCTGTTCTAACCAGCCCCCTATTCCCGAATTCTAGGGAAGGATGTACTAATCGTAAACGTGGAAATGGTCGTGCGTATCCTTAGAATGCGACCGCTGTATTACCAGTGCCTATATCGCAGTCTCAGAGAAGACGTCACGCAGTGCGGTTTCAAGTTCAAATTAAATTATCGAATACAACGTCCTATCTACATAGGAAAATGTTTTTCAAAGGCAGCAGACATGGTAAATTCGTCCTAGGGTGGAAGATTTTAGCTATCGGTAAGTTTGTAACCTATAGACGAAGCGGTTACTTTATGAAACTCCGTATCAATGAAAGAGAAATAATCTGTTGGAAGACTCCAAAAATCATCTATAAACTCACAACGCACACTTTTTTTTCAAAGAGTACATCTTCAGGTGTCAAGTGAATCGATGACGGTCTAAAAGAAGATTGCTAGTAATTCGTATTCCTTCCTTAAATCGAAAAAAACTTTATTAAGCAGACAATTTAATTTATGTATCATAATGCTACATCTACGTTCTATTAATAAGCTGCAAATCTTAGATAAGACACAAAATATATCTCAGAGAAGGGAAATAACGACTATTTGATAATTTCCATTTCATCATTTGCTAAATATTTTTTCTCACAGTTGACCGTGGTGAAAAGTAATAATTAATAATCTATTGCTGATAATTGAAAACATTTTCATCTTTCAAATAATTAAGAATAATAAATATCAATATTATGGCCCATCGCAGCATGAATTGAGCCACCCCTGATATATAGACGACCCACAATACGTAATAAACGAATGTTTTTAGTATGTAAATCATATCTTCCTTTGAAACCGTAAACGTACTTTATTTAATTTGATACAATAATACATGATAGGGTAGGTAGGTATTATTGCAAAGATTCTGTCCTCAATATGGATGTCATTAGATTTACCTTTAAGAGTCAGAACTTTTTGTACAAAATTTCATTTCATGATGGCAATTTCATGAGAAACGACGCACTCTCGAAAATTACACAACCAGCAATAGTATACGAAATTCGCATTTCAGCTCTAAAAAGCTTTCAGCTAAAGCATAGCGACGACATGAAAGCAGAAAGTAGACGAATAGTTAAGATTCCTCCACCTCAAACCTCCCCCCACGAAAAGTAAAACTTGTAAAGGTGAAAGGAAGAAGATAGAGAGAAGAAAATTCATCCGACGAAGGGGTTCCCTTTTCGCAAAAGGATTCTCGTTGCAATTGAAGCGGTGAGAGAAAGAAAAAGTACCCGTGAGATGGAGACCGAAAGGTAAGGAATCGGTAGAAGGATTCCAGGGAGCGCGAAATGAGACCCAGGAGCCTCACCCACGAGTGGAGTTATGGCATTCAGCAAAGAGAGAAGATGTGAGTCACGGGTCGGACCTTCGCGAAGAAAGAGATGAAATGGAACGAGGGCAGAGAAAGGAGAGAGAGGATGATGAGGATTTTGCGTCTTGGAGAAGGTATTTCTTGGGAGTTGAACAGTTGTACGAGATGGAAAGAACCGAGGGCGAACCGACTTCCAAACAAGGCAGATGGGGGATAAAGTGAAGAAGTTCGGAGGGGGGAGGAGGCGTCTCCATCTATCGGATGGAATTGAAAGTGAGGACGAGTTTTTTTCTCTCTTTCGGAAATGGAGGAGAGAGAATGTGTGAGAAAGGAAAGATGAGGAATGGGTAAGGATGAGTGGGGTTTAAGAAAAGAGGAAGCTTCGTCCAATCCGAAAAGCGTTCTATTTCGCGGCGCATGCGTTCTAAGGCGGTCGGAAAAGGGAATAGTTCGCGGGAATTAATAAAATATTGACTGAGGTTGGAATTCCTTAATGTGTTTGGATTCGGGGCGATTGGAATCGTTATTTATTCGGTTTTAAGGATTGATATGTCTTTGCGGGGAATTTTCCGCGTCTCGAGTGCTTCCCTTAAAGGTTCGAATGTGCTGTGAAAAGTGGGTTTAATCGAGAACTATTTAAAAATTAATCGCCGATAGTTGAGATTCATTAATAGCTATTGCTTTGACGGAAGGAAGGCTGAAACGTTTTCGTGATAAATATTTCATATGTAATATTGGTTTGGCAAACAATGATTGTAAGCTATCATTTATAATTAAGATGAAATAACGAATCTAAACTAATCAATCTCTAGATTGGGACTATTAATACAACTCAAGATTTATTTTTCATTAACTGTTTTAGTGAAGAAATTAACTTCTGGTTTGAAATCAATAAAAAATATTATGATGCTCGTAATTTTTCGTGGAAATAATGTAGAGAAAATTAACTTCTCATTTCATGTCGAAGTTTTCTTGAGCAAGTTAAAGATACACTTAAATTTTGTAAAAGTCACCAAAGTATGCGTATATAGCAAATTATAACTTTTATGAACAAGCAGACAAATCAAAATGCAAAAATCGTTTTTCAGAATTTATCCTACACTCCGTACTAATCAAGTTTAAATCTCTGATGTTATATTTTCTATAATCATAGATATTTTTGTTTGTACTATGGGTGACTGGTAATTTTATATTGTAGTAAGAGTTGTAAATCGGACTGTGTATTGACTGAATATTTTTAAATATCTGATTTTATATTTTCTATATATTTTTCATAAGTTGCCACCGGACAGTTGTCCACTTGTAACTTGACATTGTAAATAAATAAATAAATAATCAAAACTGCAGTTAAATTGGTCCTGAACTCTCCACGGTTACCTGTATAGCAAACAATTTTAAAGTAATTGAGTGGAATCTTAGTAGTAGAATCCACATGCATGTTTATATTTTCATGCAGAAATTATAGAGAAAACAATACAAAATTCAGATATATCTGAGATATTAATAAGATTCAGAAATTTGAGTATTTCAGATATGCATCTGTTCTCCATAAGAAAACAAAACAAAAAGAAATATCTGAAACGAAAGACTAACCAGTAGTAGTCTCCCCCTCGTTTACGAAACCTCTAATGTAAACGCTAAGGGCAAAGATGTCTCATCTATCATCGTTATAATTGGGTGCTTTGAAGATAGAACTGTTGATTTAACGGAGAGTTTCTACTCACGGGGAGAGACGAAGCATTCAGAGATTCAACTCTGATAAGAAGGAATTAAATCGATTGTTCCTGCTCAACGTTTAGATCACGCGATAAAAATTTTCATGAAATATCCTCCGTAAGGAACTGCAAAATGGAAAGGGCGTTTTAAAATTTCCTAGAATTGGTGTAGCCATTGAGTTTAGCGCCGCTTGCCTTGATCACTAAGTGTATCGTTAACAGACGCAGCATGGTAGTTAGAATATCCGCCCGAAAGACGTTCGATCCAAGTCATGTCATTTTTATTTATGTGCAAAGTTGAACTCCTTCCCTCAACCTTGATTTATTTGAATTAACTTCCAAAAGAATTACTATAAATAGTAAAAAACTAATAATAGTAGAAAATACCTTTAATTGAAGTAAAATAATTGCATCGCACAGGCAGTGTACAAAATATTAACGAATATTAAGCATTTATCTATCCTCTATATCTATACAACATAGAAATGAATGAGACCGGAGAAGAGCAATTGTAGAGATTATATTCATGAAATGAGATGTAGAGTCGCCACAGTGCTAAGTTCAGTAACGCCAAGTATGCTAACTTCAGTGTTAAGTCAATGTTAGCTCTCCTAATAAACTACGGGATGATATGTGGTGTTTAACAAGTGGTTTCCACATCCAACATTATACCTTCATCTTCATTATTGCCCTGAAAGCCGCCTTTTGATGGTGGTGTAAGGGGATGTTATAAATTACAATAGCATGTGCATTACAATTGTGATACGGTAACTCTTTGAGTAACTCTCACTTCTCTGGTACATTTAATTTCTGTAAAGTATAATGCACAGAATATTCACGAAATCAAATAAACAATAGTTTCCTATAATCATTTGTGCATTTCCAGTGCAATCAATCACTAACACACACACATTAAATATCAGACATCCTGACTTATTGCAATATGGCATTAAGCTCGTATTTCGCTAATTCTTAAACTTAAGCTCAAAAATTGATGCCGGAAAGATATGACATAATGATAATAGGATAATTAATATTATAATCATATCATGAATCATAAATACAAAACGGCTTCATGAAGCCGTTTTGTATTTATGAATTTAGCGAATACAACGAAATGAAACCTGAGTCTTTTTTGTTTACTCTTCTATCCCTTATGTAATACAATGAAAACTGACGAATTATAGGAAACGTACCTAATTTTCGACCATATAAAACAGCATTTCAATTAAAAATTAGGTTAAGTATTCCAAGCCCAAAATTATGAAATCCGCGATATTCCAAAACGAATTACATTGAATGAAGCACAGTCTTAATATCATCTCAGTTTGCTACATCGTTAAATATTGGGGAGGAATGTATAATAAAAAAAAACCTCGGAAACAAAAATCTTCGGTAATCAAGGGAATAACACTAGAAGAGAAATTAATAAAGGCCATTAAATATGTCGTCTTTGATTCATCCAGTGTTTAATTAAATCCATTCCATGATTCTGGTCTTGGCCAATTATCCTCATTGGATTTTCAATATTTACATCAAGTTTAGAAATTTTTCTAACAGGGTTCAAATTTTACCTGAAATCTTCGAAGATAATGGTTTTTGTAACAATAGTATTAATTAACTCGTTTAATCGAGACCATGAAATCTTAACGACACCATGGTAGATAGCGGTAAACAAAGTCAGTAATATTCTAGTCAAGAATATTGTTTTATGCCCTATGCCAATATTACAGGAACTTAGAACTTTGGACGAAAACTGTTTGAAATTACTCACGGATCCATTTGCAGGTCAGTGCGGTAATGCTGAAGATGCTGGAAATTCCAATAGGAGCCTGCAAATACAGAAGAAAATGATGTTAATTAAATGACCTAAATATATGTTTCCAAAATCATTTTACTCAAACACACCATCTGTCAAATGTAAATTAGATTTCATTTGATTAGTATCCAACTGAAAAAGGTTAAAGCGAACTTTGAACAAAAAAGTAAAGATTTAGCAGTAGTGATTTAAGTGCTTCGAAAAATATTTTCTCACTAATCCTACGAATACAGGCTGTGGGAATTTCCATGAGAATTCCCTTAAAATCGATAATGGGAAAGAAAGCTGTTATCATTGAATATTATTTTCTGTGTTATTTGGACGTCAAGAGCGTGAATTAAGTTCCCCAAATAGTTCATTAATATCTGGGAAATACACATACGCAAAAATGAAATAAATTTAAAATATCTATAATGCGATATTTCCGTCGCACGTGTAGGCCAGCACTCGTCAAAAAAAAACATTGATTATCTCTTTTACCACATGTTGATATACGAAAGCGATGGCTTGTTTGATATTTCCAGCTTTTGTAACTGACAGATGTGATACGAGCGACAACATTCGTCACCCTTGGTAATATAATTGTCACGAATGGGGTTTATTTACAGTATAACGGGAAAGATATTTATTTCGCTTTTTGATTAAACAGAAGAATAGAGAAGTAGCTTGAAATTGAAGCATTGCTTTTCATGTAAACGTATAAGCATGGTGTAAAGTAAGAACTTTTTTATGTTCCACTTTTAACGACAAAATACTTATGGTTTGATATATATTGTATGTGTAATCTTTTGTAATTTTTTATTATCTACAAAGTTGTGATCTATCTCTCTTTTTCTCTCACTCTTTTCTACAAGGTTTCCTTTTTCTTTCCCTTCTCTTCGTGGGTGTTTTTCTCCAGTGAAAATATCTTTTCTGTGGTTAAAACATCACAGTTTTTCTTCTACGACACAATTCTTTCTTCTCTAATTTCCCTTCTTTTGCCACCTTACTTTTTAAAATTATAAATAAACTTTATATAATTATAAATAAAATTTTATAATAAATTTTTGTATTATAATTTTTAAATTATCAATAAAATAATTTTAAATTATACATAAAATTATATAATAAATTTAAAAATGTATGTATTACAGTTTATGTTACTGTAAAAAATTCATAGTTCAGTTTATGTTTACGTAGACAAGGATTAGATGGAAAATGTGATTTTATAGTGCCGATTTCACCCAATAAAGACCTTTGTATAGCATTGTATTGTAAATCGGTATATTGTGACTGCTTAGCAAAGGCTGGCCTAATGTGGTAACCTACGTTTATTCTTTGATCGGATTTAAACAAGCTCCCTCCTTTCGAATTTACTCGAATCCATCCTTACAATTTATTCCATGAATATCAACGTGATCTCCTCTACTTATAAAAAAAAGGTCTACCAAAAGTAACGTTATCAGCAAAGGCTAAGCCGAGGAAAAACCCCAACGCCAAAGGGGGATGTAAAAGATGGAAGGAAACAAATCCCACAGAGAGGATAAAGAGATGGAGGGCGGCGATACACAAGAAAAAGGGAAGAAAAAGTGAAACGAAAAGTACTTAAGGGAAGGATGAATTCTGGTAAAGGGGAGCGATGAGGATGTGTAATAAAAAGAAGAGAGAAACACCAAAAGCATACCAATGAATAATGCGACTAGGAAGGAAAGGTTTCTATTTATTTGGAGTTCATTAAAACCCATAAAAAACTACTTTTACGAGTTATTTATGAGTTGTAGTAAAAGTTGTTAATACTACCATATCTTAAATAATGGAGTGTTTTTCATAATAGGTTGGAGGACCTTGCTGAGGACGATGCTGCGTAGTTCGATGAACCAATCGCCCTACACGAGTCTATGAAAATGTTGAAAGCACTTTTCGAAACGTTTTATATAAAAATTCAGTTTATTGTTACTTTATCAGTCTCAACCAATAATTCTCATTGAGGTATTAAAAAAATATTTTAAGTACGTAAGTACACCTATTTATACCACAAGCCGCAAAGATAGTACTTTTACGACTGGACCGATGACTTTTCTAGTGAGTTATGTTACATTACGTCCACATTTTTAGCATTGTGAATATCTAAATAAACGACCGTTTATTACCGTTTTAAGTAGATATCTTTACTTCAACGGAAATTTTTGGCATACGGACTATACTCAATTTCATATTTTCAAGGATATTATGGCATCTCAGTTCAAGCATCTCCCAAAAATCAAAGCAAAGCTATTAGAGCCTCAAATTATTTTGACTCGTAATATTAGTATTGTTAGAAGTGTTTCTGCAGCTGAATTTATTTCGAACGTAAGCTCCCACCGGAAATTAAACCCGGGATTGCCTTCACCAAAGTCGAACGCACTACCTACATGGCTATCCGTGATCCCCCCACCAGGATAAACTTCACAATACTGAATGAGGCTCACTACAATCAACAGCACTGTTTCCTATGTCAGTGAAGTTTGCTTTCGAGTCAAAATACGGATGTTCGTTACAAGGGTAAATTTGTCACCTTGGCAATCGCAAAGACCTTTTAATTCACGACTTCCACAGGTAGAGTAATCTCTTCTCTTCCTGTTTCACAATGCACGAACAGCGAATCTCGGAACGCGACATTTCGTTGAGAGGCTTCGGATAATGAGAGGTTACGTGCGAGCATCATCTCATTAACACCAAAAGTGAAGAACAATTAGCGAAATGAGAGATTTGCCGGGGCACGCGTCGCTCCGAGACAACTCCGAAAGGGACAAAGAGGAGTGCCGAAAACTGATGCGCCGGAATGGAGTTTAAAGGACTCGGAAGAGATAAGAGTGAATGGAAGGATATGCTTAAAGTATTCCAGCGGCCTTCTCAATAGGAAGGGATGAATGAGTGTGCCCAGGGGTTGCTACCGAGGGATAGGGGTGAAAGGGTTCCCGAAGGTGAAGAGAAAAGGGATATAGTATGGTAGGGAATATAACGCGGCGAAAAATGGGATGGAAGAAGTTTGGTAGGAATAAAGAAAGGCGAGAAGAGAAAGGGTTTGCGAGTTGGTTTCCCGCTCAGGGACGTACATGATCAGGTCGTAGAGGATAGGCAAACTGCGTGTTGAGGCAATAAGGTTAGTCCCAGGTCGGCAAGGGAGTGTTATGGAGAGAGAATGTGGTGAGAGACGGAGGGAAAAGGGTTTTGCGCCACGGCGTGCAACGGAAACTAAATCGAACTGATGATGTACAGCCATCTTCGTAGAAAGGTGCAAGTCGATTTAGTAAATTGAGGGAAAGGAAAGGAAATAAATAAACGGATAGTAAAGGAAATACGTTTTGCACCTGGTTTACAGACGTTTAATCCAGAGTGGTTCGTCCAAAGGACATTTCAAACTGAGAAATTTCGCCCAAAAGACGGTTAGCAGGGGTACCTTTCACCCAGAGACATTTCTTCTTTCAAGAGAATACTTTTGGGTCCTAACTTGCTGCCAAAACCAAGGATAAAATTAATAGCATTTAAAGAAATGAATACATTCAAAAATGTTTAACCACCCTATAAAAGAAGCTATTATCTTGGACTAAATTCATTTTTCCATCTGTGAGCCGAAACACTTTGAATCGAAATCTGTGTATTAATTAGAAGAGTTTTTGCATGCATCATGTATAGCATGCATCTAATAGCATAGCTTTATTAACGATAACAACAAATAATAAAATAATATAATATAAACTTGTCGGAAATTTGACTCTGAGACATCCCCTTCCTTTTATTAATTGAGTTTCAGACAGTAAAAGCTTAGAGAAAATGTATTCGAGGGAAAGGCTACTTCCGTGATCTAATTCGAGTAATTAATCAAACATGAAAGCTTAACCTTATCTAAACCTAAATAATTGAAGTAAGGCTACCGATTACAAATAGTTTTTGCTTTCATTTTATTGTGCAGATGATTCAGAAGATAGTTAGGTAATGCAAACACTGGTTGTATTGTCTCACTAAATACTGTGGATGAAATATGTAGTTTCGATCGCTCAACGTGCTTACAACGTATCCATTAGTCAAATAATTAGGGTGTTGTGTTCCATCAATACGATTAATGATAGAGGATGCGGGAAATTAAATGCTAATATTCCAATACATGTGTTTTAAATAAGAGAACCGGTAAAGTATCAGGTCCTATTCAAGTTTCATCGATTAAATGATTTTTGAAGAATTCTCCTCCATATATTGTATGATTTAAATAAAGGACTTAGCGAGTATGAATAGATGCAAATGTCCAGGAATTAATTTTAAAGCTCAGCGAATCGTAAAATGCATGATAAAAATTCTACTGCTAAATTTTTCACCGCCATTTCTCATTATGTAAACACATTAATATTCCCAAATACGATATTTTAAAATTACTTCCGATTTGAAATGATATTCTATACTAAAGTAGAAATATATGTAACTATAAATATTCATCAGTTTTCGAGCTTCAATAGAGCTGGATACTGTGATAGATTAATAGGATCAGGCATTATAAGATACGTCAAAAACAGGCAAATTATATATAAAAATCATCCAACCGCATTCGTGTATGGATAAATAAAATTTGACTAGATTTAACATACGAAATCTTAGACTTTATAAATAATAGTATAAGTTAAACAGGTAAATATTTATCGTCTTACTGAAAAGTAATTTGTCCGGAGGCTCGTTGAATACCCATCTTCTCCCACATTCGCCACTTTGGCTTTGCGTAGAGAATGAGGATTACTAGATGGCAAGATGAGTAATCATGTACGAGTTTGCACCTATTTTCATCACTGAGCCATAACACAAGGTGCGGAACAAGCTCACGTGTGGTAGACCGATAATCCGATAACTTCAACAAGAGGGTACAGAAAAGTATGCCATTACTCACCATCGTCCAGTAGCTTTCACACCAACATGACCACGGATATGACTACGGTGAAACCCGTTTAAGACGATCCCGCGTAAAACGCTAATCCGTATAAAACGCGGTTTTGTCTCTTTTACCCAAAACACAGGGTAATGACGTTTAAAAGGCTCTGCAGCCCGCTTAAGAAGCGGATTTTTCCCGTCCCCAGATGCACTGCAACCCGCTGTAGCCAATCGTTAAGACAAAAAAATATTTTATATTATCTGCGTCTGGTTTTAATTTGTTTAGTAAAGAGAGAAAAAGTACTAAAACTAAGACGATTTTTTTGAGTGTAAAGCAGACCATTTTTCAAAAATAAGATGTAAGGCAACTAAGATTATGAAACCCGGTTATAACCATCCCGCTTAAAATGCGCTTTTCGTTCAGTCCTCTAATAAGCGTCTTAACCGGGTTTTAATGTATCAATATTTTTATAGCATTTAATATCTCAAAAATGAAAGGTAATAGGATCCAAAACATGTTTACTACTATGAAAAAAGATATCTCCTTGAATGTCGCAAGAAAAATATTAGAATATGCCCCCCAGATATTTCGGTAACTTTAATTTAGGCTCAACCCGAATATATTGGATAAAAAGAATTCGAAGAGAAAAAATATAAATAGCAATAACCCGAATAGGTCACACAGGTATCCACGTGTCATAGCGGTGATGACATTGGAGGTTAAAGGTCAGGTCATTTCGATTTACCATCTCGTTGAACAGCATCGCAATATGTCTCTCAACTGAAACTCGAAATCTAGTATTTCCTCGATTTTGATACACTCTCCATGTAGTGGAAACAACAACCTTTTTCATTTTGGCTGGAGGATGAACCCAAGAATAGCGATTATCGGAGCAGTGGCCAAATAATTTTATGAAATTCCTCGGTGAGCATCCAAATCACCCACGACTCTAAAATATTACATTGAAAGACAGTAAATCGCATGTATATTCAATTAGACACGAAGAAAGAAAGGTAAATATCCATTTGTAAACGGTTTTAACTCAATGCGTATGCCGAGTTTACTCTTACTATACTTCCATATTTCAGAGCTGTTTTCTTGTCTATACTTATTTTATGCAAAGAATTTATCCATGCAAAATTCTTATTTTTAGCACACCTTAGATACCTTATTTAAGTACCTATATTCGAAGGCCTTAATCTTTATGTGCCTTTATGCTCTAATATCAACGCAATAAGAAATATTTCGAAATTAAAGTGCAATTGACAATAAGTATAAAACTTATCAATGATATAACCTAGTATAAGTGAGTAAAATCATATGTTCCTTTAGGGTTACTCCTCGGTATATTCATGCTGTTTAAGTTTTAATTTATAATTTGATAAACTAGGGAAAACGTACGATACCATAGGATCTACAGCTATTTTCACACATTGACCTGAAAATGTATTTGCATAGAAAATCCATCAACGAGGGAAATTCTTTACAACGCAATCGTAATATTTTGAATTTGAGATATTTTTGGATTACCTGAAGGATTCTTTAGAAACTGCGTTCATAATATTAATATTAATTGGAAATCGTAGTTAGTGGGACAACTAAAACTCCAGTCGTGAAAATCTCCCAAGTTATTGTATGTACGATACAGAGCTAAGAACATATTATTAATCAAATAACTGAAAGATAAAATTTGTTATACAGACACATACACCGTGATCACATGATCCCTCAGGCTTTGTAAGACAATTTCGTATCATGTCTCTCACAAAAATATAAATGTTTACAACTGGAGTATACATAAGGTAATGAATACGAGTAAATGTAAATAGAAATTTAGCAGTTGCACCCTTAACAGAGTATCAAAGCACTCAAGAAAAACAAAGGCTTAAATTGCGTTCGAGTCTCGAACCATAGTAGTTTACTTCGATTATTTTGACAACAAAGTACATCAGCGAGTAAGTAACACATCTAAACTTCTACTGAAGGTTAGACGTACGGTTCGTTAATTCATTGTATCAAATTCTAGTCTTTGACCTGAAAATAGTTAAACGTTAAAGATATGAGTGTACGATATTATAGGCGACCTCTGCGGAGTAAATTCCGTTATGTTCGTGTTTCAGGCAAGTTCTTTAAGAGAAAAAGCACATTTTGTGCCCAAAGATTCGACGGAAGGCAACAGCTCAGCTGACCTATCATATCCTGATAAAAATATCCATTCGCAGATTCGGAAAATCCTAAGGCCCGCTTCGGTAGGGCGATTTGCCCACCGCAGGCACCTGTTTGGCTATATGCCGAAGCCAACGGTGCTCTGACCCTTCTTTTGCCTTCTCTTTCTTCCCTCATACACTCCCTTACATCTTCCGCCCACTTCCCAATCCTCCTTGGTCGGCGATTTTCAAATTGATGCACAGTTGGCTTTATGCCCCATGACCGCCTTTGCTGCCACCGGGACACTGCGGAAAATTCGAAAAAGAAAAACGAGAGAAGTAAAAAAAAAGAAAAGCTTTCCGTAAGAGCCGTAAAACGAAATGTATTGTGAGCCGTTTTGGGGAAAACGAAGTTTTTTCAGACAGCCACTTCTCTTCGGGAGCTGTAGAATCTCGCGTATATATGGCATCTAAAAAAGTTTTACGGTGTACAAATTCGAGGGAATAATGCAGAAAGTGAGGGTTGTGAGTAGCGGTTCTTCCGAAGAGCTGAGCATTTCTGCGTCAGAGCCAAAATACAACGCACCTCTATCCCATGCAAACATGAGGGCTATCAAAAACACAAAATACCCAATGCTTTTAGGCAGCGAATTTTAGTACTTATTTCTTATCACCATAATAGATAATGTTCGTTAGGAATTTTTAAATTTTAAAATAAAATTTAAAATCTACGAGCATGATATTGATAATGACGTTTATTAACACCTCGCTGCAGGCAATATAAGCGCAAAATCGTAAAGAAATTTTATCACATTTAAATATATCTGTATCTAAATAAGCTCTCTGTGTATTTATTAAATAAATAAAGCCTTCTTTTGAATATTTTTTCTTCTAAACATTCTTATCTTTCGTCCTGAATCAATGAGTAACGTTCCCTTATTGTCGTAGGAATCGTAGGAATTATTTACAAATTTTAAGTCTTTAACTTCTCTAACTCTAACTTTTTCACTTTTAATTTAATTTAATGAAGTCTTTTATGGGCGAAAATGGGACTAAGTAGTCCATAGTATCTTCCATTTAACCCATGGGTTACATATGGGATTTTCAAATTAGAAACTTATAAATATTTTTAAAATTTTAAAAAATTATCATAAATACAAAATGTAAAATTTACAAAAAATATAGCTGAATACAAAATGAAAGATAGAAATGAGAAAAGAATGAATACAAAAAAATAAAACTTATATGTAGAAGTTACATTTCAGCAGGACCCTATAGATCATACTCAGGGTGAAGACTGTCTAATGTAGAATTGAATTGCTTGCGGACATTTCCATTACTCCTACCGACCATTCTCTTGGTGAGGTCGTGTTTCTTTCTCCTACTCATACATTACAGAGTTATTCGTAAGGATCAGTCCAAAATATCCTTTGATTCTATCACTTATAAGTTTTTACCTTGGAGGGATTATCAATTATTAAAAGTCAACAACCGAACATTTGTCTACATTAAGCTCCAATCACCGATCATCACACCATTTCATAATTCCATTTAGATCATTCAACGGGCGCAATCTATCCTCTCTACTTTCTATTTCCCTGCAAATTGGTTCGTCCTCCGCAAATACCCTGACGGCATCATCAACGTGATTACCCTGCTCGTTGATGTGCACTAAAAATAGTAACAGGCCGATAACGCTACCTTTCTCACTTTAACGATAATGCTGCCCACTCACTCACTGCCTGAGGTCACTTTATCGAGGTTGGAACTAATGCCACCCAGTGTTACTCTTCGTTCTCCGTTGGAGATGAAGTCTTTTATCCTGTTTATTAATTCTCCATATCCGTAACTTTTAATATGTATGCATAATAATTTAGATATGGGGCCTTGTCAAAAGATTTCCAACTATAAGCTGTCACAACAAAGAGGAACTCTAGGCATTGGAAGCATTTCATGGTCCTATGAACTATGTAGAAAACAAAAAGTTCAAAAAAGTAAAAAAATATATTCTATAGTGATTATGTGATGAAAATCAGAAACACGCTATATAAATCACAAGAGCTATCAACATATACGAAACATATCAGAACGTCATTATTGATTGTCTAGATAAAAGAAAAATTGATTTTAAGAATTGAAAATTACTTGCAAAATTCATGGATAAAGAAAAAGAATATAAACAATGCTAAGGATCATGTTATCAAAAATTGCATATAATAAAAGGCTTTATAAACTGTACTTAGTATAATCACTTGAGTTGATGTCATATGCATTTATGAAACTTAATCAACAGAAATACATCAATGAAGAATCATGTAAATATTAGAAGAACAAATTAAAGCTATTTATGATTTATTCGGTAAATCCAAATATTTTTGGTATTTTGTTGCCATTTGTCGAGAATTAAACTCCATGTAATGACGACATTCCTTGCGATAGTGAGGCGCTTTAGAGTGTGAGATAAAACTCGAAGAGAGCGGAAAAGAGAATCAAAACATACAATCAAACGCGTGTGCGGGAGCGTTTACTCCCACGCGGAGTGCTTCCGGTAGAAGCGATATGTAAATCTCTTTCCTCGAAGTAATCATATAAGCTTTTGATGGGAAGATGAGATGTGTTTGGAGCAAAACCTCCTAATGCTACTCCCGATTAGGTGATTACGATCTTCTGTAACGATCTCAACAATTCATGTGTTTCCTACTTCAACCGTGTTTCTTTAGGAAACTACAATAGGAATAAAATGGATAAACCGAGTAACTATTAAAGGTTCCTCGAAGAGAAAACAAAGAAAGCCTATGGAAAACAATAATAGAAAGATATATATACCAGTTACTGGCGAGGTTAGGCCCAAACAAAAGAGGAAATTTAATCGGATAATTCACTCACTAAGACTGTCTACTGAAGACAGTATTGAAGCTTGGTTTAGCTTATGAGAGCGAGGTGAAGGTTAATGCTAAGGTTGTGACTAACAACACGGTCTCCAGACCGTGTTGTTAGTCTTACTAAAGAAAATATTCAGTTACTCCATCATTATCATGTTTATGAAAAAATATACTAATATGGCGAATTCTGCCATTTTCTAAATACAGAGAAGCAAGCAAACCGATTAAAAAAGAACTAAATTCTTACTCTGTTCTGTACTTTTATGTATCTGAATTAAATACTTCTGTATGCAAAAACTGAAATATTTGGAAATAGTAAATCACAGCACAACTATAATAACGGAGGAAAAAATAATTTATTATATTCGGTTCATCGTCTAATCAAGTTTTAACGAGCTCCATATTACATGATCAAAGAATTTTATTATAAATAAACCACAATATAATATTCTATATAAACCCATTCAAATTTTTCTGGCAAATTACGGTAATAACGAACAAGGATTTCAGGAAAGTCGTTATTAATTAAATCCTAACATTATTATCATATATAGGTATTGGACTGAGATTACATGGAATGTTGGGTAATTTTGTAGTTGTTTAATTAATTGTTTAAATTAATTAATTACTTAATGTCACATGTTATCATGTCTAGTGCGCTAACGTAATATCATGCAATATTTTGCATGTAAACTAATTTACGCTTAGTCAAACAGCAAACGAATAGTTAAAACAGAAATAAATATCAATGTTTTGAGTAGTCCATATAAACAGCATTTCCTTCTATTCATATTTATTTTGCAATATCCAACTAGATTTCCTCGTTACTTTCTCCGAATAGATTGGTATTTATTTTTCACGATAAATCAACTAAATAACAAGCTGATACAATTTTAAATGATCATTTAGGTTATGTGAAGACTTCTATCGCAAAAACTCAAAAACCCGACGTTGGATCGTGACTTCCTCTTTAACGAGATTAATTAATAAACTCATTATTCTCCATCCGGACTTTATGGAACGCCCTTTAAAAGAAGGAAAAAATACCTTGATTTATGTACACTTGTATTTCTTTAAGGACTCTTTACTGTCCTCCGTGATTAATTAACGTGCATTCCTTTATTTTCACATCCACAAGTTTCGGGAAAACATGACATAGTGAAATTTTATTCTCTCCACGAGCGAAACCCTCCTTTCTTGACGTCTCTAGGTTTAATTTAGTCGGATGAAGACGGCACAGAGGGCGCTCGCCAAAAACCGATACAAAAGTGCCTTAAATTAGCCATAAAAACGAGGAGGCCTAAAGACCGCGAGGAAAAGCGTCCCTTCATCAAGGGGAAGAGGGCATGGAATTCTCATTCGACCTGACCGCGAGGAAAACTAGTCCAAGGGAAAAAGCCACATCCGTATTTGTATGTATGCTGAGGGAATGCCATGAAATGCCGAGCAGCGTCCCTATCTTTTTTAAGCTCCCGCAGAAAGAGGAAATAAAGTCCCCGCAAATACCAAAAGCTGAGCAGGAGTGTGAAAAGTTGGATCAACTTCTCTCGCGGACTCGGGAACCATAAAAAACCTTTCCACCGAATGAATGACCTACTTTCTTCTCGGAAGATGATTCTAAGACGATTTACTTTGCTTAATTCCTCTTATCTAGAAAATACTATCTAGGATAAATAATATCTAGAATATGTTAAAAGGTGAATTCTCGCGGTCTCGCGTTTAATTTCTGTTTAGCAGCAGCGATGTTCATTATTGGCATTGCATCATTCATTCTGCCACTTGCTGCCCTTACCATCAATAATTAGAACAACTCATTCTTGATTTACCAAGTTCTTCATTGACAGTTTTGATCTTAATCTCCTAGATGACGCATCTAAATACATTTCGAAAGAATAGTTATTGTATTGAAGAGTATGTGTATGCATTTATTTCTTTATTTTAAGTAATATTTTGCACAAATCTTGGAAAATAAAATTTATTCATCGATTGAAGGAATACATTTCTTCTCAGACTTTCAAGAATATACCCTAAAACACGTCTATTGTGTGATCCAAATTATGGTAATCCTTACATAAGAATTCCTTTAGGGATGCCATCATTTTGCTCATTGTAAAATGTTTCATTTTTAGGTTTGAATCCTTTTGTGTGAACCCAAATAACGGCATTATTACAACTATAATTTTACCTTTATTATTTTTTAACATATCAATATATTTTGATAATTTCTACGTTAAATACCATTGTAAAATAGTAGTATAATACCTAACATATGATGCAAAATACCAAAATATTAACCGTTATATCAGTATCTTTGCAGTTTTGAGATTTTAAAGTGTTGAGCTAATGACCATCGATTCTCGGTAGACTCACCCTTAAAGGTATTGACTATTTTGAAAAACATTCACCTAAGTTACCCCATATCAACCTCGCGTCGTTCTTTTGTATATAGATTGAGAGATTTGTCGGATAAAAATCATGTAAACATGCAGACAACACGTATATGACGGTAATAGCTATAGTAAATACTCAGACATTGATAGAGTTACTGATTCAATACACACTGCAGCGACTACAGCAGCTATTATCATTTTTCTCGTGAAAATTAGGACTCTGAAATTTCACTATATCCATGACCAAATCTCCCACATTCTCTCACTTTAAAAATGCAACGTACTAAACTGAAAATT
The DNA here is from genome assembly GCA_036926295.1 of Pachydiplax longipennis. Lineage (NCBI taxonomy): Eukaryota > Metazoa > Arthropoda > Insecta > Odonata > Libellulidae > Pachydiplax > Pachydiplax longipennis. Next base: position 21,260,525 of record JAVFKF010000026.1, on the reverse strand, counting down.
AATTTTTTAAAATTTTAATCATACCGCCACTAAGCTACTGAATGAAGGAAAATAAATGGGTTATAGCTGGGATTATTTTTCATACTAAAGAGAGAATATTTTTAGTTCCAAGGTCAGTATATTTCTATAAACAATTATTTAATTGATTGCTATAGTCTTACTGTATATCATTGCATGCTTGTAATACTTTGAATCATATTATGGATGGAATTTCAATTATGAACGATCTCACATAGCACCTCCGATGAAAGACTCGCATAGATCATGCATCAGGTAACGGTCTAAGGATTCAAAATGTACAATTTTGCGTAAACTCAAAAGAAACCTTTCATATCAATCACAGAAATCAAAATAGACAGAGGAAGGCAGTGAGAGAGAGATGGCAGGCAACAGAAATGCTGAATCATTTACGAAAATGCGTTGTTTTCTACGATGAAACTTATTTTGCGAGTTTCACGCCCTATCTTGATGAGTTCCTGCCCTTTGAGAGGAGAAAACACAAAACTTAGCTTTATTCGATTTCCCTTTGACCTCCTGCTCCATAGTTTTCATTCGGCTTTACAAACGACGCCTCCTCGGCATAGGACTTCCTCGCTTGTCTTTGGAAACTGGGTAAAAGAAATTTCCACCGACACTTTTTGCTTCGAAGGGAAGGTTGAAAGTTGACCGACTTGTTCTGCTATCGTGCTTGACTTCAAGTTGGTCGTAATTATGGGACGTTGCATTCCAATTTATTTGAGGGTTTCAGTCTAGGTTGTGTTAATTTCTGCATTAAAATTTCTAAGAGGAGGATTGTAGCTAGAAAGTCTTACAATATTCGGAAATTATTCTTTCCAAACTGCGAAGTACTTTTCAGTTAATTCTATCTGTTTACAAGGATTCTCACTCTTCCTACTACCCTACCCTGATAAGTGAAATATTTTTCATTCGTCTTTCGTTAGAAGTTAGAGATTAATGTGTATCTCTCGCCTAATTTTTCTCCGTATTGATCATACTGTGGTGATGAGAAAAACTGGTATAGATGCTTTATCAATGGCATACATCTTTGTCTCCCCTTGCTGAGGAGTATGAAGTGTTGTGATGCACATATCTTGACGTTTTTTGCACCAATAATAATAATAGGACTACTGGAAGTTAATAGTCTATGGTTTCAAGTAAAAATTGGCCACAGAATTTAATAATCTACCAACATAATGGTTCTAATTACTACTATTTCTTCTTAAAAATTTGAGCTTGAAAATTACATCTGGTGTTGCATCTTGGAAATTTAGCCCTAAAATCGACGATATATTTTACTTGATTAAATAATCAATAACTCAATGTGGTTCTGAATTTGTTACGATGTAAATAGACAGTTCTCGACTCTTTGTTTACTAAGATTTCCCACCTCCATTCTAGTTGCGCATGTGATACACTATTAAAGTTTCCTTAAAGTAGGCATCTGTAAGGAAGACCTCCCTTTATCAGTCATTGCTCATTATCACAAAGACGGCTCAATGTAACTTACAGTAAGTTCGTTCAACTGTTCGCTTCTACTTGATTGAATTCGAGGCTTAGAAGAGTCCCCTTTGATGACAAAAATACACGATAAATAGCAGCCATGCGAAGTAAAATGAGATCACAGGCAATGCACAAAAAATTTTCCTGTTTGCGTACATAAAGAGAAGGTGATCGATGGATAGTTCGGAGGAGGGGATACCAAAAGTACACTGCACATTGTTTTTACCAGAAAGAGAAGAACAGTAAACCCCGCTCTAGATCCTCCCACTTAAGACGCTATTCTGCGGTTTTCTCTCGGTCGTGGTCCCTTTCGTACGAAATATACGGTAAAGATATCACTTAAATAGCTTTGCTATCCGCTTAAAAGACGGATTATTACCTTTTCCCAGTATTGCAGTAACCTTCTATAACAAATGGTTGGCCTCATTCGATAGAATAAAAATTTTTTCTTTGTGCCGCCGTCTTCTCTCTTCTCACATGTTATCTTGTCTAAAAATTGGTTCCTTGTGAGTCTCTTTTTAGGAATTAATAATTTTGTGAGAATAATATACCACTGTTGGAGCTGATGCGATCTCTGTGATAGAGATTTTCTTTATCAAATTTGTCTCAGGAAGGAACGTTAAATTAAAAATTCGCTCGGCGGGTTTTCCTCTCTTCGCAATCCCAATTTGTAAGTATATCAATTATATCTATATTCCACTTCCTCTTTATATATTATATAAGGAGGAAGTGCATCATTTGGTGTGCTATTGAGCGTAGTATTAGAGATATCGTGCTCTGTGATGCTCTCTCACCACTGCTGTTAAAAATTCGTTATTCCTCCCTAATAATCCATCAGGTAAAAATTGTTTCACTGTAGAATGAAAAATAGCAAAATTGAGCAGCTAAGGAAGACGCAATCTTTGTACGAAAAGCAAACAATTCTTATAGAATATACGAGAAGGGAACTAGTATTACAAAACCTAATTATAACGCTATTCGGCTTGGTCTCCTAAAAAAGCGTCTTAGCGTTCGAGCTAAGCAGATTTTTCTGGTTAAGGAATGCGTGTACCTCAAAAATTTATCATAAAATGGGTTTAATTGCTATCTTCTTGTTTCCATCAAAGAAGTAACAATAATACAGATAACTGGCACAAGAGATATAGGAACTCTAAACGTGTATCCCACGGATACCTTATGAACGAAAAGAATGAACTCCGTCAGCCCCATTCCTCTTCGGTACCCTCGGATAATTTTTCAATTCCGTTTTGGCGGTAAACATTTTATCATCCGAGCGAATTGAATTTTCTTGTCGGAGGTAATAGTTGTAAATTTCCCGTCAACTGCTTCGGATGTTCGCAATGAACTTCACAAGGCATTTGTTGCCCGATGCAATTACACGGCCGACACGGAATTGGACGAGAATGAAGTGGAAAGGCTTACATAAAATATAAAGTGTTCCGCGGTAATTCACCGCTCTACTCGATTCACAGACTTCCCTCCGTCAACTGCGGTTTTATTTCCGGGAAATGCGTTTAATTGAGAATCGCCAAATTCATTTCTCTCGCAGTCCCTCTCCAAAGTCCCCGTGGAATTTTAAGGGCGCTCGTTACATATTTAATTGACCTCCTCGATTAAAAAGGATGGCTTTCGAGGCAAATTATAACAAGATTCGCATGCCCACGCTCAAGCCTGCCAACCAATAAATATGTAATTTCGATGAATGAAAAATAGGCTCATCTATGAATCCCTTTCGTACGATTTTAAAATTTTACCTGGAAATTCGGTTTAATATATAACGTAGCCGAACGTGCTCCTCCCCGAAAATTTAATCTTCAAAAGTCAGTATTTCAGAAATTAATTCACTATACTTTTATGCAGGAACATAAGCTACTTAAAAATAACTAAACCATTTCTTAGTAATTGTAAATATATATGCCAATACTACATTATTATGGCTTTTATATAATTTATAAAAAGATTATTTAAAGATAAAAGATGATATTAAAAGAAATAAATAGTATTAGAAAACTAGTATTTAGAAAATTAGTAACGACTTTGAAGTTGCTTGTTAAATATATTTCTACCAAAATGGCACTGAGTAAAGAATATGTAGTATTTCCAAGTCATCACCAAGAAAGAAATTATATATCTCTTGTATCTTGTCCTTCTAAAATTCATTTATTTATCATAATCTCACTTGTAATGCAAAAAGTAAATATTAAGATACATCGTTAATATTAGCATAGGTCTTTTAATTTCCTCCATCTATCGTTCATATTTGTTTACATCACTGAATCTATATTTTACTTTGAGAATAAGTAAACACTTTTTTTTGCAAACTAATATCCATTCGTATCAATGATCAGAACAATCTATTAAATAATATATAATTACTATTATTGAATAACTTACAACTTTAAAATTTAAAATGAAATAATTTTGGGTCTGCTTAATCATGAGAGAGCTAATGTTTCCTAAAACATTTCCAAAACCGATTGGCTACAAAACTAAGATTTTTATTTGCGCATTATGTCTATATCAGTAAAATCATAAATCCAATTTAAAGAATTTTCTACGATTAAGTTAATGGTTTCGGCACAAGTACAACTAACGGTCCAAGGATGAACGTCAGTTAACAGCGCCAACGTAACTAACTCAAACCTAGATCCTCCATTTCCCCGTCGGAAGTTTGAACCACTGAGTTACAACGCTTTTGGGATTTGGCATAGATTTCCTGCAGTTAGAAGATTCAGTCCCGAACATCACAGTCTAGTGAAAAATACTTCGCTCTTCCTTCACGTCAGAATGGAAGTGAGACTTGACTGTCACATAGCGTTAGTATTCTTCATAAGCACCTCATGGAAAGTAAGTTCTTAAGATTCTGTCTCCCAGCTCTCAGCTTCAACTTCTCGTCATAATCAATCAGCATTACCGTAGGCGGTGGCCGAGGTGACACCGTCGCGCTGGAATTTTTCTCCGAAGATAAAACACTGCCGCTCTCTGAAAGCATTACTCCAAACTTAAGACTCTAGATGGCTATAACTCAAAGTGAACATATCACCATAGGGTTACCACATCTCACTAAATTCCGGGAGACTCCCAGATTTTGATATTTTCAGAAAATCCACTCCAGGATGGAGTCATAATGTCACAGTACTTCACCTAATTAACATTCGCATACTGTAGCATAACTTTAACTTTTACCTATCTTGCAATAATTTCCATTAAAACTTCAGTGTAACGATGCCTCTACTTTTGGAGGATTTGTGAAAAATAAAGTATGATTTTAAATCAATAAAATGAACTACTTTGTCATTAAGACATTTCCTTAATTGGATGCAACCAGATATGTAATAAAATCAACATCACATTGCGTTTAATTTAATCAACGTAATAGAATGACAAGAGGCATATAAAGTTTAATTTTGATTCTTCTTTGAATATCGTTAAGTGAATTATTCAATACACTTAATGTCCAACATCACTGGAAGTATCAGTTGTGTTTTTCCAATCTTTACCTTAATTTATTTCATATCTATTACATATGTTTAACACTTCATATTTTATCATTCAGATCTAATAAATTGGAGTTAAAATATTTTACAAAGTTTATATGAAGATTACACGAAACTTTTTTGGTAAAAAAATAATCAACAGTTGTAATTAAAAATCCTGAATATATACGTCATCCACAAAATAACCATGTGATTTCTCGTTAGATTATCATTTACATACAGAAGAATATTAATGTATACCATTCACTTTTCAGGACAAAAATTAAAATTTTATATAATGAGAAAATTAAGCCTATCAATCCTATCTGTGACTATCATAAATTCATGCCTCTGAGGGTCACTTAATTTATTTATTTATTTATTATCAAATCGCTGCAATTTGGCCATTTGGTCAGGTGGCAGCGGTGAAGGGGGACCAATCTATATTACATTTAATTGCCTGGCATTCGCCCAAAGACGGGAGGAAAACCCCTCCAAAAACCTCCCGCAGGCAATGTCAATCACATACTATATATATAAAAATTATGAAATATTACATAAGATATACATTAAGAAAAAAAAGATATTGAAATTCTAAAAGTATAACAATGATACATATACACTGATTCATTAATCAATGCCTAATTCTACTACACATACATATACAATGTGCACACATAATACTATAGAAACATATTAATAATTGGTATTGACTGTTTACAATTTTACTAACATCATAGTTACAAATAACTATATATACAATTCAATTACTATTATACCTATCACATCATTAAATTATATGGACATTTAAAAATTACAGTTACTTTTTAGTCTATTTTTAAAAGACTGTACCTTTTTTGGCATTGGAAAGAGGACTTCTCTAGGTAAAGTGTTCCACTCTCTAATTCCTCTATTAGCGAATGAATATTTCGCTATATCCGTTTTCTGTTCGCATTCTCTTATTTTTAAGCTGTGATCACTACGACCGATATAGCTAGGAAGATTAAGCCTGGCATTCAGTTCGCCCCAGCCCTCAGCAGCATTCCATGCTTTGTATATCCCAGCTAATCTAAAGACTTTTCTTCTCGATTCTAAGGATTCCCACTTCAAATGAGCTATCATTTTAGTCACACTTTCCGCTTTCTTGTGCTTACCGGTAACGTACCTAGCCGCCTTTCTTTGTACCCCTTCTAGTTTCTTAATAAGTCCTGTTTCGTGTGGATCCCATACACTCGTTGCATATTCTATAATCGGTCTGACTAGTGATTGGAACGCTTTTTCCTTGACACGTTTCCTGCTCCCTTTCAGGTTCCTCATTACAAAATGAAGATTCCTATATGCCTTCGCGACGATGTCTTCGACATGCCTTCCCCATTTTAAATTATCGGTTAATTTGACACCTAGATATTTGCATTCGGTCACAGTATTGATTTTTTCGTTGTTTAGGGTGTAGCAATGCTGTATTATAGACTTTCTCCTGGAGAACTTGATGTGTTTACACTTACTAACTTTAATTTCCATCCCATTTACTTTGGTCCACTCGGCTATTTGATTTAAGTCAATTTGAAGGAGTTCGCGATCATGGGTTTCCTCTATACGCCTATATAATATACAGTCGTCCGCAAATAGTCTGATTTCTGACTTAATTTTTGTTGGAAGGTCGTTCACATAAATAAGGAATAGCAATGGTCCGAGAACGCTACCCTGAGGAATGCCTGAAGTAATCTCTATCTCTTTAGAGAAAAAATCTTTAGAGAAAAAAATCATTAGATCCATACATTAACTCCTCGATATATTCTCTATTTGATCTAGGAGCTTGTTTTCTGTCTTTACCTTCTTGTGAGTCTAATTTTCTACGTTATAAAATTTTTTTCCCTCTCCAACTCCTTAATTTATAACTCATTTATATCAAGTATAACCTTCAGCTTCATAGTAGAGGTATTGCTAATCCGACATATTAATATCGCAACATGACTTTTATGCATTTCTTTTGCTAGCTTTAACTGACGGGAGCACTTCTCTCATTTTGATTTATGTGGAATGCCATCTCCACTCCTCAGCCGACATTTATTCGCTGAGCTGTCTCAGCACTATATTTAATCTTTTTCCATTCTTTGAATGGCCTGTCTTGATCTAAGTTCTGAACTGAAAAGTGTGGAGCATTTTTTGGTTTACTTCGAGTTAGACCCTTTTCGGCGACTTATGGCGATCATCCACAAATATGTGCCTTCCGCTTTGAATTTTATTATGATTACATTTCATTCTACTCCTAATCAAAGCAGAGGTGTCGATAATTGACACTCAATCTCCTTAGACTCTTTCCTTTTCATTTAAGGAAAGGTGACTCATTAATAAATACTAGAATTTCTATTCTTTTGACCTTCAGTAATACTAGCCATTTTCATCGTCCCATTAAGTCTTCCTAAGACAAGAAAAATAGCCTCCATCTAAAGTGAATCAATATCTCATCACCTCAAGAGGGGTACTAATAGATCAACACCTACCATATATATTTCCACATTTTCAGTGTATGTATCATATTAATTAATAATATAAATTGAAATTATTTTATTTGAAATTCCGTATCAATGGCACATAACCATAAATAAATATGAAGAGATGGTATTTCATGTAATTGAAATGATTTGAAATTACTTGAGTTTTTGTTGAATCCAACTACGAAATATTTGTTCCAAAATGATACTGACAGAAATAAAGATATTTGGTTCGTTTCGTGTTCTTTTAAAATTTGTTTATCTATCATAATCTTACTTGCAATGTAAAAAGGAAATATCAAGATACATCCATATGAATGGCAATTAACCAAAGATAAATGTGCAGAGTGGTGTTGTTAAACGTGTTTCATACCCATACTAAAAAGGATCTTTATCATTTTCATTAAATCTGTTGCATCCTTCTATCAACAATATCACTGCAATATTTACAGGTGAATTATTATTCATTTTTAAAGGTTCCTTTCTAGTTCAAGTTTATGTCATATCATATCTTTCCGTTAATGCCTGTGATGGATAATTGTAAATGTGTGTTAATAATGTGTTGAACTCTAGAAAAGGATAATCGAGTTGTAAACCGCACGATCAAAAGAAACTGGATGGATTTACTTCAAGCGTACCGCTAAAGAGACCTTCGTTTTCCTTAAACACGAAAAACCATAAACTGGGTCACCTTTTATATCAAAAATATTTAAATATATTGAAAATTTCCTTATCGATCCATATTCTCTTCATACCCCAATTATTACCGATCCCCATCAAACCGTCAGCTTTAAAATATCGGTAAAAGGCTTTTGCACGAGTTGCATTACCGTTGAAACCTGTCAACATACTCAACTCGCACATACTTGGAGAGGATTTCCCGAATTCGAAACATCGCAGCGGTGAAAGATTTTTGGAATAATACTTTCTCGTTATTTGGTGCGAAGTGACGTCGGAAACAAGCCACCACGAATGTGAACGATAAACCGCTATTTCGAATCGAGCAATATCGATTCGTCTTCTGATTTAAACGGGAGCATCTCTTTGGAAAAGTACCGTTGCGAGAAATTCGCGCAAGATTGAATATTTGTAGCCTCTTTTGCAGCTTTTAACGACCGCATTTCCTGGAATAACTAGATGAACTAAAATTAATGTTTCGCAAGAATTCTCAAATAATAACGTCGATAGTAATCATTACGATAATAATAATGATAATAGAACGATATGGAGACTTATAAGTTTTTTCTTACTCCCACCCCATCAATAAAGACTAAAGAGCGAGATAGCTATTGGGAAATACCGAGAGAGAGAATTTTTGGAAAAAAGATTCTTATTTTTGTAATGATAATAAAAAACGATTTCTATCGGAAAAAGATTGAGACTAATGTTTTCTTCTTATATCTTACCCTTCGTCACAAAATTTGAAAAGAGAAAGTGACAGCTTGAAAAAGGTGCACCAAAGAAAACTACTTTATGAGTTTGGAATACTAAATTTTCACTCAAAAAAGAAATATACCACAGCAGTGAAACACCCGCAAGAAAGGAGGTATAAAAAAACCTGCGAAACCTAAAGATAGTTAACTAATTATTAACCATTAACTATTATTTTCATCGCTTTCGAAGTCTTTTGCCAGATATGTAAACTATTTTAATTTTAAAACAGATGGAATAAATTTTTATCATTAATTTCAGTTCCTTTAAATATCTCTTTGTTGATTGTTATAATTAAACTTTTCGTGGGTGTGCTCTTGAATTTCTGAATATAATATAATATAATAAGAACTTCACTATACTTATGAACAAGTTTCAGGTAACTTTACGTTATTCCTGTGACCTCTTATGACTTATCTTCTCAATTTTATCCACGAAAATATGATCATAGCAATACAGTTTTCCCCGTATATCAAGAGTTCAGTTGACACATTATCCGCATTTACACGAGAAAGGCTTTGTGAACGTATTCGCTTAGCATGAACTCCTGCTTTAATATCAATTCATGTTTTTCTCCAATAAGAGGATTTGCAAGAATTTTAATATTCGTTTGACATTTATTCATTTGGCACGACAATTTACCATAACGTATCTCTAATCGTAGATAAATAAAAACTCACATTTTAAAATCCATAAAACCTTTTAATAAAAACGACCTAGGTTTCGTTACAGTGTAACAACTTCAGCTTGAAATTATATAGAAACTGACCGTTATGTATAACAAGAGAATGGGGGAGGTGAATCTTTATGTCTCTGTGATTATGAAGGAGTTCCACCACTCCCTTGTTACTAGGGGAAACCTCTATTTAATGTAGTTCTTACCCGTTTGCACGTCATATGAATCAGAAAGAATGGTCGATCTTACATGATTGAGAGGGTGTTCCAGACAAATTCGACCCGTTGCTTCTGAATGAAATGGGGCATGGGGATACGCACGGACGACACTTCGCAGGGTAGTTTTTCCAATAGGAAACCCACCTAAGGCCGTTCGGAAAGAAAGATCTCCGAATTCGCCAGGAGACATTTCGTCCACGGCACATCCGGAACAAGAGTTGCCCCACTCTCGTTACGATGCGAAGTTCCACCGATCTTTCTTCCCCCGACAGAAAAACCCTTTCTTGAGCACTGCGAATCAATCCCTCTTCCTTCAAAAAAAGCCTTGGAAATTTCCCGACCAAAAGGACGAACCACTCCTTCGGAAAGAAGGCTCCCGAGGATATAAATATATGACAAAAGGGACTCAAAAATCAGCTTTGGGAAGAGTCGGGAATAAAGAGCTAGGTAAGAAGAAGGGGACTTAAAGAGGGGAATAAAATATAGCGGCTTCAAATCCATCCACGCTTTTAGCCGTCTACCAATTTCGAGGGCGCTGGAAAGGGCTCTTTGGGAACCTCTCGAGTCCGACATCCGGCTGCTAAAGGTTGACCTCAAGACTGACAAAAATAACCGCTAGGGTTATTTTCGTCTCATTTTCCCCATTATTTCCTCGTAGTTCGAGATTTGACCGCCCAAATTTAAAGCCTGTAGTAGAGGTCGGCAAGTGTTTCTTGCGAACCAGACTGATCTCTACGGAGACTTAATTGACTCTATGTTACTTTTAGCCACTTGAGAATATAAGAATAGTTTCTGTGGTTTCTATATCTATCAGTCCGTTTGTCTGCAAATAGCAGTGTAGACTGTACCTTCGAAAGCATTTCTCCAAGTTTTAATTAATTTCCCGAGGCTTTTTCAATACGATTGACTGAGGCAATACAGATTTCATAGAGAAATATAAGCCCACATATAATTGATTTGGATAATATAATAACCTTTCTCTTATAAATGTATATTGCTGAAAATATAAAAGTAGCCGAATTTCATAAGCATTAAACCTAATAATTATTAACCAGATAATCAGAGGACAGCATCCAGTATGACTCAAATCATATAGAACAGCGGTCGCCAACCATTTTTTACCTACCACCCACCTTTATATGGAAGAATTTCTCTGCTCAACAATATTTCTATAATTTAATCCAAAGTTTATGGAAGGACTCGTACAAAAACTTATTAATAGTTATGTTCAGTAATGCTATACATTTAAAAAGATCCAAACATGGATGCGTTAATTGGACATAGTTGACGGGGTATAGTGAAGCACAATAAAAATATACAGACGGTAATCCAAAAACAAAAAATTCTGCACGTTTCAAGATAAATGTAAATAAATAATTTTTCGAATGGTTTTTACAGTAATTTAATTACCTTTCGATTTTCTGTTTCATTTCATGGAAATTAAATTCTCCTTTGTTTAAATAATTTCTTTCATATTTGTTCGATTAATTCAGTTGCTATGGTTACAAAAGTCGAGATGGCTTATATTAAAAACGAATTTATTTACTAGCAATGGTAAGAGGGCATCACAAACTTTCCAAGACAACACTCAAAATACACTGTATTCCCTTTCTGCTTTATTCGGTATATTTACCTTTTCAACGACGAAAGGAAATGCCGAAAAACGACTACTTAATCTACGTCCTACCCTAAGAAGAGAATGATAGAGTAAATCCTGCTATATCTAATTCGTTATAGTGTAAATTTAAATGTATCTGTCACTATTTCACATACGCATATCTTACATGCATTTTTCTTTCATTATAATCACCATTTCATTCATCCTCAAATTGGCCGAGTGGTTATGGTGTCTGGTTCAGTTTCCAAAATCTTCCAAAAGATTCCAAATTATCCAAAAGTTTATCCTCAGTGGTTCGAATCCTGATTAAGGTAAATTTTTTTTCGGAAAAGTAAGTTCGCAGGAAACTTTTCTTCAAGAAATCTCTTTAGACTCTCTTTACAAAACGGAGAACAATATGATTAGCGCATAACATCCTATAATTTTATGGATTGTTGCATACATATCTTGATCCATTTTTTATCTTATCGGTGTCATAGGGATTTTCTGAGCGATTTTTTTGTTCCTAGTTGTTCATTTTAATTTCCTTAATTATAAATTTCATGAATCTGTAGCGAATGCCGATTTTATGATAATTCGTCGCCCACCTAAAAACTTAAAACGCCCTGAATGTAATATAAAAAGTTGCCGGAATGGACAAAATGAGGATTACTGTGGCGAAATCAGATTAGGAACCATTAATATGCATAATAATATCTCATAATCTTATTTAGAGAATAAATAAGTAATGTATTTACGTATAGGCTAATAGTTCAATTTTAATTATCTTCTGCCAGGCTTGACTGGGGGTTTACATGTTCCCCACCAAAACGACAGTTAAAAAGACGTATTTAAAGAAGGCTGGTGAAGTTATCCTCCGAAGAGTGCCAACCTCCCAAGATCTATTAATCATATGATAATTCATGCGCAACGCAAACCATGTCCTGCCCTCTGTAGTTTCCTCTCAAAGAACCTACATCAAAGCCTAGCCCATAAGGATGTGAACAAGCTATCGAAAGGAAAGTTATACGAGTCCCTCCGACTGAATACCCTTCTCAACGATATTGCAACCAAAACCAGCCGTCTAGACGTCTAGGGATTCTGAAAGGAGTGTGATTGAAGTAGTGCGAGGGAAGGATTGGCTTGGATGGTCACAAGGTCAGCCGCTCAATTCCGATGTCACGCGGTCACCGGGATAGACAGTTCAATCTTGCCGCTCTCTCCTGAACAAGTCTTCTATCTCCCAACACCGACATTATGGAAAACCATGTGCCCGCACCACCGTCACCTCTGTGATTTGATTGCCTGTCGCGAGTTCCTTTCTCCCATTCGCTTTCGTCGAAAGAAGGATCGGGAAGTAGACTGACGTATTTCGAGTCGAAATCATGACAGCTTCTGTCAGAAAAATGATCGAATGCCAGCAGTTGTCGGAAGAAGGAGCTTTCCTTGCGATTTATTTGTTACCGCGACCTTGTGGAGTAGTCTGAGTTTTGATTTGGAAAATTTTCTCGGTTTCTAATTTGAAGATTAATTGTTTGGAAAGTTCAAACAGACCTGCGACGTAAAACTTTGGTAATTTTTTTGCAAAATTTTTCAAAAGATTCGATTCTGCTATTTGTGTTATGTTGTAGGTCACTTTATACAATTATACTTAAAAAATTGTGAAATTAAGTAAATGAAAATGACTCAGACGGTTTACGAAGAAAATTTAATCTTTTTCTATGAAAAGGAAGGCATAGTAAAAGCTGGTTGAATGAGTTGAACAAAAGCTGAACAAAGAAGATAGCATAGCTTTAAAAGAAATAAGAATGTAAGAAAAATTATAAATGTTGTCTAAGAGATGTTTCCTCTAAAAGATAGAATAATAAGTAAATATGGAAGATTTATTGGAATAGACGAGATGGATAACGTGGTTATCCCCATAGAGAATGGCGCCTGTGACAGGTATTGAGTATAAGTAGTTGAGTGAAATCCATGCTGCGCCTGAGTGTTCTGCAAACTGCAATACAACGCGCCTGCTTCTTATGCAACCCACTATACGCATTTGCACCATTTGTGACTATGCCACTTTATTCCACTAAAATGATCATCGAACTTGCTGTGATAAGTCACATATTTGAAAATTAACAAAATCAGTTATTAAACCTCATATTTTATCGACTTCTGGTTTGGAAATTCACAAGAATAGTTGTCTAATTCGAACTCAAAGTTCGTCAGAAAATGTTTCGACGGATGATTCACTGTCGTCAGACCATTCATGTTATCAGTGTATTCCATCGAAATGAGCATATGATAATGAATTCAGGTTAAATTACTTAGAACAAAAAACAAGAGATTTAGATAAAAATTATTGCTTGAAATTAAATACCTTTTTTACAAATGACGAAATGTTTATTTAACAAATTCTAAAAAGTGCGTTGTTTTTGGCCAAGGGTGAGTTCATTGTTTTGAACATCCTTCAACTATACAGTTTTACTCATTTATATGGTAAATTTCACCTTCTGAAGTTAAATCATACCTATTTTTTGTATCATTCTTGCAACTGTACGCAAGTTTAACTAAATATTTCATAAAGCTGCAAAAAGTTCTACTAAGGGATTCGCGGAGAAGCGATGGGAAGAAGAGGTATTACTGTAAACTTTATCCATTTGAGAGGCCGTGTACTCCGTACTAAATAGTATGGCAGAGGGAATGAAGCGTAAGACGTGCATCTCTTCCTCCAATCTATTCGTAAAATCCTCGGTTGCGGCAAAAATCAATCTTCTGACATCCCACAAACTTCATAACCTAAGCTGCAGGAAAGTAGGTTCCATCATCACCGATATTGAAATCTGCAGAATATTATCGGGAGATATCGTTCAAGACGCGGAGGACGTTCTCTTACTCGCACCGCAATCTACATTTCCTCTTCCATTCTACATTTTCCTTCCCACATCATATGGTGAAGAGGAATAGTTTTTTTTATTTATTCCATTTATCATTTTAATTTCCTTCGCGGATTCAAGATACGCCTTTCTTATTTTTGTGTATTTCATGCTCACGCTTTTATATCTTTTTTGATTTTACGGTAAGATATGGAGCAGGAACGTACTGATAGGCCTCACAACCCCCCACAGTGTTGGGAGTCTCCCAAAATTTAAAGATACATACAAGGGTGCCCACATTACTTCTTTCAGTAGAGCCTCGAGAATTTGCTGTAGACCGCTGCTACGGAGTATTTAAACGTAAGTAAATTCGTTAAGAGGTTTTTCCAAAGTTGCATTCGTTAAGTATGCAAGGCTTCAGCTATTCATCATTTTTGTTAATAAAACGTATTACCACAATTTCACCAAGATACTAACAATGCATTCGATTCATCTTTGGTTATCATTTTTACTAGCATATCTACTAAGCATAAATTCAAATATAACTCATCGGTAGTTAACTTTAATAACCTCCTGATTTTATATATTTATAATGATGATGGTAATTAATATATGAAAATTTCCATGACCTTTGCTAGAAAAATTTTAAATCTATTAAGTGTCTTTCCCAGTAATCATGTATATAGCCTTAATTTTCCGTGAACCCTCCTGTTCGTTTTTATTCTTATTTATATCAGAAAAACGACATTTTCTTTCACGAAAGATTTTGTTGCCATACATTAAAATTTCAAAGCAGGACTCATAAGATTGCTGTATTTTTTTGGAATAAGCAAGATAAGGGACTGTTTTTGAAATACATTCTCAGGACTTCCTGTCTATGCACGCAATTTCCGCTTGAGATATGCCCGTAAATTTTCCAAATAACGCCATGTCCATCTCCCATTCTGAAATCAATTGTAAAATGTATCGTATTTATCCAACCGTCCATCTTGAACCTCGTTCCTTCCATACTTACTACATGTTATGATGAATCTGGATAAATTTCCACCTCTATTACTACCATATTATTTATATCAAGATATAACTTGCAACTCATAACTATTAAATTTTTAGAGATGTAATTAGTAGATTGATAAAATTTTAAAAACCATCATCTTCTCGGCATTGAAGACTATGACAACAACGTACACGGCTCAATGTACTGGAAAGCTTTATCCCAGCTGGATCCAGTAAAAGATTTGGAATGGATGAATTCCAGGGGATGGTATAAAACGTCAGAGAACCCAATTCCAAGGGCGGTAGATTTGGGCTTGAGTTCATTTCCACAGTTCCTTATGTAAGCAAGATTTGTCATTCTGTCGACCGGACGATAAAGGTATGGAGACCTCCCTCAAGGTGGATCCCTCCCGTCCCTCTCAGCATAATCATCATGCTGTCTTCCGTATGATAAAGCTACGCAACCACTTTCTTCAGATGATTCCACCTTCCCCTCCCAGCATAAATTCGCCCGTCCATCGCCATTCCCGCAATTTGACAAGAGCCATCCTTTTCTCACAATTCTTCACCGCACCCCATTTCTAATTCCGACTCCCCGTCACTGACCTTTAGCACGCGAAGACTTCTCCGCGTTGGAAAGTAAAAACCCGGACCTTTTCGTCTGGGTGTGGCAATCCGGATATTGATGGAAGCCATTTTGAGGTGGAGGGAACGGTGGCGGAGAGAAAGGTAAGAATTGGGCTGATAGGTACGAAGGGAGAGTTTCTTCCGCGAGGATTTCGACTCCTATTCTTTTGTCCCGAATATTTTACGTTGAAGGCTCCCGCTTAAGAGTTAGCGCTTACGGCTGGAATTGAAAAAGTGCTCTTCTTTTTCCCTCTCCTCCGCTCTTCTACGGCGTATATCCAACAAAAAGTCTTCTTTCTTTTTTGCCTTCTTTTCACCGGACCGACCGTCAGGGCGGAGCTGCTATTTGGCGAGAGATATCACTCTACTCTAAATTTCAGTCCTCCTTACAGAAGGGACTCTTATTCCAGTTTCCATCTCGCGTTCTCCTTAATGGATGCATTCTGTTTTATTTCGATGATAAAACATGGCATCTCGCGAGCGTGGGGATAAAACCGCAGTGCACGGTCCGTGCAAGCGTTTTGCGCGTGCTAATTGCGATATTAAATGCTAACGAGGTTCAGGTTACGTAGAGTCCTCCGGAATGAAATCCGTGCTTAGAGGTATCTTTAATCTTCTCCGTTGTCTTCCGGAAAAGAGATTTTCTTTTCCTACGAAAGATCGTGTATTTTATGTTTGACTATTGATTTCTGAGGCAGTGATCTTTTGTTTGAGAACGTTTTTCACCCTAATTAAATTCTTTAATCTTATGCGAAATGTAACCCAATTGATTTTCAACTTTAATTTGTATTCCATTATGATCAATTTGTAATTATTATTCAATTTCCAAAGGATTCAACCATTCCACCTACTATAAGATACGAGTTATAATCTATCTTTACAATTTCCCGTTTATCACAAACACAACGGCAATATGAATCGGAAGTTTCTCGGAATAACCCTCACGAATAACTTAACTTGGGGTAGCCACATCCATAACATATGTGGGCGAGCTCTTAAGAAACTAGGCTTCGTCAAAAGAATAGTCGGTAAAAGCGAAGAAAAAGTCCGCGAGCGATGTTACTTTGCGCTAGTTAGGCCTCACCTCGAGTACGCATGCAGTGTATGGGATCCTGCTGAAAAGTGTTGTATTCGCGAGATAGAAAAGGTACAAAGAAAGGCAATACGCTTCGTAAAAAATTGCTATGATAAATCGGTAAGTGTTACTCGGATGCTTCAGGAGGCAGGATGGGAATCTTTAGAAGAAAGAAGGCTCAATCAGAGATTTAAATTACTTGATAAATTCAGACAGAGCACGTTCATAGAAGATGTAGCCGAGATTATGCGCCCTCCTTGCTATATAGGCCGTTCTGATCCAGCGAGAAAGATCAGAGAAATAGATGCTAAAACCAGTCGATTCAAGAATTCTTTTTTTCCCAGAACAATACGCGAAAATAATCGACTGGGCAAATAGAGTCCTGGTGCTTGCACCCCCTGCCACACGCCGAAAGGCGGCTTGCAGGGTACAGATGTAGATGTAGATGTAGATGTATGAACGATTAAATAGAATTATCAAACCCAAGGAATAAAGAGGAGTAAAAAATTACGACTTGAATTTGCGACCAGAACTCTAAACTAATACGACATGTTGGAATCCCAATCTCCAATTCCTCCTCCATCACACCATTTGTCTTTTGGTGTTCAGGATAAGAAAATAAGACTTTAATTCACTAATATTTGTCTTGCTCATAGCTGTAAAATTACGAAGCATTACACTATTCATGGTGTTAAGTGATGTGATGTAATCATTTTAATCACTTCTTACTGGACGCTGTTTAAAGTACTTGTACAGGGTCATATTGCATCCATTACATGGACTTTTTCCACTTAGACATTTTAGCTCAGGAAGGAAAGCTACAGCAAATTACTTCATGTTTCCTCGCTATGTTGGTAATAATAGTGCAAGGTCTTGTGATTCTAATAGCCCTCGGGCTAATGAACGTATAAACATCATATGACACCTACATATGTACCTTTCGCGCAACTAACTTCCATGCTAAGTGAGCTTCGCTCATTTCCTTAACCCTTAGTAATTTGCGTGGGGGCAACATATCTCAAAACACATTACTGCTATTGCAGATGCCCCAGTCTTTCCTAGCATCCTAGAGTATTTGCGTCTTGCAACGGTAATTTAAGCATCTTTTTGTTGGTAAAAGCAGAGGTTACCGAATTTATAAAAAAATAATTGAATTATTTACTAAATAATTTTTCTTAATTTTCAACTTCGTTGTATAAAATGACTCACAGTTACCAGACGCACGCTAATTACCTAAACTGTGATACCAACACCAAAATCTTAAATTTTCAAAATGAATGTTTTGGATGACTTCTCCAACAACTTTGGACATTTAATTTTTACATTACAGCTTTTTTTTAAACTCCTAAATCCTTGATTATCAAACAAAATTTAATAATAAACATTTTTGTGCAATACTTAATAGAAATAACTTTAACTTAACTATCTCAGAAATCTAACTTTTACTAATAATATAATCAATATTAATTAGTGCTCTTTCAACCCTCTCCGTATATTCATTTCTCACATCTATAAGTCTAATCTCCATCCATACTTATACCATGGTATATCGGTGATAACCATGCCATGCCATAGTTAAGCAAAAAGAACTGTTGATTGTTACGAATAGATCAGAACTATTTAGAAAATTACAAGCGTGATCTTATCTTAAAATAGAACGAGATGTTCTCAAAAAAAACATGCGAAATCCTCATTTCTTCCTTCAAAGACGCTGTGGTGTAGTATCCAAATCATAGTGTCATCCTATAACCCTCCCCAGCCTTGTATGTGACGCAAGACGAATCCGCGAGCGATATTAAAACGAAGGAATCGCGACCGAGCGTTGGCCGCGCAAATTACGGATTCCACTGCAATTCTCCGCCAAACCGCAAGGAACTGGAAATGGGACGAGAACGAGCATTTCGCGGAACACCCTCAATTTTTTCCCCTCAGGAAGCCAGATGAAAGAATCTCCCGCGAAGCATACATCAACCGAGATACAAAAGGCGACGGAGGAATCCTACGAGAGCCTTTAAAACTCCTTTCGAGGTTTTTTCGCTCCTTTTTCTCGGCGCATTATCGCCCGAGAGCAAGAAGCGCCGCGCGCGGAGGGAGTGGGAACCAGTCTTCCGCGGACGTGGGGCAAAAAAGTGAGAATGCAGGATTTGGAAAGGAGGGAATGACAGGGAGTTGAGAGATTAATGCCGGAGTGAGGAAGAGAGGCCCACAAGTGGTTTAAGGTCAAAGAAGCAGGGGGAATATAAAAGGTTGACCGGGAGAATCGTACGGAAAGGTGCGAAAGGTGAAAGTCCGAAAGGCGGGTTACGCTGGGAATCATTTATCAAGGCCGTGCACATGTCCCCGAATCACGTCTTCACTTCCACCGATGCAAAGTGGGAACGAAAAGGGGGTTCGGAAATCGATAATCGTCGGCTATTTGAATCAAGCGCGAATGTGGTTTCCCTTACGAAAAAATTACTCGCTCGATACATTTTGAATTTTTGATGGCGAAACATGGAATTGTAATGAAAAAATTGGAGCAACTGTTACTAAGTGGAGCTCCTCAGAGGTAAGGTGAGAAGATTCAAACAAGAATATTGATAGATAAATATGAGCCTGCGTTGCTAATACACAGAAGTGACTTTCGTAAAACCCGTTTAGTGTGAGATAGAAAATGATTTTTATTTACAAGTACTCCATATGTTCTGACCTTTTTGCTTGAGGTCATGGATCATCCAGCAATTACCGCGTCATTCTCTAACCCATTTTAAGGATATCTTTAAATACGTTGTTTTTAAACGAATTAATTTTCCCGAATCTTTGGACCACTCTTTAATTTAATTTAAAGAGAGTGCTCGAGTGGGTATGCGTGTACTTGCACCCCATAGTCGAGAGCAAAGCAATTGGTGCTTCAAGAACAAAAGACCTATCCTCACCACCAGTCCTTAGCCTTCCCATACATCCTCGTGTACTCTGCTCCGCCTCACAAGTTGTCATCTTATAATTTGAAATATATACCAATGACATAATGTTAATTAATTAAAACTAAATAAATCCTCGTGATATAAATCTTTATAATGTAATATTAAGGAAATGTTTCCATTTCCAACAAGTGGTGCATGTGGGAATTATCCTTAGTTCGGATCGGTAGTACAGGCCCTTGCTCGTCGGTGACCTTGAAGGGCCTAAATGTTTTGCTCTCAGCCATAGAATAGGAGAAACGTAGGATGCATCACTAAAAAGGACTACTATATACCAAACACTATCTCTAATACATATTCTGTAAATATTTTTTAAATTCCATAGGCAGCTTTACTACATTTACTGCAAAGAAGTTGGTGTTTTCCACAATATTTTTTATTAAAATAATTGGTTCCGGCTACGGCACCTCCATCAGATGGTGGCGTTGTATCCGAAACCGAAAATTAAGTCTTCTTAAAGGAAAATTAAAACTTCTTCTAAAGTATCTAATAAATTGAGGTACGACCTATTATGATAGATCCAAAATTCGCTGCAAAGTTTTAAATTGAAATTTTTATGGAATGCATTCATCCCCATTTATTAATTTATAAGTTTATACACTCCAGGCTGTTTGATGTAGAATAAAATAATATAAGAGGAAAACAGAAATTCACATTTCATCGCAATATTTCGTCTATATAAAGTCAGTAATTATAGGGACTGTAACGTGTAGTAATCATATTCGACGCTACCTGCAACTTCCTTATACGGGAGGATAGGTGTGTGAAAATGCACAAACTACATGTCGCATTACCTCAAAAATTCCTGTCCATCACTCATAATGAGTTTTCATGGGCCTTGAGCGCTACGACCGAGTGCCATTCAAGGAATATTTAATACAGCGGAGGCATAATAGATGTGCATAAGCTGCAAACCCGAATTTCTAAAGCGTTCGGAGCACTTCGCGTCAAGTTATTATGAATGATGCTACTTTTCATTCCAGCGATGTAAAGTATCAATCGAAAACTGGAAACGTTGACCAGCCATTTGTACTAAAATTGAGATGACGCCTTGCTTTGTCTCCTTTCACAACTTCAGTGGGAGAACAGCACTAAAATTTGATAATACAATGAAGTATATTTTAAACTGAATGACTCATTAAATAAGGATTGATCATACAAGAAAACTGCTACCTATAATGTATATATATATAATGTACGAGGGTGGTCTGAAAAGTTTCCGACCCCAGATTTCTCAGAAATCTTCAGAAAATTTTCAGAAAATATGTCGAGAAATGGCGAAATGTCGGAAACTTTTCAGACCACCCATTTTTGTATGTAGATAAAGTAAGGAAAATCTACGCGCAGAAATTTGGCAAACATTTTTTGGTTGGTTCGTTGATTTGGCTCCTATATCTGAGCTACCTTGGAAAATATTTAAATCCATTACCTATTCTCATCCAATTTTGTAATTTACGTCACGGAAAATTGAAGTTATATGGTTATTTATTCTGACTGACGAACCCAGCTGAATAACCGATGAGTGATATACGAAAGCAGAATTCTTGAGCGATTTTTAAAGCTCCGCCTGGTTTTTATAGACAGAGAGCTATTAGTTGGTATCCGACACGTTCCTTTGGGATTTCGTTTATGCAATGACGAATTGATGGTTTTCTTTTGCGTATATTCACAAACAAATTGTGCCTTGGCTTTAGCTTAAAACTCAGGTACATATAATTCGGCTGGAAGAGTATATGATTACATAATAACCTAAAATATAGGTATGATTACATAATAACCTGACGAAAATAAAGTCTACTAATATATAATGAAATAATTTTGCGCTGAACATTGAAATCGAATAAATAAGCGATATTTTAATCTTTTTTCAGGGGTATTTCAGGGTTCTTCATTTTACTCATCTATTTTTACGGACTTTCCTAGCTTGAGATCTTGATAACATTCCATTGCCCTGCTCCATGAACAAGAGATTGTTAAATGTTCTAAGATATACCATTAGAGAACTAATTAACAGCTGTACATATGGAATACAAAGTAATTTACATCGAGAAAATTTCGTCGACAACATGAAATACTTTGCTACTTTACCTTCTGCAATGACTTCCTTTCGTTTCATTCTAGGAATTTTATAAAGCTGTTGTAAACTACCCTCTTGCTTTAAAGCATAAATTGTTGGTTTAAATTACTGCCTAAACATTAAACCTGAAAGATATTTCTTCATGCATAACTTAAACAGGTGATCCAACAAAAAAATAGAAAAGATAATTTTAACGTTACGTGCGTCGTCGTTCTTCTATAAACTAGTGGAGTCATACGCTTTTGTGGCCCTTATTTCAACATGCATTCTCATAAAATTTTGAAAATAATCTCCTAGTAGTATGGATGAAAGACCTCTTGGGTAAATTCGAATTCATGTTCTAGGAATGAGAAGTACACGGTGTTTAATTAAACAAAGTTCTTCCCTGCAAAGCGCATAAAGATTGAGAGTAAAAATAGTAAAAACACTCCAGTTTAATACGAAAGAATCTTGAAATTCACTCCAACTGTATGTACTACTAGCTTGAAGACATCTTTTGGGAAGCTTTATGGCTTAGGAAAGGAGAGAAAAGCCTCTCTTTTTTAGGAAAACCCTTTTCTTTACTAATTCAAGCTCCTTATCAGCAATTGGTATACTGCCTGCCTCTATGAAGACCGTTGTCTGCAACTTTCATGAAAATGGAAAGAGAATCCTATTCGTAACAGCTTCATTAGTTACAGCAAAAATGACCAATTTTTATAGATCATGGGTTCATAATTTCACTTTTACTACGAAATAAGGATCAGGTATATTATATACGCGAATTTTACGGAAAATGCAGGGAGAAATGTAGTCACCTGCTACTTTTCATCCTCATTTCGTAAGAAAAAAGTTTCTGAGAAAACACTGCAATTAATTTTGGGCAAATCAAAATCCTTTAAGTTTATTAAAAACGTCAAAAAACTTATACACAGTGAGGCGATGCATGAATTCGGCAATTTAGATTAACATACACATATATAAATTTTGTTAGACATCAACTTCAATTTTCCTCTGGAATATACGCGTCAACTATAATTATTTATAACTCTTTTGGCATACGTTAACCGTCCCTAGTTAAGGAATCTAATTGGAGAATGGGTTCGAGTTCCTGCTCCCTTACGTCTTTCTCAATTCCTTTTACACCTAGGTATCTTCTATGCATGCGTCTAGAACTGTAAGATTAATCCTAAAACCTCTTTTCTTGATAGCGTATTTGTTCTCGATGAGTGGAAAAACTTAATATCAAAATTGCCATTACTACCTCATCCACCCTCGTAAATTCAAATCAATAGCAACGTGACATTTCACTCTTCAAATCAAATGAAACGGACATTTAATAAGCTTTCCCGTTTCCGAAGGCGTATGTATTTATGGAAGAGCAAGCGCAGCGAGAAAATAGGATATTGAGATAGATCTCGGATTTATAGGAGATGGAGCGAGAGTACGCAGGCGTTTGATGCCGTATGTTTGACAAACAAGGAAGCGATATATATGACAACCTACGCTCTTATAAGAAAAAGCTGAAAGGCGAATAAACAGAGAGGAATTTACTGAAAGATGGCAGTGAAATTAGCGTCTGAGTGAACCGTAGTGAGATGAATGAGCGGATATTTTCAGTAGATACATGAATGGCGTATCTTATATTTATTCTGGAATACTCACTGAGACTGCTAGTATAAATGTTACGGACAAATTCTGAATAGAATTTAAATGTACACCTTAGTTTCCTATGTTGCATACATCAATAAAGTTTACTATTTATTCATAAAAATTTTATACGTTATCCTGTCCATAGGTATCAAGTTATAAAAATAGAACCAAAAGAAAGAACCTACAAAATATGCTAGAAAATTCTGTTATGTAGAATAAGGAGGAAATGTAACTGTAATTAGCTGTTGAAAGTAACATAGAACTTTCAATACGAATACTTGGACTGAAGATTTGCATATTTATCAACAACATTTCATACCTTTATCTATATTTTATAAATGTTATAAAATTAAGAAAACCATAAACATAATAGTATATTTCTAAACAAAAGAACCAAAGTTAGCAGCAAAGAATCAATGTTAAATTAATTAATAATTTAGTTGATTAATAGTTAAATGAATGTTAAGCAAATGAAAGAATGTTAAGCAAATGAATCCATTACATAATTTTATTTGCACATTTGAAATTCTATATACATTATGTAGTTTATCTGGCAGATTATTAAAGGTGTAGGTAGATTATTGTCAGTAAACATTATTTCTTTAATGGTGCGAAATCATACTCAAATCAGATCTCCCTATTAATTCCGCCCACGTCTTTTGGGCGGTAATGTCGCTAAATTTATATGTACGCGATCCACAAACATAGATTCGCAAAAACGAGCATCATATCTCATGCATAGGAATATCTGACTCCGTAAGTTTTCGCAAAGAGAAAGCAAATTGATTCATGGCGTCTATTGGACCAACTTCACTATCCAAACCTCATGCGATATTTATCGTTGCTATCGGAAAATTTGTATAAATATTCACAGTCACTTGTAAATAACTTCCAGTTTGCTGGTAGAGTCAGCTTTGCTCAGACGTGTTTGAGAAACGTAAATGAATAAACAAGACGCATCTCCCATGAGTGCTTAACAAAATATAAGGCTGAATTTCATCAAGAGGTATGCGCTGATTTCCTAGATAATGAAGACCACTTAAACGGAGACATTCATATTACAAGTTTTCTGAGCTCTAGGTGTCAATCGTGGTTTATTAATTAATTATCTCAAGTGTGAATAAATTAACAACTTGCTTTTAGTAAGTGGCGTAGGAGTTAGAGATAATCCAGTAACGATGTGACCTCGAGTTCGAATTCTGATTAAGGCACGTTTGTTTCTCTGTTTTGATAAGTGCTTAATAGCAATCATTAAACTAAAATTCACCCAATAAAGGTGCAATTATTATGTTTATAAAGATGACATAGAGAAGCTCATTTATTGGAAAATTAAATACTTAAATCCATTTAGTGTTACAACTCATTACATGTTTATCATAAACTTATTTCCGATTCTTTAATCAAAAATTCTCATGCTACATCTCTGATAAATTATCGAGAGATTTCCTTTAATTAATAAAGGAGTAAACTGAATTAGAAGGGAAACAAAACTAAAGAACTCAAGAAAGAAATGTAAAGAGACTACTCAAAAACGACATAATCTCCTAGAATAAAAGATAATGATAGCTGAAACTTCTATTCCTCAACGAGAGAGGCACTTTAATCCTGAAAATGGGAGAATGATGTAAGATTACTCATTGTTTCCTCCGCCTTGCATTAACCTTCCTATAAAAATGGATGCGCTAAGTGCAGAACGTGATTTCGTGAGTAAAATAATGTTTCCCTAATTCCGGAGTGTCTCTGCCTCTTCGCTCTCTAAACATGGTGTGCCGATGAAGAATTTAACCAATTTCTGAGCACCAAATCTTCCGACGTTAAGGTTAAGATCCTGCGATCCCTTCACCAAACTCATGTCAACACCTTGGGTATTTTCCGATCCCCCTTTATCCTCTATTACCAAGGAAATGTCTCCGCCGCTTTTGTTATATAAAATAAACCTTAAAGTAAACCATAATGTAAAGTCAATATTGCAGCTCTTCTAAGAGATATATAGTACTGCATTATGAGTGGAAGTATGTATACTTCTTCCTGTACATTTATAGTAGCCTTTATTCTAGGAAATCAGCTGGGGTAGTTAAGAACAAAAACGGCCATTCATATTCAAAGTTTCTTCAATATTCTAAATTAAATCTCCTTCTTTAACTCCAAAACACCATTATCGTAAATTTATTTTACGCCTACTCCTTCCTTTTAAGTAACGAAAAATTCGCCATGCACCATAAGATGCATGTTAGAAAGTGTTTACGGTTCACAAAGATAATAAATAAAATCTATGATGTTGATGATGATTTCCCTCAGTTTGTTTTAAAGTATAGACAACAATATCATATCAAGAACAAAGTAACATTGATAAAAATTTTAAGCATGACATTGGTTATAAAGATGAATTAGTAGAATTTCTCAGTGTTACTGTCTAAAAGTTTTCGGCTTTTTTTGAAAAGCCAGAAGTAACTTTTGAAGGCTTCAAATAAAAATATAATATACTAGTGTTGTTTATTGACCGATTTGAATCAGTAATTCGTAAAAAAATAGTTATTGAGAATTTTCGATCATTCATAATACTTACTATTTATAGATTTATAAACAAACTTGGTTTAGTGTTCTGAAAATAATAAGACGATGTAATAATTATTTCATTGCTAATAAACATGCATTAACTAGAATTACAGCACATAAAACTGATCAAGACATCAGCGATTAAAATTTTGTGACCTTCGAAAGTGTGTAAGTGACAGGACTTTTGCCTTTTCACAAAATTCGGCTTCGGTTGGATTTATATTTTTTGCATGTTCTCAGGATTTGAGAACTCATTTTCGCTTGGTGAACTAAACCTCTTTAAAGCAGATGGGATTGAATTTTGCTCGACGAAAGTATCGCTAAGGTAATTTGTCGGAGTTTGATTCCATGGCCTTAACCCAAAAACCGATCAGCTTTAACTGCACTAAAATTTTCTGTTTAAAGCCCCGACAGATTTCCTCTCTGAGCTCTAGCGAAAGCAATTTAAGGCAAGGACGACCGTAAAAGAGACTTCAAAAGTTCTTTTTAAGTGACTGGCAGTAAAATGCTTCCTTCGACGCCTAAAGTACCGAATAACAGCGAGGCGATTAGTCATTTTCCTTCAGTAAGTACGTCAATGAAAAGAGATTTAGCATTGGAAATTCCCGCAACCGACAAGGCCGCTGTATCGAACTAGAACATGTGAGATTCATCGTCATTGACTCATTTTGGAAAGGAAAGTCGCTCTTATAAATGTGGTTAAAATGTGTGAACTCGCAAAATCTACAATAGTGGCAATTTAAATGTTAATTTTTGAATTTACGAATGATTATTTAAAATTAAAAAGTGTTATAGGTTAAATATTACAATTAATATGTTAAAATTAAAATAAAATACAGTGAAAGTTTTCAATAAATTCAAAATCCAAATTTTGCCAGGAATATATTGAGTCTATTAATTAAAAAAAAGATTTATAATATTTAATATTTATAGGAGAAATATATTTATTTGTAATAGAAGGTCCTTCGTATAATTTCTACAAACAAGGCACTCTAACCCCTTGAAGTAATTATGATTTATTGCGCACGATTCGGATTTCGAAGCGTCAACTTCAGGATTTACTACTTGACCGCAAGATATAGTTATCTGCGATTCAGCGTGACTGTAACTAGTTAATCCTTCGAGAAGTAGACTTACGAGTACTTCAGAGTTGAGTACTAAGGACTAGAATCTGCATTTCTTATACTGAGATTCTCGTGTCTCATCAAGTAATAGAATCGTTTTAACATTCAAGTATTAATATTAATATTATTAACAATATTAACATCAAAATATTATTGAATAAGCTTGAATGAGTGAACACAGCTTGAAAGAATATAAACCAAAAACAGAAAAAACTTTCGCCATGTAATAAATTTTTGATATAATTTCCTTATAATTGAAAATTATATTTTTCTCAACTAATATTTTAATGTTTCTGTCGAGATTTTTCTATCCAAAATATGCTTTATTATGTCAACTCAAATAATTTGTTTGTTGTATAAATAGACGGTACATATGTAATTATACTTTATCATTCCATAATGAACCATCCTGTCTGAATTGAAAATGAAGGAAGAATTTTATGGCCGGCATTATTGAAATCCCCTCCTCACACTGCCACAGTTCATTGCCTCAACGGGGCGGAGGGGTGTTAACGGAGGTTGGAGGCGATGCATAGCCCAGGTTCAACCATGCTAAGAAGGCTTCAACAATATCTCCGGCCAAATTGTGAAAGTGGCATTCACCAACCGGCAGTAGGACAGCCTGGTGAATTATTGTCCTGCATCCCCCAAATGCAAATACAATTTTCATGATGAGCTTCTGTAATGGAAATTTATCCGGACGTAAAAGCACCACCCATTCGGATGTCCGGGAGGTGGTGGCATTACAGAGGTCCATCATGAGGAAAAGAGCTACCACCCTCCACTTTGCGACTTACAATTGCCGCAGCTTGAAGAGTGAAGACAGACTACTGGAACTACTGAATGAAGCAGAGAAGATAAATTGGGACGTCATCGGTCTCAGCGAAGTCAGAAGAAAATCAGAAGACTTGATTACACTCAAGGAAGGTAATTTATTTTATTACAGGGGTACTAAGGATGGAAGACTAGGAGGTGTCGGGTTCCTGATCAACAAGAGATGGAAAAACAATGTACAGAAGATAGAAAGTGTATCTGAGAGAATTTGCAAGCTCATACTCAAGATAAATGAGCGTTACTCTGTACAGATCATACAAGTCTACGCACCAACAGCAGAAAGCAGCGAAGAAGAAATTGAAAAATTTTACCAAGCTCTGGGCACTGAGCACGATAAGGAAGCCCACTATTACAAAATAATTATGGGCGATTTTAACGCTCGTGTAGGTCAACAGGAAGCCGATGACACCGTCGCAGGACAATACGGACTGGGCCAGAGAAACGAACGTGGTCACCGCCTGGTAGAGTTTGCTGAATGCACCAATATGTACATAACAAATACATATTACAAGAAGAACCCAAAAAGGAAGTGGACTTGGAGAGGACCCAACGGAGTAAAAAATGAAATAGATTACATATTGGTTAATAAACTCTACACAGTAACAGACTGTGAAGTCTTGAATAACTTTAGCACTGGAAGTGACCACAGGATCGTAAGATGCAGATTGAAGATTAATCTCCAAATGGAACGCAAGAAGTTGATTTCATGCAAGAAACATGAAATAAGCATAAAAAAACTAGAAGAAAACAAGAATAAATATCAGCTTGAGCTAAAAAATAGATTCTCGGCACTTCAAGAAGAAGAACTAGAAACCAAAGTAATACAAGCTGTTAAGGAAGCAGCAGAAGAAGTAGCAAGCACACCAAGAAGAGCTAAAGTTAGAAAGCTAAGTGACAGCACCCGACAAATGATGAAACGACGTAAGGAACTGAAGAATTCAGACACACAAAAGGATAACATCGAATACGTCGAGCTTAGTAAGGCTATCAGAAGGGCAATTAAGGAAGACGTGAGAAAATTCAATGAGAGAATTGTACAAGAGGCTATAGAAAACAGCAAAAGTATGAAGAAGACCAGACAACGCCTAGCAATTGGAAGGAAACAGATTCTAGCCATACAGAAGGAAGATGGTACAAGAACTTGCAACAGACAAGCAATACTAAGGACGGTAGCAGAATACTTTGGCAACCTATACAAGAAGGAAGAAAATGATGAAGAGGAAAACCAAGAAGAAAGCAAAAACCAACGAGATCCTCTCTCTATTCTCCCAGAAGAAGTAACTGCAGCAATAAAGCAGACGAAGAACGGAAAAGCAGGAGGCATAGATGGAGTGTTAGCAGAATATCTAAAACTTGGTGGAACAGAAGTTGCACACGTTTTAGCGCAGCTATTCACAACTTGCCTGAAACAAGGAAGAATCCCCCAGGACTGGAATCATGCAAGAATAGTCCTTTTGCACAAGAAAGGAAGCAAGGAAGAGATGAAGAATTACCGCCCCATCAGTCTCCTTCCTGTTGTTTACAAAACATTCATGAGGATAATAGCTGAACGGATAAAGATTATTCTATCATCCGCCCAGCCTAGAGAACAAGCAGGATTCCGGAAGGGCTTCAGTACTATGGACCACATCCACACACTACAAGATATAATCAGCAGGACGAATGAATATGAGATGCCACTAGTACTATGCTTTGTGGACTATGCTCAGGCCTTCGACTCGGTAAGTACCTCCTCTACACTAGAAGCTCTGGAAAAACAAGGAGTAGATGCAGAGTACATCCGACTCCTACGCAGCATTTATAAAAATGCCACAGCCTCAGTAATGCTACACGAAGTTACTGAAGAATTCAAGATTGAGAAGGGAGTTAGACAAGGGGATTGCCTTTCCCCAATTCTTTTCACAGCTGTTCTGGAGGAAGTTTTTAAAACCTTGGACTGGGAGCAGAAAGGTCTGCGGATTAATGGGGAACACATCAGTCATCTGCGCTTTGCAGATGATATAGTACTCTTCGCAACCAACGGAAAAGATCTAGCTTCAAGACTTCATGAACTAAACACAGCAGGACAGAAGATAGGACTCAGGATAAATTTAACAAAAACAAAGGTAATGTATAACTCTTTTGCAGCACAAGAAACAATCAAATTTGAAGGGACGCCTCTGGATGTCTGCTCAGAATACACATACCTAGGACAACTAGTAACCACAGGAGAGAACAACAGGATTAACGAAGTAAACAGAAGAATTAAACTCGGCTGGAGTGCCTTCGGAAGAAATGCACACATTCTAAAGACACAAATGCCAATGGTCTTGAAGAGAAAGGTCTTCAACCAATGCATTCTACCAGTGTTGACATATGGAAGTGAAACCTGGGTGTTAAACGCAGCAATAACCCAGCGACTTCAGACAACGCAAAGAAGTATGGAAAGGTGTATGCTTGGGATCACAAGAAGAGACAGGAAACGCAACACCTGGGTGAGGATGAAGACCGGAGTGACAGACATCGTAGATAAAGTAAGGTCACTGAAATGGATGTGGGCAGGCCATGTGGCGAGAAGAAACGACAACCGTTGGACAAGAGCGGTTCTGAACTGGACACCCAGAGATGTGAAGAGACCAAGAAGAAGACCAAAGGACCGATGGAACAGAGACATCATTAAGTACTTGGGTGTGACATGGCAAAGAGAAGCTCAGAATAGAGAGAATTGGAAAGCGCTTGGGGAGGCCTACATCCGACATCGGATTGAAAATGGCTGATGATGATGATGATGATGATGATGATTATTGAAATAGGAAGAAAGTCAGAGATGTTATTTCAAGGAAAAATATGAAAACGAAAAAATAAACCGATAATGAAAATATGCAGAGTTATATATTATTTTGTTTTACTACTTAGTTATATTAATTAGTTCTATTATAAAAGTTAATTATTTAACTTTTATTTTGGTCTTATATTTTGTACCATTCATTTCTTCATTATTTTCTGCCGATTTATACACATTTTACGTAATTTAATTAAATGTAGCTTTAGTTTTCATATTGTTGACCTTTCGGAGAAATACAAACATCGTAAATCGTTTCAAGTTCATTCTCACCAGACGAGATATCCTAACATCTCATTCAGCACACTGTTTTCCAACTTCTATGAAACCTTTCAGAGACATTTTCAATACCGATATTTGATCCGACAACGTTATCTTTCCTTTAGCGATAAATCTTCGAGACAAATTACTCGGCAATCATACGTGACGCAGCGCCGAACGTACTCAAGGTTCCAGGATCGTTCCCTAACAGAATCGGAACGATTTCGAGTCTCCAAGGACCAAAAACTATTCCTATAGCAGCCGAAGGAGCAACTTCCAGGCCCTCATCGAATCTCTTCCCAAACTTATTCTTTTTTCCCCTGCACAAGTTTGAGAAGGAGTCGTCGAGACGCCCTCTTTCTTTACCTTTCGAACCCGCATAGCCCAAGGCCTGGTCTGGATGTTAGAGAGACGCTCATGTTCCAAACAAATCCATACTCCTTCCCCGAGAAGAAAAGGTCGCCGACGAGAGCCTCCACCAAATATATAGACTTATTTTGATCGCTCCCAAAGCACTTTCTTGCGAAGGTGGATCCGAGCGAATGGCGAATTTGACGTCCTCGGATGGAATTCCGGTCTAATCGAATCCGTGACGAGGGAACCCGTGTGCGGAAACCCTGCGAATCGAGTGAGGCATCGCAGCGATTTTCCTATTCGTTAGCTTTCCTCTCCACGAATTCTCCAAACATTCGGGTTGGAGAGATCTGATGCGGTGAGCGCGCCACCGTATCGTCAGAGATGTCAGTTTATGCTTACATACGTCGGTAGATGTATCATGAGAAGAGGGATATCGGAAAAATTATAACAAAATTTAATGTTTCATATTCGCTTTTATGAATAGTATATCAATTGCATATCGCATGAATTAGATATGCAATATGAGTTTGAAGTTTCCAACTAATAGACGTAGTGATTAAGGTTAAATAGAAATGAGAAGAAGAAAAAATTCCACGTAATTGCGACCCTTCAAGAGTAAATGGGATGCTAATTTGATTTATAATAAGTAAAGTTCATTTAAAGTGTAGTTTTAAATTTATAGTAAAGTAAGCACCTCATGCTACAAATGCGTAGATGGTCACGGTACCAGAAAACGTTATATTAGAAGCGATAGAAATAGAAAAAATAGAAGGTAACAGAAAATATCACCCAAAGAAGTAAAATGTCTACACACAGAGTCAAAATCTCTAAATTATAAACTATTTATTTTCCCAAAAATAGGAATTTTTTAAAGACTTATCTATGAAGTTTTACTTTGGAAACCTCTTCAATAAGACACCTTTGCAAAAAAGACCCGATAGGAGCAAAGTGAAACGATTTGATTATTTAAACAACATGAAAGTATGCAGAAAAATAATAGTAAACAATCAGGTGCAAGATGTCTCAAGAAAAAGGGAAAACACAAAGAAAATCAAGACAAACTAAAAAACAAAGAAAAGGCCGACATAGGTACTGTAGAGTAGTTTAAAATAGAGAGGAGAAAAACACCCGAAATACTCCACTGCTCACCGTCAAGTTTAATGTGCAGTGCTGAATACGTACTTCGAAAGCTAACTTCGGTCTTTAGAAGGAGAATTAATGATACTGCGTCTTCCACACAGGAAAGACGGCTTGTTTCTACGAAAAACTTTCTAATTCATCGGCGAAAAAACCATATTCTCCTATTAGAGAGGAGAAGCATCTTATTCAGTTATTAGTGTTTGTCTAGTCCTAATTTTAACTGAATAAAAAAAAGCATTTAGCAGCATATATTTACATTGCATCCGCGTATCATAGATACGTATATATATATAAAATTTATGTGACCGTCCTCTGAACTGGAAATTTTTAATACATCGCAAATGAAACAACTAGGAATAAATTGAAAAGATTTCCATCGAATTTTCCAAATAAAATTCATGAGAATCGCTTTGAAATATCCAAAGGGATACATTTTTACCAGTTTCCTCTTCTTTAATGGGGCTTTTAAAATGAAAGGATTTTTCTTCGTCCTGTATTTTTTTGGAATTTAATTTCAATCTTTCTGTCGCAGAAGTGGAAACATAATAAATAATAAACAGAGAATAAACTGTCATCGATAAAATTATATTCCATGAAAACATCAAGAGACGCAAAATCAATATCAAATGCTACATTCGAAATGCCTTAACGTATTATGGGCTTTTTTCATTGCTCCAAAAGTGGTTATCTTGTTTAGAAGAATAAGAGAGGAGATTAAAGTGAGTGAACTTTAATATGGCTATAAATGTTACAGTGAAAAAATTAATTGAAGTTTTAATTAATTAATTATTTTGTCTTCTAGTAAACTGTGGGTCAACGGAGATCAGTAATTTTCTACATCTACATCTACATCTACATCTGTACCCTGCAAGCCGCCTTTCGGCGTGTGGCAGGGGGTGCAAGCACCAGGACTCTATTTGCCCAGTCGATTATTTTCGCGTATTGTTCTGGGAAAAAAAGAATTCTTAAATCGACTGGTTTTAGCATCTATTTCTCTGATCTTTCTCGCTGGATCAGAACGGCCTATATAGCAAGGAGCATTTTCAGTAACAATGTTACATAAAAAATCTAAGGAAAAAACAGAACTAATTTCATCAAGGTTTGCAGATATTCCTGTATATTGTAATGGCATTACAATAGTTTTAAATGCCACAAAAATTTACGGACACCCAGTAATAATGGAAAGTTTACACCAAAAGAATTCTGTATATCTGAGGTCTATAACATTATACTTGAATACATATCTGATACGATCGATCATGCAATAAGTAAAATATCGTTGGTATTAGCACCGATCTAATAGAGATAAAAATATTTTATGACGTTAAAGGATAGAGAAGAAGATGACATTTTTCTCCTTCGGTGGGACGCAATTTGCAACGAAAATTTTCAGTACCAAGCCAGAGTGAAAGAGTGTTAGACAAAGGTATTAGTGCATTGACCGCTTTCTTGCGCTTGCTGTTAGCACTTTCATACTTATTTGGAACGTCAGTCATAAGCCATTACGTCACCCACGCTATGAAGGTCTTTGCTAATAATTTTATTTTTTCATCGCTTATAGGCTTGAACTTGTAATGCGTTTTCCAAAAATAGCTCGAAAAAAAAAATTATTTTACAGTAATGAAATCATGCTAAGAGTGACTATTGATGTGATAAAATATAAAATGAATAACCTTATGGAATAAAATCATTGCATTGCAAATTTTGGGCCCCAATATCAATTTGCGTCCTGTACATGGCATTGTGTAATGCAAGAGGAAATGTGGCAATTAAAAATCCATGGTGAACTGTAAAGAATTTAACACAACTCGATACCCGCATGTTTTTAAATTACGCAATCACGAGAATCGTCTAGGCGACCCTAGTTTGCCCCAATATCCCGCAAATTCCGACTCGCGGACTCGCTAAAATTTTACATTATATTCCCGTGCGAAGAACGTCTGGCGTGGAAGGAGGATTTCAGAGGGACCTAGATAGACAAAATAAAGTTTGAAGACGCTGAGAGAAATATTCCTCGAAATACTTCTTCTTATCGACCTTCCGCTAAAACTCTTCATCTCTGACACACCTCGAGGTAAACAAGAGCGCACTTCTTTTCCATTTCCTGACTCCCTTTTTTATTTTATTCTAGTTCATCCCTCGCGTGCACGTAGGAATCTCCCGTGGGGAACCTTTCCACCTCCGCACTTCCTCTCTCCCGCATTCGCCCACAGAGACTCCGAATTGGACAATAATTTTAAAAATCTTCCGCCTCACAGATTGAGGCGTTTTGTCTACCGATTTTACTCGATCTTCTTACGGTTCATGCACTAATTTGCTACTTTTTGCGACTTATCTTCTTTCTATAATCCTACGTCTGCAATCTTGCGTAATATTAGTTATCCTCCGTCATAATTCCGAGATATTCCGAAATGCTTTGAAAGTCTCTCGGGATAATGACGATACCAGCAGATTTTTATCATTTAACTGCAGAAATCACATTCAATAATTGGAATTTACATCATTATATATAGTGGAAATTGGCTGATAGGAATATTCTATACTTTTTGCGTTCAACTTGTTGTATTTTAATAGTAATTCAACATGCGCAAACATGGGCCTCCACCGGCAATCGAACCATTCACCACCAAAAGTGAACGCACTACCCAGTCTGCTTAATATTCGTTGAAATGAGGAAGTGTAATGGTCCAACAGAACATATCTTGAAAGAAAAAATTAGAACTCGGTTGTTAATGAATAAGAGGTCGAAAAACTCTCCGTAAACCGACTACGTCAATAGGGTCGGTCATCTTTCTCGTAGAGAAAGATAGAGCCAGCGGATTAATGACCTAAGAATCACCCAATATGCAATTTAGAAATTATGCCGCCATCCTCAGGGGTAAATGCATGGTGGGAGGTCAGTGGGAAGGTACGTAATCCACCGGTCATCTCGTTTTTTTCCTGGAAAAACTAGAAGACTTTTCTCGTACCGGTGGTAATCGGCTTGAGGAGAGTTTGATCTCTTAGTACATTTCTTTTAGATCGAAATTTCATGTTAATCATTTATATTTCAGGTGATTTCCACTGCGATACGATAGTGATAAAACTGCTCATTTACGACGAAAATGTATTCCAGGGTACGTTATGCTTTAAATAGACTTCCGGAATACGCCAATCTTAGGATGGACAATTCCCGGAACCAACTTTACGGGACTTGGCAGCCCTACTTACATGCCCTCACTCCCGGGTAATCCTCTGACATCACTGAATGCGCAATGCCACGGATTCGGGGCGTGCATCGAAATATCTCTAAAATAGACACAAGGGAATAAGCGGCCGTAGAGTGCCCCCCCCCCCCCCTAGCGGAGGTACGTAAATCCCGACTAACAAGATAAAACGACTGCCACTCGTCGTAAGAGCGAACTGGCGGGGAAAGACTAGAGCCAAGGGCGCCCACATAATCAATTCTATTTTCGAGGAGTTTTCCTGATGCACTGCCTACTTGCGCGACATATGGGTCCTTCGAGATGTTTTTCCTCGGAGATTAATAAGTGCGGAAAGAGCCTCAAATTGAATGACGTTCGCGCAAGTTTTCCATCAGGCTTTATTGAATTGCGAAGCTGTGTACCTTGTGTTCAATCACGGAGACTCGCTTATCATCTTCCGAATCCTGGAGCGAATTTCCAGGAGAGGTGGAACGGAGGAAAAGGTGACATTCTCTATTCTCCTTCAGATAAAGGAGTCAAGGTGAAGGGTAATGCTTGGCTCTCTAATTAATGAAAAGTTGGGGGGCTTATATGCGTGGGAATAGCCGCGCGTGCTGAGGGCAAACGGTTCATAACAAAGTTATAAATAAATATTAGAGTGAAATTCGCAATTATGTCTAAGCTTGCTTATGCAGTCAAGTGAAATCGATTCAACTTGAAATCCTCCTAAAGAATAATAGATAGAAACTTGTTACGTAAAACAGAGGTTTAAAAACAACACAGGTAACTTTTCATAGAGGTACGTACCTCTGTGGATAACTATTTCGAAATTTATTCCTAATTCAGATCATAAAGGTTTCTGTTTACGTATAATGAGAAAAAAATTGGATCTACATCTAAATCACAATTTTATTTCTCTGTCAAATATGAGAAAATGCTCGATTTCTAAGTATTTAATCGAAAGATTAAAGTTTAGTAGGGTGCCTATAAAAGGGAAGGAAAATATTTTTCGTCAAGCGTGAAAAATATTTTCTTTTGCTGTTTGAATACAATGTTTTCCTTCATCCACTAATCTACCTACTTTAAGACAGAAACTGTAAATTAGATACTTATAAAGTAGAGATACGGTAATCCGATAACAAGTAACGAATACCCTTCGATACTATATATTTCATGTTAATATGTGGACTAGTATCATTTATATTAACCAATGAAATTAATGGTTGACAAATCTGTAGCACTACATTGTTGTAAGCGTGTTTTAGTGTTGTACTAACAATAATACAACTTTGAACGTATGTATCTTCGAATTTATTTAGTTTATTAAACCTTTGAGAACTCTCAATTACCATACTTCCAATGCAGAAATCGTTTGTTTTGTTATTAAACGTAAGATATATCTCAGTCATTTAATCCTAGATTCAGTTGTATATGAAGATGAGACCATCTGTAGAGAAGTAAACACGAAACAAAGTTCATCCTTTTTAATTTCACCACAAAGGCTCTTTTGTCATTTACCATCTAAAAGCTGAGATTTTTGAAAATATATTATCTTTGCGGTTAATATATTTAACCATTTTTTTATTTAAAAATTGATAAAAAGAAACACGAAAAGAACACGCTATATAACGAAAATGCGAAAACTCCTTCAAACAAATGCCTCAAAATCAGATGCGGAGATTTTAAAAACGCTTCAAACCGGGAAAGAATTCGATTTAAGAAGGATCTTTGATCCAGTGGCAGTTTAGAATATATTTCCACTCATTATCTCCATTGACGTCATAGATGGCAAGCGTTCACTGTATCTACAATCTCTCTTTGTTACGTAAATAAGGAAGCCCTTCATAGATTGCTGATATGGCGGTCTTTTAACGAAGATCAACCAAACTCGGATGTTTCCGTTTCCGCTATCAATTTCTGCGAGGTTTGACCTACAGTTCAACAGTGCAAGCAATCAAAATTTAGTGTTGATATGGAAATTGTTATTATTAATCCACTCGTAGCATATGGAACAACAGTTCGGTGACAAAGTTATTACAATACTATTTCAGAATAATAAAATGACACAGTATTACATTCGATACTATTATGCAATGTAATTAATAATAGCATAATTGACCATAAGAGAACATATATAACTAGCTACATTTGTAAACTTCTGCGATACCATATTTCATCAACCCATAACAATATACAATAACAATATCATATACCAGTACCATATAAATGTATCCTAGCTAAGAAAATACTAACATCTCTCTTACAAATAATTTTAATAGTTACATATTCACATAAAGGCCGTATTTTTCAACATAAATGTATTTATATCGACAATTGTTCCTTATTTTACATCCCTTATTTGTCATACAAGTTTTTACAGGATTCCTGGTAACCCTTCATGGATACCGTAGCGGTTCCGAAGGCAAACCTCGCATTCGATTACCCTACCGAGCAATCCTTTACTCGACCTGTACTTCGTCAACAGTATGTCAACAGGATCACTTGTTAATACAGATTCTACATCTTCTGCATAAAATCCCATGCCATTGGTCTTCTTTTAAGATTCTTCAACCATATATTATCACTATTTTTTCGGAAACTTTTAAAGCGTAAGGTCTTCTGTGAAGCTGTTATAATAAAAATTTGAAATATTTCTTCGATATAGGGAAGTATGAATATTTTTCCACAGAAAGCACGGTTGTATCGTTATCCAAGTTCTTAAGTTCATCTTCAAATGTTTCCTAAGCTTTAAAATTGTTAACTGATGGGAAACTGAGGGAATTCATTAAATGAAAACTTGAATGATGTTCTGCTAGACCATGATGTTCTCTAAACCATCCTCCCGCTTAATCATGAATATTACTGCGGAATACCTACGCAATGGTATTTCCCAAGCGGCACAAAAACCAATCAGTTTCCATGATGGAAATTCCATGAATCGTATTAATGGAA
Source organism: Pachydiplax longipennis (assembly GCA_036926295.1). Taxonomy (NCBI): domain Eukaryota; kingdom Metazoa; phylum Arthropoda; class Insecta; order Odonata; family Libellulidae; genus Pachydiplax; species Pachydiplax longipennis. The sequence continues at coordinate 21,221,671 of JAVFKF010000026.1, read as the reverse complement.
AAAAATTTTCATGCGACTGATTCCAATATTTTGAGATTATCTCCATGATGATGATGATGATGATTTAAAGGTAAATCTGACAACGGTACCAGACAACGTATCGACAACGGTACCAAAATTATTCAAGCCTATTAACGTAGTACAATTTCATGAATATTAGTCACTTAGGGGAAGTTTAGTTAAATTCAATTTTGAATGAATTAATAAGTATATTAAATATATAATTAAATATAAACCAATAGAATTACCACACCGAGTGATATTACTCCGCTTTTGGTGGAGTGAGAGCTTCATCTTTGTGCTATACTCTAGCTCTCCCATGAAGCATCCCGGAGAAGGATTCGAACTTGCAAATCATCTAGCTTAGATTCTCATTCTCTTTTTCTCTATTTTCTTTTGACTTTATCAATTCGTTTAATTTTTGTGTATCGTTGAAAGTGCTTCGACATCTAAGGTCATTCTGCACATATGGGCCCCCACCAAAAATCGAACCCGGGACCGCTTTCTCCATCGGCGAACACGCTGACCCCCTGGCTATTAGGGAGCCTTTATATCTGCAATTAATTGTTTAATGAATTAATTTAGTTTCCTGGAAGCCAGTTCGATTCCTATTACCTTAACTCATTTTGGTTTTCACGTGAACATTTTTGATTCCTTTCGTTCTTATTTAACTAAGTAATTATCTAATCCTTCCAAGCATTTCATTTCTGCTCTAACCCAGCTTTTCCGCAGATAATTATTAAATAACGTATAGCAAAACTCGACTTTTAAAGGAAAAATTTTTAAAAATACATCTCAGAAATATATTTCATTTCTACCTATCGAAGTTCGGGCTTGCATTCCGAATCACTGTAAAACTGAGATAAAACTGAGGCGATGCGTTATCATTGCTTCTCTCAGCGCTACTTGATTTTTTCCGAAATTCCGCTTGCCATTTGGCCCCTTTGACATTTACCTGAACGATGATATCGAAAACCGCTATCTATAGCGGGACACAGGTGCGATAATCCGACTCAGACCGTTTCCAACTTGCTACAGAACGCGTATAAGCTGTCTCGTGCTATTGATTCGGAACTCGATCCTGCAGATGTGATTTGCAAATTATTGACCCACGATGAATGAATTTTCTCATAACACCATCATTAGAAGATAAATCATATAAATATACTAGCATTCTGTTCACATTTCTTATTTTAAAGTAATTATGTACTTATTTCAAGATGTTATCATTCAACAAATAATGCGAATAGGAGTTATGAATACCCTGATGATGATCCATAGAATAATTCACCAACTTATCTAGTTGATAAAGTTTTATCTTGTAGGAAAATATATGTATTCATATTATCGAATTTTAATGATACAGTGGCATTAATATTTTAATAACATCGTTTACCTATGTAGAAATCAAAATCAAAAATTTATTCTTTTTTCCCATCATTTAATAACAAGTAAAATTAATTGATAATAAAAGGATTAACTCGAGTTGTTGATGTCTTCATTCTTTTAAAATGAGTGTATTCAAATTATTTCAGGGGAAAAACAATGTGAGCAGCCTTAAGCATGCGAAATTTTACTCTAAAATAAGAATATTAGTGAAGTTCTACCTTCACTATGATATGTATCTGCATACACACTTGAGAAATTTACATCCGATATTTTTCAACCAATTCCAATTAATTTTCGTTCATCCGAATATCTTTGACATTTATGTGGATGACCTTGGATGAGATTAATATCCGATAGGCTAGATATGTCTTTGATCAGTAAAGAGGATGATTTTATTTTTAACATCGAAAAGTTAAATTCGGTATGAGTGTATGTATGTCCGTTATTATCTCATATATGGCATAGTATGTGAGAAAATAATTGTTTCACAAATTTTCTCTGTGAGAAAATTTCTCGGTAAAATCCATGAAATTTACGAACTGAAATGGATACGATGTCTTAAATAAACCTCGATTGTTTTCCATAAAAGAAGATATAAATCAACAAAGGTTCTCACTACAAATATCAGCAAACGGAAAGCGACAGAGGAACTCGAGAAAGATAAGCTACAAATAAAATATATCTTCTCTGATATTGTAAAGCATATCTAGTACGGTCAATATTATATAAGCAATTTTACTAAACCAATACTTAATACAAATTTAATTAATTTCAATTTACGCCTTATACCAAAATATATTGAACAATATGCATATTGACACAATATTGACCGTGTGAGGTAGGCATAAGGTAGTAGTTGCCAACTCGGGTGGGTAGTTGGATGATAATAAGGAATGATAATGGAAATGATTTAAAAATCTAAAAAAATCCAATAGTTCTATTATATAAATTGATTGCAAAAATACTCAATGTTATATAATTACATTTTATAGCAACTATTTGCTATGAAAGCTATGTTATAGAGACAATGGGGAAATTATACTGTTAACAAGAGCATAACGGTGGGCAGTAAGTAACGAAAGATAGACGGTAAGTGAAGGAAAGATGACGAGTTCTTCTCCAAAGGCTTGTTGAAAACTTTGAATGTGATATGCTAATTTTGTGAAAGTTGGATTTAGGATCTGAAAAGAATGAATCACATCAAGAATGTTAAACTTCCATGCGGCCTAGAAAGGGAAAAGTTTTTGAATAAGAGAAACTAAGAAAGTGCTACAATAACAGAAAGAGAAAAAAGGCCTAGATTTCGAAAGTTACAATAGAAAAAATGCAGATAGTGGAATCGTGGATCTGTTGAAGTAAACGGTGGCATTGTGACTCTCGGGTTGGAAAATCCATCGAGATAAAGCAAAGTTTTTCTGCGTTGAAAGACTGCACTAATTATCGAGAGAAAAGTTCTATTTAGTTCAGAGAGTAGAGGCAAACGGTAGTCGTAAGTTTCACTGCTGCAGATTGTTCCAATTCATTATAAGATATCAATGCGAGTATTCTGCCACTGAATGGAAAGCTTTTTGCAAATATTTAATGACTATCACATGCTAAGTATATCGCTCGAATGTATTGCTTCTTCTCGAAGTCTAACGAGGACTGTGTACAAAAAACCGAGTATTTTTTCCGACCGTCAAACTTGGACCTTGGCCAACTAATCTTCAAGAAGAAACTTATCTGATTCTTAAGAGAAAAACTAATTCCCTAAAGTTGAACCTGAGAAGAGTAACTTCGTAAAGTAAATTTTCATTGTTGTGCAAAATATTTTATTTTATTAAGCGAAAATCGTATGCGTGAAAATTTTGGAAAATGTGGAAAGAAGAGCATAGAAGAGTGTATCTGTCATACTATTTGTCAATATCTGGAATGCACATGCAGTAGCCTACTTAACCAGTCTCTTTGTTAAATTATAACCTATTGTTTTCAGGCAAACTGTAACATCCAAATGGCCGAGTGGTTAGAGTGCCTATTCCAGTTTCCAAAAATTTCCAAAAGCTTATCCTCAGTGGTTCGAATCCTGTTTCAAGAAAATTTTTTCCGAAAAATTAAATTTTCCTAACTGTTTTGACAGTCGAATGGCCTGCATTTCGTCATCCTTTATGTCGTATTCCTTAATTCAGGGTGAAAATTGGTTCGCCCATGCGGTGCAATTATGTAAAGCAAATATGTTCATTATATTTATCAATAAAAATATCTTTAACGAAAACAAAAATAATACGTTGATAAGCCGCAATCGCTGCGTATAACCCGAGCAGGGCGTCATCGCTGCCACTAATTAACGAAGAAGCTTAGAGGCAGGAAACTAATCTGCTACTTTCAAAGGTATATTTAAACAACAATATCTTGCGAACTAGTAGAGAGGCCCCTAGGACAGAAAAGGTAATTTTTCATATTCCAATCTCTATTACACTAAGCATCTCGTCTCGAAATCGCGATACCACCTGGGAACCTCACCTTGTAAGAAATATATTTCAGAAATCTTCCAATCTCCCTCCTTTGGCGCATCCAAACGCGATACTTGGAACAAACAGAAACTAATTCTAACCGAAAACGTGCGGATTCGTGAAAATTTTCCGGATCGATCCCTGATCAAACAGGACGAAACGGAAAAGGTAGCGCTGCACCTTTTTTTAAACATGCAGAAAATGTCGAGCCAGAGTGGGAGAAATGAAAATAGATTGCTCCTCAAGGCTAATTAACGGTCCCCCGTATCTCGAGAGGCATTTCAATATTCATTCGAATGGAAAATAGAGGACTCCGCTCCAGAGGAGAAAATTTAAAGGGAAGGCTGGTCTCCAAGGAGCCGGATTTTTTTGTGAGCGTCCTAAGCCTAGAGGCAAACAAATGCGACCCGTCGAATTATAAATTGAGATAAAACTGTTTTATTTTATAAACCGTCGGGAATGGGTAACGGACCGAAGAGGACCGAGCGGCAAACTGAAATCGACTTTTCCAAATGGACCAGAATAATTGACGCTTTCACCGTGACGGAGGCGCTCTGGAATCGTCATCTATTCCCGAATCGGACGACTTCGGGATGAAAGAATTGGGCTGTGAAAATCGGTCATTCAATCTTTTAGAGGTCAGTATTAATATCCCCGTTTGAAAAATGTCGCCATTTTTCGGTCTCTCATTTCTGTTGTGAGAACAGTAAAAACAAGAGTTTTGGTGGACTTGATAGAGATTCCCATTCAGAATTTCATTTTTCGTTTTCAATTCTACTGCTCTTTCTTGACTTGAAGGACTTTTCATGGGGTGAGTTTTACCTGATTAGGAATCATTTTCTTATGTTCTTTTTCATTCTTCTTTCGTTCATTTCGTACATTATTCATTTTGTACATTATTCATTTTGTACATAACCCAACATCCTTTTCCTTTGTCTTCCTCTCCGTCTTTTCTTATGCACTCTACCATTAATCATCTTAACAATCCCTTTCTTCTCTGTATTTGATCCGAGTATTTCGCTCAATTTCTACAATTAAAGCCTTCTCTTTCTTCCCAAATTCTCAACCCCACAATTTTTCCTTTCCACGCCACACCATCATCTCAAATATCTCCAATCTTTTGATATCCTCTTCTCTTAAGGTCCACATTTTACATTTATACGTCAAAACACCCTACATTTTACAAATGTTTTTCCTACTAAGGGGTATCTTTTCCGGAGCACAAACATAAGTTTTTAGATCCACTAGGTGGTTTATCTCCGCGCGCTTTATTTAAGATATTTCTTTCTTTTCAATTACAAATGAGAAAGGGTGAGATGTAAGAAGAGACTTGATAGTTTCAATGTCGCCCAAAGGTAGTAAAATAATCATTAATTTTTTTTATAAAAACTTTTGTATTCCCAACATCTATTATATTTCCAAACTTTATCGTTGTATCATGCAGTGAATTCACTAGAATTCGCAAAATTTTAGTAAACTGGTAACAATAAGAAAATGGCCAAAAAACTTTTTTCATTTACCGTAAGAGATTTAGAATATCTGCGATCATTCGAAAAGCGAAACAGAGAAGTCATTCGGCGCGCATTCAAATCACAGTCTCCGATATATTTCCACTTCCCTCAGCTCCAACAATAGAGATGCCGCGAAATAACTTTTGAGTGTTCGAGGGAACAAACGGCAGCAGCCTTCCAACTCGGTGAAGGTTTCTTCAAACATGAATCGCGCATTTCGCAAACGAAGCGTTGCAGTTGAATTTACGCCTACGCATCCCATCCTCGGTTTACGTGGACTGTTTAAAATCGGCGGACTTTATTTAGTTAGCGCTCACATTGTGATGTGGACTGAAAGAGTGCGCGGCGCCATAAGCGTTTCTTTCTCCGCGATATACGGAACGGAAAAAAATTCCCACGAGTCGAAAAAGAGTTAGAAACCGGGACGCACTACCATCATAATCCTCATCAATTCCTCATCCTGCACCGGAAATAAAAAGACGAACGGCGGCTTGTGTTTGAAATTCGAACGGCGCACAGTGGGCTAAAATGGAAAAAATCTGGCCGAAAGTATGAAAAGGGTTTTTTTTGAGTTGGGACTTTGAAACTTCGCATGTGTCATCATTAAAATCGACCATTATGTGGGATAAAGAATAAGTTTAGAACGTGGCATCAAAGAATAGCGTAGTATATTATTTGGTGTTATATATAGCGTGGTATAAGTTAGCCCATATCCATGAATGTCCATTTTTACTATTCTCCTCGCTTTAGGCAAAAATTTGGTCTAAAATAAGGGTCCGCCATTTTGTTAGGAAAAATATGCAGCTGTGATCAATAAAATCAACTTCTCTGAAGGATAAATAATATGTTTATAACGTGGAAGAATGAGACATATGGTAAAATTTCCAAAGAGAATTTACCAAGTGTCCCATCCTGCAAAGGCTTTCCATGAAGTCACACCTGTCAATATTGATTTTATTTATAACATGATATTATAATTTACCTGATAGTTTCTCCATATAGATTCAGAACCGGACTGAAGTTGAATAATTTCGTGAAAAATCGAAGAACGGCGTTTTTGCGTGCTTTGATCAACTTTGACGCCCTCTATAATTTTAATGTGCAGGAAGCGGCGTAAATAACTTGCACAGTTTTATGCACAATTTACACAAAAATGGCCATGTGAAGTCTAAAAGTTCCAACTCAAAAAACCGTTTTCGTATATTTGGCTAGCTTTCTTCGATACTAGTACGGCGGCCGATCTATTTTAGAACTCTTCTCTCCCTTTGACTGCGAATATCGTTTCACATGCAATCGCATTAAAGATTCGGCATAATTTATCAACGGATACGGCGTACGGTAAAGGGACTCGCAAAGAACGGCCATTCGTCGAAAGCGGCACGTTTTTCCGAAATATCTCTTATCCCAATGCCTGTCCTTTTCCGTTTCCTGTTTAAGAGATTCCTTTGTGAGTTTTCCTTCGACAGTTATGTGTATCGAGCATGCGCTCCGCGTATGAATGCGCCGTTATGAACCTTTAAAGAGTACTGAATGCATGTTTTCCTCTGACCGAAAGGTGATTTTAGAAATCTTTCCCTCCGAAATCGGAAAGCGATTTTTTCGCGTGAAACTTGCTCTTTTGCGTTTGTGAGGGAACGATATCAAAGCTTTATTACGCTTTTTCCTGAGGTAATTTAAAAATATCTCTTGCTTTGTACGTCCACGATATTCTTTAAGCTTATTTAAAATTATGTTCTCTTATTCTAAAAGTGGTGGCATTTTTGAAAGCGCTTAGACAGCTCAGATCATCTCGCACATATGGGCCCACGCCGGGAATCGAACCCGGAACCGCTTTCATCAAAGACGAATGCGCTATCCTGTTCTCTATCCGGGGGCACTATTTTTCTTTTCATAGCGTAAAAACGCCTTGAGAATTGATATGTCGAGAGTGCTAATAATTGAGTCAAAGAGTATGAAGAGAATGTTAGCTATTACTACACTTCCAGCGGCTTTTATAAATCCGAATTTTCCTCCGGTAATCACTTTTTCAGGCTGAGTTTACAGGCAGGCTTGACCTATGGCCTCAAATCTCGGAAAAATGCCAGTGCTTTAATTGCCGTAGCTAGATACTATATCTTAGCTGTCCGCTTGATACCTTATTAGTACTTAAATATACCATACATAATAATCATTTTCATCTCAATTTACCAGTAAAATTGTCACTCCTCTCACTATGTAATTTATTTTTTTCAATATTGCACTTAACCCAAATATTTACTGGTTCATAAGAAAGCTTTCAATTTTCAGCATCGGGCATAATAAAATAGATAAATATAAATTAACATCAGTATGAGGCGAGAAAAATAAAAGTAAATTACAAAATATTGTTGTTGCCATCCATAAACCAAATCTTATAAATTTTCTCCTTAGCCAATAATCAAGTTTTAATAAATTTCATTCAACATCACACTTTCCATTTTCGAGGCAATAATTTTAAAAAAATTGAGTCCATACTTGCAAATGATTACTTAAAATGGTTGAATCTATAGTAAACATATATTTCCTTCTCAAATGAAACAACTATATAACGTTAATAATACACACAATATAATGTTTCATAAAACTCAACATAAAACCAATCATTAATAAAACTCATGAAAAGGTGAAAAACGGGTGAAAAGTTTTATCAAATAGGTGATGCTAAGAGGTTCACCGTATGCTTCAGATATCGATAAAGATAAGAGTTGAATAAAAGGTTTCATTTACCCCACACGGAGCTTCTTCAAAGGAGTGCAGTACAGAGTGAACGCATCCAAATGCATTAGGAAAGCCCTTAGGCTTTACCCCCGAGGTTGTTGGTCACCTTCCAAGACCAACCAAGATCGCCTCAATTGCGTAAGGTCCGTCAACTCAGAGAGAAGAGAAAATCTTTCGGGGAGGATTAGTGGGTGCACAGCGAATCAGGAAGATAGGTCGCATTGGTTATTCTCATGATAAAGTGTCGCTTGACCTCTGTTGAAGATTAACTCTATACATGTGCCATTTTTGTATATATTATCTTCTACATACTCCTTCTTCAGTGATGACCGAGTACGAGGCAATTTTTACAATACCGAAAAATATATTAGATTTCATTCCCGTTTGATCCATCATTATTAACTTTAATAGCTGGGACGAACTATAGACTATTACCACTTTCAAGTGATGCATTTTTAAAACTATGGATGAGGGTAACATCGTTATCACAACGTACGCATGGGAAATAACATTTCGCGGTCACGGTAGATTTTTCACTTTATCACATTTATCTTCACGGCTTATAATACTAGTATTAATAATGGCTAAGAATGATCATAATCGATAATAGTCCAACTTCATCCACAAAAGTAAATACAAATATTTTTATCATAGTTAATTCGACTTCACAGAACGACTTAATGAAGGAAAATAAAATCTTTTTAATACCACACGATTTAATTTAAAATGCATAAACGACCGGCTTCAGTTAAATCGCCGTCCTCAGGTAATGTATCAGAAAATATAAGCAATCATATACAGTTTTTTAAGATTTTTAGAATAAAATTACCTTTTTTAGCCCTACCCATCTCCTCACCCTTTCTTCAAATTTTTCATAGTTTATTAACTTAAATCACCTGAATATCACAAAGCTATTCTATAACTTCAAATTCTTCTCCGTTTCCACTCATGAGAAATGTCATCGTTTCAGTCACAGCCCTTTTACGAAAACAAAATCAGTATCAAGTATACGTCAGATAATGTCACCAAGAAATACTTCATCTAAAAGCGTCAAGAGGTGTATTTTTGCATCTGCTTTATCCTCCGAGTGGTTGTCATTTACAGCTGAATTCTTTAAAATTTCGACCTATTTCTTGGTGAATAAGAACTCGAGTCATTTATCTAGCTTGTCAAATACAACTATACCCTGAGAGAAGACCAATACGGGGTGCATGCATCGAGTTCTTTTTCGTCTTAAAAATTTGCCATCCTCTATACTTAAAACGTCGCCGAAAAAAAATCCACAAAAATCTGGGGAAAAGACGGCCTTGTCTCCACGCCCGATTCCATATATTTGAACACTTGGAGATGACTGTTGCTCACCAACCGAACGAACTTCTATTGGCGGTGCTCGTTTTTTCAATTCGGCATGGTGTGAACCTATTCCACTGCGATGAACACAAGGATAAAAAATGTATCTGAGAGAAAAAAAAAGAAATATCCAGTGTTTTGATGTCGAAAAAAATGCACCTAGTAAAACCTCGAAACTCAGGGGATCAAAAATAGGGGACTGCGAAACATCCACGTTAGAATTAAACGAGGTGGTGAAAAATCGATTACTTGTTCCCTTGGAAAACGTGTGAACGTAAAGGGTATTTCTTTAATATTTATGCACAGTTTGCCCCGAAATTTGTGTGGTAACTATGATTAAACTTTCCACAGCTGTGATTTTTTAGATAAAACCATACTATTTAAGGATGCATCGCTCAGAATCGCTGAAATTTGGCAGTCTGGATGACAACTGAAATTTAGAATTCCAAATCCAAACATAGAAATGATTTTCAAACTTCAACTAAACTCTAAAGCTGAAAAATGCAGCAACAAATTAGTTAATAAAACTTTTATATCAAAGTAAGAGAACAATAACTTGTACAGTACAAGAAACAATACATTGTAATGTACGATAACTTGTACATTAAATGGTACAAGTTATTGTTATCTGAATTTATCATTAAAGTTTTGAAAATGAAATTCCACCTAGTAACGCTAGATAACATCTATTCAATTAAACTGGTTCGAATTTGCTCTTAAAAATATTGTATCAGTTCAGATATTAGATTTATCAATATGATTAAACATATAACCTGAACTGAAAAACTTGTATCAAATAAACATGATGTTTTTCGTGTACATAGTACTAGTATTAATAGAACGGTACGAGACTATGGTACGAAAAGGATTAAATACAAACCGTACATGGTGAATGGAGAGCAAGTTATCGCTGACATTGAAAAGTAAGAGTGTCAAACAGACGGACAGTGTCGCTATATATAACGAGAAAATCCCAAATGGCATTCATGGGTGAAGTAGAAATAAAGCAATCCGGACCTTTTCTTAAAATTTTGAGGGATGCATAGCTTAATTGCATAATACAAAATTTTAATAATCGCGCTCTTTCCATTCAAATGTATCTACCACCCATAACCCAGTTGCAAAGAATTGTAGAATATCTTATTAACTATTAAAACCCCTCCTGGCCCATAATACGATACATTATCATTTTCGAGTAGTAGTAAATGATTATGACGGTATATTATATATTGGAAGTGTGCCGCTACTTAATTTACCCTCTGACAACCCAAATATGCGATCACCGACAAGTAGCCGTCACACAAAAATGTAACGATTTCAACTACGGTGTGTTAAGAATATTATCACCTGTTTCACCATCGTATGCTACAAGTTTCTGAGTAAAGAAAACGAAGGAAGGAAATCTCTCAGCTCCTCCGCGGCGTAAACTGGACCTCGACAGTAATGGAAATCCCCGTGGGTTCCCAAAGAGGCACCGAAAAGCGGAACGGAAATTGTGACGTCCTGCCATTTCATAAAACTCTCCGGGGGGAAAGAACTCTTGCCCTGTCCCTGGACTCCTTCGGTCCCTTTTTCCACCGAAGGTACCGTTCGGGAATAATAGACAATCTCCGGTAGGCGTGACTGGAATCATTCGCGATTCGAATCGACAGAAATAAGCGAAGGTCCCTCGGAGGATGAACGGTCGAATAAGTGAGGGAAAGCATGTAGTCCGCGCCTGATGCATCAGAAATGCAGTTGCATTAAGCAGAAAGAATACGCTGCCGTAGGACTAGTTGGGAATGGAGAATATTCGGTCGAGTTAACGGGAGTAAAAAAGACATTATGCGATGCAAATGAGATGCATGAATTCCGAGGGTATTATTTACGGGAAATAGAGGAGAGGTTGGTGGTGAGTGCTTTTGGAAACACTCTCGTCCGAAAGTGAACTTTTGGAGCAACATTATCATTCGCGTCCATCGCAAGTGGGGCCTGCAGCAGTGGTGTATTTTATTTTCCGTGAAATCTGAGAATTTCTCGCTATGAATTTAAAAGGCAATTTAACAAGTTCTCCGTTTCCTTGGTACGGAAATGAAAAAGCTATGATTGAGGAGTATGATGGATATATATATTAGCAATTGCACCAGCAAATACTTTCCCAAAACGCGGTTACAAACTATGTAGTTATTTTTTACCAAGTGTATTTATGAACATCCTCTCTATTATTTCTAAATCGAAATATCATATACAAAACTGTGGTGAAATCAATTTTAGGTATTTAAGTTTAGGTAACGTCATTGATGTTTCTGACAAGACAAGTTTCTGAAAGCTTATTCCCAAATCAAACACGTTCAGCATACTAAACGATAAACTAATAAACTCAATTTCGCCTCAAAAGATTCAAGTAGAGTTTATAAAAAAAGAGAAGAATGACTTATATCAACCCTACTCTAATGATAAAAACGTGTTATGGCCGCTGTGAATGAAAAGTTAGTTTTTTTAACCGATAATTCACAGCCACGCGTACTCTATATAAACGAAATTGAACGCAAAAGAAAAAGAACTGTTATTTCGTTTTTGATATTTTTCTCGAATAAACATAATCACTATTGGTATCACTTTCGATTTAAATTTCCAAATTATAATTTAAAACTTGATTAAGATATCGTGATAGAAACGTTACTGTTCATCAGCAAGTTTTTATTTTCTTCCAATGGATATACCACTCTGTTCCATTTTCAGTAACAAGGAATCAATGAGTGCCAGTATCAGTAAAAAGAAAGTATCAGCAGAGTTGCTTCGTAAATCGTCATCTTTTATCGCGTCGAAGTGAGTATGAAAGAGTACAAAAGCTGAGAAACGAATATCGGAATGGAATACACCGTTCTTTACTTCCCATTTTGTTAAGCTCTCCTCAAAGTGACGCCTTGGCGTGCGAACTTTTCCAGTAAAAGACGCAGCGTTTAAGCGCTTCGCCTCTCTAACTCACTTGTTTTGAGCTAATTCCTTTCCCCAGTTGCCTTGAACTTCACTCTTGAGATGGTGCATTTGTTCTCATGATCCCTTAATCTCTCGTTTCAAACATCACTGTCATTCACTTCATACTCCTCCAATTTCATTCATTCTTATCTCTCACAACCAACCACTCGTCATCTTGCACAAGGAAATTGAAAATCCATTGAAAGGAAAATTATTACATAATAATATGAAGAATTCTCCAAAGGATAATCAAAATTCAAATTTAAAATAACTCTGTCGTAGGGAAAAACCCACAAATGAGGAAGTTCGCATAAGCCACGTAACAATGTGATTCAAAGATTTCAGTTCATTATCTTAGGAATTAAGACAAATGGTACTGAATTTATGTAATCCAACTGCCTTCGAAGGTTAGAGATCTTTTTTCTTTTAGTCTAGGGTTAAGTGGAGGACCCTGTCCTCGATATTGAACTCCGGCTTCCTTTTGATAGGGATTTCCACAAAATTTTGTATAAAATTGGCACTCCATATTGTGTCACCAATCATCCCGGAGGTGTTCGTCGAAGCAGCTGACTCATAAAGCGATGTTATTTTATTTTCCCACAAAAATAAGTAAACAAGAATGAGGATATGGTGTTTAACTTTGCACAAAGAGCCTTGTGCCTCCAAACCCAGCGATAAACAAATGAAATATAAAATACTGGAAAACCCGAGTTCGAGTTCCAGTCATATCGACTTTTGTCCTAAATATTTATATATATTAATGGTAAACTTTTGTCTAATTTCACCGTAGAGTAATTACAAAAAAGGCAATTCCCTTTAAAGCGTTAGAGTAGTCATGAAGTTAGTGTTGGTTCTGAAGCTGTAGAGCGCACATTGGAATAGTTACATACTTCACGTAACCGTGATTCGGGTTCATCAGCATGGAGAATAAACACGGCTTCATATTGATTTAACTGGTGCATCCATAAACTGCTCCTGAAAGGAGAGCGTTGGCGGAAGGAGCGAAGATTATTCAATCCAAATACACACAAACAGAGAGTTCACCAGCACGCTATTCAAAATCTCCTGGGTAGTCACTATTAAAACTTCACTCCTGTGACTTGTATAACAGCGGATGCTGAAAAATGTGATTGGTTGTTCACAAGACATAATGATGCTCGGGTGAGAGAAAGACAATCGGTAATTACTTATGCCTTTTTTCATGTAATTATCCATTACGTGATTCGCCCGCAACACCGGTTTGAAATCCTCGACTGTAAGCAACTAAAAGCTTCAAAGAGGGGATTATGTATCTAAGAGAGAAGATTGAGGAACTTTTTCCGTATTTTTCTCACTGATCCAAAATGCTGTAATTGAAAAATTCCGAGATAAATGAACATAAAGACCCAACGAATAACACCTTTCATGGCAATCAAATGAGAATGAATGGAAGGACATACTCACTATTAATCTTTCCTCGATAAACTTATATATTAGCAGTCATCTATAGCATACTAAAACTGAAATAAATGGAGGAGAATTTTCTATTTCTTACAGCACAACATATATACAATATCTTATTCATCAAGATACAGGAACCAATAAAAATACACCTACAATAAATTCCGTAAAATTTCATGGTATAGACACAATTGTCACTACTGATCTAATTAAATTTCTAAACTTACTCCTTCACCAATCAACACAAATATTTTACAATTCTCAGGGACGGCGGTATTTCTACTTTCAGTAACGCTTGCTAAATCTCCGTAAAAGGATTGTGCAGCAGAAGTAAACGAGGAATCGGATTTGGGAGCGTTTATTTCTCATCATCCAGCGTACTCTGCATCGCCCATATATTTCCCAAACAAATCCTCCGATTCTTTTCCCAATTCTCCATCCTTTCGTTGTGTGATTTTATCGGATACACAGCGCCTACCCCTTGCGTGCGCCCCTAGGGTACAAATGGAAGGATAAAAAGAACGCTCCCTTTCCGGGAATTCAAAGGCCCGCAACATTCTCCTTTCCCCTTTTATCTCCCTTACTCCTCTTTATTTTCTTCCCTCTGCCCCTAAAATAGCGTTTTTCTCGGTCTTTTTACAAGGGATGCTACACTGTAATGCTTACCCATCCCCCCGCCCGACCTCTATTCTCCCTTTTTATTCATTTTTCCTCTCCGTTGCTTCAGTTTCTCACCTTCCTGTTATCTTTCCATCACTTTATTTATGTTTATTTTCCACCCAATCTTTTTCCACTCTCTCCTCCCTTGCGTATATTTCATACAACCCTTATTTTCTCATCGCGAGTAATTTATTTGCTCGTTCTGAGCTAACACGTAAATGTATATGCTACAAAAATCTACGGAGAGAGAGTCTATTCTGAATACGAAATCAGTTATTGTGGGTGTAAATTTGGCTATTTACGAAAGTTCAGTAGGGGAAACAAACATCACGCACAACGCTACAGGCTTCTATTATACATATTTTTTCCGGTATTATTCAACACTGGAGCAACCTTTCCTCGTATATTTCTTTTTCCTTTCGAGGAATTCGTTCTTACTCATCGGGTGTGATTAAAGAAGGAGCCGCTCCCTGTTTTCCATGTCATTGAATACAGGTAATTAAAGTTTTTCTGAGAATTTTATACACAAGATATTTCTTCGAAAAAATTCCGTTCCCTTTTGAAGTTTTGTAAGCATTAAAACAAATAACTTTCATCTATTCGAAGATTTGAGTGCAGTTCAATTTTCTTCCTACGTTTAGTAACTCTGTTCCAAATTATAAGATTCCCTTCTTGTTTTACCATTTTCATACTTAGTATGTAGAATACTTATAGTTCCACCTCTCTTTATTTACAATTCTTAACGCTTCTCTGACGCATTATTTTGAGAATTCCGTTCAAAATATGTCATAATTTTTATTGAATATCGTTAACACTTAAATTAATCTACAATTTAATATTCGGCCACTTTTAAATTTATTTTTAATTGTTATTCCTAAAGGATGTATAAAAAATGGATCCGTTATATAAAGTTTGATATTTATATAAAGTTTGATAACTAAATAACCAGTAAAACTTTTTCCTTATTTTAATATTATATTTGTAATGTAAAATGAAAATTAAAATCGAAGGGTTTCTTTTCCAGTCTTAGGCCTATTTCGTTTCTAATATCATTGAGACTGTACTCACATCTTTTTCGGTAATATACTATTTCCTTTAAACACCAAGTGATACGAAAACATTTTGTTTAAGCGCGGCGCTGTGCTCTTCTTCTTGCAAATTTACTTCGAATGGCAATTATAAATTTTAAATGAAAATAAAGATACAAAGGTAAAGAAAAAATAGATAATGTAGATGGATTCGCTTGATAGGAATGCTCAAGAGAAAAGAAAGAGAAAATTCGAAAGTTTCAAACTAAGCCGAGAATAAATGACCAAGAAATGTCAAATATCACCAGCTGACAATATTATCGAAGTCCTCGAAAAAAGTCTTTTGGCCCTTTCCGTCTACGGACGAAAAATAAAACAGCTACCATTGTGGAAATCCCTGTCAAAAGGAAGTCGGAGTTCAATATCGAGGACAGGGTCCTCCACTTAACCCTAGACTAAAAGAAAAAAGATCTCTAACCTTCGAAGGCAGTTGGATTGGATAAAGAACAAAGAAATCACGAGATAAATTCAAAGAATCAGAAAGGAGCGCAATATCGGGTAAAGAAAGTTTTCAACGATAGCACCAAAAACATGTTGAGTATCGCATGATCTCCGACATTAGACAAATTATAGTTTACCATACTTTATGGATTTAGATACTAATTAAATTTAAGTGGATTTTTATACTACCTTGTGGAGTTTTTAAATTATTACTTCTGAAAAGTGTTAGTTATAAATAAATATGAAGTGAGAAAAATATTTAGAATGGTAGAAATCTTATGGTATCACCTCATAACAATGCTGTTTAGTTTTGGAAATCCCTTTAGGATAATTCCTTAGATGCCACTCCTTAAAAATTTACTCGAATAGAAATAAGCGTGAATTCAGACGTCATCTCAGGATTGATCTGTCATACAAAACTGGATTTTTATAATATCCATTTCTTACTATGAACTCCTAAAGAAATTATCTTTAATGTTTTTTAATTAAAATGACTTTATCTGGATTATTTTGTAAATCAATGCAAACACCCGAACATCAATGTTAAAAAATGCAAGTTTTTGGGTTCGTCAGTAGAGAGAGAAAGAGATTTATATTTTATAGACTGTTTTTGATTTGATTATCCGAGGTAAATCACAGACATTGCTAAAGCATTCACCGAGCTTTGAGATATTCATGGATGTCCTACTTTCCATTTCCCAAAGGAAGAAATCAAGTGAAGACGTTGAGGAATTGTTTCTATTGATTCACGGAATGCCTCAAGTCAGATATTTCATGAATAAAATTAAGAAAATTATAATTTATTTCCACATTGAAGTGAACTTATCTCGTGAATCTGAAATTTTATCAGTCCCAAGAAATAGAAATTGCAATTCATTTTCTTTTAGACTGATTCTGTGATTGAGTTATCGAAGTTTTTCTCTGCACCTAATGTAAGAGTTCAGGCTTAAAAAATAGAGCTTAACCGAGAATGTAAATGTAAATTCTATTTTCCAGAGACCTAGCAGCATGAGGCTTGTGAAATAAGTGGGCAGGAATTATAGCACTACCATACGGTTTCCCGAAAGTTATCAACAAATTTAAATGATGGTATGCGACCTCAGCTTTTGGAGGTAAAATAATGATAATAATAATGGATTTTATTCAGGGCGAGATGAGTACCAAGTGTCTTCTAAATCATATTTATTAAGCTTCCAATAAAAAAATAATTATAAGATTGTTCGTTAGAAAAATTATTAGCAATAATTTAGAATAAATTAAATATTTTTCATCTAAATGGGATAAATCTTTCATCGAAAAATATTTTCAAATATTTTCAGCAATCATTAAGCCCATTAATTTGACTGTACAATTTTCCGAAGTGAAAAATATAAGCCCATTCCTACACGAACATTAGGATATTAACTGGACAACAACGCTACCAACAATCACCAAACAACTATGATAGTAAATATCACCTATTTATATAAAAATAAGGACGAGGAGACGAAAATTATCAAAGAATTTATCCCTACAGTTAGTAATTAAAACCAAGAGAACAAGTAAAAAGAAGGTGCATAGTAAAATTAATCAAACGATTATAAAACTATTTTCTCCTAACAATATCAAATTCAACGTAAATACATATATACAATGGGAGAATATTGGAGGAAGATGTTGAATTTGCGGAGCTAATGAACAGTGATTTATGAAACGTCAGGATTGCACTAGAATGATCTATTACCATAGTGTATTGCGGCAAAAGGAATTAATAAACGTTTGAAACTTGATTCCGTTTGTAATGAACTTTCCTAGACTGCAGACTATATTTCAAAAGAGATTTTCTTTGATGTAGAACCATTCCTTCTGTGAGGATAAAACTCAATTTCGGTCAAAATACTATTTCGTATTCTTTTTAAGGGATCTGAGAGTTCATGAAAAGTTCCTCATCAAAACTCTGTACATGGCTGAAATAGATCTTTCCATGGATTCTTAAATTTACTAATGTAAGCAAAAATTTTCATTGTGAGCCGATTGTATTCCACATTCAAGGGTATCCATCAAAGGAGGTAATTTAGTGTAATAAGATTAATGTGCTTGAGAAAAGGATCTCTTTGGTTTCAATTTTTCTCATTCTAAGTTAATTACATCTCTGGTAACCATATCTTATTAGTAATTCAAAGGAGAGTAAGATTTGAACATATATCGTACATTGAAAACTTCAACTATTCAAGAATTTTTTATGTATATCACTAGCAGAGAATTCTTGTTGAATTTACCTGAAACTTATGAAATCGACCACGAAAAATACTACAGTTTTGAAAAGTAATAGATATTTAACTTATGAATCTCAGACATTTAGATGTCTCATCTAAAGCAACTAAACCGGTAATTTTAGGACCACCACCTCATTGTTTTGACAAATATACCCCTAATTCTATATTGCCTATAAGTGTCTTCTATACGTCATAAGCCGTTAAATTCCATCCTTAAATCGACTATTTAAACTGTGACTCATCCCGCCCATTACAGAAACCATAAAATTTACTCTTCATCTCCTCTGTATTTTATGTATGTACCCTCCATTGTACATACATCGTACTCCCAATTTTTCATTTATCAATCGTCCCCTCTAAGCATATGATCCACCATTCCTTCTGCCTTCGTTTTATTTCTTCAGTAAAGCCCTATTCTCTCCCACCACCCCCGGCCATATCTACTTTGTTTTTCTACCTACCCAACTTACTCCTCCTACTTCACGCTATAACCACACTTCAAAGATATCTAATCTTCTACTGACTCCTTTTAGTTAAGACCCAAACCGCTATCTAATAGGATTAGATTAAGGAGTGACCGAATCCGAAAGATTACCTAATTTATAATTAAATTAAATTCTGCAAAAGTGAAAACCTTTTCCGTTCTACTGATTTTGAGAACGGTTACGAAATGATTTCCTGCTATCTGTAGTGCGTTCCAGTTTTTCTAGGCAGAATTGATAGGTAAAATATGGAATGAAATAATATGCATTTCTCTTCGTATTACAATAATAGCCTCGTCCCAGTTCGTCTGTGATATATTCGATATTATACGATATATTATACGATATTCGTGAATTACAGTAAAAGGATTAAAATTACGATTCTTACTTAATTTTTCAGTTTTCAAACTGAACATAAAATCTAGAACGCAATATAGACTCTATTATTCTTGAAATTTAGGAAATGAAGAAAATCTGCAGTGAGATGTAATGCTTTTATGTTCAATGATCCTTGCCATACCCTAATATTTCTGCATAGCCTCCCTAGGGGATGGTGTGGATAACTTTAAAAAACACTTCAAAATCAAGGAATCCAATCCTCAAAATCAATTCATATGGAATTATTTTACGGAAATATTGATACTACAAACGACATGACAAAACAAATATCAGTTTTGTGAACTAATCATGAAATTTTCGCATTATTTTTCGAATTATGTTTAACGTTTGAAATTGCATCTGCAATCGCTCAATTTGAATTATTCATTGAAAGGTCAATGAATGTCAAAATATCAAATGTTATCAACTCGCCAGAATATTAAATACCAATCTGTAATCCCACGCCCACATTTTCTAATCCTCTAGATATGAATATTGAATGGTTAACTTTTAGTGGTCCCGTAATCAATTTCTAGATTTCGATATTATGTTTGCCCGCTCATAAATCTTCTCTGAATAATCCTTAAACTATATTCAAACTACGCCATCCTTATTCATGCATTTCATCAAGTAAATTCGTTAGCATAACGATGTTATTACGGACATAATGCGTATGGACATTTATATTGGAAAAGTCTTCAAAAGAAAAAATCCTTGAGGCCTTCCAGCTCTTATTCCATCCCCTTGACGACCGCCAGATGTGAAAGCCATCTAATCATATCAGTCTTTCACCAACCGCCTCCTTTGAAAACCTCTGCATATATTCTTCAGACCAACTTTCACGATTAGTTTTTCTTCCTCAACTCTGTTCACCTTAGTGGATTAGGGCACTCCCTCGTTTTGCCTCGTTCTCCCGTAGCGCTGCTTGAGTATGAAAATATCGCAAAAATGCCTCATTATGAAAATATGCGGAGAAAGATGAAAAGTATGCGTATCCTTACCTGCATACTTTCATAATGAGGCAGCCGAGTTAAGGTTAATGTCATGTACATGCGTCCTAGTTAAGTTCTATTACTCCTAGTTAAGTTCTATTACTCCTAGTTAAGTTCTATTACGGTATAAGCAATACTCGACCCTGACGTTAAAATATGTATCCAATTTATGGGATAGTGACTTCATTAAAAATAATAATTTATTTCGTCTCAATACATCCTTATTTATAAGAATAATGCAAAAATTTATATTCTAAGGAAACATCTCATTATGATGTAAGACTGGTGAAACCTTACGCACTCCTTGAAAAACAAAGTTAATAACGAACTCTATCTGAACTAGCAACGAGAAAAAAACACGAAACAACCCTTATCATAAGACACAACATTGCTGTTATATATCAAGACTAGCAAGTGCTTCATTGCGCTACGGCGCATTCATTCCATCTTTTCTTCAACTCTCATTCAAGAGCAGCAAAGATTCAAGTATTCGGTGTCAGTGTGATTCAGAGCTAAAAAAAAACTCGGTGGCGTCAAAAAAAAATGAGCACCTCGACCAAAATAAAGCTATCTGAAATACACAGAGATGCAAACAAAGAATTCCTCTTTATTGACGGTTATGTACGACATCCGAAATTCTCTGGTACAAATTTTTCAATCAAGCAGTATATCAAGTTAAGAAACGTGAATGACATCCGAAATAGAACGTCTCCTTACTTAAAATAATTGCTTGATTGATAAATTTGGACGAGACCTGTGTTTTGTAAATAATATCGGGATTAAATAAACTAAAATAAACGAAAAACGTATTCATTACATGTGACACTGATTCGAACATTTAAGAAGCAGTGGAAGAATACGCATACATTAATCGTGAATCTGTAGACAAAAATTAGTAATTCAATCAAACCCTTCCTTTCGATAGGAAAAATAAATAGGACAGAAATGTCTGAAACTGATACGAGAACTTATCATGGTAAAAAGTAAGTTTGCAATGGAGATGTTTACTCGTGAAGAGTCCTTACTTGTTTAACAACATCGCAAGACAATGAGGCAGGAGTTGAAACTTCCAAGCCTCTGCAAACATTGGGTTAAACAGTTGTTTTTAACTCGATTCCAAACGAGCCGAAGGATAAGCAAATATAAAAGCGTCAATTGTCCTGAACGGAGTAAACATCTCTGTAGAGAGAGATGAGCATAGAACTTTTGTGTACTCTCTAGTACAGAAAAAGAAACACTTTGTTTCTGCTTCGTTCTTCTCCAACTTTGTTAGTGGATGTCATTTTATATTTCTTGCGGCTCTTTTGATGTTCATTAAGAAGATGCACCTCTCCAAGGTTTTTTCCCTTTACGCTCCCTCTTTTTCTTTTGCTTCGATATTCCTCTCTCCCTCTCCTTTCCCAGGATTACTGAAACACGTTCCTACCACAAAGATCTTAACCTTGTCCTCTAAGTCTTATTTTCTCCGGCCCTCAATAGTACGAACTCAGTGAGTTGTGCATTTTTGAGAACAAGGTTTCCACATACTTCCATGAAGATAAAGACAATTTTTTTCAGTTTTCATTCGCATGATAATCAAAGAGAGCAAACGTTTTAGTCAACATCGGCGCATTTTTATGATCATAATTTACTCTCTGGTTTAGGATAAAGAAAAGAAAATCTTTTTCACTTTAAACTGTCTTATTCATGGCCGTGATGATATAAAACCTATCAAAGATTAAGCGATGCAAGTTAAAGACATTTATTTTTGCTACGCCATTTTGGGTTCCATGAAAAGCATTTTTCTCTGTATCATGAAGCACTTTCATGGACGTTTTCCAATCGTACCCTGGCTTAGTAAGGATAAAGGGATACCATCTTAACTCCTCGTCTTACCTCGTTCACCCATCTAATCGTTCTATAGCTAATGGCAGAACATTAGAATATTCTAGGAGCTTTCGGATGGATGTCTTTACAGAAAGTCTATTAACACATAGAGAATTGACATTCCGTTAATTTTACGTGATCCAATTCTCATATGTTCTTGTTTCCTTGTTGATATCTAATTTTTTCCTGTTTCGATAATTGGTCTTTTTGACTTTTTTTGAACCTTATTAAATGAATTAATAAATCACTAACTTATTATTTTAAATTGCTAAACTTAAATTCCTATTGCAATGATATAAATTAGTACTGAGCAACTTATTGCCCGACTTAAAAAATACACGGTACTGTGTTAAATCAAATACTCTTATCATGACCTAAAAATAAAAGATGATAAAGATAATGAACGCACAAAAAATATACACTAGAAATAGTATAAACGACCGATAAACTGCATAAGTAATGTACTAAACCATGATCGTAGTAAGTACTCAAATTCAAGGAAATTCCAATTGTATGCAGAAAAAAATTAAAAGAAACCATTAAAACTTGTTATCCAATACATGAATAATTAGTAGTAGTAGCTTTTCGTAGTCGCTACGATTCACTAAAAGTTCAAATTCGTTCAAAATTTCGATAGTTCAAACCAAAAACATCACTTATTAGGTGTATTTCTAGATTGGAAAGCTTTCTGCAATTTCTAGACGCAAGTACACTCGCTTATAAATAGAGTTACCGAAAGAATTTAGTTTTTCCAACTACCCTGAGGGGCGAACACAAAACTTACTCGTCTTCCGAGAATTTCTATTTCTGATATTTTTCGCTTCAAAACATAGGGAACATCTCCGAAACGAAGTTAGCGATAGTGTTACCCGCAGGGCAAAGAAAACTCCCAAACTAGCATCGCTCCATATCATCGCGTTGCCGAGAATTTCGTGTTGCGAATCCTAATAAGCCAGCGTTATACCTCGAAGAACAGGGAGTATAGTGTAATCTTTAGGAGGAATTTAGAACTATTCGCAACCATTGCCGCGAATTTCAAGAATAAAAAAATTCGTGCGTAAAGAAGAATGAGTTTTACGGGGATGTCAAAGTGAAATCGGATTTGTCTCAAATATATTTTATCCGAATTTACCGATAAATGAAATGATTCTTCAAGTAATTCGAAAAATATTTGTTGATAGCTTTTTCTTATTTCTTCCAATATTTTTGCACTGGAATTGATTGTAAGATAAAGATAAATAAAATAAATTATGATGCAGATACTAAAATAAACTACGCCACTTTTAATTTAGGACATTTTAGATTCTCAGCGATATGTCCTTTTCCCTCGGACAAAACTTTTTCAGAAGAAATGAGAAAACAGTTCACTATGTTTTCCATCAGAGAGTATTGATAACCTACTAAAATTTTACGATATAGAATAAAAACTGCGGGATATTTTAGTAATACTGCTCTACTTACTACCTAGAAGCTTGAAATTCATAGATAAATTTCAATGGATAAATTTCACTATTATGAAGTGATTAAGTGACTGCTATTAAAGCAAAATACAGATAAGAATAGGTGTCATTTTGGTAAAGAAGTCTCACATTCATTATTATTAGACCAAATTAATATTATTAAATATCGTAAAAAATAAGTAAACATATTGAGCCCACGCAACTACTTAGGTTAACTGTTTTTAGGGTAACTAAATCAAAGTGTTACTTTTACTTTAAAGCGTTCATTTCGCGGAAACAATTACATCATCCAATTCTTTCCAAAAAAATAGCTATCAGCGAAATGAACAGACCCTTTTAGAAAAACAGAATACACGAATCAACAAGAAATATAACTTCAATCGACCTACGGAGAATGGAAAAAAATATGCTCAATTAACTTCTCCGTGTAAATACGAGCCCCAAATCCGAGAAGCAACTCCTTCGCGGCGTAAAAAAACTCGTAAACGAACAAATCCTTCGCGGACCGAAAGAATAACAGAACGAGGGTAAACATCCACGCATTATTTTCATTCGCAAATGTATTCCCGAAATGATCAAGCGCCTAAGGAAAGAGAGAGAAGTTTTCTAACAAACTCACACGCCCACCAAGTAGGAAAGCGTTGGGAGGGGAGCAGGAAAGTTGGATTGCGAGTGCCATAAAGTAAACATTTTTTATTTCCGAAATTCCCCGAAAAAAATGTATCAAGTGAGGAACAAAAGGGAGAAGTATGGCTCTCCGGAGAACCCTCTTGGAGTACCCTTCCCGGGACGAAACCTCGCGCTACACGGTTCTGCTCTTTGGGCGGATTCTTGGAGTCACCTCCATCACCAACGCACCCGGATACCTGGCACCATCTCGGATTCCCCGGAGCTGAGAAAAAAGCTTGAAGGAGAGCATTTTATCACCGCGGGAATCATTCATCCCTTGCACGAACCAACGAGTGACACCGGCAAACACGGAGAGAAAAAGGACGTGGAGAGATATGTGGAATATGAAGGTTATGGAAATGGGATCGAGAGAGGGGAAACGGAGGGAAACTCGCGGATACGTCGAAGATAGCTTCCCAGGGGATGAGGAAAGTGGTGGGATAAAGAGATTGATGGGGTATGCAAAGTCGCTCGATCCTCCTTACATCGGCCGATGAAGAGCCCTGAAAAATTCGCCGGTGGGTGAATTTTTTCGATCAAACGTCGAAAGGGAAGGCTTTGAAGGAGAATGAAAATGAGGGTTCTAAGGAGGATGTCTCTGGGTTTGGGAGTTTGATCCTGGATCAAATAATTTCCTTCTTGGGGTTTTACACGAGTGGGGGATTCGATATAAAATCCTTAATGATGTGGTTCCTCAGATGAAAAGTTCAATGGAAAGTGAAGGGCCTCATTCTCCATAATCAAAACAATAGCTGTAAAATATTTTTGTAAAATTTTCTTCAATTACGCATGGCACGGTATTGCATAATCATAGATGAAGCTGAAAAAACAGAGTATTTTTATCTCCAAGTATTCCTTCATAAATAGAGGGCTTAAAGAATGGAGAATGTTGCCTGAAGAAGTTTTAAACCCTTGCCGCAAAATATTAAGGAGTTTGAAATTAGACGTTGTAGTTTATGTAATAAAGTGTGTCAAATGAATGCGTTAAGTTATGCAATCATCTGTATATTTGTACACTTAACCATTTGAAGTGATATTCGATTAGATTGTGAAAAGTAACATTATAATCTGTCTATGAGACATAGATTTGCGACTATGGGACATTGTGATGTATATGTATTACTAGAGGTGCAAGGGAAATGTTCTGTAACTTAAGTTCTACTGTGTAGAGTTGTGTTTTTTATACAATCTGTAAATAGTGTGATGCAATTGGAATACATCTGTGTAAGGGGTTAAGGATTGTGTTTCACGTGCTCTAGACAATGGTTTCGGCACCTGCAAAAAATCAATCTGCAGCAATAAATAAAAACGGCACTATTTAATTTTCAATGAGATAGCTCAATAGTCAGAGCATCTTCCTGGATAATTTAAGACCCTAGTTCAAGTTCCAAACATTTGCAAACGTAGAAAATACATCGAAATGAAATCAATTTATAATATGAAGGTAGAAATATAGGAAAGAAAATTCTCATGGATTATTGATCTAAATTACTTTATGTAAGCATCATGTATCAAATAACTACATAATTACGTGAACTACTACGTATATACTTCTATGCACATCAACAACTTAATTCCCTCGGGAATAAGTTTAAGCGAACTTAATAGATATAACTTTGCAATGCGTCAAGTTGAGTAAAGTCAACTTTGATGTACTGGTTCCAAATCATCACGACACATGAAGCCGATTGGCGCATAAGTGGAAGCTCATCATGAAAG
Source organism: Pachydiplax longipennis (assembly GCA_036926295.1). Taxonomy (NCBI): domain Eukaryota; kingdom Metazoa; phylum Arthropoda; class Insecta; order Odonata; family Libellulidae; genus Pachydiplax; species Pachydiplax longipennis. The sequence goes on along the minus strand of JAVFKF010000026.1, from coordinate 21,195,788 downwards.
GAAACCATCAATCATTTGCGGTAACGCACCTGCTCTTTCATGTAACTAAGCCCTGCTTCGAGCGAGACACGGGGTAATAAATATTTGCGGAACGTCACTTGCACAACACTTGACTTTATGTACGAGAGATATGTTTCGATCTCACGTTAAATGAGGTTATCTATCAAATAATGACGGAAATGATGCAAGGATTCAGGTATCGTATATAATTACACTTAATATAAAGGATAAATAGGCTAATCATTTCTCAACATGGCGAGAGCTCTTTAATGATTACTCTCTGTATTTAATAATTGCCATTAAATTAAAAATTTTCAATAAATATCAATGAAAACGAATAATCCATTTCCTCGTTTTAAACCTTTTCACATCGAATGTGAAATTTATTTTATACGCATTAATGTTACTAAAGCTGGCCATATTCAATCGTAAAAGCTATAATAAATCTCTTTCAGTAACTAATTGAGTAATTAGAAACATCAATAGCATATAACCTACGTAGCAAGCAGTTAAATATTTACTCTTCCAAATGGCTGTGCGGTTTTACCCCACAGGAAAATCGTAAAAACGTGGATAAAATTATTTTATTGACAATTAGCTCTGATTATGTATTTTTGTGTTCGTTTAGCACTTATTTTGGGTTCCGAAACGAGCTGATGTGTATAATCATATCAATGTCATATACTCCACTGGTAAATACCAATAGAGGGAAAATTAAAAATTTAAATGATAAATGCTTGTGCTCTAGTCAAAAAGGATATTTGTAATTTAATAAAAGAAAGGTTAATTTTACCATTTACTAATACACCGTCATTTCCATAGAATTACACTAGCTTGGTATTATAATCATTATTAATCCATATTAATGACCAAATAATAAGCTATTCGAAATTTGCTTTACATATTATACCGTAAATAGTTTAATTCAAAGGTATAGATTAGGGTTTTCTTCAAGAAAGTAATTATTAATGAGAAACTCAGTTATCTACACGCATCGTGGCAAGATCAGTCAACATTGTAGTAGTATCGAACTGAGTAACATTGGTTGCGGACTTTCAGGGGTAAGGAGAAACTTTAGATGCTGGCCTTGTAGAAGCAAAGCAATTTCATAGTAAAAAAAAAAAGAGTTCTAGAGTACAGAAGTGCTTAAACCAAGCTTCCCAAAGAAGTTGTTAGCAAGTTATAAAGACGTTATGGCCAGTACATTACATTATTCAGTGCAGGAAGAAGGTAAGTATAGTAAATGGAAAGTGGAAGTTATATTAAAAGCTCGTTTAATTTTGGAAAGCAGTTATAATTTTAATGTGAAGTAAATTTAAGCATTTTCATCAAATTTATGATCGATAATTATTACTTTTATCACAGGATGAAGTACGTTTTGCACTGAATTAGTCATCTTCAAATTTCATTCAATATTTTATCTCGATCACAATTCTAAATTTAGAGACAAAAATTCCATCAGATAGTTTTCATAAAACAACAATGGAACAATTCTTCACCAGTATGAACTTTGGTGTCCTTAAATTTTTTGTGATGATGAAACGATTTCTTTGCTCTAACAGCTATTAGACAATTCGCACTACAGGAAATAATACAAATGACTCTACACCGATACGTTTCCTTTGTAATTTTTTATATATATTTTATACTCACTTAATATTGAACTTTATCCATATGGAAAATTTCCATCAATACATATCTTTCCTTTTCATTGGAAGGATATGGACATATTAAATGCCTACAGCTTCCCCAACATTCTTTTCATAAATTTTTCTTCCAGACACAACCATACTCCCCGAATTCCTGCCCCTCTGATCGAGATATTGAAGCAGAAAGGTTGTCGATGAACGTCAAATGCAGATAACCAAAGAAGGATTTTACTAATTCAAAGATTTGCTTGCCAGCACCACAACAGAGATAAAAAGAATCATAAACCAAATTTTCAAACTGGATGTTTGGACAACAGATTTCGGTCCTTTGATCCGATAATAAAAATCTATAAACTCTGTGAAAGCAAGCGTAAATATCGCTTTGAAATGATTGAGGGGAGAGTTTCAAACGTAAAAACTGGGCGTAGTAGCCATTGGTGGACGAGATAAATGGCAGAAAATTTGGACCGAATTATTCGGAACTCAGTTTTTACTTTGAAACATAGATGTAGGTCCAGATGTAATTTCTTGTTCAAATAGCAACAACTGATCTAATCCGTGAGCGTGATGGAACAAAGAAAAACAAAATAGATTATCATGGAAGATCTTTACCCGCCGAGATTCCAAAGAAATACTTTCTTGTGTTAGATTCAGACTGAAAAAATGAATATGTTTCATCTATCTCCTCAAAATAAAATGTCCTGCATCTTACACTGTCTTCTGAAAGCGATGCAAAGGGAAAAAATTATCTGATTACAATAAATTATCTGACAAAAGATGTTTATTTTATTTTTACCCGTTTTACCTTTTTAATTGTTCTACAATTTTCGCAATGTAATTTTTATATTCCAGCTACAAATTTATTACTATGTTCCTCTTGTTTTATGCAATGATCTCCCATTAAAACTAACAACTCATACGTTCATAAGAGTTTTCTAGGATATTATACAAATATTATGACTGATAGTAATTGTTAAATGAGAAATTTTGGAAAATTATGCAAATAAATATGGTAAATCTGCAGACCTCGAAAAAAATGGCGATGTTGATATTCCCACAGAAATGGTCCATTCAGGGGAACGATTCTGCAGCTAGGAGACCCCTAAAAGCATTCTCGAAATGTGACGCAAGAATAGTCCGTTTCTAGAGCATCCCCATCAGACTTCAAAATACCCGAGTACGCTTTCCCAAAAATCACTTCGAACGTATACGGCGAATGCAAATTGATCCACGCATGGAACGATGGGAACATTTCGGGAAAGGCAGGAGAGTAAACGATGCCTAATTCATCCATCACGAAGAAACCGTCGGAAAACTTGGACTGGAAAACTTCGGCGCCAAAACGACAGTCGGAGCTCATCCCTCCCCTCCGAAGAACACTCGTTTCCAACGAAGGAAAACTCCCATTATTTCTCCCGCCTCCTCCATCGTTTAGCGATTCGGAGTCGAAGCTCCATTCCCAATCCCGCGAAAGCTCTTGGGGAATCCGGGGAAAACATTTCACGACTGGCGAACGATCGAAACAACGGCAAAATCCCGATGCCCTTTCCAATTCAATTACGCGCGGGCTCGTGTGGCGCGGGCGGGAAAAAAGCTACGAAATGGCGGGAAAATTACTGCCCAATTACTATTCTCGCGGGAGTGACGCGTATTTTTCGTCGCGCCGACGGAAATTGTCTTTCCGAGGAATGTATACCGAAATGAATGGGGTTGATAAATAGGCGATCCGTTTTTGCGTTTCTTCTCGAAATGGCGTGGAAGTGGAGTGATATTAGATTTTGAGATTGGTTCGGAATGGGAAGATAATTTGGGCGCCGCTAATCATAACGAAACTGGAACGCCGAGTGATGTCCCTCTTCCTTTTGCAGTTGGCGAATCCCGTTTTTCACCTTTTTTGCAGACCTCTAAATATCGTTGGGTGGCCTTTTCGGACGGGCGTGCGACGATTAAGCGGTTTCTGTTCCTTTTTTCGGAATTTACAAGTGTTTGCTTGTTTAAATAAAAATGTGGAACGATTTGCTCTGCCGCTAAAATAGCAAGCAAATAATTTGCGAGTGTCCCGTGCGCTGGGAACCGCATGAAAAACAACACATGATACAGCGAGCAGGCTTGAATATATCAACTGCAAAAATCCCTCTGGAAGCCTATATAATAAGCTAACCATCCAAACGGTCCATCGAGATGAAAAATTATGCTGGTTATTAAGAGGATAACAGCGAGTAAACGCTGTTACATACGCTGTTGCTTGCGCCATAAGTTTATAGAGAAAACATTTCATTAAAACAGTAGAAACATTCAAAAAATCTCCCAAAAACCTCTTCGAAATATTTTTATCAACGACAGTCATCATTATTTTTAAAATTTTTATTATTTACCAGGATGAATTTGATGGTGAAAACTATATTCCGTTTAAGTTATTATTGCGATGTCAGAGTTCTTTCTCTTGCTTGATTTATTGTAATACTTTAGAAAAATAACTTTTATATTATTTCGCAATGCTTATTTACATTTGTCTTTTACATGTAGAATTAAATTTTGGTTTAGATACGTCACCTACTGAGGTCATTTGAACCGTCGCCCTCCATTTTAAATGGCACTTTCAAAATCTATTAAATAAACGTAGAATCATGTCTTTAAGATTTCATAACTTAAGCAAAATCTAGTCAACAAGTTTTATAGATCACACTAGCTTCACTGTGTGAGGAAAAATTAAAACCCAGGAATCTAAAACACTTGAAGTCTTAAATATGAAAAGAAGCAAAGAATGTGAACGAAACTACATCAACTAGAGAACCAGAGTAACTCGAAGTAGGGAGAATAACTTGACAAATGCAAAATTGGCAAATTCTGAGCGATAATGAGTATTTAATTCATTCATAGTTTTATAACAATTCCCTTCCTTCTGCAGAACCTTTATTTTAAATTTAGAAGCCTTCATTTGAAATTTTAAAAACACATTTGGACAGAAATTTTCAATCCGTTGGACCGTTGATGTCTAAAACATCTACTTCCATCATCAAAATAAATTTGTGAGAAATTTTGCGTAACCACTTCAAAATCGACCGATACGCATTCAAAAATAAAATTACAAAAAATTTTCTCTACTGTGAATTTTCGTGTGTCGTATTTTCTGCGATATTTTTCAGCCCTTTGAATTAAATGGTTGGTGCACTGATTGGGATGATTTTGAATCCTACATAATTGCTTGCACGCAAATAAACCGCTATCATAGAGATTAAATTAGCTGAGCTTGAAATTATAATCCTACGTGAATGTAATGATTTTATAAATGACCAAAATTTGTTGCGAGGACAGTTGATTGCATGGAAGAGGAAACGTTTTAGCAAAAAACACACATTTAAAATACACGTTTATACACGTGGAATTTAGAATATCCGGTGTAAATAAAAGGGTATTTTATAAAAAGCATGATTCAAACTAAAATATGGACCCAAAAACGAGGATTTCAGATGAAAGAGGGAGTTTTTAGAAAATGTCTCATATTTTTAGAGGGAAGATTCAAAATAAACCCATTGAAAAAAATCAGTCACTTCGAATGCTACAAATTCTGATTTAGCGAATGTACGAAATTTGAGCACGATGTATAGCTTGGTAACACAGGCGTCTACATTATATTTTCATTTATTTCTGCAATAGTTGCAGCATATGCTCTAATACTAGGATAAGCAGTTAATTTCTTTCCCGTTAACGTCGCGCGTTCATGTGAATAAGTGAGAAGAAAAGAAAAAACCTGCAGAGTGAGAACATTTTAAATTGTAAATGTTATTTGAATGTGATTCAGCTGGATTCTTTTTCGCCCCATTCTTTCTTGGCGTCGCTTCTGCAAACTCTTACCTATCACATTAATTTAATTCCAATAAATAAAGTATATTTCTTACGAGCAAATAGAATGTAAATACAATATTTAGCAACCTCCTCTTCATCGTGACATAATTAAAATACTAAAATTCGATAAATAACGTTTTTCTCTTACGAGCAAATAGATTGTAAATCTACTATTTAGCAATCTCCATCGTATAATTCGTTAATGTGATTTTATAGACGATATTGTGTGATTCATAAAAATTTAATTGATATTTATCGATTTTTTCAGAATATTTAAAGAAAAGTGTGGCATTTATTTATAATATTTTATTTGCGATCACATCTGTTTAATGTGAAGATCTGAGTGACCGAGTACTCAGACTTTTGTTGAATTCGAAGTAACAGCTAGACGGATGTCTTAAGGGAAATGTGTGTTTCCACTTGGAATAAGGACCAGGCTGACCTTCAATGAGACTAAATTACATTTAAAGAAAACGAAATCTCTACCGACGAAGTTCTTTGGAAGCCATTTTGTTTAGTAGAACTCCACCCTGGTGAACCGTCGTATGAAGTGCCCTTAATCATATCTTTCACATCTTCAAGTTCGGCGCCCAAGTGCCTACTTTGTTCACTTCGGCCTTGCTTTCATCTTCCAAATGCGTGTCAAGAGGCTTCACTTTTTCCTTCCCTAATAAGTTTTCTAGGCATTCCGAAAACTTAAAAACGTGCTAAAATGGCCTCCGTTAAAGATAGCTCGAAAACTTGCTGCGAATAATTACATGCATTCCTGAAAAAGGAATGAAAGATAGCACCACTTCTGGTTCTTATTTAAAATATAATGGTCAAAAAATCTGTCGTTGAATGTTATTAAATTTCATACCCGATAACTCGAGAGCCGAACGTGAATGTTAATTCAACTGAATCGCATGAGCTTTGATGTATTTATATTCACAATATAAAATACGACTGCAATTTCGATGACACAGGGAAACATGTCAGTGTTTAAACAATGTCGAATTTCATAATTGCATCGCCGTAGAGATGTATGACATGTTAAATATTTGAAGCTAGTTTAAATATCTGTATCTTTCTTTTTGATTCGGTATATATCCTACTTTATATATCATACGGCTGGAATGGTAATTTCATGCATGAAAGGAAATGAATATTGACAAGAGTCACTTATTATTCCTTCAATGTATTCATGGATAGATTAACTGATGCATAAACTGAAGTAGATATTTTATTATTTGTAGATAAAAATTTGCATACCCTAATTTAACGATAACAATCATAGATTTATATGATAAAATAGCTACTGGCTCATATCACTTTTTCATTGTTCATATCGTTTAGTGTTTAGTAAATTTAGTGTTATCTAAAGAATGCGCCAATTTTTGGTTCAGTACCGGTTTCGCTTCAGCAAGGAAACATAAATAAGTAATTAAAGAGCTATAATAATTTTCGAAGCCTTATTCCCATCACTTATGGGATCGGCTGATGAATAAAGGTTGGGTGGTGATAAGGATAAGGTTGGATTTGGCGATGATTGACTTTTAGCGCCGGATGCCCTTCCTGTCGCCAACCCTGAAAGAGAAAATCGGACAAACACACACCACTATTCCCTGATAAGAAAATCCTGATCAGCCGGGATTCGAACCCTTGGGGCAGGAGATATTTAAATATAAATACTCACTAGGGTATTACTTCATCCTTACCCATGAAAATAGTAAGAATGAAAACTATTTAACTTAATTAAAATGCGAACCGGAGATTAAAAGAGATTAAATAACGGTATCCGGTTTCGGAATTTCAATTTCCCGGTTTGCATTCGGTTTTCACTCCGACAAATTACCGGTTTCAAATTTCGATATTATTCCGGTTCTATGGTCCGAAAATTTCAGCGTCACAGCAGCTTCACTTACCCCACCTCAGTTAGGGTACTTAGAGTTTACGGTATCCTGTTATACGATCATCTGCCTCATTCGTTCCCCCGATAGGTGCCAGTGGAGGAATTTTCCATCGCCAATGCACTCGGATTCTCCTTCGAACTAACACGGCCACTTCACTCAATCCATACCAGCACGTTCCCAATAACGCTCTCACGCACCCTCTTTTGTTCGGATTGAAAAGGGAGCCGTAAGGAACAAATCGGAAGCTACGGAGAGACATTTCCGCGTCCAATCGACTCGTGATTTTCGAGGGGAAATTTCACCTTGGATGAGACTGATGGCGGAAGAGTAGGCGAAAAAAGCTGATGGAGGGCTTCCGTTTGCCAGTGAGATGAGCGGAAGATGTTCACTTCGTCCATTATCATTCCGGAAACAAGAGATGGGCACAAAATCAAACAGGTTGGAAAGGTGCAGCCCACATGTGCTGCTTCATTTTTTCCCCGCCGGAGTTTTTATTTTTGACCCAAGAAATTGGGTCACCTGGGACGGGTCGTTTGGAGAGACTGCTACCGTCAAACGAAGAATCCCTAGCAATTTGGATAGCATATACTGCAGCCTGGTTCAACAGTTTGAGGAAAACGATCCTCTGAGTTTACATTTACATATATAGTATACAAGCAATAGAGAACCCTTAATTAAATCAGATTTTCGCTTAAACTCCTGCATTCTGTGGATTTACATGGGTAAAAGCTCGTTCTCTTCAATTTCAGACTAGAAACGTCGCTATGCAAAGATGTCCTGTTCTAAACTTCGCTATGCTAAACATAAATAAATAACAAACAAAATATTGCTTCGCCCTTAGCACTGATACATATACACTGATAACAATCTTTAAATTATACCGACAACATCTGCAGCGATAAATATGTGTTTCAGTGGTTTCTATAATCAGTAAAATTCTAAATTATCATATTAAATTCGACTTAAGCAATTCTCACTTTCATCCTTTAGCCATAGATGGGTCTGTACCGCTTCAAACAACTTTAATTGAAACGCCGCGTATGTAAACCCTGGCCATTTACCAGCCAGTATTTATGATTTGACATATATTTATTGAGTTATGAATTAAACTTGAAAATTGATATCCCTAATTAAATAATATAATAGATGTAAATCTTCACGGTAGAAAATAAACATACAATTACAGATGGAGTGCAAACTTGATCTCATGATGTAATATTCCGTAAAAACATCTGTTCGGCTTAAGTTAACTTTAAAGAGTTATGAAAAGTGAAGAGAGAAACGTAGGATTATTATGAGGACGATAACACGAATTATCTTACATAAACTCGATGATATACTGAAATGCTGAAACTACTTTTGAGAACGTCAACAATTAAAACATCCTATGAATTCAAGTGATTTCTCGCGATTGAGTGGCAGATTAAATTGTTCAAATGCAATCGAATAGGACATCGTTTCCCCATTCTTAAATAAACCTCTAATGCTCAACAACGGTGGTTAACATAAATGTATTTTATCTATTGCGGCTACCTTCTATATTTTTAATATAGAAACGAATTTTTCTATATTTCGATAGTCAGTAGAAATCTTGGACTTCTGTATCTATGATGAAATAAATAAAAATTTAAGAGTTTATTAAAAGACATGTCGGATGACAAAAAATTACGGAGAAAGTTTCTAGTTTGTTTACACCAATGTGGCAATTCGTTTAATTTTTTTCTGCCTATGTCAGAATTTATCTATCGGTTATTAGGACTACTTATTTGAGGATTTTATAAATTCAATGATGAAATAGATTTTTGAATTTTTTTAAATTCAAAATTGCAAAATATGAGTCAATACACCTCGTTTATTGGTCGATTGACAGTCTTTTAGATTAAATAGAATTATTTCCAAAAGTATGCTCAATCATACGCAGCATTCCTGATTTTCAACAATTTTTCCCGAGGAGAAATAGAAGACTTCACACTGGACAGAGATGAGGAAAAGCCGATTTGATCATCAAAGATAATGCGATAACCTTCTGTGAAATCATATCGTACTATTTGAAAATCCTTTGGAAAAAAAGAGGATCACGGAAAACACAAATCAACTTTTCCACATAAAAGACCAAAAGGATGAATTCCCACTTGTGACAGAAAGAAATAACTATCTGTCACACGCATTCTTCCTTCAGTAGTATGAAAGAAGTCGACGAGATAGCGGTACTCATGTACCATATGATTTTCTGGAAAGGGAATCATCAGCTTTTATATTTATTCAAGGATAAAGATTCAACGCTAAAGTACTGAATCTATGACTTCTTATGTGATTATCAGTGCATGATATTCACATAAGTGGCAGAGTACTTTAGTGATTGCTACGTTTCTTGAATATCAATTTCAGTAACATCTTTACCGTAATCTGCTCAAATTCGCAAACAGCAGTAATATTATATTATGGCGGACACACAAAAGACCTCAAATCAATTATTTTAAAATGTATAGTTAAAAGAAATAAACAGTAGTTCAAAAGACAACTTTTACATTTCGTATATTCTCACATAAAGTGATCTTCTTTTTAGGAACCGAACCTTTTAAACATTTCGCAGAACTCCTTTGCTTACTCAGTCGCACTGAAAATAAAGCTAGATTGGTTCCGAATGTAATTAAGTATCACAAAGTCGAATTCGTAAATGATTAAAAAAAAACTCATCTCCGGGTAATTATGAGATGTTACGATGCCATGTTCCTGCTTCGAACAATCGGAAAATGAATTGCTTGCGACAAAGTGTACCAAAAATAGCTATCAACCCAAACAATAATTTAGCCATTGTCTTCTGTTTCTAGTGAGACATTATTTGGATTTAAATGTTTATTACTCAGAGTAAAACAGGAAACGATTCCACAAAAAAGTTCCCCCGAGGGACAGTCTCGTTGAGGAAAACTATTTTCCTGCAGCATTATTAAAAGCTGTCTGAAATTTATAGCTGAGTTCATTTCGCTCGTGAACTACCACCGGGAATCGAACCCAGGACTTCTGTCGTTGAAGTCAAACGTGCTTCCTATATGGTTATCCAGAAACCCTCTTTTTCTCTTCAAACTTATAATCATAGAGTAATTTGGAATTCATTTCGTATAACAAGGCGTTGTTTTACTCATAAATTACTAATATTTAATAAATCTGTTCTTCTATTTTCTATGAAGTGAAGTTTATCTTCGCGTGGCGATAACAAAATGAAGATGACAAATTAGAGCCGATAATTGGTTTCAAAATGGAAAAATATGATAAAATCAATCTGAAAAGCTTTATCTGTGTGGAACTCTATTCTATTAAATGGGTGGGAAATCACTTAACAAAATTCCACTCTTTAAAAAATTAATATCTGCGAACGGTTTCGCCAGTACAGACACAAACACATACAAGCACCTGTGCTTGATAATGGACTAACGTCCAAAACCGGTCGCAGATATTAAATTTTTAAACAGTGGAATTTTGTTAAGTTATTTCCCATCGATTCACTGGAAAAAAGATGCTGATCAAAATTATTTTTTATTACCGAAAAATACATTTTAAATAGCTTCCTAAAAGTGCCTATTTATTCACCAACTGTTGCAGTGATTACCTTCATCTCTTTTTATTGGATTCCAATCTATATAAAATTAGTGTAATTAATTAATGATGTATATGTGCATATATATATATATATATATATATATATATATATATATATATATATATGTGTATATATATACACACACACGAAAGCCGTGGGCAAACTTACATTAAATGCCATTTTTTCAATATTTAACAATTATAGATGGAGGAAAATTAAATGAATATTCAAGTGCGCATACAAATAATGAAGCCACCTAATTCAAATACGTAACTTAAATTACCCAATAATTACATTGAAATAAATTTCTCGCGACCTTAAATAGCCGATATGTATTACATCAACTGAAAATTAATTCTGCGCCTTCGATAATTAAGTTTCTAGAGCTCGTGTGATTGAATTAATGATTCCACGAGCTCTCTTTACAGGATAGAAATTTTCCAATCCAGCCCTTGATCTTTATTACCGCTGTTAGTGACGCACTCACGGTAAGAAATTGGATTTATCAATATTTCAGAGAGGATCGAGGTAAACTCACGATAGAGGACTTATCGTGAGCGCTTGCTTACTATTGGGATGGCAACTTAAATTTCTCATGAAGCAGAAACGATGTAAAGGCGTGTATCGATCACGACAACACCTAGCGATATCACAGCTCCTGGGTTAACCAAAGGATTCGGTGAAGGTGGCATTTCACGCAGCGGATACAGATGCATATTTTATAAAACCGGAAGGCATCGCAGAAAACTCTGGATGCCCTCCGCTGATGGATTATTTTCGCGGTGTTCATTGAACATTGATAGAAGCTACCTTAAATTTTAGCTGTTACTATTAAATATTGAAGTAAAATGCGCATGTTTCCACTGTATTTTCTGTTGACGCGGGCGATTTTTTTCACTTTAATTCTCTCTCGCCATCGGTTGGGAAATATTTGCGTTTGGTTCTGACTGAGCCGTCATTTTTAAATTTTGATTGATGATAGCGTATATGTATATTTCATATGAGAGGTTCTTTGCAAAGAGAACTTTTTGTATCTATAATCAAACAAAGGCATTTATCAGCCAAGTCATTCCTTTCAGAGGATTTCTTAATACTCTTTTCTATCTCCCGATGTTTACGTCCTCTTTCGCATATTTTACTCTATCAGCTAGAGAAAGTCTCTTCTTGATTCCCAACTTGGTCTTTCACCCCTAGAATTAAACATTTCTATAGCATAGAATCAGACTGTGAGTTATGACTCCGTGGAAGGCCATGAGAGATTTTTATTACAACTTGGTAAAAAATTATAAATGAATTTTGTTTGATATGTGATATAATTCTTAGTCTCAAAATCTGCCGTAAATATCGGAGACATCAACATGTTACTTGTATGTAATCTTTATAAAGTTTCGGAATGAAAATTAATAAGTTGAAGTTTATTTCATTTCACCTTTAATGAAAGCTAAATAAAGTTAATTTGTCTTGAATCGCTATGATTAAAATGCTCAAAATATATTTTTGTACACTTCTCATTCGGAACGAATATCAGATATTAAAATCAAATGCAAGAATAACTTGCAATCAAATTTTGGAAACCATGCTTTTAACGTAGATTATGAGTATGTGCTGGTTGAATATCTGAATAGACACTTCACGGAAGTTAAGAAAATCAAAGTTATCGTAAACCAATCTGTAAAGGTATTAGAACTGAAAATCGAAACAATTGTGTTTTCCATTACGAATTACATGTAAAACATGTCGGAAAATTGTGTCCAATGCCTTTCACCCAAAGCGTATGGTTGGATTACGAAACGGTTGTGACGGGTCAATACAGTCATCGGAAATTCACTCAGGGAATTTTTAACACAATGATATTGCCCGACGGTGTTTTTTACCCCATGAATTTTTCTCAAATGGCATTTCAAAAAAGCCTCCTAATAACTAAATTTAACTTTTTATAATCTTTCGAACTATTCCAGTTACGACGCAAGGTCATTTACAGTGTTCTCCATAAAACATTCAGGTTATGTTGTTTATATAACCTGCAAAAGTTATTTATATACCGCCAAACAGACTTAACCAACAAACCGATAATTACCGCCAAACTCGACTTATTATAGCCCAAATGCTCTTTAAAAATAATGTTTGAAGAAAAAATAATTAAGCGTCCCTTGGGTAAATATTTCTTGAATAACCTGACTCTTGAGTTAAATATCCTGGAGTGAAAAGACGTAATGTTTGTTGATTAACATTCCCTCGGATGAATTGTCTTTTACGAACTGTCTCTTTAAACGTCAGAACCGTCTCATTGACGAAACGTCATTGGGTGAAATGTTTCTTGGATAAAACTTATGGGTGAGAAATCCGTACAGCTAAAAATTAGGAATTCTTTTACTAGGTTCCTTCCTCATCAGGTACGTGTCATTTCCTTTACTGCTAGTTTAATTTCCTCATCTACGCACGCTTTTTTTAAATAGAGTACTGACAATCCTTTTTCCTTGTGTCGCTGGAAGGCGTACCCCAGTTTGCGTATATAGTTCAGTTCCGAGCCCTTTCACGGCAAAAAGTTTTCTTTTCCTTCCGCCAAAGGTTTGCCTCCGAGTTAGCGGATCTTTCTTCTCTAACCAATCGCTCTCCCTAATTACGTCAATGTAATGGCTAATCCAGGGGATGGAGCGCTGGAGATCTAGTTAATGAGCGCCCTGAGGGTATGATTCACCTTTATGGAAGATGTGCGTTAATGTATGTTCTGTTCCATTACGTTAGGAATTAATCGCTCTCGGCTTCGTGAGCTAATCTAACTCAAAAATAACAAATTAATCGATCGAACATTGAAAAGAAAAATAAAAGAAGCTATGAATAAGGCGAGAGAAAGATGCCTTCGGTAATACCTTGGTGTGAATTTTTCATCGGCTGAAAACTAGTGACCGATTTTAGCGTACTAGATTAAAGAACTTTAGAAAGAGGAAATTTATCTTAACGGTAATGTGTCTCAAAATGTAATACCTTTCTTCATTCTTCCGACTAGTTTCGGCATAAATACCATCCTCAGATACATCTATCACATATAAACTCTATCAACAAAGACTTCAATTTATGGAAGCGCGTTTCAAGAGTCAAGATATCTATCTTGGCATTCCTGACACCTACGAATTACATTGGGAAATTTTCCTTCTCTTGTTCATTCAAGTTACACTTGTTAATATCCTAACACCATGTCATATTTAACCCACTATTTACACAACTCACGACATAGGGAATAGCTATACAAGGGGCCCCTGGACAGCCAAGTGGGTACCTGTTCGACTCAGTGAAAGCAGTCCCGGGTTCGATTCCCGGTAAGGGCTCACCTACATAAAGACCTTTGCCGAAACGTATTAAAATATCCACTACTAATTGCTAATAAATACAGCCAAATCTGAGGCTAAAATCATAACTGAAATACACACAATATCTCTACTTAGTAAATTTGATAAAATCAGCCTATTTTCAAAGCTATAAGAAATTATCTTCCAAGGTTCAAAATTATAGGTAATCACAAAAATTATTCAAGAAATCTTTAAAAAGTTTTACGTCTTCGTTTTCGGGGTCATTTATCGAACACGTAATAAAGATGACATATTATTTCTGGTTAACTCAAGATTCTACAAGTTTTTCTTAGATGTATATGAACGCTTGCGGTGGCCGCGGGGTTCAGGGTTCTGTAATATTGTTTCTTTCCTATTCCCTAGTCATTCAGAATTCCATCTGAAGGAACGTTCTTTTCCGAACGGAACTGGTGCTGAACAAAAATCAATGTCTGGTCTTTTCTGAAGGAAATATTAACGACGCCAACCTCAGTGAGGTAAGCCTCACGCTGACCTCATAAAGAGCGGAGAAGGTTCGAAATGAAAATTGCTCCGTCTGGGATGTGACGCCATTTTCGAACCTCCTACACCCTCTTTTTGTACCCAGTCTTTTTTTGACTAGCCAACTTAAATCTGTTAATACTGAAAACTGGTAAGTCAGCTTAAGTTAGTCGTAACTGTCGTAATAAAAATACTGAGAGCTTAACCTCGTTAATGAGTGTTTCATTCATGATAAAATGTGAATGAAGGAACAGAGTATTCAGAACGAGGGGAGCTAGAGGACCTCGTTTTTAAGGGTATTGGATATAGAGTAAAGGAGAGAAACAAACAAAAAATTCTCCATTAATATTTCTGCAGATGAAATTCAGGACGATTTTAGGAACTATAACATGTTTATTAAATATAACCGAAATGAAAAAAACCAGTCTTCAAGTTTTGTTTCGTTCAATTCTTTTTAGGAATGAAATAGATTATTCTACATACAACTAGTGTGCTTTAGAAGTATGCAAAATTAACAAAAACTATATTTTAAGGCAAGGCACCGGTTTCACTCCGGTTTTACCCGCTTCAAAGTTAGACAATTTCCCGTTTGTTGCCATTAGATTATAGTAAGCCTACCTAAAATACATACATGATGAATACATTACTATTCAGAATGGATCATTGTCCTTGAATTTATATATCCAGATAATTAGTGGAATACTGCATAACCTTAACTAGTAGAAGAGAAAGCATTATTTCCTATAATACTCGAAATAGCGATGGAATGGTAATTTGCATGTTTTCCTCTTTACTTCATTAATAGTTTTAAAGATGACAACACGATAAACTCAGAGGAAGCAAAATTACTTTCTACCATTCACTCCTGGTTGCTGCACTGGTGTTGAGTAGTAATTCCCGAATGACGGAGGATGAAGCTTCCATGGATCACGAAAAAGGTACGAAACAAAATTTAATTTCTCAAACGCTTAAAGGTGAATCACATTTTTAATCACTATCAGACGAGAAAATGGAAGAAAACGAAGCTGTGTTCTGCGCAATTAACGCTTAGGAAGACTGCACAAGTACAAATAGGAACATATCACAAAGAGTAAATTCTAAGGACTATACCCTCTTCTTCTCGTTTTCAAGAAGTTTCCAAACTCCTTTCGTTTTATTGAGAAACTTCAACCGTAACTCACAAGATACGTGTCCAAATAAAATAACATGTATTCCCTTTCAAATAAAGTGTAAACAACGTCAATCACTTGCCTAAAACGTTTTCTGTGTCGAAAAGGTTGAGGAGAAAGTTTGAAGAGGCTCAATAAACACAATGCGGAATTAAATTAATCTTAAATAATAAATCCATTTGAAATGTGGAGATCTCCTAAGCCAATTCTGTCAAAATTGATATTTTCGCCTTTCAATTTAGATAACTTAGATTGCTCTATTACCGTGAAAGCTTAACTTTCATTTAAACAGAAAGGAATATCCCTCTGAAGGTAGCAAAGATTTGCCCAGAATATAAATTCCTGATTGAAAGATATTTATTAATGCAAGTAAACAAGGAAAGGTAATAATTCAGTAAAAAAATCATTCGCTGAATAGAACGCAACTTTGCCTGAACCTTTCCAAACATACTAAATAAGTAAGACGTAAATTAAAAACACTGGCATTTTAACTGATCTTATTTTATAAGTATATTTATAAGAATTTTTATGCAGTAATGTTCTACTGCATCCCTATCTATAGGTAACTTTATCGTGTCGGTGGTGAATCCGATGCAAAAGTAGCACGACATATCCCAAAAAGAAGGTGCAAGTTTGTAATTTAAGATACGTAGCTGATAGTTATGAAAACATTCTTCAACGATCACGATTTAAATGACGAGGTTCACCGAGACTGACAGTTAACTGATACAATGAAAGAGCATTTCATATAATATATGTTCTGTTTAAAAAGGGGAACTTTTAGTTAAGATTCTAAAACTAAGGATAAAACAAAAAGAAAAACAAATTTAAGGGTACATTTTCCTCTGTGAAATTTCGATCACATTGGCTAACTTTTTTTGCTCGTAATATTTCCACAATTTATACAAACAGATTACATATATATCACATGTCACTTCATAAGAACATTAATCATAGGGATTCTTCCGTTTTTGTTAATAAGGGGATATTAATAAGGGTAAACGTTACTCTTGGACGCTTTATTTAGGTTCGTGCATAAAAGTTAGGAAAGTGGAAAGTTCTTCACTTTCAGGTGAACACCATAAATAAACTATTAAATAATTAAATCCTCACTAATCCATATTCCAAATAAAGGTGGAAAATACTACTACGCAGCACATGTAAGAGCTTGTTAATTTTTGAGGGAATATTCTGTTTCCGTACCAAAATGAGAAAATTAACAATCGACGAGAGAAATCATTTTGAAATGAATTTGACATTTTCATCCTTAATTCACTTTTAGACGAAATGATTTTAATTAACCGTCCTCTAGTGAATATACACGTCTGAAAGCTAAGAAATAATTGATTCTTTCCGTCTCACCATCTGTTACGAATTTGACTAAATAAAGACGTTTCAATTTCAGTTCTCTCAGTTAATGAGAATGGAAACCGTTAATTGAACTTCAGAAGTTATTTATCCTATCCAGAGTTTATTCTGTAATTAACTTTGTATTCAGTAGTTTTTAACACCTCGAGCATGAAGAGAAAAGAAAGTACAATTACTGGATCCCTTCAGGAAATTTTCTCACGTATTCAATGAGAACTAAATTCTCGTAGTTTAGCGAAAATTACGACAATATGTATCCGTTCCATTAATTTATTTAGAAACTTTGTAACTACTAGCAAGATTGAAAGCACATCACCGAGTTTGAAATAATTTAGATATACTAGATGAAAAGCGACGTTACCTGATATTTACATTCTCCTTCTTCAAAAAGGAGACTGTAAAAGATAGTCTCTAGATAGAAGGATGAATATAGTCTCTATAGAGTTCAAACAATAAAAATCGTTTCGCTCGGATTTTAATAAAAAGCTAAAAAAAAACCAGGAATGAAATCACTTCCGTAAAATGAATTCCTAAGGCGCTCTTTACTGCTCGTAATTGACGGTTTGACAAAAACTTCATTCTAACGACGCTACTATTAAAACAAAGAAGTAAGTTTAAGGCAATGATAAAGGATTCTATATCAAATATTGAAATAATTTTATTGTGAACAAAAAAGTACATTGAAGATTGCGTTTTAGCGAGAAAAATATTGGAATCGAATTAATAAATGTCAAAATAATAAAACTGAAAGTATACTCATGTCTCCTGTCGTAATCAGAAGTATTCTTTAATCTTATGGCATCGCAAGAAATGTAATATTTCAGCTAATGTAATAATATGTAATGAAATATTTCTTGTCTCCATTTATTTAGGTTTATCTCACTAGAAATGAGCACATTAATTCTTCCACTAGCCACTGTAATATTTTTTTTAGAACGGCTTATCTTCCACAATTTCTCGAAAAAAGAATGCGAGAAATTTAAAGAATATAAATAACTTTTACCTCGCAAGAGATGGCCAATATTATTTTATTACTTTTGACACCTACCATCGTCTTATCCAAGTCGTATACAACCAATTACATAGGTTCGTAATGAAGTAAATTCCTCACCACCGCCTATGCTTGATTGGCAAATCGGTACCCCGCAAATTCTGCGCAAAAAGCGAATGACCAGCCATAAAACACCTATACGATTAAATGCCGGACCTTTCGCGACCGTGGAAGATCGTTCGAGATCATTCGTCGGATTTCATTCATCTCACGGCATGAATGAGTATCGATAATCAGGGCAGCCATAGAGAAAAAGGGTCATGGAGTTTAGCCCTCTTTTCCCAATAGGCAACGCAGGAGCGGTTAAGTACCAAATACCCTGGAGCGGAGGTGGCGAACGTAGGACGAAATTAGAAAGGATATTTGGAAATTACTGCGCAAGGTCAAATGGGAAGCCTTTCCGGTAACCATTCTGATAACCCCTCCATTACTGAGGCAGGAAAGGGAGTCTATTTTTCGCCCGTGGTGCCATTCAAAGAGCCTTGCGCCCTTGAAATGATACGAGGGGACAAGGTCGGAAAAACCCTTGGAATCAAAAACGGTGCGCCGTTCGAAGAGGTCCTCTGAAACCCTTTCTATATGGAATGAGACTTGGTGGGACATTGATTGGCTCGGTGAGCAAAAGGTTCCATCTACTCCTCAATGGAAAACACCCCTTCTATATCTAGCTACCACTAATGCCTTCTACGCACTGGATTTTAATGCCGGAAAAAGGAGCGGAGTTAACGCCGGCCTCGTGTTTACCCGAGCTAAGCCTTTCCCATACCTCTGTTCCGTCCCCATTGAGGCTTGTTGGAAAGTAACAAAAGCACCCAACATGTGTTGACCAACTTCGTTATCTTCATAATACATTTTCTCAACTGATTCCGCAAGTGAACTAATTCCTGGTGAAAACGTAATCCTCTTAATGCAATTTTAGAATCTGCAATGTTTTTTTTTATTCGCATCAAATGGTTCGACTTCCAGTTACTGACAATATTATCGTTTCATATTTCCTAAACCTATCAACAGAAACATATGCATAAGTGGACAAGAAACAAAAGACATATCGAGGTAAATATAACGATAGACTTAAAGATAAGGCTCAGAAGTATTTTGTAAGGGCAAAGGAGTCTAATTGCAGCCATCGAGTAAGTATCTGTTCATTTATGCACATGCACATGATAAGAATCTGGATCTCAGGCGCAAACATAGGATTCGCGTTGTCTTACTTCTCCATAGACCGATTCTGCAAATAATTTTCGTGTCGTGTTTTGTATTGATGTCTTTAAATCGCTCTCAATATACGCAGTTTAATTTAGATACAATTTTATCGAGTGAAATTGAGTACAAACTTCCTGAATGCAATCTATGTGAAAAGGGCCAAGTATACACCACCGGAACCAGTATATAACATCGTAAGTTCCAACTTCATAATGAACTCTTTTTAAAGTTTCCTCTGTTAATTCTCAAGCTTAATTATAACTGGGTAAAATTTCTCCCTAAATCGAGAAGAAATGCAAGGAACTTATGAGTGACACACTTATGCCATTCGAGCAGCAATGAGAACTCTTACTTACACGGAAGTAAACAAAATATCCTACTCTAAGGGAACACAACAGTTGGTTCTAAGGCGTCTTCCAAACATTCCACCACGGCAACACGGAGAAAAATCAAATGCAACTCACCGCAGCGACCGGAAGTATTCCATAACAAATCGCGCGGACATCCCCTGCATCAACGTCCGGGAGAAGCACGTCTTCACTCCACAAGGGACTCCTCAACTGCCTCCACACGAGACGACCAACAAACTCCGCGTGGGCAAGGGTATAGCGAACCGAGGGATAGGACAAAACACTCACGGAAGGCAAAGGTCTCTTTGGAAAGAGGGGAAGGGAAACTACCGCCCCGCCCTCGAGCGGGGCGGTGGGCGAATCTAAAGACCAAATGGGACTCGGAAGATTCTTGTTGCCTCTTCCCTTGTGCGAAACGAAAAAGAAGAGATTCGATGGGGTGTGAAGAAGACCGCGAACGTCTTCTCTTTCTCCACGAGGAACGCTCCGACGCCCGAATACTCGACAGCTCCGCGCACCGAATCGAACTGAATATCCCGCGATGTTGGTCCAGCCTGGGCGGGCCTTTTGCCCCTCTCTACCTCCGGGATCTTCCCCTCCCATCCGCCGGAGTCGCACGCATCTTCCACTCCCCCGCCGAGTGCTCGCAAAGGCCCCCCTTCTTCCGAAACCAACTACCCCCAACACGAAACCTCCTGGGAAAGGGTGAAGGCTGCACTTGAGCGCGGTTACCACCTCTCTGGATATACACCTCTCGGAGTCTCAGGGTCGTTCCGGGTTCCCGGGGTGACTCACCGTGCGAGGGATCCTCGGACCTTTTCGATGGGACTGAGATTTTCTGTCGCATGCGCTCTTTGGAGCAGCTGTTATTTTGTTGTCTAATGAAACGTAATTTCTAAGCCTAAGTCGATAATGTTAAATGGGGTTACGGAATTGGGCGGAATAGATCGGCGTGATTTGAAAACATTTTCTGAGTTGTACTTACTTCCATTTCCACATCCAACTCTATAATGGATCAGTACCTTGTAGCCACATGAGAAAACTTATGCGTCTTTCCTTCGTAACGGTATATGCTTTAAAGTAGCAGCAACCAAATTTGGTTTAATTCAGACATAACTTGGATCACTGACAATCTCCATACATATCAATCGCTTACTACAGAGCTTCTCAAACTATGTTCCGCAGAACACAGGTGTTCTACGCAAACTTGATGGATGTTCCTCAAAAACCTTGTGTCTTATCCTGCAACGGCCGCAACAAATTCAAACATGCTTGAAGGATTGATGCTCTAAAAATCTAAGTATTCATTAAATACAATTAAATTGTTTAAATTGTGTCGTTACTTCCTACTCTAATAAATTAACGAGGTATTCCGCTAAAATTTCAGGATTTACGACGTTTCAACGGAGGAAAGAGAAATCCCGACTTAGTATATACTTATATTATTCAGAGTGTCAAGTGTATTCAAAGTGTCTTCGCACGCCCTTTTTTCTTTACTCTTTTTGAAAGAAAGACCGAGGCATAAGCCTATGAAATGAGCCAGGCGAACAAGTTCAAAAGCAGCACCAATTAATTTTTTACTGAAAGAAAACCTTCCGCCTATTGGATTTGATCCCCTGGGCATAGCTTTAACTCTCTTTAACAGAGACTATTTTTTTAAAGAATCGTCATATCTTAGAAAAAAAGGACTAGGCCAATCTAATTTTAATATCGTTAAAAGCTTCCTTCAAAATCATTAAAGACTGCAATAAACGAATATCGATACATGTTAATTGAGGTCGCACCTTAGAGCTGGCGCTGATTTAAGACTATACAAAGACTAAGCAAAATACAAGAATGATTAAAGACTGCATGTTACCGTATCCTCTCTCATAGCATGAAGCCTCAACAAAAAATATAAAAAAATATGCAAAAATAATAATAGATTTGATCAAATAGGTTAGCGACCCTGGATGTGAAAGACCTTAATCAGCAAATTTCAACGCATATATATTTTCGTAGTTGATTAAGAACTATATAAGTTACATTTTGCTCCTTTATAGCGCTTTAACTTTATGAAAAAAATATTGAGGTGTGGAGAAATTTGAAAAATATAACCCAAAGTTGGATACGAAAATTTCTGGATCTCTTAAGTTGGTAACCCTGGATGGGAAAGAGAGAGTGGGGGTGTTGAAGAAGGGTGCGAGAAGGTCGAGAGATAGGTGAGCGAGGAAAAGAGGTTGGGTT
Source organism: Pachydiplax longipennis (assembly GCA_036926295.1). Lineage (NCBI taxonomy): Eukaryota > Metazoa > Arthropoda > Insecta > Odonata > Libellulidae > Pachydiplax > Pachydiplax longipennis. Next base: position 21,173,609 of record JAVFKF010000026.1, on the reverse strand, counting down.
TGTGTCAAAACTCATTCTCTCCCAACGAGAGCATACGAACGATTCAGGCGAGGAAGAGAGGCAATCCATTGGGATAATAAGGTGCTGAGAGAGGAAGGGATTTTAGACGCCATCTCCGAATTAAATATTCCACGGGATTGCGGAAATTTTGAGGGATGAGAGGTTAAGGAGAGATTGCATCTATCACCTTTCCAGGGTGTTTGAAACGCAGGTGTATTCGACGGGAAGGAATCTATAATAACGTCTCCCATCTACTCTTTCGGCGCGATTATGCCGGGGTATTGCGTAGTCCCCACGGAACTTCTAAAGTGAAGCCATTATGGATGTTGGAAAATTTAAGGGTGCTAAATTGCTTCTCTTCGCGTTTTTCACGAATTACACGGTAAATAAATTGTAGAAAAATTGTCCTCGTTGGTAAAACAGGAGAAACGTGAACACACCAACGATATTTTATATTACGATATCTTAATGAACAGTTTTACAATAAGAAACGAGTAAGTTGCCCCTAAATAATTTTCCCTTCTATGAACTCTTCGTTTTCTAGTAATATAAATTTAAGGGTTATTAATATATATAAACAAGGGTTCAATTTTAATAAACGTTTTTTAAAAGAAAAAATTACCGATACCCCAACTTCGACTCTAAAGGCAGATAAATTTCGATTTAAATTAGAGTTGAAAATAAGTTATATTTTTCGTATAGGAATGTGTTTACTCCAATAATGAATGCTTTCCGTTCAAATTCTCTAAAAAAAAGTCATCTGTCATTCGATTGATTCCATATATTACGCGTTTTTTTCTTCTCCTTCGCATTTGAAATCTTTCTTTAATTTAATTCCATTCCGAAAATAAACTAAGAGTCTTCTAAAGATTCTCATCTTGTGCCCCAAAAATTTGGAGCAACGCTCACCGATTTTTCGAACCAATACCTTTCAAAATTGTTGCATTTTGTAGTACATTCTCTAATTCGCGAATGTAACATTTATCTGCAGGGTCCCATACCGGCATAAATACTCAAGACCTAACTAGCACAAAGTTACATCGCTCGCAGGCTTTATCATCGCTCCTATCAACTATTCTCTTAACTTAGACGAGCTTCTCAAGTGCTCTTCATGTAACGGATTTGGATACCCCATGTTAAGTTATTCGTGAAGGCTACTCCTAGATTTTTCAACGGCCCCACTGTTCATAAGCCTGGAGGCTGTACGAATAAAACCCTTGTACATACATACAAGTGCAAATCTAAGCCCATTCGTACTATATTAAGCTGTTATAAACGGAAAGACTTTAATTAGGCGCCAACTATGATGTTCATATTCCTTTGAAACTAGATTCATGACCACCGATTCCACATCAAAGCGAATCATGAAGCTTAGCAGTTCCATATGTTCTAGTCTCATCTTTTAATGAATTCGTTGTCTGAATTTTCATTCGAATATGTATTTTTTGCTCGCAATAACACCATAATACTCGGTTTGTCTTCATAACTTAGCTATGATTCACGTAATTGACCCTGAATTGAGATAATTACATGAGGCTATCATAAGATATACACAGTAAATTCGCCCAATATTATCATTATGTGGAAGTTCATCACCATATACGCATTATATGCGCAAAGTATTACAGAGAAGTTCTCACTGCAATATTTTTATAGCTGAAATATAATCTTTATTACCTTTTGGAACCGGATGGGGGATCATATCTTTCATTTCCTTTTTCTCAGTCTTCTTAATGGCTGTGATCATATGGAGGCCACTGAGGTATGAATGGTGCTAGATAACTGTGGCTGAAATTCGTGTTAGTCACTCCTAATTGAATGCTATAAAGCGTGTTGTTCATAGGGTCATAACTGTTCATACGTGGTCCATTTTGTTGATAGAACTTTGGCCCAGCGAGGAAAGTAATAACAAACTACCTCACTCTTCATCATACCTATTTCGCACCTCCTCTACAAAGTTAAAAGCTATTGGAGGTTAGTGAACCAGCTCTGAACAATGTATTTACAACGATATCTACATATTATGCATAAATAATGAAATTTCCTTGTTATGAGACTTTTAACAAAGAATAATGTCACGATTGTGAAGAGCAGCTTCCTCTGTCAGAATAAATAAAAATTTTAATTGTCTCTCAACGGCAGAGGGTACGATGTAGTCTACGCTTATTTTCATAGCAGGATAAAATTAGGTCTCTGTGATACATTAGCAAATGTTTGTCTAGGAAAGATATTAAAGCAGCGGAAATGATACGCTCTTCCGAAGTCGAGAAACGAAAATCTATTTCGGGACTGGAGGGTTATCAGCCCCTTGAATGCGAAACAACCTAAAATTTTACAGATAAATATCAACCGCGAGAGAAAGGTCGTTGCTAATGTTTTACTTCGAGCAAATTATATATAAGGATCGAGTAAAATCACTATTGATTTATAAAACGAATTAAGAATGGAGAAAATATCATGCTGGTTGATATGGAGAGAATTTTTACGAAATATTAATAATAATGCGTATTGAAATATGGGAAGGTTGTAAATAATGTTATTGGTTGTTCACATAGGTAAAATTCTATGGATAAATCTGATGTAATTCTTAACTGTTGTAGTAATGCAAAATGGAATCACCTTACGATAGTCAAATTAACAAAATCTTAAAGAACTAAAACAGATAATACAATGTATGTTCAGGCAAAAGGCTAGTTTAAATATTAAACCCTCCTACATATCAAGCACTGAAGAAGGAAGGAGGCTTACAGGGTGTGATTGCTCTTACTTTCCTCACTGAGCCAGAATTCTATTAGTGGAAAACGTACACGAAGGTGAATAATTCTGACCCAATGAATTACTGTTTTCATAACATTCAATAAGCAACATGTGTTATTCCGGCATAGAAAAGTAATATTTTTCGTTCCAATTTGCGCTCCAGCTCAACGAAAAATCAAATTTCTGTTCAGTTCCGGTTTCACTCCCTCTGCCAACGTCGAGCCGATTCAAATTGGCTTTTATCGCTTGGATAATTGTATAATATCATATCCTTCTGAAAGGTTGCTTCATCTATTCCGCTTTTTAGAATTTAGAAATTTTAGAATAAAACTTTATATTAGACACTTTCCAGTCGCTTTTACTCAAGTTAGATAAACTTTAGTTAGATAAACTTTCCTCCAATAACAATGCAGGAATATGTGAATTGTTGGAAACTGCAGTTTTAAAGAGTGCATACTTAAGTGATTTCGGTTTGTATTCAAGAATTTCAGTTCTTCCGGTTCGGTTTCAGCTTTCGGTTCTGTTCCGGTTCGATGCTCTGGTTCGATCTCATTATATCAGGGAGCTCATAATTTTTCTTGAATGGAATCCTAAAAATTAACAGGCTCATAATAAATATAGAAAAGTATATCGAACTTCATTTATTATTCCACAAGCACAATTACTTTGTGACCTAAGATTCCACCGAAGAGTGCTTGCGTAAAAATTGTTTAAAAGGTAAATCAGCGGAAGACAACGGTGATTACTTTTTAGGACCGTGTTGTTTCAAATTAAGCGTCTAATCCTCCGCTAAAACAGCCACGGAAGTTAGATTGTGTTCTTAAATGATAACTTAAATATTGCAAAGCGTGTGTTGTACTTTTTAGAATCACTTCCGGTAGTATCACGGTTAATGGATTGCAAAGTGCTACGTTAGCATGATATCAACGCAAAGTCTCACTCATTATTTCATGGACTTAAGTTTTGAGGGAACTAAATCACATTTCTTCTCTTCTATTGCAGTCTTTGTCTTTTCTTTTTCTTCTTCTTTTTTGGTCTTTGCAGCACCGTCTTCCATTTAAACTACTTCTAAGTTTGTTGTAGCATTTTCAGATCGTTTCCAAAAATTCCCAATTAGTACTATAAATTAAGAAAATATTCGCGATCACCACATTCGCCGGAATTTAGGAAGTATCTAACGGGCACTAATACAGAATATAAATGCGTATTTTTTAAGGAATGTTTTAGTCTTTGTATATTCGTTTGTATATTGGAGTGTTTGGTGAATGTATTTGGGTGAGGAAATAGAATACCGTTGTCCGTCTGCGAAATTTTCGCACAGGGAATCTGATTATCTATTGAGAGTATTTAGATTTTCTGCTTGTGGATCCAATCTCAAAACATACTCTCCTAGGCTCGACTCACTTAAGAATTTTGTCCCCTACAATGCCTTTCTCTAGTAGTTTCTCTTATCGCTCCGATTTAAAACAAACTTGATTTCGTTCTAGAAACGTCTCTCGCGATCCTCTCTTCCGTAACTTTGCACCACCGATCCCGAGCAATAAAAGTGCTCCCTCTACTTTAACGATCTGTCTATCCTCCATCGGATGGAGTTGGTAGAAGCCGAAACATGTGTTATTGGTCCAATTTTAGCCTTAGAGATAGAAAGGGATTCGGCATCATTTGCGTCAGCGAACGTCTGCTCGAATCGAAGTGGTGGGCCTCCGTTCAGTCTACTGAGTCTACATTCTTCCTCGCTAAATCAAACACAAACATTACAGCGCCCCGTGTTTGCACATCTCGAGCGCTTTGATAGAAATGAACCATAGTCAAGCATATAAACTGTCTCCTGGATTCGTATTATTACCATTCGAGTAAATTCCGCGTTGCAATTTTTTTCTTTTAACGGCGCATCATTTGCCTCCATCCGTTGGAACGAGATTAACGCAAAGACGAATTTTTTCGTGGATTTATTTCTTTAGAACAATACGAATTAATGAAATGGATGAGAGTGTTATTGATGTCTGTTTTTATTTGATCTTCACGAAGCATCAGCAATTTATTCCCTCACTTTTTCGTTTTTAAAATCAATCTTTAATTTATATCAAATGTTTACTCTTCCATTTGATTAACATTATTTGTCGAAGCTTATCTTTAACATTATAAAGAGATATTTCCTAACAGCTGGTAATTAGTCTTGTGTGACCAATAACTCTTATAAAATATTCTAAAATTAAAATTCTTTATTATTTAGATCTATTTTCTTAATTGCTTCTAATTCACGGGCCTATTAAGTTAATCTATAAGTTAAGGCTTATAATGAAATTAATCATCAACATTCTTCTATTAAATTCAGAAATATTTTGAATAGGCTCAGAACGGCTGGCGCGTAAAGTTAAATCATCTCAAAAGCGGCTCCGAAAGTTTTACCTTTTAAGTCTGCTGTTTAAGCTTCTTTAAGATTTTGGGTAAATCCTTGAGGTCACAAAATTCTCAAAAACTATTTCAGAGAAGGCCCAATTTTTTCATTCAATCAGTTAATCAACCAACTAACTGTAGTGGAGGTTTTCATTGGAAATCCGTCATGGAAAATGAAAAGAAGACTGTACTTTTCTACAAAAGTTCTTACTAAACATAGAAAATAATTGTATAGAAAGGAATAGTTAATACGTTGCCGCAGTAGCAGCATTGTTGAAGTACAGCTGAGGTCATTTCACAGGTGGGTTTCCACAGAGAATCAAACCCGGGAACGCTTTCGCCAAGTACGAAGGATTACGACTGCAGCAATTACTGAGAAGTTTTCATCGAAATTAAACAGAAATACATTATATTCCTATCTCAATTCTCCCACAAGTAGCCATAGATTTAAAAAACGCGTTTTTTCAAGGTAGAAATAGGATCCAACTCTAAATTGACATACCTAGACTAACAAAAGCGATGTAAAAGCGAGATAGAAAATTTCATCCCTGAAAGCCACAAGTATAAAATCTTGAGATCTTCTCAAATAAAACATTACACCTTGAATGTATAATGTATCACTCAAGTAATTATTTTTGCCTACTTCCGAAGATGACACGCCAGTACACCTCATCTCCAACCTCTAAAAATGAGGTGTTAAAGTGATACGAGAGCTCGGGTGGAGTTGTGAATTTACCTGAATTTCGTGATGGAAATAAGAGGGATTAATGTGCTTCACACAAGGAAATTCTCGAAGGGCGTACCTGTTACTCCACAAGAAAAAAGAGATTAAGAATGTAGAAAGGTGAACCCGGAAAATGGTTCTCATTCCGGTATTTCTCGCGTTTCTTTACCAAGGTCAAGGTTAAAATAATTCTATCCATCAGGATATCACTGGTGAATTCCCACAGGTAAAACGGTGATGTTGTCATAAAGCAAAAGTTTTCCTTCTTATTATGAATGCAATCCAATTAACTAAATAAACGCAGAAAATGTTGAATGTTTAATAGATTTTAGGATTATATTTCAAAAATGTCAAATTCCGACATCGCTCAACCTGCCACTGGCGGTATTCGTTTAGTTAATTCATCTGTGAACAACTTTAATTAGTAAAATATTTTGTGGTAATTATCAGAGATTATTATTTATATTACCTTAATTGCTAATACGTGTAAGCTAATATTTTGCTTCAATAACCACTTTTAAAGAAATCAGAAATTGCTGTTCATTTGCTGTCGCTACTGATATCGATCAAACAATCCAATCATAAGAATCAGGTAAATAAAGACACTAAATTTTGCACTCACCGAATACGTAAACAGTAATAAAGTTTTCTGCCTTGTGGTTCTCTGCATTCTGTGTCACGGTTATTTCATTTCTAACCTAATTTTATTCGTGAGCCTGTTATATAATGCCTTTCTCGGAAACAATGACGCTACTCATGCCCCTGACTTACACGAAGTGAAGCCAGGTACCTCTAGTCCTAAGTAGAAAATCGAAAGGGAAAACCCATTTGTCCATCAGAGAGAGATAAACCAAAGGCAGAAACCGAGAGGATAAGCTCACCGAGACAAGGTCATGGAAAGTATTTCTGTTCATCTCTTAAATATTTGTCGAAATGTTTGAGTTCTTCTTACATTGAAAAATAGTTTCAATTGGGATTAAGCATATTGGATATTTTCGAAAATTCTTTATTTCGCCATTTATTAAATTTTTACACAATATATGTATTCTCTCGACTTTTAAAATAATATAATAATCCCACTAAACATTCTATGCCAATCTAAAGATATTGGCCACAAAATGGTAATATATGTCTAATTACAATTAAGAGCTTTATAGAAAAAATTCTCTCAATACAAAGAACATGAATTACGCTATAGTTAAGTTTTAAATATCTATATTAGTGACGAAAACGTTTAAAATAAGAGTATCTGCTTATAATATATAATGTAAGAGGAGTATTTCATGAACTAATGGACGTATTTCGAATGTATGCCATTAAAATCAACAACGTGATGTAGTACGATCAGAGAAAGAATAAAATAAACCTCGAAATCATTATCAACATTTTTTATTTCAAACTTTGTATAAAGCCATAGGCCACAGTGAACATAGACAACAAAAGCTGACCAAACTTCTGAGAAATACAATCATAAGGAAAAGACAAAAAGCCGTATGAAAAATAACGAGGTCGCAAAATCTGTGTATTAATTCGTGAGGCAGATGTAGAGAAATTCTTCGATCAAATAGGGCTCGCTAATTAAGATATCCTTCTCATCTTGTGTATCAGCTTCTTTTGTCCATTTATTCGTTCTCGACGTTCTCAGTCAGGCGAAGACGAGCGAAGTCCTCGAAGACGATGTTGTCATCATCATCGTTGCTCACAGGTGGCTTGGCCTTCTCGGCAGCCCTAGCCTTCTTCTCGGCCTTGGCCTCCATCTGCTCTTGAGTTCCTGGATTAGATAAAAGGGTACACAATTAACTCAATCATTCACCTTCTTTCCATTTTCAATTACTTTACTGAGCCATCCCTCCCGATATTTCTCTCTTCATAAAACAGCTATGATTCGGCAATAATGTTTTACTGTATATGATACTGTCGAGTGTTTTTTCGAGAGAAATAAAATTATTTCCACCATAAAAACTTCGATATTCTATCCATCATTCGTTAAATGATCTTATGATATGAATGTTGGATTTCCTTCTTCAACCTACACTTCTGTTAAAACCGCTTGCTACTTTATGAAACTTATCCTCAATATTTTGATAACTGTTGATGTCTTTTAGAATAAATTCAGACTTCCATTACTAACCTGGAGCTGGGTGGAGGAGCTTGAATGGAACGTCGGTCTGGAGATCACCACCAAGAGCACCGCAGTTAAGCTTGACTCGGACGGAGTAAGAGATGACAAAGCCCATGGCCTCAGTTGGAGCCATACCTTCAGCCAACAAGGTGGAGGAGGCAAGGTTCACGTCTTCATCCTGAAAAATATATGACACCCTCCCTTTTATATCCGTCATTTAAAGAGCGCAAAATCTACTGATATTCATGACTTAGATCTGAAATTTTGTGAATACGAATAACTCTATTCCAGAAAGGATTGATTTGGTGATAAGATTTTCTTCCATTCGAAATTTTCCTCGGAGTATTCTATAACAAAAGTTGCAGTAGAAGTTTCATCATTTTGGATTCAAAGAATTTTACTTTTTATCCGTAGAGAACAAAAATATATGTTTATACATTTCAATCAAAATTTTAATTAGTTTATTCATAAAAATAAGTATAAAAAGCCTAATTTCTTCCCCAAAGATTTTGATAGGTAAAGATGGAGGAGTTGTGTATTCAACTAGCCTTCAGATTGATGGCTATCCATTGAGTCAGATAAATTTATTGCCATACCTTGAGGTATCCATCAAGAGCAATTCCAAAGCGATCCTTGTTGGAAGAAGCAAGTGGGATGAGGAAGAAAGACTTGGTGAGCGAAGCACCAGGAGTGATTGGGCATCCTTCGCGAGTCTCCAATTCAGCAACGTGGCGAGAGAACTGGCTGTTGACCATAGTAACCTCGCAATGCTGCACAATCGCCACCTATCGAAAGCAAAATATTGATCGTTATCACACTCTCCATGGTCCTATCAATCCAGTTTCTCATTAGCCCATTCATAAACCTTGATGTTCTTGACAGCCTTTCGGGAGTTGTTGCTGACAATGCAGTTGACCTGAACCTTCTCGCCGTGGTAGTAGATCTCCTTGTCGAGGGTGACCTCGAGGTTCAACTTGCCCTGAGAGAAGGTGAATCCCTTGGAAACGAGGGAGCTTGGGAGTCGGTTGCCTCGGGCTGGTGGAGCATACTGGATCTGCAAACGAAATGGGGATTGAATGTTGGCCAGCTCACGAATTTAAGAGAGCAAGATCCTACTGGTTTGAATAGGCTCTCATGCTGTACCTTCTTGATGGCAAGGGCCAAGGAGGATCGCTTGTGGCTCTTATCATCTGAGTTCTCTCCGACGTATGCCTTGATGCTGTATTCGACTCCAAGAGGCTTGCCAGTGTCGTCGCCATCAGCCTGAAGGATGACGGATGATGGGGCATTGGTGGGGAATTTGAGAGTGAATGGAGTGGCGTTGGCTCCGAATTTCTTCACCAGTCGTTCCTGCGAGATAAAAAGGAGGCTCGATGACCACATGTTTGTAGATGATGGGTGCTGTTTCATGATGACGCAAGAAAGGAAGGAAATCTGAACGGAAAATCTCATCATCTTTTTGTTTTATTAAAATTTAAAAGTGATTTAATGGTGCATATTAGGAAACGATAATGATTAATATAATATCTCCCATGAATTCAGTTTCAAAAGCGATAGACATTAGCGTATCTATAAAGTCTCAAAGATTTTTATCATAATTTAATATATATTCCCAGAAAAGTTTTTCTTTTAGTAGTGTTTTTCCAAATTTCATTGATTATATTATTTTTAGTTTTGAATTGTGCCCGACAATGTCCGTATACAAGATACATAACTGAGTAGACATTAACTATAGTTACAGCATTCCGACCGAATTTCCAAATATTGTAATATGTGTAATGAGTAACAAATTTTCTCAGATAGAAAACCAGTGAGGTTACTTGGTTGATGATCTCACTAAAAATTTCCTAAGATATGGTTGGCGTATTTCTTTTCATTTTACCTGGATAGGAGTAAGTTTGTCAGAGTCGCGTCCAGGAGCAATCTGGGTGTTTTCGAGGATGAGTTCCTTGCTGAATTTGACTCCCATCACTTCATCTTCTTCCCTTCCGAAACGGTAAGTGGCAGTCAGCTGGAAAAAATCGCATACATTAAAACTTAAATTCATGTTAACATATGCATGAAGTAACTTCTAATAATATTTTATGAGTTTTTATCATTCGTTATCTGTCTGAATAATAAGAATCAATATTTCGAGGCAATTTCTGTGGATCATCCAATCGGCCTTTTCATTGCTTTCTGTTGCTAGTTCCTTTTCATTTACCTAGGACCATATCTTCCATTTATCTTTTAATAATGTCTCCCTCTCAAATTTACGATGCCTCTAAATACAACCACATCCTAAAATAATGATATTAAAGCTGATGTAAATGGTTCTTCTTTGTCCTTCCCTAGCAATTCAAAGATACCGCTTAATTAGAAACCGGTGTAGACCTGAAAACCTATAGCTGTGTAACTGGAAGTATGTCTTGGCAAATCATTATCAATCATTGGGTTTCCCCTACTGTAATCATAGACGATCTATTCAATAGCGATGACCGTAAGTTGCAGAAGTTATCATGAAGCCATATTTTCTCGAGTGCCTACTGTCCTGATTTATACAGAATTGGGGCTCTTTTAGCTATTCTCTTAACCTCGCATGGATTTGAAATGGCTTTTATTCTAGTCCAACCCGTTATATGTAAAAATGAATTTGTAAGACTTCGGTGAGCTGATTTTGCATGAAAGAAAAATAATACCCTGGTCTCATTTTTACACTTTCACGTAATATCCTGCGATATAAGGTTCAATTTTAACGACAGAACAACACAACGGATTTTTTCAAATAATGCTAAAACTGAGACTCGCCCATAGATTCATAGTAAATATCATGAAAGACTCACTATCCAAGTTTCATAGGCATATATTCACAGTTGGTAAAACCATCATTTTGGATATACTAAGCTATTTCCCATTATTATGAATTCATATTTTAACATAACTTTCTCTTCCTCTCACACAAAATTGTTAATTTTTATTTATCGGGTGAAAACTCTCAAATATTTCAATAAAACTATAATAAAGGACTATATTTGAGTCCCCGTAAAATTAATTCTATAGCAGCCCAATCCGTTATTCACTCTCTTTCAGATCTTTCCTTTCAAGTTTAAGGAAACTTAACTCCTGAAAAATTAATTATTTCTTTCCCAGAGTAATATGCTTCCATAGTAATAATTTTTCATTAAAACCTTTCAATGATTGACTTCAAAAATTGCCCTCAACAATAGACATTCAAATTTAGGTAACCGTTATTTTCTAGCTAGCAAATCTGTGAGCGAAATTCCTGCTGTTTTTTTACAGATTGATATTGCAAAAAGGAGAATCTTCATCATAGATCCATCTTTACCTGTCCGAATACTTTCCTTCCTTTAAGGTAGTTGGGCTCAACCACGACAACGCCATCGATGGGGTCAATGTGATCTAGGTGGTCAGTGAAGTCGCGCTTGCCGAGGTATACAGTAACTTTGCCTAAAAAAGAATAGAGATACGGACAAATACATAAAGGAAAATGTAAATTGATGTCCTGCGGAAGACCAGTCTTTCAAGCTTGTCCTCCAAAATATTCATAGACAAAGATGAAAAATAATTCTCGAATAATCCATCTCCATCTGATAATGGTAGTGGTTAAGAGATAAGTTTTTTATGTAACCCTGATACGCTAAAATTTTCAAAAAGATATAGTTTCTTTCAATGTTTGAAAATTGTATAATAATATGGCAGACACTTTGACAGGAAGTTTTAATTTTGAAAATTATCTACCGCAAAATTTATTCCATTGACAGTCGCATGTAAAATCGAAAGATTTGGAAGTATATTTTTATAAGAACGTCAACTTAGTAGAAACCTGAAATTTCTGGAAAATATAAAAATTGCATATCTCCTATTAACGAATTTAAGAATTCATCCGTTGCGTAATTATTGGAGTAATATTTAAGGCAAGAATTGAAACCGCTAAAATCCAATCATTAAATTATGGGAAAATCAAAACAGATCCAGAAAGGTAACTTCAAAAGCGTAATTTCCAAGTCGGAGAAAATTCCCCAAAGACTTTTTTGCTTCATCAATTTTCGATTATCGAAGGCGAAAATCGGCACTTGGAAATTGCTGTCCTAACGATGTTCCTAATGCTTGTAAAAATGATTCGGACCACAATTCTTGTCATCGCAGTGACTTACCATTAGGGGTGGTTTTCTTGAAGACTTTGATGGCGACCACAAAGACGAGGAACAGTAGGGCAATCATGGTTTCTTCGAATCGAAGAAAATCCTTGGGGTGCCGCTTGCTTCTTGGAACTGTGAATTGCTCAGGTTACCTCAAAGGAAGGTCTGTGAGACTAATCGGCGAGGTGGTGGCTCGTCCGCTAGTGCCGAGGGAAGGATGCTCACTCTTTTATATACCCATCCTGAAGCACATGTCCGGCTTTACTTTCGTCACATGATCAAATCTTCTCCGACTACCCCTCTTCTCTTCACCTATTTTCAACAACTGTATGTCCGTCTTATTCTTCATTCTTCTGGAATTTAGCTTCCGATTCCCACGGAGGCGATTCTCTGCTCAGGGAAGCACTCCAATCATTCACCCTCGATAGAAGATGATCTTTCATTTCAGTTTTATTAGTCACGCTCATCAATTACGTGGTGGTAAATGGTTTATCAATCCTTTAATCTTTTTTCTTTTCGCAAATTTGCTTCCGATTGGCTTTGATTGCTCATAAATTCATATTGGCAATGGTAGATTTATTCGTTTTTTATCCATCCAAATCACTTTACAGGTCGTTTTGAATAAAATACGCTACCTGGCTCATATTTATGGAATTCAACCGATGAGATTTCATTTATTAAGCTATTCATTTATTGATATCGTTTTGATGAAATTTCTCAGGAAAATTTTAACTGTATCTCACAATGAAACACGACATACGATGAAATTCTGATATTGTTTACTTGGGGCAAAAATTCCGATCGGCGATAACGATCTTATGAGAATATTTTTAATTAGAAGAAAAAACAACCATCGTTCTCACCAACATGTCATTACTAAACACTGATGTAATGATACTATACAATACAGTGTTCTTAGGTAGCCTAGTGGGCAGCGCGTTCGTCTTTGGTAAAAGTGGTCCCGAGTTCGATTCCCGATGGGAGCAGATATGTGCGAAATGAGCACAGCTGTTTAATAACTTATAGCATTACTGTACTAATAAGGTAATGTGCAAGTGGAGATTAATATTGAGGAGCGAAGACTGTGGCGTAGACTCACAAACTTAATAGACTAAATCGACGCCGAGATCGCAATTACCTGTGGATTCTTCCGTCTTATTATGGGATTATATTCATATAGCGAAAATATAACGCAATACGAAAATTTATTGTATCATCCATCCCTTCCCCTCACGTGATCGTTAAATCGAATTTAATGATACACATTCCTCCCGAAGTACTGAAAATATATTGTGAGGTTTCGCTTGTTTGAAGTTCTTCTTTGTATGGGTTGTGACTAAGGCCCCAAGTAAACAACTTATCCAAGTGAACTGCGCTTATCTGTAACAATATTTATTCGCCCGGGCTTGGAAGACTCCTTACGGATATTGGCATTTTCCGAGGCCTCACAACCCTACCTCGTACTCATTACACTGAGTAAGCAAACCTCTACTTAAAATGTTCTAATTGGCTTCCTTCACGCATCATTTACCTCTCAGCGCTCTATTCACGACGTACGAATCCAAATACACTCAATCGATGGTCATTCGGCTTTGATTTATTGACAATTGATTGCTGACGGGCCCAAAATTTAAATGAAAGGTTTTATTCATTCCTTGCATTTCTTGACAAAGGATTTCTGACAGACCTAAGTTCTTCATGTTTGGGACTCCCAAAGTTTCCGATTTTAAGAAAAAGATTCTAAAATTTTGATTTGGTAGAATTCGGAAGAAAATAGTTTTATAGTTTCATAAGTCTTTTTTGTTTTTTCTTGTGATATTGGTATTCTTTTATGTACATTTTGATTTTTACTTTTGTTGTTGACTTGCAGTTAAATGTTTTGATTTCTTACCGTTCGTAATCCATTGTAAAGGTATTGTGCTGTTTATCGGTTATATTAAATAAATTAGTTAATAAAGACAAATTAGAAACAATGAACTTTTTTCAATTGGGCCTATGAGATACCTTTGGCACTCCTATGAAGGATACTGCGCAGTAGTTTCTTTCCTATGAATTCGTATTTGTGATACGTGAATTTCCTTATGAATTTTTAATATCCATTATGACCCTAAAATCTTAGCTTGATGAATTAAATATATCTCATTTGTCTTTTACTTAGGGATAGAGAGACAAGATTAGTTCATTAACTTATATTTCAGTCTTTTCATGGCTCTGCCACTGAGATACTGAGGCTCGAGGGATGCCGGATATGGAATTTGATTCGGTAGCTCTTTTTTGATTCTAACGAAAAGAGATATGACTTTTCAGTTATTACGCTGTACTGACAGGAAGTATTAGGTAGCGTATTCTGCCTCAGTAAGAAAGCAAGAAAAATTACCTCTCTCTTTATGTTGCTTAGTAAATCTTATACCCTTTTAAAGCTCTTGATATCTAATACTGAGGGCATTGAGGATCCAACCAGCTTTTGTTTGGATCCTCAATGCCAAGTAAACCAGCAGATAAATTCATAGACAGAAAGATAATATTCATTAGACAGTAGTTACCTAAGCCCATTGCGCGGCATCTCTATGAAGGATTAGGCCTAGCCTAATCATCATAGATAATTCATCCTGGATGACAAGGTCAGCGCATCGGCTACCACACCGACGTATTTGGCTTTTCTAGATCGCTTGAAACCGCTGCCTCTTAATTCACATACCTTTCCAATTTTTCGCGATGCTGATTTAACATCATGGCTCCTACCGGGAAAAGAAGCCGGGACCGCTTTCTCCGAAAGCGAATGCGCTACCCACTAGGATATCCAGGGGCACAGAAAAATATGTATATACTCTATGTCATGGGTTTGCAATAAGTATACGTATACATTGTTTCTGGTGGAATAATTTACTAGGAAGAATTTCCAAAAGAATTATGATCATTCATTCATTACTTGCCCATAATTTTTACCAGTAATTAAATAAATATCACGAATAATGAAGTGCATAATAATAAAGATGCAATAAAGATGTTGGTAAAAGAAAGAGGATTATTAAATTTTATTTCAGATATCAGGGGTATGAATTTCTCGGTTACATTTACTGAAAAGATGTATTAATTAAAAAGCATACTCATTGAATATTGTCTCTAACATCAAGTTTAAACTTAATAAAATCTGCAGATACTTTCCAAAAATGATTTTATTAATGAATTAATATAAATTATTTAAATAACTAGTGTTTATTTAATGAGAGCTTTCGAAAATTCAATCCAAAATAAAAGTTTCATGATAAGGATAAGATTTTTCACAGAATCCCTTTAATTATAGTTTACTTTCACGTTAAAGTATGATACTAAAAATACTAAATAATAAAAGACAGTAAAAGAAATTTAATGAATTGCAAAGACTTAAAATTGGATAACTCTTGGATTTTTTTGGATAACCCTTACGTTGAGGTGAATATTGTTGACAACAAAAATATATACAAGCTGACAATTTCATCCATTATCATCATGAATTTTGAGTAAAACTAGAAGACGTTTCAAAAAATGACATAAAAAGAAGATTGAATAAATGTAAAATATTCCATTACTGCAACCCAAGGAGAAATCACGTCCAACCTAAGTTAAAAGTGAGAGAACTCAAGACACCTCAAAATTTGAATATCAAGTAGATTTAAGGAGAAGAATTTATCCGGTAATGTCCTTCATTGAGTCTCTTCTTGCCCCCTTGTCCTTGTCTATACAGCATCCGTAAACAAACTTAGTTCCCACTTTCAAATACTTTTGCTCCAGTGACCAATCGAATTCCTGCCCTCTATCATTGGACATCGGATCCTTCCAAAAGGTTTCTCGTCGTGAATTCAGCTCGCGCGCACTTGACCGCCCCTCGTTCCGCTTTTCTAGGCCACGCAATGCGATTTCTCGTTACTATTAACCATGTCCTCCGCTGATAAATATTCAAACATCCATTCCACGTGCGCTGAAATTCCGCTCTCTCGCCGCGATATTGTCCCACACGCTCGCAATAGACGAGCGGATGCATGAATCTCCCGCTAGGTAGGCCAAATTTTTACAACTACTTAAATGCAAATTCGCCATAAACAATCCCAGCGTAGCATATATGAACAGCGTGAAAGATACTAAATTCATAAAGTCAGAGCTACGAAAAATAGGACATGTTGCGCAAATACCGTATTATGTTCCGATAAAAATGTCAAATTACTTCCGTGGTTCACGAGTCATAGGGATATATGGAGAAGACGAAGATGTCCTTGTCATGTTAATGGTATCAACATAATAAAGTGACCTATATGATTCTTAATTATACTCCGTGTAGATAATACAAGAACTGAAACTCCCGCTTACCCTAAATTGCTGACGAATATTTCTCAGATAGAAAGGAATAAAACCCTGATGCCCCCGGTCAGATCTTTTAGCCAAAATACAGGCCAACTAGCCGCAATCCAGCCAAAGCTTCATAAAGTTCATAATAACTAATTATCATCATCAGCCTATCGCAGATGAAATGACAAAGAAATTAGGAAGAAAATCTTGTGATAGAATCGGCAATGTTTAATATAGTAAGCATTAGTTTTTGTTTCGTAACCTAAATAATGATATATGCAAAATATGGAGACACACAAAAAGTACCCGCGGTCAGTCTTTACCGCTTATACTTTGTATAATAATAACAATATAAGATGAATAATTAAAATATTTTAATACTCTATGTATTAAATTTTTTAACAGATTTTTTTCAATAAAGGATATTTAACGCTTTAAATTGAATTGCGACTCGTTAAGTAAAACAGCCACAGATGAAAACTCGAAACTTGATAAAACCAATCCCAAGCTTTGTAGAACTATAAGTCAAATAAAATACAAATGACAATATTTTTTCCTTATCAATGGCAGCTATTTTTACAGAAGACATTATATCGGAAAAAGGAAATCTTGCTCTACTACAAATACCTTGAGCTTTCGGAATATATTCTTGAAAACACTAAGCTTGCGATGTACACGCAAATGTAAGACGTAAAATTCTGTCTCTAACTCAACACTTTGGTTTAAAAAATTCGCTTACATCTTCTTCTATCTTCATCTTATTCATATTTTTATCTTTTATTCCCATCTTATTTTCGCCTTCTGTCTAATATGACCATCTGATACCTTGTGCTCGTCTTACATATCGAGAACGAGCGAAGAAAGGAAGGTAAAAGCCTATTTTCTCTACCAAACTTCAATGAAATTCGAATGAACATGGTTTCTGCACGACTGGGCGTAAGACTTACTCAGCCCAGCACCGCAGGAACACAGCGATTCTAAGCTGGCTGCACGAAGAACGAGAATGATTGACATTGACCTTAAGAAAAAGTACACCGCCTAACGCGCCATTTTTCATCCATTCTACAATGAAGAATCATTCTGAGAATATCGAATGAAAGGATTTTTTGTAAGGATGAAACAGCAATGATGTGTTCTTCGCCATAGTCGTTGAAAATAATCGATTTTCGGGTGGACTTGGTGAATTGCCATGTTAAAAAATGGAGAGGGTACGCCTTAATAGCTTCCAATGTTAGGTTTCCTTTATCGATAGCCACTTTCGTCAAAAATAAAAACACATTTCCGATAAACCGGTGTACTTTTTCTGTGAAAATGTTTCCTTTTTGGTCGATTTTTACTGGAAGGCTGCTATAGCTGGAATAGGTTATCAGATAGAAATCTTAGGAAATAATGAATACGTATTTTCTTCGTTTTACAAAATTAATTCGATATAAATTCAATTTAAAATAAAAAATGGATTATTTTAGATTCAAATGAGAATAAACTATTTTTAATTGAAAGGAATTTGTTTTAAATTAAAACAAATGCTTTGGAGAAGATAGAGGTAAATTGGCAATATGAGGAATGAGTTGGTTTCCTTTTCATTCCTTACAGAGTCAGAGCGATACATAAAGTACAGCACAATCACCTTTCATAACATTCATTCAAAAGTAGACCATTTGTATAAATGGCGCTATTAAGAATCATTCATTCATCAATAGCTTCCGTTTTATTAGTCACATGCAAGTCTGAGACAAGAGTAAATGAAAGTTAAGACAGAGTTAATGAAAGAAACATCTCACCATCTTCCGTACCAAAAATACTATTAGAAAAGTAATTCGTCCCCCTAAACAAGAAGACTAGAACGACTCTTTTCCGTAAAATCTAAATAAAATATTTTATAGTGGCCTACGTTTACCCATAACGATACTGAGGTCCTTCTATGTCTTTACAAAGATATTGGCGATCGGTGCAGGTGGGACGAAGTAATATGACGAGCTGAGGACCCAAACCGAGCAAAAAGACCCGAGCATTGAATCTTTTATAAAAGGGATAAGTATCTTCTGAGAATTCTATCGGGAGCAGTTTTTTATGTTCGTGAGCCTCTGAAAGTGGATCGTTTCGTAAATACGAAACACCGTCGCGCGCCAATGTCTATAGAGAGATTAGCAATTTTCTGTGAGATGGATTCCTCCATTATTAATAGATTCCTTCCTTTGGCATTGACATCTATCCACCCAGTATCGCTAAAATGGTGCAAGACAATAAAGATAAATTGTTCTCAGGTATACAAGAGAAGATATCATCTATAAAGCGATCTCTTGGGAATGCAGTCAAAATGGAGAAAGAATGAATTACCTTTTAATAAGGATATTACAAACCTTTTAGAAATGGAAATAATATGGAAAATTATTGTTTGTTTAAATTATACTCTAAATAAAAAATGTTTTTCCTGAAAAATACTTGGGTGAAAAGTTTTGGACGCACTGTCTCTGGCATTAAATTAATGAAACTTTCTGGTAGTACTTTACTAGTTCAATATTACTCAGCCCACATGTTCATAAAAACTTACGAGCTGCTCACGCTATCTTAAAGCTTAAACTTCTAACACATCCACTAACGATGTCCTTACACCATTTCCAACGTTCTTACTTGGGAGGAAGGAGCTCTTCATCTCCTCAAATGCTTTGCTAAAACTCCTTTGAATTGTACCTTCTCGAGAAATCCCAACGTTTCCCTCATGGGATATTAGTGTCCTGTTCCCTTACTTTCAATAGTTTCTTTATGTTCAAAACAGTCATTTACTCTTTACATAAAGGCTGTGTTTGCCCAATCCAAAATCCGCATCATTGTATGGAATTATTATTCGTTAACAGTTGAACAGTCTTTGAAAATCCAGATAGGTTTTTGACTTCATATAATATAAAAAAGATCGATAAAATGGATTGCAGAATGAATTTCAGAACAAATACTTTGTTAAGGAAGAAAATAAAACGGCAGGAATTGTTTTAAAAGGGCAATTCATTACTATGCCATCTCCTCATCTTTGGAGGATCCGATTCATTTGATATTCTCCATCAAGATGATGTATATGTTCAAATTATTTGCTCATAGAATTTTATCCATTCTAACATAAAGTAAATAGCTCTAGAAATCGAAGCTATCTTGATTCCAGCCATTTCGGGTTAGGGAAATTCAACCTTTAATGAGAACCATTTCTTAGTGTATAGTTTTCTTCCCCCCATAAATGACGTGGTCATGTAATTACGAGCTACTGGATAGTATTTAATTACACAATATAAAGTTATAAATGGAATTTTGCGTGATCTGAAATTAATTTCATTTGCTATATAATCCAGATATTAATGGTGATTCCTAAATATGAAATATATATTCAATTAATATTATATCAGCCGCATAAGTGGCTGTCAAAAGTTCTTACACAGTTGCAAGTCAGTTTTGTAATCGTATAGCTCTTAACTCTATACTAAAACAATGTACACGACACATTCGGTGATCCAAAATGTTACGACCCGATGGCTCAAAATTTTTCAATATCCTCCCTCAGACAAGGACGAAAGCGAATTAAAAATTGAAATCCATCGGCATGCAACACGAAACCATGAAAGCGAAGTTAGACCACCCACGCGATGCACTGAATATTACAAAAGCGGAGATATCCTGACCCTTCCTTCGGAGAATCGATTGCAATGTTTCTAGAGTCGTAACCCAAATCGAGGCGAATGATGATATTGACATTCTGAAAGACAAAATAAGCAAAAAGAACCAAATCCATGATCTAATTATTGTGATTATGAAAAAAAAATAATGTTCAAACTGTACGTAAGTTTGGATATTTTCTGCGTTTATATAAAAATATAGTTTTTTTCAAATACCGCTACTGTTCAGCTTATAGGAATAACTTTAGCGGTTTGAGCAAGAAATCATAATGGAATAACTCGCATTCACTTCGTGGAATGTTCATCGTTATTACTCATCGCAGTAATACGTCACAGCATTGCCGTTAAAACAAATTTTAAATTGTTTTAACACTAGTTTCGACGCTAAAGATTTTCGGTTCGAGAAATAGCAGAATACTAATGGTATTTTCTATTAACTAAAATTTGTTTAATATTTTGGGCTGATGACATTTTAGTGCGTGAAGTAAAAGTGAAATACAAAAATTTGTGGATATCGCAAAACCGTGAAAATTATCATCAAAGATAACGTCAATATAGTATAAGATCATAAGGAAGTTAATAGGGGATCCTATAACATAGTCAGCATAATATTATCATAGTATATATAAATTATATACTTCTGAATATTTCAATTACTCTTATCTCTTTTAGAGTGAGTACATAAGAAGCTTCAATTATTCACAGAGCTCTCCCATGCTTGTTTATACTATACTATTACATCTTCTGCTTCAAAAATATCCATTTTCATTTTCTCACATATTCTCTCGTGATTTAACTTAAGTGGATCTCTTATTGTAAAATTAATTCTCATTCACGTTTCTCGGTAATCCTCTCACTTTAGTACCATGAATTTTTCTCATATCCCATATTAATCATTATTCTTCCATTAATCCTTAGCATATGTTCAACACCTCTTCCGCACAGCCTTTCTATTAATCTCATACAGTCATTACTAATTCCATTCCTCCTGTTTTTACCGAGCATCCTCATATAATCAAGTCACATTCAGTGTTTTTCTCCATGACACGAGAGGAATTCATTGTATGATCACAGCTCTCTCATAATGGTGCACAAATTTTCAGAGACAAAAACTCCGCCTTCCAAGGTAAGAGGAAAGAAGTGACGCTTGTCTCTTACGTTAAATAATGAAGTGCCCTCTATCTATGCCATTCCTCCGCAAACAACTCGGCATTCGCTTGCGTAGCGACGCCTCCGAATTCATTTATCCTTTAGCTCGTGATGTGACCACAAATCCAACTCAGATCTTTAAAAGGGTCGAGTACAGGAGACTGCACCAATTCCGAAACTCCAGCATTTCATGAAACGAAGCAATATTTCGCGGATTTTTATTCAGCACGCAATAGATAGGAAAGAGTTATCCCTTTAAAAGAAAATGAAGGTTTGTAAATATTTAAGAAATCGACGCGGACCGAAGACGCTTAGGTCAATGGGAAGATGGGGCAAGAAACTACGCATAGGTGACTCATTTGAAAACTTCCCCGAGATATTGTCTCTCGCCTTCCTCTTGGACATTCCATTTCAGCGATGAATTCAATATTAAAAGTTTGGATCTTACGATGAATGTTTCCCATATCGCTGTAGATTGTCTAAGGTAAGGTATTCGAAGGAATAAAGGACTCAAACGACCCTGATATATCACTTGGTACATAAGAATGAGCAACATATGTGAATCATTCATCAAACTGAGAGTAGATATTTTTAGTATTATAGCAGTGTACTAAACTTGGTGCATTTCGGATAGCATGCGGCTCATGCGAGAAGGTACGTCTCTAGAATGTATTAAGGTCAAGGTTACGAATTCCTCCGCGGATGACTGCTCGTGTAATATAGCAAGAAGAATCTTAGACATCCTCCTGCTTGAGGAATGTCGGCATGCGAGACTAGTACTTCTCCGTAAGAAATCATACTTTACGAGCTTCGATTTACACGAGCTAAATATATCACGTCCCCAACAATTTCTGGCCGATAATCTATAAAATACGATTTTGAACGTCTGACTCATTCTATAGAGAAAACATATTTTTTTATCTATTCTTCTGTTTTAGTTTTACTTTTCTCTTAGTTTGCCGTTTCAATGTAACAATATCGCTCTCCCTTTTCAAAGAATGAACCTTTGACTTTGGAACTTTTTTGCTACGGAGGAATTTTCAATGAATGTTTGATTAATTGTGTAAAGGCAATCATGAAGAACCCCGCAGAAAGATTATTTTAAACCAAGCCACGAAAGAGAGAAATTTCCACGAACGTTTCCATCGAGAATGCAAATCGAATTTTCTATTCGCATCCCCACCATTTCTCGAAAATATTGATCAATTATCTACCCCGTATATTTTTATATGTAAATATGTATATTTATATATGTATAAAAATGTCAGCTCATTATAAATAAAAGATAAATCACCAGACGTTAATAAGGATGGAGCTAATTCACCCATATTAAAATTTTACTTACTACACGACTTCAACCGTGAGAAAATCGAAATCAAAATTGGGTTTTTGCGAGAGAAAAGGTTCTATTTCTAAACATTGGTTTAAACCATATTACGAATTTAAAAACTCACGTTGCTTTGGTGCTATCCTTCAAACAGACTATCTCTGTTTCTTCAACTCAGCGAAATAACGAGGATCGGTACAACGCCACACTCTCGAAGCCCCCAAAACGCTACTCAAACGTCCCCTGCAAAAACCGCCTTCCAAAACGCGAACAAGGACACTGAACCCCTGATTTACGAACAAGGAGTGCGACCCTGACAGACCAGAGAGCGTACCGCGAGGTTACCCATAGACAAGTGGAGTCGCGGCGTCAATCTTGACATTCTAGACCGCGGTCGAATGCGGCACGCAATCTTCTTAAACTCATACTTTCTCAGAAAATCCGAGATTATGAATAAACAGGCGGTCGCCTCCCTATATTCTGCGATTTTCAACTGGTATTACTATTAATTATTACTATTACTTTATATACATCTCAGTTTTGTTTATTAATGAATATTCTTGATGTTCTTTTTTGCGAGGTGAGATGGAATAAAAAGAGAAACTTCTTTCTACACTTTCAACTACATAATTGTCTTAAGAATTCGTCGTGGAATGAATTAATGTTTCGGCATCGCATCTATAAGTTATTTTATTTGAAATTTCGAATTTTAGGTCGAATCTGTATGTTATGTATGAGTCGTAAGATCGATCTATCAAGTTAAAATTCCAATAGTCAAAGCATACGAAATTTTTCATCCATCTATAGGTTTGTCTTACGTTGGTAAAAGAATATATGAGTTTTCAAGAAAATGATAACATGAAGAAATAAGGCACGATTCCTACAATATCTGAATATATCTTTTAATTGTAAGCAACAGTATCCCTCCAGCAGCCTCGTTCAATGAGAACGGAAGGGTTAAACGGGTTTCTCGGATAGAAGCTATACAAATCCAAAGAGAAATGGAAATCTCTAATTACGTAATGAATAAAACTTCTTTCGTGATTCCTTTAATCTTTATTTGAAACAACTGGAAACCTGCAATACTACATTCATTACGCAACAAATAGCTTTGCAATCAGTTTTATATTCTGTTGACCTCGTTCCGAATTCTAACTGTCATAATAGATATAATTAATCTTTACTTCTAACATTCTCTTATATATTAACCATGGTGAAGAGCGAGATATTTGTGGAAATGAATGTTTCATAACTTGTTTGAGAATTTCAGCGGTGAAGACATTTTCCGTTAGCGTAAGGCGAGGTAATCTCATCACTCTAATAAAGTAAGCCTCTTCTGTAATTCAACTAGAGGAATCCTTATTAGAATGGAACTGTGCATTTTGCGGGTCATCTAAGTAGGAGATCATCATCAAAATAAAATTACTTTCACGAAAGAAAAGTTCACTGCTGCTTAAGCTCGAGGTCTTACTACTGGCTAATTTGCTTTTGCGTGCAAGAGAGTTCACTTCTACATTTAACTTCCTTTACTCCACATACACACAAAACCGCAGAATCAGGGACAACATTGAAGTAAAATAGAGAAAAGATTGTGATTCCACGGAAAGAAGCATTTGCAGGATTTTACTCACCCCTTCTGACATTTATTGAACATCAGAATATTTACCCACTCTAATGTATATATAATCATGAGGTTCAGAAAACTTTTGCAATCGAAATAATTATCTGTATAGGGAGAGTGCTTCCAAAGAGGATCATTAGATAATTGCTTGTATTGAAAGGTGCAGTGATTCATAGTTATATAATATTTCTAAAGCTCAAGCATTTCCAGTCTATTTAAAATTTGTAGCTGTGACGTGTATAAGTGCAATCAATATAAAAATAAACAAAAGAAGGAAAGACGTGCATAGTCACCAGTTACAGCTCTTGCAAAAAAAAGGTTGAAAACTACCTCTAGGAGTGAAATACCAGAGAGTAAAACTAAATAAAATACTAAAAATAGGATTTTATCAGTGTTTTATTTGAAAAATAAAAGGGAAATTTAGAGGTTGCACAGTGATTATTTCCAAATAAAGAGTGAGAGGTTGTTAAAATTTTGAAACAATTAGCCCATGAAGTCGCTTGTGGACCGCCCATTATAGAGAAAACGTGCAAAACATTTTCTCTTGGTACAAAAATATCTCTGAGTTGTTGTAAACAACAAAAGGGCCATTTCACGAAATAAACTGCAACTCTAAATGATAAACTAGCCTTCTATCTCCATCAAGGTAATCTATATCTTTGGAGTTTCAGTTTATTTCTCTTCGTGATGGAAATATTTTGGGCGTCCTCGTCAATTGAGTTTGATTGTAGAGTGGTAGGGTGATCAGTATCCCTTGTCCATGCTGCTGGTCGTGCATAGTTTCTCTTCCGGGTATCGCCAGTCCTTTATTCCTGTTGCTCAGTCAGGCGGAGTCGGGCAAAGTCCTCGAAGACAATGTTGTCGTCGTCATCCTGAGCATAGCAAGACTTCTCGTAGCGAGACCTCTCGGCAGACTTGGCCTTCTTCTCGGCGGCGGCATTCTGGTTGGCGATGGTTCCTGTGGGAATATTGCAGTAGACTTTAAGATTCTAAATGGCAAATGTGAATGATCGCAAACGCCAAACTAAATGCTCTGAATTTTTTAACTTATTCCTGTATGTTTTAGCGATAAAATTATCGATTGCAATCAGCGATGTTGGTCGATAGATTGCGACTGTATTTGTTTTCTTTCGAGTAATATGAGTTACAATAATATTGCATGAAAGGAATGACAACCGGATAGGAACCACTATATATATCGCATATGGTTGATTTCCTCGCCACCATAAAGAATCCTTCTTAATTAATAGATTCTGGAATATATAGAATAGTGTCTAGATGATCAAGAGAGAAAGTGATCCGACGGTGATTCACCAAAGTGTGATTTTGGACTTCTCTCGAGTTTTTCGATTAAATTAAAGATTCACGGCACATTCATCTCGTCTTACTTGAACAATATACAGCATTTGTTTACAATATTATTTTTGCACTGCAATATTGTACACAATCATCACGATCTCCAGTGTTATCGTGCGATGAAAATTTGTTTTCAAATCAAGTCCCCGTTCGAAGTTGATCATTAATGATCAACATTTTATCAGGAAATTTAATTTTTCTCCTTTTCTTCGTGCTATTTTGAAATACTATTGTGAATCGAGTCGTATAACTCACCTGGAGCTGGGTGAAGGAGCTTGAATGGAACGTCGGTCTGGAGATCACCACCAAGAGCACCGCAGTTCAGCTTGACTCGGACGGAGTAAGAGATGACAAAGCCCATGGCCTCGCTTGGAGCCATGCCCTCAGCCACCAAGGTGGAGGAGGCAAGGTTCACATCTTCGTCCTGAAATAGTTATTTGGTAGGGATTGTAAAATGCGATAAGTTTCCAGAGAATAAAGAAAGACCATTAGTGTATAATTAGTCTGTTTCGAGAATTAACAAAGCTATTATTTCAATTATATAGGAACTTTTTCTAATACTCTATTTTTAAAAATGATTTTACTATATAATTTATTTACTTTCGGTTATGCACTACATTCTGCAATATAAATGAACCACTTAGTAATTAGATGTTTTCGTTTAATCTGGCTCATTGTAAGTAATCATTCTATCGATAAATAGAATATAACCAGTTCAGCCCGAGAAAAAAGCAAAGAGCACGATCGAAAAAATTGTTTCAGAATTCAGCATTATTTGCCGGCACCTATAATTTAACGGAATTGAATTTGCGGAAGAACTCGTGGACGACGGGATCGGTAGGAGTTTCGTATCCACAGTCCATTTCCTTCCAAGAGTTTGGGAAAAGAAACTTAATAAAAGTAACTGAAGGCAAGATATGATAGATATTTAAAGGATAGTTTGAAATAGGGAAAGATCGTTGAAGAAAGTCTGGAACGGTATTTTATATGGATTCTATGCTGCGCAAGCCAAAATTTGTTTTACTTCTAATATCATTATTGTTTACTTTTTATTGTTTTATCTCTTATATATTTAAGGAAGGGTGTAATACTCGATAACATCTGGGGATGAAGTTAATTATGTGCAACACCTTCATAAACAAAGACTTGCGACCGTAGCAAATAAAAGCATTTTATTTTTTGAGTGACATTCGTAATAGTCGTGTTAAATGGTGAATTTCATTGCAAATTATACTGTTTCACTGTATGGAAATGCAAAGACCATTTAATCATTACCTTGAGGTGTCCATCGAGAGCAATTCCATGGCGGTCCTTGTTGCAGGAAGCAAGAGGCAAGAGGAAGAAAGACTTGGTGAGGGAAGCACCAGGAGTGATTGGGCAGCCTTCACGGGTTTCCAACTCAGCCACATGGCGAGAGAACTGGGTGTTAACCATGGTCACCTCGCAGTGCTGCACAACCATAACCTGTCGAAGCATAATTCTCATTGTTAGCATTCGTTCGTATTACCCTCGACCACGAATTCATTCAGTCACAAACAAACCTTGATGTTCTTGACAGCCTTTCGGGAGTTGTTGCTGATGATGCAGTTGACTCCGACCTTCTCACCGTGGTAGTAGATCTCCTTGTCGAGGGTGACTTCAAGGTTCAACTTGCCCTGAGAGAAGGTGAATCCCTTGGAAACGAGGGAGCTTGGGAGTCGGTTGCCTCGGGTTGGTGGAGCGTATTGGATCTGAAATTGAAAAAATCCTCATTGATTTCCCTTTCCCGTTAACCATATTCCTTCTCTCCGATTCTACCCATTAATATTTTGAGATATTTGTGCTCTTGTATTTAACTTGGCTTCCCTGCCCCGTCTGATTTATAACCCAAACCCATCACCGGATATTTAGACTTCCACTCTGAGTCAGATCAGTGACCATTTTGCGTCTCTGTACTTAAGTTTTCGCTGGAAAATTCATGAATGTTTCAATAGATATAATTTGTATATAAGATTGAGCAATGAAGGCATCAAACAGTACTACAGTTACTCTTGAGAATCATTAACTGGTACTTCTCATTCTCTCAGCTCCTTGAAGTAAATGACAAATATTAAAATGATTATCTCGCGTTTTAAAAGAATGACATAGTCAATACTTGAAGCACTTTGTAATAATTATCCTCCATCATTGGTGAAGAATATATATTTTCTCACCCTCCATAATCGGCTAGGTTTCCTCTTTACATCAAAAATATGATATAAGGAAAGATGAGCTGGTGATTAGCAAAGTATTTCCTAACATTATGCTTCACTGGAAGATTTTCAAATATACAAAAATATACTCTTCCGATATACGAGTATATCGTCGTGATATCCGTCGCACAATAAGCGCCCTTTGAGATAACCCAATTGAACAATCTTATTCTAAGAGTCTGTCCATTTAAGCATAAGGATTCTTTAACTGATGCTCGATCTAATTTTCGGCAAAAATTTGAGATGCATGAAGATCAATTTTTTCAAAAATCTCATTTTTGTCCATAATTCCATACAATTCTATAATCCCACAATCTTTTGGTGCCTCCACCCAAATTTAAATAATTACCCTCACTCTTCCGTAGCTTCGTAAGAAGTAATAGTTGGTCTGTGAAATTCCCCGAAAGTAAATCAAATTTCATTCATTCACTAGTCGTATTCTAATAATCGTTATATCGTGAGAATGCTGTAGAAGTTAAGCCATTGAGCGGTTTCAAAAGTACCGCTCCAACTTTCGTTGGACACTGCGCTCACTCCCTCTGTGAAGCACTCGGCAAACTATAGGAAAGCCGCTCTCAATTCAAGTCGATGAAAACTGATATCGGAATTATCCCTCTTCTAATAACAACGCCGTTTGGTATTCACCTTCTTGATGGCAAGGACAATGGATGACCTCTTGTGAGTCTTGTCATCAGCGTGCTCTCCGACGTAGGTCTTGAGGCAGTATTCAACTCCCAGAGGCTTTCCGGCATCGTCTCCCTCGGTCTGCAGGATGACGGATGATGGAGCATGCTGAGGGAACTGGAAGGTGAATGGGGTGGCGTTGGCTCCGAACTTCTTAACAAGACGCTCCTGTGGGGAGAGAAAAAGATATATATTCACATTGAGATCTAGAAGAAAATACAGTCTACCGGGAAAGTTATCACTCTTATAAAATGGATAACGAGTCTGATTTTCGGATGTTTTAAATGATTGATTTGTATAATTGGTTATTCGAATTGATTTCCGTTTTCCTTATTTTTATGCGCGTCATTTTCAAGGTAAATATTCTATATTAAGAGGTAAACGAAGATTAATAATAAGTAAAGATTAACAAAAATAACTTAAGAAATAGTCATAGATTAGATGGAATTGAAATCCTTAATAGTTGCTGTTGCTAATTGTGAATTATTATGAGTGATTATGGGTATGTTCAGGAAATGAAATTTTGTGGAAAATGTAAAAGACCTTTAATCTCCCTTGTTATGTTGAGTGGTTCTATGGCCTTCTTCAGGGTAGAGAACCCTTTAATTTCAATCATTTACTTCATTAATATTCTTTTCAAATTAGTCCATTCTTATGAACTTCCCTACAATCGTTGTTTTACTTTTCAGCCTCAAGCTATCTTAAAGATTACTAAAATATACGGAAGTTTTGATGCAATGAGACTAAATGAGATGTAAGGGCAGAATAGGTGCGTTGCCCCATCGCCTACTTCACTGGTTCCCAAAGTGGGTGGTGAGCTGATCTAGGGAGGGACGAAAAACACAAGGTAGCGGCAGAACAAGTTTGGAAATCATAGCCTAATTGACATTCCCCCATTAGAAAGGTTACTTCTCTGCAGCGTCTTTCTTTACTCGCTACCTTGAAATTTTTACTAAAATTGCGCGATTCAATATTAATTAGTGATTTTCCTCACCTGGATAGGCGTCAGTTCCTTCTCTTCCCTCTGGGGGACCATCTGTCCACTGGCGATGATCATTTCCTTGCTGAATTTCACACCCATGACTTCATCTTCCTCTCGACCAAATCGGTAGGTAGCCATCACCTGTTTCGAATACACATTTTGAGTGATCGATTGGTTGTTTTGAGGTGGGAAGTAAATCATCTCATTTCGATAAACAATGCAAATTCCGAAGTTTGTTTCAACCCACCTGTCCAAAGACCTTCCTGCCCTTAAGGTAGTCGCTTTCAACCACGACGACTCCATCGATGGGTTCAATGTGGTCAATGTGGTCGACGAAGTCTCGCTTGCCCAAGTATACAGTGACCTTGCCTGTTTTAAGAAAATTGGAAGAATTGAAGTAGTGACGGATACATCACCTCAAGCAGAGGCGTAACCAGGAAATTATGGGCTTCGACCCTCTCTCCCGTTGGTAATTCATCCAGCGATAAAAGTATGCTACAGGAGTTCCAGGGCACAGCCGTTTACGTTACATTTTGAGAGTAAATTAGCTTTTCCTTGAATTTTAGGCAATTTTGCGTTATATCAACGATTCTGAACTCCTCTCATAAATAAATCTTGCCCACGGGCCTTGCCTCGAGGATACATCAGATTGCTGATGTGAATGAATTAATAATTACCCACTAAGGGAAATATTACGCTTATCTCCGTATAAATTGTCCGATCAGAAATAAATGTAGTGGATTTCGAATTTTCGTTAGCTTGAAAATATATTAAAATAAATCCAGCTTATGTTGAATGTGAGTGAAAAATATAAGTAAATTAAAATTTCTTTGGTGGAGTTTGGAATTGTATTTTTAAGAGGATGCGAATCTAAGAGTGAGAATTTTAAATATTTGAATAAAATTTCGAGGAAAATAATATATCCTTAATTAAAATTACTCCCACGAAAATATTGCCAGAATGTTACTTCTTCAGAAAGAAAAAATCTATTTATGACAAAAATATATTATAATGAATTTTTATGAATATGAATATAAAATAAGTCTTGTTTTCTCCACACAATCTTAACTGTTATAAAAATTGGTGACTTGATTGAAGGTTATTTAATCCGATTTCCACGTCATCTATAATTTGGCTCGAGAGAAGAATGTCCCCGTCAAATTTTAATTCTGTACCGTTTTGAATGAATCACTTACTTAAACTAATACATGGATGTTTTCAGGAATAATGAATAAAAAATATATCAGATTAAAATTAGCCATCTCTTCGATAATGCTCACAAAATATTAATTGCCTACGAATTCATAAATTTATCCGAAAGTAAGTTTGAAAGACTAGTCCCGTTTTTGTTCCAGTTTAAACCCCTTCCAAACTCTATCTGTCCCGTCTTATCTTGTCATCAGATAAACATAAATATAATCACGCCATCACAAAATTTGAAGTGCTTGTAAAATTTTATCGAGTAAGTAAGTTTGAAAATGAAAGTTAATTAATTTGTACAAATTGAAGTCTCCAATGAAAGCAAAAATTCAGTTAAAGAAAAGAGTGCAAATCTTTAGTAATTTCACGACAAAGACATCACTGACTTACCGTTAGGAGTTGTTTTCTTGAATACCTTTACGGCAACGACGAATGTAAGGAAGAGTAGCGAAATCATTTTCACTCAGAAGTGAACTTCAAGGAACGGCAGATGACGACGGCGCCTGTGTGAAACTTGGGTATTTTTTGTTGGGGTATAGGCGTCTTCTACTACTGTTCCTTGCGATGACCAACACCCTACGGTATTAGCATTGTCAGCAGGCCCCTTATATACAGCCTCTAGAGCACATGACGGGCTTTCCGTCGTCACAGCCCCCCGCTCAAATCCCTCCCCATTGCACTCCCCTCTGCACTGCATTGCATACAATATTCCTCCATTTAGTTAATAAGTAGTACAAGTTAGAGGAAAGAATTTGCCTGCTATCCGATTAGAGTATACTGAAATCCACAGTTCTTACCTGATGTGATGGATTGGTTGTAAATTGTTATCGAATATCACCATTGATCCGGATTGGAGAAGATGTAAGGTTTTGATTTTAGATATTGGATGAAAGAACTGAAGGAAGCTCTCTGAAGGAAATATCACATCAAAAAATCACATACTAAACATAAACACATTGAGACTAAATTATTCTAGAACAATTCATTAATGAGTGATACGAAGACGATTCATCGGACAGAACCCCTCAATTAAAAAAATTAAGAAAAAGATGAGTTAACGGTGCCCACATTGTTTTCGTATAGAGAGGCGTCCAGGAGCACCTAATAAATTAAATGTTGAAATTCTCTTTCCGCTAAATCTTTCCATTAGTAGAGACATTTTCCAGGGAATCCATACGAAAAATTGACTTACATTGATGAACAAGTATTTATTTTCTCTTTCTTGGAGATTCTTTTCGCCTAATCTACGAATTAAAACTTGTCTGCAAAAAGGGAGAGATCCGGACCCCACTATGTTAACGCCAAAATTTCGAATCAAGCCAAATACAATAAAAAAATTAATACAAATATAAACTACAAATAATAAACAATTATTCCAGTAGTTAATATCATTATTCAGTTTCTCTTGGTAGCAGATTCCCAATTTCTCATTGTAGCGCTTTCTTTCAATTAACTGTTCAATCCTTGATTTATTGATTAATATTGATTGTCTCAAGGATTCCCACTTATTGACTGCTCGTAAGTTCATATTTCAAAATATTATTTAACATTACATTATGTAATCCTCTGGTATTCTGTTGTTTCATTCAAGCTTAATAATATTGACAAAAGTAATATATTACAGAAGGGCTTCTTGCGTGACCAAAGGTCTATTTGAGATTACTTACAAACGCTAATGCAGAGTTTAAAAACTTCCGGTAATAATTCTTTTCCGGTAGAAATAGGAACAAAAATCTTAAGAAGAATAGCTCAGAAGTATGCATTATTTAAAAATAATTCTTATCCTTATTCAGTTATAATTAATTAATGAAATCGAGCTTCTGAGCTATTACTAATCTTCTAATCTATTGCTTGGAAAATATTGTAATCACGACACGCTCTTACCCAAAGGTAAAAGGAGGAAGATATTACGCCTAAAAACGAATAATTTACTCTATAAGATCGATAATAATTCAGGCTCGATTCTAAATATCAAACAAAGCGGCGTTGTAGTAAATCCATTCATCTACAATTTCTCTTACTATTACGATTAAATTTCTTGTAATTGTATCATTTACAATTGGCTCCTTAAATAAGAGGATTCAATTGTTTTCGTTACTGAACGATGGATGATTTAAAAGTGCCAATGCCGAATCATTTAATATGATATCAGATGTTATGCATTTATTACCACGATATACTTAATATGTGCCAAATTTGTGTATAGATGAATGACTGACACATTATTGAATCGATGTGACATTCATTCACTTCCTGAAATTATTCAAAGAAGCCACATTCCATACGGAGAAAACAACCAGTGTCAAACTTTTCATGCGCGTCGTATGAAAACATACCGTCTTTAAAAGAATTAGCGACAAAAAGAAGCCTCCAAAAAAGCGTTAAAGGAAACGTGTTAACACATAAATCTGGCAAAGGCAATTGATTTAATATCTGTATGACTTCAGAAAATTTGTATGTACAAATCAAATGAAATAATCAACTCCAGCAAATGAAAAGTGACTAAGAGCGAATATTCATTGGAGAATTTTGTAATAAATTTCCATGTATAAATACATATTGCATTTACCTATTATTTAAAGCCTCGAATATCACATTCGATCATAAGATTTCATTCGATTAGAGGATTATGTTCCAAAATTACGTAGTAAAATGCGAGTTCCACAACTGTGACGAAAATCTGAAAGGCAAAATATGCGCAGACTAAATATACAACATAGATTGAATTATGCCGAAGTTTCCGGAAGAAGGAAGGCATACCACATGTAATACTTATCCCATTTTGTCATGTAAGCCAAAGCTCTTAGAGTCCAACTGAAATGAAATAACGACGAGGAAAATATGTGACCTTTCCCTTATACTTTCAATTCTTCGATTCCCTAACCCCACAGCTAAACCAAGAGCCAGGACAAAATCAAAAACCGAAAAAAGACTTTTCTCCCCGAGTGCAAACTCAACTCGAACCAAAAATTAAAATTCCTGAACCGAAACCGTTGTTTATTATTCCGATTTTCAGTTAGCATTTTTATTAAGCAGGACGGTGTTATATTCACTAATTATGTATAAAAGCCTCTTAATATATATTATAAAATTAAGCTATTTTTAATTACTTAACCATTAATTAACTTCCTTTTTTAGAACATTATGTGACCTAATGTCGTGTTTGTTTCTTCCGTAATATGATTTTTAATCTGAAATTTAATTAAATCAAACTTCATTAAAAAAGTTACGTAAGAAATTACACATAATACAAACTATTGATATGGATCACAGTGTTTTCTGTTCACAGGGAAATAACCGGTTGCTGGAAGGAAACCGGAAGTGAACCAAAATTTGTTTTTTTCATTGAACCAGATGGAAAAACTATAACCATTACCATGCTCTGAGCTTAACTTCATTCTACGATGTTCACATTTCCTTGTTTTCCGCTCAAACCAAAATTCTAGAAAAATTCTTTCATATACATATTATTTGATTGCTAAAATCCGTCCTGTTGCCGAAGTTGATGAAAAATTTTATTATTTTTATCTAAAACCTTCTCATATTGCACCTTATCTTAAACCATATCTTGCGATTCTCAGTTGTCAGTTCTCTCGCACAATTCTTGCGTCTCTTGCTCAATCCAATTCTTGGAAACACTTCTATTGACCATATCATCATTTATCATGCGAAGAGAGAAATTTTATTGTGAAAACGTAAGTATGAATGGAATTTTTGTGATTTTCTACACCCAAGAATACCCCAAACGCTATAGAAAGCTTTCATTCGTAAAGCAGAGTAATCTCGATAAGGAAAGTATTAAAATAGCCGAAAATTCGGATGATCTTCCAACGAGGGGGGAGTGACCTTTCCTTAGATGAGCCTGCTTCGAGAAGTTCTAGATTTTAATGAAATTACCATAAAATGAGCAGACACAGAAAACAAAGGCAGCGTGCTGAGAAACCATAGAGCGGCTATGAAGGTCGTCGTTGAACTGCAGGAGGAATGGCTCATAAAGCATTATCGCCAGATGGCGGCGGCAAACTTAGCTTGATGATGCATTAAATTAGATAGGATTATCCTCGAAGAGAAGATTTCATAATATCCTCCATTGCTAAATGTCAGCTTATGTGACAGGTATTTTCCTCCATTAAAGATTATTAGCATCATTATTTAGCGTAAGTATTCATCCGGAATCAAGCAAAAATTAATAGTCTCAGAATGTCTTTGAGAGAACAAAGAGCACATCATCGAACGACAGTAAAATGTAACGGTCGGAATTGGTAATTATCTAGCCTTAGCAAATATTCCTTTGTTTAAATGCTCTTTTAAGGCTCATGAAACCAAGCAATAAATTCAGCGTACTCGTTTAGCACATTCTGAAGTACATCTGATCTGGGAAATAAAATCACTAATGGAATCTAAGCAAGTATACCACTGAGATACATACATTAAATGTCATTCTGTAACTCTAAAAAATTATGATTATAATTCTTTCCTTTATGATATATATCCGAAGTGTTCAAGTACTGTAATATTAACATTACTTCCGCGTAGAAAAAGCATTCATTGGTGAGTTAAAATATAAATACAAATATACAATAATTACAACACAACAGAGAAACGTGAAAACACCAGATTTCCCCAATTTTATTTTTTGATTGAGAAAAATTCCATTAATTTCCTTAGTGAAGAACTTATCTCTTGGATGAGTTAAAATTATCCGTTCAAAGTAAACCTGCGTCAGCCCGAGTATGAGCTTAACTGAAGAGGAAATCGTGATAATTTTCTTCGTTTAGAAATCATGAACGGATTGAATTACCGCAGACTGCAGTCGGCATTACTTGAAAATACATGAAAACAATGAAAGTTTCCGAAGATACAACATTATTCGATTTATGTAACACCATTTTTATTTCATGAGATAACATGGAACATAACACAAAATTTTTGCAGCATTACTTTGTCATTCTTAAGATTCTTTCGCAAGGTATTCCGTCATACCTACATATACCATACCAATACCATAAATATCTCATTCAAAAATAGATTAAAAAGTTCTTTAAGAGAGTAAAACAACGTAAAATTAGTTTGAGAACTGACGAGAAGTGTATATGAAGGAAGAGAGGCGGTGAGCAGGTCATTGAACCGTAATTATTATCACTCCAAAAAACGCCTAATTTCTGTTTGTTTCAGTTTCTATACCGGCAGCCACCATCGAGCCCGTTTTCTTTCTTTTAGAGTAGCATACTTAAGTCGTGCTTAAATGTTTTGAGTACATTTTTAAACAAAATTTCATGAATCGAAACTCGAAATTTTTATGATACCATCAAGGATAAGTTCTCACTTATCTAAAATACTAACACTAATCAGTGAGTTACAAGTTATTAATGAATAGTATAATAAATATTACTGCCTTTGCGATTAAGGAGAACACGTACTGAAAACTGAAACAGAATTTGGTTATTATTTGAGAATTTACACTTTTCGGTTCTCGCAAGGTTTTCATTCAAGCAAGTATTAAGTTTTTTCGGTTCCGATTGGATGCTCAGGCGGTAACCAGGGTAGCAAAACATAAAGGTGAGTGACCTCTTGTGACGATATAGAGAATAAAACGTGCTATACATGAACATAATCATGTTCCAATTCAGTAGTTTAAAGAAAGATAAAGAGGGTAGCGAGGTCCTTCATATTAATTTGCATAGGGACACCTGGTTCCCAGTACTGACGCTGGCAGTAAACATTCTTAATATAAGTACCTGCGTGAAATAGAATCGATCGGCTAGTTTTAAGGTAGTAGCTATCTGGTCCAGCTTCAGACTTAAGGCCACCCAAAAGGAATAAGTATATATTAAGGCACACCTAAATATCATACATGTAAGGAATTTATTCAGCGAAAGCTTTAAAAGTTTTTAAAACTGTTTCAACGCCTCGTCGAATTAAAGAAAACATATTTCACCGCCCAAAAGCAGGTGCTTCCCTTACGTCCGCCTTAATCGGGCCCTGGTTACCATGGTTTGCGCGAAAATCAACAGCGATCGAGAAAGATGGAAGTGGAATATACTTTCGTGAACGCGAATAGAAAGAGATTTCCTGGCTACGACAGCAAGGAAATGCAGGATTTGTTAATGAAATGGTTCGTGAATTTCCACTCATTATAACTTTTCGCCGATTCATTTCCATTTAAGACAATCGATATTTTACGATGGAACCTTTTAAACTATGACTGCCTTTCTTCAAAGTTTGAATTTTCAAACATCACAAAAGATGACACTGACTCTCGATGATTCATTTACGACTTTAAACAGTTTAAATATCTTTTGAAATTGTCTAACCTATTTCTGATGCATTTATTTTATTTACAGGTCAATGAAGGATCGAATTAGTATACAAGCATACTGCTTTAACGAGCCATTTCATATATATCACAGAAAGGAATTCATCGAGGTTTGTTTTCATAAATATATCGAAAAATGAATCTTTTAATTTTATGGATGTCCTAAGAAAGAAAATATCTCAGGCTTTTTTCAGAAATAAAATAGTGGCTTCTACACTTCTCAACGTCAACTCACAAAATGATTGGACACCAGTAGGTATGTCAAGTCGCTTCTAAAGAGTAATTAAGTAAAACATAAAGTATGAATGATACACACTCTGTACATTTTAGGAGTAACAGCTGAATCTGTCGAATTTGAGCGAGTGGCATGCTCTGTGGTTTCGATGGAATTCTTTGATCGATTGAAAGAGCCCGGTAAGCTGGTCACTTTTGGAGGACATCTTAAAAAAAGTCTTGGAGAGCTAATCAATGGGTTCGAAGTTTGGGATGAGCTGAGAAGGGTAAACATAAAATTTAATGCCTACCTCAAGTCCTACATGCATATGGATATTTGAGTGGTTTCTATTCATTTGCCTCCATTTTACAGATGCTTCTAGATGAAGAAAGTGAGCATTGGGATTTATATTCTCCTGCTGAAAAGGATGAGTTCATTTTTCGAATACTCTTTCACCTAAGTCTTGGAGGTGAATTATGCCAATATGAAGATGATTTGGAACCATATCTAAAAGCAACCAAACTTTTGTACAAGGATGTTATAAGGTAATATATAATATTGAAAGTCAGAAGCCTATTAGACTGATTGTAAGATCAATCATCAAAAATATTGAGCCTTTAAATTCTAACTGCAGTCCATTTCTATAAACTTTTCTAGAATGGACTAAAATCATGAAATTATATTCCAAAATTATTTGCCATTTTTATCAATACATAAACATTTATTGACAGTGTGGCAAAGGATCCAGAGACTCAGCATATAGTTCCTACCTCACTTGTGTTTAAGGCTTTAGCCAGAACAAAGAATGGGCAGTCATATTTCCCATTTGATGAAGAGAATCCACAGAACTTCTGCTATCTTGTAATTGATCCAGTAAAGAGAGTAGTGATAGTAATCACCCACCAAATCGGAAGTTCATTTTAGGGAATCCTGGAAAGTCTGCAATTTTTTGTGACATGATATTACATAATATCCAATGAACCAAGAGAATTATGAACTATCAAAATAATTTCCAATATTGAATATGATAGGATTACGTTGAGACAGAATTGCTACAGAGATTATTTCAATCAGAAACCATTAATAAATTTAGCCCAAGCCAATTCAGTAAAAAGAAAGTCCAAAAAAGAAACATGATCTGGCTTTACCTGAATGTAATGTTTAATTAGCATATTTAATACGATTTTGATTATATAATTATAATATGCATAATAATAGACATTTATTTTTGTAGTAGAAATAAAATAATTTTACACTTGCAGAATGGGGCATTGAGATTTTATATCAATTAAGTGAATGCAAAATGATATTCATAAATTAAGAAATAAATTCGCTATTCTTTTGTCCTATATATTTATCATTTGAAATCATTTAAGAAAAGAGAATAAAAACAATAAAACCTTAATTTAGTTTTGAGTCAAACTTTACCCTTCTTCTAGCATGGCATTTTTTCTAAGTATTAAATGATGAATAAACTCACCAAATAAACATGTAAAAGCTCTTTATCAATAATAGAGATGTGATTCATAGCAATATGAATACATTTTAGTATGAAAATTACTAAAAAGAAGCTCGCACATACAATAAATTGCCAGTGATTAAAAAACAACTCTGTCATCAGAATAATCAATGAAAGATTTTTTTTAGTTAACATATAGGTAATTTGCAGCTGGTAGACTAATGTTTCAAGGGCCAAATATGCTATTTAAATATTGGTTGACCAGCCAGACACCATCTGTATCTTAACCCATGAAAATCTTTGACACATCATACAGCAGGAGAACACAGAATCTTTGAATTTGTCAGTCAGCCATGCAAATAAGCAATTGATGTTATGGCATAGATGGGCGGAAGGCCCCAAGCCCAAAGTGTGCTTTCTTTCTTTTGGAAAGCTCATAGGGCATCACTAAAAACAGAGGAGGTTGGGGGAGAAAATAGAGTATAACATACCATCAATAATCAGATGCCTCATCTGCAAACTGGTTCTGAATTTTCCTTCACCCTCTGTACTTCCGACATCTACCTCATCCTATGTCCTTATAAAATCTTTCAAGGGCAACTTGAGAAGTTGCACTCAGTGAAAAAATTATTATTTAAAACTTTAATACTCTTCAATTCAAAAACAATTAGCAAAATCAATGATTTATTTAGTGGCTACATCATAAGAATTAAAGGAATTATAAGGAGTAGTGACTGTATGAAGGAGAATTGTGAGGCTATTTTTTGTAGATACGCATTAACATTTTATTACTGTAACTATTTCAACCCCTCTGCCAAAAGTGAAAGAGTGTCTAGTAAAGTATTACAGACTGCATTCCTATTTCTTTACCTAAGATGATGAACTCCTTGATACCACACACATTATCATATCTCATCTACAAAAATCAGTTCAAGCAATAAGTTCCAAAAATTTGCAATTGTTATTTCCATCATTTTACATGATGTTAGATATTTTAGTAACTTATGCAGTAAGCTTTTATATGTAAAAAAGAAAAAAATATCATAACTCGCTAACCTTTATTCACATAAAATTTGAATCTGAAAATCAGAGATAGGCAACAACATTGTTTATGCTTGCGCCAATAAACCATGTGATTGAGAAATGAAAATTCAGATATAGTGGGTTTTTTTATTCAATTTGTATTATTTTCTTCATTTGAAATTCAATACAAAAGTTAGAATACAATAATCCTTTCAATATATAAAATTTCTTAAAATCTTTTACTTATATAACATTGACTCCTTTAGCTATAAACATTTAAAAATCAATTACCGTAAATATCCACATTTTAGATAAAAGGAGTTGGATCCAACAAGGTATAGCTCTCAATGCATCCAATGAACCACTCAATAGGCAAAGATTTTAAATGTTTCATATTGTACCTTATAAAGCTTTTTTCCATTAGAGACTTGCCCTGCTCTATAGGATAAAGAATAACATGAGAGCAGTTTTTGAGTGGATGATTTTCATCCAGATCTGGAAAAAGAAAAAAAATTCCATACATATTAATTCTGAATGAAAGTCATATTAACACTGCTCCCCTTAATAAAAATGCTAAACTAATGAAAATATTTCTTAGTCAATAATGATGACCATTATTTTGATTTATTGTAAAATAATGATAATTTTCAAACCATTCATATTGTTAGTTATACATCATTCAATAAGAGAAAATTTAGCCTAAACAGTTGAACTATGTATCTGTGGTATCTCAGAGTATAGAGAATTTGTAAAAGGCATACAGCAACACCAATGTATGCTCAGTCAATGGTAACTATTCTCTAAAATAATTCACAAAAGACTAATTCATGAAAAAAGTAACATTTTTGTTTAAATTTATGGTATGATTTCCAAAATAACCTTCCTGTTTTTAATACCTTACAGTTCAAAAGTAAATTAAAGATAAGGATAAATTACATAAGAAAGCAAAAAGAATATTTTAAATGGAATGCCATGCTTTCTTATGCTTCTTTGCTTTCTAATTTTTTTCTTATGCTTCTTTGATTTCTAATTTTATATAATTCTCTTTCCTAAGAACCTCAATGTTTTCATGGATTCAATAATAGCAGTTACAGACAATACTCTTGATAAGTGAAGCTGACCAAACTGTACAAATATTTATGAAACCATGAGAGGATTAAGAGAAGAACTATCAGCAAGATCATAAATAATGGTAATTTAAACCTTGCAATGGGCAATATTCTTCTACAAAATTCTAAGCTGAAAATACTTTTATGAAAAATTAGCAATTATATTCTTATAGTTATCTCAGAATTCTTTTATACATTATTTATTATTTTAGTTTTTCTGAAGAAATCACAGAATAAGGAAAACACATACCATAAAGAGCAGTTTTCCAGTCAACACCCAACCTCTTGTTAAGCATGGCTGCTTTATAATCAAAGTTTGGGGAAAGATCACAGTCAACCTTTCCTGTAA
The DNA here is from genome assembly GCA_036926295.1 of Pachydiplax longipennis. Taxonomy (NCBI): domain Eukaryota; kingdom Metazoa; phylum Arthropoda; class Insecta; order Odonata; family Libellulidae; genus Pachydiplax; species Pachydiplax longipennis. The sequence continues at coordinate 21,132,468 of JAVFKF010000026.1, read as the reverse complement.
ACAAAGTCAAAGCAAAAGAGACATCAATTATCATCTAAAATTTCACTTTTAATCATTATCTTTACCTTGCATGTATATTGAGCCTGTAAATAAAACTTTTATTCCAAGTCAACAAATTATAATGATTTTGAAGTATAGAATTGAATATACATATATTGTTTCAAATAATTCAAGATACTTTTACAGATTAAAATAAATTTCAATTAATTACTTGCACAGAGATCCTTAACTTCAGAAAATGCAAAAATAATGAAAAATGGAAATCAACCACATAAAATAGGACTGCAAAAAATTTAAAATCTCTGGGAGAAAGAATGTAGTTTCTCTACATGATTCAATGAAAATCTTGATTTGTAGGAATAGATATTCAGAGAATTCTTTTTTCTAGTCTCTAAATTATACATTATATTTTACTGAGAACAACTTTGTTGATACACAGAAATAAACTTTGATAGTTGGGTTTTCATTTAGGAAAACCATTCAAACAGAAATATGTTTAAAACAAAACAAAATTTAGTTAAGAAATTTTAACAGGTAGTCATTACATTTTTGGAGCTAAATATATTTTGATATGAAAAAGATAATTAAATTCCATTTGCTTTTATATTATTCAACTATAAATTGCCTTATTCAACCTGCTACATGTGACTTGAATGACTTGAGTTGATACCTAAGAAACTGCTGGTGAGATACTTTTCCCAAAAAACTGTATATAAAGTAAGTTATACTGTTTTGCCCAAATTGCATATTAATTCCAAACAAGAAGATTTGCCATCACTCTAATGCAACATAACTTCTGTAAACCCATCTCATACGTTTGCTAAAGCAATACATATTAAATATCTTATTATTTAAAATGCCAATAATCTGAGAGTATAAATAATAGTACATGTGAATTATACCACATACATGTAAGCACTTTATAAAAGATCACTTTACCTATGATATCCGAGATTGAATTATTAGCAAAAAATGGAACTGTCTTTTCTGCTAGAGGGATAGCCTCTGGATCTGGCTCTCTGCTTAAATATCTTCCTCCTCCCAGGAAAATCAGACCTATCAATTGATCTTTCTTCAAATCTCTGTAACTTACATTCCTGAATATAGATGGAAAGCTGAAATGCATTCCGCTGAACAGATTAGGAAGCTGAAATTAGAGAATCAAACCAACTTATTACAAATTATCCTAAGTGTACAACTAAAGTGCAATCTTACTAGACAAAGATAAAATTAAGAATCAAAGAACTAGATATTTCATACATAAAATATGAATTCTCTGCATGTCAACTAAACAGGAAAAATTTCTGCTGAATGATTCCTGTTACTAATCTTCAAACTATATGTTCTGGTTAATTAATTGTAATACTTTGAATAATTCTCTTACATTGATTATTATGAATTTTCCAAAATGTGACCTACTGCAGATATAGAACATACAGTAGAAACCCAGTGCAACTGGTCCACATCCTTGGTGAATATTTTTTCTGGTCTTATCAAAAGTCCTACTTAAAACAATGCAATCTTTAAATATATAAATATAAATAAAATCAATATGGTAAATTTTCACTTGGTGGAATTCTGTAGCTCCTATCTTAAAATGATAACACTGAGTAATTTACACAGCAGAGATTTTACTTCTAACGTGAAAATTAATTAGCATTTCTATTTTAAGCCTTCATACTCTATGGGGATCTTTCCCCATAGAGTATGAAGGCTTTGATGAATGAAGATTCCATGATGTGAAGATTTTTGGGAATATGAAGTGGTTAAAAATACAAATGAAGATGTTCTGCCAGCATCATTGTGGGGAAAATAGTCATCAATAGTGTTAGTAACTGCTGAGTACTCCTAAAAAACTTTCCTTCCTAAAGATAATCAAATGTTTCAGTTTTAGAAAATTTGACATATGCTATTCCTTCCAAGGATTCAAAATGCAAATGGCATTAACATTAAATGAAGATGGAAAATAATGAATTAATAAAATAAGAAGGAAATAGATAATGGGCTGGAAAATTTGTCATACACTTACCAAAATCTTACTGGATAACCTCGACCTAATTATGCCATTAGTATCTGGGTAGTCTTTGGTGCTCTTCACTCCTAAGTTGTAGCTGTGGACTGCAGTTTTCATTTTCACTGAAAATCCAACCCCTAGTGGATGAAAATAAAAGAATTTGAAATACAAAAAAGCTGTATAAGAGAAAGTCCCAAATCTATATCCCAGAGGTTCTGATAAGTAATTTTTCAGGTTGTACAGCAAATGATTATCAACAGATGACTTATTTTTTATTGCCTATTAACTTTATTCCATCATTACTTTTGCTGTTTACCAGAAAATGACTGAGAGAATTAATTACTCCATTAATTAATCCAACATTTGATAGGATTTATGTTCATACCATGGTGTATTTGACCAGGTAAAACCATTAGGGCAGTTTACACATATCCAAACACAAAACAAACACTTCCTTTTAATGGTAAATAAGCCCTTTTTGTAAATAATACCATTCCATATTTCCCTCTACTTCCATTACTATCTTCTTGATTCATCTTTCCATTTCTTAAATTGCAAACATTAAGGACTTCAGGATCTCATCCACCACTATGCAACTCAGTGTTTCTCTTCAGTATGGTCCATTCATTTCACACATCGAAAACATCTTTGAAAACTGCTTCTATCCATTTTTCCTCGGCATCCAAAACAATTTGTATCATTAACATTTGTCCCAATTCATTCGTTGCTCAAACTGACTGGAGTCACACTTCTCAATGCTTTCACTGGCAAAGGGCAGATCCATGATATTTCACAGAAGGCAAATCTCTATGCTTTGAGCCTCTCTACCACAAGATGTGGTTGTAATGTTAGAAGGTTGATGACTTAATCCCTAGTTTCATCCTACTCTTAGCTTTCTGTATTTGCAACATATAACAAACCTAAATGTCACTGATATTTAGCAAACAGGGGACAATTACAGCTGTATACAGCTATTTTCACTTCTTTTCCACAGTTTATCACACATAATCACTGATCATATACTAAATTCTACTCATTCATTGGGACTCACTTGCCTTCCTAATCTTCCTAATATCTATTTATCTAATCTTATAAAATGTACAACCCAAGCAAACAAAAACATCCAATTATTCATACTATCAGGTTAATCTACTCAATTCGTTCACAGTTTCACATGAAAAAAGCATATATTACAGCAAAATTTACATCTGGATCCATTTCCTCTTCGACTTCAGCCAAACTATATCATAACATTTGAAACTCATTTTAAAATCTGAGATGCATTTATATAGTGTAATAATCTGATAATTGATATAATAATTCTGTAAGGTGTCAGATAACTGTTAACTTGTTTGATGATGCTTACAATGTAAAAATCTCTGGTTTTGAAATCTTCAAAAGGAGACATCCCTACCTAAAAGGTATTTTATGAATCTAGAGTACAACACTCTCCTTGCTGTTAGCATTATCTACATGTTTCAAGGATAAAATCTAGCATAAAATTACATTTTACTCATATGTAAAAAATATACTTACAATCTAATGAAGCAATGACTTTTCCTGCAATAATACCACTTAAAACATTTAATGTGGAACTGCAAATACCATCCTCTGCTTTCACTATAACATGTGTAACTTCAGACCTATAAAAATGGAGGAAAAATAATATCACTTTTCAATCCTCAAATACTAGCAATATTATCACAGATTAGAGGTCCATTTACGTCCAGTTTTGATCACAGATGCTTAAAAAGCAATATAAATTACAAAAAATAATGAAACATACTTTTCCATTGACAAATGATAGAATTCTCTGAATATATACTGAAATTCACTAAATTTAGCAAGTTGATATTTAGAGACTTTCAAAATGGATTTTTGAAGACCATTAAGTAGATGAAAAAATTTCAATACCAACAAGTATCAAAATACTACAAAATACCTAATCATGATTGTAAAATTTCCAGACATTTGAGCCAGTGCTTGCAACAATTTTGAGTTTCATACACATGTACTCTTTAGGCTACTCACGTAAATCTGCTCACTATTTTTGAGCCAGGAATCACTGATGACAATTTGGTGAGTAATTTTTGGTCTTCATTTGAGAGCTGGTCTCCAAGGAAAACAAGATGATCTTCCTGCAGATAAGCATCACTCAAAATTGGATTTACTATCTTGCTATTACTACTGGTCATAGCTCCTTTCATAATTTCAGTTATTTCTTTAGATGGCGTGAAGTCACTGAAACAACCAACAATGGAATCTTTACTACACTAAGAAATAACATTCCCACAAAATTTTATAATTATAGAAGAAATCCCATTATATGACACAGGATATTTTGTTACTGTTGCATCCTCACAGTCTGCTTATCAAACCAAATCCAGATATAAAAATATTAGCCATAATAAGATTTATATGACTGCATCAAATTTAATTTTAAATAAATTTCCATCACATTTGACTATCATGACCCATGGAAATATGAGTATTTAGAGCAGAAATATTAGAAATTGAATACTAATTCAACATCAATAGCAATTTTCACCACTAACTTAACAGATTTCCAACCAACAATTCCAGTCTATAATTTATTTAAGCAAAAGGAAATACAAGAGAAAAGACAGAGGGGAGGAGAAAATATATTAGATGATATAGGGAAGAAATATTACCAAGAAAAAGAAGAAAAGGCATTAAGTAGGGAATATTAGTACACATGAAAAAATATTGATCATTTGAACCTACTGAAAGGTAGAATGCTTATAATGAATTCATAGATTTTGCAGGGCTTTGACCAAAGCCAATTTTTTGGGTACAAATTCAAGAGAGTTTCAGAGAAGCAACCATTCCATAACCAGACTTTAAAAACCATACTAAAGCTTTGTCAGACTTATGCCAAGGCCAGCATATAGGATTAGAATGTAAGGCTAGATTCCCTAATTTGGCAGAATCTTATCAGATCTTGCTTTAAGGTAAATTGCCAAGAATTTATAACCAAAAAGTTTTTAAAGCATTCTGTTAGTGGTTACACTTACCCAAACCAAACATATTTTCTCTAAATGACAAGAATCTTGTATTTTAAAAATTTTTCTCAATTGTTCAAAGGCCTTGAAGCATGAATGGTAATTATTTTAATAAAAAATCTCCTGAGAAGGAAAATATAATATTGCAATAAGGGATAGAAAAAGGAATACAGATAAAATCTATAGATTGTTAATAAAGTTACATCATAATTGCTTTATCTGAGTACAATGAGCAATATTCTTTATAAAATTTAAAAGGAAAGATATATAAAATGTTTCAAATTAGTCTCTCTCAATATCAACTTACATTGGCTTCCTTCCAAATATATCTGTCAACTTAGGATTCGCTCCCCATTCAACGAGAATTTTGGCTCCCTCAATCCAGTTATAGAATGCAGCATTGTGTAAAGGAGTCATATTGTCACCACCTGGAGTGTTCACCCATGCTCCAGCCATTTCCAGAAGTATCTTTACAATATCCAGGTTTTTATGATTCACTGCCTCATACTAGCCAAAAGAAAAGAAAACTGTTAAAATAATAATAAATTGCAAAAATAATTGCAAAACAAAACCATTTAACATTATTTTAAGTCAACTCTTCCAAATTAATGAACCTTACATACAGAACTATTGGTATTTCATAATCTTTAATCTAAAGAATTCAATTTAAACTTGAGCAGGAAAAGAGATGGATAATGCTAATAACCAATCAGAAGTCTTCAAGATATGAAGTTGAAAAGTGAGTAACATCTGCTTGTTATCCCATGCATATTAAAATGTATCTCAGAAGTATAACCTAACAAGCGATCATGCAATAAATTGGCGGAGAGAACCAAGTGTCTTCTGCCACTGAAATACAGGTTTTTCCTGCTTAACACAAACAATATATTCTGAAAACTGTCATGCAAAATGAATTTGTGTTAAATGAATATTTAAATCTTTATGTACCCTGTCACTGAATAAAGTTTTAAAGTAGGAACTTGTTAGTTTTAAGCAAATATATTCACAAATGACTACTCACATAACTACAAACTTCATGCTTACTGAGCTTATGTTATTTGGGGGATATCTGTATCTAAAATTAAAGCCTGAGCACAGCATGTCTAAGCATGTATGGGTGCATTTAATGAAGTTTCTATCAAGCAACTATTCTACCACAGGTATGGTGAAGATTAACAAAATTATTCCTAAATGTAACAATTGCAATAACATTTAAACTATATATCTAGAAAACTTCTATGAGCCTGAGGATGAAATTAGCGAGTAAACTGGTTATAACTAATACTCACATTCTTAAGCATAATTTAAATTTGAGAGAAATTTTCTTTAAACTACCAATCATTACATAGAGTTTGATTATTATTCAAATCTAGGAGATTATAGCTTTGATGTAGTTGTTCAAAGATAATAGCCTATATTATTTCCAGATTAAGTGACAAAAAAGAATATGTTCACTGCTTAAGAAATAAATAATAAATAAATGCTTTCATCAAAACCAAAGATTTTGTATCAGATAGGAATAGATTTTAACATTGTATGTTATTTAAAAATATGAGTTTATAAATATTACCAAAGGTGTCCATCCAAAGTTATCCTTGACATTTGGGTTGGCTCCATTTTCAATCAAGCTTACTACCTGTTCTATGTTGCCCTGTGGAATTGACAAGTTATAAAATTTAAACTGGTTTAAACCCTTCATATTCATTTCCAATGATAATTTGTGAATAATATTTTAAATATTGCTCTACCTTCTACAACTCTCTACCTCCTTAAAATATAACACCTCTCCACATAAAATGACTGAACACATTCAATATATTCTTAAAATATATTCCTAACATGTAACATTTTCATACAGTTAGCAATAATAGGATCCAATCAAAAGTTTAAATCCATCCAGGAGATATTTTTAAGCTTTAATTTACAAACATTTATAAAGGATAAAACTGACATTTCTTTACACAAGAATCATACCTTAATACAAGCAATATGAAGGGGAGCTTCTCCTTTCATATTTCTCTTGTTTGCTGATTTCTTTGTTGGGGGAGTAGCATTCTTGTTATGAGAAGTATCTGCAGAGCCAGGCTTGACTCTCTTTGTGGGAGTGGTGTACATTTCACTCTGTTTCAATCTTTTGCCAGAGAATCTAGAAAGAATCATTAATCACAATTCAAACCGACCACAAAGTCACTGAAAATCAAGATTTTCATTAACTTCGAAAATAGCCAGTCATAAATATAATAAATACAGGGTTAATTTGCTTAATCTCTTTCTCCATATTTACACCATATAGTATGTGATCACTGGTTCTGATATTAATGACTGGCAACTTTAAATAAGTTTTCCAATACAATTAATGATGGCAACTCTTATTACTACAGTAAGTATCTGAACTTCAAAATATCTACCAATTTCAAGCTTAGTGTCTCTATGTTTTAAGGCCAGTTTATTAGAAAACATAATATATTTCAATAAAAATTGAGAAATGCTTTAAGAAAGAGTGATCTAATGTAGAATGACTGAGAGGTTAAAGAATGACGGTACTGGTAATATTTTATGGAGTTGAACTGAAATAGTTCTGCTGAATCTAGAAATGATTCTAAATGTATAAAAGCAGTAAAGATACAGGCATTGCAGGTTTAAGTATTCTGCTGAGGAATATGAAGGCTGTGAGTGTAGATTGAAAATAATTAAATGTGGATCTTGAAATTTGAATTGAATTTCACATGAAATGTTAAAATACACCAACACTGGGATTATGAGTTGGAAAATTTGCACTATCTCCATAACTGTAATTTAGTAGCTCAGATTGGAAAAATACTACATAAAATCATGCCATTGTTTATAAGAAAGAAATTAAAAAAGAAATAATAATGGTTTGATGAGTTTATTAGTATACTAGGAATGGTATTACGATTATAGTTAAGTGATAATACAAATCTATTTATGATAAAAAGTGGGTGCACTAAACAAAATTTTAACTCTCCAAGAAGTATCTGAAAAGATCATGGTAGTAAAATGAATGTGAAACATGCAGAATGCAATCTGAAAAAACATACAAGACAATTAGTAGAATTGACGTGTGGAAAGTTTACACTAAGTGTGGGGTAGATGAATGGAATCAAAAAGGATAGAAGTTGTAATGAAAAAGATGATGTACATTGAGTACCTCTCAATTTCTCAAGAGGGATAGAAATTGAGAAAACTCAGCTAAGATAGTGTAATAGTAATAGTCCCTAAAAATAGACACCGATTTTGGCCCTCCTTTGACTTTCATACCCTCTAACACAGAAAGTTATGTACTGTCAGTGTTATGACTGTCAGTAAAAGAGGCCATCAGCTAACATAATTTAAAGGCGATTGGCATTAAGTTTATGATGTATGTTAGAAGATATTTGAAGCCTGTCCAATTTTGATTAAAGAATAATTAGCTGTTCACTTAACTGAGTTTGATAGTTCCATGTTAACTAACTTCTTATCTAATTCTAAGATAATTTGTAATTCTATAGAAAGGACAAAAACCCACAGAAAATCAGAATAAGTAATTAAGTAGAAATATAAAACATAATCGGTTAAGTATTAGGATTAATATACAAGTAATTAGGTTTCCTTCTAAATCACGAACTCTTAAGATAATTAAGATGAAAGAAAAATACCATAAAACTGAAAATACAAGCTACAAACCGATTCGATTTTTCATTCTTTACTGAAGGCATCTCTGTCACCTCCTTAGGAGAAATAAATTCTTTCAATTCCGATGATTTGCGTTTATCATTCTCTTGTTTCTTCGGTAACATACTTTTAGCACTCTTTCCAATTCTCTTTTCTTGTTTTAATACATCCTCCGATGTTGCATTAGACTGTGCAGTATCCTCTGCTTTTAAAGAACTTTCTCCAGTTTGATGTGATGTTTCATAATTTCCTATGTCCTTTAGACAGTGATCTTCAGTCAACAATGCTTTAAGGCTCAATGAGTATTGAGTAACATTTCTTATAAAATTATCGGGCAATATATCCTTGGCGAAAGCAGAGACACCACAGACAGCACAGGTGTTTTTTCTAAAATTTATGCATGACTTACAAAAGAAATGCTGACAGCCAAAAAAGGCCTGGGGATCAACTGCAACTTTTCCACTGTAATATAAATAAGAATAAAATAGATTTAAAATCGCATTTTTCGAAAAACTATGGTAAAAAAAAACAAAATGATGTATGCTTACCATATTTTGCATTTCAATTCGCTCTCCAATTCTCGCAAATATTTCAACACATTTTCTTTGGTACTTTTACTTAAAGACATGGTTACATTCACTGTTGGTATAGGAAATCCGAAAAATTTACTGTAACTCAACACTTATAAGATGAACATCATACTCAATCTTCCTATCACCGAAGTTCTGGCGGGTAAATATTTTGTATTTTCCTTATTCAGCTGTCAACGCTGTCAATATAAACATGAATGAAGGTAGAGGGAACCGGTGCACATGTTTATACCAAATTTAAATTCTCTGTAGCAAGTATGGATGAAGAAAAGGAAGTTAACACTGACGAGGCTAAAAGTGACGAGATACTGGAAGCTAATAGTCCAGAAAAGGAAACCAGCGAAAGCGTACAACCCGAGTCAGATAGCGGAAAAGAACAAACCGATAACGTTGTCACATGTTATTGTCCCACGTACGAATTCAACAAGTGTTTTAAGCATATAACAGGAGCTTTCGATGAGTTTTCCAACAAAATTAGCGATAATTACACTATCGGTTGTAAATGGTATGTTTCTATTTAGAGTATTCAATAGCAGTGGTAGAAGGCCGTAATTTTATGCTTCATAAAGTTGCTGGAACATAAATGAAATATGTTGATGCTCATCATGAAATACTTCATCACATCACAGGGCACCTGATGGAACATGTTTACTTACAAGTAGTGCTGATAATTGTTTGAGAATATTTAATCTTCCTATGCAACTACATTGCAAGGAGACTTGGGGTAACGAAACGATTCCGGAGATGAAAGCAGTGTTGAAGATGAGAGAGGGTGGATTGATATATGATTACTGTTGGTATCCACCTATGTCTTCTTGGTACCCTGAGACGTGCTGGTAATTGAATTTGCTGTTATTTTTTCTGCAAAATGAACATCTTAAAACATTTAACACTGGTTGATGTTAAAATGCTTCTTATAATAAACTAAATGTTTTGTAGCCTGATCAGCACCAGTAAAGACAGCCCTATACATTTGTGGAATGCCTACACAGGAAATCTTTGTGGCAGTTACATTCCTATGAATCAGTTTGTATCAGTCAATTGTATATTTTATAAATTCCCTTCGTTAATTACTGCTAGATTTAGAAACTAATGGAGATGATCGAATTGATTTGTTGTATTTCTTCTCTAAGAATGGAAGAAATCGTATCAGCATACAGTGTAGCTTTTAGCCATTCGGGAGACAAAATATACTGTGGTTTCTGTAATCTGATTCGAGTGTTTGACACCAGTAGACCTGGAAATGAATCAGAGACCAGAAACTTGCAAGGTAAGTCTTTGAATAAATCAATAATGTATGAGTAAATTTTTATCTTTTAGAAAATTTAAGTAATGGGAGTTAATTAGGCATACTGCCTTACTGGCTCATAGATATTGCAGCAATCAAGGAGTCTGATTCCCCATAAATTTTGAATTAAAAACTGTCACAATCATGAAATTATGCTGTAACATCATTTTTGTACTATTTGAAAAGGATTCTGATTAATTATTTTTGTGGTATGGATGTTATCAAGATAAAATATATTTATGAGGACTGCATGTTGATTTAAATTTGCTCTATCTTTCTCTCACAAATTGCATTTGGCAATAAGTTGCCCCATCTGACCTTCATCGTAGACAGACAGGGATAGTGTCTTGCTTTGCTATGCATCCAACAAATGAGAAGATTTATGCGGCAGGAAATTACTTGAAATCAATAGGTAAGAACAATAATTAATATGTAGAATGAGAGATAAAAGCTAGTTATATGTTTAAGATAACAGTTTACGCATTATCACCAATATGTGTAGTCATAGATATTATTTATTTAAGTCATTCTTTTGGAATTGCTGGTTGAACAGATGTTCTTCTAAAAGAGATATATGTGATCTTTTTGTTGATTCTCATGGTTGTTTTGAAACCGTGATATCTTTTTATAATGTATCTTTACCAAGAAAGCCTGAAATATTTTCTGATTTTAATGAAGTTTTGAAAGATGGTCTACTTAAGAAAATTATGAATTATTTCAATCAGTACTATATTTTTATTTTATTTTGTATCTCTTTTAAAGGAATATATTCTGAACCTGAAGGATCACATTTGGCTCAGCTGACAGGGCACATAGGTGGAGTGACTCACCTGCGTTTTTCTCCTGATGGAACAAAACTTTACAGCGGAGGAAGAAAAGTAATTTAGTAAAGTTGTTAAGTTTTGTAGTATTTGTGCTTTTAATAAGTGCACTCTCTGTACACAATCTTGAATCCGACACTTGAGCCTACTTAAATGTTCCCCATCTCCACTTATTTCCCCTCTAGCAAAATGTCATTGAACTCAAGTTCACAATTGGAGTATAAATAAAATATTTCTATTATCTGGATAAAAAAGTCATTCTTGCATCACAAAAATGAGTTTATCAAAATTTTGTTAATAAATACAAATACTATCAAGATTTTTGTGTGACATCCTCTGGCATTATAGTCTAACATGTACTGTTTTCTTATTATTACTTAACCATATGAGAACAGTTTCCCTACACATGACACATGTTGGATGTATATCTCTCAAATGTGCCTTGTATCCTTCACTATCTACCCTTTTCATATGTTGTCCTTATTAAACAGATTGAGCTATGGCTTATGCAATCATATATCTAATACATATTCCTAGAATATAGTCAACTTGGTTATGGATTTTCAAGGTTCCTAACAGCCCTTCATAAATAACATAACTGGCATGAGGTAAATCCCCATTTTACATCACCCTGCCGAACAATCCCTTACTTCCTCTAGAACTCTTGTCCCTTATAAAAGTTTTAATCTTATTTTAAAAGAGAAGTCTTTAGGGAAGTAATTTTTTTCTCTTTATGTTTTATCTACAGGATCCTTACATTCATTGCTGGGATACACGAAAACTTGGCCAAGCACTATTTTTGATGGAGAGAGATGTAGAAACAAATCAACGCATAATGTTTGATCTCTCTCCAGATGGACGCTTCTTCTTTTCTGGTAAGAATGCTCATAAATTTCCTCATATTTGCCAGTACTTCATGAAATTTAGTTCTACATGAAGATATTAAATGTATGAGGATTTTTAACCTTTCAGGAAGTACATCGGGAAAGGTAAAGATCTGGGATCAGACAGGTACTCCTGTTTCATGGGACAGAAAAGATGGACCATTACTTGAAGTCACAACTGAAATTCAGGCCTCAAAGGATTGTGTCAATGGTGTAAGGTAGGATAATTAATAGCAATAGTAAAAATTTCAGTATGTTATGCAGAGTAACATGGCATTGGCCTTTGAATCATTTCATTACAAATGCAGTTGAACCCAGATAAGCAAGAGTTCAAGAGACTAGTAATTTTTGCCTCTTAAGAGATTTCTGACTCATTTAAGTTCAGGAGTGTCTTCTCTCGCTTGTAAAAGCTTCCATAAATTTAGGTCTAGTTCATGTTTTTATCAAGGGTTTGTTTAATCTATTCCACAAGGAACTTTTCAATGCTAGGTAATTCAGCAACTTGGTTCCTCTTACTTTGTTTGTGTTCCTCAAAGCACAGTGACTTTATAGATTATTTCACTTTACAATCAGGAAAGCCAAACTCACTCATTACTTGTAAGAGAGAAAATCGTTCATGACTGTTATTAAAACAGAGATTTCAAATACTTATTTAATGGCTGCTCCAGAACTCAAGCTGTGGTCACATTAAGGAGACCACCAACATATCCAATTACAGAAAAACCGTTCTCACTTTGCAGCTTCCCACCCTCAAATCCTCTAAATATTTTTATGTTATCTCTTACCATCATATCATGCAGTGACTTGAAGTTAATCAAACATATCTTCTGATGAGATCATTCATGAAATTGGTTGTGCCTTAAACTAATTTTGGTCACAGTCCTTGCAAAAGGAATAAAACTCTTTGTCTCAACTTGACTCTATGGCATTGATTCTTTGAGTTTGTAATTTCATTTTTCATTTGATTACTATGTCATAAATGCCATCAGATAGTGACTTTGTGGTCTTAGAGCTAGCAATCATAATTTTTCAGCTTAAATTTCTTGTGCATTAACTACAGTTATCTATACTTTCTTCAAATGTTTTTATTTTCCCAGTGTTCATCAGCAGTACCCAATTTTAGCATCATCTTCAGGACAATGGCATTTCAAGGAACCTGTCAGTGATTCTGAAGAAGAGGATGACAGTGAGCCCATAAAAGAGCAAGAATCAATGAAGGATGAAGAATCTGCATCAGTTCCAGTTGATACAAACCCTGTTTCAGTGGAAGAAACATCAGAAAAACCAAAGGAGGTTCAAACTAGTCATGCCTGCAAAAAAACTAGACCACTGTTGAAAAGCAAAAATCCTGAATTGATTGATAATTCAGTCAAACTGTGGTGGATAGGAAAGTGAATGAATTTGATTTAATACCCTACCAACAATCATGTGCCATCACCAAATGTTGTAAATATTTATTTTAATTCTAAATATTTTTTTAAAACATATTTTAGAACTCTTATTTTATCCTGCCATGGAACTTTAATGGCAGATATTTCCTTGCCTTTAAATATCTGGAGAATTTTTAAAAAGTACCACTGTATAATTTATTATTCATTCAGTATTGAATTGGAGATACAATTGTTTATATATCTCCATGAACTCTTCCATAAACTTCATTGTTTCCACCATGTCTACTGAAGAATTTCTACAAGTTTCAAAGTCATTATCAGGACCAACAGATGTTACGAGTATAAATTTCAGATCACGTATAAATAAAGAAAAGAAACTTTCTTTTAAAAGAAAATAAGATCTTTTAAGCAGGTAACTAGATAAAGAATGAGCTTCTTTACTTAAGAATCTTGGCTTACTACTTGAGGTGAGAGCATCTGTTATGATGAAGTTCTGCATCATAAGCAATAGTATCCACAAAGTATCAAGTATGCATCAAAGATCTGGATTGTACTTCACAGCTTAGAAAGAAAAGCAGCACAGTCTTCTGTTATGGATCTGAGAGTTAAAAAAGAATTTTTTAAGTTGCCAAAATATCTAGAGGAATCGAGCTCTAAGCACAAAATGTAGAGAATAAGAGATGAAAATATTTATATTGCCTAAATTGTTTGCCCAACCAAGTCCTGTAACCAGTTATGATCTTATTCAGTAACCATATTCTCTAATGTTTCAAAACAGGAATCTGGTACTGATGGACTTATCAGTGATTGAAAGAATTGAGAGAGACAAGTAACTGTTGCTAGTAGTTATGGTGGTATGGCTAAACGTCAAGTGCTGACTAACTCATTGAATAAAACTCTTGATAATTAAGTACTTAGTTCCTTTTTTCTTCAACTCTCTATCATTATCTCAGTATTCTCTATCCTCTCTTCTCTACCAACATTCTTAGATTCTTTTAAGCCTTTATTTTTTTCTCCTTGCTTCCACTATTATTTCTTACCCTCCTCTTATTTTGATTGCATAAATTTGGCATATTTCTTCCGTTGTCTCAGCTTAAATGCTTGATGACAACTCAGCAGTTAGAACTTGGTTTTTTCTGTAAAAATCATGTGGCTAAGTCATGAATTATCTTTTTATATGTCATTGTACTTTGTTATTTATACTTTAAATACTTATAATTAAAAGTTTTGCTGCTCTTCATTAACTATCTCATGAAATACCTCTTGTAAAACTTATGGATTTGGAATTATCATGCAAATAATATCGGCTAGGAGTCATTTGAAGTAAAGGCTCTAATCAAACTGAATTAATATCTTAAAGTTCTTTTCTCACATTTATCTTAATAGAATATAGACTTGGTTCAATTGTAGTACATGCATTGAGTGATACATGCATAATTATGGTCAGTCCAGAATTTTTTTCATTCATATCTTCTTAATGGTCTTCTCTTGAGATCCTGACTGCTTTCTGTCTTTGTTTCCATGTTTGTCTATTCACTGAAATCCAAAAATTTGCTCTCCAATTGATTTCCCAAAGATCACCTGTTGGAACTTTGTTATTCTTTACCCTAATCATAGCGCTCTGTTAGTTTTCCTCCTTTGCATCATTCCTATTACTTTCCTCAATTTTAGTGAAGCTTCATAATTATTTTTTCTCTCTTTATCTGCATTATTCAATACATCTTAAAATTTATCAGTGACCAAAAATCAGTATTTCCATAGTCTTGGTTTCATCAAATTCTATCATACAGCAGAGAGGCATCCAACCACTCCACAGTTATTATCTTAAGGGAATACATTAACTAGATCTATAAAATTTTGAAAATAGACTTAAAAATACTTATTTGGACTAATAATGCTAGACTAATTTCAACCTTGTGTAAGGGAATCAGTGCTAACAATAATTCCTATGTGCTCATCTTAGTGCGTAGGATAGTTAAACTTATAAATGTAGCAGTAACATTAAAGCCTATTGTTGTGCTTTTTAAAGAGAGAGAAATGCCTCTTTCTTCTGCATCACGCATGTCAATGGTAGCATGATTTTCATTATATTTTATACCATGAGAACTCGTGGTCTAACCCTCATTTCTAATATAATAATGGGAATTATTCCTCCTGTAGAACTTGTTTCACTGGGTCTATGTCTAAAGCAATTTCCATTATCTTGGAAGGATACACATATCACAGAAAAATTTTTTGGGGTAATCTATTAGGTCCATAAAAAGTGAATTGGGCAGAAAATATACTTTACTATTTAGAAAAGGATCCCACCATTATACCATTGAATGAGTTCAGAATTTTACACGAATCTTCCATTATGAAGAAAACATCTTGTTTCATCATGATGTAATGATCAAGTGATTACAAGAGTTCCCTGATGATAATAAAAGTTGATTAAAAATATTGTTTCAAGAAGATGAAAATGATACTCTAGGAAGTAACTTGTTAAATGTTAAAGGATTGAAAATAAAGCAAGAGGGAAGAAAAGAAGATAACCAGAAGAGATTAAATACAGAAATGAAGAACTTAGGTGAAGAGTACCTTAGTTATAAGAATATAGAAAGAGCTCGAAAACCATATACATAACTTCATGGATGAAAGAAAAAATATGTAAAATTTACTTACTTATTAGCTTCAAATAAAAGATATTTTTGGGAAAGAAGAAAATTAGAATGAAATGTCAAAATACAAAAAAAAAACATGAAATTGAAAGAAAATACCCTTTTTTAGTAATTAAACTATAATTATTCATAATTGCCGTGGGAACATCTTAAAAGAATCGCATGCTGAAACTCCAAAGAATACATTTTAAGGAAGAAATATGTCAAGGTTTAAAACTTATCTAAAGTAATTTCTGTAATAAGCTGACAGTTAACCATTTTATTTAATTCTAATGCATAAATTGCAAGCAGGTAATATGATGGAATTATCAGCATTGTGATAATAAACAACTTTTAGGTTTCTCAACAGATACTGGAATATTATTTCCACTCCAGGATGACATGGTTCAGTGCAATGACCTTACCATATAGAGCTTGAGTTTCATAATGCATTGGGAAAACTTGTGATTAACACTGAGTCAGGTGAAAAACAGCCAAACAAACCATAAAAATATATGCAAGGTTACAGCATCTAAGGAAATTTTCACCCAAAAAGAGGACTTTTCTACAAGAATACTTGCTACATCAAATTCTAAAAGTTTCATTCACATTAAATTTTAGTCTATTTACTCATTTCTTTTCTTGAAAATGTTGTATTTAAATTGGCAGAAAAGTAGTTGGACATAGTAATATAATTGATTCGAGAGTATTTAAGTCAAACCCGCTTGATGTTCACATATTTTATTACCTTTCTTGTACAATGGCAATTCAGATAACCTAAATCCAAATATAATAAAAGCTCATTCTTAAATTCATTACATCAGACTCTAAGTAACTCCACAAAGTCAAAGAGTTACACCACAAGTTTGACTACAAAATAGAATATCTGCCACTTTCAGAAGATTTTTTTTCACCCAGGATAAGAACAATTTCAGAATAAAGAAATGGAATGGCCATTTTAGAAATTTTATTGATACAGGGTTTATCACAATTTCTTATTAGAAAATTCATGGGAATCAAACAGGCACTGTCTCATTCAGAAATATAAGACTGGAACGAAACAATTGAAATCTCAATGTCATCTCACAGAAGACATGCCAATTAATCCCATTGCACAGAAATAATATTGAAATGACAGAGACAGCAAGTATGTGAACATCCAATAAATTTTGCTGACTCAAGAAAATCCACAAAATTCAAAACAATCTCCAGCTGCTTTAGGTTGACAATGCAATCGCCACATTAGATGTGGTTTAAAGACCCCTACAGTATCATACCAAGGCTACAAAGATTTAAAGATCACTTTCCGAATTTGTTTATGTGAATAAAGACCTGAAAAACTTAATGCAAAAACTTTCGCTACAACTAGGAAAATCAAAACAAAAATATCAAGCCATATGAATTTTTTTTTCAGACTATAAATCATTTAAAAAGCTTCCCTGCAGCCAAATTATTCCACAGAATTTTAAACTCTTAATAGCTTCTAACAAAGAAAGAAAACAAAATGAAAAAGTTGTTATATACAGCAATTTAGATATCCAGCAAAAGTGGTCAACGTAATCAGCCCTGGAAATCAGCAGCTGGAGCTTCAAGGTGCCATGTGATAAAATCTTCAACCCCCATTTATTTTGGCAAACAAAAAATTAAGATTACTTTGTATAATATTCAATGGGAGAGCAGATGATTAACACACACATTACACTGTAAACAATTCTTCTGTCTCATCTACACGCTCCCTCCACTCCGCTGTTTTAAATTGAAACATACATAAACACATCCACACACGCCATTTAAACACTGCACAATCTGTCGCATATTCGAATGTATATATTTATATAGATACTAATCCAATACAAGAAAAAATAAAACAAAATGTATATAATGATCCACCAGTGGGCATAAGGATGAATTGCTGCCAATCACCACACTTTTTCAATTTCCTTAAAATTCGCCTTTATATTTATGCAACTAGCCATCCTCACTCCACAGCACAAGAAGTTCCATTCAACAGTGATTTGACTCCCTCTCCACAAAACTAGTCCTCTCCCCACAGCGACAAATATAAAGACAAAAAACATATGCGCAAAAAATACTATGACGGATATTTTTCCCTTAAGATGACACATCTTTGCGGTGGTTGAACAAGATAAGGAATTAACAAATGCTGAAATGTTACTTGTATAAAAAGGCAGGGAATGCACTTTCTGTATATCAACCAAGGGTGGAAGTTGAAGTTTTGGGGAGATATGCAAATAGGACAACCAAAAGAGGTAAACAAACATCTGACAATCCATTGAACTGATACTGAATCGGCCCCTAATAAGCAAAACAGTCACGTTCCGAAGGCCACCAAACCATCTTTGCTACGACTTTCCTGGCCCTTCTTTCACCACTAAGTCAACAACCTCCGTAGAAAATATTAATCTCTACCTCTGCACTCGGGTTTTACTTTGGTCCTCCTAGTTTTCCTCAAAGGATTTGTCATAAAAGTCACCCTCTGAATGAAAGCACTTTTGCCGAATAACGACATCTATATCCCTGGCTTCCCTCATGTAAACCTGCAGAAGATTACTCAAAAAGGGCTTCCATACCTAATTGCCCACACTTGAGAATTGATGACCATCAATCTCATGCACACATGCTCATTGCATCGACACATGCACTCACTCTTTCTCTCTGATGCAAACGTTCCTCCTCTCCAAATCCTACATCTTCCCTGCCTGTCCTGGAAGCCTTAACTAGGAAAGGTGGAAGGAGTGCTGCCCTTCACGAGCAGCTAAACTCAACTTGCAGCGCATCACTTCAAGTGATGAATAGTCTGGCAACTTCAGATAGTTCACGCAAGTCATGACAGATGGCAAGAAGTCATCTGGATTCATATTCGTCTCTAAAGTCTTCCGAACCACTGTTAGCGGAGGTGAGAGGCTCTTGAATCCTAAAATATACAAAAGTTGAGCATAAAAAAATATACTTGATCATCACTTCTTTATAAAATATTCTTGTACACAACCATTATGGCTTAATACTTACATGCAACTGAATCTATAACAACCAAATATTATAATAGATTTGTAGTTTTCAAAAGAAGCATAAGAATTACAATCAATAATAAAGGCCTAATAACATGTAAGTTTGAAAATGTAGAATTTTTGCAAACATTACAACATGAAATTAAAAAACAGATCAATGAGGAACTATCACTTATAAAATACATAAAAGTGCAGTCATTCATTGCTTTACTCCAATGCATCTGTCCATAAATTAATATCAACCATATATGAACTGATAGAAAGAATTATTTCCTCAGAATCAAGGATATATTGTTAATTAAATAGAAAAACCAAATGATAGCACAATCAAAAGAAAGATATGCAATTCATAAAAGAAAAAACAGATCCTACAATGATAAATGGTAATGTTAATTGTACAGATACATCACACTAACAGCAATCAGCAGGTACCCATAAAAAAAAATAAAAATATTCAATGATTGATAAGCTTGGGAAAAAGAAAAATCATATTTGATTGTAAAACTTTCATTCAACATTCAAATTTCTTTTAATAAAGCCTTCTCATGGCATGTGATAGCATTAATAAACAATCAGTAAATCAATTAGTCAGAAATTCATAAACATTGAAATTTTAGAAACTGAAGATTATAACGAAAAATAAATTCAGGAGCAGAAATTTCAAACAATGAGAATAGAAATTCTTGACTAACTACTACTTTATCAAAATGCTTACCTCCTACAGGGAGTCTAGGTGAACCAGTGACAAACTGAACAAAAAGTCTCTGTTCATCACGGTCATATTGACTAAGAATTTCAAAAAGGAAGCGAATTGCACGACTGTCCGGTGTATATCCATGGTCTGGTCTACAACACTCCATGAGAGTCTTCACATCCCAGCCATTTGTAGATGAAAGATTGCCAGACAAGGAACCTCCAGATCCAGCCAACGGAGAGGGAAGCAAAGATGAGGATCCACAGAAAACAGCTTCCAATTCTTCTGGATAAAACATTTGTAACTGAGATAGGGGGAAAACAGCCTCAAAGCCCTCACGTAGGGCCTCCATTTGACGGGATACACCTTCCACCAGGAACCAATGAGAAACCAACTGAAATATAAGATAGAAACACACTTTTAATAAGGCATTCAGAAGCAATCTTAGAATATGGGTCCCTAACGGTTCAAGAAGCTACTCAAATTTGCATATATTCAAGAAAGAGGTTTAAACAATCAAGATTAAATTTGGAACGTAATTGTGTCCAAAAAATTCAGCAACCATTCTATGAATCCCTTACAAAATTCAGCAACTATTCTATGAATCCCTTATAGAAATATAAAATCTCTGTTATAATATATTATATTTGAATATTATGATACTCGTATTACTGATACTAATCTGCAGAAAACTATACCAGAAAAGTTATCTAAAAGTTCATTCATATAAATTAACAAATAAAGCAGAAAGTATTCCAGAATGAATGCAAACTGAATTAATCATATACATAACTTATAAGTATGCACAGCAATCTTCATAAAAATTCACTTCTACAGAAAAAAGATAGTTATTAAATAATTATTGACATAAACAGGGCTATTCTAAGATATGTTTTATAAATTAAATTAATAGACTAATTGCCAAGTAATATTATTAAGTTTCAACTCTGAGACTCAAATTAGCATGAGGATAATATTTATCTTCAAAGAATATAATAAAGTAGAAAATATTAGCGTCTTTGAGGTGTTTTCTGTTAAAGTGAAATTCAAAATTTTCAGGGACCATAACAGATACATGTGAGAAACATCGACAGTGACCTCTGCTGAAAGAAAATTGGAGTGGAAAGTGGTTTTTTCCATGACCTTACATTTATAGAGACTGACAAGTGTCCCACAAGCTAGGAAACTTACTCTGATGAAAAATAAAACTGTTTGTAAAGAACAACCTACCTTAATATACTGATCGAGATTATGAACTGTGACTGGAATATCCCTTCCTCCACGCCTGAGATCAATCGATGGATATCCAGGAAGAGTGAAGTCCAGACCTAGATCTGCTACTGGACATCCATCAAGGGAAAGACCTTCTACCATTTCCCTTCTCTCACTAGGATGCAAGCTTGTATCAACCTCAATCATCTCTTTCTTGACTACAAGTTCTTGCAAGCGAGCTAAAGTTTTGTGAACTTCAGGTCGCACAAAGCACAAATCACTCAGGCCAAGAGACACTTCTTGGCCTAGCAACCAGCGGTAGAATGCTACACTGAATGGGAGATCCAACTATAAAAAAAGCATCATAAAATTACCATTACGTACACAAAACAAGAATGTTACATCTGTACTTGAGTTCCAAGTAAGAATAGTGCAATGAATCCAAAATAAAACTTCATAACAAATGCTATATAATTACACAACTTACAGCTTGCTAACCCATCCTATATGTTAACATGCATGGTGGATTTACAGAAAAAGGTAGATTTACAATTTACAAGATGGTATGGTAATTCACAATTTTTCAGCGAAAATACTGTATGAATAATTTCAGTCTTACATGACCATAAGACATCATCAGATGTATCCCATGTATGAACATGGAAAATTTTCTACCACCATTTTTTATCAATAAAATGCTTGATAATTTTAATAAATTCTCAGACATTATCAGACAGACAGCATCAGACAGGGATAATAACAGAAATTTTTCATGTTTAGCTGAATAACTTATTATATAAAACATCACTTCAATTTTACCTTAATGTTACAAAATAAAACATTCAGAATCAATGAGTTACTAAATAAAATAATTAACAAAATATATCATTTGATGATTCTTACCATGCGAGAATCCATAACAGCTTTTGCCATGAACTTTCCTAAGAAACGGAATTTACTTTTAATTCTTGTTACTTGTGCAACCTTGGCATTCCGAGGTAATGGAGATGGGAAAAGTCCAACAGGAGAATGTACATAAGCAACATTCCCATTTGAACCTGACAATCCTCCTTCAATGACCCGATCACCTAACCAAAGCTCTAAATCTGCTCGCTGTATTTCTTTAGACACAAGGGTATAGAACTCTAAAGTAGGACCCAAACCAGTTCCCACCTATAAAAAGAATGAGAAAACCACATGAGACTATGTATAAACATATTATTGTTTTGTATGTCATAACTTATATGAAAAAGATCAAATACATACCCTCCATCAACAATAAAGAATAAACATACTAAATGTAAGAAATAGGAAGGTCATAAGAAGATAAATTATTTTTATTTTTGTTTAAAATTATTTAATGTAATTATTTTGGAGCTTTAAATTTTTGTTCAAATTTACAGTTAAGTCCTTCAATTAAAATATATGTTTAAGTTTTTGTTATTTTGCTCTTAATAACAAATAAAATATTGCATTGGAGCATAACCAGTATATACAACCATAGATACAACTTATCATGAAAAAATCAAAACTCAAAGAAGCCTGATCATTTGAATATGAACAATCATAGAGAGACTATAACAGAGAGGTAACATAAGGAATCAATGGAACAATATGAGAATAATTTTACTACAGTCAGCTATACGTGAACATATAACATATTGCACAGTTGATATTTAAGTTTTAAATACTCAAAAATTTGAAAAACTTGAATATTCAGAGTTCTTGCAACAGTCGGAAATAACAGAAATTTAGCCTCAGAACAATTAAATAACTCAAAGAAGATAATGATTCAATGGGAAAAATTATTGAAAACCCACCCAAAAGAAACAATAACATTCTAATTCAGCCGATGGATAAACACATTGTTTGCTCCAAAAATCAGGAAGAGAAACAAACAGTTAATCTTTATCAGCTCAACTGAAGGAACAATCCGAAAACAAGAACAAACTAACAGAACTGAAATACAAGTATATATTCTGACATTATATGATATTCACATATATACATTTCAGATCAACATAGGACAGAAACTTCCTTCAATTGAAAATTACCTCATTCTCATATTGCACCTCTAACAGAGCTCTAGATGGGGCAAGATCTGCAATGACTTGTTCAGCCTGACGAAGGATATCTTCTCTTGATACAGTACGCTTCCGCCGATCCAAACGAGGCGTTACCCTTTCAGTACTATCAGAACCACTCAACTCTGGGGTAGAGTCTAATAACCTCTGAAGAGCACGATCACGATCAAATGAAGTGGCATAAAATAGCAACTGCCTTGTTTCAAATGGAAATAGGAATGGGCTGAAAAAGAATAATGATATTCACAATCTTGATTGAGATACATTTCTTACATTTTCAATTTACATTTTTAGTCTTACAAAGATTACTCTGTGATGAATGAAAAGTTGTGAGAGAAATAAACTCTGTCACTTACCACGCAGAAGCTATTTGTTGTAACCATGATGGTAGGTTACCAGTCATTATCACAAGAGGATCCTGCAGTTGACGACTTGCTTTTGCTGCAACTTTGCTATTGATAAACTCCTACAAGAGTAAAGAAAGAGCAAAATGTAAGTATCTCAAACAATGGCTTGGCTCTTCAGAAAACTGTTAATGTAACATATAAAATTAAATTCACAAAATTCATAGGCAAGGGAGAAAGCCATGGTTCTTTACAATTAGTGAAACCTACGTTCCTCCAGCAATGTTATATCCAAATTTGGATTAACAAAGCCAAATATCAAATAGATAAGGCAGGGCAAGCTGCATTTTTTAAGATAAAAATCAACAAATAATCCTCAGTGAATTAATATCCATACTGAGCATAACTAGTTCAAAGAGAAGTGTAAAGGAAAATATCACTCTTGGATATTTTTTAAAGACATTCATTTCTTGCTGGATGTTTTATATTCAGAACTAAAATTCAGTAACGAGTCTGAATATATCAAAAGACCTTGATCGAATGATCAAAACTACAGTTCTACTCTTAGTGATAACTTTCCTTGCTGGAAAACATATCAATCACCGCTAATGCATCCAAACAGAACATCCTGGAGATGGTTACAGTGACAGTAATCAAAATCGCCAAAGCTTGCAAAGAAATATCCCAATTGGAAGCCTGAGTTTATCATTGATGATCCACCATAAAAGTATTTTCAAATTACTAACCTGCTGGCTAAGCACAGGAGCATAGTGGACGGCTGAAGGATAGAGAGACCCCCAGTGGCGATTGAGGGCATGAAGTACTCTCAGCAGGCAAAGCACCTCAAGAGAAGCATCCTGGATGGACACACTGTCTGGAAGCCGAGAACTCAAGAAATTTCTCAATGGGGAGTGTAAAGCTGGGACTATACCTTCTGTAAACAAATTTAGCGAATTATTTAGGGAATTTTCAGAACGTTACGATAAACTGATTAAAATATTTTTAAATACCATTCCAGAGGTCATCTCCTTTCCTTCTAGGGCTGTTCTTACTGCTTGTCCCTTTTCCTTTGCGACTGCTTGTGCTTGATCCTCCTGGCTTACTACTTGAACCAGATTCATCTTCCGGTACAGGTCTGAAGAAAAAAATTCAACCATCATAAGTTATAATCACACTACATATCACAAAAAATTACCATTTACTTACTCATTCAATTATTTATATGTTACTTTTCTTTTCCTTACTTATAAAAACAGTAAAATCTTTGCAACATTTTCAAGAAGTTATTTCTAGTAATAAGCCAAGGTAATCCACTGGAAAACGCATGATTTCTACTCTCTGATGTATAAGTTTTAATAAGGGAATAAACCTTTAGATATCAATTCTTTTCACCAAACACTGACAAATTGGGAGCAAAATCCAAGTGAGTATTGATGTAATAATTTCATTTTTACGGATTATTGATATAAATTCTACAGTACCAAGGAAAGAATTTCTGCATGCTTCAAGGTTAGTTTGCATTGATTTATTAACTAAAAGAAAAGAAAATGATGAGGGGAAAGTATTGACTTTATATTATGTTCCATCCAATCCACAACTACTGAGATATTTTAGTCAACATATATTGGAACAAGGAAAATAAAAATAACTCCTTCAGATTGAATATAAGCAATGAGGAAGTACGAAAATTCCTATAAAGTAAGAAAACTTGTAAACACCTCACTCGTCCGACAAGAATTTAAACAAGCAATAAAGACAAGAAACTGCAGCATACGAACCTATAATATATGGTATGGGTCTGTACCCATATTCCAGCATTTCCAAGGGGTGCTTCACTGTCTGTATCTGTTTCCGACTGATCATTTCCAATTGGGCTAAACTGTCTCACTGCCTGATATACAGTCATGTTGTATGGCAGAACCTGATCTCCCATCAAAAACTGTAGCTTGTGCCTAGCTGCTCCCTGGCTGATGACAACGGCAGCCTGAAAAAATCACATTCAATTGATCATACTAGAATATCTAGAAAAGCAATAATTCCCCAGTAAATGTTATTACTTACATTATGTATATTAAATATAATATGTTTAACAGTAGCACTTAAAAATAGACTAGAAAAAACAATTGTTCTAACATACACATTATACTTTCAAAGTAGTTATATATATTTTAGTACCTATAGAGAACACAAAAAGAATAAAAAATACTTAGAATTTTTAAATGAAAAAGATGAAACAGAAAATATCAGAAATCAGTCTGTAAGAACAAATAAAATTACGAAGTAGTTTAGACTATTAAAAATAAATATGTAACAAAAATCTTACCAAAGTATCATCTATATCTTCTTCACTATTCTCATCATCAGAATCACCGGAGTCTTTGTCCCTGAGACGGCCATAACCACGGACAACCAGATAACGCTCAATGGCTTGCACTAATGCTAATGGATCTATTTTAACTGTACCACCCTTCCACTGCTTTAAGACTGAACAGTCAGGATGGCGTTGTAGGTTGCACTGAAGGTAAAAATGAAAACAATCATCATTTTCATTCAATTAAAGCATTGCAAATAACAAAGTAAATATAAATATTCCCACCATAAATGGCAATAATTTTTGATAGGATATTTCCCTACAGTCCATTAAATTTTTTCATGATAAACGTTGATTCATGTAAATTATTCTTTTAAGCAAATTAATATAATTAATGCAACATTCATTGTAATATGCTGAACAAACCAAAGTTACACTTAGTATTAACAGACATTTTGTGTAATCCATTTTCATACTAACTGGTTTCCCCTTTGATAAAATTAGGACAGCATATTATAAGTGCTAATCTGGTGGCAATCAACTATAATGCTGTTGTATCAAACTTGCAATGAAAATATTCCTACCTTTAACTGGTGAGTATTGAAGAATTTAAGGGCACTAGTGCCTCCACGAGGCCCTCCTGTGCCAGCAGGGAGGTCATGAACTTTCACTGGGAACTGTTCCAGTTGGGAGACACACCCACTCAATTTAGTCACTAGGGCAGAGAGGGTTGCAGGATTCCAATCCTCAGGATATCTTCTTACCAGCTTTCCATTGCTATCACTAGTTAGACCATTCATCTTAGGCTCCATCTAGGAAAAAATTGCCAAAAATTATCAGAAATTCTCATTTTCCAAAGAGCAGTATGTAACTTTCCGGTGTTACACTCAAGCCTTCAGTAATTAAAACATACTACATATATAACCCACACCAACACTTATAAGAATGATATTAATAATTTAAATTTGATTGACTCTGTATTTAAATAAAACAAGACCAAAATATCTATAGAGTAATCCCTTAAATAAAACCAAATTTAAGTAGACTTGTTAATAGCACCAAAGTTGAGAAAAGTAATCAATATTTTACCGTATTTACTACATTCAAACAAATTCAAACTAATTGGGTGTCATTAAACTCAAATAAAATTAATTCATTCAAACGAATTCAGCTATTAATGTATTTTTACTCAAAGAAAAAATAATCTTCCATTTCTGAATGCCAATACTTATTATGAGAATCTATAAATTCTTATACTTTCTTCATGAAAAGACAGGATTTAAAAAATGCAATTTCTCATCTACTGCAAGGTATAACCAGGCCTGAGATAGTTTATATACATTCATAATAAATAATCACCACTAGCAATACATATGAAAGTAGTAAAATAACATTTCATTTACAAAAGAAGATAACTTACGGGGCAGCCAGAAAAGATATGGAGGAACATGCGAAGTTTATCTTCACGATTGATGCCTATACCAGCAGGCACCATTGCAACACTGCCATGAGATACACCAGGTTGCATTGAGGTATTTCCATGTGTAATTTCATCAGTGATGAACCTCAAGAGGGCACGAATGAGCCCACTATGATTCACTTCAAAGGGAGAAATGTCTGATTCTATCACAATGTCTCTGAGTTCACGTAGGGCATCTAGAGCTTCATCAGGCTAGAGAAAGAAACAAAAGGAAAATTAATAACAAGACTTAAACCAGAGAACCCACTATATATAACTTTCATTTGAAATTACATGCACTAAAACTAATCAACGGACCAAGGATGGTATAATTCCTTATGCAATAAAATCTTTTTTATCTTCTTCATATTTCAAGTGAGCATAAAGAACTTAACTAAAGAATTTTTTTACATTATTTAACAGTAATTACAAAAACATTTAGCATTTCCTTTAAACATAACTGTTAATAGCTAGACTGCTCATAATAACAATAAATCATAAAACAACTGCTAATAATAACAATCATCCATACATTTTAGACAAACAAATATATAAGGGATAAATGAAAAGGAAGCGAACATGATAAGTCATCAAAACAGAGAGAAACAGATAATTTTGTAGTCATTTACTTTGTATAAGTGAATGATGAACATCAAATTAAAGATGGATTTACGTTAATATGCAAAAGATATTGATAAACTACAAAGAATGAAAATTTAATTTTTGTAAGCTAATCATTCCTTATTTTCAACTCTTTAATGTTGCAATAAATTGAAGTGTAATTGCTAGTTTTCCCTAATCCAAAAAAACAATGAGCAAAAATGTTATCAATTTGTTGATTCCTCTATTATGTTAAGCTTACCAGTACTTTTGACATTACTAATGTTTTCACAATAATACTTAAGTGTTCCTTTACAAATATTACAAATATATAAAGGATATATAGGCTCCTTTGGATAAATATAAATTACAAATGTATAAGAATTAACACATTAAAATTCAGAGATTTTATATCCTTCTGAAGCAGACAATTAAAATTAAATTATTCTTTTATAGAAAATTTATTATCAAATGAGGAATTAAAATTTCTTATTGTTAAGGGCTTTTGAAATACTGACTAGAAAATTTTTAGGGTGAGACATATGCAATCATCTTATGATCACACTAGATATCAATGGTTTAATTTAGAGTAATTTATGAATTTAATATAACTTTCTCTCATAAAATACAATAAAAAGAATGCATTCTTTTATGTCTTTTAGAAGTGATTGATACTTTATACCACAACTTGACTCCCAGTTTGTGGTTTCAAGGGATAAGTATGCTAACAAACCAAACACATTGTTATTTGTTAAGAGAAGTAGAAAAAGAAATTGGAAGCTTACCCTTACCCTTTGGTTAAGACGTTCGATGGCCAAAGTGAGACGTGAAAGCACATTCAGCGCTGGATGTGGGGGACCCAAGCCTTCATTTGTACAATGTGCTTCCACAAATCTTGAAGCTTGTTCTCTAACCCATGCTCTTGCCTTCTCTTTGTTCCCAGCTGTCAAATTCGGACTGCTTGATGACTTAGAAAGGGAAGAGTCCTGGTTTCAAAAAAATCACAAATTAATCTATTATATCTTTCAGGAATTTAAAGATTAAATATGAAGCAATAATTCAACTCCATGGTCATGCAATACGATATTTTTATCAGGTGACCTTTCCAGAGTGAAAATCCTGAATTCACTGCAGTGTTTCTCATACTTTTCTACATCTACATAAATACCCAAGATGCCTTTTGGCATGTAGCAGACAGAACTTTTCCATACTATCAGCTTCTTGGTCTTATACAAACCACCCGCAACCCTTATTTATAAATATTGTTGCCTAAATAGTGTATAAGGAGCATGATTTAAAGCAAAATAAAAACTGCAATGCTAAAATTATCCAACAAATTACTAAAGTTAATCAGTTTTCTTGCTTTTTAGGACCCAATATCATTGAATAACGAAAAAGATAATCTAAAATAGGAAAAATATCCTTGCATCAAGCTCCTTCCTCCTAGGTTATCAAGCATTAGCATACCATAGAAAGCCGTTTTTGGGAATTACTGTTTTACTTAGAAAAATTATATATATATAAGGATAAATCGATAATAGGAACTATTGAAAAATAATAGTACCTTATGATAAGGACGATCTGACATTCCAGAGGCAGAAGATGGGTTAAGATTACGACCCCAACGAGCTGGATTCAGACTGGCAAGGAAGCTTGATGTCTTTGAGGTTGCACCAGAGAAGCGGGATCTGCCACTAGTAGGAGTGGAACGTCCCCCTGCATCGCGTGTGGATCCAGATCCTGCACCACTATTGTTACCTACACCACCACTGCTTAGCGATGTAGCTATTTACGATAGAAAACAGTCAGGAAATGTATTAGAGATAGCCAAGCTATAAAAATATTTGTCTAAGAAGGTAGTTTTTATTGTACAATAATAATTACAACAAATCAATTACAACATGTCCTTGTAGATGAATTTCCTCGTAAACATGTATTAGGATATTAGGAAGACAAACATTTGCAGCCTATGGCACCATGGGGAGGGAGTTTTAAAATAAAAAATAATGTAAATAGTTATAATTTTTAAACATTACAGATTACAGCATTTGATAAAAAAAATAAAATACCTCAAAAATGTCATGGGTGGGAGCTTAAACTTTCTTGAGGGTCAACTAGCTTTAATAATCAAAGGGAAATTTCAAATTTCCATTTCAAAAATTATCCACGTTGAAAAATTTAGTTTTGTCTTTCTTTTTACTTAAATTTACAAATCATCCTTTTAATATCCAGCAGGAAAACTGGAATGTGAAGGAATTTTTAATCTTTTTCTGCCAGTAACTTTTATTGCAATTAATTCGAGGTATATAATGGAGAATTATTTTCTGAGAAAATGATATCAACTTTTGGTTGATTACTATTAATTTATTGATGGAGTTCATATTTCTATACAAAGTAACTCTTAATTATGAGAGTATAATTTCTACAAGTAAAATTGAAATCTAATGGTAAATTTAAATTTTATTATCAAATTATAATAGTAGATTTGACTGAACTTAATTAACATAAATTTAAATGAACAATTCAGAAGTCATTAACTAAAATTCTACCCATTTTATAAAATATTCCATTAAAACTTATCTCACTGCCTTCCACCAACATGAGGGAGACAAGACACTCAATCTATTTATTTGAAATTAATATTGACCAAATTTCAATCTAAAGAAACTTACCTTTCGAGAAGAGATCTTGCATTACTGAAGAGGACAGAGTGTTGTCCTCTTGCCGAGTTTTTCTACTTGAGGATACAGCTCGCTTTGGAGTTCTCTTTCTTTTAAGGACATCACTTAGTCTCCTGCAAATAATATGGTGTTGCATAAAATGTTCCTTTAAATAACTACACCAGTATGATCACAGCTAAATTAAATTAATAACTGAAATCAGAAAAATTCACAGTAATGCGAACAAAAACCTTAAAAAAAACTGAAAAGCATATTCATGTAATAAAATAATTAGACTATAAAGCACATGAAATGATATATAATGGTTCAAGTTATAAGAAAAATAAATGTTGATAGTTTTCAACAAGTATGGGTCAGAGCAAAAACAAAACAAACTAAATAATTCATACTGAAAATATCAGAAAGTATAGACATCAGAACTGAAAATAGGCTTTGAATTCAGGTTATGAAGGAGAAGTGCAATTGTTCTCTCTGATGAATTCTTGAGAGAAAAGTTGATTGACATAGATCATTCACACTGAAATTGGACAGCATCTCATTTAGACATCAGTTGAGAAAAAATCTGACCAAAACTAACTTCTCCACTGCATCATTTTCCGGTCATTATTATTTCTTAACTTTAACAGTTGATGCAAGGGATAATTAATACTCAATAACTATAACAAATAACTTAATAAATAAAATAATAATAATGAATACTAGATTAATTATACAGTATCACTCACACATGTAGCTCTATGTTCAAATTTATACTGATATATTAAGTTTAAAAAAATTATTACAAAGATATGCTTCAGAAATGGGTAAACATGGTATTGAAATAGCTTCTTTGTAAAACAGTAAACCTATACAAGTAACATTACATGAAGTGAACTGAGTAAGTCTCAAATTACCAAAGAAAAATATTTCTACAGGAATAAAAATTTTTAAGTCATCATTGAACTCAATTACCTATGGTGAGTAAATTCAGAACCAGGAGCTCATGATGAATGAGTTCTACTAATTTCCAAAATATCCCATTATCACTTACAATTGAGAAGGACTAACAGCTCTATCTTCCATTGCAGCATCAAGAAGCCTTCTGTCAGATGGATTAACTGGAGAGTGAAAGAACAGACCTGGAGGGGGAGGAAGGGGAGCCACAGCACCAGAAAGACTACCATTAGGACTTGCAGAGGCAGGTGCTGGTGCAACCATGGGCACCAAGGCAGGAAGACCCCCACAGAAAGAAGTGTATGGGGATGAAGAAGAAGAGGATGAAGATGATGATGGCCCTTGACAACATGGTGGCACTGGAGGAAGAGGGGGGGCTGGGACTAAGACTGTATTAGAGGGACCTGGCTGCAAATGATGTGGATGAGGGCTGATGGTCTGGTGCTGTGGGTGCAAGGTTTGATGGACAGGATGTGAGGGATGATTGGGAGTATTGTCACCCAACTTTGTTGGAGACACCCCCAGAGGAGTGTCAGGATCAGCCAATTGTTTTATTTGGTGCATGACACCCTCTCTTCTGAAGTGGACTCCAAAAACGTCAGGCAACTTGTGCATCAATATCTCAGCCATCTGCAGAGCTCCAACAACAATTCGTAGATCCTGGGATGCCATCATTCCAGCAATGTGACTGGACACCACCTGATTCTTCAGCACCTCCTATGAAAGGAATGATTAACAGAACATATAAAACATCTTAGACTAAAAATTCATAAATATTTAAATTTAAATACTAAAGTCTGTAGGAAAGATACATGTTTAAATAGGGTCGGTTATGCAATCAAAAGCAAGCAATTACTTCATAAACAAAATTTTAGATTTTTAAAAATGAGAAAATTAAGTATTTTAACAAAAGACTGCTCTACCTTGATTAATAAATTTAGCGTTATGTGAGAATGTTCCCTCTATCAGAAGAAAATAGTAAATAAAATTAGAGTCATCACTGAATTTCCAAATTAAATTCTTTACATCTATGTATCCTTCACTATTAAACTATGCAAATACTATTGATTTTTTTATCATTTATTACGAACTTTAGTAGATCACCTATTAGTTAGTTGCAACTGATCACTTTTTCATTGAGGAAAATCCATTTACTTTTAATATACATGTACACAAGACCTTATGCCATAAAACAAAGTAAAAGGACAAAAATCATTTATAGATTAAAAGAGTAATTCAAGGTTTCAAACTAAAACAAAGTATATTCTTCTCAAACTCAAATGAATGAAATTATTTGGCTAAAAGCTGATTATGATAATGAGGAAATAATAAACCAAAATTATGGCTAATTGCTTTCCATGATGAAAAAATTACATTAAGCCAAACATTTTACCTTGAGTAAATCTGCAGATGCATAGTAAACCATTCTGAGTAGAGCCCTGAGGCATTTGCAACGAACTGCAGGCCCAGCTGAAGAACTGTAGACCTCATACAGAACAGAGAATAGGGATCGGATGAACGATGATGCTCCAGCAGGACCCTTCTCGTCCCTGAGGCATGCCACCCTGGCATCAACAGCACATGTGAGGTAGGGCACTCCCATTGATGGTGCATTGGGAACTGGGATGGGCGAAGAAGCCATGGGAGGAGGAGGTGGAGGTGCTGGTGGACTCACTCTCCGCTGAACTGGTCGCGTCGTTCCTGTGTCTTCATTGATTTGCTGCATCGAGTGAAAGTCAATGGTGTACGTTCGACCTAAGGTCGAGAGACTGATTTCATCTTCTCCAGACTGGTGAGCAGCCTGCCAACACAAAGGCATTATAGCATGTACTTCGACCAACAATGTACAATGGTATGGATTTATCTGGTCCCCAGGTCAAAAGGATGGCAGATAGACCATTGCAGATATGTGTGACCGATAGTTGAAGCAAAAGGCAGGGAAACTCAATGTGCAAATTAGGTATCCAGCTTTTCTGGAGAGATATTTTTTGCATTATGTCCACACAGGTAACAATGCTTCAAGCACCAAAATTCTACAGCTCAGCTAATATACAGTCCTTAAGACACTACTAACAGCAAAGGAAATAAAGAAATACTCATAAAACTAAATACCACTGCAATTAAATTTTAAGTATCAACTGAATTTCTAATGAAAATGTGACGATAACCCTCTGTTATCTTTCGGCATCTAATATACACAAAACAAACAATAATGGTATCCTCAAAAGAAAAAAGCATACAAGAAATTGAAGGCCAAAATAAATGTTGAACAGCCATTACATGAAAGACACTATAGCAAAGTAAGGTAATGGAAATTCAATCCATTACTCATTGATAAAAATTAAGCTTCATTAAATTAGAAAAAATAAGTGATTTTGTGCAAAAAAGCAAAATGATAAAGTTTACCTCAATAATTCTAGAATCAATAACTCCGTATGGATGCCAAAGGTTGCGGTCATCTCTCCATTGCCATTGCACAGTATCTTGGTGAGTTACAGGAGCCCTTTCTAGTAATGCGTCTACGCTGAAGATTCCATCCGTTGGAAGACGTGGCATCAGCTCTCCAATAAGACAAGTAATCTCATAAAGTTCTTGGGGACTGCGTGGAATTAATTCCACCTAAGGAAATAAAAATGTAAATGTGTTAATGTACCCATATATCACAATAAATATTTTGTGAGATAAAATTCATAGCAGGGACCCTAAAAACTTATAGATAACATAATTAGCTAATCAGTACAATGCACCCTGATTATTTGTTTACTTTACATCTAATATGAATAATAAACGATTACATTTAAACTCTTTTACAAAGTTTCTATCTATAATATCCCATTAAAATTCTGTACTCTAAGGTCCGTGTACAATTGTACTTGGTAACAAGTTTATAAATATTCGTATAATTTCAGGGGCAAAAGTTGTTAAGGACAGGCTTTCATTTTATATTTATTTTATTTAATAAATTCTTAGTTAATTTGAAGAAAATTCTTTCAAGTAGGCTAATAAGCTATTAAAAATTATGCTTCAAGACAAAATGTCTAAGAGATCAAATTCTAAAAGCCTAAAGATAAAATATAAATTAAATGTTCAGTTGCTTACAAGATAAAATACCAAACTAATGAAAATAACTCTAGCAAATAGACAGACTAGTTCGGCACAGCATTGAAAGTCATTACAGCTTTAAAAAATAAATACTGATAATAATAGGCAGATAATGTGTGAATCGGGCTTTTCATTTCAAATAAAATTAATTGGATTTCAAATCAAATTGGCTAAATATTCTATTTGATACAAAACGCTTTGGCCATTTATGTTCCATAAAATTTCATAACTGGATAATTTTCGAAAATTATGAAAGTAAGAAAAATACCTCATCAGTTGCTGCATCTCCTGTTCCAGTCAAAAGATAGCACAGAGTTTCAGCAATATTTTGTCTAAGTAATGTCAATGCTAACTCAGGACAGTTAGCACACATAACTGATAACATTCTCAAGACTGTTATAAATGTCCCAGTGCTTATTACAGGAGGAGATACCACCAGCTGCAAAGAGAAGAAAGTATAATTGAAAGATAAATAATTTTGCATAGCTTTCGGAATATAAACCACAACAAATAATTATATGAAACCAACAGACATCAGTACTAAGCTTTAACTCACAAATAATTACCTTACATTGTATTAATTATAATACAATCTATACTTGATAGAAATCAATATATTTAATTAATCTCACAACTCATACGTCCAAATCATAGTAACTTCAGTGAATGTGATGATAGATATAAATATAAATTGATCATTTTATAAAAAAATATATCATGAGATTGACTTTAAATGTTATTCAGATAGGTATCAAATTTATATCGGAAAGCATCACACAACAGTTAAAGTAATAGATTGATATTTACCAGTCAACGCATTGTTAAGTTTAGAAAATACTTGATTAAGAAAATAAAATTCTCACCAATTGTTGGAGGTTGGTCAGAAGTTCTGGGCTTGCAATTTCCTGAAGTTTACCAGAATCATTTTGGAAGCTATCAACCAGACGGCTGAAAGCTAAACAAACACTTTCCACACTCTTCTTATCTTGTTGTGTAAGGCGATTTGCTAATAGTGGCAATGAATCTGACACAAAATGAAACTCATCTACATGGAGATTCTGGCAACAGTTAGATGTAATTGCCAAAGCTGCACGCTGAGCATTGATGCTAAAGAAATCCAGGTACATGAGGCAAGCTGTTACACCTCGCTGTAAGAAAGAAATATTTTTGCTAAGTCTAGGTAAAAATGATCTATAATAAAAAATCTTTCCCTAAAATATTAATCATTTTGGAACTTTTGTAAGAATTAATTTTCTTAGAAAAGGATAAAGAGTTAAAATTAACTCAAAAGCAATTGATGATAAATATATGAAATTATAATCTTCGCTTGTTTATCTTTTAACCCATTTACATTTTCCATTTTATGCCAAAACTAAAATTCAAAGATCTTTAGTCAGTTGATGTCTTCCTAGGGACTTCACTATGTATTTATATAGCAATCAAATTTTTCTGAAGATTTAAGTTACAAATATTTCAACAAAAAGACTTCACTAGTAGGTCCACTTGTTCTAGTTTTTCTAAATCTATCTTCATTTTCAAGTTGGCTAAATTTCCCTTGACGAGTCTCATGACTTTGGTTTTCTGTTTTTTCATCTTAAAATTTGATGCCAAATCATTTACTTTGTTATTAAAATTAATTTATTATTGTGAGATCACAATCACACACAAGCTTTGAAATCAGTGCATATTACAGACTCAGCTATTTTCCAGCCAAATTTTACCTTTTATTCTTGCCTTAAATTCAAGTACACTCAAACAACACAAATTATATCAAATACACCCATAAAATTATCAGTAGAACACAAAGTCAAGAAGCTCAAGACCCTCCTTAGATATAAAACTAAAATATTGAAGACTTCCTCTTTGATAAGGCTTTACTTGTTCTGAAATCAAATGCAAAAGACTAAAAACTTACCGCTTGGAGTATGGATTTGCTATGACGTCTTGAGAGCATTTCTAGAGCTGTTAAACTCTGCTCAGCCACATCCATGCACTGTATTACTTGAAGTTTATCCAAAAATACAGGCACAGCATCCACCACTACTGCAGATGACCTGGGAAGGGCTTCCATCATGTAGGTAAGAGCTCTGCATGCATGGTTCATCTGGAATACAAATCATCAATAATATTATAATACTGTATTTACTGTTTACTATGAGCACCCTTGTATTAAAAATTAGGGTTTGTATCATACTATACTCATTTAGAATGAGCTGTTACTTTTCCCATTGAGAATATAGTATGTACTATATTTTGCCATTCTTTATTTAAGTTATTATCTTCCCCACATATTACAAACTCTTGATTAGAGGGATTATAAGTGATTTTCAATTTGAACAGACATTAGTAATAATGAAGTTATCGTATATCACTTGCATACAACAATCTTTAACTTTCTCAGACAATGAATGGTGTATAATAAATTATAATAATAAAGAGGCTTTATTAGGCCAAGATCAAGACTGATGAGTACAACATTAAAGACCATGTCTATGAAAATGGAGGAGGAAAGTTGTACTATACATAATTAATGAAAATTTTGACATGTGAAACACTGGAATGCTAATGCCAAAATTAAAACATTATAGGGAAGGAACTAGATGATAAGACTTGATAAAGTGATAATTATGCCGATAAATTAAAGTATCAGTCATAAAATTTTTAATGGTGCAAATGTTATGGAGATACTGGTTTAAGTGTAAAATTTCTTAATCTGCATGGAAATACCAATAGGTAAGAATTACATATAATTACAGAAACCATATCATAGGAGAAGAAAGCCATACCATGTCAAAGTTGTGTTCCATTGCTAGGAGAGATGCTAAAGCCGGTACGACTTGTTTAACTGGAAAACCAGCAAGTGTATCTTCATTGCCCATCACTAACATTTGGCACATTTCTATCACAGCCTGGAGTTGTTGTCCTTCATCACCTGTAGCCTGAAGGCCTTGCAGAAGCTGTTGTGCTCTGGAAGCTACATGAAACACAGAAATTAGATGAATAATGACAGAAGCACAAAGATTACATGCAAAATTCAAAAATGCATGTAGATTTACATTTCAAGTTCAAGAAAAGGGCTGATAGTATCGTTCAAAAATCACAGTTTGAAAATTTCAAAGGATTTCATAAATAATATACAAAAATAATAAATTATATCACTGAAAATCATGGCTGTGAATAAAATCACGACATTGATTGATAAATTCTTCGCTTGCACTATCAATGACACAAGCCATATCCAAACAATTTTTATTGCATTAAATATCAACTATCAAAATTTCAAACAAAATAAGCTGTTTCAGTTAGGATTTATTAGTGATAATGACAAATAAGTTGATTCTATGCATTCATTATGGATATGAACATAAATAAACCTGCAATAAATTGCAAGTAGATCTTTAGTTTCAACAGGCAATACATTTACTCACAGGAACTTGCACCCATGCTCCGATGAAGTAAATGCTGCATTCGGGGACCAAGAGCACCAAATAAATGAGGAGGTAAGCCTCTAGCTTCCAGCAATGCCTGTAATCTCCCAACCTCTGAGTCGTCACCACTTTCACTGTCAGCAGCAACCAAAGATGCAACGCTCACTCCTGACCCAGACTGCGGTCCTCCAACCACAGCCTGAGCCCCAGATGGGCCACCAGAAGGTCCTCCACAGGATGCTGATGGTGCTATATCAAATAGATTCATTTGTGAGATGACATTCTCTCACTAGATTTTTACATACTTGAGTATTCCCAATGTAATGCCATCTTTTTCATTTCTAGATTAAAAAGATTGCAATACTTCCCTCCCTTTTCATGATCTGACATTTTTTAGTCTCATCTTCCCAACTAACTTTACCCTTGCCCAACTTTCCCAATTTTCATTACTTTCTTGAGCAATCCAAGCCCTCTCAATATTTCACCACCTCACTTTTATTTGTTCAGTTTTATTCTGCCAATTAAAATCCTTACTTCCAACATCATTTTCAGGACTTCCTCATGTGTCTTTTTGTCAAGCAAGATTAATCCACAACTTTAAAATCCAATGCCATACCAACATCTCAACGGGCCCCAATCTTTTCCCATCTTCATTTTTTTTTAGATCCCATAAACCACTTTACTCTCATATTAAAAAACAAATCCATCAATTACAAAAGGACAAGATTGCTTTCAATTTTGCATAACGATGAGTCTCCTGCAACTTAGATGCACTCATGGTTACCACATCTTCAATCAATTGTAGGATTTTAGACTGGCCAAAGCCTTCATTGATTCTAAGTAAGAGATTCTTATGTTCTGTTCCCCTGAGTTTGTTTTTTAATTTTTCAACTATAATACTGCTTATACTAAAAACACATGACCACAGAATATGCTTATACTAAAAACACATGACTACAGAATAATAAATACATACGACCACAGAAGTAATGAAAGTACTTAACCTACAAAATTTTAATTAGAAATTAACAAATTAGCTATAAAAGTCATCAAAAGCTAAAAAAAAAGGAGTAATAGTACAATTGACTTTCATCAATAGCAGCTACTCAATTTTAAAATACTTTGAACTACTCAATTCTTGAATGTGTACACCCATATACAAGACATTTTTTCATAAAAATTTAACATTAAAAAGCAAAGTGAATTTTATAGAAAGATATACATTTCTCATATTTATTGTTATAAAATTGTTAAAATCCAGTCACCAAAAACAACGCCGCATCTTATGCGCAGGTGCATTTTATACATGGGTGTGTGTGGTACTCATAGCCAAAACTTAATGAACAAAAAACAAAATATATTTAATTTCAAAGACAGTTTCTAAGATTTTCAAGATAAAATGACTTCTATTTAGGATTTTTATCATGTTCTCAATATTCTGATAATTCTTAATACTTTGACTATAACTAAATTCTATATTAATATAATGATAAATTCAAGCACTAATTACAAACAAAGACCAGAATTTTCAGAAACATTTCTAGAAAATCTAAGAAGTTTCTGTGTACAAAGCTAAGATGTCTTGGTTATTAAAGCACATTTGAAATTAAATTAAAATAAAAGAATGAATTTGAGAAACTACAAAATGTATATCTACTCTACTACAAGGAAATAAGATATCTTAAAAAATTCATCTTTTGAAATTTTGAAAGCTTTTAGCTTTGTTTTTCACAATGGCATTAAAGATTTTGCATGTTATGAATTTTATAGAGATAAAATGGTTCATTTCATCGATTGAATAAAGGAAAGAAAAAAACACATCTCAAAACTCTTTCTTGGTAATACTGGTGCAAATTAAGCACCTGCAGTGGATTGTTTGCAACTCAAAGATGGAAAAAATAGATAAACTATGGTAATGGATCAGAATTTTGATTGAATACTTGAAATGCATTAAGTCTGAGTGAAACTTGAGCCTATGGCCAACCGAGAAATAAGAAAGTTGTTCAAATTTTCACCTTGGACCAATAACGAATAAATATCATTGTAAATAAGAAGCTGGAGTTTGTCAATTAGAGAGAAAGTGAAGAGCTCTGTAATGGGAAGGGACCCAAAGAGACCTAACTTAGAAACACTTCCTTGATGATTAATATTGATAAAAAAGACATTTTAAGACTTTTAAGAGCATTTTTTTAACGGAGTATGCTTTTGAAACTTTTATCTAATGCATTTCTATTAAAATTAAAGAGCAATCTTGATAATCTGATACATATACAACTCGGAAATCACCAGACTATTAAAAATGCCAGATAATTGGAAATGCACAGGAAAAAAATACAATACACAGAGAAAATATTTTAAATATTATTTTAGCAATTAAATTTTGTGATACTAACCCAAAAAGTTTTGGGTCAGCATCAAAACATTTATTTTGGGTTTGGGGACTTTCTAGCAGTGTGTCACTGAAAAATTAAGATTGTCACCTGCCAGTCTAATCTTATTTTCTTAGATAACTCATTTTCTTTCCTTGACACAGTGAGTCAAGTAACCAAAACTTCATACAAATAATGTAGGAACAGAACAGACACACACCTATATACGAGTATATAATAACCAAACAAATACTATGAATTGCGAAATCTTTCATTTCAAACTAACAAAATTATGCTAGCTGAAGGGAGTTTGCCAGCCTTGCACACTGAATTAATGGACATGTTGGATTACTGCAAGGGTGGATTACAGAGATTGGACAAAGGGACTGACCTGCAGCAGCTTGTGTGGCCTCCTCACCCACTGGTGGCCCAGAGACTCCATTGGATGGAACACCACCCCCACTGCCTCCCACGCCACTCCCGCCTCCTCCTACCCCACCACCTGCATCATGGCCCCCTGACGATGACATCCCCCCACTAACGCCTGCCAGGGGAAGCTTTCCGGCCCGGGAGGAGCGGCGGCTGATCATGTCATGGCAGATAGACAATATACTCATTTAAAATAGTATAGAACACAATTAGAAGGAATTAATATCCTCTTTTTAACCAACCAAATGTTTAACATGCTCATATATTTCATTTCTAGCATAAAGAATAAATTTAACAAATTACTGCTGATTGAAGATGAAGTAGCTAATGGTGGCTAGTGCTACCTACATGAGTAAGTACTCATTCCCTTATAAGATATTCAAAAATAGAATAAAAATTTACATAATTTAATGGCCCAGATTTACTTTTTAAATCTAATTTTCCATTAATTATCCTCAAATTAAGAAACACATATTAGGAGAAAATATATAATCCATTTCCAAAAAAATAAAGCTAAGATATCTAAAGAGGCATGCAGAGTTCTCCTAATAATTTTTTAAAAAATATCAAAAACCTGAAGCACAAGGTTATGATTTAATCCTAAATTTACAAGGGTGCTTTTATTAATAAATAAATACAGTTTTTCATCATCTCTATCTGAAATTTCCAGGTTAAATATTACAATTAGACTAAACTAAATAATATAAAAAAGAGCTCAATAAAATATCACGCAAGTGGCATTTAGTAAAAGTGCTATTTTCATGTAACAGAAACTACATACTACTAAAAGTAACACCTTAATGAAAATTAAGTCTGAAAAAACATTTTCACCTACAGCAGGTACATTATCTGGGATTTCAATCCACAGCAACTGAAATGCCAGCAAAGCAATAGTTTACCTCTAAAATATAAAATTATACTCACATTTTTCTGAGATGAGCAATGACTTGATAAACATAAATTATTAAAGATTTCATGAAATTACAATTAAGACTAATTCAATAATTCTTTTCTCAACCTAAATGACTTAAAAAATTATAAAAATCTCCAGTTTACAGGAAGAAAGAGGATTAATATTGCACTTTTATCACAAGTCAAACATCTTCTCCACTCACACATGCACAAATATATGGGTTATAAAAGCGGTGAAATGTCCTAAGATTCCTTAAACTTCTGAGTTAGTATCTGAAAACATACAAATATGGTTTGGCAATTCTTTTATAAAGCAGAAAGCTTCTCAAAGAAAACATGAATAATAAATGGTAAATACTATATCTATACTTCTTCATTCATTAACATATGGATTGGTACAGAAGCTTACAAGGTATATAATTATTTATTAAATCATGCGTAATACCCAAACAATGGAGAAATGAAACTATGACAGAGAAATGCGCAATAATTTTTACTTTATATTGTTATGGGTAATATTCCTCTTTGTTCTCTTTCCCTCAAAAGTGTAAAACCTAATCATCTAATTTAAGAAAATACATCCATATTCAATTTAACAGATTTTAAGGAGTCAAAGATTTATGGTAAGAAGAAAACATTGTAGCTCCAGCATATAACAAGCTCTTCCAGCATACAAAATTGAGAATGCAAGACAACGTTAGTACTTCATGAAAGACAAAATGTATTAACCATTTCTTGACAAAACATTCACAAGTACAACATGCAGGGTATAGTCTTCAACAATTCCTTCTAAGAAAAATTACATGCACTACAGCAGGCTTTCCGAGGGAAAATACCTTAAAACCTTCTGTTCTTTTTCTAAATCCTGCCTTCATTGAGGCAAAACAACCAATATTCATGAAAATTCACTCATATACAACCACAAGTACATGAAACCATGAACATCCAGATACCTTAGGGAAAGAAATTCACATAACCAATCGTAACACCACACAAATTGAGTTGACCAAGCAGGTGAATAAATGCACTGAGAACACAAACAGTGAATATGATGATTCTAAAGAACTGAAAATAGCACAAACCTGCTGCTAGCGCAGGACCCCGTGGTGCTCTTGCTTCTAGAGCTTCGTCTTAATTGTGGTCCCTCCTGGACGTCACTAGATGTAATATCTTCACTTTTGGTAGCTGGATGGTGCTGTGTTCCACTAGTTCCAGAGATGGTTGCTGGATGGGTAGATAAAAGAACACCAATTAAACTCAGCCAAACTGCTAAATGGATACAAACATAGCTACTGTTACCAGCAAAGCCTAAATACTTCGAGAGGTTGAGAAACCAGTACCAAAAAAGCGGGTGTTGCAATGAGAGGTTTTGGGTATTAAACTACTTGGCTCCAGTGAGAATTAGGTGCTGAATGAGTATGTGTAAATATGATCACCCACCCAGACTCTTGGATGAGCACTCTGAGACCTTGGCCTTCTTCTTAGGAACCACGGTTGACCTCCGAGTGGGTACAGGAATATGACTGGGAGACTTTGCTATTGGCACCTCAATGCCCGAATCTGTCAGCTTCACCTGACTTCGCAATGGGTACTTCTTAGTGACAGGAGCAGGTTCTGGTGGAATACCTACCAAAGATAAGAGGTCTTTTTTATAGACTTTGCTAATAAAAGACCAATCCTAACTTGAATTTAATGATTTTTTATGCATTTTCCAGATTCCTAATCAATATCTACTGCTTTAAATTTATTGAAAAAATTATTCCACCAATCCAATTTGCTTATTTGCAATTGCTAACTGGTTTTATTGAAAAACTGATTAACTGCCCAGTCAATTTTTATCTCTTTGTTCACAACAAAAATTAGCTTGTGAAGCAAGTTAAGCAAATAATATTGATCTAGCATTTAGTTTTGGCTAGGTTATGGTTGAGAATTTAGTTTAAACTGATGGTGAGCTTTAACTGACATTTTTCATCAAATTTGTTATTCAGTTTTTAAGAATCTTTAAAGCATTATGGTCAGGCCTCTTGAAATCGAAAGTTTGAAATTATTTTCCCAACTTAAGCAGCTAATTCATTCATGGAAGCATTTGAGTTTCTCTTGGTCAGCATCAATACCTAACTTGAAAAAAAAATGCTAGGTACAAAAGTAATTCAAAGTGAATGGATCTTATGTTGAATGAAAAATTCCTTGTCTGTATTTATATACTATGACTGATATGGTCTTCTAGAAATTCAGTCTGATGTCATCACTGTTTATTCATGTCTCCATAGCTTTCCAAGCAGCTTTGGTGGTAGTTGTAGTTAGGGAAGATTAAG
Organism: Pachydiplax longipennis; assembly: GCA_036926295.1. Classification (NCBI taxonomy): domain Eukaryota; kingdom Metazoa; phylum Arthropoda; class Insecta; order Odonata; family Libellulidae; genus Pachydiplax; species Pachydiplax longipennis. The sequence goes on along the minus strand of JAVFKF010000026.1, from coordinate 21,088,244 downwards.
TTATGAGTGTAAATGAAACCTATTCTAAATTTCTGTTTGATTGCCATGAGCATTTCCATTTCTCAGCGCTTAGACACTCAAAAATGATCACTCAATTTCTTATTAGCTATAATCTCATGAGAAGGGATAGAAAAATATTAATTCCTCACATAATGACTTTACAAGGTATGCAGTACATTGTCATAATGAAGATGCCTGTAGCCTTTATTTAATAATTTTGCTAAATCATAATAAGCTAGCACTTAAATTTGAAAATCATGGAAGGAAAAACTGAAATCAGAGTTTTGTAGAATCATTTCTGAAAATTTTACCTACTCCGTTTATATCACCTCTAACTTTAACTGCCAAGGTTATAAGTACTTTTAAAAAATAAAAAATCACCTGATTCTACTAAGCATAAACCAGCTTTGTTATACTAACAATTCCATGAGTACTTACAGTATTTTTTATAAGCTTTGATTGTGTTAATCTCCTTGTATTAAAATATAATCAAGCCTATCGGACATTTAAAAAATATAAATATGGCACCTATAAAATGTACAATTATCGATATTTGTTTCTCTCAATATTCTGATTCGTAATACTACTTTACAATTATAGAAATTTTCTTCCCTTCTTCATTAAGTGCATAAAGTAAGTCAGCCAAGTAAGCCAATTAGGGGGATATGGGTTCCAATACTGGCCAGGGGGGCATAACCCCTCAGGCAGAAAAATATTACAAGAAACAAAAATTATAAATATGATATAAATTTATTTTCCTTGAATTTAGAGCAACCAAAAATGAAAAGTAAACAAAACTTGACAAAAATTATAATCTTCTCAACACACCAAAAGGGGGGCAGTATTTATATAGCTTTGCCATTATAAGTCTAGCATAAAGATATTCTCAAAATAAAAACAATATGTCTGAACGTTCTAAAAGATAGATCAGGTAAACAGGGAGTGTTTACTCCAAGTCCAAGTCTCGGCAGACTTTTTCCTTGGGAATTTTCCTAGGTGCACATCTCATCATGTAAAGTTATTCTTTCCAAGTATTGTTTAACTCTAAGCCTTAGATATGATTGCTAGTAATCTAAAGTAAGATTTCATTTTGAGCCAAGTAATCACCTAGAGCTTTAACTGACAGCAGATCTGGCCTTACATTAAAAGAATTAAAATAAAGGCAAAACAGTTGTACCTTGGTTAATGATGGTAATCATAGAATGAAAAGTAATATATTCTATTAATAACAGTAATTCATTCCAGGATTATCATCATCCAAGATGTAATTCCTTACAAATGGTAACCAGAATTAATTCATTCCAGCTCCTCCCATGACCATAGTATATGTCAAATTTGCAGACAGAACTCAGTTAAATATCATAAAGATATGGCACATGTCATTTCTTCATTTATACTAACTTTATAAATTATCATTAATTAAACAAATAGCTCATGTAAGTAACTTTAAATGGTAAATCTTCCTTATAATGACTATTTGACTCACTGAAGTTTTGACAGATGAACCTATAGAAAACAGTATACAGGGCTGTGTTCTCCTGCATATTTTTAAAAATGTTTCTGACTGCACTGACTTTTCATAATGTAGATCTGTGGTTCTGATTTGTTTCAATTCTGTTTCCCAGCAATATTCTGAACTTCCACCCACTTGGTGAAAACATTTTTGATTTTGATGGTCATAATTTGTTGCCTATATATGTTATCATTTTCAAATGAAATATCCTTTCTTTGCTATGCTTCATGGAAATTTCTTTTAGCTTTTCAGTAGGAAGTTCTTGGTCCTACTCCTCCAGTAATTCTTCCTCTACCCTCAGTGGAGATCTTGAGCAGTCAAAGCTGAAGAGCAATTGAACCAATATGTGTCCTTCATCAGAGGTTTCTTCGACACAATAATGAAGAATACAGTTTCCTATATGTTGCTTTAAGACATTCAATGGTTACTTCTGGCCAAGCCCTTACAATCAGCCTAATTGCAATGACAATATTGAATTCCCTTGAACAAAATTTTCTTAAGACCATATTGATAGCCTCACATGTTTCAAAGCACCTCAAAAATGTGCTCTTATGAAAATTATTTTGAAATTAGCAAGTATTCATAGGCTGGATCATGAGGTATATAATCCAAAGTAAAATGTATTTTGGAAGCCGTTTTTTTTTTTGCTCAAGATAGAAGAAGGCTACAACAGTTGGTCCAAACACTTCATAAATCCAATCTCTATATTCTATTCCTGTGACTAAGGCTTTGCTGTTAGGATTCCACAAAACACCAAGATTGGATTTAGAGATACTGAACTGTTTGAATGCTTAGGGATTCTCTGAGAAACAGATGAACACTGGTTTTACCTAGCAGTCTCCACTTGCATTTGCTATTAAAATTAATGTTAAACTGCCAGTCATTGGTTAATATGCAGGAAGTTTCTTTTCTTCTTTGGAGATAAATGTCCTGTTTGGTATTTTCTTCCAAAATAACAGTCTCATCATAAATGAAAACTTTCTAAAATAGTTATTCTCATACTTCTATATTCTTGTAAAGCTAATGAAAAATTTTTCTTCAATTGTTTTCTCAGCACTAACTGCCTCTCAGCATCAAACCTCACAATGAATTCTTTTTTAAAGTTGTCAAACCAGCCTCTGCTATCTTTGAAATCATAATCATCAACCTCAATTACAGATTCACTTTAGAAATTTAATAAATGTCAAGCATTCTCACAAATAGCTTTTTAAAATGTAATCTAACCAACCATTTCTTCTTCTCTCCTAGATACAAATTACCGAGGGCTTTTCCATTTCCTCAATAAAATTTCAATCCTTTCACATCCAATCTTGGAATTCTCTGACATTTAACCATGAAGTTCACTTAGTAACTTCAGCTATCATAATCTCTTCTTTCTTAGACTAAATAGTTAACATTGATGAATGGATGGATGTCAAAATAATTTTAAATGTAATCATTACAAAAAGAAGCATGTGTGATGCATTTAATTACATGATACACACTAGTGTTACCAAAGCTATAGATGCTTGAATATAGTGTGAATATGATTTTAGAGTTGGGTATTGAATGAGAAAATATCTAACTACAATAAAGCTCATATGGTATCACTTGCATTTAACAATGCAGTATACATTAGTAGAATGATTATACAAGGCAGTTAATCTACAAACGTTGGCTTAGCAATCTAACATATTACCAGAGTACCATTTCTGATAGAACTGCATTTAATACAAATTGTGTAAAGAGGATTTATTTGTAAATGGACATTTTCAAAATATTAAATTCGATTATCTCAAACACTATCTTCCATTTGTGCCAATAATTTTGCACTTTCCTGATCAGGGGATCTTGGAGAATATACCTGCCATGCAGAGGCAGAGTAACAATTACATTAGTGCTAGGAGCTAGCTGAATTTGACGAAACATGTATAACCCTACTTCTTCAACTTTAAATTAGAATGAATGATATCTGATAGCCTGCACAGACTGATGCTGTATCAGGATTAAAATCAGATTTCAAAAATATTCTACAGCTTTCAGCAAGTATCTCCGTAAGTGAGAGGGGGAACCAATCTGCAGATAAGGGAAAAAACAGCAACCAAAATATTTAGATTACTAAAAATTTTTGCTTTCCATAGGGTGTAGTAAATTATTACTGTAAACTGATGTTACTAGTAAATGATCACTTCAGGGAACCAAATTAAATTACTTCAATTGCAATATTCATCATTGATCCCTCTAGGAATTCATTTTTTATTATTAAAATATTACCATTTTAAATTATAATATTATATGTGATAATCATCAGAAAAGATAGAAAACTCGAACTTATAAAAATGACAGTGCTCTAGATGACCATCAGTACTTCATTTCTAATATATTTTAATGAGATTTTTGATAATGTTAACTTTAAATGGATATATATATTATTAGATAATCAGTAATTTACAGTCTACATTTCTGAATTTAGAATCAATACTAAGTACATTTTTAATGATATTTATCTATTTTATATACCAAGAGTAAAATTACTGATAACATTGATTATAATTATTAGATTTGCTCATTTGAAATAGCATGAAATATCTGAAATCCCAGTGGAATGAATGAATATAGCTTTTAGGACTTTCAGTGTTTTACCTAGGAATACTTTAGCATATCATTTCAGGTGTAAATCATTACACACCCACAGTTCTTTAAAGAAAATTTATTTCTTAAAATAATTTAACTTTTTGTAATGTCTCACATAACTCAGATATCTGTATATAAAGTCTACCAATTACTGACTGCAATTTATATAACTAATGTTATTAAGAATTAAATATTTTGTTTGCATTTCTATCAGAGTAACAATATAGTTTATCCATATTTTTTGTGTGTATGGTATGTATTTCTATCTATTTTATAACAAATCGATATTCATCAACTTCCAATAATTAATTGAATTCATCTTGTAGCCTTTATGTATTTATGTTTTATTAAATGTTAGAAACCACTTCTTTTGATGTTATTTCTATATTTTTCTGATGGGGGCTACCATCTGATATTTGCTCTTAGGGCCTATAATAACCTAAATCCATCCCTGCTATCAAGTTTCATCAAAGGATCTAAGTTACACATGGAAACATGAAACCGATTATTATGAAATTAGTTTTCAAGTACATATTAAGTACATATTATGCAAAATACTTTGTTAATCATGAAAAAATTATATAGGGTGTCATTCAAATGTTATGATTAAATTACCAAAAGTAATATTTTTGCAGTAATCAAAAGTTACACCTCTATAGCAACAATTTGATTCACCTATAACTTTTTTGGTAAAAGACACTTCCAGGTGACAATGTATATATTTATAACTATTTGGGTTTTATTTATCCTCACCTCAAAGAAAAAAAAACAATACAGATAGCTTCAGGGATAAATACTGTAAATAAAAATTCAAGAGTTGACAACAATATTTCTATTTTTTATTGATTGAACATTCTGAATTTGGATTCCTCTTCCTTCCTCTTTCAAGTTCTATGGTTGTCATCTTCGTCTCAAATTATAACATACATAGAGAAACATTTTCTGCTCTATCTCCTTTACCTCTTCTATTATTATCTCCAAAGATACTTACCAACACTCCTAAACCTATACTCCTTTTTAAGAGTCATTCATCATTTTTCCCTTCTCATTTCTAATATATAGTTTTTCAAATACTGTCCACCTTATCACACGATTCATTTTCATGGCCAAGATTTAACATGATGATTAATGTCTGATCAATTGATCATCTCTATTTTCCTTGGAGACTTCTACAACTGGTTCCCAATAGTTGTATCTGTTATCCTTCTTATTCCACAACTTACATATTTTAAAAAATATACACTCACTTTGTAAAATTCTACTATTTTTATTATACATGTGACATGTTTCGTCTATCTAAGACATCATCGGGCACTGAGTTCACTGAGTGCCGATGATGTCTTTATAGACGAAACATGTCGCATGTATAATAAAAATAGTAGAATTTTACAAAGTGAGTGTATATTTTTTCCTGTAATGGAATTCTACAAAGTTACGGCAAACTCAATAGATCTTACATATTTTTGATTCCTTTTCTATCCTTATTTAGATCTTTATCAATTCTTCCATTGTCATTATTATTTATTGAATAATATTCATCTTCTTATGAATTTCATGTTATTTTCCTTTAACCTCAAGCAGCACCATATTTCATTCCTACTCTGTATGCATAATTTACATTATGCTTTATAACAACATTAGGAAAATCATCCTTCAACTTCGTTTCTACAAAATCTTTTTCCAGCTTCAGGACCCATAAACTAGATTCCTTCACTATTCATCATGTCATCTTACCTTGTTCCCTTTTTTGGTCATAACATCTATCACAACTACAATAATATTCAAGACAGACTGCACATGGTAATCTATTTCTAAATACGCCCTTAACCTTCTGCTTCATAAGAATGATATCTAACAGACATCTGACTTTGTCTACTGGATGCCTACTGGAGATGCATTCACTATCCTGATTATAAGGCGTTATCTTCCACACCTTTTCTTTCACTTCATTTCCTAAGAAAAGGTTTTGCTTGAACTATATTGTTCAGATTCCAATTTTGTCCTAACAATGTCAAACTGTTATATTAAATCCTTCTGAAAGTTTGTTTTATCATTTCTTGATGTCTTTATTAATATTACTATTTAATTATACTAAATAAGTAAGTAATAGGTAGTTATATGTGGTAATTACTATTGTTTAGTAAACCTTTCTTCAATAACACTTTTTAGAAATGTGGAAAAATCTGAGCAGAATAAATAAAGTTTTCTAATTTTGGTTCAAGAAGTGTAATTTATTCAGCTAGGGTTTGGTTTTCACTTGGGCAAAGATAGCTTTTCCAATTTTAGTTCAATTTCAGTTTGATACTTGGGTTGAGTAACATCTTCACATTCAACATAAATGATTTTTATTGTAATGCAAGTACTGAATACTTCACTCTGTTTTTCTCCTATTAAGTTAAGCTAATATACAAAAAGCATAGTTTTTTAATCCAAGATTTGGAATATTTTATCTTTGCGGCTTGTCAACAAAATAGTTAGTTTATGCTGAGTCTAATCTAAGGCAACAGAATTCTTTTGCAAGAGTTTTAGAATTATGCTTGTCTTTCAGATGAAATATTCAGAGCTGTATGTGTGATACTTCTTCGATTATTCTAACAGATATTACGGTGTGCATATTAATTTCTATAAATAAGTACCCCTAACATGGTTCCACTAAGTATGAAAATACAATCAGCACCAAGTAAGGGAATTGCAGAAATACTACTTGAAAGTTATTCAATATATTTGAAAGCTTGGAGTGTAATGGAATAATTTTCTAGATTGTACTGAAGTTGATTCATTTTTGAAATTGATACAGTTGATGATAATAATAATTAATATGACAATAGAATATTTCATTGTCATGAGTATGACAAATAGAATATTTCTAACAATATGAATGTGAAAATAGGTAACAATATTAAGAAATAGACTCAGCAAATTCAAAGCTACAGGTTTGTTACTCTGGTGTTACTTTGATGCAGCAGTAATGAATATATGTATGTGTATGAAGAAGCATTGTGTATTTACAAAAAAATTAAAATATTTATGTTGAGCCTTTCATGACCAATTAAAATTATCGAATAGAATTTAATTACAAAGTGCCTGAAACACAATGATGAAAATGAAAAATTTTACTTGATACAAATTTGCTCCTGAAATCATTTTAAAAACACATTTAAATCCTACATAATAAAACAGGAGTTTTTCCATATATTCCTTGGTCTGAGAACTGTATGAGAATGTCTGTAAAGCTGGAAGGGTCAGTATCCAAACAACAATCCCAGTAAGTCGGGTAAAAGTCTTTTGCTTCCTCTATACTGGAATTTATAGTCTACGTAATATCAAGCTTTGGCCTTTAATCATAGATTAAAAAGCAAAATGAACATTTCTTAATTCTGATTATATTTATTACTGTTTAGATATTTAATTTTTGTAATATGAACTATGTATTTCAGGCAATGCATTGATTGTTTCTCATGAATATCAGTGATTGTATTTATGCACATTAATTACTATTTATTATTAGATGTAATATGAATTTTCTATAGTTAAAAATATTGTTTTCTTGTTATGTCTTTTCTTTGAATTATCACTATAAGTAGGTTTGCACAGGTTGTAGAGTATGTTTTTCTGCTGTGAATAATTTGTCTCTGAGAATCTCTTAGGTATTTTATATCCACACTTCTCATTTTTCTCTATCTCTTTAAGTTATTAAGAATATAACATATAATGGGTAACATGTAAGAGGAAAATTTAAGTCTAAATCTTGCTTAAATTTTTTTATTGTTTTATGATGCTGAAGCAGAAAGTCTCTGCCTTGTTTCTATAACCTAACCGCATTTTTTCTATCTTAAGTCAGAAGAGCCTTTTTTGTCTAAGGTATCCTCAAAGGATGTGTTACTATCATTGTTCAGATAACACTGCTGCAATACCTATATATGGCTTTTATTCTGTGAATGAAAAATATCTTTTGGATGAGAAATACTTTCATGATAGGAATATTGATCCAGAATTACAACTGAAGAATGTTTGCTAAAGACTGAGGAAAATATGGGGATAAAGAGAGACAACATAGAATGGTGGGTTGTTTCTCATCAGTAAATGATAAATAGAAAAGGAATAAAGAATTCAAAAATGACAGTAATATAAAAACAAAGAAGTAATCCTGCCCTAATACTGTTGTAATGAGGGGAAACTTGAGTAAGTCAGCCTAAACATGAAAGTATATTGAATGCATTTGGCTTAGAATTATTATTGTATGGAGGATGTGGAAAAAAATGAGTCAGTAATGGTTGAGAGGCAATAATAATAATCTTGTCAGAATGAAATTCTCAATGAATGAACTCATTTTAAGGCAATTTTAAGTCCTGTTGGGACTCTCTTACATCTAACCTCACCAGTATAGCATGTGTTTTTTGGTGACTTGGACCTTTATTTTGTATTGGCATGACTGGGATAAAGTTTATAAAGGGACATTTAATAGGAGTTCCTAATTTAACCAGAAAATTTTGTGTAGGCTTAAAGCACAAAATCCATTCACTTTTGCTTTCACGGTGGACAGAAGAATTTCAAGAAGTATCAAATATGATGCGATCCATGAATGAGATTCACTGCACAAAACCAAATTATGAACACAATTAAACCTAAGCAGCATATAATTTCTAACAACTTAATCTTCATCCATAAAATAAAGAACCCTAAAATGAAAAGTTCCCAGGTCTGCCAAAACAAAACAAACTTCTATAAGAAACTAAAAATGTTTTTTTTTTTCATTTTCTAACATTTACAAAGCTTGGGGTAAAAATCAAAACAATAAAGCATGCTACATCCTTTTACACTGAGAGAAGTGCCTGTTTATTTACTCCTGTAAATAACCAACAAATATCCTAGCTGATTAATTTAAGCTTCAAGATTCAGTACAACTTTTCTGCTAATGCATTTCAAATCCATGTACCCAAACTTAAAAGGTTAATCATTAATCTGGAAATGAGTTCTCACGGATATCTCAAAGATTAACTGCAACACCCATAGCTTTCTGCCTTCCTCTCTGTCATTACTGCACTTTTCCATTTATCTTTCAAAATCAATTATGCAGAAAGTGCACCTTTAAATTCATTCTTAAATAAAGTAATATCTCCAGACATGCAATCTACTCTATTCTGACCACATCCCTTTCCATGCATTCACTAATTCTTGGAAAGAAAGAAATAATAAAAAGAAACAGTATCATTAATCACAATTTAACTTATCATGAAGAGATGAGCATTTAAGTGCTTAAAGGATAAGCAATGGAGTTGCTCCAATTAAACTGAAATCAAACTGGTTTCATTAAATCAGGTGATCAAGAACTATCTGAAATCAAAACATTGATTTTCCATAAAGTTTTTAAGTGAAATGCTATGACAATAAGAATTTTCATGCTAATTATTGTATCAATAAATCAATTTGTCACCTAACCGAGAGAACTATAACAAAAATTGACTAACCAGAGCTGTTCAAATGAGTCCCATCCACAGCCAAGTCCCGCTTTCGGCCCCTTCCAGAGGTACCCCTCTGGAGTAGCTGACTGCGGGATGCTGAAGATTCACTTCCTGCCCCACCTCTACGGAATGCTGAGCTTGCCCCAGACGCCAACCTGAAAATTACCATAATTAAAAACATGTTCTCTCATACATTTAGCAACCATGACAGAAATGTTTAAAAATCTTAATTATCTATTCAATGCATAGCAATTTAAGTATGAGTATGCTTACCTTTACTTATATCTTGCAACTATTTTATTCTCCAAAACTATTAAATGATAAATAATGCACTATTCCCTAAGTATCTATGAGACTGAATACCTCAATGTTTTCACAATCTTCCTTCCACAATATATTGAGATTACCACTATATAATTTTTAGCTGAAATTTTTTATGTATACTTTCAGCTGAGTTTATTTTATATACATGGGGATTTATATATTCGAATATTAGGAAATAAGTAAAAGGATACTTAAAGACCTTTATGCATTGGTGTCCTAAAATTATTCTACCTACATTTCTTTCCATACAAAGATCCACTACTCATAATTTTTACTTTTATAAGACTAGTATGCATTCATTTTCCAATTCAAATCTCTCAAAAGTTAATCCCTCTCCAAGAATAAGTTAAAATCTCAATGTGTGTAAATCCTATCAGAATTATTTACAAGATTTTTTCAAAGCTTTGAGTTACAGAAATTTTCATTCATCACAGCAACACATGTATGTTCAACAAACTTGATACTTTAAAAAGTGTGGCTGGATCAGAAGATTCTTTATTAGGAACATTATCATAGGCATTCTCAAAGATATTAGGGAAAAGCGCATACTCAAGGTAATCTATATCAGCTGATAAATATGCATACTGTGCTTTCCCTTCTTAGGCTTAAGACCACAAAGTACATTCAGTGGCATAGTCAAGAAGAGACAGTGCCAATGTTTGAGAAGCAAAGGAAGATTCATGAGTAAATTTTCTATGGAACACTATTGATTATAAGGGTTTAAATTAAGACATCCTAAGAAAAGATTGTAAATAAGGTATTAAATGACATATAAATGGAGAATGGAATAAGAATAGGAAATATCTAAGGGTTATACATGTGACAAGCAATAAATATCTGCCACCTTCACAGAAATATGCCAAAACACAAGATTATAAAAAGGCTTTGAAGTTGCAGAGATGCTCTGGGTGTAAAATATTTAAGATTAAAAATGACCTGATAGCAGATCCCAAGAAAAACTTTGCTCTAATCTTCAACGAATTACAGAACAAATTAAGGGTTTACTAATTATAAAATTGAAAACATTACATTTGAAAAATACTGCATCTTCCATGGGTCACTCAGAGAAGCATGAAGCATGCTACAGTAAAGAACAAACAACCTTGTCAGAGAACCTTGTATTTGAAAGAGCAACACCATATCCTTCAATTATTCTCTTAGTTCTAAAGGTTAGTTGGTTTAATTTGCCATTATAGAACAATGAAACTAATAGATTCAACTTTTATTGCCTTTATTCCTTCAATATACAAATCTAATAATATCTAATTTTATATAAATATTTGTCTACAAGAGATAATTTAGATGAATGATAACACATTTATAGGGCTCATCTGCCAAACTATGAACTTGTCAAAAATTTATTTTTATTCAATAGAGTATTTGACTTTGCTTCTTATTTTTGCTTGGGAAATTATAACTAGGAATATTAATTTATGATCTGATGAATTTAAGGATAGCTAACCTTATTGTGTCTTTAGATTTATGAAACTTACCTCTGTGTGGATGGCTCTGCCACTGGGGCAGAGTCTTGCACTGATGAGTGTTGAGTGTAATCTGATTCAGGAGGTACTGACAAATATTTCTCTTTTTGATGAGTGTCTTTCCTCTCCGCACAACCGCCTCTTCCACTAGAACTTGCCTCACTACTACCAGACAGAGTCCTTCTCCTCTCAACCTAAAGACCGATGAAAATATAAGCATTCATGGTCAATACATTTTCAAATGTAAATAGAAGTGTAACAGTAACTGACTTAAGAGATTATTAAGTGATATGAACATCCTAACATAATATATACAATAGAAATAATTCTGAAAGTATATCATAACAGTAAAATGTGCTTACATACCAAAAGCTACATGGTAAATAAACCTAAATTACATTTTTGGTCTTCAAAGCTCTACTTGCATGGAAAAAAGACAATTTCTAAAGGAAGTTACTCAACTTTGTAGGACATACTGAATGCTTGGGGCCTTTGAAATGAAAGACTTCTGGATCTGGTCATTTTCACAATTTCAAGTTAAAATCACATCAGGAAGGTCCTCAAATAAAATTCTGTGTTCCCATACAAATCCTATAGAATAAATATAACTGGCACTCTGATAAGGACTATTAGGGAAATGGCCAACTGTGTTATTAAATATATTCCTCTTATATTATCATATATATTACCTCTACTTACATGCCTTGCAGACTTCAATCTTTTCAGGAAGTATTTAATAAAATTTCAAAGTTCAACTCTGTGTATTTCTAATGGGAAATATAACCAGCCCAGTTTCAAACCTAGAACCAATTCAAACCTCTTTCTTGGCATAGCAAGGCCTTCTTATTTTTGCCTCATCATTCGTTACTCTTACATTGTCACAAGCACTTTTGATTGAGTGAACTCTTCCTTATCAACAAGTAATAAAATATCCAAAGAAAATAAATACTAAATCTGGACAAATATAACTGGCTGATATTTTTTATTTTTCCGAAATATAAAAATTTTATATTAAGTTAATGCTTTTGTTTCTTTGCCTCTGAGGACATATTAATTTGCAAGTATCTTCTCTAAACATTTAAATAAAATGAATTACTGCCTCAAAATTTTACACACAGCAAGAATAAAAAAGTAACATCAAATTACTATACTAGTATCTAGTAGGATCTACACAGTTACTAGAATTTATGAGGTACGTACTCAACATGCAGAGAGTTAACATCAGGGAACTATTAATAATGTAGCATATGAATAGTGACCGCTTTGTTTGCCTCCTACCAATAAGTACAATTTAAAAACAGAAAGTACCCTATATAAAAGAGAATTTAAGAACTTTCTCCATGCTATTTTCTACTAGCACAGGAAGCTGTGACATTTCTGAGAATGAAATTGAGGTAGAAAAATTAACCACATACGATTCTATGGATCAATCAACTCATTCAAAACAAGACCATTAATAATCCTATACAAGATTGATTGACTGATTTCTATAAACATGATTAAAATCATAGGATGTGAGAGGATACTGATTTCAAGATAGAAATAAAATCACAAGTTTTATCAACAAATCCAAAAAAAAAATCATATTAAGGGAGCTGAAAAAACATTCTCAAATGTAGCCTGGAGACAATTTGAAGTTAAAGAGACCAACCTGCCAATGAGTAGGATGACGTTCAGTTCCTACAGCTCGAACTTCTGCAGTAGGCTTAGCTGACGATGAACTGCTGCAACTCAGGGACACTTCAATTGGCACAGCCTCGCGGCCGAGAGAGGAAGTGCTTGAGGCCACCCTTCCCCTCCCTCGGCCCCTGCCCCGGCCCCCGCCACCCTCTGGTTGGGTCGACGAAGCACGCCCGGGGAACCCTCCACCTCGCACCGACGCCACTTCTTCTGCAGCACCAGATTCTGAGCACAGCTCCTCACCTGGTGATTCCCCACCCGATGGGGATGGCTTGCCAACTGACTCCTCCCCAGCTCTGAATGAACAAGTACCCAAGCGCCCTCTCTTCCTACTTCCAGACCTACCACGCTTCCCAGAAGAGCCACTGGCGCTGATTCTCCTTTTCTTACCAGCTACTGCTGAAGAACTCGGCCTGCAACAAGAAAATATCCAGCTTTAAATAATCATTGGAAAAACTAATAACAGAGGATAAATAGAGAAGGAATTACATGGCCATAGATAGATTGACCATTATGCAACTTTATATTAACTCCTTTTGTATTTACTCTGAAGGCAAATTGTGAGCAAGTAACAGTATCTGATCCACAGAGAATATAGCAACCTTTGTAGAGTTACTATGTCAATCCTCTTATGACAATCAATAGGGAAATAAGGCATTTTATGCTAAGGTTTAGTTCCGAAAAAATTCCAAGGGTGAAATTTTAATGTGACAAGTTTCATGTGACCAGAGGTCAAACCCAGATTCCCCACAATTCAAGTAGAGCAATAAGTCATGTGAGACTTACTTTCATATGGTATTTTCTCAGATTCCTTTCTTTTTTTCAAAACCTGTTAAATATTTGTTTCTATTTACTATTATTCTTCTTTTCTGTCATTCCAGCATATATTATTTTATTATGATACTGTATCTCTTTCTTCAGAGCTAATTATTAAAAACAAATAACTAATTCTACATGATGATTTGATATCACTAAGTACATGTGCTGATCATAAACTCAGGTATTTCTTAAGGGATTAAGAAAAAGAAGAATTCCAAAAATATCATCTGTGACATAAAATGTAGCTTAGCAACAAAACAGACTATAGAAAACATACCCTTTACTTTAACTTCTCATTACACATCTCAAGTCTATTCTAAAACCATTCAACAATTCACCACAAGTACATGGTTCTTTTATCAACTTAAAGCAAAGAGGCCTAAAAGAACACATAAAGGGCTGAAGAAAAAGATTTATCCCCAAACACAAAACCTTCCGATACATACGATTTCACATTCATCCAAAGAAATCAAAATAAGACTGGCAGAAAGGGTCAAGGAAAATTAGAGAGTAGCAGTCCTCGTGATAAAACATGGCAACAAGAACAGAGAGCCTATAGGACCATTTTAAGATTTCCAAAACTGCTCTATTTGGTATAGGAAAAGAGGGAAATTTTCCAAAAAAATTATCATACATTACATGTTAGATGCAATACATAGCAATATAGAGACAAACACAATCAGCAGATTCACTTGGATTGCAGGATCAAACAAGTTTATTGGCTCATGAGATCAATATAAGCGACATTCTAGACATGAAATTCTATAAACTTCCATTCTGAAAGATATACTCAATTTAAAGAACATTTAAAATAACCAAATCTACTTGTAAATTAAGCCCTAACAGCAGATTAACTTATTGAGAGCTAATCAATTCAATCAGTGAGAGAAATAATTTTAATTAATTTAATTCATACATTTCATAACCGTCTCTTAACGATATCCTTTAATAGAAAATGGCTAGCAACAGAAAAACAAGAAATCAAGCTATAATTAAATATTCAATTAATAAATAGTTAATTTAACCCAGGAGCTTAACAGTGCCTCAAAGTAAACATCATCAAAGTTTATTATTAAAATAAATTAAAGAAACAATAGATGTCTGAAGGTACTTGTTTATATATTATATATTACTAATCAAATATCAAGAAACAAGATGTCTAAACCTTGTTATTTCTTCTTTCTCCCCCATGC
The DNA here is from genome assembly GCA_036926295.1 of Pachydiplax longipennis. NCBI lineage: Eukaryota > Metazoa > Arthropoda > Insecta > Odonata > Libellulidae > Pachydiplax > Pachydiplax longipennis. The sequence goes on along the minus strand of JAVFKF010000026.1, from coordinate 21,073,159 downwards.
ATCACCATCATGTTAAGATAACAAGTATTAAAAAGTGCTATTTCTGATAAATTTCTCATTCAGAAAAATTCTAAGTAGGATAAATAAAGGACAAATAAATAATTCTAATTAAGTTTAACACAAATAGATAACTTCAGTCACTTTTGGACTCATCTCCTAAGTCTCACCTTTTTAAAATTTCAAGGTCACCTACTTGGTGATTTTTTGCAAGGGTGTTTAAACCATTCTACAACAATTTTACTCACTCACACCATTGAGGGAACTAAATGCCTTATATTCAGGTTATTCAGATCTCCATTCCTCTCAAAATGTACTCATAGGAGGATAAAATAAGTGGGTATGAGCAAAAAGCTCATGCTGATCAAAATCTGCTCTTTATGTTCTGAGCAATATAATTTAATCAAGTACTTATCATCTCAAATGGGCCTACATTTCTAAGCATTTTCATTAGATTATTCCAAAAGGTTTATCATAATTAATATTACAACAATTACTTACAACCCCATGTGATATGAAGTGAAACCTTTGAGAATTTTTCATTTTAAAAGCTATGGTAAATGAAAATATCAGAGCTTACAACTATTTAACTTTCCTAAAACCAAACTATACATAATGCATCACCCTCACACAACCTGAATGAAAAAATTAAAAAACTCCATTTCAAGAAATCTTTTACATACTACTTTTGAAATGGATTTTTTTAAACGTTCATAAGTACCACAGAGTTACACCTGATTCTGTTTTCTTTATTCTGAATGAAAACCTTTACCATCTAAGCACCTTTATTAGTATCCCTGTAGCTGATACAACAGAGTTACTGCATTCATCAGCATACAACAAGCACTTGTGTACCTAAAATTTTCTTACTTAATCAGTAAGAGCTTATTTACTTTACCTATCTTTTCATTATTTCAAATTATATATACTTTTAAAGCTCTATAAGTATTGATAAATTTGCAAACTGAGTTACTTAAAGTTCAGAGCTTCAATCGATAACACATTCCTCCAAACAATAATACATACTGCCCTAATACATTAAATTTAATATTTTTATAAAATTTTCCTTCTCAAAATTATGGTTCATGTTATACACCAATAATCAAGGTGTTTTTGATATCACTTGCTCCTTTCAAGAAACATCACCTAGACAGGAAATTGTGATACTCTGACTATATTAAAACTTATGGAAGACAATGATGAAAGCAAAAATTAATAACATACTTACTAACAACAGTAACATGTCATGCAATCAGATTCAACATACCTTCAGATGTTAATTATGTTACAATACAACTCAGGCTAAACATCACTATAGAAATGTAAGGCTTTTGAAACATAAGCCAGTTTCCCAATAAGACACTTAGGTTCCTTATCTTTACTCCTTATTTAATATGGTTTCCTTATCCCCTTTATTACAGGCTCTTGGTAAGTCATAAGATTGTTCCTTCTCTCAGTTACTAAGTCATTTTCTTATGATTAATGGGCCACAATCTTCTACGAGTATCACTTTTTGAAAATGCACTTCAACAGCATTGTGAACCTTCCATATGACACTCACCAAGGAAGGAACTGCTTACAGGAAAGCAAACATGTTACTCACTTGGCAATCCAAGGGAACCTTATCCTTATGAGCCACTATCTTTAGTAATCTATTCTCATTCAAAATCTTATCATTCTTTTCCCCTTCAGAATGAAAACACTTTTCTCCCCAACCATAATCGATGCTTTTTCCTTCTATTTCCCAAACCTCTATCTAAGAATTGCCTTTATTTCTCTATCTCTATTTTAAGACTCTATCCTTTCCCAAATTTCATTCCACAGATATGTAATAACCTATTCTATACCCTGCTTCACGTAAGCATTCAGTTGCTATGGGACTATTACCTCAGGATTTATATGTAACATAACAGATAATTATATTATAAACTCACATCTGCTTATCATTTAAACCAGCCACAATTCTTATAAACATTTTTTGGCCAATTTTACATTAAGTTCTTGTGCAAATTTAGGGAGGACAATATCTAAAAAAATACCTTCAACAGCTAACATTTCACGATGATATATCTCTAACAGCTTCAAGCTAATAGTACTGAAATGTGAAAGATTATTATCTTATACTCTTTAATACTAAGAGATCACTCTCATTAGATAGTAAGAGACTATTAACCAGTTCTATCTCACTTGAGCTAATAACCATAAAGAACAGAAAACTCCTAATGCATTATTCATTCAATCAGAAGTTTTCCTTTAAATTCACTACACTTTCAAAGTTTACTGATAGAGAAGTCAAATTGATGGTTGATGATACTAACTGGCACATTAATTTCTAAACACCAATGAAGCAAAAAGTAACAGATGATTTAACATTGCATTATCTGAGAACGACCAAATTATCTATATAAACATATAAACAGGAATACAAACAAACTAAAAATACTTGTTCAAAACATGTACTTATAATTTCTTGCAATTTAACTTATATCCTGCTAAGACAGTCTCAATTAGAAGATCGAAAGTCTGCTTCACATAAAATGAGCATCAAATATTTTGAGAAAAAATTACTAAGGACGAATTTGATAAAATTATTACTTTTATGAAATTCGAAATACTAATTAAAGCTATCTGACTCCTCAGAAGTATAGGAAAATTTACTAACAGTGCATCACAACAACCATCTTATGGCTAAATATAAAACCAAGACATTCATATGAGTTCAAGGATGAACAAACTGCCCAGGTGTTTACAGCATTAGTTCAAATTCATAAGGTAAAACTCAACCTGTTCTGAGTGTTGGTTGAGTTGTGGTTGTTCCTAAAATGAGTATGAATCAATAAATTTAAGAGATGAAACTCAAGGAGGACTTGTGATCCAAATGACTGATTTTACACTCTAATTCAAGGTTAAGGCCTAACTTATCCCATGGTTTAGCAATAAAAGTGGTCAATAATGTTGTAATCATCCATTTACTTCTCATATACAATAAACTCTGATGTTGAAGAGCAGATAAGATAGTCAGAAAAAGATCAAGCAAAATATCATGTGAAGTTATGCACGGAATGAATGAGATTAAAAGTCAAAGAAGATTATATTCTACATAGAAAAGAATGCAAATTTCAATATGTTGATAATCAGATAGTTTGAATGCTCTTAGAATGTGCCTAAATGCTTAGAAGTTAGGGGAAAAGGAAAGTGGATAGGCTAGTAAAGGGCAAGCTTGTGGTTGCTAACCAAGGGTTTTAAACCACATATCAACTGTAAATGTACCTCAGTTCTACCTATCATCCCTTTATCTGAATATTAGAGAATTTCATCATGGACAAACTGTTGAGAGAATCATTCAAGTGAGACCACCAAAACTTTAAAAACAATGGTGAATGTTATAATAAAATCATGTTTAGTAAGTAGTTATTTACCATTATTAACCAATTTACCAAGTAGTTATTAACCATTACTAAATTCCAATAAGAGTGCATGCATTATGACTCTTTTCAACTGGAGTGAAGTATTTCATGTGACTGACCAGAAAAATTTGCTAGGCTCATGACATTCTTCAGGGTAACGCCCAAAAGTGAGTCATGTCTAGACGATAGGTTGAAAATGAGTCATGTCTTGGTAATGCTAAGATCTGGAGATGAATTCCAAAATATTTCTATTATTTTCACAGTGGCACCTGCATGTTTCAAGGTATACTTATTCATATCATATTAAGTACAACCAGGTAAAGAGCTTGAATAGTACACTTAGCAAAGTTTTACATATTCTGACAATTATAAGACTCAGTCAAATCCTATTGTGTATAATGCTTCCAGACTGTTATGATTTTATGATAACAGTACATGTGTGGGACTACAATGTGGGAATCCTTATCAGAACAGATTGATACTTTGAATACATAGCCGGAAATCATGCTTAGAATAGACTGTTCCATAGTGGTGCACACATAATATTTCTAAAAAAATTGAAATAAATTTCACCTCTGTCCAGCATAAAGTTGTTAGATCTACCATCCACTGTTAAAATGACCACAAATGATTTCTAATTCACTATTCCAATCATCACCAAGATACCAAGAGAAAGAAATACCATAAATCAAATCTATAGAAAATCCAAAATAAAGACCTTCAGAAATTAGAAACGTTGCTGATCAGCCAAATTCCAAGTAGCCAGCAGATAAGTAATTTCAAATAATTCATTTTCCTTGCCAAAGTAAGCTCAGATTTTTTTATAATAATTTTTGAGAATTTATGGTAACATACATTCTTTGGTGCAAAATGCCTAAATTCCATCCAATCTATCATCCAAGTATAAAGAAAATACATTCTGCTGTGATGAAAGTTGAATAGTTAGTTAATAAAAATAAGCGCATAGGAATACATTCCAGAAGTTAAAAAATCACTCTAACATTTTCATGTGTTGCAGGCACACACTGAAAGTGTTTCTGATTGTGAAATAGACTAAACTGAAGACCTGAAATACCCAAAATCCAATGATATATTGTGCACTAAAAACCAAAGAAAATAATTACAGTCCCTACAACCAAAATATTTTCATCAATATCTATTTTATGAATTCTAATCTCCACAATCACCAAAATATTGGTGATGTGCCTAACGATACATGAAGGAAAGAACTTTATCATAGATACAGTTGTTACAGTATATCAGCAGATAGAAAATTACACTTTCACCAAAATCAATGAAGTTAAGGGTGCAAAACATACATAACTGTAGAACAAGCTGTAAGCCCAAAAGAATCACAATCCAAGACAAATCTACATGGTCCAAGATACATCTAAATGGTTTATGATGAGTAATATAGTATGAATCTTTATCATTGACACAAAGACTATTGCAAAATTCCTATTTTATTTATTTAGAAATAGGCTAGGTTTTCAGATATATCATAGGGAACTTAATAAACCATGAAATCAAAAAAGGCTAATTAAATTACAAACCTTTTTACATAACATTAATTGAAATAGTAAGGGCTAAAAGCATTCACAGAAATCATGGAAAGGAATACAGACGTGCATTACTTATATTAATAGTTTTACTTTTGAAAAATGTGACAAACTCAAGATAGTTCACATCTGATGGGCTACCATGACGTCTTTATGAACTTCGTTGGAAAACTCGACAACAGAAATTATTAGAGTTAGCACAAGATAGAAAAGTATTAAATAAATACTATACCTTTCTGTTGTTTCAAGAGATTCCCCTGGCTCAATATTGGATTTAGACCCCCCAGACACACAACTAGGTTGGTCTGCCATAGACGCTCTTCATGTAGTGAAACATGCCACAATCAAAATAAGCCTGGAAATGAAATATGTAGGTGTAGTAAAACCGAACCAAACAAAAACACATCAGTTGCACATCTCTACGAAAATGCTACAACGATGAGGGATCCTCTACGAATTGAAAACGAAATAAATAATTATCTGGTCGATTCTATATTTTTAAGCTTTCGTCATATGAAGAATGGTTCAATAATGAGATTTTTAAATGCCAGAAATACAAAATTTTCGTCCAAAAGTTAATACCAGGGCCAAACGCTTTTCCTGCTAATTGACAAAAATAAATAAAATCATCTCTCGCATAATCATAACTAGGTAATTTTCTTAACATAATTAAACTAATCTCAGAAAATTCGGTTATTTATATTTTGCTTACCAGTGTCGGAGGGCAACAAAACGAATAACAACCATTATGTAAACCTATTTTAATCTCGCCAACATATATTAAACACCGAAAAAATTGGAAGATAAGGCGTCATTTACATGATATTCGGTTTTCTCGGACAATATTGGTAGTCATAGCAAAATTGCTGGAAATTATTTGATTCATAGAACCGTTAAGGCAAAATGAATCATTATTTATCTCAAACTTAAACAGAGATAAAGGACGAAAGTACAAGTATTGGGTAATATATGTAGATTAGATAAGGATCTACAATAGTTACAAGATTAAAAAACAATCTCTGCAAATACCTTTACGCCAACATCACCGTTAGAGCAAACGATATGCGAAACGGGAAGCAGTCTATTTGTAGACCCATCAAGTAAAATGCTACCATTCTACTACAGCAATCGATTTCTTTCACGCTTAGTACGTAAATCTCTCTATCAAAGAAATATATTAGCAATCAACTAAATCGTAAGTCTAGCTTCAAACTTAAAAACAGTTCTAACGTAAATAATTCTACCTCTTCTTGGGACTATAATCCCAAATCGTGACAAAGACAAAAGAGCCACCATTGGTTTACACCATATCTTTTTCACGTACAGGAAGAATTTAAAGGTACCTATTAAAGTATACTCTACCTTCCTGTGAGATCCAAATAAACGAAATAGAATTTCCCCAAAGCAAATTGCGAGTTTTACAGCATAATTGTCTCATCAGATGTTTAACCATCGCTCACCCTTGGTGTAAACGCTACAGAAACGATTGAAACATACTGAGCCCTCTGATGTCAGACCCGACATGAATCTTTGCTTTCTTGAGAAATAGTTCTCTGATAAAATGTAGAATTCTAGCATTTACCTATTTTTTCAGAAAACATGACTTCCCAAAAATATTCCTTGAGAGTTTTTTCGAATTTCAGACCTCTAATTCTTACGGAAAACGAAGCTGTAACGATATTACTTCTTCAACAGCTGTTCGATGATTATCAATACGCGAATTGCTAGTATGTTTTTGGATGCCTCGTATGGCAGTGCCTCACGAAGCAGCCTTGGAATTACGGCACGGGCGAATGATCAGTTTGACAGTTCTAGTGGAGGTTTAAGTTTTGAAAGAAAACTATCGATGAAAAAGAAGAAATATTGAGTTTTGAATTTATTTCAAATTTTATTATTTTGTTGGTGATTTTATATCATTTCATGCCACCGATGTTTACAAGACTTGAAGTTTTATTATACGTGATCGAGTGGACGTAACAGTTACTCCATAAATCATTAAAGAATTCTTTGGTATCATCAGAGTTATCATCACCGTCGTATTTCGTCTGGCACCTCTGAATGGAAAGCATGTTCCTTATCGAATATGGAGAGTAACAATTTCCCTAAAAGTATAAAGCTTCCTGAAACCCTTGAAGTCTTCCGGAATTTGAAGAATGCTAAACGTTTTGCTATAGATATTGGTAAGTTTACACCTGTATAAACTTTGACATTAATTTGTCCTTTATTATTCTGATTAACGGAAGAGATTGTGATCATGCAAAAGTGAATACAATCGCGAATCATCCTTATTTATTCAATCTTGCTAATTTATATTTCTCCTTTGTTGTATAATTATAGGAATCTCTCTTACCAAAATAGCATATTGGTCTACTATATCACATCGCCGTGCATTGTATGATGAAGGATCCAATCTCGCCAAAGATGACGTAAAGTTTGACTCGATTGAGTTTCATGTTAAATTTCGGTCTCAAGTGCTAATTAAAATAAATCTATTTCAGAGCAAGATGGTATATGAAATATCTGAAGGTGCGAGGCTTCATTTCATTAAGTTCGAAACCAAATACATTGAAAATTGCTTGGATTTCATTAGCCAGAATTTGGTGGGAGCACCATCAACTATGTTTGGAAAAAGTATTAAGGCTACTGGAGGTGGTATTTACAAATATTCCGACCTGCTGCAGTCAAAGCTTGGACTCACGTAATTATGAATTTTCAAATCATTAATAAAATGATTTAGCCTTGTGCCTAGAGTTATTTATACGGAAGTGTCACAGTATATAGCCTGTAAATCAGTCTGTCCTTGCTCAATAACTGACGAGTCATAATGTGTTACACATCCGTAGCATCATGACATTGAAATAGTTAACTCTTAATATAAGAAACTTGAGAGTGAATAATATCACCTGATTCTTTGCTCTTGATTTTGGCGTATTTTAGTTTATCATCCAATTTCATAATTTTATATTGAAAATAAAAAAAACTACGAAACCGAAATATTATTACAACTCGAATTCAATGTGTAAACATGTTGAGATATAGTATTATTTGCATGCTTTTTGCACCGTTGAATGTTTATCGTAGAGCATTTAATGTTGTGAATTTTATCAACTGCTTAATAACGCAGAGTGGACAAAGAAAATGAAATCAGTTGCCTCATCAAAGGATGTAACTTCCTCCTAAAAAACATGGCAGATGAATCATTTGTATTCCAGCGACATGGGAACCCAGAATACAAATTTCAAAATGCAGACCCTGACATATTCCCTTACCTGCTAGTTAACATTGGCTCTGGAGTCAGCATAATGAAGGTTCGTTTTTCTTGAGAAGTGTTCTGTTGAAATAAATGTGAAGTCTTTCTCAAAAATTCTCATTTCTAAATATTTCTGAATGCTTATTCTCTTCAGGTAGAATCAGAAGACAAATATGAAAGAATAGGTGGAACTGCAACAGGAGGAGCAACATTCTGGGGTCTTGGAACCCTTCTCACAAAAGCTAAGGTTAATTGCTATGACAAAACATAGTCTTGAATATCATATAGATTTTTATTCTGAGTATTTATATGCTTTTACACTCCTAGTATTCATGATGTGAAGTAAATGTTTAGCACAAGAATGATATTCATTAGCAGTTATACCAGCTGCTCACCCTAGATTTTTGATAAGGGATGAAGCTTACTTTTCATTCATCAATGCCTTAGTATGCTTCCTGTAAGTTATATCATCATTGTTTATGTGTTTTAATTTACAATATTTATAGGGCTTTGATGAATTATTGGAGCTAGCTGAAAAGGGTGATCATCGCAAAGTGGATGTTCTTATCAGAGATTTAACAGGGAGGGATTATTTAGACCTTCCTGATGATTTGATTGCTGCCTCTTTTGGAAAAGCAGCTCTTGGTCAAGAAGGGGGTGATAATAGTAAGGCATTATCATCTTTTACTTCTGTCACTTCCTTTTCTGGTCTTTGACAAATGAAAAGAATCTTGGTTTCATTCAGATCATGATTTTTTGTTTGAATTCCAAGTATATCATCATTTGGAATTTCTCATTATTAAGGTCTCATATTTGATTATCATTTGATTATTCTTTTAGTAGATAGATTTTTAGATATCCTCAAATCTATGCCTTGCTAAGATACTAGTTTCACTATATATTATTGACTTCTTCCCTGACTCTGATGAGTCCTCATAGATTGGTCCATTTCTGACATTGCTGTGTGGATTAAAAATTAAGAATAAATTAAATAGAAAAAGTGTGAATTATAAGTTGAAAATAGACTTAAAAGTGACTGGATATTAATTAGAATATCAATAAATTAAAATTGTCTAGCCTCCTTGTATAATTTTATTAATAGATTGCCAAATGTTGATAAATGACGATATAATATGTCAGATTTCATTACACTTTCCAATAATGTGTGATAAAGAACTATAAATAAGACAATGATCTGTTTGAAAGAAATTTGGAATGCTTTATCTCTATAAGAGTGTTGGATTTTTTCTTTATTATTGTTGTTTTTAACTTCCAGATCCAAAATTCTCAGAATGTGATATAGCTCGCAGTTTGCTTTTCACCATAAGTAATGACATTGGACAAATAGCCTGCCTCTATGCCTTGATGCATGGTCTAAAAAAGGTAAGAGTTTTCATCAGCCATTCTGACTCTTAATTCTCTACCAGTTCCAAAGTATAGAAGAATAATGAACTATTAAGAGTGCGATAGGATACATCTTAATTGGCTGAAATTTGTGCTAGGAAGCCCCATCTTTGATTTAACTCTTCTAACAAGAATCTTTGTAGTTTTTATAGATTTCCCTCCCTATTTCTTTAGGTATACTTCGGGGGCTACTTTTTGAGGGGACACCCACTCAGTATGCATACTGTGAGCTTTGCTATAAACTACTGGAGCAGAGGTGCTGTGCAACCACTGTTCCTTCGCCATGAAGGGTATCTGTGTGCAATTGGTGCTTTCTTGAAAGGAGCAGAAGAATGTGGTAAGTCTTCTTGAAACAAATCTCTCACATCCTTATTCTTAAGCTTAAATTAACTCATCAAAGACCACTGCATCACATAATAATAAACCTTTAAGTACGGCATAATAAATTTAATTACAGGTAACTAAAATTTCAAGTTAAATAGATTTTTCATTGTTTATTTATCTGGTTTCTGAAGTATCCACCCTTATGTTTCTCCTGATCTTTTCACAGTAGGCTTACTTGCTCCTTTGGATAAAAATGGACGAAAAGTGATAAGTGAATATGGTTTCTTTCCATGTACAAGTAGTTGTTATTGTTTAATGATATTTATTAAATGCTGTTACCCAATGCTTGCTTTGAAATCAGGTTACATATTCTGTTTCTAAATGTAAATTAAAGTACATAATGCACCAATATATCCCCTCTAAATTAGGCAAGGTATCAAAGTAAGTATTGAGGCTAGTCTTCATATTGATTGATTCAAAAACCCCCAATATTTATTTTTTACTCAGAGCTTTCATCATCATCCTTGTAGGGTGTAGATTAAACTTTCAATCTTTTGGATCTTTGTTTGAATTGAAATTCAGATTAGTGTTGCCTGTATTTAAATATAATAGTTTATTATAATTAAGTTCTTCTAATTATGATGTTACATATTTTGTCCCTAACTTTCTGGATGAATGAAAAACGGATAGCTTGTGAATGGGGAAATGAAATTATAAGATTTCTTTGCTCAAGGTTATTTATTAACATGTATATATTCACTCTTTATGTTTCTCTTCAGCCTATATGAACTATCTGTTATATTTTAATAATCTCCAATGCATTTTCATACATTATATCTTCTTTCACAATCAAGTGATCCTTTTTAGGAAATGGATCTGATATAAATATAGGTTTTACATCAATGCAACTATAAACTGTCTCCTATTGATATTGATTTATATACCTTAGCTGTAGATGCATTAATTAGTTAGGATGTTGGACTTAAATGTAGGTCTCTTTGGAAGTGAATAGAGATGTTTATTATCAGTTTTTAATTCAAGTATTGGTATAATAAAGGTAGATTAGGAATGTAGAGGATTTATTTGTTTAAATTAGTCTTGCTTCTTGGTTCTTTCCCTATAAACTATCCACAGACTTTGAGCACACTATATTCAAACTTACACAGCTCTATTTTAAGCAAAGCTATAATTTTTCAACATAAGAGGATTATATATGTATTATAACTTGTAAAGTAAGACGTAAGAATAGATACTTGTAAATTTGTTTCAAAATAGATTTTCCTGCATTTTATTTTAATATCACGCATAGAATATACGTTGAAGTTAACACATCTTACTGATTAGAATAGAAGTTTTGTCTAGATTGAAGTCAATCTAGAACCCATGTTTGCTCATATTTATCTGTTAGAAAAAGAACCAAAAATGTTGAGGTTAATTTAGTATATCATTAGTTCAGTTACAGTTTTACAGTTGCCTTGTTGTGACCCTCTGGTATCAAAAATCTTATCTTTGTGATAAGAATTAAATAGCCTTTGTATCTTGGAAAATTTTTTTGTAATGTTGTATATCATATCATCTTCTTGTTGTGTTATTTTATTAATGATCATAAATTCTTTTTTATTTTCTGAGGCAGATGGTGAAAAATATTCCTGGCAGGAGAACTATGCAGGTAGTTCAGGTCTAGGCAGCCCTATTCCTACGCAACTTGTCCCTTCAACATTTGGTTCACTGCTGCCTTCTCAGACCAGCTCTTCAGATGTTATTTCATCTGAAAATGCTTCTGGTAGTGCTGTAGTTTCTCCTATGGGTCTTGTGGTAGACCAGCTAGAGATTGATCGCTGGGAACCTCAGGCTGTGTACTGCCCTTTACTTGCACAGCCTGCAAAATATGTACCTGATACAGAGGATCTCACTCAGGATGCTGAAGCAAGGTTTGTTTTCTTATAAACTAGAGGTAGATTCTCTTTAAAATAGTCTCCTTTTTTGGTAAAACTTCAATTTCATCTTAAGAATTATAATCTTATTATTAAATAACTGACATAGTCTCATTGTTTTCATTTAGTATCATACCACAAATAATCAATATTCCGTTTGTGCATCTTAAGCTTTGCATGCAATCGTACAGTATATGAAGATAGAAGATAGTTAGATTTCCTCTAAAACAATAGATTTTTTTGAGGTGCAAGTTAAAATCCAAAATATGCTCACAAATATAAATCCAAAGGTATGATTTTTGTTGCTGAAAATTTTCAAGATATAAATAATCTCTGCTACTAGCTTTTGAAATATCAGTAGCTTGCACATGCTTTTTTTATTAATCAATAGAGTACAATCAATTGCATGTTCATTTCATCCTTTCAACCATTCGCTGCTAAAACGATGTACTCAATATACATATGTACCTTTGGTAACTTAAGGTTACTCATATTTTACATCTGCTGAAATTCCTACCAAGTTAACTCAAATGATTTAAGCTCCTAATCATGGTGTCAGAACGTAAACCAATATCTGGGCTTAAAATTTTCTTAATTTCTCCGACTTGTCTCTATTCAATATTTTATTATTTATATTTGTAAAAGTAGTATGAATTTTTATTTTATTGGTTTAATGCATTGTTTACTGCCAGTTTCTCTTTCTAAACTCCTGACTCAAATTTAGTTTGTCATTTAAAGCACTGTCTTTATTACATTTAATTATGTTCTTATTTGGTATTTTCTGTCTGTGACAAAAATGAGTGATATATTTATTTTGAACATTGATACTTTTTTTTACTTTTTGTTGCAATTTCAATCTTTTGTATTGTTATTCATGTTTAATATTTCAGAGAATACTGGCTCAGTTGCTTTGAAAACTCAGTAGAAAAGTTTGCCCAAAGAGCTAAGGATAGTCAACCAGATAGTTCATCAGCAGCAGAAAGAGCTCTTAAATTCAAACAAAAATATGTTAGTCGCCTTCACTATCTTCGGCAGCAACCATTGTGAGTGCATAAATAAAAATGAATGCCAAAATGTTGGATAATAGTGTATTAACATCAGGAATCACTTAATGCTTGCATTTAATTCATATTCTGAAATCACAATTTTCAGTGCCTATGGATGCCTGACTGTTAGAAGTCTCTTAGATACTATAGAACATTGTTTGAAGGAGTTTGACTTCCCCGATCCATATCTCAAGGTTAGTCTTAAATGAAAAGTTTTTTTGTTAAGGTTTTCACCAATTTTTCTCTGTGAATCACAACCTTTAATTCAGTTGCCTGTCCAAATTTCTTTGTAAGGGTTAGATTATAGAAATTTATTAGTCATTAGGTTTTGTATGCATATGTTGTCGGAACATATTAAATAACTTGGCAAAAACAAAAATCAGCTTGCACGCCTAAGTTAATGCAGTATCTGTGCATGTTAGTACACAAATACTACAAAGTATCTCATATTTAATTTCATTGTTTGTAAGTATATCTGTATTGTATATTTTCTTTGCTGCTCATTTTATTATATTTATCATTAAACTTAAATACCTTTACTGAACAATTATTTACCCTTACTCAACTTCTGCTACTTTCACCTTCACAGCAAAAGCAAGAAGAAAATGAGAGAGCTTTGGAAGTATTACCTTCATGCCTTAAAGTTATTGATAGTCTTGAATGGAGACCAAAGCAAGAACTGCTGATGACAACTCTTCTTGCTGGAAATGTTTTTGACTGGGGAGCACAAGAAGTAGCAAAACTTATGGAGTCACCAGATTTTGGATTACAAGAAGCAAGAAGTCGTTTGGAAAGTATGCATTTTCATCAAATACAATCTGTCTAAATATTAATGAATATTTCCATATGAAGTAATAATACTAATCTGTAATTAAATTTTCTGAAATATTTTGTTGTATACACATTGAGAAACGTCCAATACATGAGAAAATTAAATTTTCTGCAATTTAACTGTGAATTTAAAAAGCAAATGTAACGAAATAACTTCTTGATCATGTACGTGTTGATGATTTACAGTTTATATTTATTGATGAAGAAAATTTGGTTTCCATAAACCTTATTTATGATAAAGCAAAATTCAATTTCATTTTAAAATGCCATTTTAAACTAGTCAAAAACATCATTAAAATAAGGTTCAAGGTTATAGGAGAAGTCTTAGCAGCAATTCAATTTGCATCCTTTTGAATGCTGTTCTTAAAAAATCAAATATCTGCATTAGAATCATGGAGCTATGGAAAATTTACTAATCTTGTCTTTATAATGCAGTAAAACCTGTTTCAGATGCTATCCCACTTAAAATGGTTTTCTCTCATTCCTGGTCCCTTTCACATGAAACATAATGCCAAAGGCTTGGATTTTTCCCATCCTCAAGTGCACTGCTATCTATTTTAGCCAACCATTTGCCTCATTTAATAGTTTTTGCTTGGTGCCCTGAAAAGCATCTGAACCAGGTTTTACTGTGAAATGTTTTTGTTTAACATTTTGTCATTAAACCTATGTTATAAAGCTTCTGATTTGTAAGGTTCAATGAAAATTTGTTTTAGCTCGACCATGGATGGTAGATCATTTGGATAAATGGATTGAGAGGTTAGAAGGCCCACCTCATCATTGTGCTACTATTTTCATTGACAACAGTGGTATTGACATTGTTTTGGGTGTTTTGCCATTTGCACGAGAGCTCCTTCACCGAGGTACCAAGGTAGAGTTCTATGTTCAGGTCTTCTTTCTGTAAATTGACAATTAGTTTGTTTCCCTTAATTTAAAATTGAAAATTATTTTTTTTGCCTCAAAAATGTTCTCTAGAGATGTTTCTTGATCTATAAAACCATATTTCAGGTCATATTATGTGCCAATTCTGCTCCTGCATTGAATGATGTGACATACTCAGAACTTGTGGTTATTCTGAAACAAGCTAAAAACTTCTGCAAGATTATTGATACTGCTTTAATGGAGGGAAGGCTGTTAGCAATAGAAACTGGTCAGGCTGGTCCCTGCCTCGATCTTAGGTATGTATGCCAGGGTGTTACTTTTACTCCTTGCTACAGTTGTCACCTGACTTTAATTTTAAGTACTCCAAATTATTCATAAACAAAATATTAAAATTTCAATCCTTTTATTTTTTAACACTTCAGAAGTTTCAATTACCTAACCAGAATTATTTTATTTTCTTACTTTACATTCTTAAGAAAATTTGATTCATTACTCCTTGCTTACTCAAGCCAACATTATTTTGTCAACTCATTGTTACTAAAGATTACTTTGCTTCATGTATGAAACTTTACAATTTATTGATCACATCCTATAAGCTTTATTCATGTAATAATGTGCATAATAATCAGCATATTAATCTGATAAACCTTTCTGTTAAAGTTGATATAATTTACTATTTATGCTCATAAAATTTTATAGCCTGCAAAGCTTAAAAGGCAATTTCCATTTTATTTCAGCCGCATTAGTAGAAAGTTGGCTGATGCTATGTTAAGTCACAAAGTAGACCTTGTTGTCATTGAAGGTATGGGAAGATCAATCCATACCAACCTTGATGCAGCTTTTGTCTGTGAAAGCCTTAAGGTGGCTGTGGTAAAGAATCGTTGGCTCGCAAAAAGGCTTGGCGGAGATATGTTCTCTGTAGTATGTAAATATGAAAATCCACAAAAGGAAAAGAGAGAAAAGGTTTGCTAGCAGGTAAAAAGGGAACATTTGTCTCTGGAAATAGTAAATCTGCCCTCAAAGTCTGCAATGGCCATTTATTTACCAAAGGTTATCTCTGACCTTTGATATCCAAAACTTGTTACTTTCAAGTTAAATATTCCTCCTGAAAATGACAAGGGGTTTTGTAAGCCTCGTGATTGAAAAAGATGATCTTGACCACTTTCATTGTTTGTATGAAATGAAAGTTTTGATTAGTTATAATTTATTGATGAAGTTTCTACTTTACTTACTATCTTTCATGAATCACTCATTACTGGAAGTTATTATGTGATTTGTATAGTATATATCAGGACTGATTCATAGCAACACTGATATTTAAAGCTGGAAAATATGACTGAAATCACTTAAGTTTCCAGTTATTTTTATAGAAATCACCAGCATATTCTTAGAAAAGATGTTGACAAGTGATATGTATTTAGTCAGTTGTTTTTCTAAAGTATTATATAGTCATGTAAAATTGTCTGAAGCTAGAAACTTTATCTTTGTTTCCTTTATGGTAATTAATGAAATATCAGGCTGTTACTGTTTTATCAAATTATTATTTCTTTCAAATGTTGATTTTTCTGAGAGCTATAATGAGATGTTGAGTGTTACTAGGATGTTTGGGTTTGATTTTCAAATAATTCTCATTGATCTGAAATATTTAGCCTTCAAAATTGTATGGAAAGTCATCAAATGAATGGTAAAGAAGTCTGTAATTTATTTTAAAGTGTACCTGGGTTATGTTGTCTCAGCCTAAATTTTAAAAATAAACTGCCAAAATGAATTTGTCTACTCAGGAGTGAGTCATGTTAGTTGGTTTTCATGTTCTTTGACTGAAATAAATTGTATAATAGTTTTCAAACAATCAATTTTTATCTGAAGTCATTTTACCATGTAAATAAATTTGTTGTTTACATGTACAAAATACAAACTTTTCCTAAAAACTGAAAAATAGAGACTTTTATTACTAACGGGAATCCCAAATTTTATGATCAAATATTCCAATTTTTCTATATACTTCATGTTCGAAAAATATGTGGCATAAGGCTCGATTTCTGTTGAATTTTTAAATACAATTTCTTTGTCATCACATACAACTTTATTTTCAACCTAGAAACTGAAATGATGAAACTGGAAACAAAAGCAGCCTTTTAGCAAAAACGTGAAGCAGGCCAAGATTAAAATCTTGCACACAAAAATTTTTTCTTCACATTATTTTTATATTGATGTCTCACACATTTGTAATGGTTTACTTAGGTCTAATAGTGCAAAATATTATAAGGAGAGAAAATATCTTCTTATAAAAAATGTTTGAAATTTTATTTGTTTGGATTTATTTTATTTTCATTAACTTCATATCTGTACCTCAATATATCAATAAATATTTAAGTAGTTGGAAAATCTTACAAAATATGTACATACATTGGAGATTTTTATTTTTTTATGAAATAGTGACTTATGTTTACAAGAGATCATAAATATCATAAAAATATGAAGCCTTTGTACTTAAATGTTATATAAAATATTCAGTCTTTAATGACTGTATTTTTTATTTGAATCAGAGCTAATTGTCCCTGAATAACATCACAGTCTTTTCAACACAGGAATTTGAATGACTAATACTAAAATATATCTTAAATCAATTTTAAAATCTTTAAAAGATTTAAACTTTAAATTTAACCATTTTCCATTATGCACAGATACTTAATGAGCTCAAGAAGTAAAAATCAGAGTTTTTACAAAATAAAGGAAGCTAATTTCTTTAAATTCCTGCGTAAAATTTCTCTTTTTGTGATTTGGTAATAGTATTTTTATACATGTTGAATACTGCCATAATGGATTAACACAATAATTCTTTCTAATTGTAATTAAAACCTTATCCTTAGTCAGCCTGCACCTTCTTGGTCTGCAAGTCTTGTGTTTGAAATTGTTAGATTGCCAGAATTTTTCTTCCAGAAATGTGACATTTCATGGTGGATATTTTTCTTTCTTCTCTTAAATAAAAGAGGAATTAAGTTACCAAAAATCTAGTGTAGCAAACTTAATTATATACAACCAATCTTGTCACTTAGGTCATTTTATGGATGCCCTAGGATGGAGCTATGAAAAGGTGCTCTCTATTAGGGATTATTAGCATTTTACATACCTTGTGGAGGTGCTTCCAAAATTTTAGGGTAGGTTCTTTCATTACAATAATTAAAACATCTGGAATAAGGCAAATTATTGTAATGATGATGGACACAAACCAAAAATTTGCTGATGTCAGCAACTCAGTATAAACTCCGTACATTATGAAGTCCCTGTATTATTAAAGGCCATTCAGTAGAATTAATAACTTCAATTTGACAGAATACAAAATTAGTTGTATTTATCTGAGTACTTACGGAGAGATAATAGAATATATATAAGTCAAAGCCATGTTGCCAACTACTGATATCAAAATAGAAAATAAAAATACAGCAGTCCAGTATTTAGATTCCAGCCACAACTGCAACAGAAAAAAATGGTGTAAATACTCATCGATGGTTACTTCTATTTGTACAGTGAATTTTGCTATGAGTTATCTTACCTTGAGATTGACTACTACCACAACAATATGAAATATTGTGGTCCCAAAGCATGATATGTCAGATGTTTCTCCATTAGACAAAATAGAGTCATTTGACAAAACAATTCCCCAAATAGCAAAATAGAGAGCCAACGCATGCCACAAACCTATTTGGAAGTACAAAAGAAGTTAAGGAATAGAAATAACTAAGAGTAGCAAAGTATTTAACACGTCATATGAACAAGTATAAGCTATTATCTGGATTTTTGTCATTTTTATACCTTCAATAAAATTACTTCAATCAAACTATCCCAGTAATATTGAAAAATATATACAGCTAAAAGTTTCAATTTAATATAATTCTTAGTTTTGCAAAAGTATTTAAAAAATGAAACATTATATGGTTACAGAATGAATATGTTAGAGAAATTTAGTGCGAGTGAAACTTACCAATGAAAAGCCATTGAAAAAATTTCCGCCATAACATGAGAGCATTGCCTCTGTTGATTAAGTACAGATGAGGATATTTCATTAATATGTTTGCACTATAATTTTGCTCTAAGAGGCCAAACAAAGTAATTGGAAGTGATGTCATCAAAACATTGTACAATGTCAAATATAGACCATCATAGAGGGCCTGAAAAAGTTCATAAGATCTATTAAAGAAAAATTCAGATTTTCCGCATTAAAGCATAAAGGAATTATCACATAAGAGCAAAGTATATAGAGCATAGAAAAGCTCTGAAGTCAATCTCATGTCGAATTATTTGATATTTTTTCCATAGAGCTCCAAGTGTAGCTGTCCCTGAGAACAACTACTTAGTTTTCTATAATTGATTTTATCTTACCTGTGTAGAAAAAAGACTGCTTGCTCCATAGCATACTTGAGGAGTATTGAAAACTATGTTCTTGTAGAAAAAGTACTGGGTAAGAGTAGCAAGCCGCACATAGTACCAATGACCATGAACTAGCAAAGCCTTGCGCAAGAAATGAAATCTAGCAAAAGCAAAATCTGAGCTACGTGCTGCTTGCCTTCCTTCTTTGCCCATTATTCCTGTAAATAAAAGAATAATAGGTATGCATACTTTTCCAAGGCATAATTTCAGTCACTAGCATTGCAGGGGTTTTGTGTACAAAATAGGAGAGATATCTACAAATATGCTTCAAGGGATTAGAGTAAATTGAATACAATTTTCTACCAAGTAATTATAATAAAATTAAGGAGGGAAAAATCATTTCAAGAATTTGAATGAATGATAGATGATGTAAACGAACTATTTGATTGTTGTATATAACTTTTATTGGCACAAGCTTTGAATTGCTCAACTTACCGATTCCTACATGTGCTTCTTGTATCATTGATACATCATTTGCTCCATCTCCAATAGCTGCAGTTATTGGCTTTTCATTTAGGTTTTTAACTAAACTGACAACCTTAAATTGGAAAATTATAATCATAAGAAGTGCAAATTATAGTGCATATATTATGTTCATAAGAGTTTATAATCTGCATAAGATAAAAAATGCAAATGTAGGAGCTAAATAAGCACAAACTTCTTCCACAGTTTATTTCGGTACTCACCTTACATTTCTGTAAAGGAGACATCCTACAGCAAACCACTGCTGTACATGAACAAGATACTTCCAAAAAAAGATTAATGGCAACTTTTGGATTTACACCATCGCCATCATAAAAGATTTGGTGTAAACTCACTCCATCTACAACCATACCATATTGCTTCTCCCTGTTTGACTCAATACGTGCACTGTTTAAGAGTGAATAATAATTAACATTAATTTTAGGTATATCATAATAAAAATAATTATTTTACACATCATGTCTGATCAATAATATTATTTGGAATGAGTCAAAGCTTTGGCACATAAAATACATAAAAACATATTAACAGCTAAGTATAAGTAGACAAAGAATCATAGATATGTATTTATCTGTTACATTAAACCACAGACTGTTACATTGGTTGCACTGAAGAAATTTAAGAAAAAAGGAGGACAAATTGTAGCATTAATGTGAAACTAAAAACTACTAGTTGGGAAATCTTTCTATTCAACAATCACTAGCCCTATTCTTGTAAAATCATAACCAATAAAACATGGATAAATAATTTATATCAGAATATTATATGAAAAACTGAGTGATATATGAAGATTCAAAATACATTTATGTGATAGTTGTATCATTTTTCTCATTGAGTTAATATTTTAATTACCTAATCATGGTAGTATAAGATTTGAAGAATTGCAGAAATGCCAATTGGGAAAGACATGTTTAACTTGATTACTAACAAATATTATTATTAAAGCATCTGCTCGAAAGAGTATAAAATGAAATTATTTCATTGTAATAATGACTGATAAACACAAAAAAGAGCTACACTGTTTATACCAAGGAAAGGTTTTATTTCATAATTTAAAGTGCATTCACTAAAAACTTTGAATTATAAATTGATTTAAAATAAAATGTGTTAGTGAAAAACTTTTAAAGAAAAAGTTCATGTGTTAATTAATCTTAATAAATGAGTACAATAATGATGGAACTGCTTATTTTCCTAAATTAATTTAAAAAATAATTCATATTATTTTCTATAACCCATTCTTATCAGAGAAAGATTATCGAAAGATTTGGATAATGTAACATAAATCTTGAAGAGATGTCTGCTAATCTTCAAAGAGAACAAGAATATATCATAAGTGTGATAATTAGTACTTTGAGGTACCTACTTGAGATTTTGAAGAGCTTGAAAGCAGGAATCATAGTTTGTGTGCCCTGTCAGATAGAGTTGCTCAGTGCCTATTTTAAAATGACCACAGGAAAAGGATACATTTACTGCTGTCTCCACCTTATCCCCCGTAAGAATCCATATCTAAAACAAGAATAATATTGATGATGATGATTTCTTTAAGTGATATTCTCATTTTTTAACACTATAATAGTATGTTTGATTGGTGACTGGCTGGTGTAATTAAGAATAAAGGAAACATCAATTTAGGAAAAGTGGCGAGGTTTTCACAAATAAAAATTTTAGAAAAAAAATCAAACGAATTAAATAAAAGATTTCAACTTTTCTCTAAGAAAAAGTCATCTAAATCTCATTGTCTTAAAAATATTATAAATATCAAACCATAGAAGGATGGAAGTATTTTCTCAATTAAGGAATGACTTGAATGAAAATTCATATATCTATGAATCAATTTAATTTTTAATAAAAGGTAAGCCAGCTATTAGCCTATGTAGCCTTTCTTGCTTCCCCATAGAACAATCTTAGTATTTCTTGCTTGATTTCCTTTCATATCAGTTTGCTTTTAAACCTACCAAGTACTTTCTTCTTACTCAAAACTCATACACCGAGTATTTCTCAATATTCATCTTTCTTTTGATCCATCCACACTGCTGCTGTCTTATACTTTTGTCATCTGTCTAATGAAATTTCTTAACATATCAAGACAATTAGCTTATTTCACTTAATTTTCACATTATTTTTTATCCCTTATAAATTTACTTCCCAAAATTGGAGATTTAGTATCTTAATTTAATACTACACAGCTCTTCTCTTCCAATGAATTTCATCACCATTTAATTCAGGCTATTTAAGTGTTTCTTCTGCGTCACCCAGTTTTAGTTACAATACCATGAAAAATGAGCTGACAAAATGGATGATTTTCTTCATTAAACGTTTTCTTATGCTAGGAGCAAGGTACTTCTGTCTGAACTTTCACAGATATTCCTTGTAAACTTCACATTCTAATAAGCTAGGAAATGTCTTTAATTATAGGAAAATGTTCATATCCTATTCCCTATCAAATCACTAGTTATTAACAACCTAACAGTTCTTATTCTCAGATCCATTATTCCTTCTCTTTCAAACATACATGGTTCCTGCAACTGTATCTTGATAAATTAAATATTTTTCTAATATTTTTGCTCCAGGGTAAAGATTTTTGAAAATTACATTGAAAATATGCAGTGGTGGGATCCAATAATTTTAGGAACAGATTCTTATTCCTACAGAGAAGGTAACACATTACGAGTACATTTTTCATTACTATTCCAATATAAAAATTTGTCTACAAAATATAGCAATGAAATAGGAATGAATAATTTCAATATCTAACATGTAAATTTTATTCTTCTTCTAATGAGCTTATTGAAGCACTACTATGCATAAAATTCAACTACTCTATCACTATGAACCTATTCATAGAAAAATAGGAAAATAACAAATATACAAGGTGTCTCTAATGACATAGCACTTTCAGTAACATATTAGAACATCATTAACTGAAAACTGTAACACATAATTAAAGATACTACCTACTAGAGCTCATGAGCTGCTAATTGTTTCACTATGTATATATCCAATCAAAATTGTTATATATATTCTACTCCAAAATTTAAAAAATAATGTAATAAAACCTTACCTTGATCCCTGCAGCCTTCAAGCTTTCCAAAGTTTCTGACACTTTTTCTTGAAGTTGGTCACGTACAGCTGTTGCACCCAACACAGTGAGTCCACTCTCTAGAGCCAATAAAGCATCACTATCCCTTAAACCACTATCCCTCCTTATCATAGGAAAACATTTGATCGCATCAGAACTACTAATAGAACTTAGTAACGAGTTCTGTCTGCTAAGCAGTCTTCTGAGAATGCTTCCACTAGCAGACCTGTCTCTCACATGACCTCTATGGCCAATGTCCCTCATTGTGTCACTCTTAGCACCATAAAAATGTCTGTAATCTGAGCTGGATTTGCTCCTTGAGTGATGCATCGCCTGTCTCTTATTTTTGTTGAGGTCAGTCTTGATAGCACTGTCTAAACTCGCTTTCCTATCTTGAAAGGATTTGTCCAGCAAGTCATTCACACCATTGCACATACACTCTGTAGCGACACCCTGCACTGACGTCCTTTCATTTACACATCTACACAAACTGTTTTTTGTTTCTAACTGAGCTAATGACCCTGCACTTTCACTAATCTCGGGATGTATACCATTTTTGTTCACACTTTCTGCTCTCACTAGATTACCATTCTCTGATGATAGCAAGGAACTTCTCTGTCCATGAGCATTGGTTGTAAACACATTATCACAACTTGCGCTTTGAGCGTAGTTCATGGAAATTCCATTATCATCGACAAATGAAGGATTTATCATGAAATGAACATCATAACCATTTCTGTTGATCCCTGAGTGATCCTCTGGATTCCTCTTCATGCTTGAAGCTAGGCCAGTTGTACCATCAATTCCTGCACCTGCTGAAAAGTTTCTCCGATGACCTTTATCCACAAGATCTGATGGAGGTAGAACCCCTGAAGTAGTGACTGAAATTTTCTTAGAACCAGCGACTGCTTGATGCAAGCGATCAGCTTGGATGGCAGCAGACAAAGTTGCAAACTCTTTTTTGCTAAGATGGCGACTACCAACCATCAAGGTGCGTAATCCCCTCTATAAAAAGAATACAGGAAAAAACGTGAATATTTGGTCTAGAATAAAAGGTCAGCATGTCAATGAAATTTACTTTTCTTTTGGTGCAAACTTTGTTGCTGAGTAGATAAAAATAAAAGCAGTTAGCATGATAGTTGTTCTAAGTAAGAATGTCATTACCAACCTGTCACAAAAACAAAAGAATTAAAGGGAGAGTCATAGAGATAATATCAACAACAACTTTTAATTAACTTTACTTTAACAATACATAATGTATGTATATATTGCTAAATGGAAGTACTTCTAAAATAATCCACATATTGTAATGATTAACAGGTTTCAACTCACTTTTGCAAAATCATCTATATGACCAACTGTTTCTTGCTTTAGCCCCCTGACTGACAGTTTTTGCACAACTGTTTCAGCTCCTTTACAATATACAATGACAGAATATTTCCCTGCACCAACAGGTGAGTCATCATTGAAAACCTCCTCCACAGCAATGGACATACGGCTACGCTCTGTGAAAAGTGTTTGTTCTGTCAGTTAGTTTGCAAGACCAAATAAAAGAAATCAAGACTAAATAAGAAAGCAAAAAAATAGTCACCAGCTTGAATATTTGAATATTATAACATAAATTCCTAGTACACATGATATTCATACTACTGAGGCAACTAATGTTCATTTGTGAAATGATCATTTCATTCATCATATCCAATTCATCATCTAAGTCACCTTTTCAAATTATCTGATAAATTAGGGTAAAACCAACCTGATGAGAACTCAAGTACATCAAGGCGTTGAAACATCCGCACTTTGTCTCTTACTTTGACATAGAGGATGTCATCTTTTTCTCCTAAGTATGCCACTCCACATCTAAAATAGAGAATGGCTTGGATTAGAATAGATTTACCTTCGGTGGAAAAACTTTGCTCATATCATCATTTCCAATAGAAAACAAAAGCAAAATTTATGACCTTACTACTATATGGCATCGAAAAAAGCTGTGCAAAGAGAGGTATAATTTGTTTAATTTCTTCATACAGTGAAAGAAGAATATAGCAACATAGATGTGAAGGGGGTTTGCTTCTTTTTCAACAATCAATTTTCCTTACCGACGGATAGCCTCAAGAAGTGCCTTCTCATCAGGACTAGATGCTTGATATACAAGTTTCCAAGGATCTCTTTCAGTCAAATCCTCATCATCTTCTTCATCTACAGTCTCTAGACTTTCAAGGCTAATACCCAAATCTTTCATTTTCCTTTTACTCATTTTAACCGCTATTCCCTGAGGACTGGGTTGCTTTTGTTTTTCAACTTGAGCAGTGTGACACAAGGCTAAGGCAATGAAGAATTCCTCAATTTCTGGCTAAAAAATGTGAATAAAGTTACAGTTGAGAAAAGTACTTGAAATTTTGGTTAGGCATTAATATTTCAATTGTATTCATTATTTTTAACAGCACTGCAGTTAGTAGTTACTGTTTACAGTAGTTTACACTTACTGTTAGCTCAGTTACTTCAATCCCATTTTCTTCTCTTCCATCAGGCATCAGCCTAATCAGTTTTCCATCACTTTCTTGAAATACAACTCCATTGATGGAACAACGTTGGAATTCCATCAGATTTTCAGTCAGCGTGCCTGTTTTATCAGTAAAAAGATACTGCACCTAATAAAATTTGAAGGTTATGATAAAATTTTATTAATTGAAGATATATTTATAAGTATTATCTGTTTATATATAAGAATAAAAATCAACATATACTAAATAAAAATTTCAACGGGTTCATAATGAATTGTTAACAGAGACCATTAAAATACAGAGCATGAATTTATATTTATATATTAAAAGTATATATAAATATGTAAAAACTGAAACAATACAGAATAAAGGGAATATTTCTTAAAAATTAAGACAGATCAATTCAGTGACCAGGATAAATAAAACTTTACATGATTTGAACTCCAAATGATTCAATATGACTTCTTAGAATTGATAGATGGAATTTATTTATAATAGATTTTGCAGAAATGCTTCCAGTTCCATTAATGGATAAATTTAATTTCATTTAATAAAGATTTATACTAACTCAGTCCACACAGTCAAATACCTTGAGCATCATGGTTTTCTCTACCTAAAGCATTTCTAAAAATGTACTATTCTCTGATATACTACTTATAAGCTCAAAGATAGCAGAAGGCCTACTGATAGTTCCTTAAATGAAAGGGTTAATAGGAGGTAATGGAAAAATAGAATAGCTTCATTTTATGGAGAGCAGCATGGTTGCCTCTGAACCTTAGTTGAACAAGGGGAAATGATTTACCTCATGGAAATGCATTATCTGTTTAACTATAGTAAAAGCTTAAATATCCAAGTAACATTAAAATAAACCTTTCTTTCAAAATATTTTCATGAATTCCTAGATTCTAAGCAATGTATTATTTGTATTTCTTAAATGGGCAGAATATTTTCAAGCGTAATCAATTGATTGCTACACAGCAGATAAAGTTACAGATTATAGAAAACAATCAAATATTTAGAGAAAAGTTTATGATTTATGATTGGTTGTTTACATTTGAGAGTTAATTCATTCATTTTTTAAATTATAATAATAAGGGAGAAGTATATATTTACTTAAGATTACAGAGCATGTTTGCGTATTCTGGAGAAATAAGAACCTGTTCCTAGCGTTTTTGAATCCCACCACTAGATACAGCAATGTAATTGGACCTTGGCCATAACTTTGTTAATTTATGGAATAATTACAAAAATATATTTTCAATTAAAAGATCAATGGTATAAATGATCATGATTTTTCTCACAATAATATTTTCTTGAAATATTGGAGACATAGTTTTACTACTGACATTCTGTATAACAACATGATCCATATGAAATTTTCTCCTTCCTAAGCAACTAATTGGGTCCAATGAAACAATACAGACATAAAAATACAATTATAAACTATTACCTGTCCAAGTTCCTCATTTAGATCAGATGTATTGCAGACAGCAGCCTGTTCTGTTTTTTCACAATACATATCCTTATCCCACATAAAAAAGAAGGTTCCCAAAAATTTTTGTAGCTCTGTAATTATATCATAACAACATTTTCTAATCATTAATATTGTAAAATTTTATATAACACACAAAATATTCATAAACTAATACGTGTTTGGAACGAAAACAAAAAGTCAAAATTTGAGTGACTTCCAAAGACATTGAGCAATAAAATATGAAGGGAAATACATTTCAAATTTTAAAAATTTTGCTTACCAATGGTGACATATAATGAAATGGGTATGAGGTAGTTATACAGGATAATAAATGAAAAGACATCCTGAACAACAGATCCAGGAGTGATCTTTCTTTTTGGCTCATCAAAAACTTCATTCACTGAAAATTAAATTTTTTTAAAATTAGCTGTTTTCAATCTGAAATTTGAAGCTTGCACTATAAAGAAGACTGATAGCATTTTGAAGAGTAAAAAGAAATGTAGGAGTCAGGTGTTACAATAGCAAATCCTTTTATGCTAACTAAACAATCGCGTTCTTTGAATAATTTCAAATGACTATTCTTAAGAAATGTAGGAATATACATCATTAATCAGAAGTATTAAATATATAAAATAAAATATTACTGTACCTGATGAAAAGCTCTTTTCTTGTACAAGTTTAAGAGCAATTGATACCACAACTTCTATCACTATGATTACGAGGAAAAAGAAAAGGAATCCGTTGATGGCTCTGAAAATCAGTAACATAAATTAGTTTCCAATCTTCAACAGCAAATTTGTAAATTATACTACTAATAATATAATTAAATGTTGCTAATTAACTCAAATGAAGTATGAGTTTCATTTCAGCTCTAATTAAACTTCTTTGACAAAATTAAGTACACATTTTACATTGGTTAATGATAATGAGACTTACTTTTCAACTGAGGAGAATTTATTTCTGGTTAGTTTAGAGTTGAGTGACAATTTAGTTTCCTGTCCAGTGTACACTGCACAACCTGTAAAAATAAATTCATTTGCACTATTATAGAAAATTAAAAATAATAAATTTTGTAATCATTGAAATAGATATATTTCAGCATTATCAGCATTGATTAAACAGTATCATGATTTATGCATAAGTTTTACTTACAGTTCTACCAATTAATAAAGCTGACAGAAAGAAACAATTTTTCTCTTACATTATTCACTTACCATAGATATAATCTGTGTTTTTTAGACGAGCTCCTCTCAGAAGTAAATTATCAATGGATAGAGAGACCTTTGGCTCAAACTTGATTTTTGACTTCATAGATGATTTATGGGAACTCCTTCTATCTTCTTTCAATGCTGAATTTGCTGTGCCAGGCCCATTTTTTATTATTTTCTGCTCATTTAATACCTCCAATGTGCCACTGAAATTATACAGGTCTGCTGTGGGTTCTTCACATACAATTTTCAATTGAAGTTGGGCTAACTGTGACTCTATATCAGATGATGATAAGAATCTTAATGGTCGAGGACACTGAAGAGTCTGTAAAGTGAAAAGATATGCATTTGATGCTTTTTAGATGCCTGGGGAAGTGTGAAACACATTAATCAATGAAAAAATGTAGAAATTTTAACGAAATTGCAATGCCAGTATTCAAGATCTTTTATGAGCATTTAGTAAATATGAGGTTTAATATATTGATGATAATGTATGTATTTAATATGATAATATAATAAAGAAGCAGAAGATAGGTTACTATTTAGTACCTCCAGTTAAGGTCTTAAAAATATCTTTCATAACTAAATCTCAGGGTATACAACTATACAATATAATTTGGAGATATTGCTAGGCATTGGATGAGCTCCTTTTCAAACCTTTAGCTCTTTTTTCACAGCATTATTCTTTTCAATTGTAATTTATGCTACTTTGATCGGCCAAATTAATGATGGAGGTAGATCTGCGTGAGTGCTATGGAAGCACCTATTTACAGGTCACATGATTATTTACCCGGACCTCATTCCTGGTTCTCCGGTTAGAGAGAGAATTTATAAGCAACATTGAACAAATTTACCCTTCTATGAACCTTCTTACATTCTTGTCATCTCTGCCCAAGAAAAGTATCTAGTACACTGGCATGTGATCTATTACACTACCATGCACCTCTCATGGACATTAAATACTCCTTCAATCTTTATAGAACTCAGTTTTTATACCAATTCACCGCAAAGTCATGAGGAAGTCTGGCTAACACCCTCGGCAGAGGTGTAAATTTCTTGATGGCCTTTCGAGGCAGCTTGTATTAAAAATTTTTAGAGTGACCCTCGAACATTTTTTGCTCGAACTCGGGTAAAACTTTGGGCTAAAACGCGAGGAAACCGACACCGGTATTCGGTATTACTGAGGTATGAGCCAAATTATTACGTCGCAGGATGTATGTTAACTTATGCTCTGTGATCTAGGAGGGAAAATGAAAGTTGTGGGACCAATGGTTTTAGCTCATGAGCATACGATCACTTACGATACATAATCTTATGATTTTTATAAATGATAGCCAACCCGGAAGGGAAGGAATTATCATTTAAGTTATTAACGAAGAAAAAGAACTTGATCGAACTCAGTATTGGCGGACGTTCCACCTTCGTTTCCACAATACTTTATTTCCCGACTCTTTCAACTGTTAAATCCGCAAATCCGCGATCTCGAATTCTTGCCCGTCTCTGAAAAACAAGTGCTATTACGATGTGTGAAAAGAGAGGGAGAAATTTTTTTACCTTCAAGTTAGTTTCCCCATCTAAGTTGGCAGTGGTGACGTGAGCTCTTCCATCTTTGCGGCACGAGGCAAGCAATACCATATCACACGGCAAATCTTCTCCATCCTCGACTCTCACTATGTCTCCAACCATTAAGTGAGAACATTCCACTATCTGAAAAATTAAATGCATCCAAGGAACTATTTAAATTCGTATGTCTTCATTTCCCTCTCAGGATTTTGTCATGTTTTAAAATTTTCCGGAGAAAGAAACCGAGAATGTATTTAGGTACAGCATGATCTTTTTTCTTTCCTCAACAAGAATCCCCAACGACGGAAAACGTTAGTATCGATTCTCGCAGAGGAATGAAAGAAAATTTTCTAGTTTCTCCCACTTGTGAATCCGCTAATATTGATATAGTCTCGTAATTGTTTTACATCGATGACTAGGATGCTAATGAGTGGCAACGAGAGCTCCTTTATAAGCTGCGCCCACTATTAAAATGAGTGAAAAGCCAGAAAGAATTCTTCTCAATGCTCAATTCTGTTTCAAGGATTAAAGTGTTGGAATGCAGCATCTACGAACAGCAACGTATGTGGGTAGGGGAGAAGAAAGGGTCCCTTTTGTGAACGTCAGAGACGGGTTTACCTTTCTTTTCAATATTTTACACTTTACAGTATTTCTCAAATTTTCTATATTTTCATACTGTTACGGACCCATCTCTAGTAATGAGATCACCATAATCCGTAATATTTATACCACTTACATATTGATCAATTAATTAATTTGAAGTACGCGCTAAAATTAATTGTTGTTTAAATGTGTTTTCAAAATTATTTGAGATTACTGCAGACCAAAACATTCTTCATATTTCACCTTCAACGGTATAGCCGACAGACTTTCATAGGTCTGCGGATCCTCGGTGGAGAAATATTGCTCTGGATGATAAGCTATTTTTCTGCTACAGTAAGCATGTAATAATTTCCCTTTGGAAAATTTCCAGAACTTTATAAACAGAAAAATTAATCAAACTCTATCTTAATTCAGCACAAGATTTCCTAATAGCTACATCGGATATGTATGTACCTTCAAAAATGAAGTTATGTCTCACTCTAGACGAATACGCTCCTGTGTATGAAGACATTACATTGCAGTTCGACACAACTCGAAAGAACGGGAAATGAATTAAGTAAATAATTAAAGAAGAATTTTTAATAAAAACAAATTACTGATTGCGAGACTCAATGAAGAAATCGAGAGATTATTTATTTATTGTAATCTTGCCGCAGTATGATTAACGTCAGGTTAACCTTAACAGGCAAGCAGCCTTTTCCACATCAACTGTTAAAACGTAAGAAAACGTTTACATTAACATTACATGTTATACGTTATAAACATATTTATAGCACATGAAAGTTCTGATTTACAATACTCATCACTCCCTAGTGTTAAGTCCAAGCATTTACATAACATACAACATTATATAAATTGATACAACATTTATCAGCGTACAACATGGAATAAATCTATACAGTTATTTGCACAGCCAAAAGTTTACACCATTTCCCTCCAACATCAAATTTATAATCTGTCACAATTATATTATTTGCAAAACATTCATTTACTTTCACATTATTGTAATGACTTCCTAAATCTTTCTCTGAACTCCTTATTTTTTCAGTAACAGCTTAAAAACCTCATCAAGTAACGTGTTCTATTCTTTTGCCTTTCTGTTAAGAAACGAGTATTTAACTACATGAGTCTTTTGTTTCCGTAATTTCAACTTCTCTTCATGATCTCCACGCGCAATATAATTCTGTTTTTCCAATCTATTTCTCAACTCCTTCCAAGCTTCGCCAGCGTTTTTTACCTTAAAAATTCTTACTAGCCTATTGACCTTCCTCCTTTTTTTATAACGATTCCCAGCTGATAATTATTAATATTTTCGTTTCGCTATCCTCTCTAACGTATATAACTTGTGTTACATGCTGTTCAGAATCTTTTTTGAAGGTTTTCAATTTAATTTTTCAATTAGATTTATTGTGTGGATCCTTGAAATTGGTCGCATATTCTTACTAATTCTGTATAACGTTATTCATTCGCTTCCTTACTACCTCCCTTTAGGTTTCCTATCACATAATGGAGATTTTTAAAAGCTTTAGAACCTATGTTATCAAAATGATTACTCAAGCCAAAATTTTTGGAAAATTAACTAAGTTACTGCCCTAAGTACTCGGATTGTTTCAGCTTAGGAAATTTTTCCTTTACCTCGTAACTGACTTCTCTCTTTATTCTCCTATTTATGAAGAGATATTTTTGCTCTTTGTATTTTTTCGTTCCATACTCTATCATTCTATTGAATACAATATGAGAAATGAATTAGTGAGATGATCTGCAAGAAATAGGAATAAAACGTAAAGAGGAGGCATATATGAGAAG
Organism: Pachydiplax longipennis; assembly: GCA_036926295.1. NCBI lineage: Eukaryota > Metazoa > Arthropoda > Insecta > Odonata > Libellulidae > Pachydiplax > Pachydiplax longipennis. The sequence continues at coordinate 21,041,380 of JAVFKF010000026.1, read as the reverse complement.
ACATTTATTAAAGCGATAGAGGGATAGGAGAGCGCAATTTAAAGTTTATAAAAAATAAGTAATTAAACATCATTAGGAGTAACAAAGGCAATCTATTTGACCTTCAATTTAACGGAGACAGTTGATTTTCATGTATTGCCAGTAACCGGAGCTTTTAAGGGATTAAAATGTAGGTTCGTAAATGCTGAACATAGATTCGAATAAAATTCAAATTCGATTTAAATATATAAATTTTCTTCGTTTGACGAATAAATTTTATGCTTTCATCCATTCCATTTGGATTGTGAAAAGCAAGTAGGTACCTTTAATTCAGATGTTATAGACAGAAAATTACTTGCCTATTTGTTACATCTCTATAAAGACTGGCCAAACATAAATAAGAGTTATAATACTATATCGAATCGTATTAACCTAAAAATAAGACTGCATCAACAATAACTGTAAAAAGATCCTTAATTTTGACATGAAATCGACAGAAACTGATTTTCCAATCATCAGGCTTGAAATAAATGTTAATAATGTTAACAAGACATTTCCTTGAAATTTAAAACTTGGAAACAAACCCCTTTGAAAGTGGTACAAAAGAGAGTATGAGAGCGTCAAAAAGTACAAAAACTGGAAACAAAAATTAAAATTGGTTGAAAATTCTACTCCTGAGAATTCGCTACGTACCTTTTTATTTCCTTGCGAATCAAGTATCGTGGTGGGCGTTCTGTTTACTTTAGCGTCTGCCCTATGACGGAGCCAATCTTCGTATCCTTGCTTTACTGCGGTTACCGAAATGACAAATGCCAGAGGCAAAATACTTGTGGTGGCGGACACGGGACTGTCTATTGTTAACTGGAAAACAAAATATGGTACTCATTCAGTAATACTCTTGGATTTTGGAAACAGATTTTTTGGCATTTTCTTCGTTGCGTGTAAAATTAAATTGAACACTCTTTTACATGTTTTATTCGCGGCAAGAAAACGTGCGACAGAATTCATAGATAGTTTTTAAAAGTTCAATTTTTCGTTTATTTCATCAATAAAAATACCTACGGCAGGAATTTGCTATTATATCCTGGAAAGTAATAAATTCTGAGAGTTAGTGTTAATTTTTTATCATGGTGCTGAGAATCCACTCAAATGCAGCAAAAACATTCAAAAGCCGTAATTGCTTACGACTTTTGAATATTTTTCTGCATTCCACTGAGGCTGTTCCACATAACCACAGGGGAAGGAAATGTTTTGGATTAAGTAATTTCGGGAATGAAAAATTACTGAATTTTACTTTGATCGTCCCGAAGTTCAGAACATACATACATATATTAACGAGATGAATGCATTTATTTACTTACCTGAATGATTGTGATGCATAAAAAGTAGAAATTGGCAATTCGGCGAAACTGTTCGAACAGATTCCGTGGTATAAAACTCCATAATGTGTACTGAATGGCAAACAAAACAAACGGAAATGAATAAAAATAATTACATTTCAAGTTATATAGCATTCATTAAGTTATAATAATTTTCAAAATAAATAAATCGGGAGTAAAAATTAAAAATCTAATAAATTAAAGATAATTCAAAATCAGTATAACGTGTCCGTAACACATACTAGTATGTGTTGCATACAAGCGTAAGTGTTTCGTGACGTGAGTTTTTAGTTCAGTTTTAGGAAAACGGATGTGCAGAAAATTAAAGAAAAGGTAACTCAATTGTCAAATGGAAGTAAAGTTATCATGAAAAATGTTCTATTTCAAATAATGTGCATGCTCTCCATTCTACATACCTTGTATGAAACTACCCGGTTGTCGCAGAATACCCTCGATTTGCATGGTTTTATTTCTACGTCTTCTTCTTCTGGGCCACTCTCCTGATGTATGCTTGATCTTGACTTTCCGTTTTGTGAGTCTCCAATACATATTGTGCGATTTTCATGAAGTACGGATTCACGGTTTCCCTATAAAATAAAAAAGCATTGAAAATTATTATATCAACTGTTAATTTAGAGTAAATACGATTAAGTGAGAGATTTCCCTTCTCAATGGAAATATAAAACATGGAAAGCATTCAAGCAATGTAATGCGTAACGAGTAATCCGTACACGGTTTCTCTGTTGCGGTTGCGGTTTTGTACCCCGCAATTGACGAGGATATATTTAAAAATCAGATATATGGTAAAAACGATAGAATTGAAAGAATAGCTGCTTCAATTACAACATGAAGACAGATAAAACCATAAAACAGCCTGACAGGGAGAACAAGATTAATTAACAAATGGATTTGCTCTGAATATCTTACAAAACTTTCCCTTCACTCTAATAGAGGGAATAATATGGGTATATTTTTATTGCATTGCAACTTATATTTATATTTTAACGCAATGTTTTCAGAATTAAATGATGATAAACTGCATTTAGAGATTCAAGTTTCAATTCCATTAAGAAAAAAATTGATGACTTATTACGTTTTTCTTGAATTATTCCATATCATGTTCTTGGTGTACACGCGGAATTAATAACATTATTATTATTAACAGTCCATATCCTTTTTGTCTGTAACATCTTCGTCCAGGAGGTCATCACCATTAGCAATTTAAACCCCCGGGTGAGGCTTATGAGCCAGAATGAAGGGTGAGTTTGCACTTACTTTACTCACTGAGTCAGAAAGCCATACATAAATGGAGCAAGTCCACATAAAAGCAACTCAATGTCCGCATGAATAATACCATTCACAGCATTCAATAAGGTGTGACCAAATTGAATGCCACCATTCAACATCACTCATACCTCAGTAGCTTTCACATCATTACTGCTGCGAATAAGGCCGTTCGTAGCCAAAACTAAACGAAAGATAATTTTTTCTCTATCCATTACCAAAAGATAAATGCCACACCCTTTTATATTCCTTCTCTCATACTTAGAAATGAAATTAGGTCTTCAATATACGCAAGGTAAACTCTTAACAACAGTTATCTGGGTCATAAAAACACCATAGTGGTCAATGAAAGTAATACTGGTTTTTACACAGCCGGAATAGAACTCAGATCAAAAGACAGTGACAGGCATTTACAGAGGACAGTAAAGGAAAAAATATCTGTTTCTCGACAGATATTAAGCTGCATACAATAAATTGTCATTCCCCAAAGATTTTTATTCACACTAAAGCATACGGTGTAAATGTTCGAAAGAGACTTGTTCCCAAAATATTCTGAAAAGGATAAACTAGGTGTGGATAAAAGCTTCGCGGCATGTTTCATTATCTAGGAATTATTTCGCAACCTAAATTATGGCGAGTTGTTTGCTAAAACTGGCAAATTCATCGACATAAATTTCTTTCATTCCGGAAAGATAAAGCTAAGAATACTTGTTTGAAGATAGAAAGAAATCTCAAGATAACGAAATACCTTTTAGGTGATACGGAACCGGCATTCGAAGAAACAAACAAATCGTGCTTGAATACACAAAGACGGGAAATTCTGGACATCAAAAGACAATAATTTTATTGGAGAGAGGAGAGAGAATCGACAGTTTACTGTCACTTATTTACTTCATTAGCGAATGAATCCTCAAGTACCGCGATACTGTTTATGCGCTGCGGAATATTTTCGTCGAAGGTCATGATTCATACCTTTGAGTAATCTTTCCTTAAAATAACTCAATGTAAGCAAAGAAAACAACATAGTCGTTTGAAAAAGGTTGCTGTGGAAATAACAATGAAGGATTTACTCTGCATTATCAATATCCTGAATGACCAAATACTGGGAGTGTATCCATCCGTAGTGACTAATATGAATCGCTTTCGAGAGAACTATTGCGTACACAGAAGGAAATTATTGCATATAAGCATCATTTTTAAAAATTTAATGCCTTGAAATTAAAATAGTATGAGCAACGTTTCAGGATCGCTCAAGATTATCAATTAAAGTAGTTGAGATTTATTTTGATCGGCAGTTTAGTTTCAACAGTTGCACAAGAGTGAGATGATATTGGAAGAAATAATCTTTTTTCGTCCTCCTCAGGATAATGAAAGTGATTTTTCGTGACCTACAAATTGACTGTCTTATAAAACAATAAACGAAGAGGTTCTTCAATTACACGCTCCGCACTACTACTCCATTCATGGCCACATTTACTGGCACCTGATTCTTACCGTTCGGAGGTGTCATTACAATGGAAGATGGTAAATTCGAAAAATTATTACATTAAAAAGAAGGTGAGAAATTTTTTGAAATGCTTCATGGGACTGACTTCAATATAGTTCATTCTGGTAAGAACTTCCTTGTAGCCACCCTTGTTAAGAAATTATAAAAATTGGTGGAACAAGTACCTTTGGAGGATTTTTAGATATAATTAACATTCGGATAATGAAACAAAAATTTATAACAATTATTGCATTAAATACAATCATCTAGGCATAAAAAAGATAAAATATTTACATTCGCAAAGAATAGAAAAAGAAAATTTAAACGCCGTTACTGAGAGATCGTTTTTATTACTCAAAGCCAAGCTTAATCACAACAGCAATCTCTATCTAATACACTAAGGTTCATTTCGTAAGAATCAAAGCTCACCACCAAAACTTTTTATCGCGATTTCACGCGTCGAATACGGAGAAAAATCGGTGACACGATATCTTGAGGGAGTCCCTTCCAGGTGCAATAGATATTCTAAGGCCGATCATCTGAACATTTTTGCAGCCTTTCGCAGTGCACTTTACTCCTCCGTCTTGTCCGTGGAAGCAAATACATTTCTCAAGAGTGAAACCGGTCTAAAAAAGAATACGTTCGAACTGGTTGAAAGCATGAACATATTCCGACACCAACCTCGACGTAGACCACGGCCTTGCGTACAATGCGCGGGTTCTGGGTCACGCGTCGCCCTGATTTCCTTCTGGCGTTGACCGCCACCCAACCTGCCTTCAGCAGACCCGAAGTCTCTTCCTCCGTCCAATTCATCAGTCTCGGTGCGACGCCCACAGTCGAGTATATGCGCGGATACGATCGGCTGTGCACCACGGTGATGGTGCTAAGGTGGGCGTGGCACGTGTCAATTGTGCCTGTTGTCTTCGACGAGGAAACCACGGGGGAGTCGTAAATTGTTTGAAGAGCGGATTGCGTAGGCGTTAAAGTTGGATCTCGGTTATAGTTAAAGAGCCTCTTAATTTTTACGTCAGAATAATGAATCAAACTCGTTCCTTCAGGTTAGAGTATAGAAACTGTTTTACCGAGGTCTAAATTTCAAAATTTTATTGCTATGAAGAATGAATCAACGTAATGATTCGTTAAAATTAGTTTCTTGTGAAATCAGTAGAAACTGTGCCCTACAATAGAATGGATCAGCACAAAAAATTAGGTCCGATCGCTGAATTAAAAGCGGAAGTGAAAATATAGTGTAATATAATCATTATACTTTCAAGTAGCTATTAATACTTCGTAGAAAAATAATGAAATACCAATAACTCTTTCGCCAGGAGAATACTTTTTAAAGGGAAAAGAGTCGAAGCTAAAAATTTTGCTGAGTAGCTCAATTATACTTCGAAAGAGAGAGAAACGTTAAATGAGAGAATGAAAACGACTGTATTGATTGTGATCAGAAATTTCATTCTTTGAATTAATTTCTAATGGTCATAGCATTGATTTGAACAAAAATTTAAATTCCCTAAATTATTAGGGTGTTTTGACAATAGTAAGAGAGGTTTAAATTTATATCTGGGTAAGTCTAACATGAGGTTTTTGAAATATCATTACAAAATGATATTTCATTATAGTTGAGAAAACTTTAGGAATAATTCAGAGTACACTATACCTTACATTACTCATTATCAAGTATGTTATGGTTATTTTTATTCATTATTGAAATATTTCACTTTAATGTCGACTTCGTGAGCTACTACACCACTTGTATAACATGTGATTGCAGACTGATTTTAATAAAAAGTTAATTAGAAAATACTTCCATTTGGGACGAATTTGCTCTAAAATAAAATTACTTCCGGTGATTTCGTTTTAAAAATTTATAATCTGCTTTAAAGAATATTTTAGAGAAATACAATTCATTTTTCCTCATCATTGACGAATAGAATTATGCGTAAATCTTATCGCGTTAAATTTCGAAAGTTTCTAAGAAAACTTCATCTGTAGAAATATTTACGGAACTAAAATTAAAAATATAGGGTATCTCTGTTCGTGAGATACGTACGAGACGCATACATTGCAGCTCTAAGCAGATTGTGCAAAAATGCTAATATTTTCTTTTCTCATGCGACAATTGCCGCTTCTTATTAGTTTTCTGCGTCGAAACGTGGGAATCCACCCGCACTCAGACACAGAAATTGCTACATTTGCGAGAAATGAGGAAAGCAATTATGTTTCACCCAATCATCGTACGTTTCATTAACAGACAGAATACAAAAGCAGGAATAGAGAAATTGAAAATAAAGATATTTTATACAATGCGAAATTGCGGGGTTTCGGTAGATAGCTCAGGTGATATCTGTTTTAAATATCATCCAATCAAAATTAAAATTAAAGTGAAAAAACGGCTATAAAAATCTGCTGTTAAAATATACCCATTTTGATGAAGTAATTCACGATGGAAGAATTTAATTTTTCAAGGCAAATTATTGATTGAAATCTTTAACTAATGTTACCTTTGTAAATATGGATAGTGTTTTGGATATTATTTCCCTGTTTTAACTCAAGTTTTCATGGTCACAGATCTCTCTTCCGGAACGATGCATATCATATTTACTTAAAAAATCATTTCAACTTCTGCTCATTATTTTTCCTACAGAAAATTTGATTGTATTTGTAACTCCAAATTATTCTTGAAATTTCGAGTTCAAAATTTATTGCTATTAAGCTTCCGGGACAAGGTGTAGAACTTTTGATGACAGTGTTTTGCATTGAAAGAATTGTTAAATAAATGATCTTTAAAAAGTAATGCAATTATCGTCAATCTTTTACCTGTCCTACCTATTTGAATCGGTCATATATTAATCGAATTATGATTGATATTAAGCCTAGTATTGGGATTAATGATGTTTTCCTCCACCACCTCATTGCTACTAACTAATCTCTAGGTTTATTTTAATCAATCGAGACATACGTAGATCTCTCGTTTACAAAATCTACTTAATCGTAGATCTGACCCATCATACCCATGCCTCTACTTTTTCAATTGCGCAACTAAAGAAATGTAGGATCTCTCTGAGAAGTAGTAAAAGTCTTCAGTATTGTTCTCAATGTAAATTTGCAGCAATGGAAAAACTGAGAAAAATTCTTCAATAAAAGAAACCTTTCTTCAAAGATCTGACCCTCCGTCAATTTCCTGTCTTGTTTTGAATAGATAATGAAAATCGTAGGAGGCAAATTTAAACCTCATCATACATCGTTAGCCAATATGAATGACGTTTCAATATTCAAAACAAGACTGCAGATTTCAAGGATTATACATATAACGATGGATTGCATAAAGAAAGTTCACTATTACCTCTGAGCAACTTCCCGAATGGAAGCTGTCGCGAAAAGGGTAGTCTTTTGTGCAAAGCATGAACGTACTGAAATGGCAATGGTATGTCATTCATCAAAAATGTTTTTTTTCCTGAGGCGGAATCTATTTTTGAGAATGCCAAGCAACTGAATAGAAGGTCAAGTCAGATGGTGTGAGATATCATCAAATACCACGGAGCAAAACTAGAAATATAATAGAGCGGATGGAAGTCTGAGATCACCAAGGAATAGAAATGGCAGAGGATGATCATCAGGGATAAATGACGTAATGGATAACGAACTTACAGGCGCCTACTTTGATAATGAATGCACTCTGAACGACTCCATGCCAATTTAGGACCGTTCTGTTAACGAAAAGAAGTAATAAAATTCAAAGTTTTATGTTCGCAATATCAAGGTTAGCTCATAAGATACATAGCGCGTGACCAAGACCTTGAAGTCCATCGTCTTTTTCTATCGACTCTCTCATCCCACGGACTGATTTAAATTTTCATACAACTTTATGGAGATGTCGCGCCGTCACACAGATATTAAGAAATTGTAGATCGCAGCCAAGTCGATCAGGAGGTGCAACTATTAAGAATCGACGAAAATCGAGAAGTATTAGTCGCTTTGGAGGGTGAAGAAAAGCGTTCAGAGCGATATAATATGGCATTGGACACACTATTGAAAAGAGATCATGTAATTTTTATTTCCATCCTCAGCTTTTTACAACTGTGGTGCTATTCTTGAATTCGTTTTTGATCGTAAAAGCCCGCCCATTCGGTGGAGGAGCTGGTTTGAAAATATGCACATGACTCGGCATTTTGTTCGATTTCAAGGAAAGCCAGGAAGAAATATTACTTTCTCCCAATGAACTACCTTCACAAAACAATGGTGTTGCTGGGATCTATCATACACGTGGCTTCAGGGTTGCAAAACGGACTCTCCACGTTAAAAACAAGCCCGGAAGTGATTAAATCTACAACGGAAAATAATTTAAATAGTTTTTCTTTAAGTAAAAACTAATCTGATTACAGTTTCGTAAAATATAATCGATTTGCTCCTGGGAAAGAATTAACGATAAAAATCCCAAAAAATCAAAGTAGATGAACATGTTATCCACAATTGCCGAATTCGGGCACTGTCCGAAATTTTTACTCACTCCAGGGAGTGTATTGCTAGAGTGCTGTTGCTTGGTGTAGAATCTGCACAAGAAGGTTTGATCTTCGGGCTACAGGGTTTACAAAGTAAGTGGCTCAATTTATTTAGGGAGAGCATAGGTTTGATAGCAGTGTATCAGAGATGATCAAAACCCTTAGCTGGGAATCTCTTGGGGAAAAAGAACCTAGTATAGGCACAACGTATTCGATAAATATTAATTTATATGACGAAATAAGCGACGTCGTGATTCCCGTACTCAGAGAACGTAACTTTCGAGGCCAGACGTCAAAAGCGATTTCGCTAGATTATAGCGAGAAAGGATAGATAGCTATCACTGGCCTCTTTTTCCGGATAGTAAAAGGTGCACAAATGAGATACCTAATTAGGGAGTTCGGTGTTTGCACACCCTCCACCATATACCACATGGCGACTCGTGGGGTACTAATTTAAATGTAAATTCATCGTATTTTACCAATTCGGAAGATAAAATCCAAAAAACAAATCCTTACAGAGGAACAGATTGAACTTCTGCTAGCTATTTCATCAACATTTTCAGTAAAACCAGGTAGATAATGTTTCCAGAATCCTGTCAAAGGAAAAAATCCGTTAGGAGTGCTCTATAACAGTTTCCATAACAAATCTAATGGTAAATAAGCCAACTTAATATTTCCTATTCTCACTGTCATACCTTTATAAACATATTTTGAAGGAATTTAACGATCTTTTCAATTCTATTATACGAAAGATTTGCTGTTATAAAAGAAGATGGCTTGGACCGTAATGAAATGCATGCCGCTGAACTCAGGAATCAGCGAAAAAGACTGTTGATGTCTGACTGTCATTCGTTTGACTTTATTTAATCGCCGAGGTTTCATAAAAGAAATCGACTCGTGTTATTTCGTTAGAATCTTCGTACAAGACGACGAAAAATTCTTACGCAATAACAACCAGAAATTAACACGCCATTCAAAAGATTGCATTTTTACGTAGATTTAATGCTTTTTCTCAAATTTCTCTCCTTGCAAAATCAACACTCGTCATTAATGAAATCCTTTCATACGAAATCCTAAGTGAAGCTTCTTGAAAACAAATTTAATGAATTTTTATATGGTAAGAAGTCATTAAAATTAAAATTCTCGCCTTTATATTCAGGTAAATATAATAATAGTAAATAAATAATGCCAAATATTCTATGAGACGATACTTAAATCGCAGGCCGAGGTGTAAATCCGGAAGATTTGGAAAGTCGCATATCCAATGATGAAAGGGAGTCGAGGTTATTGTGACAGATATTAAAAAAAGGAAAAAATATTGGTTCAATATGTCGATATCCTTATCTAATCTAACCGGAAAGAGGACTTCGTCATCAGTTCAAATAGTGCCAATTTTCCTGTTGAAAATTATAAATCATTTGGCTTCGAAATCCAATCATCCCTGGATATTTCTCGTTTATTATAGCCCAAGTTAACCCACCCAAGAGTGTTTGTCGCGAAATAAACAGTTTTTAATCGAGATGCTGAACACCGTTGCTGAGTAATTGACAATTGTTTTTTTCAACGAATAACGGTACGATGTATTTCACGGATTCACTTTCCCGTCGTTACTAAAATAAGAGGCTAAATGTTTTACAACATATCTTTATTGAACCTTATTTAGCAATCATGTGTCTGTAATCTTTACGAAGAGTGGTTGATCTTCAACCTGTCCACCAATAGCTATCAAAAGCTTAGGAAAAGGGAGGAAGCGATTTGGTAAGATGAGGAATGGGGTAGTTAGTTCATATTTCCTCACTAAGATAAGTCACAATACAGAGAACAAGTATGTACAGCACAATAACCCGATGAGTAACACTTTCCATAGCACCAATCAAGGAAAGAATAAAATGACTGTCTCTATTCAGACCACTCTTATCTCGGTGTCTTTGATATTGTTACAGCCACGAACAAGACAGAGAAAAAAGTAATTTAATGTCCATTTCCTTTGTCCTGTATCAATAGGCAAACTAAAAATTAGATTCATCAAGATATGGAAGCATGAAATGATCATCTACAACAGAAATTAGCGAATCTTCTTATGCTGTATTTTTTACGAAACAATTCAAAAAGGTGTTTTAAAAATGTTATATCTTTAATTAGTTAATTGGCTTCCTTAATTAGGTACAATATTCCCTTTCTTCTCAATGAACTGGTATTGATGACAATGATTAATATATAAAAGCTATAAATAGTTGAGGCTATTAGTATGTTGTATGTTATTATTAATATTAGTATGTTGCATTTAAGTGACTCAAAGGCTGACCTGAACTTGAATGAGCGGTTGTAGAATTGATAATATCAAAATTTCACGAAAGAGTACACGCTAAATAGTGAGACACACATTGTTGGCCCATGAATATTTCTATTAACGGACAAAATGCAAATTCCGTTTCCGATGACTCAATTTACAATGGCTTCACCATAACATTAATGGATTAATTGTGATAAAACTTTATTCATATTAAACATATATTCACATGTCCCCTTTCAGGTATAATTTACTTAACAAAATAATAACTATTATTCCATAAAATTTGTATTGGACTCTCTATATATCTACCAATATTGCAAAAAAATTAAGGAAGATTCCTTTTCATTTTGCATTTAAAGCACGTTCTACTAAAAATTAAGGAGCCAAAAATCCCTTCCCTTTTGTTTCCTAAGTAGAATAAATAAAAATTTCTAATATCACAGTTATAACGCTATTCCGCTTATAATGCGGTTTTCATACGGTTCTCTTCAAAACATCTTAACCAGGTTTTACTGCATTTAAAAGATATAGCTACTGTTGTGATATTAATTCGAAATTAGCAACAGCAATAAGCAATATTCTTTATAAAGAGATAAACATATTATCCAAAATCATCCAATACCGAATCCGTGTATTACAAGATATTAATGCTAACGTAAAAATATTCATTTTTCTTTCGCGCAGATTTATTTATTTCTTTTTACAAAGGATATGCCCTACTATTTGAATATGAAGGGCCTACTGAAGGGCATCTCCTTTGCTTTTCCATAACTAACCACTTCCTATGTATCAATTAACAACCTTTTGGCGGTATTTTCCTAATTTTTTTATCTCAAGCATCCTATCTAGAAATTTTTCCAACGCAATAAATCCTCCCTCGATACCTAAACCACCAACTTCCTCTCCTTCCGTTCATGAGCAAAGTTTTGCCAAAGATTTGACCACAACATTATGATACTTAATAGTTATGAGGAGTGAACGATTGAGCTTATTGGAAAAAGGATAGACAAGATAGCGCTTTATTTTTCAAAATATCGAGATAAGCAAGTCACTCCATGCATTTTTTGAAACGCCTAAATCACCGATAATCTACAGACTCTAGATACCTGTGAAGGGCATAGAATCCAATTGCTCAACGCCGTCTGGCTCAAAGGAGAAATTTTCTGCATTGAAAAACCGATAGAAACAATTTGAGCTAGGATAGCTCATTATTGATCATTTCTGATTCTCGTATAATTCAGCGATAAAATTTATATCGTTGATTTTTACCGAAAAGCTGTTTTGGTCACAGTTTGAAAATATCACTTGTTAAAGTGTGAATTAATCCTCGCATACGATTTTCTACCAATTTTCTCAATTTACTTGCCACATGTTCCAGTGACTTCTGCCACATTTTGAGGATATCACGATGCAATTCCTACGGTGTTCATTGCGTCAAATCAAATAACATGAACATAGATATAAAACGAAAATTATGTCATCATCTAACCCTTCTTGATTGAATTGACTAATAATCATTAATAAATTATTATCTAATTATTCTTCATATTATTAACAGATCATTTTAATGAATAAGTTTTTATGTAATTATATTATTGATTCAACGTTTTAGATCCCGTATGCTAGTGAATTACTATCACTTTTTCTAAATTTCGACCCAATCTGCAGTCCTCTACTCAAGATTTATATAACACTTACATAACATTCCATCCACACCATAACTACTCGTTTGTTTACTGATGACGAAAGAATCTTCTCTACTTCAAACGTTTCCCTATTTCTACACGAAATTTTCCCACGCATTCCCAAATTCGGTAACAAATTTCACTTCCAAAATAAAGATAAATATTCTGAAACGGTTATCTTATAATTTATATCCTCATTTAAAGTAATGAACAATCACACCATAAACATAAATAATAGTTGATCAATATAATAGTTCGGAAGAATTTGTACTTCGATGCAGGTGAATCGTGAGGCATATATTTGCATAGTACCCATTGCGGTGGTAAATACTGGCAAGTTCTTTATAATTTTATCAACATTTGGAATTTCTATTTGAGGAACAATTTTTGGAGAAATAAAATTTTCAGCGAATATTTTTTCTTATGGGAAAAAGCCATAATTGCCAAAGCTACGTTGTCTGAAAATCTTACCCTTTACGTTTCTTTAAAATAATCTTCGGGAGGATAGTCCAGTAAATTAACATAAAAAAACTCACATGCTGCATGAATAGATCCAGTAATTACACAGAGAAAAACCTAACAAGAATATATCAATTTGGCAACCATAAATTTCGAAATAAACATTTTCCGCTAAATCTGAAGGAGGCTAGGAAAGGAGAATGGAAAAATCCAATTAAGAACAAGGTTGTAGATAATGAAATAAATTAATCGGCAAATCACCCCGTACGAATTTATTCAGGTCAGCCCAATCACCATTGAAACTACTTTTATTTTTCAATTAGAGACAATCGAATAAAATGGATAATCGAAAATAGCCATAGACTTAATTTCCATTCGAAGCAATCCAAATTCGTAAATGCGCATTCGTATGTCGTTCTTTATTTGGTAGAAATAATTTTTTGACCGATGAAGCATTGAGTACTTAAGCGTTCAGTGACGTAAAAGTGTAAATTAAAGGAAAGTAGGAGTACTTCAGACAACTAGCATTGCAAGGTTGGTTTAAATGTGTCGAAGTTACCGAAGTGCTACCGGATGAAATACTTGCTATTGTCTTCGGTTGTATTATACAGAAGCGGTGAGAGAACGAAGGCTAAGCGCTTTCCTTTCTACGGACATGAATGAACCACCAATTTACACCTACGTTTCCGTAATAACCATGTGCGCTGCAAGTGAGACCTTGTGTGAGAAATAAGAGCATGTTTTGAAATCGACAAAATTGGGTATTAGTGGAAAAGAAAAGAAACAAAGGGAACATCGTGTCGAAAAAGTCGTGATGGATTCTCATACTTGAATGAATTATTTTCCTGTTATAAAAATAGGTATAAAATAATCACTTCCACCAAATAGAAACTCAATGGTGAAAAAATTCATCTTGTTATTAGCTATAAAAGTCTGAAATTTACAAAAATTTAGAAAGAGCTAGACTTTGATTCAAAGTCAATCTACTATACTTCTGAAAATTATTCAAAATCTACCATCCAGTATCTACTATGATATTGAATTTGCTAAAAATATTCTCACTTTGAGCTTCATCGAAGATTTTCAAATAGTTCCTCGTATTTGTAGTAGCAAAATTTCAAAAGGGTTTACGTATTAACATGCTTAATGCATTAGAAGAGAGACAAAATTGGAATTTCACGAAAATGCATTTAGAGCAGGAGTTTCCAACTAAACCTTCAATAAATTCTGTGTTCCCAGTACTTAATTTTATCCTGTATGTTTCCTGAAACTTTCTATGTGAAAGCTGTATCACTGAAGTGCAAAAAAAGCTAATTTTAATTCGAATACATTTCAAAAATGAGGAAAACCACATTCGCTTAAATATAATCCTTACAAAAAATAACGTGATTTTCGATGAATTATTAATATTGAAATGAGACAGAACATCAGGCTGGCGATATTTTTATTCTTTCCCCTAAGCAGTGTGCTTGGGCGGGCGCGCAATATATCTTTAAGTAAAAGCCTTGCAGCTTTTTTCCAAGCGCTTACTATACGATACTCGTATGTCCAAAATTTTGAAATTGTTTACTTTTTCAACAAATCCGTAAATAAGTTTGCAAATCATGAATTGTATAGTGAGATAACATGGTTCATTTAGTCATTTACATGAGAAAATCTGAAAAATTACAAGTCAAAACTGTTATTTCGCAATAATGGCGTAGCTCCATAAACTAAACGCCCGCAGTTATTTCATTGTCACCCAAAGATGGAAAAATATATAGGGAACTATAGTTGCCAGTTTTATCTACAGTAATTTTAGACACGTGGTGGAAAGGAAACAGCCTAAATTAGCCAGTCCGATGTATTCAATTTATGTATACATAAACAGGTACGTAACTGTAATTTTATTTACAAAACGGACTGAATAGGGTGATAACTTTCATGATGCAATACGTTTTGTATCACAACTATTACTAACGAACCGAGTTAAGTGTTCTCGAAATAATCATGTGAAGGGACTGGAATACACTGCCCACTTGATGTCTTCAGCCTATTTTATGACTGCTCACAAAGTCAAGCGGTGATCCAAGGAGCAAAAAGAATGCAAAAAAGACAAATTTATGGAAGAATGATCGAGAAAGAAATCGAAATCATTCAAGGGTGCATTTTCAATCAACAAACCTTTCCAACCAACTTCGGCCTGATGAATTTACAAGCAGACAATCAAGTCCTATGGGGTGGATAAAAGAAAATCATCCAAAAATTGAATGACCACTTTTTTGTGCTTCTTCCAGCCACTCACGTCTAAAATTAGCTTCAATGGCTTATTTTAGTTACGCCTGGCAATCCTGAGTCGGAAGATAAAATTTGGACAACTTAATTTAGAATGGGTGAAAGTTTTGTATATGGTTTGTTTTTGGACCTATTACCATTAAAAAGTCGTAGTAATATCAGTATTTTTCTAATCTGCTTCGACAGCTGAACTCATTTCGCATGTATGAACCCTCACCGGGAATTGAATCCGAGACCGCTTTCGCCAATTTATTAAAGTCACTAAAGGATAAGGTCTGTTAACATTGTTAACGCGTAATTTATTATTCGGACATTCATTTTCTGCTGCAAATATTAATGATTTCCGAAAAACTGAATGCAGATAAAAACGTCGAACTAAAATACATAAGGCAAAAATTATTTGATCACAATAAATCGTTCTTAAATTTCCTGAATATTTAAGTATAATATTCTAACTTAAAATTTTGATGAAGCAATTTTAGAAATATACAGCACCCCAAACAAGCGGAAATTTCCTGATAGTGATCTTAAATTTCCTGTCTGCTCTAATCTATCTCTTAGAGATATAAATTAAACTGTACCTCTCCACTGATTAATTGTTTCTTGAATTAAGTTGTCGCTTTTATTCCATCCTCTCCATTTCTTTCCTCTCACCTTTCATTCCCGTTAAACCCTTTCTATCGAAGTGCACGACCAAACATTACGACCTCCACCGATGGCCTTAAGTTGTTTCGAACCCCTTTCCTTTCCTTCTATCCACTCCATCACCCTTTCATAACAAATACAGTTATACTTTTCAATCCTTTCCTTTTCAAAGTTAGAGAGCCATTCCGGTAAAAACACAAGAAAGTCACTCTTTGGGAGATAATGAATAACCTGTATATTAATAAAATATTTTTGAATCAAGTCTAGTAGATTTAGTAAAACGTTTTGCATATTTTTATTCTAATATTTTGTAACTCAAATGGTAACATATCATAAATCATGACATATCATAATATAAATGTCCCTAGAGATAGAGAAAAGATTTTGCGGAATCGAGTTATGTAAAAAATAGGTTGCAATAGTGTTTGGAAAATCAAATAAAAAATCAAAATACTGTTGTAATCTCTGCAAAGTGAAAAATATCCGGAAACGATTCATATCTGATAGGACAAAAACAAAAAAAAGTGAGTATAGTTTAAAAGTATATCGTATGATGATATATAAAATGCGAATATTATAATGTAGAGATTTCGTAAGAAAATCCATTTAATCAAAACTGGGATCCTTTTTGTTTACTATGCTATCTTCGTGAAGTCAAACTAGTATTAATTGAATTATGATGCTCGATGAGTTGCAACTTCTGCAATATAGGCATCGAGTAAAGATAGAAATGTCTGATATACTGTAAATGAGATTAAATTTTACATCGTCAGCGCTCCCATGGAAGATAACCATCGAAATCCGAGAGGAATTATAACCCGGAAGCTCTTATTATTCTCTAGTCTTTTGTTGACAAAGACCTCAATATTAATGCTTATCGAAAATAACGACAAATAGCTCCTTTATGGAGATGATGCTTGCAAGAACTTATTGAAAGATTTATTAATTTCTGGACGGATGTACAAAATATAACATGCACCAATCTTTCCACCAAAACAAGTTGTATAATTCAGTTATTATGATATGCTGTTTTCTTTTGAAATTCAATAAAAAAGTCGGAATTTTTTCTTGAGCAGAGTTCTCTTCGAAAGAACATATTTTTAACTTGCAGCACTAGATAAGCAGCTACTTCTGCGTTATAACCTTTAAATATTGACCGTGATATAAAATGTTTCCATTGCTGCACAACGAAATTCAAATTTATTATCAGCAACTCTACTTAAGATGGCATTTAAAGCTCAGAAATCTTTTGATCAAAATATTCTGATCGCTATCTTCTGCTTTTTGTTAACTAAGTAGTCGGCATTTGTTTGGCTATAACAATTTATTATAAATTATATATTTATATTATTATTATTATAAAAATACGCGATTGTTCGAGAAATTCATGATTCACGAAAACGAAGCATCCAAATATAAGAAGCATCATTTGTTCTTATGAATATACGCTAAATACGATGTCACCAATCCTTTCAGAGATATATGTAAACCACTAGAAATCAAATATTAGGACAGGAAATTAAAATATCCTGTGAAAATGATTATAAAATTTCCTGCGGACATGCGATGATTTTTTTTTCATATTCCATCCTGAGAAACGGAAACTAACTTGCAAAACCACATTTTCCGTTTATTTTACAATTTTATCCTTTTCCTCTAATTCTAATTCGTACTGTCTCTTTTTTTATTCCCCACATTTGCTATACTGGATCAATTTTATTTCGTGCTTTTACACGAATTAATCTCTTTTCGCAGATTTAATCTCATTTAGAAAGTAAATTTACTTGATGTGTTTTCATTTAGAAAAATAAATTCCTATCGAATTCTGAGATATTTATAATTGCAAGCATTGGAATAAGCACAAGAATAGTTTAGCTGTTTTGTAATCTACCTATTTAATTTTCGGGCAGGAATGCGACAAAAGAATGATCAAATATACAAGACGAGATCTTTTAGTTAAAACTGAGAATCAAATTTATGGCTATTCTAAATTAAAACACCTTCCGCGGTGTGATAAAATATCGGCTCAACGCAATAAACCATTGGCCTTTAAAACATCGAAATATGGACCATAAAAAGTTACAAAAGCTCCGTTTACGCATTAGTCACCTTGTCTTATTTATATCGCAAGATTGCCTTTGTTTTAGGAAAGATAGGGGGATAACCGTATCTCCAAGCGGTAGTCCGACTGTAAAACTTATGAGATTTTATCTTGCATTAAATAGCGTAAAAACCAATTGGCCTTTCGAGATATCAGTCGGAAGGATATAAGATTATGAAAATAGATAATAACTTGTCACTTCATTCAAAGAAAGCTAAGAACACATGAACTTGGTCTCACTCTAAGTGCAGAAGAAGAACATAAAATTTAAGAGGAAGTCAAAGAGGAAATACTTTACATGAATCATCAAAATGATAGAAAAACTCTACGTTAACCTATAATTATTCTTACTGATAAATACCAAGATTATAATACGTATCCAAAATGAATTCGAAATCAAAAACACGTCTGGAGGAACTGTTATTTTGGAGTTAGATTTGCGGAGTAATTTGGCTCACAGTTTTATGTACACACTTCCGGAATCTGTTACCGGACTGGCACATTTCTTCCGAAATCGGCCTATTACGAAAAATAAATGAAAAATATCTACAAATCGCTTAATTACTGATGATTGACACTTTTATAATCAAAATTATGATATCATCATCGCTAAAACAGGGCAGAACGCAACACTGTTCGCACAACATGCGTAGAAAATACTCACAATTACTTCCATAAAAATATAGATCGAAAGTACATACATGGACCCTCATGTAGAAGATAATTTTTTGTCATTAATAGAATAAATTAGAAGAATTTTGATGAAACTCGGCGAACACTTCTGTTGATATCATTGCGATAAAAGACGGAGCTCGAGAAAATCTATTCATCTAAATCATCATCAGCCCATGGGGAGGCCTACATTCACCTAAATACCGAAGGGTATTTCAACAGTATTCTTATTTTCTGTTCCATCAGATGAAATTTGTAATAACTTTCTTTGAAATTAAACAACTTCATACAAATATTTAAATATCTACATTCATCTAAGAATTGGATAGCTCAGTGTTAGCGGCGAACGCTTCAAAACAGGTTAAATACACTTTTACCGTGAGGAGGGTTAAAAAACGTCACCTCGCCGTAATGTAAGCAAGTATAGTCACCCTAGCTATAGCTGAAAATTAAAGGACAGAAATAAACATCACAATAATTATCCGGGAAACGTCAAATTAACCCCCCACGACCTTGTCCGCTACGTTTAATGCGGTGAACGCCGCCTCCGATTCATGGGGGAGATTGCATCTTACCGCGTACGCCCTCAATGATGTCACCCACGAAAGACGGCATCTCCTGCACTCATGAGTACACAAGAGAGGCACAAACTCACACTCACTGCGTAACGTATATTTTTTTCGACACTTCAGCCGGTTCTGAAAGGAACTCACCATTACGCCGAAACGTTCGCTCCGCGGGCGGCGGTAGGCATACTAAGAAGAGAAGTGGTGGTTGAGGTGTGTGGGGTGGAGTCACAGTGGAGAGATAGAGAGAGATGACGGTCGCTAAGGGGGAGGGGATTTAAGGCTTGCGTTGAATACGCGGTTATCTTCTGGCGCGATAAGAAAGAGTTAAGATACTGCACAGGATGGAACCTCCCGACACTTTTGCCAATACGTCGAGTTTCTCGGAAGGGGAAAATTGACTCGATTCGTGGAGGTATTTGCGATTTTCCATCGAATTTTCAAATTTCTTCCGAATTCTCAAACCTTATCACAACGTTCCGTTTTCCTCCTAATTAAACGTCGATATCCACACCGTTTTATCATTACTGTTCTGTTGCGTAGCTACTGATAGAGAAATATTCTTGCGTAGTGGTTACTTGTGAAATATTCGAGACTTGGATGTGATGTAAAATAAACAGAAATATGCGAAATTAGAAAAAAATTACCTAAAATTAACTGACAATAACAATGACAGCTGTAATAGCTTCCAAATATAGATTCAAAAAAAATGTATCGATTAAAGGTGCTTACAATATCTGTACCAGGAAGCAAAGTAAAAATTCTCAAAGAGAAACTTGTTTGGCAATATAATTCTCAGTTATACACAATATCATCTCCGGATTTGATAAACTTTACCACGAATTGTAGTATTTGTTTTCAATTTGCTTTTTCCTGAAGTATCAATATTTATAATTTATCGTTAATATTTATCATTTTGTATGTTTTATCATATTGATTGAAAAACTGATAATTATATAATTATTTTTGTGGTTCCCACTTTTCCAAAAACCTTCCACAAGTTTTTAGAGAGAGCTGACACTTATAAGCCTCAGAACATGGTACATGGTTTGGTTTCGATAAAGATACGCTACAGCCTATTCTAATAAGGAAACATCAGCGAAAAATATATCGTAAAATGAGGGGAATGAGCAGTTTCAGTGGTCGTGATTCGGAAAATATCGCTTCCGAAACGTTATGCCCTTATCATCCCTATAAAGAAGAATTCTGAAAAAAAAATTCTGGACGTATAAATAACGGATAAATGAGAGATCGATACAAAAGTTTCGCAGCATCTTCAAGAAAATGGTGCGGAACAGCATCCATGGATAAAGTCATCATCTTTAGACTATTTATCCTAATTCATACTTGTAATCATATTCCAATTCAAATGACCTTCACGTTACGTTACGTTTAATATTCTAATTGAAGTGTTTCTCAAGGAAGGATATGATTTCCTATCAGTAGGGTATTTTTTATAGTGTAACTTCGCACTCGTATGATTCATCAGCACTATATAAAGAGATAAGATTCATTGAAATACTTTGCAATGTCTAAAATACAGGGGGTTTCCGTCTCCTATTTTTATTACGTTTTGTAGAGTTGATCTCTCCACATAGCGATACTGGAAAAGACGAACACAGAGATAGGCGCTGAAAGTTGTTGGAAAATTAAAAATTTATTTTGTAGATTAACGATTTCTAGATTCATATTAGGAAAACGATGAATAACCTGAGTAAACATATACTAATTCGATGCGCTTTAGATTAAATTGGCATTCATTCGATTTTGAATCTATATTTCCTGATTGATTTCAAAGGTGAATTGGCATTTTTTATTTCAATGAGAATTTTAAGATATGAAAGGTCGGATTCATTTCGCGATATGGCTGAAAAAAGGAAACGACTGCATTACAACCGTCAACTTCTAAAGTCTAGATAATATAAAGCCAGAAAGTGAAAATAATTTTGCACAAAAAATATCGTTTCCTCATTCGCTGATACATAAAAGATTTCGTGGTCCGCTGGATTAATATGAAGTTAATAATAAAAGGAAAACGTAAACAAAGATAAAAGATTAATCAATACCTTGAACGACAGCGAATGATGTAATGATAAAATAAAATAAAAAAATGTATAAAAGCAATGTAAATGTTATTATAAAATATTTATGAAACAACATGATCTTTTCTCGTGCGACTCATCCTTTATCTATATCTATCGACGTAAAGCTTATCTCAGACGCTGAGACAATCGGTATTTCGAATAAATAAATCACTCAAGACGATATGAGAGATACGTCGTGAATTCTCTGCGTCCGGAAAGTCCATGGATTGATTACCTAGGGCGCATGACCATGGTAACCCCCAGTCATACATGGTAAGCAACGAATGGATTGATTAAATAGGTCACGGGCATCGCCTTCCGCGCCATACCTCACACCTTGTAATTGACTTTTCAACGGATTGCAATTTAAATATTTCCCATGAATGTTTACGGGAACACCTTGTTACCGCGCGTGATCATTTTCATAACAAAACTTCTCCTCTATTTTCAGCGTTCTAAGAAACGCCAATATTTACTTATATTCAACATCAAACTTAAATCCAATACCAATATTTTCACTGCTGATTATTTGTTTGAATACTTAAAGTTCAAAATAGGAAACACAAAGAAACTAAAATAATAACTTAAGCATTTCATGCTTTATGTTGTGTATTCAATTAAGATGCTTTTGTTACTCATAGAAATTATACCTTACCGATTAAAGATCAGGGATATTTTCGATTTGCATTGCTTAACTTAATGGGAAAAATAACAGTGAAATGATTGCTAATTTACTTTTTGTTGGTGAATTTAAATTAATAAATAATATAGACAATTGAGAAGATCATCATACTATCCTCGTATATTCGTTTAATACGACAAGGAACTCCCTTTTGCTATAAGAGTTTTCCATATTTTCACACAACAGTAAAGTAAAAATTGCTTAAAATATTGTAGTACCTATATAACGAAGAGTAAATTAGAGAGAATCCAGAGTAATGAAGCTGTTTTTCTAACTATTAGAGGTTATTTTCTATGAAAGGTTTTCTTTCTAAGAAAGGAAAATTTCCTTATTTATATATCCTCATGGGCGAAGAAAGATATAAAACTCTCTTTGTATTCAAATATGAAAAATGGAACAAAAATCGAATTTTAATGACTAGAAACTTAAATCAGAAATATCCTGGCAACGTTTATTAAATATTACTATGTTAAAATGGTATAGCAGTAACTGAGGGTAATAGGGAAAAAACTACTAGGGGTGAAGCTACTATAAGATCACTCTAATCCTTTTTATTTATATACGTTATTGACATTCCTCCAACTGCGATTACAACAACTGTCTTTGACAATTCTAAGAATTAATTATTTCTTTTAGCTGACTCTTTTTTCTCAGAATCTCATCGTTCTTTCTGCATCTTCTTTTCTCGCCATATTTTCTTCTGTGCAGTATGAATAAAAATATAAATAATAAAGAAGATTCGCTAATGATGTTTGAATACCACAATTATACTTTAGGATGCGAGACATCAATGGCTGGCGGTGAAGATAAACGACTATAATGAGTAAGCGGAAATTCCTGCTCCGTAATCCACTCTAAGACTGTATATGAAGATAAAAAAGTTCTCAAATAAAAATACGACGCTGACCAAGAGCTTCCTTGCAATCTTAAAGTTGACTTCCTAGAATTAAAGTGTTTGCATTATGAGCATTCGACACAAACGCATCCTTATGAATATGGTTACCATTTGGGAATCAATAACGGTTGTTACCGAAAACGGTTAAGAGGAATTTTCACCGATTTCGTAATGAAAGAAATGGGCAATCTATTTCGGCTAATCGGTTTTAAAAATTGTCAGCATAAAACATAGAACGAGAGCATGAGCTCCATTAACTATAATTATTTTGTCGATATAAAATGCTACAATAATAGATTATTTTTTCCTTTCGACCACACGTGAACCATGTCCAACCGATGCAAAACTCAGCATTAAATTGAACTAAAGTAAACAAATAACCTTTTCTAAGATTAGCTCACCTGTTTATGCAGTAGTACGCCATGTATTTTATTACTATTAGAGACATGATAGAGAAAGCATCGTCTTGGATGTAAAATATATGACAGCGCAGAACTAAAATATTATTGAAATAAGGGTATTATACACCCCATGTTAAGGAGAGCGTAAAGATTATACATAAAAATTTCATTAGTATTAGTAGTGCAGTGGTGCCTTTGTTAACGACGTAATCATGGAATGCATTACCGTCGTCAACCAAAATCGTTGTTATCCAAGGCGCGATTTCCCACAAATATAGTAATCGATTTATTTCTTCCGCCTCCTCCCCACAGCTATAGTACTTCAGATAAAACTCAATGAAATGTAATCGAAATATTATTATATACATAGAGCCTTAATAACAGAAACAACAGATTTTTACGGTTTTTGGATGCAGTAATTACCATCTGCAAAATTGTTCATTTTGGTAGATATATAAATGAGGAGTTTGAAATTTCAGATTCCTCTTCGATCGATTAAATATTTATAAGTTCCCGTTATTGTTCCTGAGCGAGCTCTTTTTATTCCAACTAATCTCCTGTGGCTTGGTGTTCTTAACAGTTCAATGATGATAATAATAATGAAATTCCGGAATATTACCTTTAACGGGAAGAAACGTGCAAAATCGACCGAATTTTGGAAAAATCCCGGAATTCCAGGAGATGGGGAGAAGTAACACCACACAATTTTCTTTGAATTAGGGCTCATTGAGTTGGAAAAGATGTAGGTACTTATAATTAGCTCCACAATATTCTATTGACACTTCTAAAGTAGCTTGGAAATATATATCTTACACTGTTTGGGAGAAATTTAAATATCGTCATCAGAGAGAATATTTGGTCATTCTAAACATTGCAATTAAAAATTTATTTCGTGAATAATCTCACAGCCTCTAGTAAATTTTAAGAACGATGATTGATGATCTTCAATGAAGTAGACATCCCATGTTGTCTAACAATAGCTATAAGTTAAACAGGATCTTCTACTTTTATTGATTAAAATAATTTCCCAATCGTTAGATCGCATCTTTTTTGGTGAGGTGATGGAATTTCTTTCCTTTTTTGAATCTATTACCTTAACAGGTTAGCTGTGTGCAAATACAGACTACTGACTAGCATAGTGAAGGGGCGATCGTTCCTCCTCGATGACTTCGCCGCACTTGACATTTGTCTGCTATGTGACGAGAAATTTTAGTTAAAACCTAATTATGAAGTATTTCTAAGATTACCTACGAAATCGTAATTTTTAAAGTTAATTGGAATTGAGTTCTTGAATAAATTGTGTTAAATTGCCTTCCTTAAACTAAAACATCTTGTTCTATTTTGTAACTTTTTCTCTGTTTTAACATATTGATTTCCCATAATTATCATCGGCAAAATGACGTATATAAGTGAAACTAATACTTTGCGATTTTTAAACAACTCTGAAACAGTTTTCCATATTTATTAAAAATCCTCGTCATGCATATCATTTTCTTCTTATAGATATAAGCTGGAATTGCCGAATTACAAAAGAAGAGGAACATCAAACTTAAATTTTGGGCAGCAGGCAGTGGGCAACGTATTTTATTTCGATGAAAGCGGTCTCGGGCTCGATTCCCGGTGGGGACCCAAGAGAACTTTTCATTACGTATTTCTTAATGATAGTGTTCCTATGTAAGATAATCATTCGATTACCTAAGCCGAAGAGGAGGATTGGGCTGAAATAATAAGGTAGGAACCAAAAGCTCAAACATTTAGTAAAAATTGGAGATCGTCAATCAAAACGGACAGGTGAGCTAGAGAAACTTGCTCTTAAAATAACTCTGTCGTGATTAAATTAAAATACGGAGTTTAAGAAGTAAAAGCTATTCAATAAAAATGGTATATAATAAATTGTAGGATAAGCCACAATTGCGTTATCCCCATTAAAATATTACCGAGATGGATAAGATATAAATTTGGATTTTGTTCAGCATCCATATATCTTAATCTTATATTAGTCTTATTAATCTTTCATATCGTAAAAGGCCCTCGCTATCATAAGAGGGCGTGTCTATCAATAACAGCTGGGAATAAAATTTTCGTAAAATCTATGACAGGTTCGATTCGACAGGAGTTTGAAGGTTAAGATGATGTAATGGAATTTTCGCGCTAGTAACTTTTTAAGGATAGATTAATTAATCTTCATTCTGCATTTTAGGTCATCAGCGAGAAGAACTGTTAGATTCTCAACTTATCTACCATTAGCTACCAAAAGCTTTAGATAGAGAATGAAGCGACTTGGTCAGATGAAGAGTGCGGAAATGTGCCTTCTCATTCTTCACTGAGCTAAAATGCTATGAAAGGAGAACATCCGTAAATACGACACAATGGAACTATGAGTAACACTTTCCAGGACACGTAATATGGAGTGACCTTACTGAATGCAGTTTATAAAGCATCTTTCATATTTCATTAACTTTCGCATTATCACATCACAGCCATGAGTAAGAAAGACAGAAATAAATGAAAGATTCATGGTTCCCTAAAGAGGTAAAGGGAGATGTAATGAGATATTCTCAAAAAGTAAAATTTGCCTCTGATAAATAATATGGTGGATATACTATACTGACTGAATTAACACTATAGGGAGCGGAAGATAAATAAGAAAAAACAGGAATCGTACGTGGAAATAATTTTGTGCTAAGAGAGGAATGCACTTCTTGTAGCATATATTAAACTTATATCTGGAATAAATATAGCTAAATGACAATGAATCTGCAAAAGGATTATGTATATTCCTTTATATTCCTGACCACAGAAAAGTCTATAAATTCGGAAATAAGGAAAACCTTATGGATTAAAGTACTTCACATCAATAAAAAACCCAAATTTATTCTCTAAAATAATGTTAAGTATCACACGTAACATTGTAATCATAGACATCGTTTTGTTAACGTCATCCGATTTTCCATGAGAGTAAATCCCTAGAAAATGTAAACATAATTCAACGTGTGCTCGCGAAACACCATCATAAACTTGTTTGTCTCGGCGGTTCCGGCTAGATCCAGGGCAGCCGTAAACGCAGATTCTAAGTCTCTCAAGGAAGGTTCAAGGTTTACGGCCGTTAGATGAGAATAGATTTTTTTACGAATGAACTTCCAATGAAAAGTTATCTGCAGCCAAGACACTGACTGCTTTCTAACAAATTTACGAGGTCCTACGACGTACAGGATAAAATTATACATTCCTGAGAAGATGCAAGATGTAGCGAATGGGTCGTTTAATTTGATAAATTCCAAAAGCGGTCCAAGGCGGCCATTCCAATTCTAACCAACTAGGAAGGAAATTTGCTTCTCGTCAGAATTCATCACGTTCTTAAGCAGTTCAAGGACCAGGAAACAAGTCCAAACTCATTAATTTTCTCCGAATGTAATGATCGATAACAGTTCAACAAATATGATTATTATTTTTCCGTTTACTTTTGTTTACGTAAGGCATTAGATCAATTAACTAGATACGTGATTGAGAAAAATAAACAAGATCTAGAGAAGAGAGGAGTTCTTGAAAATCATCCATCTTTTATGAGCTTTATTCGCACAACCTGATTCTAACAGGATTAAATTCAATTTCTAAAGCCTCATGCACAAAAGGTCGAAAAGAAAACTTGCTGAAAGGTACAGTGAAATTGAAATCTTATTGCTCTTCTAGACACAGAACGTCAACGGAAGTAGGAGAGAGAGACCATTAGGGATGAAAACAAGAAGGGTAGGTATACTGTATGTCTATGCCATAGGTCTGTCACTCCATCAGCCACCCAAACCCCCTTCTGCATGCAGTCCTTGGAAGATAGACCTGCCCAGATCAGAAATCACCCTGCATAAGTGCCATAAGCTTTTAATTTCCCTTTTTGTTCTGAGCCTTTTACACCCTTTTCCGAAGTTTTAACGTAAAATTACAATTTTTTCTCGGCGTAATCTTAATTATGAATTAGGACCAACTTAACTTTGTATGTCAAAGTTTCTTATTCAGAACTGAAACGATTTTGGCTTAGTTTTGCATGAATTTAATCCCCGGACCAGTAGTTTGGATTTATATCTTTACAAAATCTAAAATACAATTCTTGCCCAGATAATGGCTAAAATCATGCAGATTGCGGATCAAGAGTGGAAACCTGATAGAACGTGCTAGGTAAAGTGCAAATTAAAAAATTAAGCGTTCTTTTTATGGCCTTCAGTCATCAAGGGGAGATAAAATGTTAAGAAAGGACGGATCATTAAGGAAAGAGAAACGAGCAGAAGTTTGCAGAGCCGCCTTAAGCGATATAATATCCCAATAACCCAAATAGAGCGAATTTTCTTTCCACGAATGCGTAAAAACGCCCACGCATCACAACGAATTACGCCTTCATTTTCTGAATTCAGATGAGAACCGGTTTTCATCGTCACGCCCTCCATTTATTTCCTTTTTCTACTACTTTCTACGCATCAATGACGTAATATCATCTCCCAACTAGCCATAATGTGTGAAGTCGCCGTCTTCCGGAGGTCGACAGAGCTGCTCCATTTGATTTCCCAGCGACCTTGTCCTGGTTTCTGTGTCTGCCACTGACCATCGAATCAGGTGAAAGACGGTAAAGAGCGGCACCTTTCTATCATAAAATATCTTCCACGTGCGGACATAAGGTGGCTGTACTGGAGGCCAATATAAGTCTCACACCTCATTAGCAATCGAAAGTTCTGCAGAGGGAATTGGGCTAACTAAGCGAAATTATGAGTGAGGTAATTTGATTTTGCTTCTCTGGTTGAGGCAAAATGCGGGCTAGGTGTGCAAGTGAAGCACAATGACCCTAAGAATAACACTTTCCATTGAATTCGATTAGGAGTGGCCATTAAACTATCGTATTACAAACTGCGAATTATATATTATTATTATAAATCAATTTAATTATATAATTCATCACTAGTACCGCGATAGTTTTCATATTATCACATCAATGCACAAGACGAACAAAATTTAAAAAGTAAATAAATAAAGAATATAAATAAATAAAATAATAATAAGACAAGAGACTAATATTCCATTCAACAAGATAGACATGCTAGAAAAGTCTCTGTTGACGGGGACATAGACAATTTGATGTCCGAAAATTTCTGCGTAATATAACTTGGGGAGATGTGTTTCTTGGAGCAACCAACCTTTCAAATTATATAAAAACAAAATAGTGCATTGGTTCATATACCATTACAGCCTATCCTAATTTTTGTCTAAAAGTTTAGGCGTTACAAATGTTCCGGGTTGATAAATCATATACAATTATCAAACAGATATTCGAATGATTTTTTAAATTCCTTTGGGAAATAATAAAAGAGAAATAATACATCAAAATAGATAAGGTTGATTTATGCATAAACTGTCAGACCCATCCTCAACCGTCAGCGATAGCACACTTTTTGACCGTGAGCTTTCGGACCTCAAACAAGAAAGAAACAAAATAGTTCTAAGAAAAGATACTACCCGAGGTCAACAAAAGCGTTTTAACCATTTTCCGCTATCACCCAACAAATTGCGAAGCAATTTAACTGAACTAAGCAGTTAAGGAGCGATAAAAACCTAATGAGACCATAGTTACGGTATTTTAAATTTAAAAAAGAAACCGGTCTGAACACAGCAACGGCAAGCAACGGAGAATATAAGTCATCGGCAAGTTTATATATATTAAAAAAGGAAATAATTCACAAACTTTCTCTGAAATTAAATCGCTTGGAACAGTACAATTACGACAGAGCAAACAATAATTTCATGCCTGACAGTCCAAATTCGTTAAACTGATATATTCCACGACCGACTCTTCTCTCGTTTTAACGGATCATTTTAAGTCACATCATTATTATTTCCCTCTACGACAACATAATAATGGTGTAAACTTATTTATGGTAAAATAATACGATCAAATCCTAAGTAAAACAGTCATATTTTAATCTTCTTTTCTCAGGATATTTTCAATCAGTGAAATACGTGTTTTAAAACTCAAAGTATGAGTGAAAAAAGAATAGTCTGAAAAAGCCGATCGATCGGGTTCGATTCGCGGTCTCGCCAGGCTTTCTCGTCTTCACTCATCCTTTAAGCTTATTACAGGTCTTTGAGAGCAAAGTTCAATTTCCTTTCCTTCCCTTCCTGATTTTATACCTCAACCATATTTTTGGAATGTTAATTTTATGTCTAATTGAATTCGTCCTTGACTATCATAAGAAATCAACTTCATCACATTACGTGATACCATAGATTCTGTAACTCCTCTCTATGCACGATTCACCTATCACATATTTTTGATCTAACACGACTGTTTTTATCTACATCTCGTTTAGATGTCATTCGTTCTCCAAGTTCCCCAGATATCCTCCAATAAGTGCAATGCTACGCTTTTATCTTCTCGATCAAAGGTCTTAAACCAACCAAAGAACAGCGATCTGGATTATACTTTCACATGCCTTTGTCCCTCAAATATCTCGCTTATTAGGATTTTCTAAGACAAGAAGTTTCTTAGAACCTTTATTCCATAACAGGTAATGAATTATTCCCTAAGTGTACTTCAAAGAAGGCCAACGTATTGAAATAATTTACAATACCTTCCTTTCCCTATAAGATCAATGAATCAACCCTCAAATTGCTTTTGAAATATTTGAGTCCTACCCTACACTGAAAAGTTTATAAATTTAAATTTCCGTTTTACAGTATTTTATTCGATTTCCCGCTTTTGTTGAAAATATTTTTCTCTTATTTACGAAAAATCAATGTAAATAAGCTATGTATAATTTTATTTATTTCGTAAACAACTTACAAATATTTTTATTTTGTCATTGCCATTTTTCATACCGATATAATAGGCTTTAGTTTAGTTTTCTAATGTGTTCTCTTCTTTAGATTATTTCGTGTAGACTCCTTTTATTTGTTTTACACGCGTAAATGTGAATCTGCATTGTTTGCTCTTTCTTTTCATATCTGCTTACAATCTCTTTACGTTTAAATTTTAGTTAAAGTATCAGCAGGTATCGCAGGCTCATAGTCCTTTCTGGTGCATGATTTCCTGCTGTGGAGTGTTACTTCCTAAGTGCAAACTTAGGTTTTGTTAACCCAAAAAATAGCCTTCTCCTGTACAGTTTATCTATCTTTTCCTCTTATATTTTCTAAACCGAAGGGTTAGATGTGAGGAGAGACTCTACAGTCTCAATCTCAACCTAATAAAGATTTCTTGCCCTATAGATGAGGATAGAAGAGATATGATATCTTCCACTCAAGGAGGACTTTCTTCACCTTATGATTGACAGCTTAGCCCTATGGACTACACTACACGTACAGAGCAACTTCAATAGGTTGAAGTTTAAAAAGAGCATTCATTAAGTAATGAGGATAAGTAACACAAAACTTACCATTCCATGAATCTTTCCGATCAATGGTGGAAGATAGTAGAGTCGGAGAAAGTGTGAAGGTCCATATCCTTCGGCTACCCTCGTCTGCCCGTCCTGTTTCACGCAAGGCCCAAAATCGAAACACACCGTAGAATGCAAAGGTCAAATCGGAACACCTGTGGACGGAAAACGTTATAGCATGCTTAATTTAGTCTTACTTTTTTCGAACTCATTGACATGAATCCGCACCAAATACAACCAACACTTTTATGCATCTTCTTGCTCACAAACAGAATACGTACTTTCATTTAGCGGCGTATTGATTAAAAAGCGCTCAGTTCTTTCAGTAGTAGAAGATAACAGGAGACTTTGATAGTCTTAGAAACCAAAAAATGAATCTATGGACAGAACAATTCAATCCACTACGGGCAAAGTATCTTGATCAAAATATTGCTTAGCTAATATTATAATTCAGTAAATGATTTCATGCATTCTGTTCTTTACCACGCAACAGTGTAGTTTAATAAGAAATAAAGATGAAATGTATAAAATATTTTATAAGAAATACGTTAAAGAGTGATCTAATTGAACTTCTGATTTTATTTTTATCAATTTACTGCCATTTTCATGGTATAGTAATAAACAAAATCCTCATTCCAGTTGGCATATATAGTACGACTGTCAGCATTTTAGAAATATATCATTAAAGAAAACTAACTAAGGCAAAACATTTTCGGTGAAGAATATTTCCTCACCATCTTCAACAATTATAAGGTCATGATCGAAATTTCTGTACATGTAATTCTAGGGAGATCGATTTCTTATCGTAAACTTCATATCGTAACTGTAAAACTAATAATATAAATATAGAGAAATTTCTATTGCTAAAAGCTAACCGAAGTAGAATATCCTGTTTCTAAATAGCAAGGATCGGTGGAAACCTAGGTTATGAATATAACTCTGTTCGATGCCCCATTAAATTCCTCGAAATTTAATTAATTATGAATTATAAAACTAGCTTCCAAACATGGCTTGTGGGTAATTTACACGCTTAATGATATCTCCCTCCGCTTTCAAGCGAGCGTGCGGACACCTTTCACCTTACGACCTACCAGTTTATTTTGTTCATAATTTTCGCGTATCGTTGGCGAAAAATGCTCGTCCTCGCGTTAAATTTTTTCTTATCTGACCTACCAACATCAAAGTTGAGGTACCAAGAAATTCGCCAATGTCTTCCGAGAAAATACCCTCTCTAAACATGCTGGAACACGCAATGCGATAAAGAACTAGGCAGTATTAAATCAAAATAAGATAAACATTTTTATGAACAATTCCTGGAACCAATTATACCCTAATAAAAAATATCACTTATGATAAATTGGGTCATACTATTACACATTTCACAAAGAAGGAGAATCAGCCACTGTTATTGATTACAAATTTATCGGTGTACACTACGTCGAATATCTAGAGCGTGAAATCTTTCTACATTTCCATAATTGTCGCTTCCGTTCGAAAATATAACTAACTTAAGTTAACTGACGTTAACAACAGAATCGTACGATAGTTATTTTGTTGCGCAAGTATATGCCACTCGCTAATCTCTTAAGCGCAAGATAATTTAGAATCTCTAATTTATCAAAAGATCATTTCAGATTACGGTGAAAATGTAATCATCACTAGTATTAGGAGATGATTCTCTCTGACGTCGACTTTATCTATATAATTTTAATAGAGGGATAAATGAGTACAATTGAGTAATGAATGAGAACTTTCATTCTTCGTCAATTCTAAATGACTATATAGGTGCATGGTGAGCGAGAGCATATAATGAATCTTTATCTCTCTGATCCTTTTGGTTGAAGCAATGAATTGGAAAAAATGTCTTTTACTAAAAGAAATTTACAGGGCCTGAACTGAAATTTTTCACACGGGCCACGTCTTCTAAGAACGTACTGTCTCTGAATTCATCAATAAATTGCGTCTCTGTTTCAAACTTCTTTCTTCTAAAGATTCCCATCCTGAGTCCTGAAACATCTGAGTAACGCTTACCAATTTTTCGTAGCAATTCCTTACAAAACGTATCGCCTTCGATGTATCTCTCTAATTTCTAATAATTTTCCCGAAAATAGTTGAGGCTGAATGTAAATTAATTTATAGATGAAGTTGTAGTCTTTTCTTATGTTTATCGTTTATTTCGGTTTGATGCTCAATTAATCCACCACTATCAGTAAAAAGCTTCGGAGAGGGGTTGAGGCGACTAGGTAAGGTACAGAGTGAGATACGTGGTGTGCCCTCGCTTTTCTCAAGGAGCCAAAAAGCCATAAGTGGAGCAATTCCACGAAAGAACAGAACAACGACTATATCAATATTAAATTTTATAGTACATATGCAATAAGGGTCAACCATAATGAGTGTCATAAATCAGTATCACTAATACCTTTCAACATCACAGCCATGAAAAAACTGAGACAGATGGAATAAATAAAGCAAATGAATGGTAGGCAGAATTGTTAATGCCTTGACAACTAAGGTCATGTGCACCAGTTACTGATTTGAGGTTATGCTCACTAGAGTGTGTGTGGGTGTATTCGAAGCTATATATCTACTCATTGTCGTGTTTAAGAATAAATAAGATACCGTTCTATACTATTTTATATGCTCATAGAAAAACTGTTCCTATAATGTGATAAGAACATAAAGTCATACAAATAAATATTTCCACCTATCGTTATATTTAAAAGATAAACTCCCTGTTACTTATACTATAATATTAGTTTATAAAAACGCCCTGTTTGTTTGAGGAATAGCTCTGGGAGAGGCATCAGAGTCATCTCTGAAGAGTTAGACAAAACCTCCTCTTATCCTCAGCATTTTATATAAACGAAATGTGAACTCAACACACATTAATTCCTAAATCTTGGCGCCCCGGGAAAGGGAGCAACTTCCTGCTTGCTGTATGCTTTATTTATATTATTTTTAGCTGAATAAATCACAACGTCGGCACTGTTTCCAACGGAGATTTTCACAAATTTACGCTGCTCTTAG
Source organism: Pachydiplax longipennis (assembly GCA_036926295.1). NCBI lineage: Eukaryota > Metazoa > Arthropoda > Insecta > Odonata > Libellulidae > Pachydiplax > Pachydiplax longipennis. The sequence continues at coordinate 21,007,554 of JAVFKF010000026.1, read as the reverse complement.
ATGTCACTTTTCCATATTCTTTGTCATCTTTTAATTCTTTCGTCAAGAGAAATTAAGAGATTACTAAAAGCTCCTGAATTAATGGCTTCAAGAAAAGAATAATTAAATAAACGTGAGGATGCTATACGCATCCAAGCTTTGTCCATCATCAACTTTCTGCTTTCATATTAAAAATATGCAGTGTTGTGCTTGGCTTTCCAGCCAAGTATCCACCAGTATGTCGGCATTTTTAAATGGTAATCAAGTTTGTGTTGCTGATATTAACTGTAAACGTAAATGCAATCCAAACAGTTGCGTTGTCAGCCCAGGCTCTGGTAATTGAAACAAATCTTTGTACACACTCGTAAAAAGAGTAATTACGCGATAAAGAGAAAATGATAGATGACTCTGGAGTACTCGTATGACTTGCGATTTACGGAACTAGAGTTATTACAGAGTCATAGTTTGAGTTTACGTTACGTAATAGAAGCCTTTTTCTCGGACCATTGTAGCATAAACATCGAGGGAAATTATTATAGAAAGAAGAGACGGCTTTCCAAGAACACTTTCCAGCTCAAAACAACTTCGCGAAAACACCGACGGCGGGCAAACAGCCACGATGAGAGGAAGGGAATTTCACGCCGCTGACCTCAGCATCACAGGTGATGGAATGCCTCCGAAATGTGATGACGTCAGGGGCCACGCGGGACGAACGCACTCGCAAAATGCCCTTACTCCCTCGGAGACTACGTTCGAAGCAGATATGCAAACGTGCAGTTTCAAAGGCTCGTAGGACAAACACCTCTTAATGTTTCCTCGCCATAAATTTGTCCTTTTTATCCACTATCACATCCCTGCCCAATGCCGAATCAAGGCATTCTGCTTTAGAAGCAATAAAAATGTGGAGTTGCTCGAGCACGAGCTAATGACCTCACATAAAGGCCCTTCTTTGAAAGTGATATACTCCCAAAAAGAGAGATAAAGAGAGGGTTCAATGTCAACTTTCTGTAGTAAATCGTGATATATCAAGCACTTGGAATTAACTCCGTTCTTGCAACAACCAATGGATTCATCCCGATCCTCTTTCCACCGGGAAATAAATTAATTTTGAATTATATCCATTAAGAGTAATAAAAACTAAAATACTGATATCTTGGTGAATTATGATCAAGCGCACGAAAATATAAAGCAGAAGAAACTAACTATTACGACCTTTCATAAGTTTCGAAGTAAAAATTTAAATTCCTTCACTATGAAATAATTAAAAATCATATGGTTCACAAATAGCTCATAAAGACTCATTTAGACATCAAATAGTAGCTTCAAAAATCTCCTTTGAAAGAAATTCTGTCAACTATCGTCTCAAATCTAGTCTCCGAACATAAAAATCGTAGCGAGCTACACCTATGATTACCATACTCTTATGACAAGCAACTGGGACTCGAAAAATTTTGAGGCGATCGAAATCGGGGTGAAACTGGGACGTTGCAGTAAAACTTATATTCTTTCAAGATCCTCTAAGTGTGTTCATTGTCACAATATTACGAAAATTTGCGTTTAAATGAAATTTTATATTGAAATTTTCTTCTCATCTTATTCACCTTGAGTTAAGAAATAATTCACGAACTTTTCATGAACTTTCACATTGATCGAGTACTTTTCATAAATCATTAATTGTCCCTGCATTGACTTTCTGAAATTCTCTCAAAATACTCGTTGAAACATACCAGAAATACGTTTGAACACCAGTTGCATAGATATGTTTAAATCTGTAACTTACGCCTACAGTTATATTTTTGTGTAGAACTTACATTTATATATTATATACAAATGTTACACTTTTTTATAAATGACTGCCTTCAAACCAGTAAACTTAAAAATTGACCTGGACAATACATTAAAACTGGTTGAGCCCCGCTCGATTCGGGACGTATGGTAAACCTACTTATAATCAAAGTCGAAATACTCATGACTTTTCTTGTAATTCAACACTGATCTGTAAAAACACAACTCCATTCATTTAATCGAACACCTATGAAAACTGCGGAATTTTTGCATGTAAAGAATAGTCAATAATCCGGCTATTTCTCGATGAAGATGCATATCAGTCGATATTTTCAAAGACTTAACGAATTCAATGAAAAGTCTTAATGTCCGTTGATATCGATCTGTCAATCACGATTTTAACAAAGGTATCGCGGGATCAGGTAATGTCGCAAGAGTTGACGAAATTGCAAAATGATAAAAAATACCACAAACAGTACGATATCGATATCGGAGCAGAAAACATTTTAGAGTTGCAATCAAAATGCATAACTGGATTTGGTAACATTTTCGGCATTCTTATGAAACCTCGTGATTTTCTCTGCGATAATTAATCTTCCGTCACATTATTCAGATGGGAGTTGCCTTTTTAAAACGTCCTAATGTCTTTCTTTCCTTTGTTTTCGAAATTGACCTATTTCTTCTCTTATGGACTGTTACATATGTCTACCCGTCCACGAAATCTTTCACTGTCCTTCCCGAGCTGTGAGTTTTGAAAGTCGCTGTCCTGGTACACTCACTTGTTACATAACAACTCAATCGGAAGAATTTTAAGACAATGTGGTATTTTCAAAGACAGTTCTCACATTTTTGGCCTTGACAATGACTCAGCAACCGTTCTAAATTCAATGAAACAAATCCAAACTTTGCCTGTACAAGCAATTAAAATTAAACAGATAATTAATAGATAAATTCCCTATCTAGTATTTCAGGAAAATATTTGAAAGGGAGAAAAGATTCGTAATCTTTAAAGATGGATGAAATTTTCACCAATAATATATGATTATTGACTATTATCATATAATACATGGGTGGTCTGAAAAGTTTCCGACAATTCGCCAAATCTCGACATGTTTTCTGAAAATTTCTGAAAAATCTGGGTTCGGAAACTTTTCAGACCACCCTCGTATATATAGAATTACTAATATTCAATTGATATTATATATAGTATTAAATTATGAATTAAGTAAATATTAAATATGTCAATGTATAAAATTAATATATTTGATATTATGAAATAGAAATTTCCCCAAGCTGTTACGTCAAACGAGAATGTATTATATTAAGATCTTTATTACTCAGAAATCAATGAAATGAGTTGATAAGGATATGAAGAATGATCAGGAATGGAAAGTACTTCACCGAAGCTGTATAGGCGATGCCATTCTGAATGAGTCTTTTATCAACACCTAATTCAATCAGATGTTACGTCAGTACAACTGCTGCTTCTGAATAAACAGAAAATTATCTAAAACATCAGATTGTAACTTTACAAGTTGCGTAAAGTAGCCAGATATCCTACGATAGCTTCAAGAGATGTCACTCAAAAGATTCAACTTTATCACTGATTTTGAGTTGATTTTTCTCTCCGTACTTCCTGCCACCAATCTATCGGGGAAATCGGACATCCACATACTACCATTCAATAATCAGAAAGACTAATAGATGGGATTCGAACCCGATCCCCGACGATATTCGTAGACAAGCTAGATCCGTGTAATGTTTACAAATATGGATGAACGTCTAAATTTTACCAACTTCAATTAGATTAGCCAATCAGCGGATTTTCCGGGAGACAATAATCTATCGCCGAAAGACGGGATATATTTCTCTGAATGCTCTAAAATACGGAAGACTTACAGATTTCCGGGAGATATGGAAACCCCATGTACGACCTAAAGACCTTATTGCTTCTAATATGATCCTGAGTAAACAATTAGCATTCACTGATTATTTAGGGGCTGAAAAATACACCGTAAAATGCACCGAAACTCACGTTACTTCTCTAAAGCGTAAAACGATCAATATCGCCCATATTGTTTACAACTTAACGGAATCAAAGCAAGAGAAAAGTATTTCCGAAATGAATTCCCTCGAGGAACGAAAAATTACGTAAGTGATGCTCCAGTGTCTCACAATCGCTCTTACTCAGAGACACCACTCAAATAGAATATTTTGCATTTGAGGCGCCAATTACGATTTGGCGCAGTATGCTCATGCTGACTCCGGGACGAAGGCACGTGCATCTCCCCGCTGACCCATGACCTAGGCGGCAATACTCCATTGTTTCACTCCTCTTCCTACCCTCGCGAAGGGCATTCTAATTGAACCAAGAAGTGGAAGTGATTTAACCAAGGATAGGTTCTGACTCCGGCTGTTTGCTCCATTGATCCGGGGCACGGGTCGCGGACGAGATTATTTAGGCCAAATGAGAGTCAACACCCACTACTTCCTCCATTTGCCTCCCCCCTGGCTCGTCTCACCCTTAAGGAATTCGCCATTCAGCCCCTTAAACCATCACCTCGTTCCTGGTTATTTCCTCGGCTGAGATTTTATCTTGCGCTAAGCGACGTGTAGATATGGAGACAGATGGACGGAATGCGGTTGACAAGCGATGAAGAAGGTATCGGAGTACGGTGATATCTTAATGGATTTTATAACGAGAGAATACATCGCGAACATGCTTTTGGAAGGGGAGTGGAGTGATTACAGAGGAGGGTTGCTTAGGGAAGCATGAAGAAGGAAATTAAAGGACGGCATTGTGTTACAAATGGGCTTGCAGCTTATGAGCTAGGTAAATGTACTCATCAGCTCTATAATATGACAATCATGCGACGGCATTCACGATTATCCGCTCTGTCGCTGCAATATAAACATCTCAATGTGCCTAATGAGGTTATAACATATCGTTCAACTTATCTCTAATGTGCTTACGGGAATGCTAACACTTGGGCATTTACCTAGGATGCGTTTATGACCGCGAATCGGTTACTTAATACATTTTTATGAATAACGCCCGATATAAAACGAGGTCTATCACATTTAAGGGCACTGAATGCGTGATCAATATAAATTTTACGCCCAAAACTTAATGTTTACTTGATAATTCCTTGCAGATAAGTCACGCGTGATTCCATTCTACGGGGTTTTAAATACCGTTTATTTTTCATCCACCACAGGAATCAGAGAGCGTCAACAGAGTCAAACCCAGCATCTAATCATGAACATATTCCAAAACAAAGTGCCAGAAACAAGTCAAGAAACCGATACTTTTTAAATATGCACCTTCAGAAAGTTTCGAAATTATACATTTCGATCTTGATCATTGAGAACTGAGAAAAAAGATTAAAGAAATTGTCTGATTTTATATCTTATAGATAACAATCTTTTCCCCATATCTTATTACCACGATCGATATATAAAAAATATTGTCTCAATGCTTTCTGTATTTCCTCACATTTAGAAAGGAGCGTTTGTCTCGTAAATATTAATGATGTTCACATCTTAATCACGAGACTAAATACAAAATTACTCCAAATAAGTTATTAACTTCATCTATAACAAAATAGACCACCATGTCCTAATTCGAATGCGAACATGGGACCTCAGAATTGCAAGGTTAGCACGTTTACCATGCGCCACCGAGGCCATATACCTAACGAAAGCTCTAATATTTCTAGGTAGAGCGAGGCATACTTCATATACTTTCAAATTGAAATTTTCGCCTCAGAACGGGCGCGAAGGCTAACAGAAGTAGGTGAGATTTTTCTGGGCGAAAAGGATTTCTGCTAAATAAAAGACAAAAGTTTTCCGATTTCATACAGTCTGAATCTAGATTCAGCAATTTCATTCTTATTTTATGGTGATATTGTTAGTGAGTATGGTAATTTTGTGAATAATAACATTATATGAAAAACTCCATGGCTGGCAACATTCACTTTCGTAGTAAAGAGCAAATTTTAAGAGAAGACAATTCAGTGTATTCCAAACCGTGTCCCATGGCACAATTGTGTATGCGTAACTAAGTGTGCCGCAAAAATTTGCCATTAGAGTCTATCCGAAACACTATCTATTCGAAGTACTGCAGCGAAGCGTTTTTAAATATTTCTGCGCCATAATTTCGTACGAGAGTAAAAAGTTACACAACAGAACCATTGATGTTTGCAATTTTCAAAAATTTTGTCATAATATGGATTATTTAGCAGGATAGCTGTTGTAATAGAGGTGTACGATAAATTGTTATTCGTAGACTGAATGGAAAATTTTCAGGTATCTGCTGATTTTTCGTCCGCTTGGATTTTTTAGCGAATTCAAAATCACTTTAGCCTATGCGAAGGACACTTTACCAATAATCTCACAAATTTCGAAATTTTTAGAATCAGCACATTACTATAGTTATGATTCCAGAATAAAATATTTGGGGTACCAACCGCTGAATGTTTAACAGGAAAACTTATCATAAAATTTCAATGGTGAGCTGCAAGACTACTTCAAAACCACCTAATGTACATACATACCGTAGGTTACAATAGTTTGATAGACCCTGCTTTAGATCGTTCTTTAGTTTAGATAATTTGCATGGATTTGACATGCAAGTAAAAACCCTATATCAACCAACGATTTAAACGTCGTATTTCACGGATAAAGATATGCTGAAATAATACACGTAAAATTTCATAAGATATAAGAAGAATATTCGAGTCACAAATTTAGAAATTGATGCTTCACATAAATATCTTATAACGCAATCATACGATCATTAAACTGTTTTCCGAGCCTGTACAGGATTATTTCTTCTAGAATAAAAAAGCGTTCGCAAACTTGAACGAGTAAATTTGTAAGGAAATGCACTCATGAGAAAGAGGAAACAAGTTGGTCGGAGGAAAGGAAGCTTTATGAAACCTAGATAATTGTCTGGTCATCACAGATTACCACGTCCTTGGCAAAGAAGAGCTGCTTTGTTGACAGAGGAAAGCATTATTCCGTATAATCGTATGAATTCAAGAATAACGAGAATACTGGCGTCTATGTTCGTTTGCAGTGATTCAAGCATATCCTCGTGATCAATAAGAATAAGAAATATTATCGTGTATAAAGCAAAGTTTATTTAGTACAACTACCAGATGTTGATGAAACTACCAAAGTCATTTTACTTTCTGAATTATGATGAAATTATTAAACACACTTCCAATATTAATGTTTAACTAAATCAAAAATTATAAAATGCCTCAGGACACGCTTTCCACTTTTTATTTTATATTACTATAAATATCGCAGATCTTTCGGATGTTAAATTCAGCATACGTGGAAACAATAAATAAAGCCACCACAATGTAAAGACTAAGTTAAGGAATTTGAAAAATACTTCAACTACTTCATTGATTACTTCTGATGTCCTTTTTTATAAGCTCGTACTATAAGATCTTCAACTTAGATTTTCAATAGTTTCATATCCAGAGTCCATTAGCTTACCATTCAGTTAAGCATCTCTATAAAACAATAACGGAGAATTTTAAGAATGACTAAGGAAAATTTGAATTAAAACATTATCTACTCTGAAGAAAATATTTCACTCGAATATTACTGAGAACTAAGACGTAATTAATCTTACATTTTTTCAACCAATGTCTTAAAGGATGTTAAAACTTCTCTTACACGCCCACAACAGATTTAATTCGGCGACATGTTTCGCTAATGAGCTAGCGTCATCAGGCAAAATTATTTTTCAAGTCATCACTATATATACATGTAATAAAGAGGGAGTTGGGGTAGAGGGAGGGGTCAAGATGCAGAGAGTTTGCTGCGAAGGAAAAGAACGGGTGAGTGGTTGGGGAAAACATGCTCATTAGTCTGAACTTTATTCTTTGGAAGGCTCACACTTTCCAATTCCTCTAGGAGATCTACAATATAACTTTGACGTTCGCGATGGAGGTATTCCGGCTGAAATTCAATCTATTATATTAATTCAGTCTTACTTCAATATAACAATCAGAAGAAATCGGCCTTTTACGAAGTAATTCCTTCCCATATTGAGCTTATGAAACGATTTTCGAGTTTTATTTTACAAGGAAATTTTCTCTAAATGAAAGCAATATATCAAAAACCTTTTCGACCTCAATCACTGAATACAAGTAGAAAATATTGAGTCAACTTGAGATGCCTATTTTTGAGTATGTTAGAAAACTACTGAGGTCACTTTCCCTTTCCATGACCTTGCAGCTCCCGCGCGACAATCTTACAAGACATATGTGGAACTTGGCTGTCATAATTATCATATCAGTGAAAAAACATTGAATGGTGCTATCGCTCTGTCTATTTATCGCGCCTTTAGCCTAATTTTATGAGCGAAGAATGTCCGTTTGCTTTTAAATTCGCACGCTACTCCACCGAAGTTGAACCAGTGCACAGTTTTTTCAAGGATTCGACGAAGTCCCTTCCAGAACAAAGCCAAACACTCATGTTTTCCTTCATGTCAATCACAAGAATTATTCTGCATGGATATTAATGAAATCATGCAATTTTCTCCCATCTCCACCGCTGCATTAAATCCCACTCAATCAAAAACACAGGAGACAAATTATCAAATCCATTACGCAAGACAAGATTTTAAATATTTTATGTAATTTTTCTACGGAGGAAGAAATTTTTAATCTCAGATCATAAAATATACCTCAATTATTCACAATGTTAAAACATAGTTAATACTAGGCTAAAACATAAATAATAAATAATATTAGAAAAGGTTAAATATATCCTCATATCTGTTTAAATTAACAATAGCCAATCATTTCTTCTTATCACCCAATTTTTTTGACAATAAAACATCCTTGTAAGCGAGTTAAGAAGTGACACTCAAATACGGAATAGTTAGCTTTTAATATGCTGCCTATCCTCAGTAATAAAGTATCGTTTAACATAGAGTGGACTTCGAAGTAGCCATCTATTTGCCTTCCATTAGAATGATTGACCCTCTGCTCTTATTGTTGCTCTAAATCCGCGTTAAAGTTACTTGATAACAATAACACAAACTTCCCTACTGTAGTTTGTTTCTTTTGCAACTCGCGACTAGATCCTTCTGATGGAAACACATTGAACTACATCCAGTAGAAAAAAAACATATTCTTCTTCAGCCAGAAAAATTTAGCTTCCATTGATTGAACCTCCGCATAAATCTCGAATTAAAAGCAACGAAAGATAACTCAATAAAAGGTAGGAAATCGTTGTTATGTTCAAGCTATTTATCGGAATTCGAAGAGTCACAATCCCTCTATATATCTTTCAATTTTAAGGACCTCACACAACGTCCATATGAAAATGGATGAGCTACTTGACGCTCGATTTAAAATATGTTGACCCTAGAGCAATAATTCGATAAAAAGAAAAAGCGAAAATTTGACATCCATCACATTTAATCTCTGAAATATCTCTAAGCAAGATATGGAACACTTGTCCTTGATGAATAAATGAATGAATGAATAGCTATAAGAAGAATTTAATTTAGATCTTAAGGATTAACCTTAAATCCTTAGTAAAAGGATGGAATTGCTTATCATTAAAACAAATTTATACCCAGGAAGAATTTGTTTTAGCGTAATTTCCTCTAGTACAAAAATGTAATGCAAGTGACTTAGGAGTAATTGAGATATTGACATGACCGAAAAATTGCCTGCAATTTCGTATAAACAAATATATAAAAGCTCGAAGTTTAAACTTCAATCGTACAGGTGATATTTAATTTGAACAGGAAGCTCCAATTTCACACTTTACACTATCCACCTCATAGCCATTTTACGTATTTCCTATAATCTGATTAACAAGGCTATTCCATTAAGTAATTGTATTGTATGAATATTGCATGAACTAACAGTAATTACGAGTATATTGCATGAATATTTAATCTGAACTATTTTCAATCTCTTTCGTTTCTATTTATTTGCTGGACTTCTGCAAGAAATTTGTATTCCCGGAAGTACTTCCACTTTCTTATAACACGCAATCTGTGACAGGGCTCAAGTTTTGGCTCCCTTTAGAGATGACTATTTGCATTCACCGGAACCTTGGCTCTGGAATGGCCACAAAATGTGTACCTCCGCTAATATAACAAGGTCGAATATTTTCTTGTAAGCAAATGTGATATAATTGACAAGTCAAGCAAATGCAAATCGACTTCAACCGTCGAACTGCATGTTACGAAGAGTGACATCTCAAGGGTTGTAATCTCAACCTCTAAAATATATTATTTACCTTCAAAGATATATGAAGCCACAAAAAATATACGAAGCTGAAATTCCAATTTTCAAATGAATTTAAGTTAATAAAATTGCCGTATTATTTTCAATCCGCCTTTTTTCATTAGCAAATATTAATCATTGAGATTCGATGATCAGAGATGTTAGTGCTTCATTGATTTCTGGACGCAAATGAAGCCATGCGATCTAATTCCTACCACTTCATCCTATGAGTTAGTATTTTGGCCATGCTCCGTTCTTATTAACAAGTATTTGCACGCATCTAAAAATATCTAATACTAAGATGAACCTCTTTCTTTGGAAGACCGTGTAATGAGAGGAGAAATGAATTAATCTTGAATAATAATGACTAATTGCATAAAAAATTAATATTAAAGAATGCAATTATTTACATATAAATAGAGGAAAAGGAAAAATATAAAATAGATATAAATTCATTTGTCAACTTATCAAGTCGGAAACAACGGAGACAGTGCCATTATTAAAATTCCAATCAAAAATAAGCGAATTAGAGAAATTATTTTCGTTAGAAGACTTCAAAAATACGTTTCAAATAACTCAATAAGCAAGTATAACATCGTGATAATCGTGAATATATACATCAGGCAATCCAACTGAGGCTGAGGAATCTTCTTAAGTTTGTAATACTAAATCCATTTCCTTTGGACGTAAGGAAAAGAAAAACCATCACCTTAGATTAACGCAAATTTTGTGACTTTCATTACTTGTGCGTAAATTGTAAATGTGCGTAATGTAAAATTCGGCGAAAAAGGTGATACCGGAACGAATCATCTATGCTAGCCAACGTATCACCATATTAGAGATGAAAACAACTCTGATAATGGCATAGAAAGGGCTAAAAAATATCTGCGTGGGGATCAAAATCTCTATCACTTCAGCTAGAATACGATCTTAAACCTACATACACTGGAGTGCTCTCATACTTCATCAAAGGGCTAATCTAGTCGGTGAAGTTCCGAAGCTCTCCCTCAGCGACATGCGGTGTAAACTATCGGGGTATACGCTGCACATATGGTCATTTCCTTCGATCCGCCATCGCAAAAAAACCCTCTCCTACCTCGATTGTATTATCTTCAGAGAATGGATTGTACCCATTACCCGTATCGTTGCTAAGCTACATACACTTGACTCTGTTGCGAAATGGCTCGAAAGCTACCGTCCTATTGACAAAGGCGATGTGAGATATTGAAATGTTTCACGCAGAGGATAGCGACTGCGAATAGGATCCTGACTAAACAATTTTACGTTCTTCTTCATCGAATAATCTCAATGTAAATATTGGATTCTTCATTACTGAATGTTTGCTTCCTGTTTTAGGAAATCTAAAAGTGCTTCGCAAAGGTTTTATCTTGCACATTCGACTTTATGTAATTGTGAGAGAGAAATCACCTGGAGATACTTTTCAAACTAGACTTTTTTTAGAAAAGAAAACCCAGAAAATAAGCTTCGATCTAGAATATGTAAAAGTTAATAAAGAACAAAAAAAAGGTAAAATATGTATTCATGATATGAACGTTCGTTTAAACATGGGCAGAAAAGTATGAGAAGGGATTTTTTGCGGGAAAGGACTATAATTATGGTAATGCAACAAGGTCGAAAATCAGCTTCGAAGACTTTCAGACTGGACCAATTAGTTGGTTGACAGCTGTTCACTAGCTTTTCATAGTTGTCCTTTCTCTTTCATTCCCTTATACTAGAGGGAAAGTAGAATGGAAAACAAAACTGTGAAGAGAGCCAAAGAAAACTAAACCATAAATGAAAGAGAGGAGAAATAGGAGGAATCAAACGAAAACAAGACCAAAAACCAAATAAACACTGTTTCACCCTTGCATATTCACCCGTAATACGCCAGGCTATTTTCTGAATAGGGCGGGGTTCAACCAAACTGATCAACTGTTCTAAGCCCTGCGGAAAAAGCGAAAAGAATTAAAAATTTGTTTTGGCTATAATTTCCTTGTAATTTTTCGTCAATTTCTACTGGAGTTTGCACTCAAGTTAACTGAAAGTACGTCATCTTTCCGTCGAAACAAACTCAAGGGCCGAACGTTTTCCTAGCGACCGCCAAAACGTTTTCGTATGGTCTTGGAGTTCGTGTTTTCGTTTGGCTCCTTTTCAACCTCCATCTCTCATCTTTCGTTTTATCTCCTCCGCATTCCATTAGGTTTTACAGATCCTGCCATTCATTAAGTTTCAGACATATAGAATTAGCCTTCCTCTGTCACTAATACCTTATACCTTTCACTAAGTTTCCCTCCACGATTGCTTTTACTAATTTTCCTTGTCTCAAAAGATGTCTTTTCTTACAGTTATATAGCCTATTAATAACTTCCAAACAATACAATTCTAGACAAAACATGAGATAAATCAAGCCACCCTAGTCCTTCCCGCATATTTTACCACTAATTATATGTATGAATTATTACAATTTTACATTGCACACGAGTATTTTGGACATCCTCTATTCTGACAGCGTTATGAAGGATACTGGACACCAGCTTCTATAACCTTAGTTTCTCTTTTCCGAAAGGAGTCCTACCTTTCGATCAGAGTTAGCACGAAAAGGCTCGAGAGTCAAAAGTGATTGCTACAAAAATCTGCCTATGTGTCGTAATATCTGTTTTCGAACAACGCGTCCAACATTATATCAGATAGAGCAGATATAATATTGGACACGAGAAAGACACGTAAGATAATCTATCAAGATAGATTTGATGAAAGGAATCGTTATTACCTTGTCTCTAATTAAAATTCAGATGCAGTTGTTTCTTGACGTTTGATGCGTCTTATCAGTCTCCACTACTCAACTCGTTCTCGGGATCAATATTCAACAGAGAAGTTATTGGTATCCAACTTTCGAAAAATACACCATACATTCGAAATTTGTGAAGCGTACTTCCTGCTAAGAAAGAGCTAAGTTCCATTTCATAGGAATCCTCTCTCACGTACTGAGTATTCTGAAAACTGCTTTTCATCCTTTCTTGAAAACATCTCGAGATTCACCATCCAATCAAGCCTTCCTACACCATTCTTGCGACAACCGCCGTGCTCCTTCATGTCTCCTCACAATCGCGATGAAGGAAAAAGGTCAAAACTTCAAACGTGACGCCGGACAGCGCGCGAGGCTCCTGGCACTGAACCCCACCTCTCTCAACCACTCATTCCATCAAGTACTCCGCAGCCTCCGAGGTGCAAGGACGCACTTACCAAAGGTTTTTCCTTTCGATTTGTACCACTCCTTGGTGACAAGACGCAAACAGAGGATTAGTGAAATCATCAGTGGATTTGAAAGTGGACGGTGCACGGTACTGATTGGAGAAAGGTGTAGTAATTGCCGATGCGAAGAATGGATGAGGAAAATGAATAGAAAATTACTAACAACACACGACGGAAGATAGCGATATCATAAGCATTGCCAATCGTTAATAAGCGACGCCGAGTGTTTGGAACCTGCGGCCGTCTGCAATGCTCGGAGAGCGTTTTTCTTCTAGATACTACGAACAGTTAAGATTGGTACACAAAAATAGCTTCAAGAATACGGCCATCTTGAGGCCAAGTTCTCTTTCTTAGCCCTCAGGCAGCATTTTCCCAAATATAACGTTGGTCTAAAATAGGGTATTGTGTACTGACGTTCAAGTGGGACTAATTTTCCTCGAAAAGACCAGGGTCTCCTTTTGGGTCACGTATGAAATAAAATTACTCATGATGGATAACGTTTCAGAGAAATTAACTTGAAAATTTCGGTCTCCGTCTACTTGTATTTCATGGCGAGAGAGACACACAGTAAGTAGTATGAAATTATATGGATTTTATTTTTAGTTTCACAAAATAAGACCAATACACTTCATTTATTTTATTTTTATTTTGTGAAAATAACAATAATTCCATCTTAACATGAAATTCTATCGGGAGACCTGAAATTATTGACCCTTTTAGTATAACACGATTTGCATCTAAAGTTATACCATAATAACAACAAATATCACGACCCTAGTTTCGATGTGAAGTATCATCGCCATATCATCGGAGTATCATCAGTTAATCATCACCTGATGATGATGCATATAGTAAATTAATACTACTATATAAAATTATGTTATGATATTTAACTTTTCTTCTCTTTCCGAAGAAATATCGACATTCCTTCGAGATAAAGTAATTAATCAAGAGCCAAGGTCTCCACTTCAATTGCACAAGGAGTAAAATTACCGTAAACCAAACATTATTCAAACATACGGAAAATTTTGGCGTTTGTTTCAGGTTAATCTGGCAAAGTATGAAAACTTTATCTGATGATCCGTCGTATAAAGTAATGGACATAAAACGTGAAGTTTCAAATTCAGGATATTTTAGACGGAGGACAACAATATACTGAAAACTTATGAATGTTTAACGTCAGTTATACCTGATCTACAGTCAAATTAAAGCAAGATAGCTTTCTCGTATATGATCATGGATCATATTTATGGAGACTAAAAGACTAAAGGAAGTAGTTGCTGAAAGTCACGCTTGCAATATAATGTATGCAATCCAATCAAATGAGATGTATTTATAACTTCTGAATTGATTAAGTTTGACTCTCTCTGTCACTCATCAATCTCTGTCCTCTTCCTCATTTCCCAACCAGAAAATAATAATTTACATGCAGGCTTTTAATTCCAAATCATTCATCGTCGGTATCTCTTCCTCAACATTTCAGGGAACTTCCGTAAGTTCTATGATAGCACATGTGCACTCTATTTCCTCCAATAATTCCAGAAGCACACCTGTTCGCAATGCTATAAATTACCCAACCATAAGCTGTAATGGTCTCAAGCAATGGCTTTCAATACCTCGGAAAATATGTCTCTACATTTTTCCTTATTTACTCAAATCATTCGTCATTCTTGGACAAATCATTGAGTACCAAAATTTACTTAAGCGGAAAACTATGTGGCTGACGTGTTATGGGAATGAGAAAACGGTTGAAGTGTGGAAAGCAACGTACCAGAAAACTTCATTTCTGATTTGCAAGTGATGAAACATATTTATTCAGGGATAGCATGAGATAATATCATTCTCATGCTATTTAATAAACGCAAATTCATGTACATAATCTAAACATCGTTCGTAAGGAGAAAAGATGGGAAGAAAAATAAATAATCGCGCATTGATTCCCACAAAACAAGTTAGGAGGAAACACAAGGTCTTACTTAAATTTGCTATTTTTACGACATGACTACCAAAGCAAACAATACCACAATGTACAATAAATCACATTCAATCAACTATAATCTATAATTCAGTTAAAGCTATTTACCCTATCCCAAACCAACTTTTCCAAAATATTCAAATATGGCTGGTAAGCGAGAAAATTAAAGGATTACTAAATATTATTAACACAATTAAATAATTAAACCTAACTAAAGACATATTGGTCTTTTTGTATCGTGATTCAAAGTAATAAAATAACGAACAAGGGAATTCAAAGATTCACTTTCTTCAAGCCAGTGTCTTTGTTTTTTTTAGTCACATTTAGAAATCATTAACGTAACAGTTCCTCACGCTCCACGATTTAGAGATAGTTTAATAGATGATTATAACTATTAAAAATACTAAAAGCACCGAAAGATGATTTTGGAGGAAAACTATACTAACACGGAAAAACAGCGACCTAAAAAATATAATCCTGAGCAGATATAAATATATCCATAACTATCATAATGATGAAAGATTGAAAATAATAAAATGCTGCACGGTAAGTTATTACTTGGCTGAAGAGTTAGATTGTGAGAATTGATAGGTCTATCAGAAACGCAGTAAAATAGCAGCAAACTTGGACTTATTGCTATTATCAAAAATAATCAATAATTAATCAAGGTATTTCAGGGATAATTACCAAGGTTATTCCTCAGAAAATAATCTCGATAATTTCGCTTTTTACATAGCTTATGTACTTATATGTTCATTGAATTCGAGGCGGCTGCTACTTTCTTACTGTTACTAAAATTAATTAAGTTTTATTGGATAGTATCTCTTACGAACTTATTCAATTCTTATTGACTTATTCAAAAAATCGAGTTTAATTAATTATTTAAGTAGCTGACGAATTATTTAAAACAAACGAAATGGAGCATTCATAATTAAACGAAATAGCTACTGTTATCTTGCAATGAACCTTTTATAAGGTAAACATTGATAATGCATAGCCCAAGTTCTCGATTACATAGGCGAAAACTTGGAGTGAATCAAGGGCATGAAGGGAGATGCAGTTTGCTGATGACAGGACCTTGAGACCAAAAATACGTCCTTGTGCAGAGATCATCAATACTTTTCAAACATCAACATCTCCATTTACGGTCTAAAATAAATCTCTCGTCATTTGGAGTTGAATTTGCTGTTGACGAAGCATGTTTTTGAATCAACTGTTTACTGATGTCTGGTTCCCGTTGCAAATGCTGCTTGAGGTAAACTATGAGCATCTCGCCGCAATATCGAGGTCTCATAGGGAGTGACATAATTTGTAGTGTATGGGTGCGAGGAAAATGGAAATCACTCCTCGACGGCAAATCATGAATGGAGATGTTTATCGTATATTTCATCTTTGGTAAACTTCATGCGACTTCAACTGAATGCAAATATGAGGATTGGTATTATCTACGCACGTGTCACTACTTGTGTAAAATTACAGTAATATCTCGATATTAACGGCAATTCAATTACGGTAATACCACGATCAAAAAGATTATTCGTTTCTAAATCACCTCCGTTACCCAAAGAATTCATTAAATTCAATAAGAATTATTCGTTTATTCATTCATTTCTCATTTGTCAAGATGTCTTTCTAGTAGTATTTCTATAACAATATTTTTGCTGTGCTGCAAAGATATTAAGGGCGATAAGTAGCATTTTAGGGAAATATCCGTCGTTCTATAGTGATTCTAAATTCTAAATTATGAGCGAAACGTTTGAATTAAAAAGACAGCGGAATACCAAAGAGTTTACGTGAGTTTCCATTTCCTAATTTTGCGAAAATGAATTGGGCTAAGGCATCTTATCGAAAGTTGAATAAAATTCGGTCCCTGAAAAACCTTTGTTGAACTGTGAGCAGAGTTAATTATCGAATTTTCTCACTCTAAAGAGAAATCAATGGATTAAACACCAAAGGCTCTCCGTAAAGCCTAGGTTTTCGAAATGAATATTATAAGAAAATCTATATGCCGATATAGGAATATCTTCATGAAAGATTTTAATGCTCTAAGAAACAAAGAGATTCAAACTTTTTGAAAGTTATTTAAAGAGTAACGCGATTAGATCTTGATTTTAATTTAATTTTACTCTTTTCTTTTTACTCTTTGCTGTTCTAAGATATTTCTGTGCTTGAATCATAAACAAATTTCTTCCAATTTCCCCAAAAAAATTAAATTCATATCATATCAAATTGTTAAAAAATTTAAGACCTCTACTGTAGGGCAAAATAATAGTTTCTTTAAATTTCAACTTCCAACATTTCCAAGCCTTCAATAATAATTATTGAAAGAATAAAATGGTTAGTATATTCGAGAAAAAACTTTCATATTCATATCATCTTTCATTTCATTCATCTTAATCGAGGAAAATATTTACAGAAAGAGGAACTTTATGTCAAACTGAATTCTACACATGAAACTGCAAATTCAAACAAACACCACAGTGGTTCGATTTCGATTGGCTTGAGGCGTTTTTGAATGTGGTCGGGAACGCTGTCCTAACACTTTCTATAACACTAAGGGCAAGGTTATCGTCTGCGACTGGATTTTGGATCTTCGTTAGGTAGACAACGCTTTCTAAATGTAGGTCTAGGACTTAAACTCACTCAAGCAAAAAAAGTGCTATTCAGGTCGAACGGTTGAAAAAAAACCTCCGACAGTCATGACATAGCGCAGGTATTTGAATTCGGGAAAATGAGATCGGCAAGTGAGAGGTAAACTTTCAAGGTGCATTACTTCATTTGAAGTCTTTGCTCACGATTGGATTACGAAAGGGAAATGAAGCAGAATGGAAATCGCGCAGAATATAAATATCATCTTAAAATGTGTCATTTGTTACAATATCTTGGCTCTTAGTCCCAGGAAATGACGGCTTATTTTGGTATTTCATAGGAAACATCATATAAGTAAATTAAATTGAAATATAAAAAAAAACAAAAATTCGCAACGAAAAATCTGATTTTTAAACAATTTTTTATTTTGTATTTCACGGAAAAATAACAATTACGCTTCTCTCATTCATACAATTAACATCAACTGAATATCTTCCAGTTATATATAATTCGTATGATTAATTGCGCAACTGATGCGATTTAAAATATAAATAACGACTTATAATCCTATATTCACATCAAATCCGCATAAAAGTATAATTCTAAGAATGAACTTTTGGATTTCTTCAGAAATGGATGATATGCAAGTAAAGCACGACTAGCTATTATATAGTCGTTTTCTATACATGCTATGGGGACTATATACTATGAAAGGAATTGTAGTTTTGCTTGCAGATTTAAGTCGATGAAAATATAGACGGCTGTTACGTAGACTCGTAAATGTTGATGGCAAAAAAGTTTTCTCTCGCTTCTTCGCAAGCTGAATAGCTTGCCTGAAAGCCCTGAAATATAAAATCTCTATAAATTTCATCTACAACTACATATGTGCTTTGCAAGCCGCCTTTCGGAGTGTAGTACGCGGTGAATGCACCATGACGCTACTTTCCTGATCGAATACTTAATAGTTCTCGGGAAAAAACAAAGTTTTATCAAGCAAAAGGATGAAAATTTTTTCACAGGTTATCCAAAAAAACGTTCATCTCCGATAGTTTTGGATGAAATCCATATTAAATATATCTTCCCTATGTTAGTTAATTATAATTCAATTAATATCTCATATACATTGAGACCTTCGGAATTGAGAAAATATTTCATCATTTGCCTTCTGCAGTGCAATTTGGATTTCCGTCATGAAATAATGAATTAAATATCCCAGATTAAATATTTTACCCTATTGTTTCACCATATCTGTTAGTAGAAGTCATGATTCTAAGCAGAGACTCATCTGTCTAGCCTACTTCATAGCGGTTTTCCTCTTCCTCTTCCTTTGCCCTAGATCTGATAATTTTCGCATTCATATGATCAAAACATTTCCATAATGCGTATTATATTTTTATAGAGAAGCGTAACAATCCCACGTTTAGTGTTTATATTTTGAAATATTGAATTCTCCTGATTTTTTTGCCAACTAATACAATTTTCTATATTCGTGTGATTTTTAGGAAAGCTCAATGACATACATTATTCCTTGAATTCTACTTGCGCATACACTGAAGTGAAAAATGCCGACTTGACAGAGACTCGAATCTAGGTCTTCCACTTTCCGAACAGATATCATGACCAATTGGTACCAATCTCACTTCCTTTTTAGGATGTGAAAAGTGGAAGACCTGGGTCTTATTAGTCTCAGTTAGATCGATATTTTCACTTGAGTTTTAAACTATAATCTTGTTATGTAAACACTTTTATCCTGATCCCCTTGGTTATACTTGACTTTATTTTACGTCTATAATTATCTGCTACTTTGTCGTTTTCTCTCCTATTTTCGATAATTCAAATAAAAATCCTCCATAACGTATGTGGCATTGTTCGAAAGATTATTCTATATGATAGAAGTAATTCCTTATAAATATGTTCAGGAATTTACACTTTTGTCTAATTTCTGCTACCGATAGAGCATTTCAGTTGGCTTATTCATAAAATTATGAGACAGTCTAATTTATACCTAAAAAATAGCAAACTAATCTAAAAAACTACAAAGGATGATTAAAGTTTACTACTTTACTATTATTAAGGCAATGCACGCACGCATGTACACTCATTGATTGTATGTACACATTATGCAAAAAGCCAGCGGCACTCTTAGTGTTTTATCAGTAATCTCACGTGACACAGTCTGTTTTCCTTATTAATTTCTCAGGAAGCTTCTGTTTCTTAGCATTCACCGGGAAACTACCTGCGTGATGCAAATTGATAGCCAGTTCCATTTACTTTCCTCGAAGCTTGAGATTCATTCTACGAAAGCGAAAATCAGATATTCTTCCTCGAGAATTTTTAGTACTCTTCCGCTAGAGCTGGACATGCAACACAAGCATGTCATCGCGATTCTAAGAATTTTAAGAGGATATCACTTATTAACTATCTATCATAAAGGTCCTTGATCTTTCTTGCAGGAAAATCGGTCCGCGGCTTTTATTGAGACATAAATTGAAACAAGAGAAGATTAGATAAACATATTTGTGCGAATCAATTCAAAGTATAATAGTTAAGGAAATTAAGAGTAACTGTGAAGGTCTGCTAAAACCTAAGTCGACATTTATCTAACTCACAGGTTCACAACTCGCGGCTCAACCCACATGGGAAACTGGACCGAAATTAAGTTATTTTAAAATTTTACTGCTAAATTATTGTATTTGCCAAAAATTTTAATTCCCTTTAATATTTTCAAGAAGGATTATACTGGTTATATGAAAGTGGAGAAAGGGGAAATGAAATCTCTGTAAGGTTCAGTTTTTACCTATTTTAAAAATTTATTTTATAATGAAATAATAAAAAACTTATATAAGGATAATTTTAATAGAAAATTGATTCCAGTATCTTGGTAAAATAACGTATCAATTGATGTGATTGTGAAGTAATTCTATGATAATAAAAACATTTCTGAACATTAACTTATCTCGTCCTGATGGACAAAATCATCTTACATTAGTGATCTAACTGATGAAGCGCATTAAAGCGAAATTTTACCGCTGAATTTAAAACGAGACAGTGTTAAACGCAGTATTAGTGAAAAATATATTGTGCATCATATATGCGGCATTACATCCAATACAGGTGGCATTCGTGCAAAAAAATAATATTAATTTAAAACCACGAATATACCTACTTACTTACGAATATACTGCCCTGATACTCCAGAATACACCCCAAAACTAGAGTCATAAAAAACATCCGAAAATGAGTTGACATAGTGCAAAAAGATACCTTTCCGACATCAGTATGTACCGTACTTTCTCCCTATTGATTGTAGATTTCGTATGCTAGATATAATGATTCAATAGATGCCTTTCCACGACAGAACAGTAATTTCTTCCCGATGACCTTTCGACGGCTTTCGTGCCATATTATTCACCGAGCGATCGGGAGGTGTAGCGCAATTCACGCGGTAAATTAGCAACGGATTCCACAGATCGAAAAGTGAGGGCGACCCCAAAATGAGATCGAGTGCTATTATGAAGATCATGACGTCACCATGTCGGTTTCACTTTGTCTCGTGGGACCCGCCCGTGGTTGCGTCACGTGCGAAAAGAAAAACAGGAGCGGCGACCAAAAAGCTATAGAGAAAAAAATCCCCCGAGCGACCGATGCGGAGGAGTGAGCCAACGGACCACGAAAAAAACAAAGAAACTTTCTTTCCTTGGAAAGTCAAGGTAACGGATTCACGTCGGCTCGTTTTATTTACTTCTTTTGGACTGCGTCATAAAAATATTCAATTGGTCGCGATGCGAATGAAGGTTGACGGTCGGCGATTTTACGGCAGAGACTAAAAATAGAACGTACGGAGCAGATGATGAGGATGGCATGAATGATGAGGACGTCGACGAGAGGAAATTTACGCTTATGAGAAATGGATTTTATTTTCTTGGCGATTTAATTTATTTCCTAGCGGTAATACTAATACCTGCCGAAGTAAAGAAAATGAATAGCTTGAATAGAACATTTCAGTTAGATTAATCTTAAAAATATGAAATACGGTCTAATTTATACCTAAATAAACCACAAACTAATCTAAAAAACTAAAAAAGATGATTCAGCTTTACTAATAACTATTATTAAGGCAATGCACGCCCACATGTATGTACATTCATTCATTATTAGTTTTACACAAAGCCTAGAGCACTCTTAGCGGTATATCGGTAATCGCATGCGAGACAGTCTGTTTTCCTTGCTAAATTCTCAGGATGCATTAAGTAAGGATTAAAATTAAAATAAGTAATACCAGCGTAGTAATTGCTTATAGCAGCAACAAAGATATCAATTAAGAATAAATAAGCCGTATATTGGATGCATGACATTTAACATAGTAGTGGTACCGCAATGAAAGTAGATGAGAACCACTAAGACAACAAAAGGATTTCCGCTTTGCAGATCGACACTGGAAATCAAACCACAGACAGCTTAGCAAAACGCAGAACCGCTATTCCTCGGCTATAGTTTCATATAAAATTATTTTAAATGAGTTACTGATAAAAAAGCCAACTGAGCAAAAATTCAATATAAGAAGTTGGGTCTTGTACTTGAGATTAACAAAATTATATACTTAGCTATTATAAATTCATCAATGCATCCAAACTGTCTCCTCAGCTTCCGGAAGCTCATTAATTTTCTAAATGCTTTTCAAAATTTCACGAAAATATCTTATTCTATCACCACGCAAGATTAAAATTTGGCTCGCTAGGAATAACTCCAGTAAATTTAATAATGATTTCTGATCGTGCGTATCTTTGGATGGTTTCACTTTTTATGGAACATAATCATAAAATTTCATTATAATTTGTTCTTTCCCTTCTTTAATGGCATCGCAACGTTGAATTAGAGTACATATTTGAAATATATGCTCTAATACAATGTGCGGTCTAAGGATGCCAATAAGGTGGAGGAGTCGATACGTTGACCATGTATGACCCTCTGTAAATACAGCTTGGCTAAAGCTTAAGCTGGGCTTTTGCGCCATGGATTTGATTGCTACAATGAAAATCCAAACTTTTCTTAACTCCAATTAGTAGGAAATTTGAAGTTCTCAGTTTCAGAGATCATGGTATAGACCTAACAATGTGGAAATTTTCCGAATGGCTGCATTATGTAAATGAATTGTATCGATAAAAATTATAACTAATTTATCAAATAATTTACAAGAGTGCTGAATAAAGTTATTGAGACGGTAGTGACATTATTCTATTAACAAGAGTACAAAGGCAGGCGGTAGGTAGTAAAAGAGTTGTCGACCTCTGATCTACATTATGAACCAAGCTTCAAACAAAAAAATTAATAATAAAATCGATAAATACGTTGATAATTAGAGAGAAAATTCGTTTGAATAGGAATTCTAAAGAATAAATTTTGGTATATTTTGTAGAATACCACATTACAGTTTAAACCACTTAGCTGCCTAGCAATAAATACACATTCATATACATAAGAGTAAACGTCGGGTTATTAATTTTAAAATCCGCAAATGTTTTTCCATTTGTATTCGTCGCATTTTAAGTCACCGTACTTCTCTCTAATCTCCCACATGCTATAATAATAACTTACTCACATAGTCCACCCAACTCCCATAAAGTAAAAGAACATTTCATTCTCGCACGTTTACTCGTTTTACGGGAATTTTTTAATTGGACAATGGGTAATCGTGCACGAAAAAGCTATTATTCTATTTATTGCACGATTCAGTTTACTTATATAGAGGCTCAATCCATTAACGCCATACCGTTGCGGTGATGTTGAAACAGTTGTTAGAGATTTGCTATAAGGACTCGAGTATAAATTTCTCTAGGTTATAATGAAATCGAAAGCAGGTTTCCGTGACCCAAATGTGTGCAATACGCGCATATAAGACCATCGTGTCCCTTAGAAGGTGCAATTTAGTTACGTACAACCGAATAAGACATTTGCTGTCACCACGCTCATTCAGTAGACAAATCATATGATATGGAATGAATAAAATTAACATAAGAATAACTGAGTATATTTATGCTAGAATAAATTTTATTCCGTAAACTCTTCACATATTTCGGATTTTTTGCTCAAGTAACTCGTCCGGAAATTGCGGAAATCTGATTTTTTATAACTACACTTGGAAAGATTGCTCCAAAAATTTTTATTGTATCACCACATTTTAAATTTCTTATAAATTCTTTAACTGTATCGTCATCGTCTTCCGTTCGTGTGACATTGCTCTAATTTGCCTTCATTAATCCTAAAACATCGTTGTCATAGGCAACTGATGCAAAATTCCGAATCCAAGTTCCTTTCTATGGATAAATAAGAAAACTGATGTCATGCTTAGTAATATTTTCGTGCATTTAAATGTCGCTATTCTGGATTTTCTTTCAGAAACAAATTTCTTAAAAATCTGTAATTAGCAGCAATTTGATTTTCCCTTCCATTGACTTCCGAATCATCGTTATGCTCAATAAACACATCCGATTTTTACCAAACTGAAAATTACTTTAGAAAGACTTTCTTTGCTATGTATACGAACCAGAATCAATGTCTCGAGTATAATATAGAGATAAATGAATAGAAAAACTGGTACACTTCCACAGATTTAAAATGTTCCACAGATTTAAAATTTGTGGAAGTGTACCAGTGTTTCTGGATTTCCATAGATTCCACAGATGTTCCACAGATGAATGTTCCACAGATTTAAAATCTGTGGAAGTGTACCAGTGTTTCTATTCATTTATAATGGCCTTCCCCGAAGTAACGCCTTCGCACATCGAATTTAATATAGAGATATTTAACATGAGTGCTCAATATAGTGTACCTCAACATAGTTACCTCATCTAAATGAATGGAATACGTTTCATCTTTCTTTTAGTAATGGCAAAATGTAAATGTATCTATCAAATCATTTTGTCTCCACTTTGTTCTTAAGTGTGATTATACAAAAGCTCCTAAGGTATGAGTAATGTTGAATTATTGGATTGGATACTGCTCAATACTGAGTCTTACGAAAATTTACTCCTACAATATTCTTAGGGTAATGTTGCTGCAATTACATGGACTTTCTCTACTCCTAGCATTCTGGCCCATTCTTGCTAAAATTGCCCTATTCTCTCTTAAATGCTTATGAAATTGGAGGGCCTAAGGATACAACCAGCCCTCAGGAGGGACTTAGCATGTATCAGGCAGATTCAATAACCTATAGATATACGAGTATTACCCAGATAACATCGCAATAAACTCTCTATAAGGGTCAAACATAAATGCTCAATTCGAGAGCTAGATAATCATCGACGGAAATCATTATCAAAATTACAACAGATCCTACATAACCGGGAGACTTCTGACCGGCTTAATTCCGGGTATTACCACGATACTGTTACCGCATGGAACCACGCCCCTTTCTTTGCCTAGGGAGAAATTTTAAACTCCTGACAGACGAATAATGGCATTTAAATCCGAAGCAAAAAATCAAAAATTAACCATGCAAATTACGCGCTTTAAGCAGACAGCTGCGAGGGACTTTCAAATAAAACGCTTTTCTCGATCCACGGCCTCAAGCGGGAGGGAAAGGATACGAAATAAGACGTATGTGATAGAGGAACGAGGTCATCGCGATCCGCGTCCTTTTTCACTTTTTAAGGCAGCCGCCGATCATTTCGCTAGGAAAAGCGAGATTTGCAATCGGCAAATAACTTTTCTGCGAACTTGGTGAAGAGAGCAAACCGAAGGAAAGCAGCGGAAACAAAAGCGACAAGGACATCGGCGTTCTCGATTGGAAAAAGGAGCGAACGCGTTAGTACGTGGCTTTCCCCGTGACCGTGAAAAAGGCGACGTGTCTGGCGAGCGTGGGCAGAAAGAGAGGGAAAATTTACGATTGTACTCATTTCGGCCGAAATCTCCCCAAATCCTTTTACTACAGAACGTTTCCAGCGTGTACCGCCTATGCGACACGTGGAATAATCGAGGCACTTGATTACTTCCGCATGAGTTCGAAAACAATAGAGAGCGATCCTTCGGCGTAAATGTCGCTTGACAGTTATTTTTTTAACGGGTGGATTTTTAGGCCCTTGCCTCCGATGAATCCTCCGACGAGAGTGGGAAAAAAATTTATGTAAATGTGCTCCAGATGTTCTTCGGTTTGATGTGAAAGAGAAATGGATGCAATCGGAATGATGACTCAATTTCTATTTCTGGAGGGTTCCCTCGTGTTGTGGGCTCCCTTTTTACGTCTTTAGATAACGTTGTGTTGTGTCGACTAGATGCACAAACAGAACTAAAATCTGAAAATTTTACATCACTTTCTCTTCATTGAGGGGTAATTGGCTTCGTTTCAGTGCTATTGCCTAGATTAGCTGTTTGCTTACGCTTATGTATTACGCGCGATTTTAAAGCAGTCTTCGTATCGTCATTAAATCAAACACTGAAGACTTGAGCTTATTGACTCGCTCATCGACCAAAAACAGAGAAAAGAGGTTTCTTAGTTTCCGGGAAAACGTAGACGCGACTCTGATGATATTTCCTTTCGTATGAGACACTAAAAACAGACTCTCGAGATAATGGAATAGGGAGTGGTCCATAGAGTGCCATAACAGAGAAAATATTCTTGGATATGGAAGTATTTTCATCGCTAAGTCATCTTGAAAAGTCTTCGCGAAGAACATAAACAACATTTCAATGACTTCTGTAAAAAATTATCATGATGAGAAAGTAATTCGTCGAAATGGTCTTCGACAAGGTGACTAAAATGCATCGCATGCAGGCACAATTTGCTCTTGACGAAAAACCTTCATAAAAGTTGATTATAACCTTGCTGCGGTGCTCTAGGTAGTTAAAATAGGAGTAATTGACATGAAGAAACATGCTACAGTACTTACAAGGCATTCATACTGTTACGGATGATTTTTCCTCATTCTTGCAGTTATTATTTATTTGTTCAGTATAAAGCGCAAAATTAAAGATTTACGAACTCCGTCTAAATATCATCAAAGGCTATCAAAACAGTACTTCAGCTAGAGGCTGGTCATACCTCAAACTTTTCATCTTTCCACAAAAGCTCTGGAGAGAGAGTGAACCTAGCCTAGATGAGGAGTGAGGTAATTGGCATTTGCTTTCCTGGCTGAGTGAGAATATTATGAGTGAATCATGTCACAGCGGCATGAATGACACATTGAGTAAGGAGTGGCCAAAATGAATGGGATTAATTATGGTCACTCGTACCTCAGTAGCTTTCAAATCATAACAACCATAAGCTAGTCCGACAGCCTACTTAAGTGTGGTAAATAAAAATTACATTTTCTCTACCCTCTGAAAAAAACTCAAATGAAAGATATTCTATTCATCAAGATATGACATCAGGAACATCATCAATTTTATCTTCCCTAATATGAAATCCTTTCTATCGGTACACGAAATCTGACAAAGTGGATTAAACGTAAAAGTGTTATTTATCCCTAAAATCCCTACGTGGTGTGCGAAATGATTCTTCGAGTAATATTCCGATCTAATTACATTAGAATTTACATTGAAATCAACGGATGGAAAAAATTGACCAATTTTTCCTTCAATTCCTTCGTGGATTCTGATATGAGAAAATATTTAATTTACTGAGAGAAGACTTTTTTCAAATCTCTATACCCAACGCGGCAGTATATTCGTGACTCATTCAACGTTATCAGTAGAGAAAATTACACAAACGTGACTTATCCGTGCATGACAAATAAATACTTATTCAAATGTGCCACTTTGTAATTATAGGCTTAATTATTTACAAAACCAGATTTCTGCTTTGAGGGTAAAATTTAAGTCCTTTCCCGAACGAAATACTGGTACGATTTAAATTTAAGTTTGCTATCAAAGACAAATCCATAGTGAATAGCTTAGTAATAACTGCTTTCCGGATACAAAACTGTAACTATCCTGTTTAATATCGCATTATTGCTCTATAAAACTGCGACTGAAGAGAACGTGGTCAAAAATAATTTCGCTGTGTTGAAAAAAAATATTAAGTAAAATCCGATTTCTTATGTAATACCTGAATGAAAATAACTCTCTTGTTTGCCTCTTCTGAGACTACAGGAAAGTGAATTGACCTATTAAAAAGTCCTTTGGAGTTAAGAAACGCATGTTTTTCCCCGTTGAATCAGCTTGTACGGATAACATTTTAAAATATCACAGTGTCACCCGTACCACTTTCCCTTATACACACTCTACCTGAAACTTCTATCTGAAGACGAATTACATTGCACAATAGCATGGCTCTTACAGAAATTTTATTATCGAAAATTGACTATGTTTCTGCCGTAAATATTAGGCCCTATATTCGATAATGCTATAATAATCTCCAATAATGTAAAGAGAGAATTTACATCAAATGAATTTCGACAATCCGCTCATATATCAATAAAGGACAGAGTGGACTTACATCAAATAAATTCAATACGCTCATATTTTAAGCTTGCAGGTATATTATTATAGAGTAGAGCAAAAATAAACTCCTTTCTTTACCACCTACTGATTATTCAACTTTGGAAAAAGAGGGTGTTTAAAATCAACATTTCCGACCCCATGGAAACAAAGTCAATAAAATAGGTCGCAACCTCTGGAAATTTTCCTCCGAGAATACAAAAAAAAACAAGAAATACTTGTTTTGGATCCTTTATAGCGCGAATAACAGCTTAAATTATTGGATAAAGCGAGTTCATTGTTTTGGCGAAAAAGCGAAAAAATATCAGCAAAATTCATTCAAAGGCACATCGCAAGACGAGAAAAAAATCATATTTAGTTGCGGAAAAGAAAAGTTAGTTACACTTATTTTCAAACCGTGAATTTAAAGGTGCGATGAATTTATATCAAAGATGTATCTAGATGTGTGACGTGAAATAAGCGTGGACAAAACAGACGTAAAAATGTGAAAAAGACAATTCGAATATTTTTTAGAGATTGACATTTAACGGGCCCACGAATAATTAAGATTCATTGTTAGGGAAATTAGAGCAAAACATAGTGACTTGAGGAAAACAAAATAATTGGCTAAAATCAAATATTATCAAGGAAGCTGTCAATCCAATTTTTTTTCTCGGACACAAACTCGTAAACTATTACACAAAGAGCGGAGTTTTTCACACTGAGTCACTTTTAAGTGGATACAATTTACTAGCTATCACGTCTGCCCTATCAGAAATGTACACACCCCGAGTTATCGCGCAGAGGAGGGTAATGTTTGACTTAGGCACACCAAAATAAGAAGCATTCGACTCACTTTCGACGTGGAGCTGTGACAACCGGTGGGTCTGCGTAGACTTGAAAATATACAATCTTTTTCCTTTTGTTTCGCACCAGGACGTCGACTTCCTAACCGCCGCAGTTTCCGGGTACGCTGCCCGCAGATAAAATCCCTCCGATTAAGCACAACCAGATCTGCCGCGTGGGTTTACTCCAGCGGAACCACCGCGGCACTGTAACCATCCACTTCCCCAACTTGACCAACCGGTCCTCCTCGGATCGAATCTTTTCCTTCGGGCAAATCCTTCGCCGGAACGGTGTTGTTCACAAAT
Organism: Pachydiplax longipennis; assembly: GCA_036926295.1. NCBI lineage: Eukaryota > Metazoa > Arthropoda > Insecta > Odonata > Libellulidae > Pachydiplax > Pachydiplax longipennis. The sequence goes on along the minus strand of JAVFKF010000026.1, from coordinate 20,978,140 downwards.
TTTTCCAATTAGACCGAAGTTTGTCACTGGCACGCCCACTAGGCACCGCAATCGTGAGCACGACTAAAAACAAGCCTTCCCAGAAGCACGGGGATTAAAATCTGCCGAGGAGCGGAATTAAAATCCTTCGACTATCAGTGGTTTGAGGAAAGGAAGGGCTTTCCAGTGCGCATGCTCTATGGAGTCGGAGGGCGTATTTCCCGCGGTTCCCCTACGCCAATGGCATCACATCCTTTTTTCCTTCCTAATCCAAGGTTGTCCGGTGAAGGTCGTGGAAGAGGTGCTGTTGTTGGTGGCCAACGTCTGCACTAATGCTCCCCCACTGGAGGGACCTTCCGGTTTGGCACACGAATTATAAGACTTTAAGATGTAAAGGTAATGACCCGTACTGGTAAGAGTGGGTTGGATCCGTCGTGGAGAGTCGTCGAAAATTCTTTCGAGCCCGTGAGAAAGTTGCGATTTTGGAAGTTTCGCTCCCAGGCAAACAAATGGTGCAAAACACGTTCTTAACCTTTCTAAAGCACCATTTCAGTATGATAAGAATGCTGTTTCCCCAGGAATGTAGCTATAATTTTTAGAGGAGAAAATTAGGTCTAATGAGTTATACGGGCAGGGTATCACACTCATGGACCAACATCAAACAATTCTCAGTAAATGTTGGGCGGACAATTCTGTTAGGTAAGGGAGAGGAATTTTCACAAGGATGAATAAACGAACTAATGGTCGAATGAAAGATTTAAGATACTGTGTTCATGCAAATCAAGTAAAGAAAAGTGGACCGAGGGGGGCCAAGGGGGTCCCAAGAAAATTTGAGACGGTCCCTCCCCCCCTGTTAGCAAAGTACCCGAAATTAATTAATACAAGTGTCTTTAATATGAGTTCAAATTGATTCTTATTTGTATAACTATTTGTATTTATTTCATTGATTGAAAATACCTCAAGACACGTACTGCGGACTAAGAAGGGAACGATATTGATAATTCAAAATTATCAACAACCGCAATGAAGCAAAATACAGCAAGAGAAGCCTTTATATATTATAAAATCATTCAGGTTTAAACCTCTAATATTTTTCCAAAATTGACCATTTTAGGGCGTCGGCTAGAGAAGTTGAGCGTTGAACGTCGGAATATCATATGGAGCGCAGGAAGCTTTCATAACAAGGAAAATCCCAAAAGAGTGATTTTCGACGACCTTGCAACGGACGAAAAATAAGAAATTTATATCAAGAAAGTGGTTACTTCATATCATCGGTATATCAGAAAATGGTGTGGCTGATTTATCTCATTCATTTATCGATTCCCCATTAAAATCTACGGAATTTCCTATCTGTTGAAATCAGTTGCGATGCGCGTAAAGCTAGTGAATTTGTAAAACCGAGAAAGCGACTGATAAAACTTGATGCTATTAACTCATTATTCCATAAGCTTACTATCAATTTAAAAATATAATTTCCATTAAATTATTTGTTATATTTAATTTCTTAATTAAGTCTTCAAGATTAAAACATGATTTGCCTAAATGATCAGTGATCTACAAATAAGGTCATTCTTTTTGGAAGAATATTTTTTAAGATCATAGATGGATACCGCTTGAATTTCAAAGAATAGCATCGAAATATTCCGATATCAAGATTAAATTTATAGTTGCAACAAGTATATATCTTATTCGTGACACTTTTGCTTTTATCACCTTTCGATATAATTCTCATTTTATTAGCTATACGTCATACGTTTTCCCAAGAAATACATAACACTCATGCCGGTATTTATCGATTTCTAAGAAATATTGGTAAGACACTTTTCTTACTATAGGCAAATGGATAAGACGTCAGACTAAAGAATCGGTCCCATACTCGATGTACTAAGAGGAAGGAGATAACTACTGATAACCGTAAAGAAACACAACAAAACGCTGCAATCACGTCCAAAGCATTAGTCGAGGTATACCACATTGTTTCTAAATCTCTAAGCTTTAAATATATACATACCGTTAACTAAAGAACACTCTTTCCAGAAAAGAGGATCTATATTCTTATTTACGCAAACAGTATAAGCCTCAGATCATCATCCCCTACGAACTGTCGCTATGCCATAGAAATATTAACAAAATATTGACTTCCAAATTTATTTAATATTATTATCCTTCGTTATCGGGGTATTTTTATGAATATATGAATTTATTAAGATTTCTATGTGGGCTTTTAGTATGATGACTTGTAACCTCTTCCGTCAAAAATGACGCAATAATGTATACTTATCATTGTATTTTTTTGCTATAAAATTTGCATTTAATTCTGTTTGGACGGAAATTCCCCGCGTATACTTGTTCCATAATTTATTACGGAACTTAAATTTGAGTTGTATCGCGTACAACCATTGAATGAAATACTCATTCGTACTAGAAACTGTAATAAATATCAATCATGACAAAAATTAAAGTGAGAAATATTAGCTGAATCCCTAATTTTCTCTGTGATTCCAGCCGTTACAACTACGATAAAGAAACTTACGACCACGTAGAGGTGTTTCTTAATCAAAATTATTTTCAAAAGAAGATTTATATTTTGCTTTGTCTCGATAACAGTGGCGAAAACACATGTTTTAATCAAGGGTTTATGAAGAGATACCCTCACATACACGATGTATTAGCTATTTCATTTTAAATTTATCCTGTATCCATCAACTTAGGAATAAATCCAATTCAAGCGGAAGAAAAATGTAAGAGCAATACAATAATCAGATGACAAGCGATGTATTCTATTACTACATATAATTATTTGACTACTACTTTCGGGTTTACATAACCATCTTCAGGTCAGTAATAAGTTTCAGTGACTACAAACTTATTCTTTCCTTTCGATGGCCACAGAAAGGCGAAACCGCACTTCAAATAATAAATTTACATACAAATAGTAAACTTCGCTCTTCATCTGATTAGTTAAATATGGATGGGTTAAATGATTAGTTAAATATGGGTCCATTACACCTAGACCACATCCGTATATTGTAACATAAAGTCAACTCAACTCTTAAGTAAGCTCACTTTAACTCTACGTAATAGTAACCGGTCATTAAACTCATACGTCACTTTTCTAAAATTCCGCCCCAGATAAAGAGTTTATCTGGGGCGGAAAGTGAGGAATCCCCGACTTTTATGGCGAGATTCACCGAAATCCTTCGAACGTGACAAACTCGATAAAACTGCGTTGAATAATTTGACATAACTGCACGCATAAATGATTTCATGGGAATTCCTTATGAAAAACAGGTTCCAAGAGAGCTGAACTCGTAATTGAGCCACTGTACGCAATGCGAAATCCAAATCTATCACTTTTCCTTTCATACGAGAGAATTCGTTCCTGCTATCGTTTCTTTACATATGGAATACTTTTATTTATATTCAGATACATCTATAAAATGTATGTTTTTACAAGATACGTAAAAATGCGTATTTCATTACCTTTAGTTGTCGTATTAAATTGTCATTAAAATATATACCTCCAGCCCACTATATAATTTTGTATTGGATGTAATGAAATGCGTATATCATAGAGTCCTTTGCAGCACTTATGTGGACTATTTTCCCTAATTCCTTCTAGCTCAATAAGATAAACAAAGCAAATTATCTCACTCATCGTCTTACATATTAAGCCTCACTTCCTCTCCAGAGCTTTTAGTAGATGATGGCAGAGTTTTTGAGGTTCAAAGAAGGGTGATTACTTCCCATACACACAGACAGGTGATATATTTAATAGTAATGAGCAATTAAAATCTTTCGTGTTTCACTGATGTGGAGTTGTTGAAAACAAGGATATACTATCTCACTCTTCATATTGCCTAAAAGCATCATTTCCTCCTCCAAGCTTTTCATGCTAATGGCCGATGATGTGGAGAATGAAGGATGAAGATTAGAGATCTGCAAAACAACAATTTATCCTACTTGCAGATATTCACACGAAAAGTTGCAGGATCACATAATCCATATTCTTTTGGGGATACGAATCAGATATGGATTTGTAGCCTACGATACAGGTTGGGTGAGTGAATCTGAATCCATGCTGATCTTGCCACAGATTGTTTTGTAAATAATAATAATATTTTGATGTTCAAAGGATCGAAAACAGTCAAAAATTAATAGAAAGTTACAAACACAATTAAGAGAAAGTAGAAAAATGAAATATGGAGATAAGGAAACTAGATAACCTCGCAGCTGTCAGTAAGATTTATTTTGGCAAATACCACCTGTGTGGTCTATCAACATCTCAGAGAAGTCAATTTTAAATGCATTAGATGAATCTGAAAAATGAGAGGGCATGGCAATTACCCGATATCCGGATATACTAAGAAAAGATGCGGGTAAGGTCGGTTAATATGTTCTTGGGGATGGGATCGAGTCGGATAATTTACAATCTCCTGCTTTAAAGTTCGAATACGGATGTTTGGATACCACCAGCCTTCAGACTGATGACCGAGATTACATCCATTTATTCGCATTAAGCTCTAGAAAATTAATGGGAAGTTTCTATCGACTTTGAAACTGCTTACTTGGACTTACTCGGCATAAGGACATCCCCATTAAATGAAAATATTTGGTGTATGTTTCAGAAAATCCAAAAGTAAATATAGTAAGTGACTTTCTTAGCTAACACTTCTTGAGGTCCCACTGCTCAATATAATTGTTTCGAGCACGATTAATGGGAAAGTAAGCACTGTCGCATCATCCGGCAATTCAGAACTTGAAAATGAATGAAAATCAGAGGAATTTCTATAGGAAGATCCAAGGTGGGGCAAGTCTCAATTAGATACATCGGCTTTTCGCCTACTCATACCTCCAAAACTACTACGAATCCATTTTATTCCGTTTAAATAAACAAGTAAGAAATATTAGTATCCATACAATGTCTTAATTTTCGGATAAATAAATGCAATAACTCTAGTCCAGATACATCTTCATGGATATGTTTATATGATACGAGTATTTTCTTTTCGAAGTTCTCTTGCCCAGTTCAAGATTCTCAATCCAGATTCTGAATTCTGAATCCAACACCAATAATGACTCATTGTAAACCTGGTTGTGTATCCTTTATTATTACACACTAGTTAATTACATTCATGTCTGATTTTATGCGGTACCTTATCCAATTTCAAATATTATACACATTAACATAGCCGAGTTTCGAAAGAAAACAAACTCTCATCAAACTGTAGGAACACGAAATCAATATTTTTACAATAAATATAAGGTGTTAACTATATTAGAAACAAAGTCTATGATTTGATATAACATTTTCAGAAACAAAGCTGAAGAATTTAAAACCTTCTCAAATTCGAGACTTTTTCTACCTAAGATGGTAACATCGTTGTAGCTCGTCAGCATTCGTGCCTACATTTTCCTATAGGGATGTTACCACAACTGTATTCTTCCTCGAATGATCTTTCACAGAGGCTCAAACGTGCTACTGCAGATCTGAACAATGATCATTATATATATATATATATATATATATATATATATATATATATATATATATATATATATATATATATATATAGAAGCCCTCCCATGACAACTATAGTCTATCCTGCTGATTAGTAGCTTTTAACAGTTGTGGAGGGGAAAATTACTGCCGACCGCAGCGCAATTCCGAAATACGTGAAAAATTCCTTCGTCAACTGCCGTTCGTCACACTTAAAAAACTGAAGGCCGTAAATAACTATGACAGAATGACGTAGCATGATCTCAATTTTTATTGCGAGATTTTGTAACACTTCATTATTGTAAGCTTCTTGAAATCTACCTGGAAAATGGAAACCTTTTAATTTGAACGACGGAAATGTAAAGTAATTAAAACCTCGATCTGACTTTTGTATGTTTTATATTAAATTTTGTTGTGTTTTAGGCTTATTTTATTATTTAGTTATATTTAGAAAATATCAGAGAAAAATTTTTAATTCATTTCTCGTCCCCATTAAACATATGCGATTCGGAGTCACACTTTCATTGAATAATTACTTAAAACTCAACCGGAGTGAGCTAACATTTCTACCGTATACATATTATTTAAATTTGATGGTAATTTTTTACTGTCTATTTATGTCGAAGAAATAGGGCGTTTTCCACATAGTAACCAAGCTTTTCGGGAAAAGTATACAATACTTCTTTTAAGTATTAAGTATACTTAGTTGAGTATATTATAGTACTTCTTCGGCATCGAATGACTTTCTTAAGAAGTTCCTCCTCTTAGTAATTTAGATACCAAATTTGCTACATCTAGCTTTGAAATTCGTTATCTTTCGCATCCACGAACGTTATATGAGAAGATGAGAAATCTATGATATGAGAAATCTATGATATGAGAAATCTATGAGGTATCCCTTAACCGATGTTTAGATTTATTTAATAGAAATATTATTTCACTCCTTTATTCTGAAAATAAATCTTACTCGAGAAATTACTTGATACGGTTTACCGACTGAAATTTTATGTAACATACAAAAACTATAGGTTAATTCATTCATTTTCATTTTAAGCTCGCGGAATTACTTTCGCGGATCGAGAACTCTAAAGGAATAAATCAGTTTATTGAAATTAGAGTTTAGATAAAGTGGATACCAAGGTTGATGGAACCGACGTCATTTTTCCTTTTGTTTACAAAACTGTGTTCATCGTTTTCCTCTAAAAAACCGATACCAGACACAGAATACTCATTTTACCTTTACAAGGACATCGATCGAATCGATTGTACAAAACGCATGGCTAATTTCCTTAAATGTCATTGAAGTGGACAGTGAGCTAAATGAAAGGAGAAAGTGATTGAATTTCAAGAGCAGAGTACTTCAAGTCATTCTGCGTCACAAGTGTTTTTCCCGCAATATTTTTCGTTTCGGTTTTCTCTCCATTTCAATCGATTTTCGGTTCAGATCCGGTTTCCATCCTGCCAATGTAAAACCGGTTCGAACTAATTTATTTCGCTCCGAACTTTTAATATTGTATTTGTCTGTATGTAAAGTCTGATTTGTTATTTTCAAATTTTATCATTTACACTACACTAAATTTTGGAATGGGGCTTAGTAGTAGTTGCAATTCGTGTTACACATGCTTCATCCAATTCCATTATGTAATGGAAGTGACAAGAAAAAGTTTGTAATACTGAAATAGGAGAGCACGAAGAAGTATTATGACTGAATGAGATTAAAGGTTTGCCTACCTCGAAAGCGATTAAAGTGAAACTTCTGTAAATATGTATGTATATCAAGTTTTTAACGTTTAGTTCAGGAGTTGGGAATTATTTCTGCCTCATTTACCCATCATGACACAGGCAGTATGTATAATAATGCACGTCGGAGTTGCGTACAATAGAATAATTTAAAATCGTAATTGTGTAAGAGAAAACGAGTTCATTCACTGATTGAGCTAAAACAGAATTTTCCATTTTATTTCCGTTAGGCGTCCTTTGCATGATTTGGAAGCAAATTAGTTTAAATACGGTCATCAATATTAACTAAAAGGCCGCAGGTCAAACTACCTACGGTTAAAGCCTTATTAATCAGAGATTCGGTTTCTGAAAGCTTCGGCTATTTTGTACGACTCCTACCGATTCATCGCCACAATAATGTTTACACCCGTTTGACTTCTACGCGGAAGTTGTATCTTAAAAAATGTCTAAATTTAGTCCTCGTATTTATTTTCTTTATCGCTCCTATGGGTTTTCTTTTTCATCATACCTAAAGATTACCTTTCATATCAGATGTTACCTTTCCACTCAACGTTGCGCATTTTTCTCCAATTATCTCAGAGACGCTTAGGTACTGATATTCCTCTGATCTTTATATCTTTTGCTAGCCTTGTATGTGTAGACGGTTTTAGGGATTGAAACAAGGAAAACTTTATTATAAATTACATAAGCCGAATAAGTGTCACATTTACATTCCCTTTTGGCTTAACTTAGGTTCCAAGCACCAAATATCCTACATTATCCTTTGAAAGTTCCGAAAATCTGAGATCCCAAATTCGCGTTCTAGACTAAAGTTCAGTCCAATTAATTCAAGTCAGTCAATGCGGTGTGACTGTACTCCAAATAAATGTTTGGAATTTACCGATAAACATTTTCCAAAGCATTATAACGGCGACCTTTATCTTCGAGTGATAGTAAAAATGGGTAAAACTCATAATTTATGTTGTCATGCTCCTTTATCCCTAAAGAAAAAGGTCGTACTGAGAGCCTAAATAAATCAATACGATTAATTGAAGCCTGTTATTCATTTATACTCTTCGCTAAATTTACCATTAACATTCTGAGATAAGGAGGAATGTTTTCTTTAATAAATATCTACAGAATAAGAAACAAAACAAGTTATTTCGAGGAATGAGAAATGCTCTTTGTGCACCAGAATTCTCATGACAAGGAGTAATAATCTCTTGCGTCATACCTTTACAAAGCTTTAATGCATTTAACTTAAATGCCATTAATATATAAACCTTTACGATCCGTGAGAAATTTCGGAGCATCGACTGACATTGAATTTTGGCATTTCAATAAACGAAAAATTCAACAAGAGCTCGTATTCCAATCCCAAATCTTTCACACAAACCAAGAAACTTTATCGTCAGTTATATTATTTACAATAACCGAAGTCCTAAGCTTTTTGGATTGCCTTTTGTTAATTTCCCAAGCTAGCTGCTTTAAGTAGCTGTTAAACGGAATTGCCGTTGTTGCAATTTATCCCCTCAACTCAAAATGTAATGAAATTAACCGTAGCTTCTCACTCCTCACACCAATGTGCCCTAGGTTTGCAGAATGAATAAACCTCACTTCTTTTCAACAGAATCCAGATATGAAATATTTAAAAAAATAAACGAGTCTATACATGTCTGTGTCCATCTAGTGAATCTGTTTTAATACACGAAATCGGATAAATATTTGTAAACCATCCATATAATGAACCATATGTAATTTGTGAGCCACCGATATACTGGTTATTATTATAAATCCTGAAAGTACAAAATGTTATAAATATATATAAATATGACCTGACAAAAGTCAGGTCTATCCTCCCAGTCTTCTTTACATAGATGGGTTTGAACCACAAACCCCCCATCATTATTTACTAAAAAGATATAGCGAAACAACTAAGCAAGATGAGGAGTAAGGTAGTCCTCCATTGCTCTCCTCACTGACTCAAAATTCTTTATTAGAAAAGGTAGGCGTAATTGCTGCACAATGACCCCTTGAATTTTTACTTTTAATAGAATTCGATAAGGAATGGACGAAATGCCATTACTCAGCATCATTTATAATTAGGAAGGCTAAATGATAAAAATGAGAAAAGAGGACGTTGCAAAAATAGAGAACAATGATCGAAAAAAGAACACGTGATAATATAAAGGATAAAGAAGTAAAACTTTTACTAATTAATAATTAAGTTATTGTATAATATTTATTGGTAGTATGATATTGACCGCAAATTTTCTTTATTAGGAACTAAATATTCTTCCCAATACTGAGGACATTTTGTAATATATTTATTGCAAATTATATCAACCGCTTGTGTTCTTTTAAAACTTTTTTAAGAATTTAAGAACTTCAATTCTCCTCTGACAACTTATTTCCATGTTTTTCTGAACTTGCATTGGCCGTCAAAACATTTAGATCCTTTTATCTTTGTCATAGGAAATATCTACAGGTTTAAAATTGTAATAGTATTTTACCATTGCAATATCATGGACAGCTTCAATCTTAAAACGATTTTTCCTTAGTCAAATCAGCCTCTATTAATGAAAATAATCTATGCTCACATTAAACATAAATGCTGGGAAAAAATATTCAGAAACTCTAACTTCGGAGCTCCCGGATAACCAAGTGGGGAGTGCGTTCGACTTTGGTGAAAGCGGTCCCGGGTTTGATTCCCGATAAAGTTCATATGCGATAAGACCTCTCCTGTCGAAGCACTTTTAACATTGCAATACTATACCAACTCTCCGTAAGAGATTATCTTCAATAAAATAATAAGAGGGCACAAGGCTTCAAATAAAAGAGGAGAAAGAAGGATTTACTCTTAAAATGAGAAATTATGGCCACCATACTCATATCTTAGTAGCTTTTATATCACTACAGCCATGTAAAAGGCCGAGGAATAAGTAAATGAAAGATACATTTTTCATTGGCCTGCCACAATTTCCTTATTCTGCTGAAGTGATCACTATTACGTTGCTCAAAGAGGGAAAAATAACTCTAGCTTCAAAATCTAGATCGCCCTGGTTTCGCCTGAAGCATTACACAGTGTCCTGTATAACGTAATGTTTACAATCCAAAAGCCTACTTACAAATCTAAAACGTTGTGAAAGAAAGGGCCAGAATTCGACCGGGATTCAATTAGGAAATGAGCGTCATGTGTTCTATTCGCATAGGCTTGCAATTCAAAAGTCTGTATCGTGTATTATGCTAGCAATTTCATCGAGAGTGATAAACAGTAGGAGACCAGAATGACACATACTGCGCGAAAGATGTAGACCGTATTGTTTTGATATATTTGAATGTTTACAAATACTAAACAACTTCAAAAGCGGGCTAGAATTTCATGTATTTCCTCGGGCATTTTTGCGATCATTTTTGTAATTTTATTCTTGATTTCATCATAGTATCATGCTTAATATAAGATAGCTTCTCCTGTTACGAAGAGCATATCCATTGGTGGTGGTGATTCCATCAGAAGGTAAGTGAATCAAACGTCCCGACTTCTTTTATATGTCGTATCAAAATAACAACTGAATTTTATTCACCTATGAACAAATTAATAGCAAAATAATCCAAAGATTTATAATCTAAATTTAGTGAGCGCCTTTGAATGAATTTTCAACTTCGTTATTATTAAATGTCATAAAATCACGAAAAACTACTAATATCGCAAGCGATAATTTAATAATGATATGACCTAGCTCGAGATAATTTCGAAATATTAGCATTATGTGTCGGTTCATTTTTATAACTATGCTGATAATTAATTAGAGAAATTTATTGAGAATTAAATTTTATATGGAATAGGTATTTCAATTATTAATATAAAAATTCATTTCGACCGTGCAGTGAAGCCAGAATGACTTTCATCAAATCTGCTGCCCTGTGTATTACGATCTTCGCCTTTCTAAGGTAAGCATATACATACATGCTCGTTTTATTATCTTCAAATTAAATTTCCTTGTCTCCTTAACCACGGAATCCATACTCAAATTACCAACTAACTTCCAATACAAAGTAATCGCAATCTCTTTTGGATAGAATTTACTTCAATCGGTGTAAAGCTAGGAGAAACTGAGTCAAGTAAACGTAGAAGAATATATAGCATAAAAATCCCAATTCAAAGAACTTCAATATTCAATATGGTTGGTATTATTAAATTATTTAGCTAAATGAAATAGAGATTAACCATTGAGATAACTCGAGTTATTTCTTTAAGAAATGGCTTGCTTATTGGCTTGAATTTGCATTGAACTTGAAAAATCCCATAACTTGAAATCTAAATAGCCAATCATCTTATTCTAAATAAGTTAATTTCTTGCTACCAATGGCTCACAAGTTGACTGCTAAGCATCTCAATTTGACTGTATTCAAGATCTGCGTTCAACGATTTTTCGATTGAACTTCCGAAATGCTGCAGTTTTAATATGATACAAAAAAGTATCAACAACTTTCAACCATCATTTCAACCAAGAATACACGACCTTTTACGATATTAATCAAGCATCAATTGAATAATACACTATTTCATGACAATGCCGCAATATAAAAAGTAGCACGCACATCCGCGGAAATAATATAAATAAATTATTATTTAAATCATTCTCTATTTCCTGTCTTCTAATTTAAATTTATCAATGTGCAAAAAAATTATTTCCTATATTTTTAATAATCTATTGTTACTATTTTTAGTTTACCACCGACTAAAATCAATGCAGACCATCAAGAATCAAGCGAAGAGGATGATTACGAGAGTGACGATTATGAAGATGAAGAGCTTACAAATGAATTAATGCCCTGCACGTGTGGTATATTTTTGGCTAAACAATGCAAAGGCAAAGGCAAGGAACCAGATGGTGATCCAGTGGTGCAGCACTGTTACGAGAAGGTGATGGAACCTGCGGGCGCGACAGGAATCAAACTGTGTAGCAACAAATGCGTTGAAATGGTGAGTTTTTGTTTCTTAATTCTAACATTCCCATCACAATGAATACTTATACCAAGGTGTAAGTCAATTAAAAGTTTAATCTAAGTTTATTTGAGATTTTAACCCAAGATTAGATATTCCTTCAGTATATGCTTTCATTAGACACTAAAAAATATGGAATAATAGGCTAACTTTAATACCTAGAAAGAAAGTGTCTTAATTGGAAATGCAGAAAAACCAAACCCTGTTGTCATTTGAGAAAGATAAATTTGCCTGATGATTAAATGATAAAGCAACTTAATTTTCCCCTCCCACACGCCGAAAGGCGGCTTTCAGGGTATTTATGTAGATGTAAATTGAAAAGGAAGTTTAGATTCTAGTATATTGTATTGTAGAATCGTAAATAGAGATTTTATAATCAAAACAGTCGTTAAAACAGCGTTTAAGAAAAGGCAATAAGCTGGAAAATTCCTATCATGATTAATATATCAAAATTGAAAATTATACCCAAAATGTCGAAGCTGAAGTTGTTTTCCTAAATTACGCGGTAGAATAACATAATACGATTTCACCTATGCATGAAACTAAATAATGCTTTCAATGCCTATAACTTTGTCTCAATTTCCAGATCACTGGTTATCTCGCAAACAGCAACGAGATAATATGTGCCCTCGCGGGAAGAGATCTTGATGGAGAAAAGGTAAGAAAACTGAAATGGTTTCCTTCGCCTTTTGTGATCCTGAATCATAGTTAATCTCGACTATTTCATTTCAGGCCCATCTTTATGTGAAAAACCACGAAGACAGATGGCATGATTCTAATCTATCATCTGGAAAATTTTACTGCAAGAACGGTATACCCTATAAACCAAAGTAAAATCTTTTGCCTCTCTTTAATCATCATCCGTACTTCGCGCCATCTTTCTTGATGCAGTACCATTATTTAACACACAAGTCGCCAGCAGTTGACAAATCAAGCGTTACGGGCGGAAGTGGGAAGTGAGTGAAGGTTAACATAAACTTAAGTAGTTTCGTTCGCTTAAGTTCTTGGCATCGGAAGATGTATATTTTGCATTCTTTTGATTAACATTGGTATGTAAAAGTTTTATCTAGTGTGCAAAGTTCTTTGCAACGGCTGGTTTAGACCACTACATGTCTTACGCAAAAGAAGTGAGAACTGTTGCCTAATAGCATACGATATGGCTTCCTCGTTGCTAAGTAACGTTTGCAAGTTCTTTTCATAACTGTGTGTGTTATAATAATTTGTATGAATGCATGTTTTATTCTTCAAATAATTTCAATAAAAACTTATATACTGAACGCCTTGTTATTTCATTCTATGACCTTGATCTTCAATGTTAATATCTTGTAACTTATTAGTCTAACTTGTAATTGACTGAAATTTAATCCATAATTTTCGTTGAATCTTGTTATAGGACTAAATGCATGGATGCTTTAAGGTATCATTCAAAAGTGTGACAGGGTAGGCATTTTTTCAGTGACGGACAAACGTGCAAATTTTTTTATGTTAGTAGATAAGTTAATTGCTAACTTTGGTAACATTAGACATTAAATGAAATTGCTTCTGTTCAGTTTATTTTTATATTTCTACGTGATATTTACCCAATTACTACCACATTTTACACGGTTTTAAACATGTGCCTATATCCTCTGACAGCATTTATCATGAGCGATAATTCTTTTGAAGACTTTTTCAAATATAGAATGTTTTTCTTTTACAATAGATTTCCAAAATTCGAAGCTATATAATTCCAAGGGTAAATGCTCTTCACTGAGCATGCCAACACAATTTGTCTCTCAATAGCAATTTCTAATGACTAAAAGATAATCTGATTAAAATTTTAGAACGGTCACATCTCAATCAGTGTGGTCGAAAACAGTTTATTCAAACAATCTGTCATAAGACCTTCAGGAATGCAAAAGCTGGAATATCATTCTACATAATTTGATCTTACACGAAGTGTCAACTTTGTGAGTTATAATTGCTAATTTACTATTAAGAATGTTATTTATCAGCCCTCTAGTATCCTTACCCTTTGCAGATAAATTTATGTATAATTCTTTAAATATAAATATCTTTTGAAATAAACATAAATAAAAGTAATTTGTCTTGTAGAACTGAATACTATCTAACCTCAGAATCAAGGAAAATGATGTAGAGAATAGGCCAATTAGAAAAAATCTTATCTAAAATTTCTTTTAATTATCTACCTGAAACTTCTTTGAATTGATACTAATGCACATGTAATACAAAACTTCTACTGTAAGTTAGTTGGGGGACCTGTCAAGGATTTCAGAAGAATATCATTTAATATACATTATGCAAATTAGAACATAGAAATAACCCACATCAAAGGAGAATAAATCTGGAATTACTTTCAAAATAATCTAGGAGAGCTGATATAATATAACTACATTTTTGTTCATGCAACAAGGTATAACTTCTGAAATCTTGCCCGAATTTCATGCTTATGAGTCAAGAAATAATCAGTACCCGTTCAAATAAAATGGAAGAAAAAAATTATCATCCAGCATTATTTTTAAATAATTGCCCTTTATGGTAAAATAAAAAGGAGATTCAACTTATGCTTCTCTTACATAAACCACAGGAAAGAAGAAAATATTTGATATTTTGTAAGCATGCTGTTCAAGGAGAAATTAGAACAGTCAGCTTTATTGCAATGATGATCCATGTTATTATTACTTTAACAGCATTTTTCACTGCAAGATGCAAAAAGAAGAAGTAGCAAAATGATTGACCGACAAAATAAAATCTCAACCCTGACACATTACAAACTATTATGTATTAGCAGTTGTGCTAATGACCTAATATAAATATATGTTTTATAATTAATCTTATGGACTTATCTTTTCCTGATAGAATATTATAATTTTTAGTTTGAAAAATTAGACAATTTTACTAACATAATTTATTTGTGGTTTGGTAATTGTCAGAGTTCAAAGACAGATTCTTCAGTCTTCCAAAACATGCATGAACCAGGCAAACAAGATTTTTCTGTAGTTTCATACCTAATTTAGATGCTTCACTTATGTTTGTCATCTTTTTCAAGAAATGAATTCATCTTGCATATTCATGAAACAGTATTGTTTTCAAAGTAGTAATACAGTGAAACTGAGATATTGGAGTGTTAGCATGACAAGGTTAAATGAATCTAAGAAAAATTGATACTCTATCTTTCAGAAGCACATCATTTCCTGAGATGTGTCATCCTCCTTTAGTTTGTCCTTTATGCTCAAGCGCAGGAGGATTTCATTCTCCAGGAGCTCTCTGGTTGGGGCTTATTGGAGTTGCTAACCGACTTTTAAGCTGTCCTGTTTGCCATGAGCTGCTCCTTGGTTTGGATAAACTGACCATACACTTAGTCTCACATGTTCCTGACCTCAATATTTTAGCATCAGCTATAGGAAGTTATGTCTCTTCAAACCAAAAGTTTGTACACGAGTTTGGAAAAACTGACATGGAAGGTGCTAGGAGATTGCCAGAAAACTCTACCCTATCTGAAAGTTCCTCACAAACAGTCTTTCTTTCCTCTGAAGGAAACAATGTTAGTTACAATAGATCTCAACTTGTAGAACAAAAGGAATCATCCAGTAGTAAAGAACAGTACTATCATTACACCAAAGATAAAGGCGTCCAAAATAAATCCGAAGGTTTCCGAAAGATAAATTTAGGCAGTCATCATAGAAATGTGAGAGAATCATGTACCCAAACTTCTCAGGACTTAGATATAGTAAGTAACTCAATGGAGGATTTAAACAAAAGAGTAAAATCTACCAGTCAGAGATCAGATGATGAATTTTCATCTAGGAGTGAGATGAAGCTCCTTAACAACAAATTATTTCCACAATTAACCAGCCAAAACTCAGGATTGAATACTTTGACGGAAAAGGAATGTAAAACAATAACACAGAATCAGTACCCCTCATCTGAAACCAACTCTATAAGTGAACAATTACATAGAAGCAATATAGTTCATATATCACCAGACAAGTTATACTACCCTCAAAAAGCAAAGAGTACTTTACCAAAGGAGATTACCCATGTGGCTGAGCACCTCGAAGATGATGGAAGATCAAGAAATGTTACAGAAGATATGATTACAAAACGTAAGTAATAGCAGATAAAATTAATTTATGATGTCAGTATTTGGAAGGCAGTTGGAAAAAGCTCTATCAATATCTGAATATGAGATCTGTCACTAGTAAAAATCCTGCAATT
Source organism: Pachydiplax longipennis (assembly GCA_036926295.1). Classification (NCBI taxonomy): domain Eukaryota; kingdom Metazoa; phylum Arthropoda; class Insecta; order Odonata; family Libellulidae; genus Pachydiplax; species Pachydiplax longipennis. The sequence goes on along the minus strand of JAVFKF010000026.1, from coordinate 20,961,716 downwards.
ATTTCAGAAAGAAAATATTTTACCAATTTATACCAGAAAGAAAATATTTTACCAATTTATACCAGAAATAAATATATAACAATACATTTTCTATTCCATGATCATTTGTTTCATCAAGATAGAACTTTATGTTTGTGTAAATTGTCTGCAAGATTTATGTTTTAGGTTTGAAATTTTTTCTTTGCCTAATAAACTACAATATCATATCTAGGTTAATTAATTAATGATTTTTTTGCAATACTTTAGATAAACATAGTCTTTGATGATGATAAAATCATAAGATGAAATGAGACTTGATATTCCCAGATAAATTAACGTATAGTAGATTAAACAGTCACAAAATTTCTTGTAATTTCTGTATTTATTTGTTTCCACAGGAGATGTGAGAGTTACTTTATACCAATGTATAGAATGTAATGCAGTGTTTGATGATCATAGATGCCTCTTTCTGCATTATATGGCATTTCACCAGAATTCTGACCCATTGCAATCCTTGATTTGTCAGACCACTTCAACTGAATCTGAGATTAATTTTCCCTGCCAACTATGTGATCGTAAACTTGTATCAAAAGGTGCATTACTTGTACACATGAGGTTTGCACATAGTGTTGCTCCTGAAATCTCTGTTGAGAATGAATATGAAAAAATAAAAGATGATTCAATACTAAACTCAACTGATGATCTGAGCAAAACTTCGGAAACCTCCTCTTCTCAAGCAGAAATTATGCAAAACTCTAGTCCTATAAATATAAAAATAAATTTTCATGGAGGAATGGAGGAAAAATCACCAGAACCATTGCATACAAAGGAGATAACAGACTACCTCACTGAAAGACAAGCCAGTCTGAAAGAAACACCTATAGAAATAGAGGCTGACAATTCTCAGGATACAAATAAAGAAGATTACAGCAATGGAAGTCCTCCTCAGCAATCCCCAGTGGATGAGGAAACAAAGCAATCATGCAAGGTAATTTTCAAACTCTAAAATTTACTTGATGTAAATTCATCTCAGAATGGAAATGAAGGCAAATGCATCTGTCTGCTAAATATAAGCTAATTGCTAACTATTTGCAGTTACTTCCTTAACATAATCTTTCCTTTATTTCTTGATGAAATATTTACCTATTATTATTTGAAGTGTATATTCAGGGAAATTTCTCAAGTGTAATTATCATTTTTTAGCCAATGGGAATGGTTTGCAAGAATCGATAATTAAATGAATATGGCCCCATAGACTACATAATTGTTGTACAGAAATTAAGCATGGGAAAAATCCTAATTGCATTTTATGTTTCAAAGATAAAAATTATAAAACAGAAATTTAAACTCACTGCATTTTCAGCATCTTTTCCGGTAATCCATTACTTTAAAGAATTCAAGTAAAAGGTCCATCACTGAAGTTGTGTGTAGCTTAACACCTGCAATGTTTTTGTCATATCAAAGATAGAATAGTATGACTCAAATATTTGAATATACATATTTAGAAACAACTTAGTAACTTTTATGAAAGTAATAACCATAAAAGCCTCTATCCTTAATTGTAAATTTAGCATAAAATTTTCAGTTCAATCTGAGCTTTAACCTAGTAAACATATATCACTTACAAATAAAATAAATATTTTTTTCAGTTAATATAATGATAATAAAATGTCAATCATTCTGTTTTGTTTGTCTGTTTAAATCAATGCCTCAGCCATAATAAATTCCTCAAATTCACAAAACTATCAGTATCTATGTAACTTTGTCAATCATTTGGTTCAGAAAGCAATGCTAATCTCTTTTAGCTATGTGATGCTCAGTTCAGCAGTATAATGGAACTTATAGCTCATAGACCAGCTCATAGTGAGGAAGATGGGTGCATTTGTGTGGTATGTGGGAAGTCTTTCAAAAAGGTAAGTCCTAATACACTGGGATATAAATACCATAAGCTTTGAATTGTTTGATAGAGATTTTTCACTCTGAGTAAATGTAACAATAATAAACAAACTTTTCCATTCTGATAAAGGAGCAGCACTTGCAGCAGCATTTACGAACACATGAAGGGAAACAATGGGAATGTGATGTATGCAGCAAATTGTTTACAACAAAATATTTCCTCAAAAAACATAAGAGGCTGCACACAGGTAATTTTTATGGGTTCATTTATATGGACTGTGACAAAAAAATGAATCCATGATCTCCAAGGGTTCCTAAATTAGAAAAACAGTTAAGCGGTGCATTAAGATAAACTAAGTGAGATTTTTAACAAAATAGAGATGGTTAAGTTTATTATTCATCTGCGAAACCAATAATTATTTCGAGATATGTTATTTAATCAAAATATGTCTCAACCTGACCTATCTTCCTTGCATTTAGTCTATATAATAACCTAAAGACCTATATAATACCCAATAGACTCTTTTGGTAGTTGAAAATGGCATACACCAAAAGATTCCGAGCTTAACTCTGGGTGGTTTTAAGTGTATGGATGTCTGAATTTATATTGAAATGTACATATGGTTAATTTCAGCACTCAAAATACATTCAGTCATTACTTAAAGCTCACAAATTGGTCAAAGGAAACAGGTGAAATAAAAAATGCTCCCCTTAAAAATTGTTCAATTATGTTACAGGGAGTGTATAGTTTAACGATATTCTTTTAAGTACACAATTTGTGCTGATCTAAATCAATAATGACCATTGAACACTAGGAATTTAAGAAATTACCCATAAAACTCAACTTGCTTTTCATATTTAGAGTCTAAGTATCAAATTTTAGATGGATTAGATATAAAGGAGTCAGATACTAGAAAGAAGTATCAAAAATATCATATATTCTTGAAACTCATTTACATAGCTGTGAACCACCAACTCCGAGCAATGTATTGTGTGGCCTTTCAAGTGAAAAAATTGGCTACTACTACTCTTCACTATGGGATTTGTGGATAATGTATTCCTTGTTTAAAGTTTTATTCTCTACCATTACAAAATCCATTTTAATTTGCCATATTTTGATGTTTACAGATTACACAGTAAATTTGGACATAAAATGGAAAATTGATGTTCTCTTTTCATTTTCAGGTGAGATGCCTTACAGCTGTGAGACTTGTGGAAAAACCTTCACGTTCCAACAGTCTTATCACAAGCACTTACTCTATCATAGCGATGAGAAGCCTCATGCTTGTGGAGAATGCGGAAAAAGATTCAAAGAGCTTTCAACTCTGCATAATCATGAAAGAATCCACACTGGAGAGAAACCTTTTTCTTGTGAATCATGCGGTATGAATAAAATTTCTTATGTTTGGCAAAGCAAAAGCTGATTAAACTCAAACTGTTTTAATTATAGCCATGTAACTATATAACTTGATGCCTACTTCCCTGTCTCATGTATAAATACATGTATACCTAATATATGAACATATTTTTATGATGGCTTAAGATATTTTACAAGCAAATAATACTACATCGAAATAAAGATATGCCCTAGTAAACAACAATGAATCTTTAAGGTGAAGAAATAATGGGAGGATTATTGCCAGATGATTTTGTATTTCTTCATACAAATATTTGATTTTACATTTAATACTATCTATCTTTATATTAATCATGTTTGCTGGGGGTATAGCAATTCTTAAGTAATATAGCATCAATAATCTCATAATCCACTTTCCTTCTCTTTGAATGGTTCAGGAAAAGCCTTCAGGCAGAGAGTATCCTATTTAGTTCACAGAAGAATACACACTGGAGTTATGCCATATAAATGTACAGTGTGTGAAAAGAGTTTTCGTTATAAGGTAAGAGCAGTAAAATATTAAAAATATAATATAAAGAAAACAGTATGTTGATTATATATCAACACAGTTGTGTTATGAACTAATTAGAAAATGTCACTTATCAATATACTGCCATCTCTGATAAATGAATACTTAAATAATGATTGGAATATAACATCAATACACAAATCCAAGCTGAGGTTTTTGAGTTAATTCTAATTAATGATATTAAGTCATGACAACAGCTTGATTAACAACTTATTCCAAATTATGCTTTCTAATTGATTTGTAATTTGAGAATACTTTTATTCCTATCTTTAAAAATAATAAATGCTTTTACAACTATTTTTGAAGAAGCATGATAATAGAATATCACTAATTTTCATGGATAATATCATGGATTGTAAGCCTTCTTAGCCATCAAAGGGTCATGAAGATTTTACTATAATTTCAGTTTTTGAAGGAAGGCTAAATTACAGGCACATTGATGTAAGTGATCTAGAGAGAGTTTTTGTGATCACTACAACAAATTGCTATTTTACCCAGTTCTAAGATTCAATATACACCTCAGATACCTTCTTCCCTTCATTAGTCATCCATTAAGCTAAATGAATCAGATGCAATTCTCAAAAATTGGGAAATAAGATGAACGGATTACTCTGCATATCATTTACAGAAGTGTTAGAAATGTTTTCTATGCATGGCTTGAACTGTTTTCAGTACCAAACTTATTTCACAAATATATTAAACTTTTGACTGCAATCATCAATTACAAGTTGGCAATTTGTTCTTCAATTCATAATTTACAAGTAATCCATTTCCCACCAAATATCAATCTCCCATAAAAAGTAACCGTGCATTCCAAAAGTATCTTTCAAGAAACATTTCTATGAATTGTAACTGATGCACTCATTACTTTTCAGGTAAGTCAAAGAACTCACAAGTGTTCATCTCAGCAAACAGGAACAGTGGTGCGTCAATCCAGTGATTTGGTTGAAAGACTACTGTCACACCAGCGTGATAAACCTTCTACCAGTGCTACCTATTCCAGCAAAAATGAAGTTCATCTATCCATTGCAGAAAAGGATTGTTTATCAAACCATAGTGGGTGTTCAAGCCAGCATTCAACAGAGGCTTTACAAGAGATGCCAGCAAGCTCACAAACAGCAAACAACGGAAATGAAAAGAACATAAATTCATTTGCACTGTTCTCAAATAACTTTGAAACATATACTGCAAACCTAACTAATATGGAAGCCCAAAACAGAAGCAATCCTTTTTCCACTGTAAGTGATGACAGAGGAGAACAAGACCATCAATCAAACAAAAAACCTGCTCCTAGTCCAACCCATACAAATCAAAAAGAAGGTAGAATGAAGGAATCCCCTAATAATTTATGCTCTCAAATTCTGAATGAGGAATCTAAGGTTAAAAACTTGAGTTCTCAAACAAATCAAATGGAAGTTAAACAGTTTAATGCAAATGAACTAGAATCAACATCTCAGCACAGTTCTGATTCTGCCAGAGCAAGCTACATAATACAGCCAGACATTAAGAATGAAAATCACCATGATGTAACCCTTAAGAACAAAGAATCTTTAGAGAAAAAGAATGAAATTAGAGTCATTGCTAGCACCATGGGAAATGATATGTTTAATAACACCCTCTTTTCAAGCAACAATGATATGCTTGACCCAGTTGAAACAGATTTTTTCACTATGGTTATGTCTCCAGCTGAACCAACACTTGAACAAATGGGTAAGCTCACAATATCTTCCATGCCAAGTCCTCCAGGTAATATTAATATTGGGATGACTGACTCAGATAAGACACATGGTGATCAAAATGAGGAGATTATTTTGAAAATCTTACCTCAAGCAACCCCCTTACTGAAAAATCAAAACAAGGAAGATCATGATAATAACTCCAAAATCGTTCCTCAAGAAGAAAATCTTGCATCTTCAATAGAACATGAAACAACTAATGCATCTGATCTTAGCTCATTCCTCCAGTCATGCTTTGACCATTGGACATCTTCTAGCATCGTCTCTGTTGAGAAACCAAAAGAAACCTTAGCAACCCAACCTAATGCTAAATACGACCAGCACTTGTCTGCTGCTGAGGATAACAGATTACAGACTATAAACGAAGAATCTCTCAAAAACCTCCTTTATGGAGGTCATCTTCAATGACCCAAAAACAGAAATGATACTTTTCATAAGTTAAATATCCAGTTTTTGAGGATTCTGGAAGCCTAAATGTCAAAGTAAAATACTCTACATTGTAAATTACATTTAAATTTTCTTTCTATTTACTCATTTATCCAATCAGTCGTTAAATAACTTTGTGGTTTTCATTGTTAAAAGTATACATTTCAGAATAGAGAGATAGATTCTTGAGTATATAGAATTAGAAGTTGTTTTTACTTCATTTCTTAAATAAAAACTTAAAATTTATTGTTAGAATAGCTCATTATGTTAAATTTATTTTTAATAACGCCGAGAATCAGATCACTGAACCTTGAACAGCTGATTTATTCCAAATTAAGATAAAACTTGGTTTTGCGTTTAAGATATATTAATATTTATGTATTTATATTTGCAAATAAAATGTTATAAGTATATAAATGAAATTTCTTGAATGAAAAATATTTATGCGAATGTTTCCTCACAATATCCTACATTTTTGTATATTCAAAATTCAAATGTTTCCATTACATACTCTCAACCCACAATGAAGCACTGTGACTGTTTTATTCATTATACTCGTATGTAGCATTTATTAGAAAAATTTATGAACTCCTAGTCAGAGTCAATATGTCCAAAATGAACTCACGATTTTGATAAAAGCTTCTACAATTCCCATTAGAAAATAACTGAAAACTAAAGAGTTAAAATTAAATTTCATCCGTATCAAACGTTAATTAAATATTTAAGAATATGAAAATCACAGATTCAGAATTAATAAATAGAATTCCTACACATTAACGGCCGCATTCCTAATATCAGTTTGTTGTTAAATAACCAATTTATTTTCTAGTGATACTTATACATTTTTAACTATTATAAACTTGTCCAGATTTTAATATTAATATTTATTTATTACGGCTATAAAAACCCAATAACCTACAAACCAATTATCTATAAGATCAGAAAACGCTATTGCTCACGAGGTATTACGAATACTATTACTTACATAGCTTTTAAACTCTGAATAAATATTACTATACTTCAGAGATTCTCAGTAAGAAAATTTTCTTTCTTCTGATTTTGCTCTTCCTCGTGAGATTTGTGTCTGGCCGCCTTAATCTTTAAACAAAAATCGTACGAAATTTTCGATTACAAACTATGTTATTTATTTTCCCTCCAACTGGTCTATCTATGAGCCATCTAGCCAAACTAACATAAACGAAAAGGGGGAACACGGATTGGTTTTCCCGCAGCAATACGCGTTCACCAAATATTTATTCGGAAAGAAAGATCTGACGTCTTCTTTTCGGAATAATTTGTAAGAGTGCAAACCCAAGTTAATTTCCGTTAAAAACAAATTTAGGACATCAGGTAAATTTAATACGTGGATTACGATATTTTGACGACGGTTGATCCATAAGGTCTAAATGATACTTCATCACATTATGTAAAAAAATCGAATTTATTGATCACAGAATATATAAATACATACAGAATTACAATAAAATATTGGTTAAATTGAACTAAATTTGGCCTAAGTTGCATCCCAAACTACCCAAAGAGTAGAGGGGGGACACAAAATATAGAAAACTTACAAAACTGGGTAAAAAAACAAAAATGTTCTATTTAAAAAACAAACACCACGAAAGAAACTTTTAATAAACTGAAATACAATATGAATGGCATAATTTTGCATGAAAGCACGAGTAATGAAATTAATATCTTTACATTTCACAAATATTGCACCATCTAATTTAACATGTGTTACTGGCAATCTGAGACAGGTAAGCATTATCTAAAGAGTGCCAGTTATTATTAAACTAACATTCTTCTAATCTTGGTACAGTTTCACCACTAATCATAAGAATTAAGCATTTTCTGTATAAAACATATCCCTACATTCAATGCAAGAATGAAGGAAACATACAGAGGAGATGCTGAAAAATATCACAAACAATACAGAAATTCAATTTGGACCCACCTAGCCAAAATTTTCCCAATATTATGTTTCCAGCATAAAGAAATAATTTAAAGCTTAATTTTATCTCAATGTTTACATCAAATTCTTCATTTTAAAAGAATGACAAAGCTCATCTATTCCTTAAACAGTTTGGGCATAAGATCAATCTACAATCTCCTAAACCCATGGGAAAATATCATCAATTGCAAGTTTTCCATGGAAATTACCTTTTAGATTGGAATTCCAGAGCATTATGCCTTCTTCAAGTAGTACACAACTAATTGAACCTGGAAATTTTCATACAGCCATAGTTGTTTAAGAAAATTATCAACTGAATATTTTTTAGTCAGTAGGAAAAAGTCTTAAAAATACAGTAAGGCATGTTGCATTTCAAAAAGAAAATGACATGAAACACTAGCAATATAATATTCTGCTTACACAACACACACTAACTGAAGAAATATACTTCAATATACAGGATACATAGAAAGTAAATCACGTGATGACAAGTGGATATTGATTATAGTACTTGATGTTATACCGACTATCAACATTCATTACATCTTTAAAAGGACTCAGCAGATGTTAATACATTCATAAATTTGATATACATCACAATATTACAAAGAGATCTTTGGATTTAAGAAATGTGATGAAAGCTACACAGATTACAACGCAAGGAAAGTAATTAAGGATATTAGCTGTTTCAAGGTGGGAAAATGTTAAAGAATACAGAATTGAAATTTAAGCAGAAGATTTAGCTGAAATCTCTGTTTGGCAAGACGATTGGAGCTACAAGAGTCCAAGTATACAGTCCAAGGCATAGCCAGCTAGATACTATCTTGACCCACATTGATGCTTCATTGGAGTTTAGAGTTTCCAGACTGGAATTTGGCCTAAAAAATAGCAATAAAAGAAGAATGTAAAATATATCTTAAAATTTTAGTGTTAAGCTATAATGGTTATCCATAAAAAACTATAGTTGGATACACCAAAAATAAATTATGTTGGAGAAGTTTATGAATACAAATAAAATTTACAGAAAACAAGATGAATAACTTTGCTTGGTTAAGAATAATATATTTGAATATTAAACCAATGATATTTTTGATGCTAGTATCCCAACTGAATCCCAAGGTACCTATAGTCCCCATTCTACATTAATCTGGGAAAACAAGACACATAACTGTAGCAAAGCTCACCAAATAAGGTAACTAACAAGGAACTCTAGATATTTTTTCAAATAAATATGATCAGTCCACATATGAATGCTAAATTAGTACCCAATATATGAGAAATTAATCATTAAATACGTAAAGAGAGAGATAACATACTGATCTTAAATCAAACAATAAAATCACAAAAACATGGTATCTTGATCTCAAATAAATTGTGGTAGCTTAGGTTAGCTTAGGTAAGTCATACCTTTACACAATGAAATTAAGTCATGAAATTCCTTTCAGGAAATGATTTCATAAATGCAGACTTCGTAAATTATGAATTTTATGCAATCTAAGCAGTTCAAATTTGGATTGCATTCTTTCTGAATACATCTTTAAATCAACTATATAAGAAATACTATGAGAAATAAACAAAAAATACTCACTTGTACCAGTTGGTCAGAGTCATCATCACATACAGAGTGGCTAAGCCAAACATAACATGGAAGAATGACCAGGAATAAGCTGTTCCATCTTGCTCATTGTCCCAAACCTTCTGTCTTCCATGCTCAACATCACCAGCCTCTTGGCTTTCTGTTTCTGAAACAAATAAAAAAACACTGCCATAAGCAACAAGAATTTTGGAATATAGAAGTGCTAGATGTTTTATTAACATTTAAAGTTCATTTCCTATGCTGAGATTTTAAAAGCTCTGAACTAATCCTGATTATTTTTCTATAAGAGCATTTAAAATAGTAATAACAACAATGAATTACTTAAATAACCAGATATAAAAATTCAAATTGAGTTCAAAATTATGGTATTGAGGAATGTAGTTACAAGGAAATTATTTACAAGGAAATTAATTGAAATTATTTTTACTTGCAAGCCATCAGTTAAATTTCACCATATTGAGAAACTCAAGGCAAATATTCTCTTAATTGAGTATCTGATTAAAATTAGAAAGTCACCTCATAGGTTGCAAATTTTGACATTTGGCGATTATATTTTCACAATATATTTTTATAACTATTCATTTAAGTGAAATAATTCAATATCAGTTGCGAAACTTTAACTACTCCATATTTTCTACATAAATTACTTGAATGTTAATGGATTCCAAGAAACACATTGTCCTCAAGTAATTCCCTAGCACCTTAGATAATGTGGTGTACCTACAAGTCTTTTGCTGCACAGCGACAGTTAATATATTAGATTAATAGTGAAAAATGCATAACATAAACTACCATCCACCAAGCAACGATAACTTTAATCAATGGGAGAGGTCTCATTTAATAGTATAACCTTATTAGTATAAATTGTCTTATTAAAATTCTTTCTATCATTAAGTCAGACCAAAACATGTACTACTATTTACAGAATGTTGTGCTGAAAAGCTAGATTCAAATAGACAGAAATCTTATTTAGATAGCTCAAAAATATCTCATCCATTATAAGATACACTACTCTTTCTCCTATTTGTCAAGCACATTCACATGGACAAACACAAGAATTTGAGGGATGTTTGAAAAATTACAGCATATTTGGGTGTAAGTTTCTCACCATTAAGAAAGCATTTAGCGATAAACACTACAGGCCATCAAAGAACAACACAAAAATTTATTATTCAATGTTGTGATGTCATTCAATTTCTTGGCAAAATACAAAGAGGAAGCAAACAGGAAATAATCTCATCATTGGGTAATGGGGTAAGGCTTCATCTCATAGTAGAAAAATTCTACTGGATTTCTGTGTTCCATGCCACTTATAGTATTATACTCTTACATCTCTTATCATCTTTGATGATACTAAACAACTCAAGATTATCAATCAGAACAGAAGACCAATAATATATGGGAAACTGACTAATTTATATCGATTTCCTAGGGAAACTTCAGGGTAGTAAGTTGATAATTTGACTGTCATACCTTCATTACCAACCAAGGGCCGATCTCCCCCAGGATAGACTTGTGTAGGAATGGAGAATGTAAACAAAGAGAGAAAATGGAGTTAAGAAGAGTAGTGAATTCAATAAATTTCGATTAGGGGTTACAATTTACCAAATAGATAAGCCGAAGAATACTAACAAATCTTACACAATATCTCAATTTCTAAAATAACAATCACAAGATGATCACAACACCACCACTACAGAATTATAGAAGAGCCCATTAATTATTAAGGGAAAAGATACGATAAGAGATTCAATAAGTAAATAATTAATGAATGATAAAACTTTCCAATATCATTCATTAATTCTATGTCTCCTAAGACAATAGCTTTCTTCTTTCTTCATGTTAACCAGTTATATTGAGTCATAATAAATTTATAGCATTAAGTCAACATTTGATAGGTGTTTTCAAGTTCAATGGGGAGATTTCTAAAAACAACTATATCCTTCAGAGGGAATATTTGGCTTGCAATGGTTAGTTGCACCTTTAATTCTGCCTGCTAAATCTCTTATCCCTTAAGGAGCATAAATTGTAGTGATAAAAAAAATAGTGCCAAGCAGAAATATTTTCTGCCTTAATCCAATACAAATTGAAATTCCAGTTTGAATAAAAAAGAATTAAAATTAATTTACTTGAATTAAAATTAGTATTTAACTTGCATTTATAGATATGCATCATAAGATATTTCTGAAGGAAAGCCTGATTGAATCCACTCATAGTAACAGTTCCAGTGATATGCTTTGAAAATGTCATTTAGTCAAATTTTCAAACACTGACCCTTTTTACTAAGAAAAAGTATCCCTACTTCACTGAAAATAAATAGAAAAGTCCTACTTTAAAATATGACCACAAATTTATATCACAACTTGCACAATGAAATTTAATTAAGCTCCATTGACATCTGTAAACCTGATTTCTGGAGGGTACAAGAGATGCATAGTAAAAAAAGTTTGAATTCTATCTCCAAGCTAAACGTATCCAGGAAAGAGGAAGCAAACAAATATATTTCACTTATTAAAGAAATATAAAAGTTTTAGCAGTAAAAAATACATCTTAAGCAGAGATTAAAGACAAAAACTTTCAACTTACAGCTGATCCCTAAAAATTGAACCTGATTGGAAGATATTCACAAAAATTAAAAGATACTAATTGAAATATTGAACTAAAAGACTGACGGTGGATCTAACTTTGAAACATCTATTCTGAAAATGGTGTACTAAATTATAAAACTATAATCAGTCAACCATTTACGGTGAATGAATATAATGCATCACAATATGCCATACACAATTCATGGCACTCAAAGAATTTAGTAGCTCACAACACACAAAATTATGCAAATAATTATTTCCTTAATTATTATAAGGTATTTAACTTCGATATTCTATCATTTATGATCACAACAAACACCAAAAAAATAACAATTGTCATCAACATATATACAGAAATATATTTCACAGAGCTACATTCACCCAAAAAAGTAATTACAAAGTCTAAAATCAAACCAAAATCTGAGCAGTGAATAGCCCTTGAAAGCTGAGGATGCAAATCCTAAACATGTATGAGGTAGAGGCCCTCTGTATTTCTAAAATTCAGAAATCCTTTCAATTTAGTTTCACTGCATCAAGATTATTAGTCAATATTATGAAATCATCTTCGTAACTCCAGGCATTCACAAAAAAATCTAAGTTGAATTACCTACCAAGTATACTATAGATTAAGATACAATCACAGCTCCCTCAAAATGCATTCATGCTTGGGCAGTAGGAACACTACCATGTGCAAAAAGACTAAAGTGTTTCACAATGCTTTCCAAGTACGAATATATTGTTTAACATATAATATTTTCATCCACTATGCAAAAAATGAGCAATAGTTCCAACTTCAATACTCACAATCATTTTAATTCTATACATTAAAGCAACTTATAAAACCTATTCCAAATAACTCTTGTAAATTTTGCAAAAATATAGACATCTTATAAAATTAGTGCAGCTTAAAGTTACTTAACTGATCACCCAGTCACTTAGCTTAGAGAGAACCCTGATTATAACAAAATTAGAAATAAATATACCCCATAACTATGATAATTATCCATCTTACCAGAGATTATCAGACAAAAAAATATGAAAGTAGCAGTGATGCATTACCTGCTCCGTTATCCTTAACAAGAACATGGTCAGACATGGTGATTCGGGATGAAGATGAAGCAGTCCTCAAACTGGAGTACAAAACACAGCAAACCCAAATGGCGAGGCCAATCAAAGTTTCCTTATCCATTGCAACATATCTGCTGCTTGCAGAAGTATCACCAAGGAAGGCAAGCAAACCTGGGTTGCACTTACGGTCTGAAAAGATCATGTACTTTAATTTTCTCTACTAAAAATCAAAATGAATGAAATCAAAAAGTGTGATTTATTTCAACTTTAACCTGAGATCTTAAAAGAAGCATCTAATGTATGTACACAAATAAAATCTGATTACAAAAACCATTCATGACTAGCATATGAAAAACATTTTTACCTTACCAAATAAACCATTCTTTGTCTTAATTTATGAATTTAAGAAAAGGGATACAAAAAATTAATTAATTTAGGTTCACAGTTAATAGGTATGTCACGATAGTATGATAATCATGCTAAAACTTTAAAGCTTTAAGTACCTGCAAGTGTAATAAAAATTGTCTGAGATATAATAAAATTAAGGATGAAGTTAACAAGAAGACAATGAGAGAAGGGTAGTTCAGGTGAGGATATGTAAATAATTTCATAATTTCTCTAATTCTTACTTAACAGCAATGCTCCAGAATTGAATTTCAATGAAGTATTTATATCATCACAGAACTATCTGGAAAAACTCATTCTATGCCACAAAGATGAACATATGTCAGCAAACCAAAGAATAAATCAAGGCACTACTTACCTTGTCTCATTGCAATGTTCACACAATTCTCATAAAGACCACTAGAACTATATATTGCTGGGTTTTATCTTTGTCTTGCCAAGCAATTAGACTTTTTTACCCTCCAACTGAAGCAAGGTTTTGCCTGACTCAAAGCTTAAGTAGCTTCCATCCACCAACAGTAGTCATATACACAACTTCCTTTCTTTCATATACTTCAAGTGAGTGACATGAGGCAATATTGAAGAAATGAAGATAACAACCACCAATATATAGCTGAAGCAGTCTTCATCAGAGAAGAGCATGCATGGTGAGCCAAGGTAATGAGTACCTAAATCAATACCAGTATTTGAATTCTTTAACTTACCTGGCTGGTTGCTGACAGCTGCCCAAGTAAGATAGATAACATACAATCCCACGACAGAGGATTGAAGGAGACCTGATCTTGGCTGAGATTCTTGAACAGATGGCAAAACTGAGATGATGCTTATTATAACAACCATTATAAGGTTAAAGGAGATGAAGAACTTGTTCAGAGCACAATCATCTGGCTGGAATAAACAATACAAAAATAAAATGACTCAAAACCTGAACCAGAGGAAGACATTCATCTAGTAAGGCTAATCTAAATCATAATTAAAGGCACATTGTTGGCATAATTTTGCATCTATCAAATTGGTTTAACTCTTATACTGCCAACAGGCTGATAAATAGTCCTTGGGGTTTATACAAAGGTTGCTATAGGTGATAAGGAGACTGGAACAGGCAATATATCAAGCCACTTTTTCCAGTTTTACATGCTATCATGTACCACAATCAGTTGGCCTTCAGAATATTTATCCCTTATCCTTAATTTACATTTACTCATAGAAACCTAATAATAATTAAGTTACCTAAAAAGGGATGTCATGTTTCCAACTAGTATATTTTTTGTATTTCAAAGAAAGTCTCTGCCCTCCAAAGGTCTGGTAATTTATGCACATACCACCTGATGGTGGCTGGCAATAAGGGGACTGAATACATATAGAAGTCTTTAATGCAATAGGAAAGAACCCTAAGCATCATCATTGTAGACAAAGCAACAGGAATCTTGATTTGGGGCAACCTAATTGATTTAAGTAGTTACTAGTTCAAGCACCCCAAAAATTTCCTATTTATAGTGTTTCCCTTTATTTCATAATAAAAGTAACTTAGTCTGCCAAATATCAAGATCATGATTTCTCACAAATATTTGTTTCTATGAAACTTATTTCTACCAAAATATTTGAAAGAAAAGAAACTGGATCTTGGCTATCAATGAATAAGAGATTTGAAAAACACTCCAATCACTGAATATCACAAATGACCATCGGACTAATTATTAAAAAAAAAGAACCATGGATTACTGACTAATTGGAGCAATGGTCACCAGCATACTCAGTAATTGGAGTTTTTCAAATCTCCTAAGCAAAAAATCTGATATACCATTTAGCCTGTGTACAAGCATTCACTTAAGTAACTTGTGTGATGTGTGTGTAGTGACTGATATTTTTAGAATTCATATTTTAGATTTCCCATTTGAGGCAACCAAATGAATATTTGCTCATAATATATCATAAGCTTGGACCAGCAATTACAAGAAGTGTTGAAATGAATAAAATTTATGTCATAAATCTGGAAGGAAATTATCACTAAAATATAATAAAATTCTGAGTAAGAGAGATATCTAATGAGGTTATGCAATGAATTTTTGGTAATTTTAATTTGATTAATATCATAGTACTGTAACCAAACTCTAATGATAAAATCTCAGGGCTTCAACAATACATGAACTAAGTTTATTTCCTCTAGTTTCTAGAAAAAATTAACTGCTTTCCTGGGGAAATTCATATATAAGTTTTCTTGAGAAATACTTACCAGTGTGAAGTAAACATAAAGCAGTGAAATCCCAGTGATGGTCACAGCATAATTAATGAAAGTGGCCAGCAACAGAGCAGCATACCTGAAGAAGAAGTAAAAATGTCATTGCTCTTACAAATATGACAGCACAAGTGGGTTTTGATGATTATGTTGAATTAAATATAATTACCAGACTTTGGATCCTGAGTCCTCATAATTTCCAACCCAATTCTCTGCCCATCTATGAGCAAAATCAACAATTAGGATGAGCTGAATAACGATGTACATGAATCCACCTATCATACCAAAGTACATCCATGTTGGCCCAAAAGATCCTTCAGGGATGAAAAATGATCCAATTACTCCTCCAACAAGAAGGAGGAATTTGATGGCCCAGAATCTGAAACAGACCATATCAGAGTTAGATAGAAATAGCTGTGGCAATCCCAGCAAGCAAAAGAAATAAATTATTTACTTCGAAGGAGGGACTTATTCTATAGTAAAAAGTCTCCATTCTAGCATAAAAACTGATTCAATATGAACAATAATTTCTCTCAAGCAACTATCATAATTTTCATGAATGCTATTTATAGCAACTCTTTCAATTTCACATGAAGGTTAATCAACTTCAGCTAACGACACCTATAGCATATCACTATATGATTCCTTATCTGTATTACAACAAACTGTAACCCAGCCTAAATTTTAGAAAATTTAATATTATGATACATAATGTTATTATAGCTCAGATGATACATAATTTTTGAAATATCAATCCCATTAATAACAAGTAAGTGTTCAGTGGTCTTAAAATGATCAGCCAGATAAAAAGTAGCAAAAGTTATTTTTGGTTTTCAAATTACTTTTCTAGGTAACAGGAAATAAACTCTCTATCTCTCTGTATCTACTAAGACAACAAAATTAGTTTTCTGAGTCACTTAAATCTCAAAAAATATTTGTTGCTCAAGATGAATTAAATCCACACAAATATATCTTATAAGATGTCTAAGAGATGCCAAATAAACCTAAATTCATGAGAAGTATTTTACAATAATCAATCTAAGTCCATGTATGAAAACCTAGATTTAACATAACCTAACTTTGAGATATTGGAACTTTTCTGTTAATGCCTTCATACTTCATGTAATAGCCACCTACTGTCAATATATACTGACTGCTTTATAGTTCTGTGCAATGGCAAATACAGAGGAAAAGTAGCTATTAAGAGACCATAACGGTTAATATCGAAAATTAAGCATAATAAACTAATTTGATGGGTAAATGCAAATTTGTAAATATAAATAATTTCCGTAAAAGTAATATTAAACTCATTCTCCACAGTAAGAGTTTGCAAGTAATTACCCATTTTGTATTCCAGATCTCGGATCTTTTGATGACTTCACTCCAATCATTATCATTGCCATGAGAAAGAAAAAGCATGTCAAGACAAAGCATATTCGATACACAGCCAAGTATCCAACTGCTTCAGAACAATCAAAGGTGAGGCTTGAGCTTGCAGCATTGATGATAGATGTTGTTGTTGAATGAGTGGAGTTTTCACAAAATGGAACCTATAAAAATAATGACCAGAAATGTAGACATTTATAAGAAATGAACAAATGCAAGAGTTACAGCAAACAAAGCGATATAGTTCTCAATTTTTACAAGCAAACGAGATCACTTTATCAAAATATATTATGATTTTAAATAATTAATTCATGTTCAAAAAAATCTCGATCATCTAATGTGTGTTCCAATTTTATCACTCAGTAACAGTAGATTATATGAAATTGAAATCCTATATTCCTTCGTATTACAAGAACAGAATAGTTACAGGTCGTCTCTACGGTATTCCACGATCTGACGATTAAAATTACGATTTGTAGCTTATATAATATTTCAACTATCAAACAGACCAAAAGAACTGCAACTGGAAAACGCTATAGAGAATCAAGTAAAGGGCTTGCTCATTATTGAACTTGCAAATAACATTCACTTAGAAAACTTGACGCACAAAATTTTCCGAATTAAATCGGCCAATAAAAGCCACTGATAAACAACAGCATTTTATTACATCGTGTCCTTGTGAAAATGATACGCAACATTTCTGTGCGCGTATGAGTAATAGCTCAAAAAATGCGCAGTCACTGAATCAAAGACTGAGAATACTATTTTGTCTCTAACAAAATCTGTATCTTTTACGACATTTCAAAATATTCCATCGAACAGGTTATATAAGACTTCGAGAATAAAATCTACCTTTTGGAGAACATTCTGTAAACCAGGCGATAGGGATATACAAGCGGCAATCGTTCCCAATAGCAGCATAACAGCATACATAAGCCTTGCAGAAGTTGAATTTCGACATGATGGGCAAGCAGAACAACATAAACCACAGGCAGCACTTCCGCAACAGCAGGCCAGCTGAAAGGTCAAAGTTGTCATTAAGGATTATGAAGGTAAAAATTGAAAAATGTGCATTATTATGATGAATCAGCTGGCTAAAGTGATTAAACCTACCACAAAATTATCAATAAATTATATGAACATAAGATATCAACGGACGTCGAACATTCAAAACATACCTGGGCTGCTGAGCACAGGCCCAAAACAGCTCCCATTTCAATACACAGTCGTGATTAGCACTCCACAATCAACGAAATTTTCAGCTGAGTCAATGCAGAAAAGTAAAATGCTTGAATTCAACAAATACAGAGGCTTCCAATCACTATTTCAGAGATTTCTGTTCAACAGCGATATCCCTTCACCTCCTACCTCCATTAACTTCCTAAATAGAAATACGTCATGGCAGCGAATGATCATATGATTTCAAATGAGAATCGATTTAAAGACTATCTCCGGCGGAAAATTTGAAACATAGTACGTAGGAATCTCAAGAGGATTCCAATTTCTCTATTATCCCTTCTATATAATGAGATGATTAACCTCAACAGAAATTTTCCACAACAGCATCTTTAAGAAATCAATACTGCAAAATGCAATTTATCAATGCGCTGGCAATTACTGCTGGAAATGTGTAGGCACTTCCTCATGAGGTATTATGAGAATATCCAAAGAGAGATTAAGAGATTCGGGAATAGGGTTGCAATTTTAATATCTTTTACGTATACCTTACGTTACTTTTAATATTGCCTATTTCATTTAATTGTTTTACTCTCCCAAAGTATATAAATCTTCAGGAGTCTTCTGATAACGAATTACTTGCAATGAAAGTTACAGTTAGGAAAATAAATATTTGAGTGTTTTTTTAGTCTTTAACTGTAGATATATGAATCTTCTGATATAAAATATACAAAATATTAAAAATTTTTGGATTCTATACTTTTCCTTGACCCTGAAGAGCAAATAATATTAATATTGTCCTTGCCAAGTTCCATAAACGAGCTTCAAACACGTAAAACATGCTTACACATACAGAAGCGAGGGAATGGGTATATTTATCAATACATACCACCCGACTTGGAATACGAAACAGAAAAAAAACGTCTTCATGATTTTTTTCTCGAAAACACCCTGATTATCGTTCATCTATTAAGATTAACATAACTTGTTAATCACATTTGTTTCACTGCTGTGTTGATTTCCCGGTTGTGAAAAATGTATCTGAGCGAGTACACCTCATTTATATTACAGCGAAACACAATCAGTTGAAATTACTAATGAAATCTGGTGATGTACTTTCGTTAGTTGTTATAGATCTGCTAGTCATATTTCATTAGTGTTATTATACTTCAGTTGAAAATATTCGTTATCTCACTGTTAGAAAATGAATTATATGAACAAATTTGAAGTTCTTCTCTTAACCGTAAGATGATCACAAAAGACTTCATCTTGATTCACGAATTATATTTTCATCTTCTTACAATTATTCACCTTGAACAACAAAATTTAACCAAGGAATAATTACTTGTCTTGATGTTTAATTGGAAGGTTTTATAACGATTTCCATTCGCTCAATAATGAAAATCATCGCATCCAGTAAAGTTTGTACATAGTATCATACTCCGGTTTTGGTCTTCTGATAAATAGCACAAAACTGCTGCTATAATCGAAAAATAATCTAGATATGCCCCTTTCTAACTTTTTTTAGTTTAAACAAGATACATTCCTTGTAAGCATATTGTATTCTGCAGTAGAGAACTCCTTTATCTTTAAGATCAAATAAAACCGCACGCGAGTCAACTTTTTATGAGTAAATCTAGACCATAATGACATCTTACATCTTAAGTTAATAAGTTAGTAGGTAGTTAATACAGTTGTTTAGAAACTTGTGCAAGAAAATATGTCACATGACCACCGAAAACACTCGCTTGGTCGAGATTTAGTAACTTGATGACTCAATCACTGTTGTCCTCAAACAAATGCCACGCGAGTCTTTCGATGTCTGCAATAAAATCGCCAGCAATTCGCAACTCGGTTTCCACACCTGTACTATTTGATAGATTCCTAAATAGAAAGCTTAGTATGGAACGTTCTTTTGTTCTACCTCATACTCAAAGCAGAGCATTTGAGACAGAGAGGGAAACCTCTCGGTTGCTGTCAGTATCTTCCCAGGGTATGTTGCAGCAGTAATACACCATGGCAAGACTGTTCACAAATACCGTATCCATCACCGTCGTTCTCATCGCAGTTCTGTCATCGGGAAGCACTTTACGGGAAGATAAGAAAGGACAATGTAAGATAACATATCCTCATAATCTTCATTAACACCAAATAACTATGTTATTTTCTACTTTAAGCTAAGGCTAATTTTAGGGTTTTATGGCTTACATAATGCGAATTTGGAGAACAAATGATCACATTCAACATTTGAAGCATCTGAAGTTTATTTCGAAAATAATTTTCTCACTTTTTTAAACAATCCCAATAACATAATAAACATTAATTATTCCATTATTTTTGGTATTTCATTGTGGTGAGCCATTTTAATCACTTACCATCCGAAGTATAAATATTTTTCTCGTAAATCGATTTTTACTTCAATAATAGAGATTTCTAAGAATGTTTCCGGAAGGTACAGCCATTAAAATTTATTTATCAGCCAAAATTATGCCAGTGTAATATCAAAACTATTAAAATTTAATTCCACATCAATTAAGATTTCTCGTTTTATTCAAATGCTCAAAATTCAAATGTGAATCACTCGTAAACTTTTCAATGGCAAAGCTATAGGAGTAAATTTTTCAGCGAATGACTGGCTTCGTGTGAACGCATTTTTTAATTGAAATTGAAAGGGAGAAATAACGGTCAGATAAATAATTGTAGACTGTGGATTAGGAGCCGAAATGTCCATGCTGAGAAGGTATATTTTAGTAAATCAGCTGAATCTGTCTTTTATCTAGATAAAAAGAGGAGTAACATTATCTTCAGTTATCTTTAAAATATTTCAGTAATTCAACTGAATTCATGCCCTTTATCTAGATGAGCTATATCGTAATGAACTCATGTAATAATATTTACTAGACCGTATCTTAAGATGTATTAGACAAATGAAATTTTTTATGATCTTGCAGTGGGATTTTTTCAGGCTCAATAAAGAGGGGAGAAGAAGTATTTTAGCCTACGCCCCAAGATAAAATTCGCGAGTGAATTCGGTTAGAGTAAATTTATCTATTCGTAAAAGGGAGGTGACATTGAAACTGACACGTTTAGCAGAAAGCGAAGGAGAGATCTCGTGAAAATGATACACCAAAGACTTAATTACTTGAATTAGTATTATACTTCTGAAGCTATCTCAAAAGTGGTGGAAAATGAACACCAAAATATGATTAGACGAATAGGATCATAGGAAGCCATGGTTTATCTTATCTAATTCCGCAGAGTTTACTTGCTAACCGCAAATATTGTGATAAATTTACAGCTTCAAAACAGTCGGATACAGTAAGGCCGCAGAAAAATGTGTAGGCGTTGGGAGGATTCTGTTACTTGATTTCTGTCTCCGTTCGGAGCTTAAAATCGATAAGCAGAGACTATATTTGTGAGAAACCTATCACGTGCACACTTCGTGACCGATCCGAATAGAAAGCATGAGTACTGGACTAAATGTTCGCCTTATTGATGGTATCATATTAATGTTATATTCTACATGCAAGTGTCAATATGAAATTTAATTCTGATGACTTGATAACCGCCGCAGGAGTGATTAGGATTTAAAACACTGATAGATAGGCAGAGTTTTGTAAAATATAACGAAGATTAAAGATAAACGTAGGCCGTATATACTCGTATATAGATAAAAATTAGGTCGAAGTATCTTAACTTGAATCGTAAAATTATTATAATCCACGAAGATACTCATGAGGTTATTAATTAAAGTTTTTTTAAATCAATAATTCGCAAATCAGCATAAACTGTTAGATGCAGTCCGAAGTGTAAAGATCATATCATATCCTCAGAATCATGATGTTGTTTTTAAAAGAAAAACACAATCAGAAAGCATATAATGATAATTAATATTGTTATAATTTGAAAGAGAATCACCGAGGATCTTATTTTCGGAAAAATCTCAAGACTTTTCGCGTACGGTATTTAATTTGTAGCCTAGCGTTTGATACAAACATCAAAACTCCAAAGTTGAACTTCTGACGGACACGAGGAAAAATATCAGCTTGTCTTCCAGTTGATTTTAAATCGAAAGATGAAATGCTAAGCGAGCTTTTAATTTGAGGTGAATTCATTCCTCGATATTGAGAAACAAACGGATGAATCTGTGCTTGTGCTAAGAAATGGATAGATATAGTAAATGCTTTGTAAGTAAGGCTTTACTTTCGGGGTTGTTCTATTACTAGACCTCTTCATAACGGATGTATGAGATATATTTCTCGTAATTAAGCGTCGGTATTTAGAGATTTACGGAGAAAAAAATCAGTGACAAACCCCTTAAAAACAAGAAGCTTTAAGTAGATGCCCTCTGGGCTACACGCCTGGAAGGTCGCGCAAAACTTTCTTAAGTGCTTCCAAACTAATTTTCCTATTAGTTGAAAAATTTGACAGCCTTTAGCTTTGGTATTCATAAATGCATTAACGATTTGCGTATTATGTAGGATTTTATGGTTCATTTTCATATTTAAATGAAGACAACTAGAAAAACTGCAACATCTTACTGGAAGCAGTGAATTAAGCACCAGCAGTAATTTTCTTGCAATTCAATGATGAAAAAATAGAGGTGAAAATTGTTCTAAGACATTGAGTATCGAAAGAAACAGAAAATGATCTTACGGAAACAATTGGAAGGTATAAGAGTAGGGAAACAGGAAATCGATATTACTACCTTTCTTAAAGGGTATATTAAGTTGAAATATTAGCTTATATACCGCTTTTAATTACATTGAAGTTAACTAGTAAAGAGAAAAGATGAAATAGCTTCCATGTTCGAATGGTAGTTTTGCGGTCTTCTACGCATTTACATATTAGATTTGCAGAATGAGCAAACGAAACAGGATTATGTTATGCAACAAAAAGAAGTTAAGAGAAAATGCTGGGTTGCCATTTCAGGGAACAATGAGAAAATCTAAATATTTATATTTCATCATTTTTTATTTCTTTAAGAGCAGAGAATGTCATTTCATGGGTACGATGAAAGGTAGCCAATAAATACAGGATTCCCATAAGGGAAACGCACGGACGATAGCGCAGAAAGGATTGCATAAGATTCAGGATACAAAGTATTTACATGTTTTTCTCTAGCGCGATTTGTAAAGGTTACCGAAATTAAGGCTCCATTAGGACAGATATTAGTAGTTCTAAAGTTTGTTTCTTAAGCTATATTTATCTTCATATTTTGACTATTTACTCGCTGTTCAGAGAAACATGAAATCACTCTTTGGGATTACATTTAAAATATATTTCGACCTGTCATGCCGTTACTAAGTAATTTCAATTGTTAAATTGACGTCAAAAATGAGTCAAATATCAATTTTTGCCTGCAAATGTATCCAAATGGAAAGCCAACCGAGATCTAATTTTTATCAAGACTATAGGCAAAATTATAACAAATTTCCAAATTCTTTTCCGAGAAAACAATTACGTTATTAGCAAGTAAGTTATACGATAAATAGCCATCATTAACTTAAAATTCTATAAAAAAATTATTTTTTCCAAAGTACAATTTTAAAGATTAGATTCGTACCAAATTGTTTTTCTAGTTATCTTTATCAGCAATATTCGGCATTGTAGATTAGTTTCACGAGTATTTCCATTATTTTTACTGTAAAAAATATCGAATGTGAATGTATAAGTATATTTTATCTAATTTTTTAGCCTTCGACGAGCTTTTCGACAAGAAAGTCGACATCGTTGACAAAGAATCCCTTGACAAGTACCTTTTCGAGCTGATAGAAAGCCTCAAAGGACAAATGAAAGATGGTGAGTAGTTACAAATGTAGACAAAACATTGGAAACAAAAATTCATTTCCCTGCAACCGATTTCATGATGATAAATCCATTATAAAAGACTTTAATATCAATAATAAACGGAAATATTTATATACCTCATTTAAGCTGAGAAGATTGTGCTATTTCGTAAAACATTGGAGAGGTGATCGCAAAATCTTCAATATTAAATAATAACTATAAAAATAACAATCTAGCAAAGGAATTGAAGATAATTTTGAACGCATCAGTTTTTATAATGTAAAATTGAAGGGAGTAAAATAATCCGTCGCATTAATGACTATATGTTCATACGAAGGTTAATTTTTTCATAAATCTCTGTTATACAGCCAATCTTCTTCTGCTATTCAGAATATTTTTATCGATATAAATTAAATTCTCTCTCATCCTAGGAATACCAAAACTAAACATCCCACCGATGGAGCCTATGAAGATTAGCTCTATTGTTATAGATGAAGGTGGTGGGATGACCAGGCTTAGAGCAGCTTTCGAAAACTTACTGGTGTATGGACTCAGCAACTTCACAACAGTATATGCTAGGTCAGCATTATTCTGTTTGAACGTCTCTCACCTTTTAATTTCCTTCACAGATCATTGTAAATCTTTTGTTCCAGATCCGATCCGAAGAATTATCGCTTTACCCTGGGGATTGAGTACGAAGAGCTGAAGATACTTGGGGACTATGATATAAGCGGACGACTGCTCTTGGTTCCCATCAAAGGCCAAGGGAAATTTTGGGCGATATTAAGTAAGTACTCATCTCATAAATAAAATTGTAAATTGAGCAAATATAACTAGAATTAGAAAATTTTATGTAGATCATTGTATCAGAAAAATTATTTCGAGTAGGGAACAACTCCATTCGAATAATATCTAGTAACGTTTTCAAATTTCATATTGATCCCAAATCACTGTGAGATAATTTATCTTGTCTTGAGGTGGATTTATTTACTTTTAATATAGTTTTCATATCTGGATAATCTTTGCAAATTTTCTATAATGGAGTTCAAGATACATACAGGGTTAGCATTGGCTTGATCAGTTCACTCTGCATCTTATACGGTTTTTCACAACCCACTTTCCTGTAAACTGTATGTAGCATGAAAAAATAATGATTTATTCGTATTTTCATCAGAAAAGCAAAAGGAAAACACGGGAACCCTATGAAACAATCCACCTTACTCAATAAACATAATTCCTGTCTCTGTTCATTATAAATAATAGTAATCAAAATAAATTAACTGTGAACGGTATTTTATCTACTTTTCATTTCGCAATTGCATATAAATATTTCGTTGAGCGCAGGTTTTTCATGCGCTATGTTCAAATTAATAACAAAGTAAATATTAAGGATGTGTGTTTTGATTGAAACCGAAATGTTCCTTGCAGTGAATAAAAGCGTAGAGTTAATTAATTTATGTTGTAAAAATAAGTACCATAAATCGTTTACAGATGATTTTTAATTTAAAGATGGTATCAACGCAGATTCATACAACGTACTGCAGATAGCCAACCACGAACTCAGCCTGGTGAAGACGAAGACGGATTTCGACGTTCGAAGAATGCGTGTGAAATTAGATAACCTCTTTAATGGAGATCGGATCTTAGGTAAGCAAAATCATCGACTAACTTTTCCTAGTAGTAAACTGTAAGCAAAAAAAATGTAGCATCTCTGGAGAAAGAATCTGGAAGCAAATGACAAAACCTTATGTGTCATAAACCGACATAAAACCGTATTAATTATCTGAAATGTGTTGATGATGAAACACTAACTTAAATGCTTCAGATTATTTCAATCTAAAAGTCATCCTCATGGGAGTAAAAAATTAATAAATTAATCATATAATATTACATATGATTAATAATAAATTTCAATGTAAATATTTTTAGTGGAAGCAATGTTTTCCAGCTCAATGTGAGCCATCGAAAGGTGAAATAAGCTAGGTTTCTCAGCTCATGGTGAAATTGAAAGCTTTAATGCTCCAGTAAAAGCTCCAGTAAAATCAACTTACAGAGGAAAAAGTCTCTTTGGGGGGTTTTATGCACGAGGGGAATATATAAGCCTATGTCATTGGCCTATAGGTCAATCGTTTACAGTAGGGATTCCCAAACTTTTCAAGAGGTGGTGGTCCGTATTGTAAATTGAAAGTACTGGGCGGGATGGACCTATAGAAACATAAATTATTTTTTCTGAAAACTGCTTTTATCATGATTATAGGAGATAAAGTTAAGCGTTTCACATATTTAATGAAAGGAAATATTAAATTATAACAAATATGATCAATAATATCCGAGTAGGAACTTTACATGTTTCATTATGAATGTCCCGAGTAAAATATCCGCTCAGTCGTGGGCAGGATCTTTCTCGGATTCCATCCCGTGAAACCTCTCTCTACATGTAGCTTTTAAAGTAAACTCTCTCAGACGGAAAATTCCCGTCTGTGCTGGAGACACTACGTTTCTAACTCAATTTCCCTGCGCATAATGAATTACTTCCGTCAATCGCTCGGTCGTAATTATTTTAATCTCTCCTGATGTAAAAAAATTTACCCACATAAGTGTTACTGTTGCTCATAAATATAACGTATAAAATATTCCATGATTAGCTTTATATCTGTTATTTTTTGCAAAAAACTATAAATTAATCTAGTTAATAAATATAGTTAAAGCAAAATTACTTCTTGCTAAACGGCGACCAGCAGGGTACCAACATAGATGTAGATGAAGACAAAGAGAGGATGCAGATATTCTAGTCTAAAATTGTGGAATGTCTTCTAAAATAAACCAGAGACAGTAATACCTCGTATCCTTTTCCTACCATCAAAACTAAACAGTCATGTATAAACTCCCTCATTTTCCGTTCGTAGTTCGCATGATGAAGATAGTTTAGGTCGAAACCAGTTGTATTCAATAAAATCTGTGGAAAACATGAAATACAATTTTGAGTTGGTTTATGAAGATAGGATGTACTTATGCCTTCTGTTCGTGTGTTTTACCTATTTCCGGATAAATATGAACTAAAAATTATCTTTCGTTTAAAACAGGAGACACGATCAACGGCTTCCTGAACGAGCAGTCTCCAGAGATCATTAGAGAACTTAAACCGCAATTCTCTGAGGAGATAGACAAAATTATTTTATCGGTAGGTACACTAAGTTATTTATTTTCTGCTACAATTATTTCTATAAATTCTATTTCGCCCCATTCTCTTGAAATATTTCTGAATCACACTTAATTCCTTAATATCCTTGTGTTTTTAAAGAAACAGATAAATAATTTCCATTGACAATCCAAATTATGAAGGAATTTATCTAAACTATAAATTCATGTTTCAAATGAGAATCATGAGTAGATATGATATATTCATCGATGTTCCTTCTTCTAGGTATTTGGTAAAGCTCTTTCAAAACTTCCAGTTGAAAAATGGATGAAGGCTATCCAGGAAAAAGAAAATGGTACAAACGTTGCCTCATGAAACGCTGGCAGATAACGGCAGACATATGGACTCAAGGTTCTGTTCCTGTTGTTACTTAAAGTTATTTAAAGCTTTCGAGATAAGAAATCAATGTATCATTTTTTTAAATATCTTATTTTCAGAAATTCCCAATATTCGATCGACTACAAAAGCATGGATGGAATAGATATTTTCCAAAAAACAAGGAGGAATGCAGATGAAAATAGTATTATATTATTATCAGTAAATGTCAATAATAGCAACCAAGACAGATAGATTTTATTTTTAGGTTTAGTCACATTGAAGATCTCTCTTTAAGATAGCCTGATGTTTGTTTCTGTAAGCTTATTAATGTGTGATTCCTACTTACTGTGATGAAACTTTTATTGATTAACATGGTTCTTATTAAAAAAGCTAAAAGTTTACAATTTGTTAATTTATCTATTATAAAAATATTTCATCTAAGACATATTCTTGTTTGTCAACATAACCCTGAGATATTCTGGAATATATTTCCGCTAGTAATGGGAGCTGACGAAAACAATCCCTCTCTTCTTTAAATTCGAAAATGGACAGATCCAGTACTACCAACGTTCTTAAAATCATTCTATTACCTTGCATTCGTGAGTAGTATGCAATAATGGCAAATTACGACCTTATTTATATATTTCAAATCCAAATGGATGTCAAACCGTTCCAAATTATCTAATAGAAAGATTCTATCAAAGCTATTTTCAAGTGAATTACGCAAACGACGAAGATATAGATCTCTTTCTACCAAAACGGCAAGGGCCTATATTTTCGAATGAAATTGTTGAAAGAATTGGCTAAGGGAGGAAAACGCTATTGGCAAATTTAAAATTACGGGGTTGTGGAAAAAGCGTGAGAAAAAAGGCATGCTGCACATTCCGACACAGACATTCGTAAATAAGGGAGACAGGTACGTACTTGACTGATTCTATATTTTCAGGATTATAATACATTTTATTCTAGTTATTTTTTAATCAATTAAAATAATCCCAAAGTAAGGAAAAACCCGATATTATAATCTGGTCTTCAAAAGTAAAACTGGAAACTGTTTATAAATTAACAGAACTACATTATCACAAACTGGTTATATTATTTCAGACTGAAAATGAATTCACTAACTAGGCCCAAAAATATAGCAAGAAATGTAGAAAGATTAAGATATGTATAAATACTTGACTCCGTTTTTTAAAAGTTAATTTGCAATAGTGAATTTTTATCTCTAAAGAAGTAGCAATAAACTTCCATAAATCATTAAGTACGGCGAAAAATACCAATAAATACATAAATTGTGACAGTTTAGCGGATTGTGAATTTTAATTTTATTTGTTATTTCAAAAGTAATTCACGCAATCACGAATACGCTTTAGAAAGTAGCAGAATTTTATTTTCAATTAAACGAATCCATCTATATTTTCGTTATTACGGAGCTACAATGATACTTTTGCAAAAAATTCGTCCTGAAACCAAATAATGACGCACACGATACACCTGATACTGAAGGTCCATAATTAAGGGCTGTAAATCACTTAAGAGGGAATCGATTTTAGTCCCAATGCAAAGGTAAACTTAGCGGTTATGTTTACCAAAGGCACTCAGAACATCCTGAAGAAGATGAGCAACAAATAATACAGAGTGCCGAATAAATAGCATAAGCAAAACTTCAACTCAAAAATTCTCGAAAAATTTATGGTAATTATCAATTTTGGTTAAAGTTGTTAACTAAGGTAATTTGAAAAAATTTCCACCACGCTGCTTTTCACTGTTCCAAGGGTTTTTTCTCGACGAAAACCCGAAGCATCAGTGCAAAAATCTTACAAGATCGCAGTAAAGGTAATTGAGAGACAAATCTAAAATTTTTGAATAGTTTCATAGAGCTAAATATATAGCATATTAAGAGCTTAGTTTAGTAGCTATATACAGACGTTTTCTTATATGTGAAATATACCAATAATTTGATTGCTAACAGATATACCTCAGGTAAAATCTGTGATTTTTGTAATCATAGTAGTGGTATTTTTAAAGGTGCTTCAGTGCTTCCACAGACAAGGTCATATAAGCTCCCACCGCGAATCGAACTCGGGACGGTTTTCACTGAAGTTGAGCGCGCTCCCCACATGGCTATCCGGAAGCCCGACTTTTGCAATTGCTGTTGCATTATAAATAATTAAATCACTACGAAATTAAAATATTAATTTAATTCAGTATTTCATTAATTATCAGTTTTATTCACTCTGATCAGTTTCATGATAATCTTATTTCATAGCATACTATTGTTAAAACTCCGTCATTTGAAATTAAAACGAATTATAATCTCATGTAACGAAATATATTTGAGCAATTCTGTTCTAAAATATAAAATCATGATACTAAAAATTAGAGTAGAATGGTTTACGAAAAGAAGATGATTAATTGACTATGACTGTTAGAAAAATGAACATTTTCAGCAGATATTCACAGAGCTGACACAATCAAAAATTGCGCTCACGTTTCATATCTGTTACGCGAAATTCAGTTAGCATGAAATCATCGTTTCGCAATTCCTAACAGAAGTGGTAATGCGAAATCTTCTTTGCTACCACTCCAATGCTTTTTGCTGAGTATTCAAGAAGGATGAAAAGAGCAAATCTTTTGGGATATAAAGTGATAAATTTGTTCTCTCGACAGGAAAACCACTAGGAATCACAAAAGCATTGCAAATACGCTTGTGCAACTACTCGCAAATATTTACTTAATAGCGTAGCACTGCTATAATTGAACACAGTTAAACAAGTTTTCTATTATTTACGTGTAGATTCAACGATAACGATAATTCCGTATTTGGAGACACGGTAGCTACCGTAAGCCCAGACCTTCTACATATTACATTATCAAATTCCGAAATAAATAATCGAAAGGGCTCCCATATAGCCAAATGGGCAGCGCGTTCGACATAGATGAAAGCGGTCCCTGGTTCGTGTCTCGGGGGCAGTCCATGTGTGGGAAATGACCTCAGGTGCCGAAGCAGTTCTAACAAAATTACTACCAATAATCGAAAGGCACACGGCTGAGAAGTTTGTGACTAAAATAACTTCTACCGCCGTATCGCACTTTTAATGATTCATTTCTATAGCTACTGTTTCAGTAGATACAACTATTGTCACAGACTGAATTCTTTATGTGTGTGTGTGTGCCATCAATACTATTCAGTCATTTCCGGCATCATTAAGCCGCATGGCTATATCTTGAGATTTTACGAGATAAGCCCCATATCCATTCGCTGACAGTTGCTGAATAATTATCCCAAAATGTCACGCCTCCAACAGGTGACAATCCCGAGAGAGCCTGAATTGAAAAGGGAAAGCGCGTTCCTATTTATAATTCTTAAAGGAGTGGTTTCAAAGACGTAGAGCAAAGAGAAACCCAAGAAAAATTTACGCGATATATCAATAATACATCTCGACAGCATACGTCTATTTATCACTTTTACGGTTCATTAAAAACCGGGACGGAACTGTAACGTGTTCACAATAGGTTTGAAATTAATCAATTATACAACATTGAATATTTATTGGAGACTAAACCAATTTTTCCGAAGACATCGATAAATTCAAGAGGCTATTGCCATGCTCTAACCTGAATCCTTTTTCTCGAAGGCAAGAGTTATTCCTTTTTCACCGTTACTCCGGGCAAGTCTCAAAGGCTTGCTAATGGGTTGATTAAGACAATTTACCAGCACTTGTGGGACCTAACTTTCTTTGGAAACTATTTTTGCAATCACCGGTAACTTTGCTCTAATAAATACAACATTAAAATGTAAACTTAAAAAATTTCAAAGATCGAAATATAGTTTACATCATTACAAATCATTAAAAATAAACTCAATCCCTAACAACATTAACAGAAGAACAGCAAGAATTCTGTGGTGGGAGATCTTGCACGGATGCAGTATTCGCCTTGAGACAGGTGATTGAAGAGTACACACATCGAATTCAATAGAGCAACGAATATCTGTTTAATCGGCCTGCAGATCGCATTCAGTGAAATCCAATTTAAAAATGTAAATCACTTGCTACATAATCGTGCGATAAAGACTATTAGAATCAAACGTTATAAAGAAGAATAGAAAAATCCTTCCAGAAAATTTTATTCAAATCAAGATAGGCCTTAAAGTGATGAATCCAACGCCAGCTATTTACCAGACAAGGTGTTCCCTTAAACCCCCTATTATTCATTTTAGTTTTGTATGAGATAAGCTTGAGAAATGGAAGATGTTGCATTCAGATATTCAGAAATCATAAAATTGAAATTCTGTGTTATGCTGACAATGCCATTCTATTGGTAGATGGTGAAAATGACCTACAAAGACTCCTCCGAAAATTTAACACTACAGCAAAAAATAATTTAATATGGTTATCTCCTCTGAAGAAAAAGTGTACGACTACATCAATCCCTATGCTGTAAACTGATGATGGACAGAAAATTTATTCAACAAGAAATATATATCGAATATCTGGGAATAGAGCTCTCAAACAGAGAGCATTGAGAAGGAAGTTGGATTGGCCAAAGCAAACAGAATTGAGGGTTTCTTGAATGCCACTATTTTGGACACAAACACTTAAGGAAAGAGATAAAAGGCTGATTGATAAGTCGGTAGCAAGACAAATTTAATATATGTTGGAAGGGAAAAACCAGTTATCTCCAAAACAAAAAGCTCCAAAGGGATGTGGAATGAAGAAGTGTGGGACAGCAGAGTAAGGTGCTGAAGGAAACAGGCAAGAACCTGGGATTAAATAAATATATAGGAATGAGTAACTGTGAATCTCTGTAAGCAAATAGGTGGCAATGAATAGGGATATCAGTCTTTATATCATTTCAAGTAAATAAGTAGAAGTGAGATTAATAGTAGGCTTTTACTTATTACTAACTTATTGAGGCAAGAAAATATTTCACAGCTTTTCACTTTGTAAGGCCTACTTCTCTTATTATACTATCCTAATTCTCACAGTAGTAATGGGGTTATGTTTTATATACTGCCAATGGTATTGCATAGCTAAGAAATTTTATGAGCAACTTAATTAACAACAACTTTCCCAGAAATTATTACCTAACAATAAGATTCAATTATTAAGAAACAAAGGTATTCTCCAAGCGCCATAAGCGGCAACTGTTGGGGGCAATTCCTTGGAAAAAGATTAATACCCACGTGGTTGCCAGTTTTCAGAAGTATCCATTAATGGATACTTTCAGCACTTGGAGAATATCTTTGTCTCTTAATCATTGAATACCTAGTTCTTTTCTTTTAATAAGATTCAAGGAAAAATTCTTTAATAAGGCTCTAAAAAAGAGGAATTTAGTGTAGATCTAATGCAATTGGAATACCCAAAATAAATAATAATTACATGATTGTTCTAATGTATTATAGTTATCTCGCTATAACTTTCACTGGGTATGGATATACAATATGGATGCAATACAGCAACATGCCTCACTGAACTGAATTCTTCAAAGTCACAACTTACATTTAAATGCATTGCAATCATTCTCTCAATATGTTCCTTTCATTTGATATTTTCTTAGTTAAATGTGGAATATTAATGATACAATTTTAATATCTTCTAGAAATGTTCACAAATTTTCTAGTAAAATTTAACCATCATTGCAACTCCTCAGTGTAGTTAGTAACTATTAATACATTAATTAGTTAATCAAATTTTACTTAATGAAATTGTAGAATTAACTTTTGATCATTTCAGGCAATGTTTCTAAAGAAAAGTAAGAGGAGAAGAGGAAAACTGGAAAGCTTTTCTTTCAGGAAGATTTATCCACTGTCCTTTAGCAGAAATCAGAGAGATGAATCACTCCACTTGCAGATGCTGAAGACAGAAAATAACGTGGAATCATCACAGCAGGTAGCAAACAGAGTCAAAAAGTCATTTTTAATAATTGGCTACTTTCATTTGATATCTCTTTAATAAGTAGATGATTCACTGAGAACTCCTAAAACAGATTATTTTCTATTAATATTTGATTCACATTCCATCTAAACTACTTGATTCCAATATCTACTCCATTTATGAATGTATTGTCTTTCATGAGAAAAAGAAAATATGCAGAATCATACCAGAAGTTGTAAAATCACTATCAAATATTACATCCTCATAACTTCAACAATACTTTTCTAGTATGCAAGCAGTAATTTTTTCGTATGTTTTACAGTACTGAGACAACAAACATAGCAATAATTCTTAACTTATGAGTGAGGAAGGATACAGTCAAATATACATTATGTTTGTTACATTCCACAGGATGCATCAATAGAATGGACAGTTGAAGCACTCCTGCCAACAATTAGACTTGCAATTTATTTTGGTCTGCTTCCAGTATCAACAACAACATTGCATCATGCCAATGACAGATATGTTTTGTACACCTTTAGATGGTTTTCATTGAGAACATTTGGCACAATTTTGCTTTTATTTTGTTTATGTGTCATTGAAACCACAGCACTTAAATATATGGTCACAGGATTTTACTACTCTACAAAGCTTGGTGAGTATTTTATAAGAGTTCTAAGAGTTAATTTTAAAACAGAGGAAAGAGAGCTATAATTTCCATTTCATAAATGAGAATTTAATTTTTAAAGGCAACTGACTACATAGCTCATCTTTTCAGAATAATGACAAATCAGCTCTGTCGAATCTCTTTTTCATGACATGATTTATAGACAAAAATGCATTCAAGAAATAAGTCTGCCATTCAGGGAAAGGTATTTTACATTATAATTATTTATAAAAAGCACATTTTAGACTATGAATATACAAAAGGAATAATTGTGATCATACATAAAATTAGATATGTAAAACTTTGACTGTAAATACATGAACACTGATATCAGAAACCAGATATAGTTATTGTAACTATAAAATTTAAAGCAAAGATAAGGATTTCTGAAGAAGTTGTTTCAATCATCTCAAATTTCAATAATTTTGTGTGAAATGCACTTAAAAGGATTTGAAAAAGTTATACAAAAATTATTTTTAAACCTATTTTTCCTCTTAAACAGAGACTATTGAGCAGACAACGGCTGGAGCAGCTTTCTATGGCTACTCTGTCATCTCTACAACTCTTTTCCTCCGGTTAGCCACAAAACTGAGAAATATATTAGATATCTGGCATCATTCAGAAGCCCCTCTCTTACTTCAATCAGAAATATTAAACAGTTACAAGCTTTTAAAATCAAGATCTGGCAATGCATCAGCAAGAGACCAGAATAAACTAAACAGTGGAAGTAAATTTCTATCTCTGAAGCAAAAATTTACAATCCTTTCCTGCATTGTGTTGTCTTTAGCATTAGGTAAGTAATTTCACACTATTACTTCAAAATTACTTCTTGAGATCAGGGCCCAGTTAACCATGAGAAACATCATTTCCTTTATCTGTGGCACAATTTTTTTTCTATATTTTCCACTTTAAAGTATCTTCAGAATTCAACATTTTGCCCTTAATCAATGCCTTATCTAGTTCAGGTAATTTTTAAAGTCTTGTTACAGTTTGATAGATCAATATAAATACTCCTATTTTGTATGATCTATCACAATAGGAATACAATATATAAAACCAAGCAAACAAATTTGACATTTTATGCCAGCTCATTATACCTTAATGTCAAATATGATAAAGAGTTATGTGATGATCAGAAAGAATGAATATTATTTCAAAAGAGAGGTGAAAGAAAGAAAAAGGAACTTGGTGTTCAATGAATAAGAGACAAAGGTTTCTCCAATCGCTGGCAGCGGCAACCGTCCAGGGCAATTCTCCGGAAAAGGATAATCGTCTGGCGGCAATTCAGCCAGGGAATTCTGAGTAACTGGTTGCCACCAGACGATTAACCTTTTCCGGAGAATTACCCTGGACGGTTGCCGCTGCCGGCAATTGGAGAAACCTTTGTCTTTTAAAGGAGAGGTATCTTCCTTTACATTATTTTAGTTATTACAGCTACCATTGATAAAATTTTTATAAAAAGAAAAGATTGTGTAATTAATAATACAGTAACTATTAGGTAATAACTATTCTTATCTAGAACAGATCCACATTTTTTGTCATTATCTCCAAACAGCAGAGCACCTGTGGCATGTTATTGTGAGAGTGTTGGAATCATACAATGAAGTGAATTCTTGCCAAAAAGAATCAACCAATACTGTAGCAGTTCCAGATTTAATGACAACAACGAAAACTAGTATTCTTTTGACAAAAAATGGAACTTTTTTCAACAAAAAAATTGCATCTTCATTTCATGATAAACTAAAAGCTAAATGTTTAGAAAGTATTTATACAGTAGAAGACTACTTTTCACTTCGTGTTTTGGAAAGTTTCTCTCGGCGATCTCACTGGTGAGTAGTTTAAGGTTACCAGGAATATCAGAAACAAAGAGCAATATTAAACTAGCAAAAATACTACATGGATTCTATTCTATTCTAGAGCTTCTTAGATTTGTTTCTGATGAATCATGTAATATAATAACAAATATAAAAATATCAATGATAATTATATAAATCATTTAAAATGGGTAATTATTCCCAACAAATGAATTTACTCTAAATAACAACTATAATTTCAGCAATAAAAATAATCTATAATTAATGTTAATGTTTTAGT
Organism: Pachydiplax longipennis; assembly: GCA_036926295.1. Classification (NCBI taxonomy): domain Eukaryota; kingdom Metazoa; phylum Arthropoda; class Insecta; order Odonata; family Libellulidae; genus Pachydiplax; species Pachydiplax longipennis. The sequence continues at coordinate 20,925,394 of JAVFKF010000026.1, read as the reverse complement.
TAAAAATCAAGAAATCATACTGAAAATTAAATTACTGAAGAAAGGACATTAAAATGCACCAAAATGATTATGCCTCTATTAATTGGATAAAATAACCCAAACAAATGAATTGCCCTTTGTTATCATCTATTATTCTTGATAAATCAAAATAGCCTTTTTCAGGGTTTATTGCATGAAGAAACACATTGGGAAAAAGCACATCTTAAGCAGGAGTGTCTTAAATGGGTTTTACTCTATTTTACTCATTCAATTATCATGGCATTCTATCAAATAATAAGTTAATAACAGTTATCAATTATTACTTATTTCTAGTAAATTATACTCAACAGGTTTGTGTATGAGCAGACAAAATATGCAGCATGGAAGGGATTGTCTCTGGTTTTCATAAGCTTTGTGGCTACTTTTGCATGGAATTTCACTGATCTTTTTATTATGATCATTAGCTTGGCATTATCTACTCGATTTAAGCAGCTTAACTCTAAACTCAGCTTTGTGAGTGGGAAGGTAACTATCATGTGCAGCTTTGATCTTTATTTTCTTGACTGATTTAATGCAGTAACTAAAGAATTACCGAATGCATTACAGGCTCTCTCACCAGAACATTGGGAAGAACTACGACGTCAGTATACATCACTGTCAGATCTATCAAGAACATTGGATAATAACTTGAATGGAATGGCTTTCTTCTCCATTGCCTCCAATCTCTATTTCATTTGTATTCAGCTTCTATCAGGTCTTGTGTAAGATATTTTTATGCCTCCACTTTCAAAAGTATTTTTAAATGTACAGAAATTCGGAGTTGACTGAATACTGAACTGCGTCACAGGTGATGTTATTCTGCATTTCATATCATACAAATGCTAATAGTAATTTTAAAAGTGCTTTCACAGCCACTTAATGGCCCTACTTAAATAATTTACACATCATATTCAAAAGGATGTCCAGTCAAGTCTATCTTCCATGAAAACCAGATAATTATTGAGAGTTTTTAATTAGTCTATTGCTTGAGTAAACCAATCCCCATCATTAAAGTTCTAACAGAAACTACGTATTTTCCAACCCACCCCGATCAACTATCATTGAATTAAAAATAATAAATCCTTTTATGAAGAGAACTCCTCAGATTGCATTACAACAACAATAAATGACAAAAATATTTTTCAGAACTTCTACTGAGAGAACAGTTGACAAATCAGCATTCTATTTCTACTCCTTTGGCTTTTTGGTTGGAAGAGCTGCAGCCGTCATCCTCATTGCTTCATCCATTAACCAGGAAACATTGAATACTCCAAAGCATCTCCATTCATGCCCTCATTACTCTTATTGTAAAGAAGTGAGTTTAAATTTTATGCAACAATAATTGGATTTGGGAAGAAGCAGACCATCCTGGGCTACTTGCATATTGATTTCTCCAAATAAATTTTAAAGGAATAATATGAATGCAGAGAGATAAACTGATGATGCAATTTTGTAAATACTATACCAGTTAAATTCACTCAATAGATTGCAATTACTATATATTTTAAGCTTGCTCCATTAATAAATTCTCCATATCTTATATGCAGCTTTTTCAATTGCTGTTTTCCAAAATTAAATTCAATTACAAGCAATAGACTACACAAGAGGACCAAAATCCTAGAAACATTTTTTCTGAAATACAAAATGAGATACTTTTGTATTTTAGGTGCAGAGATTCATGATGGAAGTAACAACTGATTCTGTCGCTCTGTCAGGACTTAACTTGTTTAACATCACCCGAAATTTCCTATTGGCAGTGAGTCAGATATTTTAGACTTATAATAAAATTAATACTGAGAGAAAAAAATCCATTTAAATTAGGAGTACCAAATTCATATACCTCATGACTCCTTATTTAACTTATTTCTCTTTACTTTCTAATAATATATTTTATTTACACTTGCTGGTGTGCTACTTATTTCTCTTATAGTATCTTCCTAATATCCAAAAAATGGCAAACCAAAATCTCAAAATTTAAAATCAATTAATGTTGTTCTTTCTAAGAGTCCCAATTTCATTCATTTCGTCAACCACTGTAATAAACATAAAATAACGAAGAGAATTATATTTATATTTAGGTTATAACAATATTTTGCTCAAAATTCCAAAATATGCAGCATATTATTATCTTTTACTGCTTTTTAGTGTTCTAAGTTTTTGCAAAATAAAGGATCAATAATGGTTGGATGGATAATCATGAATAATGATAGATATACTGACAAGAAATACCATCAACCTAGAAGTGAGCTTCATCACTTCCTAAGATATTATTAGGGGTGGAAAACTTACAACCAAACCTTGTACCATATATCAAAGAGCCAAAGATCTGCAAATAAAATATCTAGAATATAAACCTAAATCTCCTAAACTTTTATTTTAGAATCTTGGTAGCCAGATTCTCAGAGTATTATCTTCATAAACACCAAAAAGGTTTGATTTCAAAGAAATTCATAATCCACAATAGGAATATCAATTTGCTTTTTAATCATTTATTAGAAATAATGGTTTACTACTTGGTTGCAATGATTGATAGCTACCATATATAATTCTGAAGTACTTCAGTAATTGTAAATTAAATCACAATAATTACACTTAAGAATCATGTATGAACTATTATCAAATATAAGGCATGTAAATTTGAAACTTTTGCTCTCATTAGGTTGCCGGAGCTGTTGTCACCTATGAAATTGTCTTACTCCAATTGGAAACTACTAACACGAATTCATCATGAAAACTGGAATAAATTTTGGAGATTATCTACTGATCCAATAAACAGTTGGTTATCCTTGATGAATTTCAAAAAGCATGGATAAAAGGAATTCAACTGTTTATAGTGGGACTAAATACTTTTTGAGAAATTTTAATTGGTGGACAAGAGTAGATGTCTCTGGAGACATCCGCTTGAAAGGTATCAGTGATTTAAAAACTACCTTCCACTGTTATGAATGGTCAAGGAATTGAAAAGTCAACTCCATTCCATGAAAAATTTATTTCTTCTAATTATCACATCATTAATCAACACCACACATATCTGCTATGTTTTTCATATATGGTACTTTACACATCAATTTTATGAAGTTTCTCCTGAAAGAATCAAGTTTCACATGGTTATTGAGCATGTTAAACATTTTTGTAATCCAGCACATCACACTAATCATATAATAATGGAATCCTCTTCCACTGAGTCATGCTGGAAATGTATACCTGAAGATCACACTTCCATCAACATTGTGCACATAATACTCGGCTACAACACATCATGGATAGTTCAAAATGCAACAGTTACTTTGGAGTGAGAGTAAAAACATGTATTTTCTACCATTTTAATGAACAACCAACATGAAATTTACACAATAGAAAAAGTTACTTTGATACAAGATCTATTAAAACATTATCATCAGAAAAGTAGTAGATGACATTATGAATAGATCAATCACAAGTGACATCACATGTAAAATTGGCATACATATCATGAAAAAGACCTTATCTGTTTGATAAAAATTAATTTTCAAGTTATAGCTTCACAAATTTCCTTGAAGGTGCTAAAAATTCTAAAAATGATTTTGCCAATTTATGCTGCCGCAATATTATAGATATATTTTCCTTCATACTTTACAAAGTCAAATGTTTAAAAAAATAATTTTTGATGGGGTTATTCAATCGTTGATTTCCTTCCCAAGATATTTTCAAAATAACATTTACAGATCATTCTAACAATTCTAAGACATTCTCTTGTTCCAAATAATCAGTAACTGTGAAAATTATTAGTGTTATTGTCAATCTAAAATCTTCTGCTGTAAGTAAGGAAAACGCACAAAATGTATCCAAATATGTGAATGAAATTGTTCCTCAATTTAACATGTCCTGTCATTAAACATATACATAAATCTAATAATAAGAGTGTACACAAAATACTTCATTACTTATTCAATAAATTCATAGGCTGCCATCAAAATGTTATAATTACAAGTGAGGAAGTAGGTACATGCTTTACTGTTGCATTCTTTATTTCAACAGTCAGACAAGCATCATCAGAGGATACAAGGTACTACCTATATAATATGACTTGGAAAATATTGACTATAGTTCTTGAATTTTTTAAGGAACTAGGATTCTTCTTGGAATCTAGATTTTTGTTGAATGATTCATTCAAAGATAAGAACATTCAGAACCAGAGAAATTATGAATCCTAAATGTAAGATAAAAATATAGAAGAAGGAAAACATATTCACAGAAGTCTGGAATGCATGATCTCCTTCCCCTAAAAATTAAAGTAACTGTTGTTTTCATCTTTCATTGATATAAATGCTGATATTCCATATTATATCTCAAACCTGACTCATACCATTAGATTCATACCCTCTATCAAACAAGCACCTAAGATACTGCTTTAAATTCCAAATACATTTAATATTAAAAATCAGCAATATTTTGTTGTACAAAATTTAGGCTGATATTCATTTCAACCAATTCCAGCAAACAATACATACTCTTTCACCTGACTACCTTGATTATTCCACTCTCTAAGCAATAGAATTAACACACAATCATAAGAGAAGCAATTGAAAATTTAGCAACAAAAATTGTAGTTAGGTTTTTCTACCTATCTACCTTACAGATAAAAACTTAACAATGACTACAAATTGATTATAAATTTCTAAGAAAAAACTTGTATTGAGAATCCAATTCTTATTTTAACTAAATGAAATAATTCAATGCTTATTTTAACTGATCTATTAACTGAAATTAATACAAACAGAAATAAGATTTGAATGATAATCATTCATCATATTATATTTAGAGAACATTAGAATCTGAACATTCCCAAGTGAAGATAAAATTCATAACATTTAATCATATTTTTGGTCATCAAGCAAGTATAATACTGTCAAACATCCAAAAGCAGAGATGTAAAATCTAAATTCTCTAAAGAAGTAGTTTTCAAGGATTATAATACATCAAAGATCAAATGTACAAAAATACTATTTACAGTAGAATTGATAGTATCAAGGAAGTTACAAAGAATTCATATGGATTGTTTGTTAGCAAAAGCCTGCTGATTCAAAGACTCGGAAAGTTATTTTCATGGTTAAAGGAATGAGATACAATGATAAATATTTTTATTGATTGAAATATTCATTCAACCTTTCCTTCGCAATGAAATACTCAAGGATGACATTTATGCTGGAACATTTAATACCATAACATTAAAATTAGCTATGTAAAAATGCTCTCTGATAGCACTATAGAATGTTTCACAATATCATAGAAGACTGTAACATACAGCAAGTAAATAGGAATTAAAAGTTTCACAAATAATAGGCATGTAAAAATAAAGATGCAAAATTTATATGAATCACAATAGCATTCCACGATAATTGCAAAGAAGTATATGATAATAAATTAGGAAATACAAAGTGAGTGAGTTGTATTAGAGATTCAAAACATAGTGATAATATAAATGAAAACGCTGAATGATATAAATTATAAAAGCTGAAATTAAATAAAAATTGTATAATTAACCTGAGTAAATAGTCAAATCTTCAAACAGAAGAAATGACTAACAGTAATTCTAAAGTTTTAATCTTTAATGTAAAATTCCAGGTAGAAAAGAATTTTCATCAAGAGAGATTAAAATTTACATGACTATGCACCATTCATCCTCTGTATCTGACAGTGAGTTATTAGAGGAATTAAAAGGCTTTGAAAACTGCATTCATTCAAGAACTTTGATTTCAGTGGCTTAATTAGTTTTTTCTTCCTAAAATGATAAAAATTTTCTTTTAGTATTAGAATGAATCTACATTATACATACATGCATCAAATTTGTTCTTCAGATTTTTGTGGCGGTAAAGGATATCTACTGAGAAATAAATTTATAACGAGTTACACATTAACAGATGATAATAATTTACACAAAATATCTCAATAATATCAAAAGGCCCAAGCACTAAGCAGAAAATTGAAGGTGGTTTCTAACAACCAATGCAGAGTGAATGACTCATAAGAAGTACAATAACTGCATGCATCTGAAATCAATAAAATTTCAAATTTAATGTGGATAGAATTAAAGTGAAATAAATGGCTAATATTTCAATTATGAATGCAAATTATCCTTTCAAAGGACCAAGTCATTGAATGAAGCTGAATTTATTTTTCAAACCACAGCTGGTGTGATTCTCCATTTCAAATACCCATCATCTGTAAAATATATATAAAATATCATATATCATGATGAATACCATGTTTATAATATACTGAAAACTTTCTTCAGAACTACACTATGGAAACTTTTCATTTAATGATTTACTTTAAAGATCACTACATCTACCCTACTCTTGAAAGCTTCTTCTATCATTGAATTGAAACAGTTTGTGAGAAACAGTAGCAATTCCTCACATTCTCTGTATGAAAGTTATTACTGCAAACAGTTTTCATAGAACATACCAAGGTGATATTATCACCCTACATTATTCTTTTATTCAAACAATATGGGATGACAATCAGAAAAGTTTGCTCAAAAATAGGTTACATCAACTCTCAATTAGCTGAATAGAAAATGGAACAACAAGATGAAGAGCCTTCAGCTGAATATAAAACATTTCATTTCCTGTATAAATTAAAAAAATTAATTATTCAAAAAAGAAAATTAGGCATAGAACCACAATACAATACCCAAACAACTTGTTGAATTTGCAGCAAAATCACAAGTAGGCAGAAATAATCTTCAGGAAATAAACAAAAAGTTTCACTGAATAATAACAAAAGTATAGCACCCACTTTTCCAATTTACCCTATAAAAAATGATAAGTTAATTTTAGCTTGAAAGAGACTTGTCATCACCATTATTGCATTATGAATTTCAGCATCACGTTTTCTCAGAAGGTATAGGAAAGGTACAAAAGGTTTTGATGTATCAAATTGACTGAAAAGTTTCAAGAATTGTTGTGTGTTTTAGTTAAAAACCCATTTTACTACATAATCTAAAATAGTAAATAACTGGATCTGCAACCATCCATACTTGTAAATACAGCATAAAAGAAGTTAGCACCAAAAAATTCATCTCTGAGTTCAACCAGGGGAAAATAATTCACATGTCCTCAAGCCCCAATTTAGGCTTTTGAAAAGGATCATTTGCCAGCTAATTTCATTTCAATGTTTTACATTCAATATGATGACAATAAGCCAGTGTTTTCATATAGACAATGATAAATTTGAGACAATATATAAAACAAAAATTTCATGACATCATACACATTCCAGTGTGAAATTGATAAATAAATTTTCAATGCTGGAATTTGGATTCAACAGCTGAACATGGAAGAAAGTCTACATTACAGCTAAAAAGATTCCCAACAAGTTTCTCAAAATCTATTTTTATGACATTTCTCAAGTTCTCAAAATTCATACAATTTTAAAATTAATCACTATGCTCAAAGCACTGTATAATATCAACATTCAAAGTACTCTATGAAATTAATTCATAATAAAAATATACTATTATTTGATGAACACTTTGATCAAAAATTAGGTCAACCCTCTACTTGATGTCTATCTATCATCAGGTAAAAGTAAAAACTCTGGCATAGATCTAAAAATATTGAACAATTTTGTAAAACAATAGACAAGTCTCAAAGAAAATGGAAATATTTACATTCATAATCTGATATCTAATTAAGGCAATAAATGACTGAGGTTGAAAGAAGTAATATACAATATTCATATAGCCCCTGATAATGCACAAAACAGGAAATTTAACTCACAAAAAACTTTACACGATTTAAACTTGCTGTAAAATGGTTTGATAAATAACTGTAGACAAAGTTAAATTTTCTTATGAAAGAACAACAAAATGATTGGCACTTTATTTTATGCAAATGAATTATCAAGGTTAAGAAACTTTTAAAGCAATGAAATGATCTCACTGAGGTCCAATATTTATTTCTAAAATGGAACCATCTAAATATTCTTTGTAAACATAAACATCATAGAAACAAAATAGCAACATATCAGAAAATAAGGATGGGTAACACAAAAATTTGGGAATAGAATACCGCACAGCCACATCGAGATTAAAACCAAAGATTACAACTAAGGATAAACAACACATAAGTTAAAAAGCATAAAAAATTCAAGGTGAATTGAAAAATAATACTGAATATTGAAGAAAAACTGATACTCAATCATATGATATAATAAACAAAGAAGATAAATTAAAAACCTATATCATATAAATTATGCAATTTTTAGTTTATTGGTCGTAACATTCATTTGCATATCAAAATATCTTTAAGAAAATATTACTTTCAAATAATAATATTATATATGTATAAATATGACTAACTATGAAAAACTTATGAAAGATTAATGAATCATTACATCACAAAAGAGCATACAAAACAAAGCATACGTAAATATTTTCATTATTCTTCAGGAGATAAAAGAAAATAAAACAACTTGTGCATTATAACTCCACAACTGTTAACAAGCAAAACAGTAATGATTCATTTGTAAAAAAAAGGCTTTAAAACTGGACTGTAAAATTTAAGTCAAATGTCGAGAGAAATAAAAATTGAAATAATTTCTAAGTTTACTCTTTATGTAACTATTTGTTATTTTCACATATAAGTTCCTTTTGGTTAAAGAACCATCAAAATGTCATGGTATGCCTTCAAATTTTCCTATGAACGCTAATGATTATACTATCAGCATTCCATAAGAACATTTTTTGGACTAGAATATTAAAATATGTCATTTTTCAAAGAAATTGGTTTCGTAATGTTTATGTGGATCTGAATTGTTGCAATTGCACCTTTCAGATATATTGACTGAAATACTGTCAAGTATAGCGCACTTCAAACGTTACTTAGATCATCAATTATATGTTACATTACCAGAGCAGCATTGTTTAAAATCCTTAGCTGTTATAACCTTTTCTTCCAACTTTAGGAACAGTCCAAAAATTTACAAACAGGTCAATGACCAAAAAAACTGCCATAGCATACAAACAGCGGCTGTTCATTCCAATTGATAGGTGATAGCTGAAGCCCAATGAATAGTCTTGATAGCTCATTTGGGCAGGAATCACAATGGTTCATTACATAACAGAGTACTAACTTCTACTGCTACCCTCTTCATTCTCTCCCTTAGAACTATCACTGTCTTTTTTACTGTAATTATTATCCTCAGAGGGAGTTCTATCAACTTCAGAAGATTCTTCTTCCTTCGGAGAGTCTATAACATTAAAGAGACATTATTGAAATAAATTCTTAAATAGCACAGACAAAAATTCTTTAAATTATTAGAGCATCTTAATGTAGCATTCATTATACTTGCAAGACCAGAATTAGAGTACCAGCATAAATATTTACCAATCCATGAGTGTCAAAAATATTTTAAATATTTTCATTCTTTCGTTTTTCTATGGTGAAACTTCTTTCCTTCATTAGTGAGTTAATACATTTATAAGAGAGTAAAATTTTTGCTACCATAGCTCTTGTCTCCAAATAGCTTTTTGCAGGCAATTAGATGATCCATAGCAATATTTTGGTGCCTTTGTTTTAAGCCGCATCTTAAGTATCATCTTTCAAAGATTCCAAAAGTGGAGGTTACAGCCTTGACACAATTACAAAAGATGGGCAGGAGTAATAAAAATTACATTAACCAACTGTGTAAAACAAAATATTTAAAGAGGAAAAAAATTATAGACAGTAAAGCTGTTTTCAGATCAAATAATTGGGGATGTATATCATGACAGACAAAGAAGGAAGTTTGAAATTCATTATAAACTAACCTTTGAAATTATGTTAACAATTTACTTGCTATGGATACTTTTGTTTATTTAAAACACAATGTGCATACTTATACTAAGCTTGTTCAATGGATTTAAAATAGATGCTCACTGCTTCAACATCTAGAGTCTGGACATTGGTTGAACAAAACCGGAGACAGGAGAAGAACCATGAAAAATGGAGAAGTGGCTACCTCGATTCTATCATAATGAATCTCAAAAGCCAAATAAGACTATTTATAAATAATTTGACATTGCTTACTAACCAGTGCATGATAGTTTCTCTAGTCTGGATGGCAGATCAGCAGCTGCAGCACCAAGAGGTGAGGATGAGGATAGGGTTAGTGTTGTAGTCTCACCAAGAATGTCAGGCAGAGCATTTCGACGCCCGGTTCTACCAGAGATAAGGAAATCTTGTGCTGCCTCATCACCCTCACCACCTGCACCACCATTGGCATTTCTAGATGATGACTCCATCACTGCTAGCATCTTCATCACTATTCACAAGATAACGTTTTCTTTACAAAAATAATTATTGCCTATGCATAACCATTGCAAAACAGCAACATAGGATGATTGATGACTACATCAATTTCTTATCTCAATGAAGCTATGTGAATTAGAGCTTCCTCATTTTTAATGGATCTATTTTAGATTCAAATAAATTTTAAATTCATAAATAAATTTTGCTTATAAACAGAAATTTGCATAGGAAAAAGCAGAAAAAGGAAAGAAAGTTTGACGAAGGAAGATTCAAAGTCGGAATAATTAAATATCAATGAAGAAATTAAGCAACATCATTCCAAGAAACGAAAGAATGAGTTAACATGCAGCATGCATTACTATGTTCAGAGTTATGAAATTTAGGTAAGAGAAAACTAAAAGAATATAATTGTCATGAAAATCATTTACATTCTATACAAATGATTATCACCAACATGATTAAAAATTAAATAAAACGACAAAATTAATTTATACTTCCAAAATTTATTCTGCATTTAGATGCATTAAAGCAAGTAATGCCTAGTAAGGGAATCAAAATTCAATTACAGATCAAATAGCTGGATTATTGCAATTTCATGATTCACCCTCAAACTTGATTGACAATTTTCACCCATTTTTTCTTAATTTCCTTTTCATAATTAGAAAGCTCAGATTTTATTAATCATTTGCAAATTCTACTTTACAACAAGTTAAAAATCTTCACTCTTGTTATCAGCAACCAAGTCCTCCAAGTTCCAAGTGCATGAGAAAGTTTCAAAGATTTAACATTTTCTTCATTCTGCATGCGAATAAAATATCTACCATTTCATAAAATTTATGAAATATGAAAAGAATGTGAACAAGATATGAATCTGAGATTTACATTATGGTAAGCTATCATAAGAATGGTAATTATTTTCAAAAACAAAAAGGAATTCCATTTCTAGGAAAAGAATTGAATTGATGATATTATACTTTCATAATAAGGGTTATTCATGTAGGATATTTCTGACAGCCATTTCCCTTGCTGTCATCACATATCTTAATAATTGGATTAGGTATTTCAGTTTTATTGGAGTCCTCTCGACCTAATCTGGTAGTCGTATTTTTAAAAGTGCATTGAAAGCTAAGGTTATTTCTCCACTGGGAACTGAATTCTGAGCCACTTTTACCACAGCTAAAAATGCTACCTACTTAGCTATCCAAGAGCATGGTTTGACCCAATCTCAAGGTATTATCATAAAAAATAAGAAAGAAACTATAAGTTTCAAATTTTCTTACTACAGAGGTAAATAGGTGAAAATGCATAAAACTATAGGCATAATTTATGAAATTGAATAACTTCAAATTTTTATAAGCCCCAAAGGAGTCTTTAAGAAGAAAATAATAAAACCTAACTACAGAGCTAATACTCCTGTAAAGAAATTAACTGGAAGAAATGTACAGCTTATTATTAATAATTTACAAAATCATGTTTTCTCCTAGCATTGATGGTTATAATATATACACACTAAATTAATTCCTAAAGCAACCAAATTGGGATTGGGTATTTTTATACTTCTTCATAAGCATTTAAATCAATGCAACTAAGTAATGCAATAATTAAGATGAAGTACCAGAGCACCAGTATTTCCCATTCAATATTACTGATAGCGATGTACATATTCTCTAGAAGATGTATTCTTCAGAAGTCTTGCTGGTATACTTGACAGTAATAACATATAGAATTAGCAAATAAAAATATTTTGTTCGATAAAAATAGTAATCCCAATAGCAGGGCAGATATTGTTAGTATTTTAGTACATAATCTGATTATTAGAAAGACAACTCCCAAGCAATTTGTCATTTCCAAATCCACTTCCATGGCTCCATCATTTGTACATGATTTTAATAGAAATAATAGACAATAAAATTTTTCATATAATATATTCTAATGGGACTTAGCAATTTGACAATTTTTACAGATTTTATAACAAAAATTGAGAAAGATAAAACATGTACTATCATAACAATGAGAAAATTAAGATTAATGGATTAACATGAACCAAACACCATGAAATATGCTACTATTAAGGAAGACATTAAAGATTCTTGCTTATTGTTGGTGAATAGTTTCCAAATTCAAATCCATGAAGTAAAATGAAAGGAAAGGAAAAGACAGTGATTGTCCACAGCTTTTAGAGCATGTAAAGTTGCTTAGATGACAGTGATAGCCAAGCGCATGACATGAATCATGGAACCACAGAGAGGAAAAAAAAATAAGTGTCAGCCAGAATAGGTGAAATGAGAAGGCAAAGAGGAAAGATTTCGTAAAAGATCACAATACCTGCTCTGCGACTGAGGGAAGAGGAGATGGAGACTGAAGAAGAGGGGGAACATAAGCCCGAAGGTGTGAAGGTGGAGGTTGTGTGACAGGAAGAGCGGTGTGGGTTGAAGGAGGGAGGGCGCGAGAAGATGGCCGAGGAAGAAGAAGAAGATCGCTTCCCGCGCAACGGTCGGACTATCCGTCCGCTGAGGATAGATCCCTTGCGCTTGTTCATCATCGCAGCGCTTCCTCACTCTTCCTCGTGAGCCTTCTGACCGCTTAACCCTACCTTCTACAGACTCACACCCTCTCTCCCTCTACACCCCTCCCTCTCCCACTAATAACCCCTCCTAGAGAGCTCACCCTGCTTGCGTCTGCAGCTTGCAAATAGAAACATATAATCACAAACATAAACAAGAGACAGAACACAATCATGAAGGGAGGAGGGTAGGCATCTAAAATTTTCATCTAAGTTTCTTCACAAAATGGGTGAAATCAATTAAAAAAATAAAGAGCCTTGGAAGTCAACAATGGCCAAAAACCCAACATACAGAAAAATATTTTGACAGGAAAACAAATGCAAAATAGCGTATCATTACATTGAAAGCAATCTAGCAAACTAGATAGGAGCTGCTCCTTTGTATGCTAGCAATCAGTAGAGAGTTATTAACTTAACATAATATTCTGGAAGAATTTACATTAAGCAACAAAATATAGGAAATCTGATGTACTGATATTCAAGAAACAATATAAGTAAGAGAAGAAATTTCTTCAAGAAATTTTTTCATTTACTTAAGGTTTTTACATCTGAGAATAAAATATATGTCAACCTGAGAAAAATTGGTACAGTAATAATGCTTTAAATTAAACACATCATAAGCAATTTTAGCAATGTATGAATCAGACACAACTCTTATATGAAATGATATGTTGTTATTCTAATTTTTTAGGAAAAGAAAGACGACTTATATAATGTAATAATATCATATGCCAAATCTTTAATATTTCATGTTAAGGATTTCCATACTAAATTTTCATGCTGCTTCAACTTTAGCAACAAAAAGAGATGTAAAATGCAGATTGTCACATTAGATACCATGCTTTACATCCTTTTGGAAAATTAATTAAGGCAAACAAATAAAGAAATTTATCTTTAAAAGATTTTAAATAACTTGAAGTATGAGAACAGGAATCATAGTTGAAAAGGCACTTGACCATGAGAATTTCTTATTGCTTGGAAAGAATTTTCTGATCTTCATTAAATACATTAAGTTTTCCACTCAATGACACCTCTAGCAAAAATTATATTCAAATTAAATATTTATTTACAGATCTGATCTGCTATCATGTTCATTAAAGGGATATTGTTTGTCTCAGCATCCGTTATCTTAATAAACATCAATCAACATCAATAAATCCGTTATCAATAAATATTATTCTACTTAAAAACATCTTTTCAAATTTAAGCCCACATCTGCAATGGCAAAATTGAATGTCCTGCACACTACAACAAATACTGTTAAGTTCAAACATCTGCTATATCAAAAAAATAAATAATAACTAAACCAAAGAACTAACCCCAAAATAATGAGAAAACATAACCCCAACCTTTAGAAGGCTTAATGCTTGAGCTGTAAAACATTCCTTTCCTGTAAAATTGTTGACTTAGTGTGACAGAGCTAAATTATCTTAAAGCTATCTTTAGACATGTTTAGAAATTTTCGGATGACTTTACTTTCTCAAACACCTTCATGTAAGAAAGTCAAAAAATCATAGTGTAGTATTTGATAACAGATTAATAATGATTATTTACCATCATCAATTCCATTGAGATTCATTAGTAAATATTTTAATTGATATCTTATTAGTAATCTTCATTTTTTTCAATCAACAAAAAACTTCGACGATTTTTGCAGTACAAAAGAGAGAAGATAAAAAATTCTACCAATACTTTAAATTAACGAACTCAACAAATACCACAGAAATGAAAGAAATGTAATACGACCAAGATAAAATGATTAAGTATAGCTCACTTTCTGCTTTCTCCCAATTAAAACGAACTATAACTGAAGGTCATTCATATCGTATAAAATTTAATTTTTAAACTCTCCATTCCTAGTGAATAATTAAAATCGCAAAAAAATTTAATCAGGCTGCAAATTACGTCAGTTCAAATTTTTTATCCACTTCGATTCGACCACAAAGGTGGGAATGAGAGAGAACCTGATGCACATCGAATTAATTTCAGAAGAATATTTCGACTAAATGAAAGAGATTTCCTGGTTGGGGACAGGCGATTCGAGTGCGGAAACTGCCTATGAGGAAAATGTGAACGTAATCTATTTCCAGCATCCCGAATGATTGCTGCGTGGAGTACGGAAAAAGCGTAGACGTGTGGGACTGGAGGGGTGGTAGACTTGATATGGATCGATAGGTGCTGCATGAGATCTTTAGATTGGGCAGCATGAAGTGGGAGGATGAGTAATTCCAAAACCAGAGTCCGAATGAAACATTGGAAGGATGTATGGAAGATTATCACATTATCGGAGAGATACAATTGTGATATCAATAAGTTGTATCTCGGAGATTTACGGCACAAATGTCGATAGTATGAGAACAACTCCGCATGTTCTTTTTCGAATGAAATCGTCTACAGCCAGAAATACTACTCGATCCCAAATTTTATTTCCAGAAAACGCCGCAGGGCCGAAATCAATTCCAATATCGAAAACGTCGACGCAATAATTGGGTTTTCTGTTCACGAAGTCACATAATATAAGATTTCGGCGGACCAGAAGGGACTCCCCCACAGTCCTGACCTCTCCAACGAAAGATTTAGTGATCAATAGTTATTTTCAACAGCATTACGCGAAGGGAGAAAGTAAATACAAACACTTGAGCAAAAGAATCTCTCTCGTACTATAAAATACGCTTTTGAAGAAGGTAAACGGATGGAGTGGAAAACAATGGAACTGAACTCACTTTGTAGTAGGGACGTTTTCAACTACTCTCATGAATCGGGAACTATTTCCGGACACCAAACAGGGCGAACATTCAACGGAATGGAAATATATCATCCGTCTATCATAACATCACGCACGTTTATATGGTTGGAAATCAAACTAGTTTACGTACATTTAAGCGACCTGACGTAATCATTAGAGCGACTGTGAGCGAACTACATCATCACCAGGAAATACTCTTTAAACATAAAAATGAAGTGTGCGAAACAAGACTGAGGTAAAGGAGATTTTGCAGAATCTGTATTTGTACGTGAAATAATACCTATTACACCTTAAGAAAAACATTACTGTTTGTAGCAAAGGCTCAATTAGAATTCATTGATAAATATGCGAAAGAAAAGTAAGAGTGAAAATTGACAAAGAATCTTTAAACCAAAGAATGAGATCTAAAACCCCAAATGCGTTGCTAGTATCCTTTTATGTTATTACCGAATGAATATTTAAGTTTCAAAATGCTTTCAATGGATTTCTTTCACCAAATCGTGACCTCAGCGTCGCTGAAAAGGATGAGTTTAAGACATTATGTAAACAGGAAAAGAAAACCAATCTAAACCCTTAATTTTACACAAATCGCCTATCTAGTAATAAAATAGAAATATATTAGAATGAAATAAGATTTCCTATTGATTAAACCATCAAATTCCCTCAAAATAACCTGATAAACACAATATCCAAGAGTAAACCGTGCCGCCGCCTCACCAAGTTCCTGAGAACAAGAATTCTTAAGACAACGTATACGGCGGAGTTTGTCCGAAAACTGCCCACTATTGATTTTAACAAAGAAAACTTTTCGAGAGCCACTTTTTACATGAGATGTCACCAAGGTTCCCAACCTAAACACTAATGCGGCGGGCAGGTAAAATTCGAAGATGTTAGTCCGACAGCATCTCCCAGATGACGTCAGTGGATGAAGATTCTTCACTCTGATGCTCCCCCGGATTTTATTTATTTTTAGAGTTTGGGAGGAAAAAGAAAACCGTATTCGTTAACAAGGGCGTAAACCTCTTGGGAAAGTGAAAAAAAAATAACTTGCGACCCGACAGCTCAAGCCTTCTCGAAATTGTGAAATCCAGATCTTTGCTTAATCCACGCTCAGCACTTTCGTTAAAAATGTTAAAGTTGAGGGACAGAAGCAGAATGATCACAGAGAAAATAAGATGAATTACTATGAGGCATAAATTGGCCTATATTCTCAAAATTAAATCGCTTGAGCTATCGACAGACCATCCTAGAGAAATAGAAGTACTGCACAACCAAGATCGATGTTCTACCTTGCAGTTAACTTAGATAAAAGTAATACATCCTTATACTAAAATCATTGAAAAGAAGTTGCAACGCACTTTTGGGGGATTCTTTTCGCACGATGTGGGTTGTTAGCGATGATTAACATCACTCAATTTACCTACGGAATTCTTAATGGGCTGACTTGAAACGTTCTTGATAACGTGGGCATTGACCTAAAAAAGATTCTAACGGCAAATAATAATTCCAAGGAGTAGAGTTAAGGGACAAATGCTTCAATATGCATTTACTAGCGATATTGTCGATTCTAAGGGAGATTGATGGGGTGATCGCCCCATCCTATGAAGTCTTGTCAATTTGCCTAATATTTGAAGAGGAACTGAATAAAGTCAGCTTAGTACAATTTCCACGATCACTATACATCTACCACATTTATCATGACCAAATGGCATTTTAAAGAATAACGGAAGATGAGTTTATCAGGAAATTGTCTTGAAATCGCCCCTGGCAAATCGCCCTTGGCAAGTTTTTAGATCCACCCGTGACTATCTAGGGCGTATAATTCATGTAGACTTGACTCAAGGAAAAGAGATGAGAATTCAAATTATATGTCTAAATGAAAAAGGTGAGCTCCCTCGATCTCACGATATTCTTAATGCTTTGGTTTTCACCACACGGTTTTGCTAGAAAATGTGACACCTACTTTGACGATTTTAATCGAAAAATAATCTCAAATATGTGCCCATAAATTTTATCCAGTTTCACATAATAATGCAGACCTCCATATATATAATTCATCATTTATTTAAGAGTTTAAGATTTATTTAAGAGAGGACGTTATTTATCTTTACCTCCTTGAACTACTTCCTACTACCCTTACCCGAAGTCCGAACCAAAGCGAAACAATCTTTTCGTAGTGATGATGTAGCCTTCACTTAAGTATACATTCATTGATTACCCATCCATAACTGTCCGTCTATTCCCTTTGTCAGAAATACTCCTATTCTCATTCCAACTATAGTCAGTTTCTTCATCAGTTTTTTTCAACTTTCCCAGCTACCATAAAACAAGGTGGGCGCAACTTCATTTCCATTTGCTGCCATGTTTCATTCGGCAATTTCCTCCGAAAGAGAGATATTCTACGATCACTGTATAATTTTATCCCCTTTACGCTAACGTACCGTCCAATTACGGAAATAAATATTCATTTACTACGAAAAGAAAAAAATCAATAAAGGTAGAGCCAAAATCATATGTATTAAATGTAAAATTTAGTAAAAACTGATGGCTGCACATTTTATTTAAAGATTTAGCTCTTCCTTAAGATATAGTGAATTTTCAAATTAATAATCAAAATATGAATGAAAAATTAAGAGTTATTACTCTATCCATCCTGCAATCCTTAATAATCCTTCCGTAAATTTCAAATTTAATTTGGACCAGTGCTTATATCCTTGAGGACCCTTACTATTTCACATCAAACAAATATTATATTTGCGGAGACATTTTTTCATTTGATGGGATTCAGTTTCGGCTAAACATCCTGTCTACAAATACTATTCTTTTTTAAATCAATTCGAATTCTTTCCGAAGCAAATAAACGTATTGCTCAGGGTACAGCAAACGTACATACGTTACAATGTTAGTGTACTGTGTTGGAGAGAAGCACTGACGTAAGCTACAGATAAATAAGAGAAAATAATTGAGTTCCGCGACGAATTTTACTACGAATCGGTTAAACAACCTGTGGGTCACAGTTGTGAGTTACTATTCGAAACGCCCTGCCGGCAATCAATTGATTCATTCCACACGCGCCAAAGCGAGCGAGAGTTGCCGAAGTCTTTTCAACTCCATCCGAGTGGGACCCTGAAGGATTCAGACGTCACGAAGGACGGCCGGGTTTACTCAGCAAAGACTGCGCCTTCACAATTCGGCAAACTTTCTAAAACGTATCGAGTAATTACATCATGAACGAAAAAAGCCAGCGGAGAGAGTAACCGTTCTCGGAGAGCCGCCCGGAAGTAAGCACCTGTTGTGTTCCGTTCTCGGCGAACCAATTAAAACGCAACGTACGCTGCAATGGCCATGAAGTCGTTCGAATGCGTGGATCGATCGTTTGGTATTCGCCACAGGAAGCAAAAATAACTGCAATCGAGACGATAAGAGCCTGAGGGAAGAGAGGCGGTTTTGAACCTTAATTCGAAACTGCTGAATAACGAGCGATCGTCTGTCGAGAAAGAGAGAACCGATTTTTCTTTTCTCCGGGGGCATTCAAGAGGCATTCGAACATTTTTTTTCCGCCGACGGGGATCGAAAAAAATTCGTGTCCCGTGGTAGACTAGTATCGACCGTGGGCACCCCAACGCACCACTACGAGAATCGGTCGATGCAGCCTCTTGTAGAGGACAACTGCTGCCCTGGGAGCTACCTCATACAACTCTCTGCAGACCCCGGTCAAACAGTCGAGATAAAATGCTCCACTTGGGTCTACGCGAGAATAGGGCCGATGAAATCTATGCAATAGCCTCATTGGACCTTGACGACAAATTAAAGGGAATCGATTATGTCGTAAAATTCAAAATCACCCGAGGCCTTTGAGGTGGTATGTCTCTGCCAATACCAACGTGCAGCAGGTGTGCCCATAGATTAAAACGAAGACAATGGCGACGGAAGGCGCTTCGCAATAGAATACGAATCAGTTCCCTCCGTCGAAAATATTCGATCTATATCTAACTGAAGAAGCTGAATACCATTAAAAACGTATTACGAGAAACTCCGATGTTCCTACGACGGAAATTTCGATGAGCATCGCAGCAAAAAACGGTAACTGGCCGCAGTTCAGCAAAAAACGTCATTTTCATCGCTTTGTTGGACGTCAATATTCGTGCGGACTCACTCGACGAATTGTTTACATTATTTAAGTCTCCCTCACTGAATAAAACAGTGAGAATGCTCGGATAACGAATATTGGAAAATGCGACCGTCAGGTCGAAAGGCTGGAACAAGACGAATGGATATCTGAGTGAATTAGCCCATTCATCCATTACGACTAGATAACTTTTCGCGTTTATTTGCAAAAACTTTACGCTGAACGGCTGGTTCAAAAAGTGCTGGGATTAACGGAATATACTGACGCTGATTTCATGCACGGTTATTAAATGCACTGCTTTCAATTAGATACAATAATGTAAATGGTCATAAAACCATCATAACGTCATCAACCTCCTCTATATCGCAACAAAAATTAAATCGGTTTTGAAAAATACTGTATGGATTTAAGATCGTAAATGGTCAAGCATGAACCATCTCTTTAAATTTTTTCCCTTATTCGATGAGCTAATTTTTATTTACCCGCTTTAAAAGCGGGTAATTCACTCCGTAGAAAACACGAATAATTTTAATTCGAATGAGAAACAAGCTACTTTACTAATTATTTTACAAAAAGAAAAATTCAACGTAAAAACAGCAAGGTCTATTCCCAAAACTCTATTTCCACACACCTTTATTATTGTTAGTGGAAGCGACTGTAAGCATTTCTGCAAAGACTCCTTGATCTCAATCCTAGAGTTAAAGTAGATAAAAATAATGATTTGGAACTTGCAATAGACGAAATTATTGTCAAGGTAAAAAAATTCAGTAATAGATCAAAATTATTCAACAAATTTCAGGTTCTCGCGTGGCTCACAGTATGAAACAAGGAAAAATTTAACCTCAATAAAACGACCATTCAAGGGATAATAAAAATTAGAATGAAGCCTCACACCTAACTAATCCAGAGCTTAGCATATAAAAGACAAATCCTACCAACTAGCATCATGCTAACATAGGCCAGGAATCTGAAAGCAAGAAGCTGAATTCCAGATATTTCAGGAAAGATTTTTAAAGGTTCTAAGAGAACTACAGCGCGAGAAAAAGAAGATACTTTAATCCTGCAAACAAAAACAACGAAGAAATTTTAACGAAAATTAGATTCTATCGTTTTGGGGTTTCTATTATTTCCGATTTGTAGCACGAATCTGTACCTAAGAATAAAGTTTAGGAACACCTCAAAAGTATAATACTTACAGTGAACTTTACTTTATACAATCAGAAATTAATTCGATCAAAATAGATTTTCTTTCATGTTAGCTTAAGGGTTAGAGGGCTTTAGAGCTAGAGAGGAATTTTTTATTGAAGACTGTCAACAGTCGGTTTGCTCCGTTTTTGCTCGTCTCACGAATTACTAGTAGTTCCGTCCTTTGCCAATAAAAAGATACCGTCTTTATGTCACCGTAGTTGAATATAAAGGCCATATAAACCAGCTATTCGAACAAAAGAACGATGCACGGTATTGCCTTTGCCGAAGGCTATAAAGTTGCCATCCAATATGATAGCTCTCTTCAAATTCCCTTTCCGATCAAAGATCTATGCGGCGATAAAAAAGACCCGCTCGCTTAATAACTGAGATTAATGAAATGTCTGCGAACGAAAACAATAAATCTGCTAGACTTAATCCGTCTGGATTAGTAAATACGCCACAAAACTCACAAACTGAAGTTACATCATTAAAACTATTACACAAAAATTAATATACGATAAAGTGCAGTCTATTTTAATGAAGAGAATCTTCTTCGAAATAAAGGTAACGCAAGTGAACATTGATTTATTTAGCATTCCATATTAATGTCTCTCATTTTAAGGTCTTTAACGATAAAGCTTCAAAATAAAACTAAATTTCATAAGGGATGATAATTTCTTAAAGAAGACCAGGAATAACCCGAATGAGATGAAGTTTAATCATACATGTGGTGCCAAAGTCCAAAGGTACAAAATCGGAGCACAAACAACGTCGTGAACGAAAATTCCGAAATGTAACCGGCATAAATACAATCCATTTCCGTAATCGTGGTTATTATGATAAGTGGATATTAAAACACACACATGCGACGTATCTTTATATGACGGAGTGGTTTTCTTAAGCGCTGTTATCACTGTTATCTACCAAATGTATAGTGATGAGAAAATTCTTACTCAGTAAATCGACATTTGGGCATGGAGAACCTCCCACAAATAAATAGAAATGTTACAAAATATCTGGATGCTTGTGAGTCCCGAAGAACACATTCGAAACGCGATAGATAGCACTGAAATCCAGAACAAATACCGAAAAAACGGAACAATATCATGCTTATGTAATATATTACAAAAATATGACATATTATATGACCTGCATCATCTAAAGTACACCATTATGAGTAAAAGCTGATGTCGATGAAGGAAATTAAATCTAATGAGACAAACGAAATATACATAAATGGTGCATTGTTCATTTAGTCGACACCAGATTTTTCTAAGAAGGTTCATTCACGTTAGTTGGCAAGATGGTTGATCAATAAAATTACGATTATTAAGGTTTGGGTGCTCGTTGGAATATTTGTTCCACGACGTAGTTATATTAATTGGTCCAATCAAGAGAGCATCCGCCCACATCGATGATCTTGATTTGAGTCGCAGATGTGGGAGGTTCGCCATTCCCTAATGGATTGGAAGCCGATTATCATCCTTGGCCCTCTTCATCTCACGATTTGCAGCGATTAGCCTTCGAGCCTGTACAAGAGGGAGGAGGCAACATTCGAAAGAGTACGTAAACAATATACGGGAGTTTATCTTATCCAACCAATTAATATTCGGATAGTTTCATTCACTTCGGTAGCTATTTTGTAACTATGCTTACAATTAAACCAAAAAATAGCACATTATTCGGCTGGTGAGCATGTTAGGATAACTGCGGCAGTTCGTAGGGTGTATGCACTAGCATCTCAAGAGGTACCTATTCTTTTCCGAAGCATATTAATCCTTGTTGTAAGTTTCTGAGATACTTTCGAGATATGTTTTCCAAAACTGAGGGTTCTATAAAATGTTACATCTGTGTTGGATGACCGTTGTATTTAAGACGCACTTCATCGAACACAAATTTAACCATAGATTTCATTTTGACACTGGATAGAGAAGAGAAAGAAATATATTAACTTTTACTTACGCTCTGAGTATTTATTCACTTTTGCTTCTATCTTACAACTAGTCATAGCTATGATGATATTAATGCTACTGTGGTATGAGTAATTCTGAGTAATGACATTTATTTGGTTACTCATAACTGAATGTTAAGAAAGAGATATTCATAAGGTTATATATGTTGCTCTTGTCATGCTGTTCTAGCGTGGACCACATATGTAATTCTGATTCAGTGAGAAAAGAAAGAGTTAACTCCTCTTCTTGCTGGTAGGCCTCACTCCCTCTTCGAGGCTTTTTGTTGCAGGGTTTGAGATTCAAACCAGCCTTCGGGCTCAATACTGGACAAAAAAGATTTTCCATTAACTGAAGGGAGAGTCCATATTATGATTTTGCCTTTAGTATAATTATTCTCTGTAATTTGAATAGAGGGAATAATTAGGCCGAAAGAGAAGCAACGAATAGAAGCAAATAACAATCATAGATGAATCTGGTTATGACTTTTGAAATATAAATATTCACTGAATCATACGATAACTTCCAAAATGACAAAATAGATTTAAATTAACTGGTTGAAGCGGCGGAAGGATTAGGCTTAAGATTATTAGATTAGCATGCTAGCGCTCCAAACCAATGGTCCCGGGCTCGAGTCATGGTTAATGGGATTTTTCTAGCTAAAAATTGTTGTGAGCGAGTCAAAGTTCTCCAATAAAGGATCGGCATAAAGTGCATATAGCCGTAAAAATCAGCGTGAAAACCGATTATCATGATCATCACCACCAGCTCTAGAAAAATCATAAGTCGACCCCATAAGCGGTGGGAATAAGACTAATAGAGAAGAAGAATTCTTTTCAGTAGAGTGATAAGGATTAAATTATATAATTAGACGTAGATATTTAGTATCTAGTAACGGAAATTTTGTCCCTTAAATAATTCTGGCTTAGTGAGAGAAGCAAAGGAAAATTAATTCATCCCTTATCTTGCCAAGTAAGGGTCATTCCCACTCCAAAACATTTGGTAGCTAATGGTGGAGGTATAAACAATCCTCCGCGTTGAATACTGCACAGGCTATCGTGACGTTCGGAAAATTTCCTTTGAGTATCGAAGAACAAACAGGAAAATAAACGGAGCAGGCTAAAAAGGACCGCTTTGCTCCCATTAACGCCCCCGCAGTCATAAATATTTAATCCGCTCAAGACCACAAAAACCTCCGGCGCGAGAGGACATCGAATTCTGTTACGTAATTCGACGTCGGCGACCTCCGAAGCAAAAAAAAACGAGGAATCGAAAAAAACACGAGCGAAGTACAGAGAGATGAGAATGAAAGGGAAAACCTACTCAAACGGTCGAGAGGGATCGAAAGCGCCCTTATAAACGCCAACCTCCGTGGCAAAGAAAGGCATAAATAAAAGAGGCGAGCGGATAGAATAATACCGCCCAGCCTTACCCATACCCTTGAACCCGGCTCCACCTGAAAAGTTCCCAGGAACCCTCATTAAAAGACTGAGAGCGCTTACAAAGTGCGTGAGACGTAACCACGGAGGAGGAGGGCTCGGGAAATGCAGAGAATGGAAGTGGAAGAGACTCGGAGAACACTTCATCTTTTCAAAGAAATCTCGCATTCTTTTTGAGTACCAACTCGAATCTTCCGCCTGCTTAGAGGGGCGAGAAACGCTCGTGGGTGTCTTCCTATGACGTCGGAGCAACATTTACCAAACGAAGGGCGCCAGTCACTTCATTCAGAATTTGAATGTAAATCGATTACGACGTCCTTTCTCGCCGATGTCGCATCTTTTGGAGAGCGCTTTCCAAATATAACTTCACCAGCACACTTCCAAAAAGGAGGAATACCGCTTTGAACCTTTGACCAATTATTACCATCGACGTACCAAGTTAGGATGTTAGATAGCGTCCTAACATCACCTTTGACTGTTCATCGGCAAAAATAAAAAGTTGAGGAAAAAATTGGAGGAAACATGGGAACTGAAAAGAATGGAGACCACTGAAATACAAGGGAGTCTATAAGAACATCCTCTTCCACACCCACACACTGATTTTTACTGCGTGATTGGTTGCTTCTCATCATTGGTTAGGTAAACAAAAGCGAAGAAGTCGTAGAAGTCGCTCTCCTTATTCGTCCTGATGGCGTACTACTACGAAGTCAAGGCCCCATGTCTGGATTACATACAAATCTAATTTACAATGAAGGAAAGGAGAGTATATCTGATGGAAAAATATTTTCTTGGCAGGAAAATCCATTTAAGACTATTTCCCTTGGAAGTTCAATAAGGAAAGGTTAGTATCTGATCGGAAAATAATTTATGACAAGCCTTCTCAAATCGGAATCACAAGAAGTCACCAAGATTTAAAACTGAAAATATTAATAAATCAACCAAACCTAATGCTTTACAGCTCTTAAATAATGCTAGAGTTCTTTAAGTCCTTTTTCGTACGCACTTACTTATGCCCTTCGAACAATACAAGAGACACTGTAAGGTCATAACGACTTATAAGAGTGAGATCAGGTGCATGAAATTACTGTACTTTCTCGGCTTAAGAAGGCTCTTGGAATTCATCGAACCTTTCCCTTGAGACAAAAATGAAAGCGGAGAAAGTCAAAAAAGAATAAGTTTCATATTTTTGGAATTTTATTTTGGCATCCGTCTCAGATTCGGACACTGATTTTTCTTCGTGGCGGAAATGAATAGGGCAACGTCGATAAACTTCACCCTCGTCACCGCAAAATCAATGTCAAAGACGATTTCTTTAACCTCGAAGCTTAAAATAACAAACTTATCCTATCCGTGTAGAAACGCGATACTCATAGCTGAATATATCAACCAAACTGGTCTTCTGAAATGCAGAATTATACGATGAGAGTTAAAATTTGTTTTTCTCTGTAACTGAGAAACGAAATGACTGCGTAAATAATAAAAATGATTCGGTAATACAGCTATTTTATATTCATATTAATACTACCTATACTTCGGAATTTGAAATATGCTAAAGAAACTACTTGAGATATCAGAACATTTAACACTGTTGTATGGAATAATAACATAGGAAAAATGTTACGAATATTTTTTACGGAAGGAACAAAATAAATACCTATATTCAGCAACATTCTATTTTGGAATGAGTCCCACCACTTCTCATAAAGAAATTGGGATTAAGAAAATAAATTCGGTTCGAGTGCATTTATTAGTACCTGCTAAAATTCCAATCATATAACTAAAATTATTCTGCGACAAATTACTTCTTGATACATCTTGATAAATGGCTAATATCATCCGATACAGAAGCTCTGAGTTATTGGAAGGCTACCAAGAAATTCCATCGATAGAGGAGTAATTAGCCTAAACTAGTTGACGACTTCAACCCCTGTAAATTGGAAAATAAAGGTGGTTACAAACTCATCGACTGAATATCCGTATCTCTTCATCAGGATGAAAATAGCGTGGAAAGGTTGTTCTGGGAAGCGGATATTATCTCTATAATTCCCTTAACCAGAAAATCCATCGCTTCCGAGGCCAACGTGAAAATCCGATAAAACGACATCTTGTAAATCCTTTCTAACGAAGGAATCGCTGGGCTTTAGCACAGTCGTTATTCGGGATCGAAAGTAAGAAAATATGAGGATATTGGGATATGATTCCCCCGCAATCGGGAATATAAACTAAAAATTTCAATGCCATATATGGGACGATTATAAAAAAAATGAAAAATGATAAAAGTAAAGAAACGCAGTTTATACCTTATGAAACCATAACTACACCGATACCATAAAATAAGAATATACTTACTCCATGCCAATACTTACTAACGGAAGCGTAGCATGAACAATAAAAAAGAAGAAAGGCATGTACAATAACAAGAAGAAAGTAGATTAAAAGCCAAAGTAATGAGATTCTTACGGAAAGTGAAAGGCAGTATAAACAGATCATTTAAGAAGCGAAGACATAAGAAATGTACTAAAATATTTAATCTAAATGACAAAAAAAGGAAATACGGGCAAATCGAAAGAATACACAAAAGGCGTGGGACGACCTCAGAAATGGGTAATATAACGAGTAGATACTGCCTGATACTTGAAGCGAAGAAGAATAATCCTCTGCAATAGCTTCAAAGCTGAAAATTCTACGCCAGAGATAGATTCCTCGAGAAAGAAGGGGTTCGAACGACATTTACAAACCGACGACGTTTACAAATCATACAAACCAAAATCCAAGAAATCGAGGCTAATATTTGCACATAAAATAATAGGATAGGTTTCCGAAAAAATTGCGAAATGGTTAATTTATTTTCATATACGATCGAAAATGATGACGACATAAGTTAAAGGACAACTGAAGCCATGTGAAAAAATACAGCATGAAAAAACGATACCCCAAGTTTACTCTGTATCTTCATCCCTTGCCAATATTAAACCTAATTCCTTTTTTCTAATCTGAAGACTGTCTTCACAACCGCTGCTATGTTCTTCAACACGGGGGATATCTTTAAGTTATTCTGCGAGCGAGAATTAAAAAACAGAGGTTTGCCGAATACAGACAACCAACGAACATTCACACACGCATTTTTATTTCTTCGTACGTATGTATTCAAAGGAGCCGTACAAATCGAAAATTCATCACTGTACGAAACAAAAGGTTGTTGGAATCCCTACCAAGCCGAAACCATACAAATCAAAGGTAAGTATTACCCAACAAATGACAAAATAAAAATCGTTGGAATGGTTCAGACTGACTTTTTGAGACCAAAATAGTTCTACAACAAGAATACAAACACTCAATACAATTTCCTCATTGGAATACTTCCGATAAAGTTCGAACAAAGAACGGTCTTGGCGGAAATAAAGGGGAGAATGCCGTGAGAAAGAGCATTTTCCGAAGGAGACGCGGTCTTAAAGTCGAAAAGTTCTCCAATCGAAGCTTATTTATAATTCCGAAGAGCGATTCCCGAAACAATGAAACTTATCACTGTACCGCCAGTCGTCCGAGACAAAGAAGGTCTCTTCTATTTCCATCCCATCTGATGACAGAGCAGGAAAGATGACGTCCAGCGACGAAAAACACGACGGAGGAATGACAGAAAATAACGTGAGATGTTATAAAAAGAAACTGACTTCAAGGAAGGGAAAAGGTCGCATAAAAATTTATGATATATAACATTGTTTCGATCTCATCCTCTCAAGGATTGAGTACTTCATGGAAACCAATAAATGTCGCATAAATATTAATATCCTTCCCCCTTTTCTTGTGTTTTAGATGTATTCGAATCGCAAAGAACTGCATCAACTATTGTCTGTTTATAACTGTAACATCCTTATGGTGCTCAATGAAAATTAAAACATCAATGATCTACTATGCTTTCTGTATAATACAAACATTTGCCAATTGAACCAAAAACGTCTACCAGAAAATTAGAAAACTCTACAAATATTTCGTAACATTAAATAATTTAAACAACAGATATACCTTAGTAATAATATTTTGATTGTATAATAGAAGTATGGTAGAAAGAATTTCAAGCATTTGAAGAATTTTAGTTTCTGGAAATATTGATAGTTTTATCAAATATTCTGAACCCCATTCCCTAGATACTTAAAGCAGTATTTCCTAATCGGTGGGATGCGTACCACTATTAATTCAATCGAGCCTATTAGATCGGACACGAGCAGATTGATGTCTCTTTGCTTTATTCTTATAGCAATATATTCTTCAAATATTTCGCATCATTACAAAGAAATACTGCGAGTATTTCACTGCAATTCATTATAAAACTATATGATCGTAGATATTAAATTACAACAGCTAGAAATCAATTTTTTCTTCCTAGGAGGGACCTTGACTGAAGAAGGGTGGGACTTGAAAACATAAAGGTTGGGGACCGCTGTGTTGACCGGTATCAGAATGTAGCGTCAATTAATTTTATAATTCAATTATATGTGTATCATAAGTAATCATAAAAATATTTATATACGAGAGGAAAAGAAATAAATATTTAAAAAGTAAAAAATTAATACATATCAAAACGAAAGAAAACATAGCTTGACTCGATTGTGTATGTATATGTTTACTGTATATTAACATGCCATTCAACATTTTCAAACTCTGGGAAGAATTGATACTTTGATCAAGATTCTTGACAGATGACTGAATGATAACAGTGTCTTAGAGAATGATTTTTCACTGCAAGACAGCAAGCTGATGCATCTAATTGGATGTAAGTTAATTTATATACAAGTGTACCGAGAAGGCTCAAGATTCTTGGCAGTCTCTCTCCATCTCACCCAGCGCTCCGACTTTAATACAACATGACAAGCATTTACGAAAAAAAATCTTTCCGCTGAGTGCTTTTCTGAGGAGAGAACCAAGACGATCTATAAGTGAACACAGCTCCATTTCGCAAGCACTTGGGAGCATACACAATTTATCGCAAAAATCTTCACTTTCCGGAGGCTACATTACAATAATAAGCACGAGAAACGTGATATCATAATTAGAATACGGCTGTATCATCGTCGACCCACAATCTGAATTTCATTACCGAGTATTATACAAATACAATACAAGCTAGAAGAAATTACGCCGTGAAGAATAATGCTATTTTAATTCCGGTAACACCGCTCCAAATTATTATTCTTCGGACTAATTTCAATGAAATAAACGTGGCCTTTTCATTTTAAAATTCTTCCTATTATACTTTACGTTGGAAAACACAAGAATACTGTATTATGTATGTAGGACAACAAGAATACTGTTTTTATAAGTAGAAAGATCACCATGACAGAATGATATAGAGGGAAGGACACACGTTAAACTATGATAGCAACAGCATGAATCAAAATAATAGACAAATTGAAGAATAAAATTTCCAAATAACTATACTGAAATCAAGTTTCATAACCTTACTTATTAACCGTTAATGTTTTCTTTGCAAAATATCAGCCAAAACACCAGATAATCCGTATGCGATGTAGTCGGCTCGAAACCGGTTTGAAGTTCAATCCTCCATTATTGCTTACCAAATCTCTGGAGAGGAAATAAAGCTAAACGTGTGTCGTAAAGGTATCTCTCATAACCGGAAAAATTCGGATTTTGAATCTGAATGATTCAACTACATTTGTCGCTTGCCATAAAGATACCAGCAATGAAAATACGTAACAACATTTACGGTGGCGATTCGATAAAGCGTACCTTATCGCGGCTTACCGTGGAAGCTGCTTCGTGTAAAGGGAAGAAAACGGCAGATAAGGCAACTTAAAGTCGTCAGAAAACGCAATCCGCGTGAAGTAAAATCTCTACCATCTCACAAATCACGTTTGTTGCTTTTTATCTCCTAAAGTTTCTAGAAACGGACTGGGCAAATAGAGTAGAGCGATGAATCAAAATTCAGTTATGAGTTAGATAACCGAGGATTACGGAGGCCGGCCTTGCGCAATTCATTTATTTTATGAGAGTGGAGCGAAGCTAAGAGATAGGGCGGGTCGATGCGTTTCCTCGATAAATCAGTTTTGTTGGTTAATCGGAGCAAATAGAAGGTGTCTTGCGGCAGTTGCTTAAAAAAGATAAGGCGGCATTACCGAAGAGGTTACATCAGAGATAAAGATACGTTGCACCTGGAATACGTAAGGGAAAATTAATGATAATAAAAACAAATTTAAGACTGAAATTATAAAGGAATAAAAGAGTTGTGGGTCCTGAGAAAGTGCCGAAACAAAATACCGATCGTAATTTTTTCTACATGTGTACCACATCTTTAAACATAAAGTTCAAGAACTAAATGTACCCAGTACTATACTCATAAATGGGCATAAGTAATACACACAGTACCACTATTTCGTCAGTTTCTAGGCCAAGCAAGTAAAAAGAAAAATTCATATATTACACCTTCAGACATTCCTCCGCTATAATTTGCATCCCGGGAGATAATCAGAGATATAAAGAGAATAATTATAATTGCGAATTAGTAATTGTAAATTTAATGATTCCTACTGATCTGATGATTGTATCCATACAATATCAACTTGCAATACTGATTTTCTGTACTCCGAGAACGTTTCTGTTATTTATATTTGTCCATTTTTTCTGTTTTCGCCATGACAGTATATATTTTAATTCTGTTTACGTACTGCAATACTACTTTATGATGCATTATTCATTTTGCATGGCATACTTATTTGTAAAACGTATTTACTACTATATTCGTATTTCTATCGTATTTCTGTGGAACGCAATTCCATCAAAGCATTCAAAAAAGATTATTGTTATAATAATAATAATAATCACGCCATTAATGGACTGATTTTGGAGCGTTAACACAACTCTCGCAACTAATCTTTTAACGAAATAAACAGCCAGGAGCCCGGGATTACTGTTATGATAGGATAGCAAGCTAAACCCTTCACCATCGAGGTATACAACGATGTTTCCATAATGAAAGGAAAAAAAATAATTCAGTGATTTCTACAAAATATTCAGCTTCGATTATCCGTCAAATTCGAGAAGAGGAGGCTCAAAGTGAAGGGCCATAAATTAGGGGAAAGTTAGGCAAATAACTGGTCTTAATTCACACGATCACCAAGAAGCTCGAAAACTGACGCGAAATCATACAAGCATAACTAGATTTAGCAAAGACAACTGAAAGTTCCATCTATTTTCACAAACAGCGTGAAACCCCGGAATGCTGCGCAGTGCAAATCTTCACGGTCAACCGCGCGCAAAATCCACTAGAATAGCAATATCACAGGAGAAAGATTCGAGATCGCTTGATTCCACGTTTCATCAACACGGGATTCATCCGGCTAAACTCCCAAAATCTACTCGGTAAATATTATTCAAATAAGCATCTTCGAAGAATAGTTCTCCTATCTTCGCGTCAATTAGAATTTGGATGGATTCCAAATGTAAATGAACACTTTCGAGAGCCCATTTTCCGGCACGATGTGGAAGATGAGGGAATCGAATTGTTACTCCTGTTTTGACGTTCGGTCGCTTGTTTTCGTCTGAATGAATCCAGCCGCTCGGACGGGAGAGAGGTTTATTTTGGCCATCCATCGTTTTGATTCCGATGTTTATTCATCTGAGAGACCATTTATCTTGGGCGATTCCCCTAAGTTACGCTTCTATTTCCACCCTTTGTGGAATCCGAAAAGTAACCACATTTTTTTAAGTCGGATTCTTCAATCGATGTTTTTAAAAATATCTTTCGGACGAATGAGGAATAAAAATTGCGACGAAAAATACGCAGAAAATTAGAAAAAACGTGCATACGCAAAGAGAAAACGTGCTATACCTTTTAGGGGTAAGCCAATCTGGTTTACGGTTTGCTATCATCACATTTTCCATAACTCTATCCTAGTTAATATCTTTCGATTCAAACACATATTTTTTTCCTATCATCAGACTACTAAGGTTCTTTGTATGAAAGATCTCATCCAAAAACATGAAAGACGATCCTTATGTATATACTTTTTTCCATATAAGAAAACAAAGGACTTGTGTGCCAATATGGAGTCAAACTGTAGCATCAAATGATATTATTCACATAATTATGTCGATGATGAGGCTAATATGTTTTATTGACGAAATAAATGATTTATTGCAATAACATTATCAACCTATGGATTATTACGAATATTCATTTACTATTGATTTTAAATGTTTTGATTGAAGAGAATACCAAATTCTCGAAGGTATTCCACACTCATTAGAATGGCTACAGTAATCCTTATATACCGAATATTATTGTTTTCATTACTGCAAACCAAAGTAATATACACCTTTCATATCAATTTACACGGCTCACTTGTGATAACGAATAAATATATTAATAGCTGGATCTTATGAAGGCACCTCAGGTCCTGAGGTCGTTTCCTTTAGATTTTTATTCGTTTTTGCAATTTAGCAAACCCACACGAATCCTTGAATTCGATAGACTGCTTCGACAGCTTCTGGAAAAACGGAAGGAACCACTAAACTACCGTGCGGAATAACTCAATTTACACAATGGGGTGAAATGGGAATCACCCACTTTTCTTGTATTTGCACGCGGACGACAAATGTGGGGCGTCGGAGTATAACGAAAGCTAGTGACTCACTGTTTCAGTAATGCAAACTAACGAACCGATCGCTTGTTTACACCCGGTAGTTCGCACATTTACATGAAATATAAGAACTTTTCCTACGCGTAAAAAACAATGAGATGAAGCTTCGACAACCTTCTGAGCAAGAAGATCCGTATTTAAGAAAATTCTTGGAGATTCCGTAAGTCTAATAGCATAAGACTAAAAACTGTGCCCTGCAATGGATGAAGATGAAGACCAAGAGGATACGTACCAAGTTTTTCATGCAGGTTCAAAATTAACGTCAAACTGAATGGATAGCGAGATGATAATTAATCCTTGCAGATGGACAGGTAGCATTCTTCAAATAGCCGCTGGTTGCTGATTCCTCACCTAGTAGGACAAAACGAAAACCTTACAGAAATTTCTTCCTTTGATTTTTTTAACTTTAATGCAATCGGAATATTACTTTGGACCGCCTGTGACATCCTTAAAAGATACCTAACAATTCCTAAATGAGTACGTTTGAAAGTAATAACATTACATAAACCATATGCTAGAGCAGAATAAAGAATAATTAACCTCAATTTAAAGACCTATAATTAAATACAAAAATACATGCTACAATCTGAAAGTTACGGAAGTGATTTACAATAAACTTATCAGAAATCTGTTCCCGCAGAGAATCGGCGTCTACGACAAATTCCCTGATTGCTACATTTATCTATATCAGCGATAAAGTTATCCAACCAACAATCTTTATATAATATGCACGCAATCTCTATCACTTATCTCCTCGTACCTTAAGCTCCTTCTTGGTTATTAAGAGCTTGTCACCGCTATCTCTAACGAGTTTACATCAAAGCTCATGCGACACAGTTAGTCGAATTATTTTTTACGCCGGGTTCGTTCAACATGGATGGGCCCGGGAAATATTGTATCTAATCGATAAAATGTTATGTGCAACTATTTATAGCTACCGAATTTCCCTCGCCATTGATATTTCCAGTCCTTGAGGCTAGCGAGAGATGCCTCCCAGAATCCTCCAATGAAATCCCGGCACAATATGAAAACCGGCGTGGGTTGGACGCTGACTTTGCCGTCGCCATAGAGACGGCGTCTTTTTTATCGGGAAAATGAGGCTTCAATGCCATGAGATTTATGGGGCATAGAAGCGGGAAAGAATGCGTCGAAAGGAAGTGAGACGAGCTCGGCATTGTTACCTTCGCGTCCGCCAAGGAATTCAGTAATTGCGAACCAAATGAAAATTGCGTCGAGATGGAAAAAATCTCCTGTATGGGATAATCGCCGTGCTTCTGCCATCTCCATTTCGTCGAAGAATGGAGCAGAAGAGTGACTATAATGCGACATGCGTGAAACATCCTCAGTACCTCGTCATCGCGAGTTGATAAACATCGACGAAAATGTTAAACATCCATTACATCAACAAGTGTACAATAAACAGAAAGCAAGAAACGCATATGGAGCCTAAGATCAAGACGACTTTAAAGATTACGGTTCGAGAAGGATCGATTCTTTCCATTCATTACATCATGACTAGCTTTAAAGAATTCAGCCTGGAGGATGTACTGAATCCCAAACTCTCATCCACTAATCACTAAAAGTTCTGGAGAGGATATGAAACAAACTAGACCATGTGGAATTGGGGTAGTTTTCCTATTCTTTACAGAGCCAGAATGATATCCGCACAAGTTTTTCGCGAATTAATTGCACAAAGACCGTATAGATAATTTTTCGATAAGATTCAATGAGGAATGACCAAACGAGATCAGTCAGAATGGTTCACCGTACACAAAGCAGTAGGTAAATCATTTTCTAATTATTTAAAATGCGACATTTAACCTGAGTTGGCAATTATGTAGCCTAGTTATTTTGGATCTTCGCTATAAAAAGTGCTGAGTACCTTCTCTAAATTTGGGATAGAAGCTACACATTTGAGATTATACTTACTGCATCAGGAAAGGCAAATAATTTTTGCAATTGCCTTAAAACAAATACTTTCTGAACGCTTAGCAAAAATTTCGTCAAACAAGTTCCGATGCGATAAACATCCGCATTCGAGTAATACGAATATTGATATAAAAATCTGTTTAATCAAAGGCTGAGAGGAAAATATGCTCACCGGGATAGCCACTAGTGTCCAAGCTCTCCAATCTGCAGCTGCAAATAGCCTCAAGGCTTATACTAAAAGTAAGATCCGACAGGTTCAAAGAGATGCACAACGTGATGATAAAAACATGAAAGGTCCATGTTTACACTGTTATATTTTATACTGCTGATATAAAATTGTATCTTGAATATAGAACTATGATCCTTCCAGACAGAAAACTTTTCGAAGAATTAGTGATAGT
Organism: Pachydiplax longipennis; assembly: GCA_036926295.1. Taxonomy (NCBI): domain Eukaryota; kingdom Metazoa; phylum Arthropoda; class Insecta; order Odonata; family Libellulidae; genus Pachydiplax; species Pachydiplax longipennis. The sequence goes on along the minus strand of JAVFKF010000026.1, from coordinate 20,890,104 downwards.
ATCGCGTCGTTCTCATTTTTGTTCTGCCGAAGAAGCCTTAAACTTGAATTTCAAAGACTTCCTTTAATTCATCGGTCTTTCCGCCATTCTAGATTCAGATATAAGAAGAAATAACGATAAAAAGCAATAAATTGACTGTGAACTATGAACTTGATTTAAATGGTTTAGCGGGGAAACTGTTCCTATTTAGAACACATTTTTATCATAGCAAATCCAGAGAATAGAAAAACATCCTTTCGATTGAATATTATAAAACGTCTGAATTAATAAAGGAAGACAGTAACATGAAGCCATTCGACCGAAAACTAAAATAATAAAAATTATTATTAATTAAGCATCAGACGCAAATCTTGATTTGATCTCCGATCCTTCTCAATCCTTCGATTAAACAATTAATACTCTTTCACATACCACTCGCATACAAGAAACTAAGATATTCCTTCTATTTCGCGACTTTTTATATAGGCGTACTCGAAGAGACAAAAGAGCATATTTCATGGGGATGCAACGCAAAAAAAATTAGTTACAAATTCTTCCACGAGATCATTCCGAACTCCCAAACAAAATCAATGAGAGTAATATTAATTTCATCGATATATCAAGCCCTTCATGAGCGTAATAAGACATGCACTCCTTCATTGACGTAAGCCCTTTATTAGATACTTCTCAAGCTCTGATTGGCACGTTGGTCCCTCATTTTATGAAATATGCCACTCCGATCCCTGCCATCGTAAATGCCCTCCTTAAATATCCTTTCTCTTGCTCACTCTTAAATGTTACGTTCAAAGTGTATGATCTGTCATACTCTGGTTGTTACGCATTATCCTGTCCCACAGGAATTTCTTATGCAGATAGAGTTAATATGATCATCGTCCGGGAAATGATGCGAAAAAGGAAGCAACACTCACAAGATAGCAACCAGGCCGCTTGAGAATCTCCGCCTATAAATTTAATTATTGCATCTGAATCCATCATTAGACTAAAGCGAGAGAGGCAAATGCAAAAAGGCGCTAGTAGCGACAAAAGAGCTATCCACAATAAGCCTTTGATGATACCTTATGAAACCTCTAATGATCCTTGGATTTGTTTGTAGTTTCACGAATATGCATTTTGCAACCACCACACAACTGAGGAGACTCCGTCATGCCGAGGCTAGGTGAATGAAACAGTCCGAAGCTTTGCGCTACTGGTGCGGTCACAAATGACAATAGTTCGATTTAAAGCAGTACCTCCAACGTTGGTGCAACCTAGAAACGGTCGAAAATGTCACTTCTCTCCACTCGGTGATGATGTCACGTTTGCTGCTGGAGGAGACGAAGTGAAACGACTTCAACTACTTTTCCCTTGATGATTTGTTCAAAAGAAAAATTGAGTAACGAACGGAAGCGGGGCCCAGACAATAGGACGAGTGCTGCGCTCGGTAACGATGAAATTGCGACACAGGAAATCTTTACGCAGCACGGATTAGCGACAATGAGCAGAAGATGAAAGCAAAATCCAGGAGAGATTAGAAACGGATTTGTGCGCAGAGAGCGGGATTAAAATAGTAAATCGAGCAATTTAGAATATGTTAAAATATTCTGGTACTACGTAAAATACGACGGAGAATCGAGAGAAATTTATCGCATAACTAACAGGTGGTAAAATCAGTTAATGAATGAATTAATCCCCAAGCATACGCAATTCACATTCAATAAGCTCTGGTAATGCTTGATAATGATGTAAACAAACCAGGAAAATATGTTTGAAATATTTAGTGTCTCACATCATAACCACGTAATTTGTGCAATTTCAATATAGCATTTTCCTCTCTTGCTCACTTAACTCCTGACAGAGAATGTATTTGAAATTTCTACATGTTCAATCAAAAAAAGAGCAAATTCATGCAACTTTTGGTTTATACTTAATTTTTGATGCCACTGATTTATAAAAGAAATTTGATTGCACGATCAACAGGCTGATAATTGGGTATCTTCAAAGACTTCACCTACGTTAGAAAAGAAAGGCTGAATATTTCCCTTACATCAACAGTGTTGCTACGGAAAATTACCAGATTTAAAGCAACAAAAGCGAGCTAAAATACTGATATGGAAAATTAGTAACAATTGGATGTTTTGATGAAAAGCGCTCACCTCATCAACTGTGAAAATGAATATAGGAGATCCCCAAAATGACGAATAAAGCTTTAAAAAACGCATAATCTGAAGAAGTCTCATTTGATAAATCTCAATAAGGTATTGGACCCGTTAAGGGTGCAGAAAATCATTTGAATTATAAAATTATATAAGGCCAAGCATAAAGACAGTCAGTGTTATCTATAAACTGAAGTACCTTCACAGAATGTGTGATTGGCCCTCGAATTGCAATACATATCCTCGTTTTTTCAAAGCGGCTTGTGGAGAAATATAATAAATAATTCAGCCTGATCGAAAGATTAAGAGTTTAATCAGTTTCGACTGATAAAATTCTTAGGAGTGATTCTGGAAATGATTGCGGATGTTAAAAGCCAGTTTTATGAGACCCTAAATGACGAAGGGCAATAAAAGACATCGTGTGATCAGCAACAGCCATGGCTAAATCCAATCCGATCGCCAGGAGATTCAGGAGAAAATGGACGCTGGTCCCTTTAAATAAAAGAATTTTTATCTAGGAGAAAGTAAGGGAGATGAAATCTTTATTAAAAAGATTGACATCTGACACAAGACTTAAAAGCTTAATAAGCAAGAAATAAAATCACACTTTAACCTATATGTCCCGGTCTCTGGAAGAAGCATCATCGCCGGACTGATGGATAATTTACTTTATGTGAATTAGTAGAAACAAAACTTAGTAGTAACAAATTAGTAGAAACAAAACACCCAAGATGTTTCAGGAATGGTAGTCTTTCACTTTGCTGAAGCAGTTAATAATTTTAATGCTACGCAATGAAATATTTCCGCCGCTTGACGCACGAGAAAAATTGATTATCAGCGTAGCATCTAATAATTATGATTTATAAAAGCGATCGCATTTCTTAATTTGTCTTTCTTTAAAAGTGAAGCAGAATCGAAAGACCGGAGTTTTTCCTGAGAAAATTGCTCAGTGGGTAACAAAAATCTACTGCGAGTGACCTACCGATTTTCAAAAACGGAATATTAGTTAAAATACGGAAATTAGACTTGAATGTTTACGGAGTGAAATACTTTTTGGAGCTATTTCAAGGATTTTTTCGATTTGTCCTTTGGCAAAGGATAGAAAATCCTTCATAGACTTTTTTCTCAGTCTTTTTATAGCTCTATGAAGGCTACTGATATATAATGATTCTTGCTGAAAAGCATTGGTATTGGAATCTCCATATAGAATGCTTTGAACAACGCTGTTCATAGGTCACTGCGCCGCATTATTAGGAGTTTTTCCACCTAGAATTCTAGCTCGGTGAGTAAAGCAAGGGTAAACTACCTCGCTCCTCAATTTGTGCAATGTTTACATTCCCTCTAAAGAGATTGGGAGATTTGAAGCTTTATAATATTTTGGACAATTAAGTCGAGAATATTAATGATCAAAATGAATAAGAATAAGAAAAACCGACTAACATGACATAACGAAACACAAGGGAAATTTATTCTGAAATTCGAAAGATTCGAGAGAATTAAAGGTTCTGACACTATACCAACATGAATCAATCATACACTTCACATGAAAAATCTATTCACAGTCGAAACTGGAACGTATTAATTGGTTTGTGAATTTTTTTGAATTAAAGAGAGTGCTTCGAGCGACCAAGGTTAAAACATCTATAGGTTTACTTTGATGGGGACAAAATTGAAAGTTTAATTCAAAATCGCCAATTAAAAGAGGATGGACAATGGTTTACGTTTCCCACTCCCATATCATTCGATGATCCCCGATTTGAAATTGTAAACTGAGAAGCGATGACGTTAGCATGCTGGAATTCTAAATAAACGTCTTCAACATGTGCATATTCCCAGAGAAAATAATGAGGGGAAAACTGAAGCTCTGCCAGCTAATCTTCCAGACATCCATTTGTCTTCATTTAAAAACGAAAGCCTTATCAAAGTGGCAAAAAAATGGTTCATTTTCTTCTACTACTGACAGGAAATTTATCTTTACGGTAGAATCGTTTTTCTTGACGCCATAATTTAAATGCAATGCTCAACATTAACGCATGTAAACTCAACCATCGTTATCAAATACCAAGAAAAAACGTCAAATTATTGTCTGAATAGTATCTGAGACATTGTTTGAAATATCAATTCGTAGTTTTCAGCCCGGAGATAGGTTTGAACCAAAATGTATGTAGAAGTTTAGAAGTATGACAAAGACAGTTGAAACAAAACTACAAGGTTATACATAAATAATTATTTTCATTAAGGATTTCACCGGAGAATCTAGAGGAGAAATCTACCGGAGAAATATTGGAAAAGGGTAAGTATCGAGCTTTAATTCCAGAGACGGGATTAAGGGGTGCTAACAATGGGGTGCCCTTTGGGATCAAGGTAATTACCAAGGGCGCCTAATTGGTCCAATAAAACCGATTCCGTGCCCACAAATTAATCAGATTAATAAATTTTGTGCTATATAATCTTTTAAGATATAATATCTACTACAAGTTATTTTTCAACAATTTAACCACTTATCACAGCTACATCTTCGAAATGGTGCGAATAAAATGATATGCCGAAGGCGCAAAAAAACGTACTTTAAGAAAAGGACAAAAAAATAAATAAGGTTAATGAAAACGAAAATTAAAAACTGCCGCTCTAAAAATACAATTCTTTCGCTTTAAATTCACTTTCGTTTTTGATGTACTAGTGCCAACGATTTCTTTAAAGGATATTAAGCCGAACTGAGATCGATAAAGCGGGTATCATCCTTAGATTTTCCAAAACTAATTTTCCTAAAACACAACAGTGTTAGCCAACATTTGCTTAAAAAATATGCTATTTCTGGGAAATTTTCAATAATGTTAAAGGTTCATATCTAGAATAAAAGAATTAAAACCAACAGAAATGTAACCATGAAATATTAAAGAATATTTTGTTAGTCATACTGACGATTTCGTGGATTTCAGTCGATTCCTTCACTCCCAATTTATTACTTTGAGAAATTTTCTGTTAACACAGTCGAAACAACAACGATAATGACGCAGGCATATGAATCTCATCTTCTTAGGCCTGGAGACCAAATTTATCGATGAAGCAAAGCCAATAAGATGGAAACTTCGAGGAACATTTTAACATCCTCAGAATTTTAACGACCCTGCTTTTATACCTTTGAGGATATCGGAAATTACCTCCCAAGCATCCCGGAAATTTCGTCAATTTGAGAGAGAAAATGAGAAAGTCGTAAAATTGCTTAATCCCGAAGAGAGAAAGAGATAAGCTGTCCGACGACATCGACCAGGATACGTCACCAGCAAGGCAAATATTTATCAATGTCAATCATGCTGATTGTAAAGGATACGACACTAATCCTTATCATGAACACACAGCCTCCGTTACAGGAGGACGTTGGGAGTATGCCAGCGTTAGTGCGTAAATGAAGTACAAGCGCGTCAAACAAATCATTAAGAAAACCAATCAGACGATAAATCATGTAAGTGGAGACCCTTAACAGAAAATCTTCCGCTTCCGTAGTTTATAAATTCCACTCCAAATATGTCTTCCGTTTTAATTGCTCAATGCATTAGACAGTGGCGGGAGATCAATTGGTAGCCCTGATAAGGTAGGCTTTAATATGGTGCAGGACATGAGTATTTCCTGTCTAACTACATTGTATTAAGACTTTTTCCCAGCCAATCGCCGATCGGAAATTATGGAGGTCATAAAGATACTGTAGACTGTTATGATTAAAGTATTTTGGCGTTCTCGATAAGCCTTGTATGGTTACAATAAAACTCGGAGAGAGAGAATTACAAAACAGAATTTTCATGACCCATTTACTTTCTTCTTCAATTCAGATGAGCGCAAAATAAAAATTACTTTATATTCTACTGAACACATGAAGAATTATAACTCCTCGGTTAGCAGCAAAATCATAGGGTACCTTGTTTGGATCAGCAATTCAAGCGTCCAAAAGGATCAAATTCTTAAAATATAGTTAAATGGATGGGGTATACTGGGTATAAGGGACTAAATCTCGCCAATATCAATTTGAATACTCCATTAGGAACTGCCCAGAAGCAAGTACTTCGGTCTTTGAGTGGATATTCTGTACTAAAATTTAGTAGATATAAATATCACAAGACTAAAATAGTGATCTCAGTAAATTCCATCTTAATATTAAGATAGTCATACTAGCATTGAATGCATGATGATACACCTATATTAATTTTTAAAATACATCCGGAATGAGGTCAACACTAGTATTTATTAGGTATCAAAACCGAGATGAGCCTTTCATGCAATAAGATTCCCCGATGCTTAACTTTCTTTGTACATTACAATAAATACTAATGCCGAAATGCCTCTTTCTCTCAGTGTGATCCTTAGAGAACGATTGAATCTGGTGTATATTGTAACTTCATGTGAGATAAATACTAAATTCGTTTTGTAACGCTCCAAACCATTATCGAAAATAGAGCGGTAGAAAGAACTTTTACAACACCCATTCATATATTCAACATACCGGTCTTTTCCGTGTATTGAGCATATAATGATAAACGACAGAACTATGAATAGAGATGGAATAAGTATTCTTATATTATAAAATTTTACTTTGATGGACTAGCAGATATTCCATATTATGAACTGAGGATTCCGTCGATCACTGGTCCCGTTACCATGACAAACAAGGATGAAGATGAAAAGCTGATATTCCAAGCATTGAAAAAATACAAACATTTTGAAAATTCTAACAAGCAATGTATGAATCAATCTTAAATAAAATGATATCCTAAACGTGAAGGGTCTGGGACTATCAAAACTTGTGATGAAATTTCCATATTACATCGGTTACTCATCAATCTAGTACACATAACAGCCTAAGAAAATTAAATAATTAAGCAATTAACAATAAAAACTCTCACGTAAAATACACATCGCGAATCTTCTGGAATATAATATTCCCAAATACCTAAGAAATTAACATTTCACAACAAAGATATTCAAGATACGGAAGACACTATATAAGCTATATGATGAGACGTATGTTTAGCACCAGCCCGAAATATGGATTGTACTACATTTCTAAAAATAATAAACAACAAACAACATATGCTTCTACAATTCTGTAATAACAAATTTCCTGTGCTTACATGCTAGCAGGTAGATGGCCTGTCCCCTAAGAACCGTTGTCCATTTCAATCCTCTCACATACTACATTTCATCTTTGATGAGGCGTTTATATACTTGTCCGAAAATAAATTTACCAATTCTGAAATAGAAAAATATTATACGTTTACTTCACTAGTTAGCTGGAGGATATACTAAAGAAAATCATTAAATTTTGAGGCAACTGAAGTTACACAAACAAGAATAGATAATTTTAAATACATAAATAAACGTGAAAACTGATTCATATGAAAATAATAAAGGGATACTGTCGTGAACAATTAATTAGGGTCTAAAATAAAATCAGTCGACTCCACGCATCGCAAAACTATAACCATCAGATTAAATATAATCAAATCAAAATGGAAAAACATACACGCGAGGTTTAATATAAAAGTAACATTGACATACATCTCCCAAAGCAAAAAGATATTATGAAAGTCGATGTATTTTACGCCCCATAGCGGTACTGTAGGCGTGGTTAAAACAGAAACATATGATTACTCCGACCAGTGGGCCTTAATAATTCTTAAAAATATCACACCTACCTCATAAAAACTACTAATATTCCTGAGGTGGTATCCAATGAAAAGTTATGTAACGGCCATGGGCGAAAATAAACCGTCTCCGTCGCAACAACCTTCCAGAATTCGCACACTCCACAAATCGCATATGCGAAGTTGTTTACGATATATCGTAGACTTGCATTCAGCAGCACCAACCAGTCAAATTTGAACGCCCATCTAACATAAAAATCAGAAAGAGGTGATAAAACTCAATATTTATTCTTTGGGGTCACCTCCCCTACAAGTACTTTTTAACTAATCAGATACTAGTTATTTTTGTAATTTTATTACCAGTGTATAGTTTATTTTTCGGTATTCGAGTGTGTAAACCGGTATCGAAAACTATTTTTCTTAAGTTGGCTAACTCAGGCACAACTTGATTAATATTTTCACTGTTATTTTAGTCATATCCTTCTTAACTGGAGCTTAAATGACATCAGAATAAACTAACTGATTTCTGCTAAATCCTGAATATTTGAATGAGTGCGAACCTCCGTTCAACATGTAGCTCAGAATTTGTAGGCCTGAAGATTGGTAGCGCGTTGTGATCACATACAGAAACATCCTTAACAGATGCAATCTTGGCGGCGTAATCGTGTTGTTTGGAAAAATGGATATTGGGGAGTTGTTGTCTTACAAGGTAAGAACTTCGCTAAAAATTGATTTTATAGCCTTAGCATTGAAGGATTTTCTATTAAAGACATCTCTTAGTAGTTTTCCTCTTACTGTTTTCGTTTTAGCCTCCAAATGCACCTAAAAGACCTCAAGATGAGGGAGATGATGACGACGATAATCGAAACGACTATGAAAGACACAGAAAATATAGGAAAATTGGACTTTCTTCATCATCGGATGTTGATAAAAGAAAGAAGGCACCCAAGGAGCCTTTACCTGAAGAACCTCCCCCTCAAGTCTCGGATGAAGAGAAGGACAAAATCATTGAATTGGTAGAAAATGAAGAGACAGATGTATGTATATCAATCATTATGCATATTACTCCAGCTTTTTTGTAGAATCTCATGACTATTTTGTTGTGGATATTCATTGTGACTTTTTTTCTAGTCTGACGTGTTAGATGAATCCACGCTAAAGAGAATGGTTTTATTATTTGAAAAGAGGGCACTAAAAAATCAAGAAATGAGGATTAAGTTTCCAGATATGCCGGAAAAGTAGGTATCAATATCACCTGATCCATGACTTTGCATTCTCTTGAGTTATGGTCTCTGTGGGACAATTTTACATTAGACTCACACTAAATGTTTTTGCATTTCCACGATACTCTTTGACTGTGAATGACTTATTACAGGTTTATGGAGTCAGAATTAGAGCTACATGAAATTATTCAAGAACTCCATGCCATCACTACTGTCCCGGATCTATATCCATTGTTAGTAGAGCTTCAAGCAATACCTTCATTGTTGGAACTCCTTGCTCATGAGAATACTGATATTGCTGTCAGTGTTGTAGATTTACTTCAGGTAAGATATGCAAATTATTTATAGAGAAGCTTTGTATAACAATTGAAGCAAATATTGATGGTTATTCCATCTGTTTTGCTGTCTGAACTGTTCCAATATAAGTAAGGATAATACAGTGAAGATATTTTGGGTCAAATTGCATCTTCTCCTTTATTATATTTTGTGCGATTTTTCTCACAATGAAGGATTCAATAAAAAAAGTCAACTATCAATAACTAACTTGATAATGGACTTAGTATCGGAACCCTATATAACCAACATAGACAATATTTTTCTGTCGTAATTTGGCTGGTATGTCTGATGAACTAAAAGCATTGAATGAGATTGTTATAAATTCCATATTATCATCATAATATTTTTCATCTAATACTGGGGTAAAACTCAGTTAAGATGCTTTTCGGGGGATCAAACAGAAACTGCATCTTAAGCAGGTTAGCATTATATCCAACTGGATACATTACATCATATTTTTTTAAAAGAATGGTCTGCTTTTTGTACAAAGAGAGCATTTTAGCTACTTAATTTTGGCAGTTTTTCACTCTAAAATGAAGCAGATTTTTACCAGGTAGACCAATGAGGAAAAATAATGATTTATTAACAGCAGTGATGAGAGGTCATCACTGAGTACAATCATTCCATAACTATGCTCAACAGCACAAAACACTGCACTACCTTTTTGGTTTGTTTGATTGTACTTCTAAGGAATTTTGATGAAAGGAAACACCTGAAAGCAAATTTTATTTTACACTCTGCCCTCATAAATACTGATAAGGAAAATCTCCCTCTCTCTCTCTGAGTTTGTATTGACTCAGACAGTGGGAAAAAGATCATTCAGCTTCATGATATTTTCATTTTATTCTCACAAAATTAGTCATTCAAATAAGGAGACTTGCAAAGAACCCTTTTGGAGACCAGCGGAGGAGAGAGGATGGCGACACAGATAATGTAAAAAGATTTTGACCTATTAAATGAGGCATGGGAATGGGAAAAATCCATGTCTTAAGGGGGTAACAGATTGTATTAAGTGGTATCTATACCATGTATTGTGTTTGAAGGGGACTGGGTCCATGAGATAACAGCTTCTTAAGGAGGAAAGCATCTTAAATGGATTTTACTGCAATTCCTGCTCACCTTTGTCATTTCAGCTATATATTTGCAGAGATTAAATTTGTATCCCAAACTCAAAGAAAATTCATTAATTACTATTTATATTTGTTTTCTTAGGAGCTCACAGATGTGGATATTTTGCATGAAAGTCAAGAAGGAGCTGATTCATTGATGGATGCCTTATTACAGCACCAAGTATGTGCACTGCTTGTTCAAAACTTGGAAAGATTGGACGAAAGTGTTAAAGAAGAAGCAGAGGGAGTACACAACACTCTAGGTATTTCACTATCTTATTAGTTAAGCAAGGCTAGGAAACTGACCATTTTCAAACCTTGCATATTGTTATCTGAGAAGAAAGCCTGAAGTATAGCTATGTCTCCAATTCAGTGTTGAATATATCAAAAGAGATAAATGGATTCTGCATTTGATATCTTTTGATCCGAGGTTTATTTGATAAATTTAACAGAATACTTTTTCCCTAAGTCATGATCAATTTTCTTATCAGTTTCTCCAGTTAATGCTTGTATTCTGTTGGCTAGATTTTGAAGTTGTTTTGTAAGCTGTGCTACTTTCTAAATCTTTGTTAAGGGAGATTGAAAAAGAAAGATAAATATTCATGTTAAATAGTAGTATCAGAGTCATAAATTTAAAATTTAAAGGTTTCAATTGATAAAGTAATAATTAGTAAATATTGGGTAGAAATATATGTAAATTATCCATGAATGTATACTGTCTGATTTTTCTAGCTCTTTCAGAGTACTGTTTTGTTCAGAAAAACTTGGCTTAGCTTCCATAAATAGGTGAAAATAATATTTGTCTTGATTGCATATTGATGTTTTCATGAAAATTTGAATGAAAGTGTTTGAAATTTACAGCTATCTTTGAGAACCTGTCAGAGTGTCGGCCTGAAATCTGTCCTGAAGCTGCTAAGCAAGGACTTTTAGCATGGGTATTGAAGAGACTCCGTGCTAAAGGTCCTTTTGATGCCAACAAATTATATACTAGTGAAGTATTAGCTATAATTCTCCAACAGCATCCAGAAAACAGGCAGTTACTGGGAGATCTTGATGGCATAGATGTTCTCCTACAACAATTGGCTGTAAGTTAACTGAAAACATTGTTTTTACATTTTTGATATGAAACATGTATTTCATGAGAGTTTTTCTTAAATAACTCAATTCTACGTTGGTATTGAATTAATATTTCTGCTCTCTTTGAGTAGTTCTACAAACGTCATGATCCTACATCCAATGAAGAAAATGAAATGATGGAAAATCTGTTCAACTGTTTATGCTCTAGTCTTATGTATGCACCAAATAGGGAAAGGTTTCTGCGTGGTGAAGGATTACAGCTAATGAATTTGATGTTGAGGTAAGGATTAAATGTGAAATATTTATAATTTCTGTCAAAAAGAAATTATTTTGAAAATTTCTGTCTCTGCATTAAGAAAAAGATTTTCTTTTTACGTTTTTAAATTTCCTTATATTTGCTGATGATAACTCATCTTCCATTCCTTTGTACAGGGAGAAAAAACTATCTCGAAATGGATCGCTGAAGGTTTTAGACCATGCTATGTCTGGTCCAGACGGGAAGGAAAATTGCAATAAATTTGTAGATATATTAGGGTTGCGAACAATCTTTCCACTCTTCATGAAGACACCAAAGAAGAGTAAACGGAGGACGCTCACTGTGGAAGAGCATGAAGGTGAATAATAGTTTAGAGTGGCCTATGACACTGAAATGTAGGACCTTGCAAAGGGTTAAACTACACTGGTTGGAGTTGAACGAGGAGAAAGACTTAGACAGAATGGCTTAATGTCATTAATAGAATCTCTGATTCCATATTAAGAATCCATTTTGGAACTTTTACTCCTCCATTCATGCACTTCATCAGTGTGTTAAGGCTTTGAAACAACTCCAGCAGAATAGTCTAAAATCAAATCAGGACCAAATTTTAGAGAAAGTAATGTATACCTCAATTAACTTGTCACTCACCATACCTTCTGAATTTTATCCAATTTCCTTTTTCTAATAACTCATCATTTTCCTTTATGAGCTGCTGTTTGTTTAATGATTGTTTAAATTATGAAATTGTTTAAAAATATTTCTTTACCTCAGGTTAGGAAGTCTTGAATTAAATAAATCAGTCTTGCTCTTTTTTATCCTTTCAGAACATGTGGTGTCCATCATATCTTCAATGTTGCGTAACTGCAGAGGTCCCCAAAGGCAAAGGTTACTAAACAAGTTTACCGAAAATGACCATGAGAAGGTAGACAGACTACTAGAGTTACATTTCAAATACCTGGAAAAAGTAGAACATGTTGACAATATGCTGGAAATGCAAAGAAAAGTAAGTTTTATTATAAAACCAAAAATACAGACTTCTTAGAAGTGATTAGTCTGTAATGATGTTACCATAACATTGACTTGTTTGGTCTTAAAGCATTACCTTACAGATATTGCATGTGAAGGATGTGCATTACCATTTCTCTGTTTTTGTGCTTTTGGAGTCCATCCCACAAAAATATATCATTGGGTATAGAGAACAGGGAACGAAGGGAATTAATAAAATGGACTCTCTTTTTCACCTGTAAAATCTATAGGCTAGTGACCATTAGATACCTCTAACCTACTACTTCCATCTTCCCTAACTTACCAACATTTTAGTACATTCATAACCTGCGATATCTGTACTAGTGATGATTCTTATATCCATTGTTATGGTCTGTCTATTTGCAGCATTATTCTTGCATTCAATGTTTAGTACATGAATAATAAGGTATTCAGTGGACATATTGTGATAATTATTTAGTTTTTTTGTAATATTTAATTATTGGAGCAGTTTTTAATAGCTTTCAGTTTAATCTTTTTGGAAAAGTTTGTTTTGTACCTTTCACAACTATCTTAAGTTTGTTTGGTCATACACTTCATAACTGTCTTCCTAACTAACTAAGTTCCAAAGAAAGTCTTTTATTTACAATTTTTATATACTTCATTGAGCAACTTTTTGACCAACAACTCTTTTAGTTTTTATATAGAATGCTTTCCATTCCTTGGTTAGCTTTAGTTATTCAATAATAAAATATTAGGTTTTATTTCAATCTACTCATTTTCTCAGGTTTTACAGTTCTCATTCCTTTGAAGGCAACATATTTTCCACTATCCCAGTAAGGGTTTTAGGAGAAAGTGTGGAGAAACAAAAGAGTTTTAATGAAAGAAATGGCTCCACATTGACTTGGCTACCACATTGCGCGGCTCGGTAGTTTAATGGCTCCACATTGACTTGAGTTTTAGATTCTCTGTGAAAGGTAGACTTAGATAACATATTTGTAAATTACATAATTGAAACCTGAAAGAATGGTTGTAGAACAGCTGAAAAATGTTGTAGGCATTTATAAAAAGATTTGTATAAATTATCCATAACAATATTACATAAAATGTGTGCAAAATTTTACTGGTATTAATAGTGCTTTTTATGTAATGCTCTGAAATAATTTGATTATTCAATACCTTCAGAATAAAGATGACAGTGATGATGATGAAGAAGAAAGAGATGAGGCAAATTACCTGCAACGGCTTGAAGGTGGTCTGTTCACTCTGCAACTTGTTGACTATATAATCTTAGAAATTTGCTCAGGAGGGGGTGGACCACCATCTGTGAAGCAAAGAGTCACACAAATTCTTAATTTGAGAGGTGGCTCATTGAAAACCATCAGGCATGTTATGAGAGGTATGTGGAAAATTTTTAGTAATCAATGGTTGTAACACATTAAAAATTTCAAGAATCTTCTACAATATGATGCAACATCATGTATCGGGAAAAGAATTCAAAGAACAGCAATTAATTACAATTATAAATAAATTCCACATGTAATTAACTTAAATTCTCATTAATTTGAAGTGTTTTACTAATAAAAGAAAATTAAAATCATTGGATCATTTACCATGCAGAATTAAGATACCTTCAGCATCAGCTGCTGATTCCACTATGATTTTCCTTCATCTAAAAGCAATTATTGCCTATATTTTGTTTTGGTCCTATTTTCACTAATGGTAGCTCCTATTAGGTGTATAATTTTTCGTTATAGGTAATTGATAAAAATCAAGGAAATCCATGAATATAAGATAAATCAATTTGTTCTTTTGTTATCGTTTTAAACACTCCAAAAAATTTAAACCGAGGATAATGCAAGAATTTCATACAGTAATTTCTTCAGATAATATTATCTTTTGTCAATATATATCCATATCATAATTTTAATGAAAAACTTGATCCTAAAGATGATTAAGTTTAAAAAATTACCTTTACAAAACAGTATCATTATCAACAGGATAATTTTTGTTTCATCTAAATTTTAGTTCCAGTATTCCAGATATTTCCTAATTTTCCTATTCCCTTGTCTTACAGAATATGCTGGTAATTTAGGTGATGCTGGAGATTCAGATTGGAAAGAACAAGAGCAACAACATATATTACAATTGGTTGACAAATTTTAACTGTAGAATGTAGATTGTAATTTTTCTTAATTTTTTGTAATAAAACATCTCTTCTATATGTGATATTCATTTCATTGAAATATTTTGTATGCAATGGATTGGTGCTTTAATTGAGGGTGCTTTAATTGAAATTTACCTATTTAACAAGACATTGGAGAAATACAATTGTTTGCATTAATAGAGACCCTGATGCAAAAATTGCCAACAATGTGGGAGAGTGTAAAAGCTATTCTGCTGAATTATTTTATTTTGCTCCTTTATCATGCCATCAGAGATGGTGTGACACACATATGGGTTGGATAGTTGTCCAAGTATTGGAGGGCAAATGACATCTTTATGAAGTGTGGAGATCCTCAAGTATAATCCTTTCATGGAAAAATCTGTAAAAATGGTTCACCATACAATATGTAGGAATTTTTCCCTGTATGAATGCATCCTAAATCAAGAAATATTTGAGTAATCATAAATATTAAGGGCATTAGGCAATTTTCTGGTAATTTTTTAAAAAACATTTTAACAATGAATATCTTGCAACAAATAACTCTTAGGGAATATTTTCTATCAGTTAGTCTATTTTCCTTAATTTACTATAATGACAATAATTAGAGAAATGTAAATGCCATTATCACTGTACTAAAATGACATCTTTAAAATATATATGTATATGGAAAGGACATCTCTTGTGCATATCTCAGGTGTTAAAGCTAATAGAACCAACAAAATTAAAAATACTGTCCATAAACATGCAATCACTAAAAACCCACTGGATATTTTTGATTTGCACTGTAAACATGATTAAATATAGGTATGTCATAAAAAATGACAAACGAACTCTTTCAAATATGAAATTAACTTTCTTAAAATGCTTAACTAAACTTATGTTTTTCAAGAAGAACAAAATTGAGATAAAAAATAAAAGGAAAACTATCATAATGTTAGAAGAATAACTTTCTTGTTTGATTTTTGACTTTTTGGTGCACAAATATAACAATTATAAATATTCAAATTTTAGTTAATTGTAAAATACATGAAACTATAACCTACCAATCTTTTAGAAATGGTATATTTAATTGGATAAAAAAGAATAAGGATTATTTTTAAATTTCCTATAATTCTGGAACTAAGAACTGAAATGAAAATATATGCCTTAAAACGGTCGTCAGAGCAGTAAGTTATTTTCTAAATAAATAATACCATCACCACCATGAGTGCCTCAGAAATATGGATTTGTTGACAGAATATGATGATAATATCAGCTATGGAACTAAAACTACTATCAAAAAATAATTTGTTTTCGGGCGAAACACCCAATGGTGAGATTCAACTGATTCCTAAATTTATCTTACACAATAGAATTATAACGAAAAATATAGAGGGGCTACAATATATTTGTTTCAACGAAAATATTGATGTTGAATCTTGAAAACTTCATCGTCATTTCCTCTTAATGGTTCACAAATAACCTATTCATACTCCTAGGTTCTTATACTATTAAAAGCGAAATACTTATACCATTAAATACGGAAGTAAGTATACAGTGGTCCATTATTAAAAAAATTCCAATCATCGAATATGAGAATACAGAAATTGGGCTTCATGCGATCATCTTAGATAATTCCGAGAGCCAAATAAATATTCATTAATTCCATCATTACAAAATAAATAAGTATTCTACTCTAATCTCTAAATATATACTTCGAGCGAAAGTTTACTTTCTTATCCTAACTGATACTGATTTATCTAAGTAAGCTGATGCGCGCAGAAATAGAAATTTAAACTTCGCGGATTAATGAGAGCCTTATTTCCTTAAATCAAGGACACCAAAAACTCGTAATAATACCTAAATAGTATTTTGAGAGAAATATAGCCGTCGGCCTTAACTTGATGAAATTAATGAAAAGTTGGCGCGGTTGATACTACACATATTAATATTATAATCGTTATAGTCGATTGTTGCGATGACTGCAGTCGATATATCTTACCTTGCGCAAACGTCGGCCGCTCCAATGAATTTCTTAAGAAACTCTTAGGAACTTGATTTTTAGATTTACTTTGTGACAACTTCGAAGTAAATTAGAAAAATGTTTTCTCTTACCAGATTATGCCATCGGCAAAGCAGTATTACCTTGAGGTAATTCGGTGCGATCGTTTCAGGTAATCTCTCCCTCCTACCTCTGTGTATTTTTATTATTTATTCCTTTCTTCTTGCAGAAACTACAATGCTGGATTCAGCGAAACAAGTAAATTGAAATTTTCTTCCTTATGGACTCGAAATTTCAAAAATTCAATGCTAAAGGATGGATATCAGGTTCCTAAAAGGAGATTAAACTGTTCTTCTATAAAAAGTGGCCTTCAAAAACCATTACCCATCCACGTAAAATTAAGCATTGGACTAACTGTTACCGGTGGTTTAAGTTGGCTACATCTTCGGAAAGTTGTTTTCTGTCAAGCCCATGGAAAATCAAGAGTTTCAACGTTGAAGGAGTTATCAGGAGAGGAAGTGAAATTTGATTGGAAAGGATTTTTTCGTCTTTTGCGACCTGATATTTGGAGACTTATTGTTGCAGTCTTGGTAAGCAAGACGCTCAGAAAATTTCAATGGAAAGAATAAATAACAGCTTAAGCCTAAACTTATTTTGCTGACTCATTTCTAATTAACATCATTATGTGACTGACATCGTGTTTATTAATCACTCTATAGGTATTAATTCTTTCCTGTTGTAGAAAAATAGTATGACCTTTAGTCGTCTATTCATATATAATATTATTTAATTTATATTATATTTATCACATGCATAATTAGTGTTAATATTTTTTGAAATAATTTGCATTGAAGTTTACATTAAATTGTGATTTTTTCTTTATTACTTTAGGCAGCTTTAATGGTAGCTCTTTTAAACATCGAGATACCGAGGCTTCTAGGAAGTGTTGTCAATATAGTAGCAAGATTTGTGAAAGGTGGGGATTCAACTTCTTCTTTCACTTCAGAAATGAAAGATCCAGTTTTAACTCTACTGAATTTGTATGTTTTTCAGGTATGATTCGCTATATTATCGATGCAGTTCTACATTAATTCTTATTGATAATATTACCTTTACCTTTTTCATATTTAATTTAGTAGTTGTTAAAATGAAGTTCAACATTTATTTGTTGTTATTTGTTTCCTTTGACTTATCAGTATTGCATTTGCTCTTGCCTAGATTTATTATCAAAATTTCATAAAAGTTTGTACCACTCTACAATTTTTCTTTGCAGTCTTTGTTCACATTTCTCTACATTTGTCTGCTTTCATCTGTTGGAGAAAGAGTTGCTGGTCAAATGAGAAAAGATCTCTTTGAATCAATCATTAAACAAGATATTTTATTTTTTGATACCCATAGAACTGGTGAAATAGTGAACAGGTATGATTAACTTGAGTACTTGGTTCCTTTAATTTTACCCATTAAATTTATTTCTTAATGATTAAAAACAACTCTTTTATACTTCTGAAAACGGATGATATTAATTTTAGATGTAGAGCACATTGCCAATCGTTTGATTTCCTTGGAGTATATTTATCAATTCATTGAATAATTTAAATTCAAAGAAAATATAATGCTGCTCCATGAAGATGTCCAGTTACTTATATTCATCACAGTCTGCAAATTTTTTTCTGAGAAATTTCATTTATAATCAAAATAGACACACCTGAATCTTTTATTAAGTCACCATTTCAATTTTTTTTATTCAATACAGTAATCAAAATTTATTAGTTCATGAATTATATTAAATGTTATGACTTTGCATTTTCCAATATTTAAGTACATTTTTTGATTGGCACACCAATTTCTTAGTCTATTAAGCTCTGTGTGAAGGAAGTGAGTCCTCAATAGTTATTACTTCATTTACTTTATCTCACAGTCTATGCCTCAAAATGAAAGCTAATCACTGATATTTGCATTCCATTTTTCAGATTGACTTCTGATGTCCAAGAGTTCAAGAGCTCCTTCAAAATGGTCATCTCTCAAGGGCTTAGAAGTGTCACCCAAGTATGTTATTTTAATTTTTATTGATGTCATGTAAGTGTGTAGTAAGCCTCTTAGTTACAAATTTAATGAAGTAATTCATGGGATTAGGGCAACTGTAAATGATGAAGGATGTGACCTAATGATGGATTACTCCATGAATAAACAGAAATGTTGAGGCTTTCCTTAAAATTTAAGAGGAAAAATCCTGATGAAGAATGACAGGATGAAAAAAGTTGGATTCCCATAGATATGTGTGGTAGGCAGTTTTTAAGTGTGAAGTAAGTTTATTATTAGTTTTCGAGTGTTTGCATGCTTAAATCAGTACCATTTGTTACTGAATCTCATGAATTGTAACCTCACCATTTATTTTCCTTTTCCTTTAAATTCTGTTCATTTCTCTTTCATTAGTCTAATAATTCATAAAAATATTCAGTGAATCTTCAGTTGTATAATATATTTTATACATGTATAATTAAATGCCTTTTGGAGTCATATGATATTGGGATTTTGCTTGCTACTTATGTGGTTGGATGGGAAACAAAATATGATTAGATATGTACTTTTGAAGGAGAGTGTTGAAGTTTCATTTACATAAGCTAAGGAAAATCTGAAAATGATGGATGCATAAGAAATTAAGGGAAATTAATTTAGCTCAATGACATGTGAGTTATGGTAAACACGGAGGATAAATAGAGGCAAAAAAGTCTGTTGGGATTGGGATTTTAACTCTGATCTTTAAAATATGGATACCTCTTTGATCAATAGTGGTATCTGACAGAATAGTCTTATTATTATTTTTTGGGAACCCCAAAGGATAAATGAAGATGAAAATGGATCCACATGGAAAGTAAAGGTGTAGTTTTGAATCCTTATCTCACCTCACCTTCAATTTTCTTTTGAGAATATTAGTCTAGTTTTTTTTTCATATCTTTCAAAGATTGACTCTAAAACTCAATCATCATTCAGTACTTAGAACTCTAAAAGAAGAAATTGCATGACTTATTAAGACAAAATTTGGAGGGCAAGAATAATCTGCAATGAGTTTATGTATGAAAATATATTTAGGACCTCATTTAATCTTTTTAGTAAAATTGATCATTCAATGCTTGTTTTGAGTGAATCATACTGCATTTGTCGTACAATATACTGGTGTTATTTTGGAGGATGAATGTTACTGGAATTCATTGCTGTTGTAATATTTGCTCAAAGACATTGTATTGAGGTAATTTATATTTATGTATAATGCTTGAGCATGATTTAAAAATGCCTTTTTATAAGCAGAATTTATCAACCTCAAAAAAATTATTACTTTAGAGCTTCATAATGTTGTAGCCATAATGTTGCTCATAATGACTTTTTAATTCAATGCATAATTATTTCAGATTGCTGGTTGTGGTATTTCATTGTACCTGATATCTCCACAAATGGCTGGTGGAATGATGATTGTCATTCCATCAATTATTGTGGTAGGAACATTAATAGGATCATTACTGCGCAAACTCTCAAGAGAAGCCCAAATGCAGGTAGGATGGTTAAAATTTGGATCATAATCTTAATTACATCACTGTGTCACTTGAATTAAATGTTAAATTGCCTGTGACCTTATATGCAATTGAATTTCCATGCATTAATTTCTTTAGAGGAAAATTTCAGTTACAGATAAATATCAAAACTATATACATAAGTGCCTCTAATTATTTTTGTGAAACTCTCTTTAGCTGAAAATTCTTTTATAACTGTGAGCTTTAATTCAGTTTGATGATAAAACATTCTCATTAACAAATTATGCTTCATGTAGGCAGCAAAGGCTACAATTGTCGCTGAAGAGGCAATATCCAACATTCGGACTGTAAGAGCATTTGCTTCAGAAGGAAAAGAAATGGATCTCTATAATCGAGAGGTTAATGAATCAAATCGACTAAATGAACTTCTAGGTTATGGAGTTGGACTCTTCCAGGTATTGTACTCTATGGATATCAGTTAGATGCTGAACTGCATAATTAATTAGAAAATTTCAAATCATTCATCTCTTAAAATGTGTTGTTTGTACTAACCAGGAAGACAGGCTTGGAATTTAAGTTCAGATTTACTAATTCTGTAGAGCACCTTATACAACTATGTATTAAAAATATGTGATATTCTGTATCTCCTTAATTTTAATAGGGAGGAACAAACTTGTTCTTAAATGGACTTGTGCTAGGTACACTTTACCTTGGAGGGTATTTGGTATCTACTAATTCAGCAACACCTGGTGATTTAATGTCATTTTTGGTAGCAACACAAACTATACAGAGATCATTAGCACAACTGTCTCTCCTATTTGGGCAGTTTGTGAGGGGTTTAAGCTCTGGAAGTCGTGTGTTTGAGGTAAGTACATATCTCTATGACTCATGAATGTGATTAGAGCTGGAACATAACTATATTTGTTGTGCTAAAATAAAGACTAACTGTAATATCATTTATTCAGTATATCAACCAGAAGCCAAAAATGACTCTAAGTGGAGGAGTAACAATTCCTCACCATTCTTTATTGGGAGATGTATCATTCATAGGTGTTTCCTTCAGTTATCCTGCTCGCGCAGATCATGTAAGTATTTTATAAATGATTTCATGTATACTTTGACAACTGCTGCAGTGGTTTTGCTTCATTTTACTACAGTTAACTCTTTCTAATAATTAATGACAATATATTTTATAAGTACATAAAAGACTAGTGACGTTTAGTTGAATATTTAAATTCAGGGGGGTTTTTATTCCATATTCATTTTATTAGTGCTCTTTATTTATGCAGCTAAGGGTTCATTTGTTAAGTTACTTGGTTAAATCCAAATATCATTCTGTTCTGTGTAAAATTCATAAAATATTTTAATTCTTTAATTAGGTAATCCTTAAGAACTTGGATCTTGAAATTCCTGCTGGAAAAATGGTGGCAATAGTTGGTTCATCTGGAGCTGGGAAATCAACTGTAGCAGCTCTTCTTGAAAGGTGAGACGGATATGGATATTTCATTTAGTGCATTAAGTAAATGATTTTAGTAAAGAAAATTAAGTGAGTAACTGAATTTAATAAAGTAAATGTTACTTTTAACATAACTCATCTCCTAAATTGAAGACATGCAAAAATTAAAGTTTCAGTTGTGTTATTTTTATAGAGATTAGTATTATTTTTAAAAGTGCTTTGACGTCTGAGGTTATTTGACATACATGTGCTTCCACTAAGAATTGAACATGGGACTGCTTTCACCTAAGTAGAACATACTGACCACTTTGCCATTAGGAAGCCCCGTAATAGAGATTTTCCTCAGGAAGTTTTGAATTCTCAAATCCCCAGTTGCTTAATTTTTGGGAGGATAGGAAAGTAAGTCCATCTATGTTTTGTAAGGCATTAATGTGACTTTTGACATTTTTGTGTTACAGATTTTATGACCCAGAAAAAGGAAGTGTGAAGATTGATGGAATAGATTTGAAAGACCTAGATCCTTCTTGGTTACGTGGTCATGCAATTGGGTACATTGGCCAGGAACCAGTTCTCTTTGCTACATCTATCAGAGAGAATATTAGATATGGCTGTCCTACAGCTAGTGACCAGGAGGTCTGTATAGAAGAGTTATTCATTCTATTCATATGAATATGTTTACTATTTAAGTCATATTTTGATTTGCCCTTTAAGTTACTGTTTTAGTTTATTTGCTTTGTGCTAATCAGTTTACTAAGCTCTTTGGTGAATTAAATTGTTTAAAGGTTCTATCATCTTATATTATTTAGGATATAAGCAAATACTTTTCTCTATATTGGCAATTCCCTCTCTTATGAAATGTATCCTTTTGATTTGTAGGTAGAGGAGGCAGCCAGATCAGCAAATGCGCATGATTTCATAATGACATTCCCTCGTGGGTATGAAACTGTTGTTGGGGAGAGAGGCGTTACAGTGTCAGGTGGTCAAAAGCAAAGGATTGCTATTGCCAGAGCACTCATAAAAAATCCCTCCATATTAATATTGGATGAAGCAACCAGGTACAGCCCTTAACATTTTACTACATCAGACACAAATTGTAGTGCTATTCTTATTTCATGACCATATAGCAAGTCTTTGCTTATATAAATTCACAGAAACAAATTTAGTTATTCTGATTATCAAGATGTGTCTGCAATGTAATTTACCAATCTAGTCTTAAAGTACTTCAGATATATACTACTGAGGAATTTGATACTAAAACATTCTTATGTAGTCTCCTTATTTGAATCTTTCAATATTATTTTACAGTGCACTTGATTCAGAATCAGAAAAGATAGTCCAAGAAACACTTGATAAGGTGACCAAAGGTAAGACTGTACTTGTGATTGCTCACCGTTTGAGTACTATCAAAGATGCACATATGATTGCAGTCTTGCAAAAAGGAAAAGTTGTGGAGGTAAATATCCTTGTCCCATTTAATTTAATCAGAATTCATAGTAATATTTCTTATCTCTATCCATTTTTTATATGACTTGTCTGTTTTTAAAAATCTGTTTGCAGATTGGAACCCATGAGAGACTGGTGAGGTTAGGAGGTCATTACTGGAATCTTATCAAAGTGCAGCATGGTGAATCAGAAGAAAATGAAAGAGGACCTTGATGATAACTTCATTCTAGGCCATTGTTAATTATTGTGAATAGTAATTTTTATTTTTAATACCCCGGCCTTTTGTTTCCTTTATTGAATGGGAACAAGCCAACTTTAATTATTTATATATGTGGTGTCTGAAAGACACAATTCTGTATCCTGACAATTTTGTACAATCAATGAAGGTTTTACTTGGAAATAATTTATATCAATCATATTAATGATTCAAATTACTTCTGACCAGGTGAGGTGTACCACTATCAGATCTATGTATATCTTTATACAAGTTGTTATATAATAAAGTTATTTGTGAAGTTTTATAATTTTGATTATTTTTACCTGCTAAGAAAGTCTTCTTAATTGTTTACTAGAATAATGACCACTCATGTCTGAAGCAAACAGCCTACCACGTTCAGTGTGAAATGGAATAAAATTGTGTATCTTTCAAGTAAAGCATAACACTAAGTCAATCTGACTTGAACTACTCAGACTGATATTTCAACAATAAATAAGAAGCTATTATTTCACTAATAATTTTTAATCTGATTTTAGATTTGGTTTTTACAGATATTAACTTGTAGATAATTTATCAGACAGGTACTTTCATTTTATAATACACTGCCATTAATTCTTGAGATACCATCCATCCTTGTAAGACCCTGCTTACCACATTTGGTCAAAATTTTCCCTCCCTTTTGACCTTATACCATCATCAAATATGCCTTTTAGCTTTCAATTGTTATATCCATATATTAACACAAAGTTATCTCACCCTTTACATTGATGAAATAGCATACTTTCAGTCCTTTACTAACTCTGTCTCCCTGTTTTATAAATAATGCTCTTCAAAGAGGCAAATACTGGATCATTAGGATTGGAAGAAGTTTCTAGTAAAAAGTTGAAATGAATGCATGGAGAACAAGGTTTTTTGTTTCATTGAAATAAAATGGTCAGTCAATAAAAAGTTTTAGGATACAAAAAATATTCAACAATTTTTTTCATCATATAAATTGGATGTTTTAAGTAGCATATAAAATTTGCACTTTCTATCATTACCTTGGGAATGTGCTGGGAACTATCAGAATAGAGAATGACAAAATGATACAATTATTGCAACAACGTTTCACTGATGAATGAAACTCTGCAATGCATCCAATCAATAATAACCCTTTAAAGTAATTGTTGATTGAACTTTTCAAATTTAACTTTAAATTTTGTCGAGCAAGTGATCCAGAGCACTGCTGGGGAAACACTGCTCCCACAGTCAAAGGATGCAATGAATAACTTTGGATATAATTCGTAATTTTATGTTTAACATATCATTTTGTTATATTTTGAATTCTCTGCAAGTCACTAAGGATGGAAGTCCAAGGAAAAGTAATAGAAATCACATTAAATTAATGGTAGCATAAATATTATTTCATAAGTTGACATCTCAAAAGAAAAGCATTGTGCAAGTGATCTGTGGAATTCAAAATTGTGAGTTAAGTAGTCCTTGGGGTCCAAAAAGTGACCACTGCTCTGGCATCCCATAGTTACAATAGTCCACAGCATGAAGAATAATTTTGAATTTAGATATTTTTATATAGCCTTTTATATACAAAGCAATTTTGAGAGACTTTTTAATTTCTAACTAGTTTTAAAACAATAGCTAGAATTGGAGAGAACTTAAAATCAAGGAAAAATAACTTAAAAATGCTTAACTGAAGCTTAAAAATGAATTACAGGAAGACTTAGAAAAAATTTAGGACCATTCTTCCAAATCTAGATACTGCAATGAAACACAAGCAGTCCATCAACCACATTGCCAAAATCAAATATGTACAAAATCAAAATTAAAGGAAAATATTTTCTCCATGAAAGGATTTTTAATGTCTTTCTATAAAAAACCACTTCGTAAACAAATATTTAATAATGGAACAATTTAGAATGCAGCATTGCATTCTAGAAGTATGTCAACAGATTAAACAGGCTTTCGACCTCTATTTCTGTTCTTAACATTGGTAACTTCATAGAAGTTGCTTCCAATCTTCTTTCTCTTTTGAGACCTTTCAATTCTACGCCTCATCTTGCTAGTTAATTTCCGCTGTGGCTGCTCCTCTAACTCCTCACCATTTTGTACCTTCTTTTTCTTGAGAGTTGGTACAGGTGAGGTTGAAGTAACCTTAAATGCACCACTGCTTGTTATTTTGATTGAAGGATATGGGCTTTCATCATCTGAGGAAGAATCATCAGATGATTCTTCATCTTCATTTTCTTCAACTTTTCCACACTCTTCAATGTTCTCATTACTCTCCTCTGATTCAGTTTTCTTGATGACTTTCTTTTTTGCCAGAGAATTTTGCTTGCTACTATCCTCAATTTTAACTCGTTTGGCTTTCCTCACTTGTTTATTACTACCCGATTCTTCCTTCTGCTGAGAGGAAACAATCTCTTCAACATAATCTTCACTTCTATAAAATGGTATGTTCACCCTAATCTTTTTAAACTGTTGTTGGACTGTGAAAGTCAAATTCTTTGACACTGATGTAGTAGCTTCAGAATAGCATGTGGTGGCATAGCTACCAGCAACAGATACATTATCATTGCCTTCTTCTTCAATGGGTAAACTAGATGCTGCCTTTGTATTGTCTGCCTCACTAGTCTCTTTACTTATACCTATTTCATCTGATTTCTTGGTGCTACTTGAGTCACCCTTGTCTTCATTATTTTCTGGGACTTGAGACTTTGGAGTTACTTCAGTATCACTTTTCTCTATTTCTAAATTGAGTGTGCTTGACTTCTCAGCTTGCAATTCATTTTCAGAAACATTACAATTTACTTCTACAGCATCTCTCTCAGTAGAGTTGTTCTCCTCAGGTTCTGGTGCTGAAATCGTATTACCATTTAAATCACAGTTAACCTGAATGGCATCAGATACTTCTCCAGAATCATTCTCATTTGATACATTCTTTTCATTTGATTCTATTTGATCAGAGACTGAATTTACTCCATCTTGGCTGACTTCATCTACTTTAGATTGAGGTTTTTGCAAAGTTTCAACATTAAGACCAGCTCGTTTAGCTGCTGCTGTAGGGTCAGGCACTTCAAAACCAGGTGGTGCAACATAAAAAGGAAGTTTTCCTCTTTGCCAATCATTCAGAACAATTTTTGCAGTAGTTTTAATATCTGGTTCACCCCCTTTCAGAAGCTTCCCAAATCTTCTAGCAAGAGCTTCAAGAAATTCTTGAGCATCTACATTCTTCCAATCAACATCCTCTGATAAGCCATAAGTTCTTGCTAAATGTAAGGAATTGAGACGTGACAGGGCAGTTTGAATATGATCTTCAGGATCTGGAACTAATTCTACTCGAACAACACCTCTCAAAACCTGATAAAGAAGAAATATGGGATGAAAAAATAGAAAATATCAATATGTGACTAATTATTGCCAGATACCAGTAAATTATAAATCAAAGATTGAAACCATAAATGTAATTTAAAATATAACATAAACATCATGACCATTAAATATAGGAGTAATGAAACAGGAAGTTGCCTAAAACTTATCTATTCTTAACATTATTTCTCAGAAAGACAACTGTCCTAAATGATATAAAACTTCAAATTTTGATTTACTCACTTTATCAGTGTCAGTTTCATCTGGAGAAGGAGGAACAACACCAGGACAATCTATCAAGTATATGCGTCGCATCAAGGTAACATACTGCCAAACTTTTGTTTCTCCAGCTATGGGTGCCACATTGCATACTTTTTTGGAGCGAAGTGTGTTAACAATTGAGCTCTTTCCAGTGTTTGGATAACCAACTAATCCTATGCTGATTTGCTTCTTGTCAGCATGTAGACGTGCAAACTGACGAAGGAGGTCAATAAGAGCTCCTTTACCAAATGGGTGAGTTAGAGATGCATGAAATGCAATAGTAGGATATTCTGCACTAAGAATGGCAACCCATCTTTGTGTTACCCAATTTGGAACCAGGTCCACCTGTAAGGAAACAAAAAGTACAGTTAATCTCCATTATTATGTCCTATAACAGCCTTTAAAGTAGCGTGGTAAAATTAAGGCTATAAGAGTGATACTGCTGGGGATGGGTTAATACACTTCTCAGTTTAGAACTGACTATTCAAAAGGATCTACAATCATGACTATAAAGGATTTTATGTTTGAATGTAATTTTAAGAATTATCTAGTATTACCTGCACAACATCATGATAAGGTTCATTATATTAGATTCATATTAGAGCAAAAACTGAAAACAAGAGCTTACACAAACTTGAAGAGTTTGACTTTTTGACAATTGCTTTTTACATTCACTTTTTACATTACAGACAGCACAAAATGTTCACTTACTTTAATTTGTATGCTTGAAAAGCAAATTAAATCAAATTTTCATAAGCAACAATTTTCAAGTATCATTAAATGAATTGAACACTGCAGTATTACAGTACTATTACGTAAAGCATGTGAATCCAACTAAAAGCTACACATTCCTACTACTATATTGCTAAGATAAAACTTATTATTATCATCTGACTCAATCAAATCAATTAAGTCATATTTTTTTATGAATCAAACAAACATGATTTTTATGGCAGTTCAAGTACTTTTAGGTTTAATTCATTAATGCATTGCATGTAGACTGGAATTTCAAGAAGCAATCTAACAAAGAGCATCTAAAAATAACAGAATGATTCTTTAAATGTGAACAAAGATCACAGCTGCATTTCCAGAAAAGATTACTTCAAAAATATGTAATGGAAGTTATTAAGAATGGTCTTCTTCATTTGCTATACACTACACCAATACTAACATCAGAATAATAGTACAATATGAGCATCTGTTTGTGAAAATTGCAACACCAAGAGGGATACAAGTTTAATTGGAATAAAATTTAAACCATAGATTAGGTACATGGCAATACACAGATCATTAGAATTACACACTGAACATGGTCTTCAGCCAGGAGAATTTAGTGCATTGTGAGCTACCCATGTGCCACAATCAGAAACTTTGGATATTGTGGCATGGAAACAGAAAGAGCCTGGTTAAGTTACTGAGGAAATCCTTCTTGATGTTGTTTGTATACAAGTGCACAAGGCATCAACAATGGTTGCTGTGGAATAGTGAAGAAGAAGTTTCTGATCAACTTTATCAAGAGATGTTAAATGGGTGACCTATCAGGAGAACATGCAGGCCAGGAAAACAGGGATACTTGACTTCTTTGAGAAAATGCTTGGATATTTCTCACCACGGTGGTGTGATCCAAGCATTTTCTCTGGTGGTCTTGCATCATACAGAATGTGGTCTTGCATCATACAGCTGAAATATGGCAAGTTGAGTTATCTGAAGGAGGGCCAGTGCTTCAGCCTAAAAAACCTCCCAGATATAGCACTTCATGTTCAGATTACCCTTAATGCATGAAAGTTAAGAACACATATTGTATCCAATGGCACACCAAACCATCGCACATTTTCCACTATGGCATGTCATGTTATCATCAATGGAGGCTGCTAGATCTGTCTCATGGCAAAATCTAATATACATATTGCTATCACTGTAGGACAGTTGGAAGACTACATTAAAAACTCTATATTATGAAATCAACACAGTTCAGGTCTTCATTTCACACTGAGAAATTCGTTATTTCTGGACAGTTGAAGTAGACAAAATGCTACCTGTCCAGCAGGCAGGCAGTGTTGAACTATCAATAAACTCAGGTGCACAATTGTTGCAGTGCTCAAATGTTGAGCTAACACTATGGATGAAGCTATAAAGTCTGTTATGGCCATGTGAGCAAGACAATGGTCATCCCATGCTGTGGCTAAATTGTCTGGTCCAATACCCACTTATCACTGTGTATGACCCTCATTAACTCTCTGGCTCCATACACACATCACTGTCATTTGATGACATTCTATATAAGCCAAAATTTCATGGTATTAATTAACTGTATCTCCTAGAGAGCAATTATTATGCCCATTTCAAACTCACTCATATGATAGTAGTGTGGTATGATTTGTCAAAAGTAGTTCAAGAGTAAAAGTCATGTAGGTTCCCAATCAAACCTGGAACGGCTTTCATCAAAATCGAACACATTGCCATATAGCTATCCAGGATCTTTCTTTGACATTGATGAGGCACAAGGGCACTTGCTTTCATTTTTTCTCTTTGGATGGTGGATCATCTCTAAGTTTGGAAAAACACTGACTTTTCTTGTCACACAAGAGAGGTCTCTGGTGAGCCTGAGTGTATATCATCTCTCAGCAATCTAAATAAATTACTTCTTACACACTGTTCTAAATCTTTCAATTTTGGATTCATTTAAGCCATTCATTCTGGGTTTTGCAATTTTCACAAACAGTGGTGTATTTTATATAAGATGATAAACAGTTGCAACAATAATAAATAAATAAATGGCCATAACTGGTCTAAAGAAATTCAATCAGACTGTACAAATTAAAAAATATTAAAGACCAAAGGTTTTGACTATCACATTAATTTTCATTTTCATTACCTTGTTAAGCACAAAAATTAAATGTTTGTGAGGTTTTTCATCTCTGAGGAAGTTTTCCAAGAATTTTGATCTAGTCCCCAATGGATCTCTAGCATCCAACACCTGTAGAAGAACATCTGAAGAATCAATGACCTGTAATTATGAGACAAAATACAGAGCATTAGATCACTATATCCTTGCAAATTTGAACTTCTACAGTCCTGCATGCAAATGAATAATATGAAGAAATAATGAAATAACATTACATTTTGCCACCACTGACAGAGTAACCCAAATCTTTCACTTTCCATAATTTTTAATATTTGAGAAAATATTCCCAAAATTAGGAGGATACATGGCTGGTAAGAAACTACTGTAAAACCCAGTTAAGATGCTTCTCAGGGGACCAAGTGAAATTGCGTTGCTTTCTTTGTTTGTGAAAAACTGTTGTATAAGAAAACAAAACAGATGGGCACTTTTGCTCTTAAATATTTAAGAGGTTTACACCTTAAAGGGAGAATGGCACTAGTTTGCTTTCTTTCTGATCAGTTTTTTTGGTCAAAGAGCTTCCTTGTTACTTCATTTTGGTTTTTTATACTCTACAATGAAGTAATTTGGGAAAAAGAACCTCTACAAAGGTGATAGAAAATAAAGGAAGGATAATAATTTTTTTAACAGCAGAAGTAAGAGGTTACAGGGCAGGAACTCTCCAAGACTATGCTCAACAGCCCACAAAATACTGCACTCCCTTTTTGGTTTAATTGGTGTGTTTTCAACTTGAAATGAAAGGAAATACCATCAAGCAAATTTATAGTAATTTTATCAGTTTTTCCCTGAAACAGAACTGATAGGAAAGATTGCTCTACTTTGCAACATCTTCAAATAAATTTTCACAAAATTAGTCATGTCAAACAAGACACTCACAAGGAAGCCTTTTAAAGACAAGTTGAAACAGGAGAGAAGAGGGGGGAAAGGCAATACAGATAATGTAAAAAATTTTTGGGTCCATTGAATGAGATAGCTGTTTTGTTTAAGCAGGTTGCAGTGCATTTGGGGACAGAAAAATCTGCACTATCAGCAGGTTGCAGAGCATCTTAAACACTCTTATAATGTCATCTATAGGTAGGGACTAGGAAACAGCTGCATATTCAGTGGCATGTGTTCTTATGCAGGAGAATTTCAAATGGGTTTTACTGTAAAAATATGTATTATAGCCAATATCAGCAACAGCATAAATTATAGAGATAAATATTAAGTTAAACTATAATTTGTGGGATTATGTGCAAAACAAATCATAAATTAATAATGTAGATTTAGTTGTTAAAAGATAGAAGCAGAATTCAGCAGAGGGTACATTATAAAATCCCACAGAATTATTAGAAAATTCACACCTTATGCAATTCGTTCCATATCCTTCTACTCTGACCAGCTCCCATTATCCAGTCACGAGCTGGATTCCACATGTCAGGAGCTTCAACTACTTTGTCTCTATCCTTTTCTCCTTCTCCATAAACCTCTTGAGCAGCCTCTGCAGCTTTGGTGAATTCCTCTAAATCTCCTCCAGTTCTTAAAACTGGACGTTTCCTTTTCTTTTTAGGGCCAAACACACTTTCAAAGCTCTCTGTATCCAGAATGTGCACTCGAGCATTTTTGGCTCTTTCTTGCAGCAAGGTGATTGGAAGCTTAGTGGGTTTCATCACCACCTAGAAAGGAAAATAATTGATGGATTCCTAATCATGGAATGTTTTCTAAATTGTGAATCATTGGGAACAATATGGTTTTACTTCATTCCAATAGGATGTAAACAGTATTAATAGCAATAGGTTCCAAGATAAACATGTCAATTAGAGTTTTATTTTGATACCACAAAAGAGAAAATGTAAATAATTTTCTGAAAATACATGGGGATATTGAAAAATAATGTTAAATTTGGAGAGGAAATGGTAACGTAAGGAACTGGAAAAACAACAGAGAAGATATGTTGTTTAAGTTCAATTTTCTCAATCTAAGACCACCGAAAAATATATTTTTACTATCAAGAAAGATACCTGATAGGGGTTTTTCACAACTGCTCCTAGCTCTTCCTGAAATCTTTGTAAAGCACTTTGTCCGATAACACGGGAATTTCCAAACCATTTGGCACTGGGCTCGACTCTTGCAACTGTGCCTGATGGAAGTCTTCCTTGAAATGGTGCTTCCTTGACAATTTTACCCAAACGATTCCTCTTGGCTTTAAAGTTTCTATACATCTGAAGTCTTTTTATTGTGGATTTGGTTCGAGGTTTTGCAACCCCTTTCAAACCATCAGCTGGGCGTTCTGGATTCATGCTATGCCCTGCTCTATTGAAGCCCTCTCTTTTAGGGCCTTTGCCATTTTTGCTTGAACTCCCCATGATGAATTCTTTCTGGAAAAAATAAAGAAATGTAGATGGGAAAACAAGGAAATCACCGGAACTGAAAGCTGTCTAACCACGTATCTAAATTTCTACACTGAGGTTAGAGTTTTTCGCTTAGATAGAAAATTTAAATTGCTGTTGTTAATGAAAACAATTCACAATTTTGGACGTAAGTGTAACTGTAGGAACAACATTGCCGGGCGCATGATATAGAAATGAACATCAACATATCGATACAAACTAAAAATCACTATCATACTATCAAAATTTTGCTTTTTACCTACACCAGCTGCGTAAAATAGATTTCAAATAATAATTTTTTAAAAACACAACAGATATGATCCCGTACGGTACGACTGGGTGCAACGTGCTTTTCGTACGAAGTTGTCGAGATCTATCGATCCTCGTCGATTTAAAAATCTCCGTTTACTCGATAGTTCTCCGATTTTCGATAAAATCGAAGTTCGTAAATTTAAACACCCTTGTGGAGGGCAACAAAAATATTTACTTATCGGTTGACTACATTATCCTTCTCTCACAACTCACATTATAATGAAAAAAGCGTAAGATTAGTATTTATGATTAACGTTTTGATGAAGAGTTCAAGTTTGGGCACTAGTTTTTACTACAGAATTCTATTCCTACCTCCAACCAATAGCTGGATATATGACTGCACACCGAATAACTAATCTAGATTGATCTAGATGTAGTCGACAACACTATGTAAGGTATCTGCGATCCCTGCGATGTAACTGTAATAATTTAGGCTGTGATTCATACAGTTCTTACAAAAGAATTGCTGGCAAATAATATTGGTGGTGATATCATTCCATTTTGTCCGTAGAACCAGTAGTGGTAGATGCAGTTTTCGATCCTTTGATCAACCCATAAGACATTTTAGGGGTTTCGTTATTAGTTATCAGCATTAAATTTCAGCTGAATATCCTGTGCATTAATTTTTAGTTACAATGAATCTTAAAATATGACTAACCTTTTATAGATTTTAATTATTTTCCTAACATTCATCTACGGTGATCAGAAGATCAAAAAGTCATTATTTAGACATTCCTGTAGGATTGGACGTATCTGTCATCGACTCTTCCTCAATAGAATGCTTTTTGACCTCTATTTGCAAGTAAGATAGAATTGTTTACACATGACAAGATATGGTGGATGGCATTTTACTCACCCATGATTGATATGGATTTTTTGCACTATCGCATTGATGATGATATAGTTTGCTGAACTGGTTCCTTATTCTATCTGATATAATAGAATATACATTGGGAACTGGTTCCTTATTCTATCTGATATAATAGAATATACATTGGGGTAGAACCTTCTACTCCTTATAATGAGAACATAATTTCAACATTTGATGATGAAATACTTCATTCTTATTTCACTTTAAAGTTTTGAAAATAAAGGTAAATGTTTGTGTGATAAAGAATGCTGCGCCTAGTTGCATACTCCATTGGGATAAGAACATGTTCTTAAATCTTTTTAATGCCACCACTCTGAGAATGGACGTTAAAACATAGGAAGCTTTTGTGGTTTTTCGAACTCTAAAATAAGTAAGCTGATTAAGTATGTTAACAAATTAGGGTGTCGGAGATGTTGGGAGAGGAATGATGTTGGATGGAAGATATTTAATGTAGGTGGTGAAATTTAGAAGATCAGATATTCTTATTATTGCTACAGTAATTGAATTCAGAGTAACGGGAAAATCAGAAGAGAGGAGTAAGGGGAAGGAAGCTGTTTGGTGGATAAAGAGAGGATATCTGTTAAAGGATAAAGATTGGAACAGGAAATGCTAATATGTAAGAAAAATTATGTTTAGCTGTCCAATTATCTAAACAGACTTTCCTCCTGATATCAGCTGACAGTAATCTTTCTTGCTACCAATGTAATCAAATAGCAAGCAAGTTGGATAAAATGTAGCTATGGATGGACAAAGAAATAATAAAAAAACATCAGTAATGTTTTCATAAGATACACGTTGAAAAATTTATGCATAATAAGAAAAACCAGATCCATTAATTTTTTCCAAGAACCAAGATGAGGAGCTTGGCCTTCATAGATAATAGGACGGACTTGGCATGACTTTGATGTAATCATATAGAATATCATCTCAGGACCACGAAATACCCATTATATGACATCAGGCTTGGAATCATGAATTGCACCAACAAAATAAAATATACATGGTTGCAGTCAGACTACGGATAAATACTTGGGACTAAAATTTTAGTTAATTCATCGAAATATTTTATCATAGAGAATTTGACAGATAGTTTATTTTTATAGTGATTATTCCATTACATAATCCATTGAAAAGCTTAGTGCTCATTATAGCCTTCCGGTAACATTGAAATAAACCTTTTGCTAGTACCAGCTAGTACTTACAATGCATTAAAAATCAACAAAATTATTCATTGATAGTTGACTCTTTCAACAGACCGATATTGTTACACTTATCAAGTGAATACTCAGAAGCTAATAGGAGTATGACAAAAATGAGACAAATATAATATCTGTTAACGTCTATTTTCCTTTATTAGTTTTTTTCTATATATGTAATTGCTTTTACCTGAGTTTTGGTATTCAAATGTTTAATCATGAGCTGAAAAGTTGCAAAAATGTTCTAATTAATAATATCGAACTAATAAGAAGCAAATGAATAATTGCCGAGTTCGAAATCGTCCTGATTAAGTTTGGAGAAAAATTTCTCGGGGTTTTCAGCAGGGAAAGTTCTCAGAAAATCATCGGCCGCAAATTCAGTAGTCATCTAACTACCCCAGAGGATTTTCTTCATAAATTTCTCAGGGAAAAAGTGAAGTCTTTCACATTGACTTTGCTTTTCATTCTCCATTACAAGTTAACTGATATAATGGTAACGTCGCGAATTAAAGAGCGATAAACGGCCGATAACGTTTAAATGCACCCAACTTGGACACTATCAGATGACGATGTCAATAAACAACAAAGAGAAAAATCGGCAGCTGTGTATCACTAACAAACTATCCACACATATAAACAATTAGTATACAGATATACATATAAATAATCGATGGTGGTGTAGAGTTTAAATTTCCCTTGTTAACCCGAGTAAACGCCGAGACTTTGAGGATTCAGTCTGTTCGAACCTGAAGATGGTTATACACCGAAACCGGTAGTTCTTCAATAAAACCTTCTGTGGAAAAGTAAACATCTCCATTCAGTTATGTATTTCCACCACATCTCAGCCGAGGCTCTAGATTATATTCCCTTGTTAAGTTGACTAAGATCTTCCTGTTCTTCCTACGCGCTTCTCTTTGATTTTTGTAATTCAAATGTTTCATCTTGAACTTCAACCATTAGGCTACTTTAACTGTGCAAATTAAAGACGGATATAAAAATCGTTTTATCTTAAATGTCTTCGCTACTTGAGTGTCATAATTTTATGTAGAGTTTAGCGTAACAGGATATAGGGATGGAAGAGTAGCAATTTTCAATTAGGTTTAAAATGACAGCAGTGATAAACATGTCGAAATTGTTTCATATAAAACGAATTCTTTATTCATTGGCTCTTGTTTGCTTTATGTATGGAATATTTCAGCTAATGCGTGCACAGTTTAACTTGTACGAGGAATCGGATAGAGCAGCTGTTCTGTGAGTTAAAATATAACCACTGTGTCAAATGTACATAAATATTTCTTCCCCTTTTATTAATAACGTTATTTTTGATCATACAGGAGAGGCGTAAGCTTAAGAATAAACCAATCAAATGTAGGCTCATACCCGTAAGTTTATTTTGATCATAATTTGTATAATATCTGATAGCTTTCTTGGAATGGCATTGTTATATCGGGCTGTACGTTGTTTGATTTTTATGCCTTGCTTAGATCTAGTGGCCAAGCATGTCGCCATCCAAATCTTGAGGTTAAAAACAAGGATATAATGAAATTCATAAAAGATGTTCCACCAATTGACTGCGGAGATAAACCAGACTGGGTGGAAATTGTTGGAAATATTGCTCGGATAAAGCAATCGGCGAAAAAGGCATACGGCGAAATAGAATGTTCATTTACAGGTAACACCCTCAAATGTTTATCTTGGTGTTGTATGGTTTAGATATTAGTGTTAGTCAGCTTCTCTCTGTTGTAAATGCATTTTTCTATGAACGCTCAACCACTGACTACTCAAAATATTAGAGACTTTTTGTTGAATCAAAACAATAATTCATTGTCTCTAAGTTTTTGGTCAATGAAGTCAATAATTGGTACATTTAAAGCATTTTAGCCCTAAACATTCGGTAGCAGAAAAATAAAAGTTAATTGTTTGCATCAATGCACAACATTTATAGTTTTCTGTTGATGACAGTTTTGGTTCTTAAATTATTATACTCACAGATATGCATGTAAAAAACTTAAGCTAGGTTGTTAATTAATTTTAGAAGTCTTATGTTATTGCATTATCCTATTGGACTTGGATTAGTTAACATCAATGTTGTAAAATCTGTACCTTGCTCTATTTTTATGCTCCAAGATTAGCGATTTCATTTGATTGGCAGAATAAAATAAATTCTAATTTATCTTTTAAATTTAGAACATTTTTTCATCATTGAGTTTACGTCAGTTTTGTGACAGTTAAAAGTATTAAACTCCTCTCAATATCATGATTCAATACTGCATAGGCTAAGTACTTGCTTATATTAAACCTTAGCTTTGTTTATCTTAGATTTACATTCTGTTTGCATGTTCATTGATTTGTTCATTCCATTATAAATGCTTTTTATGGTGCATTTTCTTTTGAATTTTAAGTTTTAATTTTTAAAATTGTTCCAGTATCCACTGAAATGGAAATATTTCTCGTGGAAAAATGGCTCTGATTAATTTATTGCTGGCGATTATTTTAGAGCAGTATTTACTGTATACTCATTTACTATCTGCATCTTAATAGCCACTAGAGATTGTGTGACAAAAATAATGATGAGCCCTTCATTGTTATAATTAAGTCATTAAACCTATAATTTTCCTCTCAAATGATTATTAACTCTATCAACGATCTCAGATTTGGACTATTTGATTGTACAATGACTCTCAGTATCGTATTAATGCAATCAATATTCAGTATCAACATGAGAAATGTGTTCCTTTGATAAATTGTTCTTATTATTTTAAAAATATCTATGATTATAAGTAATTAATTGATTTTTGTGTTTAAAGGTTTTAGGAAAAATGGATATTATGATTAAGGATTAAATGAAAGTTATGAAATGCTCTTATATGATTTGATAGAATTGGATCTGTATTGGAAACTCAACCTTTTATATGATATTTTAGAACATTATTTCATCTAATTCATTCATTCCTAAACATTTTAAACTATAAAATATTTCTTCAAGGCTTTATTGCTTCAGTTTATTATGAAAGTTGAGGTATTTTTGTTCTCTTTACAAAGCTATTTTTGACAGACAAGGATTTTATAGACCAGTAAACTTTTGGTCAAATCCAGAGAGGTAGCAACTCCGCTTTTGAATGCACAGTAAATGCACTGAGAGGAAATGGGGTAGATGAATATATTTTGAGAAAATTGTTTTATGATATTTAAATTTATAGGCAAATTGTTCAATTATATTCCTTTAGATGTATGAAAAATATATCGATGTTTTCTATAATAGTAAAGAATGTAATACATATAGAATTTTTATTTTATTAAAACGTTATGTTATGTTATTAAAGTCAAAAGAAAGGACTGTAATGGCAGCAAGATGGACATTTGTGACGAGTATGCAGTAATTGTATTGGTGGACAATTTTTTATTTTTGGATAGATAATCTTCTCAGAATGGAAGAATAGTCAGAGTGATAGAAAGGCAGGTAAATGCAGGCAGAAGAGTGGTGAGTATTTTGTGACCTGAGAATAAATGTTGGGAATTCAGAAAGGAGCCAAAATGGCTGAATTCAGAAGTTTGCATGGCAGAGCTTCTAAGGTTGCACTATTTATGAGCACTATTAGGGGCACGAACTTGTGAAAGTATTTTTTTTTATGTTATGCAAAACAAGGAATGTTCATTGCACTAAGCATTTTAAGGAAAGCTCTGGGTCTTGGGCTTACCTTTATTATATGGTTGTAAGATAATTGTTTGCCTGGTGAAATATTTTAGGATATTGAATTCCTTGGGAAAGAATTGTATGAGAAGCATGTGTCCTAAAGCCAGAAGAGACATAGCAAGTTATTTCTGGGTTATGAAGGAAGGTTGACTGAAAAAAGTTACATAACCACAATAAAGATGTGTGTTCCCTGGTTAGCGCATGTATGGTTGATGAATGAAAGCATGAAAGTTGAGAAAATGTATGAAGAAGAATTGCAAAAAATTGTGTCTCAGCTTTTTTGACTTGAGAGGGGAAAAGAGAATGTTTTGTATGTATTTTGCTATCAATGTGAAGAATGCTATATTATAATTTTATTTGTGAAATGTCTGTTTATTTTATCCAGGAAAAGGATCTTGGAACTACCCTTTTGTCCTTTGTTTTATTTCCTTTATTTTATACTTCATGTCATTTGAAGTATATTTCAGCTTTATCTTAGCCTTAAATATCTCTAATATATTCATATATGGGGAATATTTCAAAATTTTGCTTGCTATTTTTTTTTAATAATCATTTATACATCATCATAATGTATCTTTGTATGTGCAGTGGGAACTAATTCAATGCTTCAATGTCCTGTTTTTCATTTTTGGATTATTTGATGAACTTACTAATCTTAGACCTCATACCACCTGTTACTAATTTCATATTTGTGTGACTAACATTTGTTTGACAGATATTGTTCGGGAGTCAGATAGCCTTGTCAGTCTTGGACTTACAACTACAACCCACACAGACTATACATTGGAAAGTAGTGACTTTGTCAAGGTCCGTTGTCTAGCAAATGGAAAAAAGTAAGCAGATTTTTAACTAAGTAACATCATAATATAATCTAAGAATAATTTATGATCTTTTAATTTTTTAAATGAACAATTAGTCAATTTAATTGTAAGGATTTCAACTTTCATATTTAGTACAATATGAGATATGTTTTAAAACATTAGAAGTAGTTCTTTAAATAAGGCATTGTAGAGTATAATCATGAAGTGGTATGGAGTTGAACACTTATTAGTTTTATCATTCAAATCAAGGAAAGGGTGAAAGATAAGGGAGCTAGGAAAAATTCCAAGGAAGAACAAACATGAAAGCCTGACCAAACCGGGACTCAAACTCAATTTGAGTTGGTTAGAGCAACCAACAGGCAATTGGGAGACCCTGGCTTGAGTCCAGGTTTGGTCAGGCTTTCTTCATGTTTGTTCTTACAGATTTATCGGGATATTTATTATATCCCGATAAATATATTATATTATTATAGCTATCCTTATGGGATTTATCATTCCACTTCATACACATGATTTTTACAAATTAAGATGTCCAATTTTTGTTGCCTGCAATATCATCCATTCGATTATGAATTCTTAAATAATGCAGATAAAATGATGCATTATAAATTATTTTTGGCTATGAAATAATTTATGCTAAATTATTATTTTATGTCAAAATCACCATATCCCTCTTAATTTCTCCATAATTTTCTCTTGTGAAACCTTAACAAATGATTATATTTTTCTCAACCTGCATGGTGGCTAGAAAATGTTTTTGTTCAATTTTTTAAAGATTTGGAGGATCAAATTACTATATAATGAGTTGTTTTCTGATTGAAGATTTCTTTGTACCATTAAAAGTTTTCCATAATTGTAAATTTGAATTATCTCTTATCCACTGTGTTAACTTCCCAGAAGAGTGCTTAATCCCACTCAAGAGGTTGATATCATTTAATCACCAACTTAGTGGAGAAAAGGCCTGATATTGCTGGGACATTTTTTCCTATATGATTTATTATATCCTTCAGCATGGTTTCCCTTCATGCATTGATTATTTAATCTTAATGTCTGTCATCCTTTACTCAGATGAAATGGAAACCTATTTTTGCTTCCAACTTTTTCACCCTGTTTTCTTAAGTTATACTCTTGAAATTGGACAGTACCTGTTGCTATGAAGATTGCTTACCTCACTGTACTGTTTAACAAAAGCAGAATTCAAGGTTATTACTCTGAGGCAAAATAGAACTGAAGATGTGAATGCATATTGAAGTATAAAATTTTATTGAAGTATAAATTTATTTAATTATTTAATTTATATAATATATTGAAGTATATAAATTTATTATAATTTTATAAATAAAATTTAAATAAATATAAATTTTATTTATAAAATTTTTTTTTTACCAAAAATGGCTTATGAGCATAGTGAAATTTTTACGTCCATGTAATATATTTAGAATGTCCATGTAATATATCAGGATATGTTGATTGATTCAGAGAATTTCTAAAATTTTTCTTCTTTCATTCAACTTTCATTCAATCCAATTCATTTCAAAATTTATATTTATTTAAATTTTATTTATAAAATTTTTTTTTTACCAAAAATGGCTTATGAGCATAGTGAAATTTTTACGTCCATGTAATATATTTAGAATGTCCATGTAATATATCAGGATATGTTGATTGATTCAGAGAATTTCTAAAATTTTTCTTCTTTCATTCAACTTTCATTCAATCCAGTGAATTGTAGCAAAATGATGCAAGTGGAAAATCCAACTGACTGCTCTTGTGTCATGTGTACTAAATGTCTAGATAAACCATTGACAAGTGAGAATGAGTTTATTTGGTAAATAAAAAAAGGTGATGCTACAAATGTTGTTATTACTTGGGAATGACATGATTATATCACCAGTAACTATGAGAAAGCAAATAATGCGCAAGTTTTAATTTAAAGAAGAAAAAAAAACATGTTAGGGGCAATGCGAAAATCCACATAAGGGCTGTAAACTTAAAGTTCCCTGGTCTTTAGTATTAAATTGTTGGAAGAAAGGAAAATGAAATTTTCACTGAAACTCCATGTCATTTTTCTTCAAAGGAGTGATTTCGATGAAAAATCTATCTTAGAAACGTTTCTCCAAATAAATGACATATTAAATTTTCTTCATCTTGTTTTCTCATTAATATAAATCTTAGAATTTTACACAACAGTGTTAAAAGTCTTTATTAGTAGTTCAGATTTTATCTAAATACTTGCAATGGCTACACTGTGGAATTTAATGATTGTAAGGAAGTATTTTGTGAATGAGATTTTTAAACTTTCCTCTTCATTGCTGGCATTAACAACCCTCTGTTCTTCAGATGGCGCAACACAATGTCTGGAGTACGACGAGATGATGTTGCTGCAGCTAGGAGTGGTTGGGAGAAGTTACCCCCAGAGGCTTTGGGACTCAATGTTCTCATATGGGGGCATGACTCCCTCTCTCGTAACATGTTCATAAGGAAAATGCCTCTTACTTGGCGTTATTTACGAGATAATCTGAATGCTTTAACTCTTGAGGGATACAACATAGTTGGAGATGGGACTCCCCAAGCTCTTATACCCATCCTTACTGGTGAGCTTTGAGATTTAGATGCTGTCAAACATGAGAATAATCAATCATGAACTGATGTTGCAGCAATGTTTTTATTGCTTTCTTTAGCTTAATAGCCTCCTGATACTGTAATACTGTTGTAAATGGTATTGCTGGGTTAACAAGTGGAATAATGTACATCCTTCCAAAATTCTCTTCTGTTAATCTTAAATCAAGCATTAGTTTTGTAAGTTATGCTACTAATGATAAGGTTGGAAGAGGCAAATAATGGAATAAATTTGTCGAGTTAATTTCTGATGTCAAATCTCTACCATTAGCTGTGAACATTTCTCATATAAAAATTAGATGAAAATCATAGTCATCTCTCATACTTATTCATTTTAATATTAGCTAAATGAAATTTCTTATTATTTTGTTGTGTAACAATTTTTTTACTGGCAGAATTTGTTTTATGTTCCATAGGGATTGTTTCATAGAGTTTCAATTGTGCTTTTTAGGTTTACTGGTTACCTCTATAGCATTTATTAAGTTCTGCTAGGCAGTTCCCACTTTTCAATAAATTCTGTGATCTATTCTCTTTAAGGCAAAACTGAACTTGAGCTCCCTGAAGCTAGGAAAAGAATGGGTGATAAGGCCAAATATGTAAATGTGTATCCATTTGTGTGGAATGAATTTAGGAAGAATGGTTATGTGACAGGTAAGTATCTTTTATTCTATGCTTAACACCTAACTCTATCAATACAAGTCCTGTTTCTTTATAAAGTTTTCTGTAACGGTATTAAATTGTTTGTTTTCAGATGTTAAATTAAAATTCGTTGAAATTGTGTAAATAAATATTAATTGCCCATCGGCCATTCTCTGAGTTTTAAAGAAAGTACATCAGCATAAATCTGTTTTAATTATTACTTTTTAATTAAAGGTATTAATTGTTTTTGGATAATAGAAGTCAATCCATTTTTGTTTGAATATGCAGGGACAGATTATGCTCAAATCCCAGAATTTGAATTCTTCTTAATTGTCTGCAGCTGGTATATCATTGCTGAACTTCTTTTAAAAGTTTTTAATTTTAAATAAAGATATGTAGAGATTTGAAATACTCCTTCAGCTGTTATTTGGGTAGCTTGGTTATTGAAATTTTTGTTTCTTAGAAAGAAGTTTTATTTTTTAAATAGTGTTTGAAATTCTATTTTAATAAAAGCCATGGTCATTTTTCCTTTATTATATGATAACTAGTAGCCTATCAGTAAGTCAAGACTAATTTAAAATGATTGATTAGTTTTTTAAGAGTCAAGGAGTTTTAAATTAGAAAGATAGAAGATATATCTTGGTTTGTGTCTCTTTATTCTCTGGTGTGTTATTTTGAATTTGATATTCATTTCCAGCATATGCTGAAGATTGCCCACATATTGGAACTTTTACATACAGGCTGAAAGGTTTCAATGACCCCCCCACTGATCATTACATGAGAACATATTTTGTAGCAGCTTCTC
The DNA here is from genome assembly GCA_036926295.1 of Pachydiplax longipennis. Lineage (NCBI taxonomy): Eukaryota > Metazoa > Arthropoda > Insecta > Odonata > Libellulidae > Pachydiplax > Pachydiplax longipennis. The sequence continues at coordinate 20,846,708 of JAVFKF010000026.1, read as the reverse complement.
CTGAGTATGGGGGTTACAAGAAATTCTGTATGGGATCAATCCCTAGACATAAGGTATTGTCACTTTGTTTGTGATTATATTGAAATAAATAGTGAAGATGTCATGAGTACTGATTAAACACGTTTCATATTTACTTATGCTTTGTCATTGTTTTACTATTTCTCAATTATTTAGCATATATTTCATTCCCAACTATATTATTTTGTCACTGTTTTACTCTGACATCTTTTTTCTCAGATCATGATCAACTATGCTAGAGATTTTTTCGACGTTTACAGAGACAAGCCAAAATTTTTATTCAGTTTTCATTCTGAATTGTCTCATGATTCTTATAATATGATTGGAACTGTAGATAAAGATTTGAAGGCTTTTATAGAAGGTTTACAATCTTCTGGTCATCTAAATAATACATTGCTGATTGTGATGAGTGATCATGGACACAGGTAATCCATCGATGTTTATTATTTTAATTCCAATTATAAATAGCTTATGAGTATGAAATCCTAGTTACAAAAATGCCATTCAATGATATATTGCTTTAATGTGATTAATGAAAGTAAAGGAATTCTGTTTGATTTGGTAAACTTCAATATCTTCCTCTTTCAGGTTTACTGAAATCCGTGACACTCAACAAGGAAAACAAGAAGAGAGATTGCCAATGTTTAGTTTTGTATTTCCCCCTTGGTTTGAGAATAAATATCCAGAAGCAATGGCAAATTTTAGGTAAGTCTCATTGCATTGTTTCACTTAATATTTTATATACTCATCAGAATTCTGAAATACCTGAATGCATATTTTTTTCCAGTTTTTACAAGTTCTAATGAACATATGGTTTTGAGATATATATCAGATTTCATCAACTTTATTTCCCCAAGTATGAGACTCCCATTTATATGACCTTGATTTTAGACCCAAAATTCAGAAAAAAAAATTCTTGATGTAAATACCTGTGAACGCAATGTAACAAGTGTGAAACATTAAGCACAAAGATAATTAGGATGAAACATAATATAGAAAAAAATGTTGGCTACAACCTCCAAAGAGTGGTGGTCTGCAAAGGCATACAAAGCAATTGTTTGAAAAAAATTACTTCTATTGTATAAGATATGCCTTTTTAATTTTTCAAAACAAAGTGCATCTTGTACATTAGGAAATATGGTAATCATTAATGTGATGAATATGATGATGCTAATGAATGTATCTTAAGAAGTGAAAGAAAGATTCATATCTATTTAATTATAATAACTATATAGTGCTCTTGATAATTTTTACTTATCTGGTCTGATACTATAAACCAAGTCTGCACAAACTATGACAAGGGAAAGGCCACTTTGACATGACTAGAAATTATATCTGGCTGCAGATAGAAAATCTTGGGAAAATTAAGGTTATTTTTGTAATTGAAAAAGAATTGTATAAACATAAAAATTGAAAAAATGTTGTCATTTTTTCAGAAAATTATGTTTTTTAATTTTAAATTAAATTTTGGCCAGCATTTATTAAATATCTCTTCGAGAAGGAAAGCTTATAAATATTCTAAGAAGATATAAACAAGTACTATTATTAAAATCTTCTGTGGGCCATAAGGTGACCTTTAGTATGGGCCATATTTTGTGCAGGCCTTATATTGATTTAACTTGATAAGTTTTACTTTAGCTATAATGAATTCATCTAGCATTAAATCAGTTGAATTTTTGCTAAAGTTTAATTTTGAAAACTTGTTTTCTATATATAGGATGAATACTCATCGTTTGACAACGCCTTTTGATATTAATCCTACCCTTAAGGATGTCCTTCATTTTCAGTCATCTGGAAAGGGTAGCTTGCGTCATAGATCTATAAGTTTATTCAAAGAGGCAAGTAAGATCATGTTGTAATAAATATTCCTTTTTGGTGATTTTTTAGCATTTTTTCTCCTATACCTGGCTGTAGCCTCAATCACAATGCTCTATCATGAGCTTAAACAATGAATTTTTCTATTGAGAAGCCAAAGAAACTGCATAACTTAGCTTATTCAGATCCTTTTGTGTTAAAAACAGAATAATCCATTAATGTATTGACACACATGCCATTTCTAGCGTTCCATAGCTGTATTCAGCTCAATTCTACATCATATACTTTATTGAAACAGTAAAATTTGCTTGCCAATGGAGAATTAAATCTGTAATACTTTCAAGAAAGCATACAACATTATCCAAACACTAAGCTGAAAAACTGTGAATAAGTGTTTATTGATATTTATATACTTGAATGTGTTTTAATTTTATATTTAGGTACCTCTTGAGCGAACTTGCTCTGATGCTGCCATAGAAGCACATTGGTGTGCTTGTCTTTCATGGGAAGAATTACCACCACAATCTCTGTCTTTAACTGCTAGTCCATTATCAACTGCTGCCCTAGCAGCCCATGCACTTATTGACTATATCAATAGATTGACTGAAGGGCATCGCTCCAGTTGTCATACTTTGAAAGTGGACAAGTTATTGTGGGCTGCTAGACTTGTACCAGGAAGTGGGCTTTTGCATTTCAGAAAGAATGCAGATACAGATGGGTTAGTTTTATTTGTTTTAAAAAAGTAAAGCTAAAGTCAATTATACCTTTTCTGTAAAAAGATTACTATAGTTCTTAGAAACATTTTCTTCAGAAGTATCTAATAAATGTTTTAATTGTTAGTTAAAAATTAATGTTATAATAATCAGTTAATGTTTTGTATGCTACACTACTATGAACCAATGTACTATTATCAAATCTTATTTGCACAGATTTGTTCCTGATTTATCTGCTAAAACCTCAATATCTCATGAGTTATATCAGGTAAAGATTGAGGCCCAGCCAGGGTCTGGCAGATTTGAGGCATCTCTCACATATGATGTTCGAGATAAATCATTCACAGTTAAGGTAATTATATTTTTATGATTGCCACTGTTCTGCTAAAATGAGTATTTTTCGCAGCTGCTCATGTTGTTTCCATAGAATGTTTTTGCTATAAGCTCTATTTCAAGATTTTAATATTCAACATTTTTGATCTAGGCTGACGATATAAGCAGAATCAACAAATATGGAAAGGCTGCGCATTGTGTTGAAAGTGATGCTGAAAATTTACGCAAGTACTGCTATTGCATTGCCCCGCCTCCTCTAACAGCGTAGTCAGGAGTAATCTCTATGATCTAAAAGGAAGTCTCATAGTTATATTCTGAGAACTTATGAGTAATCTCTTTGACTTGGAACTTGTCAAGGTGGTAACACAAAGTTAAATTTATAAATATTTTTTGGATTGAAAAACTCGAGCCAAGGAAAAAAAGTAACCTGTACATTTGAGATCCCTTTTGTGGCACAATACTTTTATTAAATTTATAACATACGTGTTGTGAACTTTATGAAATGATAAAGTTATATGAGATCATTTTAGCAGTTCTGGCAGACTGTTCACAGAAGCTACAAATTTTTGTTATGACTATTTGTAGGAGGATTATTTTTGTTGAGTTAACGGATAAGAAAAAATGCCGTAGCAATATTTCTTCAGTACTGCCTTCTGATGGGGCTCATTTGATAAAATGAAATTCAGGAAGTTTCTGATTAGAAATAGTTTTTAATGAGACAAGAATGTTAGTCTCTGATTATGAAATCAGTATTTTTATAATTAGTTCCTTAAAAATCAATTAGATAATTTTTGTCTAGCTATTTCCATCACAGTGTTATTGTTTTGTATTCAGGTTTCTATTTTTTATATTTTCTGTAAGAAGTAATCAAAAGAATGATCACTTCTTATTATGGGCATTTATTCTTATAAAATAGTTACTTTCCTATCTTGTACTTACAGATCATAGCTTGTATTAGCCCTTAAACTGTCTCAAGGAAGACTAAATGTCACACTCATATACATATATCTATAAATATCACAAAATACAGCAATTTCTCACCAACCACTTGGATTACATTCCCAGTTAATTAAACTGTATCAGGTAAGATTAGCTCATGAAAAATAAGGATGAAGATAAATTATAATTTATGGAAATAAATGAAGCACAGAATTTGAAGAGGAATGATATAAATATTGTCTATAAGAAAATAAGTATTATTTTACTTGATGATGATTGTCATCTTTCATTGAAAGATTTTGATAGAATGAAATAGTATGTGAAAGATGAAATAATGAGTACAGGTATATCTTAAGTTAAATATTAATATGTATTGTGTATGCTAAGAAAACTTATGATATAGCATCCCAGATAGTTAAGCAGGTTCTTGTTTGCTTTTGGCAAAAGCAGTCCTAAGTTTGATTCCTGGTGGGAGCCTAAATGTGCAAATGACCTAATGCTATTGAAGTACTTTTAAAAAACTACTTATCATTCTTCGTTTCTGCAATTTATAGAGAGGTATTTACTGTTTACTCCACTATGAATTTATGAAACTATTTAGGAATTCATCTTAAAAGATTTTCCATCAATAATTGTCCACAATTTTTACCTAATACTACACCAATGAATTAGGTGAAACGTTGAAGTGGAATGGAGATGCACTCTTTGGTTTACACAGCTGGAGGGGCTCAGCTGGAATCATTGAATCTTCATCCACTTTGTTGGGAAACTTATTTATTAATAAATCAGTAGTATTTTGGCCCCTAATTAAATTAATGTGAAAATTCATTTGGCCCCAGTGGCCTAGCAAATAAGGCAGCTGTCTGTAATGTAGTGGGTCCATGATTAATTTCCAGCTATAATTGATCACCTGCCAGCATTTTTTGGTGATTTGAGGCCATAGGTTCACTTTGCCAGTAAAATGAGTTTTGGTGATAAAGCCCTGGGTAATAATAGGCGGTGGAAGCATAGTGTCTGACACACTAACTTCATTTCATACCATTAACCTCAAGTATTACCTGCTAACTCCCCAAAGGGTTGCTGCACTATGAAAGGGAGACATTATCAAAGGGCTTCCAGATAGCTGTGTCTGGGAAATGCATTTGACATTGGTGAAAGTGGTCCCGGGTTCAATTCCCAGAGGTGGTAGCCCATGTGTTAAGTAGCCTCAGCTGTTGAGGTACTTTAAGCAACACTGCTACTTATTATTAAAAACTTCAATGTACTTGGAAAAACCTGCTTCCACTCCTCAGCATCCACTTTTTTGTATGAAGGATAAAGGTTTTCTTTCATTCTTCTTTCAGCTTCTTTTATATAGTTTTTTGAATGTTTTTATAATAAATAAAGCAATTGTTTGCTCTCTGTTATAATATGCTTTTCTCGAAGGCTTAATTGGAGAGCTTTTTAGAAGTTTTTGAAAAAGGAATTTTTATTAACAATTTTAACGTAAGGTTGTTTAAGTAATAATAATCCTCACTTTACTGATACCTTTTTCATAAGCTTAGAGTTGAAATGATTCATTTCTTTACCAAAGATATACTTGTACTCATTGTTATTCTTGTAAAAAGATGTCTTCTATCAAAACCTCCATGATCATACTGTAGTTGATGAGGGATTGCTGTTAAATTTGATTAAAAATTAAACATTCTCTCATGAAAAAATTTGCATTTCATATGTTCAGTATTCTTAGATTTGTTCAGGGAAAGTGAAACATGTTACTGGATATTTGGGCTTTGGAAACTTAGATAATAGGTTTACGGTGTTACATCTCAGGCATTTTGTTTAACCAAAACTTAAAGTATATATTATAGAATAATTCTTGTACATAGGTAATTAGTGTGTTTAACAATTCAAGGAATGAAAGGTAGTTAATTTCGCACATTTTCACTGAAAATTATTTTCAACCATCCATTCTCACTCAGATAAACTGATCAGTTTAAACCTCAAGGGACCAATGAAAAGGCATAAAAGTCTAGACCCCTTCCCTAAAATAAATGCAGAAAAAGTTTTTCATTACCTATATCTCAACTATAGAAGAAATTGTAAATACATATCAGAGGAAAATTATGTAATACCAATCAAAATACTGAAATAGATAAGCTATTATTCTTTATAAAAATGTAAATGATACTTATAATTATGATTTTGCATGTAATTAAGTTAGATTTTACCTTCAGATCATTTTACAAATATTTTCCAGCCAATATCGGATTAATATTTCTCAGAGTTGAGTTTGGATTTGGAAACTTAGTGGTTATAAGGAGTAAATTCCAAAATATAGTACTGAGAGGTAACTTTTCCATTGAGCTGGATATGCTATAATTTCTGATAGAAATCAAAGGGGTTAGTGAACTGTGTTTTCTCATAAGAGAAGAAGATTAATGGGTTGAGGAAAAGTTGAATTTCAACATAGAATTTCTAGTAAGCTAGAGGTTTGCTTGGAAATCATGCTTGGTGTTAAAGAATGAATTGAGAGAGAATAAAGTCTGATATATCCAGTATCCAAACATAGATCCCAATTGATGGGCAGGTGCTCTATGAGCTGCCATAGCACAAAAATCTTGCTTGATTTGGAGCCTCTAGTTGGAATTTAATGTATGCAAGAGGATCCATCAAAGATAGTGCCACTCCTTAGCATTAAAATTATTTTGTTTTACCCCCTTCCATATCGTTTACTAATGTAAGAGGAACAGCGTGCACAATTTTCCATAGGAGGCCAATTTCATGAAGGCTTCATATACCTACCTTAACTTTAAAAAGTCCCATCTTAGAAAGAAGTTTTACTGGAATCAAATCAGCAATCATGACCTACCAGAACATTTGAATTAGTGTATTTTCCAGCAGGTTTTTTCAGGAATTTGCATGAAAATAAAATCATTTAAAGAAGACTTAATTGTTATTTCTGCTAAGTTTGAGTGTCACATAGTTCAAATGTTTCCCAGTCTTCGAATAGTTTTGAATGAGTCTTGGTGATTAACTAATTTAGTTTCATGAAAAAATGCATATTTGATCACATATTTGGTCAAAATAGCATAGAAAATATTTTTATTAAGTCCCAAAATGACATACAATGGTGTTTCAAATTTTAATTGTAATTATGTGTTGCACAATGCTTACTATCTTTGAGGATTTTACCATTGGAATAATAAAGTCCAAAGCCTAAAATTCCTGTTCTCACTGATTGATCATAAAAGTTATGATCACCTTTGATAAGGTTTGTGGCTGATGATTCAAGGACAGTTTAAGGGATAATGCAGTAATACATGAACAAACTGCTATGAGCTGTATGAATTGTTAAGTTCATACTACAGATGAAAACTTCTGGAAAGAATTATTATTAATTAGAACTTTAATCCTCTTAAGGCTTAAATGTACTTAAAACCAGCATTGATTTTTTACTCTATGTTGTTTCAATTTTCATGTTGCACCAAAACACTAATTCTATGTAACCAATAACCAATGTAAGCTATGGTGATATTGCAATGGAGAGAATGGACACAACAATTATAAGATAGTTCACCTCTAAGGTACTCATTGCTGATTACTGAAATACATGACAGGCTTTATGAGGTTTTAAAAATCCTTATTAGTGACAAAGGAATCTCCATACCACAGTCACACTGTCTTTTTCCATGAAATCTGTTGGATCATTTTAGTTCAATCAGACCTGGTCAGATATTGGCTTTTATTATTGCCAACAAGGTAGGCTCATTTCCACTATCTGGCTTTTGTTCTTTTGACTTCGTTGTGTCCATCCTCTCCACTACTGCTGTTGTTTGAGGTTCCACTTTTAGTTTATTTCTAACTCAATTTACTCTCTAACTACTCTAAATATCTTCATCTCTTATTTACATTCCTTTTGTTATATTAATTTTTAGCTTCTCATTTTCTTTGTGTTTCTAATGAACTTTAGATGTTTAAGCTTAATTTGCTAGTCCTGTCAGCTGTACCATATTTTTCTTGTGTATTCTTCTTTTATTTATTTGTGCTTTTGCAACATTCCCTTAGCATTTATTGTTAATCCTGGGTTAGTTTTTGTTTCTTATGCTCTGCTTCCTGGGATGGAGTTGTATTTTACTGAGGACGCACAAATCAACAGCCAAATACATTGCTGTAGTTGAAGCATGTTTTACAGCAGAGAGATATAACAGATATTTATCTATCTTAAATAATAGTCCTGTGATTATTAGGCTACTTCTCTTTTATATTCTGTAAATTTGTAATGTATACTTCCAGCATTGCTTGAATACGTGTGTATTATTATTTAGGTATGACTAAAGAGTAAGTATATGCTTACTCTATGGTATTACTTATTATGTTAAATTTATATTATGATTTAGAAAGCATGTGTATACTTAAGCCCAGAAATATGTTCTTACAGCACAAATGAACAGTGTGATTTTCCATTTTATGATGCTAGTCAAGTGGCCATGAATATATAAAATGTAATTATGTTATGTGGTCAAAGGGTTTTAATGCATGATGCACTAATATTCTTGCTCGTTTTTTCTTTAATGCAAGAATCAAGCCATTTGTGTATAATATTGTCAAGAAAATTTGTTTTTTGGATCTGGTTTTGCAGAGTACTCTTGAATATTTAATGGACTTGTTTTCTTTACTTTTCATGTTATATTACTGTACTGTGCCAACTGTTAGATAACCTTTATTGGGCTCAAAAATTTTCTTTCAAGCTTTCATCAGTGAATCATATTTGGAGGAATTGGGAATGAAATATTGTGTAAGAGAAAATAACTAAAGCATTGTTACAAGTTTGGAGATAATCTCTCCATGAATGTAAAGTAATAAATAATCTATTTATTTTAGCTTGACACATTATTTTTTAGCATCTGTATAAAATTTACATATTCTTCCATATTTCATGAAAAAATTGAAAGCATTTGGTATGGATTCAGCAGTATTTCTATGGTATTTTTTACCATCTCATTCTTAATGAAAAACCTCCAAAATTTACAATTTACTTAATGAAATGTATTAATTTTGGAAGATGTACCTTTCTTCCAGGTGCTTAGGTTTGTGTTATTTTCTTACACCAGATATTCATGGTGCATTTTGAGTTTAAATTAATTTAAAAAATGTTCTTGAGTATATTTTTAGTAATGCCAAAATATTGCAAACCTGAAATGATTAGATTATATGCCCTTCTTTTCAAATGAAAAGTTTCACTCCTGTAGGAAACTTTTTGCTATCTGTATTATTAACATTTGTCTATCTTACATGTATTATTGTGTATCTTTATGATCAAATCTTCAGGGATTATTGAAATATTGTTTTATTGTTAATTAGGAACTGTCATCTTTTTATACAAACACAATTCTTAAATATTATGGCAAAGAAATTCCATGTATTTCTAGGGAATTATTTCATATATGGGTATGGTGTGAAAGTTTTGAAGATTTCATCCAAAGTCAAGTATTTGATTTTTCTTATCTTGCAGTATTTGGTGCTTTTCTCTAGCCTTACCTCAAATAATCAAGAGTACAAGTTATTTTTGTTATTATTTTCTTAATTGACATGAAATTAATGATTGCAATGGTAGCATTCATTACTTCTTTTAATTGACATTTCATGTTAAAATTGGAAGTATGTAATTATTTTGTATTAAATTACAGAATAAGAAAACTTTTTCCTTCTCATTTTAAAATATTATTTCGTCCAAAACGGAGCCGACTTCAGATGCATTGCCTCAGTTAGATAGTTAACTCTTTAAGTTGCTATCAGACTTATGATTATTTTTAATATCACCCACAATTGCACATGATGCTGCATTTTCTTACAGTATTGTCCTTTTTATTGATGATTATCTTAAGCATTTTATTGATTAATCAAAGTTACCATTCTGTCATTGTGATGTAAGTAAAGTTAGCTCTCAACTATTCCATTATTTTAAGTTTACCATGCAACTATTTAGTACGTATTTGAGGCCTCATGGCTTTTGCATCCTGAGGTGGCTGCTTAACTTATTGTCTGAGGTCGGTCCTTGTCCACATTAAAGTCGGATGAATTTTAATCAAGTGATTCATATGGATGTACCTGAATATTCTTCTAGACAAATAGTAGAGAGCTATTGCAGATTTATGTACTTGTTGATTATTAATGTGTGTGTGATTGCTGACGGACAGTTATTGAGAAGGACAAATCTTTCTGTGCCAAACAGTAGCTTCTATCTGATTGTAATCCCTATATAAGCTAAGTGGTAAGTGCTTCTAACTCTTGGGTTCTTCTTTATATTTTGTTTTCTTATCGTAAAATCACAGTTAAAATGTTCTGTAAATTAATTACTGTATGAAAAATCATCGAAGATGAAAATCAAAGTGTGATTTATAAATTGATATTGGTTATTGAAATACTGAAATATATTGGCAAGATTTTTGTGACAATATAAATTGTTTTCGAAATAATGAATTTTGTAATGGTTTGAAAATTCACTTTCCAATTATACAGGCTGTTTAAACATTCAAAAGAGTTTGTAAACAATATAAAATTTTTAAAAAATTCTATCATTCAAATAAAATGCCCCAGGATTTGATTAAAATGTGAAATTTTGTATTAATTTTCAAGTATGGTTCTTGTCTTTTGTATGTATATAAATTACAAAGAAATGAAAAAGTGTCACATGTTTTTTCATAATTTGTACCTAATATTTCACCTTCCTCATATAGTTTAACACTTTAGAATAGCATATCGAAGCTTCACTAATCTACATTGTTTTTGAAAGACAATATATATAAGAAAGAAAGATATTTGATTTTACTGAAGTTAAATTCTTGAGGATTTTATACGAGGTGGCACTATACCTATCCCTTGTGCAGGTTACTCATATTTCTCCTTAAGTAAAGTTAATTATAGATGTTACAATGATGAACCATCTTTTCCTTTCCTTTCATCCTACTTTTTCCCCCAAACTGCAAGTTTAAAATTTCTTAGCATGCATTAGAGGGTGACACTCAAATTCATAGGGAAAGTCAACTGATGTTTTATAAATTAATTATTTCCAGTCCAGTCTTTTATGTTATTGATTATTTACAATACCTATTGTGCTTTAATGGTGACCAGAAAACTATTTATGAGAGAATACAATTTTCATATAATAATAATTTCAATGCACATGATTTCACATCCAAACTTCTAAATTAGGCACAAGGTAAAAAAGGAATGTCAGCAACAAATGTTCAAAAGTGAACTAGTTTCACTAAATTCTGCTAATTATGTTTGATCAAAACAAAATTATGTTTTTTAAAGGAAAATCAATCACTTCTTGTTGTTTCACTTTCTGACTCTTGTTTGTTTTTCTTCCTTTTCTGTATTCCACTTAAAAACATTGGTCTCTTGTAAGCACGTAGTGAAGATGAGTCATATAAAACATGTATTTTACTATACATGAAGCGGAAGAAAAAGAGGAGATTATCAAACTGTCCATCATATTCTACTTCGTTGTTGACTTTGTAAAATTCAACTAGAAACTCATGAACAGCTTCCACTGTAGCCAAGTACCATCTTGGGCTGCCTTCTTGATGTCGCCAAAATTGTGACATCCGATTCTCAAGTACCACACATCGAAGATCTGAAGTAGGTAATGCATACAACATATTATAGAGGGAATAAATCAATGCTATAGAGGGTTGAAATATTAATCAATATTATAGAGGGGTTGAAGCATTGCGAATATGGGTTAAAGCAAAATGTCGACTTTCAAGGATTTTTTCTTAAAATATTAGTAAAAGAAATCTTAGTATGATGTGACATTGGAATGATATTGTATTTTTTAAATCAGATTGTAAGTCCAAAATGAGAGACATCATGGAATATGAGAGGCATTCAAAAATTCCCCAGAATCCAGCTTAACGTAAAGCTGGATGCTGCAATAGCCTGTCATTGCATGACAATGGGCTTAAAGGAACTTTTTAATATCCAATTTATGCAGTTGAACTTATTTATAATTTATTGACATTATGAGCAATCACAACCATAGAAAACCTCGTTTATAAACCTTTACTTACGAATACTTTTTATCCTCTATGCCATACAACTGCATCCTTAATGGTTCCTTAACCAACTTCAAATCCATATTTTATCAAAAGGACTTGGATCACAAATGAAAATATCTACTCAATAGCCACTAAGACAGTCATATGCATATTATATTAATAAATAATGCATAACAAAGGAAAATAGACCTCGAGAAATTATTTTCAAAAACTGAAAAGCTAATTGTCTTAATACCTTTAAACCTTTGATCTTTGATAATTCCCCTACTTTGGTTCCAGGTACTGTCAATGAAAACGGCGCGATGTATCACAGAAGTACTCTCTTGAAGAGTTCCATTTTCTCCACTACGAGAATTTTTTCTGCCCCTAAAAGTGTTTAATTCAGGTATTAGTTTTAAGATGAAAGGAAGCAATATAAACATATGGTAGCCGTCATAAAATTCACATTACTTACTTCAAAACTTATCATTGATACAATGTTACCATCAATTTAAATCCATCTCATTGAGATCTAATAATTGCTTTCATCGAAAATCAATTTAAAATATATCTTCAATCAGCAATCACTAAGCGATTAAGAAGAAATCATGACAATCCCTTTGAGAAAGCCCAAATTTATTTTATTCGATCGATGACTTGATACGTTACATATTTTTACAGAACGTAATGAATAGTACAATATAAATAAAGAAAATTCATGCTAAAGAACAGCACTTACTTCAACTCCTGCACCGCATCTGCCAACGTAACTGCACTTTTACCAGGAAAAACTAAGACCACCTGACAAAAGAAACAGGTTATAAACAAAACCATGAGTATTTCGAAAAACTGTCAAAAGGCAGATTGCTTACATTTTCCTCTAAAGAGTACTCCGGAACGCAAGGATAAGTGTAGATACTGACATCGTCTGGCGCAAGTACAGCAACATGGGATGAAGTGCTCTTGCCGTCTATTTCGCGAGCATGTTTTATAATATCAATTTTCAAAGGAAGCTAAAGTAAAATTATATCAGACACAAGTAAAGCAATCAAATGACACACATTTTTCTTAAAACTTTCACTACCTTGACTTTTGGGATTTTTCCTTCTATCTCTTTGACAGGAACGTAGCAAGAGTAACAGAAATATTTTCTTGATTTATTACAGATTGAACAAGAGCTACGATCATCGAGTTCATTCAGAAATGAATCGTCGTCGATTTTTAAATGCTTGAAAGGGTCAGAATCTTCCACGTTTTCCATTGTATTCAACGGCAGTATGGAATCTCTTATGTAAAATATATGTACGACAGAAATTAAAACCTGTCCACTCTCATCATCATGAGTACCATGTTCCTTAAGCTTTTAGTAAATAATCAAACCGCATGGTTTGCGAACCATCAATCCTAACCTCATAATTTTCATAGGAAATCGTTCCTTCATTTAAGGCAATACTGAGGCGCGTCAAATTTAAAAATTTATAATATCTGTAGATAGAAGAGAACCAAATGAAAGTAATCCTCGCCTTTGTTAAATATAAAAACTTCTATTAAGATGTAGAAAAAGCCTTCTGCTTCCAGTAGTTCTTCAATCCTTAGTACTCTGAATCCATTCGAAAGTATGCATTTCTACAAATTTTGCTCCTTACCCGTTATCTTTTGTTCAAATTCTCCATCTCAAATTGCTTTTCTTATTAAAATCCGTAAAAATGCTCCTTTCATCATAAAATAGATATTTCAAGACTTCAGAAACTGGATGGATAATTCAGTCTGAGGAAATTCATGCGTTCATAAAATTACGTTATCGTTTAATATTATTTTAAGACATATAATTAAATTTTCTCTACTCTGATGGATGTCACCTATGTATTAAACGGAAGCTAATGATAACCAAAAGAGGAAATACAATGCTAAATTTGAGATAAGCCAAGAAAAACCTAAATTACGCTCACAATTCACTGTCTCACACTCGCTGTCAGATATTACGCGGCATAGCAGCGTCCCGAGGAGATTTAGAAGATCCGACGCGCATTTGAAATCTGCTCGGGCTCGGTAATTGAGTTAGGGTTGAGTTATTCAAGTCATAACATCCCAAGACTAATACACATAATATTGGAATTGATTGCGACTTTCATACTTTGGAAACAAATTCCTATTTATTTTATTTTTCACCCTTTTTTTAAATAAATTTTGCGTCTTATTGTATTTTTACTTATACTTTTATGTCTAGGGTTGAAAATAAAACTTTCCTGGGATTCATAATTTACTCTTCACCCTTCAGATTCCCATAAAAGCTCTCGATTTTTTTAGGAAATTAATTATATTATTGTTATACGGATGTTCTTCATCGGATATCTTTGTTGAGATGTAATTAATTTAAATAATAAAACAAATCAACAGAGGAGAAATGATTTTAAATAATACTATATAAGTAGTAGTAATTAGTCGAACCTAATAAAGATGGGCTCGATGTACAATGCGATCAATTTCGGGCCGTACAAACATCACGGACACTGTTGCTATCCTAAGTTAAGGAAACTTCAGTAGCACCAAAGAAAGCTTAAATTTTCCCTCTGCCTCATCACCGGTATATAAATACAAAAATGATCTTGTATTTATCGGAAAGGAAATGCTCCTCGATAAATTCCTGTTTGATGTGCACTAGATACTGCATTCGGAATTTTTTTACGCTTATCATCAAACCGTTCACGTCAGAAATGACTCATGTGATTCTTTTTACTTATGTTTATCGTCCAAAGTAGAAATTTAATTGCAATGAATTGGCTCAAATGGTCCTTTCCCGTTTCCATGCTAGTCGGAGAGCAGACGAAAGAAATGTGACAGACTGGCGGAAAGTCAAAAATACCTTCAACTTCCTTGGGGGTGATCTATTAATATATATCGTGGGTGGAAGTCAGGCGGCGGCGGCTGAAGGCTCCCCGACCCTCAAGCTAAAAAATCCTTTACGTAGATCCTTTAGGGAGGTCAGTGACCATAGCGGAAAGCAGAATTGCAGAGAAATTTAACCATGATTGTCTCGAAACTTTTAAAATTCGTAGATCGTAAATGGTTAAAATTACGAGCGCAAGCGGTTTTACTCTGTTCTTGGGCATACAATGGTCTTTTCATTCCGAAGAATAAAGATGAAAAAGTCGTCCTTGATTGTTTTCTTCACTTTTGGAAGGAAAAATATTAAATACTATAGTCTTTTTGAGATCTTACTTAGTAAAGAAGAAAATTTATTCAAAATAAAATATAAGTTGTGTATGTACAGGATATAGGTGTATACACAATGTGCAGCTGCGTTTTTTGACAACCGCCAGCTATTTTCTAAAATGATTAACGTAAATGTAAACAACAAAAATAATTGAATTCGCCATGAGGTTTAAAAACGCATCACTCCTTCCAGATCTGAATGATCGTCGGGGATTTTAATGGAAGGAGCGTCGCCTCCCCTACCATTTTCAACTTTAGCACAAGGAATTCTGAGAGGCCCAAGCGAAACCCCCCGCACCGTATATTCCCGCAGTTCTCTTTCGGGGCGCGTCCCTAACTAAAACTTCGCTGTCTGGCATTAGTTGTGCCTGTCAGTTGATTATTTAATAAAGAAAGATAATAAAAGAACTGAGAACTCTACGAAAAGCGAACGAAGCTTCGAACTAATTTCTTTACTACAAAGGAAAATTTCGCGACATCTGTGTCTACACCCCACTTGAAAAGTAAGTACGATAGCATGAATTTCATGCGCACGTATTTAATAATAAGAACTGCGAAAGTGTTTGTTTGCTGTCCTGACTTCCTCCCGCCTTATCGAACATTAATCATCGTTGTCATACGCTAACAATTCTGTTAGATCACAATGAATAATCTGTGCATTAGATAACATTTTTAAGTAGATGAATCATAATAGAAAATTTATCCGGCGCGCGAATCGGTTATCAAGTAGAGGAAAAGTTAGTTAACACCGGGAAGGACATATGGAGTGAATTCAAGGTAAACCTCAGAAATACATTTTATAATGAATTGAAATTGGTTGTAGGGTTTCTCTTGATGACTATTTGAATTGTTTGAAAACTTTAAACCTTAGTGTTCTATAAAAATCACCATTCACCATTTTTATCTCTCTGTGAGACCAATTCTATTCTATAATAAAACTAACCAAAACAGTGCCATTACGAATGGTATTTTAGTAAGTAAAGAAGCTTAAGTTGAAAAGCTTAAGACCAAAACTAATAAATATCATTAGCATAGAATGAATTAATTCCAAACAGAAGCATTTAAGATAGGATGCACACATTTTATTTAGGTATGCACAAACTGCAGGTCTGAAATTTTAAGATCTTTGTAATAACGATCTAAACTGCAGGTCTGAAATTTTAAGATCTACGTAATAATGATCTAACTAAATTCTGAAGATCCTTTTAATAAAAATCATATTACGAGAATTTAACAGCAATGAGGAGTAAAGAAACATGATTAGGAATGTACTGAGAATTAAATTTAGATAAGAAAAAGTTTTTCTGGTTTCAATTTCTACATCAAATCTTGCTTATGAAAGACTGGAGACAAATATTAAGTCCTTAGAAAAAAGGTTCCCTTCTGTATTATTCTAAAAATATTTTACTGCAACTTAAATATTATGCATACTGAATTATGATGCAAAAATTGTTGCTTTTTTACATTCTAGAACAGACAAGACCAAAGGATCTCTATCTTATAAATATATTATGGCGACTAGACAACCAGTTGTTGTAAGAGTGATTAAACATGGTGACACATACGGAGGAGAAGGTGGAATCAATTGCTGTTGCTGCAGGTGTTGCTCATGCCTGCACTTTCAAGTCCTTAAGAAATCTCCAGGAAAATATAAAATTATTCAAGCGGTAAGTACAACCATACAACATTTATATACAATCATCTGTTTTAATTTGTGAAAGAAATTTTTAAAATCAAGAAATATCAAATACAATCTATAATTAATTTGGTTAACAGTAAAACTAGAAAAATGTAATATATGATTTCTTACTCTACGTGGGGCAAAATTTGTTGAAAGTGGTCATAAATAAATAATTTTCAAAGAAAATATATAAAACCTTTCCCTAACCAGAACAATCTGATTAGACAGGGCCTTGCGCACTAGCATGGTAAGAACTATAGCTGACAAGATTCCAAATCATTTTGGATGCATTGACCACAAAATGTTGATGACCACTTTTGTCCTGGGCCTTTTAGCTCCCTAAGAGCTGAATAAGAAGATCTGTTACAGTCTAGAAAAGACAACGATGCTAAATGGACTATTCCAGTGTATCTTAACATGGCTATAGCCCAATGTAGGATGTTGTGCTGTGATCTTAATTTCACTAATGCGCCTCTATATTGATCTATAAGTACATGAAATTGAGCAGTATATGATAAAATTTATATGTTATTTGTAATTAAGATTATCTCAAATTCAATTCAAAATTATCTCACGAAAATTATTATTTGATATTAATTTTATAAGTATTAGTAATCTCTAGTGTTGGAGAGTTTATTTTAAATGAAGTTCAAAATACAACATTCCATCCACTACCCTATTGAACTCAAACTCGCTGGAGTTATTTGAAAATTCTAAGATGCAAACCATCATTTCATTAACATATTGGATAAAATTCTCTCTCTCAGTATCTTGGGTATTGGTAAATGGATATAGTTTGAGGAGTGAGTTACTCATTTTGTTCATTGCCCAAATTCCCAATGAAAATATCATTATAATTCCCCATATAAATATATTAATAAGTAATAAATAAGTGTGACATATTGTTAATGCAGTATTAACATACAATGTAATATATAACATAATAATTTTTTGTTTTTGAATTCAGTTTCTTGCAGGAGCTATACAGAGCCTTTTGTTGAAATATGGACATAATCAAACTGGAGCTATTGGATTTTCTTATGACGCCTGTCTCACTACTTCATCTGCTTGCCTTCTTACACCAATAATCCTTTTGATTGCATATATAATTTCACCACAATGCATCAACACCTTGAGAGCATCACCTTTTGTGAGTAGTGAATTTAGCTCGCTTTATATTTTAGACTGATAAGCTAAATGAGTATCATTGCAGTCATTAAAATACTCTTACAAGTAGGAAAAAAATTCAGATCAAAGTATTAAAGAAGATAGATAGTTTAACAGCTTAATCTGATATTAATGTGAGACAACTCCAATACTTTGCTTGGAGTAAAAGGGAAAAAATTAAAAGAAATGTTTAAAAAACGATTAATGATTCCATTTATATCCATTAATTATGAATTATGTAACATCAAAAGAGCTTAATTTAGTTTAGCTTTGCATCAATCCTTTGAGCCAAATACTAATATTTGATGGGAAATACTAGAATTTTAATAAATGTATCTAAGTATTACATGGCAAAAAGAAATAATATCACATTACCTCTTAATAAAAACTTTTTCTTGTTATTTTCAGGAGTTACTATTCAATAGTTTGGCTTGCATTTTGTACTTGGCTTCTGGAGGCTACCTGGCTTTTTCTGTCAGCCTGTTTCTATGGCCAATGTACTTGGCCCAACCATTCTTCCAAGCTTATCCAGCTCTCACTGCTTGTTATGTAAGACTTTTTTATAGTTTAAAAATTTAACATTCCATACTTACTTCATCAATTTGGATATCAAATAGAGAAAATTGAATGAGATTATTTTCTTATGTGCTTGAATTTTATAATTTGACAGGTTATGTCTTTCTTGGCATCAATTGCCCATGGAATGGATGCTTACTCATCATACAAGCTGTATAGAGGCAGATAAATATGGATAGAATCCTGTTTAGCAGCAAAAGGGTGTGTGCGTTTCACCACTGCAACTGTGTGGAATTTCTTCACAATCAATAGATTTTTATAAAAGTTCTTTTATTTTACATTCCTTTTATCAATATTTTGCATACCATTGTTGAAGATGAAGCTGAATTAGCTTTTATCAGTTTGATATATTTACTATATATACTACCATCCTTGGAGTTTATGAGTTACATCATGAATATTGACATGTGCCTAAAAGCAATATTTAAATGTATGTCTATAAGTTATTGAGTTGTAATTGATACATTAAAGGTTGTTGTACTTTTCAAATGAAATAATTATTTAATCCAAATGAAAGCTTTCTAAGCTAAAGCTATAAAACTACTAAATAAACTTCTTCATATTCTGCACAAAAAGCATAGGTTATTGTCATGTCTCTCAAGAAGTTTGGAGATTTCATCTCTTAGCCTATGTTAGCTAAGATAAACAAAATTTATTCAAAGAGTAAAATTTTAAAATATTCAACTTTAAGGACCAAATATAATAATTCTAATATAAACATTCTACAAATTTCGATCAAAATGCTTAAAAATAATGCTAGGATATAAAATTATGAAGCCCAGTTCAGAAACCCTGAAAGTCTAGAGTTATGACTCTGGATTAATTAGACTCATTTCAGATAATTATCAGCCATAAATTCATAATTATATTAATGAAAATGATATAGATATTATTTACTTAATAATTTTCATCTCTAGTAAACTGTAAATAATAGTTTAATTGTTCATATTAAATTAATTATGCATAGAGTTAACTACCTATACCACATTTAGTGTCTAACTGCAGTAGAAAAACAATAATAAATAAATGTAGATTTTAAGAGAATTTTTCTCATACCTTTTCTACCTCCTTTAAAAAATTTATATATTACACGAAGAAATGATGTCCAAGTGAAAATAAGAAATATTTCTTTTTGATATTAAAAGGAATCAAGAAAACAAAAATTAAACTATGCAGAACAGTAAAAACTAAATGAAAAGGTTTCTAAAAATAATATTTTGATATTAGATAGATTGACTAGATTTTATTTCAAATTTAGGATTTGACCCATTAATTCCTGCTTACGTTGAGTCATATACAGAGATGAAATTATCTGGAGAAAATTATGATTATAAATACAAATGAGAAATTGTGAAGACATAATGGCATTCATTTCACAAAAATATGGTGATCTTCCATTATATCCTCCAAATAGAAATATAATTTGCATGCCAAGGTCATTGAATTTGACTAGAATACTGGGTAGCACATTTCATTAAATGAAAAAATCATCAACCACAAGTTAAGACAATGCAGCTTCATCATTGATTGATTTATTTTTCCATTAATCGTGATATTCACATCATACACAACAAGCAACATTGTGAATACAATGTGGAATGTGACACACACCAAAACATGTAAATAATGAAACCAATCACAGATACAATAGTTTGGCCATCACTGACAAAGAATTACATGTTGTCAGCAACATCAGATGTTATAATACCTTAATGAATTATGCATTCTTTTCATGGTGTACCACCCGCTTTCTTTCATGTCAAGGTAAGTGGAACATGTGCAACTTAATGTTAGATCGAATGCTGCTAATACAGATAAGTTAACACCTGTAATTATCTGAGATTTATACAGTATACAAAGATGCAACACCCGGAAGGAGTCATGGAGAAGAATTTTTGCCACTCATATTACTTCTACTTTGAATATAACCCATGAAATGCAGGAAATCATGAATTTAAATTACTGGGCAATGAAAATTTTGTAATTAAACTAGTTCTTTTAGTGCAACCTGAATACAGTGAGCCCACTCACACTACATCGAGGCAAATTTAGATACCAAGTGACACAAGGGAAACAGCATCAAGACAACTAGTACAATTTGAGCATAGACAGACAGTATCCGTAGTGAATTGCAGAAGAGATATGTTAGTTTAATGCATTCACAAACAGGTCAACATTAATGCAAACAATAAATAACATTGATATAATTGGAGGAAAGAGCATTAGAGTTGGAAGATAGCAGAATATGGCTGTCATCTGAACTAAAATATGCTTTATTTGATAGGACAAAGGATTCAGTGCAGTGTCTTAGAGAGATGCATTTCCATATTGCAGAGAATTCACTTCTTTTCATTTTCACTTAAAATGCAGCCAAAATTCATGATTATGGAAATGGCAAGAGGGTTAGATAAATCTACTCTGATTCCATGATACCCAGGGTAACGTAACAATATTTCATGATTATCAAAAATTAATACTGATGGTTAAGTACGTCATTTTAAGGATCCATAAAAGTAGAATAGTATTAGAGCTTTAGTTATGTACGCAGGTTAGATAATTTTCCAGAAAGGATAGGATACTATGGAAGCAAAAGGGGTATTCAGATTACCTGTTGAGTTAAACCTTTAATCACAAGAGGATGAATGCATCTCTTACTTTCATTTAAGATGGGTTTTGATGAAGTTCAATAGTCAAAGCCAATGGCAAATAATTGGCGAATCTTTTACTTGGTTGGACTGAAGCATTCTAGCAAATTTCACAACAGGAAAAACATTCCTATCTCTTTTTCAATATAGGGGCTTATTGTAAAGACAAAGAAATACATAACATGGGGATGAAATAAGCATACCATATCTTGCACCAAACATTAAAATTACAGAATTGCCTGGTAATAAAATATGCATAATAAAAAGGATTAATAAGTCAACTAAATCACAGTAATTGGGGCATTTATGGAAAACTCAGGATGAACAAGGAAGTATAGTAAAATAAGAAACTCTCTACTTAAATAAGAAACTTACTACTAGAAACTCCTACTCTAGAACAATATAATAAATAAGTAAATGAAAAGGTAAGATGGACATGGGATGGAGGGTGCCCAAGAGTAGAATGTTGATGGTGAAATGCTAAAACTTTAAGATATGCAGAGGACTATGCTACATTATATCTCTCCAATAGGTGTTATAAAATAGCTTGATTGTTTTCTGATAAAGCAACAAATTATAGAATGAATCGATAATCTTAGAAAAAAAGCTAAGTTTGAAGGATTCCTTTAGAGAATGGAAGCTTTCTTATCAGGCAATGGGGACTGGGGTGAGGTCTTCAGAAATGTATTAGGAAAAGATTGCTAAAGTATCAGGAGTTGCTAATGCCTCATGGAATTGACACCAGTCGTTGAGGAGGACTGGAAAATAGTGGTGTCCTTGGGGATTGGAAGTTGCAAGAAAGTGAAAACCTGTAGAATAGTTAATGATAGTTGGAAAGGGATGGATTTTGATTAAAGAGATAAACATTACAAATAATTGGTACTGATACTTGAGTGAACATTTATAAAGATACTGAATAAAATGTAGATCTGGATTCCCTAGAAAGTATCGTTATAAATTACCCCTCAAAAATGTTCATTGTATATTTACCAGGTAAATCTTAACTTGTGCGAGAAAATAATTAACATTTCTCATGCCATACTGTGAAATATGTACGAAAGAGCTGAATTTCACAGAAGCTATTAATGATATTTAAAACAATTCTCTGGTAAGAACTTGTTTGAAGGTGATGTAGTATTGTCTTGGCTTACAGATGCTTTCATTATACCTATATGAAGCATGGCTATCTAAGCTGAACAAATAAAATTTAAAAACAAGACTTTCTTGAATTAAGGTTCATGAAGAAATCATGATGATTACGCAAATGAATGTCTATAAAATTTGATTTATAATTAAATGCCAAATTCATCAGACATTAATGAGATGCCAATAAATTATTACAATAATTAAGCAAGTTTCCAAAAACAAGCTCTTTGGTATGATTAAGTGAAGTTGAAGTCTTTATTTCAGTTGGTTAATCTTAAAATTCAATAAATAATTAACTGAATTAAGGAGATCAAGGAGCAAAGACACATGGTGCCACATGTATCTGTAGAAAAGACACGCCTAAAGAAAAACCCACAATATAGAGCAAGAAGTTTGATTGGGAATTTCAAATAAGTGAGAGTTCTGAACTTTTCAAGATCTCAAGATATATCTTTCTAAAACTCCTAGCCCTTGTAGATTTAGAAACGAAAATTGATTCTATTAAATGTCCAAACTAAACATTTCCTTACAAGTAAAATACAAACCTGACTACTAATGTTTGAAAAATAATGCATGTTAAACATCAAGATATCTAAATCAATTAAAACATACATAAAGACTTTGCTTACTAAAAGAAACCATCACACTGTTTGATCATTCAATTAGAAAATCAACTCCCAATCAAATGATAGAACATGAATAACAAGACAAATCTTACAAAGATAGCAATAAATATAACGCCTTCCATTTTTGTTGTATTTTTACATCAAATTTTAATAGTACGAGGGAAATAATCATTTCCTATTCTCAATTATTTCCAATGAAAATACAGCAAAAATAAATGTATTTCAAAAATATCTCTAAGTGTATAAAATTAATTACCATATTAGGCACTAAAACATTTACATACCATGAGATTTATCATTCATGAATGAATCAATTTTCTGCTTTGTTACCTTCAAGTCTCTCAAACTGTGAAACCACTCACCTCCTTGCAGTTCAAGAATTTTGATGGCTCTTTCAATATGACTCAACACAAGCTGATACTTATTCCTGCAGGGGAAGAATATTATATTTTCAGCCCAATGTTAGAAAAATAAAAAAATCTTAGAATAAATAAGTAAAAATTTTACTAAAAGAAATCGAAGCATTTATACAACCCCAAATATCAGAAGTGGGTGACTTATAATTGATAAATATTAATTTCAGAAAAGGGATGAAGATTTATTACATTCCCAAATAGTCATGGGCAACCTATTATACTGAGTTAGCAGGGTTCTAGAACACCAGACCAGAATGAACTTATTTAATTTCCAAAGAACAAATATACATATATATATATACACACACACACACACACACAAGTGTTCTACCTTTCGGTAGGTTCATGTGTCCCCGCATTCCCTATTCAGTTCCCTCTCCTTCAATTCCCGGTAACTTATCCCACATTTTTAGAATAAAACTCGTTCTACAAAATAGGTGAAATATGTGTCACTTACACATTCAGAAGAAAAACAAAAATAAAAGGGAAGATTTTAGAGCTTAAAAGGACTGAGTGAAATGAAAGCAAATAAGCTGATATCATTTGCTTTCATTGATAATAAATAGTGAGAGAGCATCAGCAAGTATTTGAGGAACTAAGGCAGAAATTAAAATAAGAGCTAAAATGAAAAATGTGGGATATCGAATATATATATCAAATATGATGATTCTAGACAAATTTGAAAAATAAAAATCATCATAGAAATGAATTAGCAGAGAAAATGAAAAAGAGTAAAGACTACCAATATTGGAGATCATAAAAATATTACTACATTGATTTTATAAATGAAGTAATTGTAATATTATTTCAATATTTTGGAATACTCACTGTTTTGAATCATCGTTTTTATCTTTCATCATGCTGACAAATAATACATCCACCATTTTCTGCAACTCAAATGCCACTTCCATACTTTCTTTTCCATATGTCCTTTCAAGCACTCCAATGCTCTCCGTCAAATATGGCAAAGCATTATTGTAGTTTCCTAGATGAAGAAAATCATCAGTTACACAAAAAAATACTTATTTTTCCTACATGTCATCACGGTGAGGGAAAGGGGTAGTCAACACAGTTTCTCAGACATCGTGTAATAAAATAATATAAAATATTAATATTGAAATTCATTCAATGAGAAAGCATGTAAATTTTAGCAGATATTTATTTGGACAAAATCAAAAATTTTAAACTATTCATGATAAAGAGATTGGTAGATAGATGACGATAGATTTTGAACATATAAGAAAATAAAACCAAGATACTAATAACTTTAACAAATATTTTAATTAGCTTCAAATAACATTATTGATGCTAAGAATCTTGAACAGCTGCAATCCAAATGATAGTTGATTTGACTGTTTATATTTTTTTCCTGAACAAGATTGTTTCATCTTTACTTAACCACTATATTCATATAAATGAAAATAGTTCAACACAAAACCATTCCTTTTAAGAAGAGATTTAAAATTTACTTATATTAATGATTCCATAGGAAAAAAATCCATTTCCATATACATCATAAGACTATCAATTTAAAGTCTCCCATTTAAATAACAAAAATAATATAGTTTCACGGTTGAGAGTGTATTACTTATGTTCTGAGGTACAGTTACTGTTAAAAATTACTTTACAATTGAAATACTTATGAAAAAGCATTACTCACCTTGTTTAGAATAACAGAATGCTATTCGATCCAAAACTTTCGCAAAAGATATATTATCTTTGTAAAGGAACATCTGAAGTATTTTTTTGCATTCTAAGAAGTTCCATAAAGCTCCATCAACATCGTTTTCCTGCAAATTTTTCATTCCTGTGAAGAGATAACTAATGTTATAGTAATATTAATTTCAAGAGACAAACAAAGAACTAAAGAAAACTCAACCAGTTGCTACTTTACTTGTTGCTAGATAACACAAAAGAATGAACATGAATAAATGTCCATGAAAAATATGATAAATACTTTCACTGCTAAAGAGAAGTATGTTAAAGTCAAAACATATTAATGCTGAAACATGCTGTAGCAAGTGTGTCACCTTACAAAGCAAATCTCTTTCACTAACGTTGATTTCTAAAATACTTCAGCTAATGCTGTTTAAATAAATTGAATATCTCAATCATATGCAATTTTACCTTAAATAATTGGGGAAAAAGAACCCTTCTACCATAATGCACCAGTTCAATGGTTGAAGAAAACTATATTCTGAAATCAAATATTGCTGTAACATCAAAATTAAAAAATAATATTTCTGTATTACTTCATTAAGCAATGGTTGCTGTAAAATTTCCTTCAAAATTCTTTTTGGTACTGATTAATTTATTTATAAATGCATGGATTTTGATACAAAAAAGTGTTGAATGATAAATAAATTTGATTTTAGGTTATTTTCTAAGGTAGAAAAACAATTTTTTATCAGCAGATACAAAAATTTTCAATAAAAATAATGTAAACAAACATAAGAGTACATACTTATGAGAATAATTTTTCATTATAATTGAATTGCACGGCAACTACATAAAGTGAATGAATAACAGCACATTATAATGAATTAGCAAAAAAAGATACAATACCTTTAAAATACCTGTAATAACCACTCTCAATGCCATTTTCGAAATGATCTTTTTTATCAAGATTACTCTTGCAACTCAAGCATGTCATCTCACTCTCTTGATTTACATCAAGCTCTTCAGCATTTATTATTATGGGCCCTTTGCAATCAGGGCAACAGAAGGCTCTGGATTTCTGAAAAATGGAAATCTACTATTAAAGTTTTCCATGTAATACAACATATAATTTATATATAATATTATTCTATACACAAGGAAGAGATTACACATTTGCTACATCACTTTTAAAAGGCAACTTAAAATTGTCACTGAACAATCAATTTAAACATTCTTTGCTAAAGGTTTTATAATAAAGAGTTATAAAACTAATTAAATATTTTTTGAAATGATAACTATGAGAAATTTAATCTGTAATTACAGAAGTTCTTTCAAACAAAGTTAATAAGAAATTTCAAAATGTAACTGAAATGTACGATTGATTTTATTGATCTTGGATATAAAACAGTTCTTAGAGCAAGATATACTTTGTGTAAATCAGATCTCTTTCACTTTTAACAATTCAAGGACTTTTTGAGGACAAATTATAACATATTAATTTGTAAAATAGAAGTTAAAACACCTCAGTTAAATAACTTAACTTTGGTGGCATAATAAATAATGGATTGTTAGTATACAACAAATTATATAAAATTTTGGGAACTTCAGTCAGTAAAAATTAAACAATTAACACACAAATTTGTTATGTTTTTAGCATACCTGAGAATTAAATTTATCTGGATTTGAGCACGCTTCACATTCACATTCAAAAAAGCAATTCTCTCTCAGAAATTTTCTCCTATCTTTTACACTGGCTCTAGTGTATTCTTGTCCTGTAAGAAAGATAGATTACAGGACATATTGTACATAAAGGTGTAGGTATACATCCTCTCCTCATACTGTTTCAGTTTACTGCACCATTATGGCAGAGGATTATTAATCAAGACTGGATTTAATATACAGCCCAGGTTCTACCATACTCAGAAGACTTCAAAAATATCTCTAAGCAGTGAAATTAACTAACCAATACTTAAGACAGCCTGATGAATTATTCTCCCTTTTACTCCAAACGTTATTCTAACTTTAGTAGCACTTAACTTATAGATTATCCCTATTGGAAATCTTATTTCCATTCCACTAAATAAAATATATGTACCAATAAATTCTATGAAGTGAGAACCAGAAATTACATGAAATGTAATACTTACCATAATGAATACAAATTTCTTTCCCTTCTGGAATGTCTTCTGTAGCCTTCAATATCAAATATTTCTTGTAGTAGCTGAATTAAGTAAAAAAGACAAAGGAAAAAGAGATAATTGACCTATTATTCAGAATAATTAAACATAACAGTTTATAGAATCTAGCGAAATAATTTTCAGCTTCAGGGATTAACAATTGATAGGTTGGCATTAAATAGATAAAACAGAGTATTGCATAAGAACATATATTTGAATAAAATACATAAAGCACTACTTTGACCCAAAATAAAATAACAAACAAGAAAAGAGCCTCCTCTAACACACAGAATCCTATAAGCTTCATTTATTTACAAATGCCCATATTAATAACCATTTGCTGAGCAAATGCAATAATAGACACAAATATTACTGAAGGACAAACAAAAACAACCATTTCTTAACCAGAAAATTCTAGTTTTGATCCTTGCTGGAGCTCTAAGGTCCCACGTCATGTGGGGTAATGAGTGAGGAAGAGGGAGAATGTTAGAGGGATAACGGCCTGCCATGTATTTGGGCAGAGATTGATTTCCAATTCCAAAGTATAAAAGCCATTCATGCATGAGGATACTGCCTACTCTATTTTCTTAGTTGGACTAAACCCATCTGTGTAGAAGGGCACTGAGTGATAACCACAGGATCACAAAGGGAGTATAGAGAGATTTTGGTAGCAAGTGGATGTGAAGAGGTTCAAACCAGGCTGGTTTGATCCTTTTAACTTCCACTTAGACAATCTAGCGCATGTGAAAAGCATGAATGGGGAGGAAGTGAACGTAAAATTCAACACATATTACTACATACCTATGACTGGAGTTTGGATGGCAGGAATGATTTAACATGGATGAGGTTAAATAAATAGCAGATGCAACTTCATCCTGCCTCTGTCCAACCCGTATTGGAGGAGCTTCACCAGGACCTTGATTTCGCCAACCAATCTTCAGGAGAAAATCTTCATCTGTCCACAAATCTCGGATGAGAAAATTATTTGCTGCCACTTGAGCAATGTGCTGTAAAGCAATGATGCTCAACAATTCTAAGGCTTGCCTAGATCTGAAAGTTAAGAAAGACCTCCTTCAATATTTATTGATTAGATTAAAGAAAGAAAAATTACTATTCATGATTGAGTCACATTATAGTCTAACTTTCTTTAATAATTAGGTCATTTTAAATAAAACAGCCATAGTTAATTGTAGTATTGGGTGAAAAAATACTAGATTAGGGTACCTCTTCTTCACCCTAAGGAGTGACATTTAGGAGCATGTTGTAAGTTAAGTCAAAGAGTTTGATTTATAACATTCAAGTCATGTAAAAATCCATACTGAGAAATAATGATACTTGAATTTTCAGTTTAGGAGTATTTAAGCTATCATCAGTCTTTACTTACTTTAAACCCTACTAGATTTGCATTGCATAGTGCAAGTTTATGCTTTCATTTCATAATTCACATTACACTGCAAAACAAGGTCATTAAATTTAAAGAAATTCACTAAACATCCACAACAACTTCTATTGACAAATTTATCTGTAGCAACTTGTTGTCACCGTAACTGATAATTTTTATGATGATAATTAGATAAAAACTGAAATACAGCCTCAACAAACCTCTATTAATTACATAGATAGCTATTCAATTGAAATTTGTAATTTCCATTGCTTTAATGCAACTGCTGACTGAAATGAGAACGACACCAAAGCTTACCGAATTTTTTCCTGAAAATTTTCAGGCAAACTTGATTTCCACTTTGAATTTTCACAAAGAAAGTAAGAAATAATAACAGCAGCCTGAAAGTAAAGTTAGAAAGAGGTCAATGCCTTATTTGAATACTACAAAATTTTTATTTAGATTAATGATATTTTTATTTGATAATTTCCACACACTTTGAATTTGATATGAATTCTTTTAGAAAAATAATTAAATATTTTAATCCAAAACTCTTTTTATCACTGACAATCTCCAATTCTCTCATGAAATGATACAGAAGACTAAAAATTTTATTAATGCCAACACATGAAAGAAAAATTATCAGTAACTGTTAATCAGTAAGACTGATTTGCACATGGAATCATAAACAACTACACAAATATTGAATAGATTTAGTATCATCATTTACACTACCTTATTTATGAAAGAAAAAAAATATATAAACTGGATTCTTCTTAATGATAATCAACCCTGTCTTTCCCAGGAAGCAAAACATCATCATTCTTTCCCTATTTACAATTTACTTCATCATCTACCAGGTATATCTTATGAGAATGCAAAGATTCTCATTGTCAACAAGCTTATGGATTTTCAAAAATGCTGGATCGAGTCAAATATTAGAATATTTTATCACATCCATCAAGACTTTCAATAAGAATCTATATTTTAAGAAGTAAATTTTATTTTATTCTCTTCATTCATATAGAAATATATTATTTTATTTTCTTCATAGATCCTTATAATTAACTTCACAGACTCACTCAGAAAAAGAATCTTCTGTTAAACAACCCAAAACATAAGTACATAAGTCAATGTAATTTTCATTTTTGAAACGGTATGATATTTTACAAATAATTCTAAAAATCATGCAAATCCTCTTATAGCATAAGATGCCACATTTGATTGTTTCTCAATGATCATTTAAATACATACCACTACAAACTGGAATCTTTTCAATGGATCCTCATGGTCCAGGTGAGATATAAGCCCATGCATGCCAAGATATAATTTTTTTTCATTTTCATCATTTGGATCACTGCTGTCATTCTTGATACCATCTTGGGAATCTCCTTTTCCTTTTGTCTTTTCTCCATTCATAAAAATAGCCTTTAAAAGGTTAACTCCACCCCTAAAAATTACCCTCAATGCAAGTCTTGGAGCCCATCCAAGTCTATGAACAATTTTATAGCCACATTCAAACTGATGGTGGAGTTTCCAAGCTTCTTCTAAGCAGTTTTTGGAGCAATAAATAGCGTCAATGCATGAGGAACATCTTTAAAGAAGATTACAATGAGTATGTTACCAAGATGTTCACAAGCATAACATAAGCATCAATAATTATTTAATCGAAAATCGATAACCATGAGAAACTTACGGGATAACTGCTATCACAGAGTCAGCACAGAGGTGGCATCGCCGAGGCTCTTCTTGTTGGTTCAGAACTAATGCAAATGCTGGTTCAACAATAATGACATCACCAGCTTTCAGGGCAGTTTTAGTATGAATACTTCGACCTTTCTTTTCGGATTTTCTGGAAAATTTAAAATGAGTTTGTTATGTTTTAAAAAAATTATACTCAAAAAAATGTTCCAATTATAATTAAAGCTAAGTGTTTTGGTAGATATATGGTCTGAGAAAAATGTAATAAGCGAAAATAAGAGTTCAACATAAATGATCACATGATACCATTTAAATAGTAATACGTTAAGGAAAATGCAAATGACATTTTATCAGAATGTTTTCTGATTACAACAAATAGGAATAGCACAATGAAAGCTACATTTGATTCAGGAAAAATGATGATAATTTAGGTTCTCATTCACAAACATCTAATTTTCACTAAAAATTATATGAAGTTGGAGCACTTCTTAACTCACACAATATGGATACTTTCAGTGGCATATGGAAGCACTTGGTTTGAGCAATATGAAAGCTGAGGTAAATTAATGCTATCATTGACTATTTCAGTGGTAATTGATTCTTGTTCCAAATTCTTTGATAAAGAAGTCTCAATCAGTCCATCAATTTCCACTGAAAAAGAAAATAAATCCATTCTCCTTAATTAATCTTTAATTGAATTAAACAAAAAAGTACATTAATTATTCGTTTATATAGGTATTATATCACAAAGAGAATTACTCTACCAAAGTTTCCAAATAGATTGAAATAATAAATAATCTCACCTCTTTGTTTAGGAGAAATTGTCTCAAATGCCTTTTCAGCCATTCGAAACGCAATGACAGCTTTTTGGTATAATCCTATATTTAGTAAGCACCGACCCAACCTCATAAACAATTTTGCTTGGAGGTCTGGAGGATAACCAATTTCCATTGAAAATTCTATGTCCCTGATGCAGAGCTGTACACGTTTCACAATAGATAGAGATAAAAAAATATTCAAGTAAGATAAAATAAAAACTGAGCAGCCTACATTTACTTTGCTACGAAAATTTTTAAACACTGAAATATTTACAATATTAGCAGCTGCGAAGAGGTAACAAAAATTTGACTAATTTATCATTATAAAAATGTGTATTTTATTCAGCACCTAAGTTAATTAGTACAAAAGCTATCGCAAGGATATTTTCAAGAGATAGAAGTAAAAATTATAAGCAACTGGTTGCAAACTTGAAAAAATTGGTCAACAGTATTACCTTGTACAATTCGAGGCGATATAAGGATGCCGATCTATTTCCTACAGCAAGCGCCAAAGTCTTTCCTTCAGGTGCAAGCATAACGCTTTTATTATAAAGCCAAAGGCTTTCCTCGTATTTCCCTAAGTTAAAGAACTCATTGCCTTTCTCTCGTAGAGTATTGGATCTCTCGGCGGATTTCAAATTTTCGTTGTATCCGCTCACAATGGGTTTGAGGATGTCACTGCAATTTTTCAATATTGACATTATAAAGCAGCAAACAAAGATGCACGTACAAAATCTATAATCAAAAAATATAGTCAGGTAGTTAACCTTAGCTGTTCATCATTGAGCAAGCTTATGATCCTCTCTATGCAGTCAGGAGTTTTAAAGAAGCCATAATGGTACTCCAACTGAGATAATAGATCATCTTCAATTTGCAGGTTTCCGAAAATCTCATCGCACAATAATTTGGACATATTTACTTCGTCTTACGATTTTACAACCTAGCATTTCCCGCGGCCATTTCTACAATGATTCCAAAGCAATTATGATATCCTACTTTTGTATAATCTCCACTAGTTGTACCTATATCCACTAGCAAAGCGCTTCCTCCTTATTTTTCTCCATGTACGTCCATCTGAAATTATCGGTAATGTTAGAAGCCATGGTGGAAGCACTAGAGAGTTCTCTGTAGTTCTCCTAGTATGGATAGAAAAATCACTAAATCTTTCTACTTTTTGGTATCTTTTAATGTAAAGAACTCATAGTTGTTACTTTAAATCAGAACAAACTAGATATTCGGTAATTACCTTATAGTAAGGGCTTTCACACTTAAAAGAAGTTTTTTCTTTTGGATAAATTTCCTGGTAGATATTTTTCCAACATTGATGAAGAGATTATTATAAGCAAATATTACTGTGCCCCAAAAATCACTAACAATCTCAATTATTTATGCCTTATGATAATTTATCTCAAAAACGTAACTCAAAATTATTGAAAACCATTTTTTGGAGCTTATCTTCTATTAAAAATGTAAGGAATAAAAAATTAATTATACTTGTAGAAATGTGGAAAATAATTATCCTATAGTGACAAGTGCATACGACTTGCCGCCAATTTTATCCCACCATAACTTGACGTAAATGGGAAACTCTAAACTAAAATGTGACCACATGTAATGTTTTGGTAAAACTGTTTTAATTGAGTAACCATATCGAATTTCAGGCTAAAATTCAAACAGTGCCGATACAAAGCCTGTAAATCACATTTCTCATCCAATTTTTGGAGGAAAGAAACGCGTGCGTTCCGCTGTCCGTTCCTTGATCCCTGTGATTTCGTTCCTTACTCGGAACGGCGTTTCAAAGTTAAAAAGATTTGCGATGGAAGAATTTCTTCAACATAAATGCAAATTTTTCTTCTTCTAGGCTATTGTTATTACAACTTCGAACATTTTCAAGTAACCCTCACGAATGTTCAACGTGAGAAATTTTTAGATCGAATATAGAAGCGCGTTTGGTTACAGAAAGTTTCTTGGCTTGACAGTTGTTTCAGGGTTGTATTTTTCAGCGCAAAATCACATAATAAAAGAGTGAAATTAGTAATGGCTTATTATTCATAATGAGAGTTTTTCTGTAAGTCTAGAAATCAAGACTAAATGAGAGAATGAGAACGCTCTACGCAGCACGTGTCATTTTTTGGTGACATATACTTTCCTTTTTTGAAGTTCTTAATATTTACTAATACAGAAGAAAGGCTGATATTTGTTTTCGTTTTCTTAGTTTTATCTGCTGATACTCATACTTAATTATGATTATGCTATCTTATAGTAGAGCGCGAGTACTTGACTTCTAAAATAAACATTATTGCTTAAAAGTTTTACTATGGCCTCAACGTCTAATGGTGACTTTGATTCACGAGAATCGAGTCTTGCGTCAAATCCTCTGTGGCCAGTTTATAGGAATTTCTACTCATTTTTAAAAGACGATGGGAAAAATTTTCGTGTGAAGTGTAAACTTTGTGAGCCGCGAGAAACTATCCTTTCCACTGCTAAAAGTAGTTCTGCTAATCTTAAGAGGCATCTTGAGGTAGGTAAAGTCGTCAAAAAAATTTTACTGTTAGGGAAACTAAGCATACTTATTCCTGACTGAGCAAACATATTGTTTACATTACTACTTGGAAAATTAATTCTTCCGATTTCAGTACTGAACTGATATTTTTGAGGCATCTTGAGGTAGGTAAAGTCGTCAAAAAAATTTTACTGTTAGGGAAACTAAGCATACTTATTCCTGACTGAGCAAACATATTGTTTACATTACTACTTGGAAAATTAATTCTTCCGATTTCAGTACTGAACTGATATTTTTGAAAGCTTCCATAGTATAATGGTTATAAATCACTGTAGGATGAAATATTTTGCAAGTAGGAGTTCCTTTCGCTGCTGCTGAATCCCCTTTTTGAAAGGATGGATATAAATTTTAAGTTAAATTTAAAAACGTGAAATATTCATACTCTATCCACATATTTGCTAAATTTAGCTTTGTGTAAAATTGAAAGATGAGCATCTTTGAGGATTAATTTATTTCAGAGGAGACACTTCTTTTCGAAATATGAATTGAATGAGAGCCTTGGCCTTACCTCTCCCAAGAAGAGATCAGCTGAAGCGATAGAAAAGGAAGATTTACTTTCTTATCATGGTAAAGTCTCCAAAGGACCTGAACTCAACAGCAAGTCCTCACGTTTGGGCCAAGGTTAGAAGAAATGAATTTCATTCTATTATAATCTCATTTTAATTTGTTTAAATCTTTGGTGTTCTATGATTGTTTAAATTTGTTCCTTCTACAGTTTAATTTGTATTTGAAAATATAAGGATAGTAAAAATCTAAGAATCTTTCGGCTATAGTGTCAAATTTATTATAAGTATTAAGCATTGCGTGATGATAAAGTAATATTATAGGGCCAAATTCGCCAGTATTCACATTTGGAAGGCAACTAGGCATCTCTAAGCCAGCTAATATTGATTCTTTAAATTTCTCCTGTAAGATCTTAGTTGCGAATGAATGTATACTTTTCCCAACATACCTTTATTTTCTATGAGGGGCTCTGTATGTACACAACATTGTGGAGTAGTGGTACTCTACTTTTATTTACAACTTCTTTATTTCAAACTTTTATTTACCTAAAAATCGTTAAGAAAGGCCAATTTATTACTGGGCATATGTAATGTGTATAAAATATATATGTAATGTATCTATAAAATTTCAAAATAATTTAAATAATAGAAAATTCATGAATATACAGTGATACAGAAAGTTTCATTCTTCTAGAAATATTTGACTCTAGTATGAGGGAGTTGGTTTTTTATTTTATCATTAATTTATTTAACATCCTAAAACATTTCTTCTCTGTCCAAAAATAAATATTTCTTGTGAAAATTATCAGTACATGTATGTACCTTTGATGGTGGAAATGTCAAGGTGAAAGATAATTGATAAAGTTTATTAGAATTGTTACACAGTATTTTATTTATTTTAATGCTGATATTTAATCCTCATCTACTATTGCTTTATTGATAATTATTAATAATTTCATTCACAATACAGCCTTGATTTGTCTCCTTTGAAATCTGTTGCATTCTTTGTATAAATAGAGATAACTTTATGAGCTTGCAATTTTAATTTCTTTAGTAATTTTTTAAATCTCCTTTAGAGGCAATTTTATTTCATACTCTTCTTCTTTTGTTACTTAAAGTTGTTTAAATCTTTGTTTCCAAACCAGTCAGATGCACTAATTCAGTAGCAGCACTTATAAATCTATTTGATAGGACTCCAGTGGATTTATTTATTTAATTCATCATTTTATTATTCCAATATTTTTGTAACTTGAAACAGTCTTCCAAGATTTCACTACCTTGCTTCAATAAACTATGAAGTTGGAAACTATGACATAAAAATAATTAGAAGAAAGAGCCCACTGTGGTAATTGTCTGTCTTTTGCAAAGTATGGAATTTGAGACTGTATTTATACCAATCAGACTCTGTGATTTAGGGGTCATTGCAATATCCTAGCAATGCTAAGGCCCCAGGTTTGGATCTTGGCTAGGGCATGATTAAACTGGATCTTGGCCTTAACTTTGTGATAATCTGTATAAATCATATTCATCAATTCATCTTCTATATCACATCCTGAAGTTATGAAATTAATATATTTAAATATGAAATGAAATAACAGGAAAATCAAAGTGTTGCAACCAGCAACAATTTTTTTAAAACCTAAAATTGGGTCATTTCAATTGGTAGACCTTCATTTGGCTTGAAAATCTTAAGGCAATTAAATAAGATAATCTTTATAAAAAATGATTTTATTTTCAAATGATCTTCATTTTTCAAGGTATCACTATATCTGGAGACATTTTATTACAGGAATGTTCCTTAAATTATAGACAAAAGTGCACATAACTATAAATATAGAATGATTTCTTTTTATACATTTGCAATCTATGCATTATAATGGAATAAAAAATATTCGATTGGCTTGGAATAACTGACTTGCTTACTATATTATTTAAAAATTTTTTGACTCAGTTTCTTTTTCATAATGTCTTACTGTACATCGCTCTCCATAAACATAATCTTGCTCACATCAGCAGTATTTCAGCCAATCCTATCTAGCCATATTGAAAACTCTCTTAATACATTCTATCTTGCAGAAAATTAAAATTTACTCTCCTTTCCACCCATAAAAAATTCACTATCTTTAGTTGCTACCTATATTATTTCATTTGCTTTTTGCCAAGCTGTACCACTAGCATACACTGTCTATGAGATGAAGAAAAGTATGACTGACTGCAAGGCTGCAACCTGAATTCTTTCCAGTTAAAATAATTTCTCGGATTTATTGATCCCTTTTTTCTATTAATATGGCCTGTTGGCATCGTAATTAATTTCTTCAGACCTGAAGATGAGGCAAAGCCACGGAACTCAGGTCATTTTGATTTTGTTTCACAACATAGTATATTTATAAGTTTTACAAAGTACATTTTCTTTTAAGCTGTTGTTTTTTATTCATAGGACATGGTTTTTTATATTGTTGTTTGATGGGTCAATTATATGAGTGGTTTTCTGGGACTAAAATTCACCAAAGGAAGATTGGATTATTATTGTTTTCTAGGTTAGGAAATGCTGGTATTAATTGAAAAATTAAAGCACATTGACTTTTTAGTTGCAATTTTTAGATACAAGAGGTACATGCTGGTGGTGGTGAATTTTGAGTATATATTTTCCATGTTTTTGCTGCATTATTCGGCAAGTGTCTTAACTTGATGATATCAACAACTGTGGTACAGCTCTTGCTGAAGTAACATCTGAAAGTTCCCAAAGCAACTTGAAAAATATTCATAATGTTTTATCCACAAATTATGATATATTATCATATAAGTGCACATTTTAATTGGAGGCTGATTATTTTTTTCAGATGAATTGGACAAACTTGTCACTGAATTTATTGTAGCTGGGAATCACTCATTGAATGTAGTGGAAGAAGAAAATTTCTGTAAAATTATTAATGCAGGATTTCCCAGTCTGGATGTTATTACAAAGGCAGAGATAATGAACAATATAATTACAGGTGCTAAACAGATCAAGGAAGATATAAAAGATAATTTCAAATCTCAATCAGTGCAGCATGTAGCTTTATCAGTTGATTGCTGGTCTTTCAATAACAGGTATTTTAAAAATTCTTTTCTAACATAATCTGTATGATTTTTGAGTTGTTTGAGTTCCAATAAAAATTATGTTGATGAGGGATAAGCTTGTATACAAAGACCATGTTTCCTTATAAACCAGCAATCTCTAGTTACTTGTATAATTCAGATTTTTATCTTATTTTTAATGTTGTTAAAAAATTCTAAGTGCTTTTGAAAGAATACATATAAGATTTTACATTAGCAAAATATGATTTTGTCACTTTATTCTGATTTTTAATTTACTTTATGCAAGCATATCTCAATTTCTAGAACATGCAAATAATTGCAATGAATCTTAATTAATTAGTTCCTATAGAACATATTATATCCTTCTTAAAATTTTTAATGGAGATGATTCTTTGACCTTCCTATAATTAATATATTTACCTTTTATTAAAAAGCAACATAAAATAAGTGTGAAACTTATCTTCACAAATCCATTAGTTTGCTTCTTCTACTTCCATGAATTGTTTGCAAGCTTTACTTTTTTTGCAGGAAATATATTGGCATAATAGCGCATTGGCTGAATGAAAAACTGGAAAGACATTCTGCAGCAATTGCTCTTCGTGGCTTAAAGGGCCGACTGGCATATGATTTGCTAGCGGAAATGATTCTGCAAGTGTGTCATGAATATGATATCCAGAAAAAAGTAGTGAGCATAGTGAGTGACAGTGCTTCAAATTTGAATAGATCATTCAGGTATATTTGGTAAAGATTCTGGAACTTTTAATGATACTTCCTTCTTTAAAATCAAAACTGTAATTAAAGAAATAAATCTTGTTCTAAATTCAGTGAATGACTACAGCTAATTAATCTTTAATAAAGATTTTAATTTGTTTTCTATTTTGTTATTGTGATAGAGAAATTCCATAAAATTGTGGAAATGGTATAAACTCATAATAATAAGGCAGTGAAATATCTGCAAATTTATTTTATCATGGAATTAATACAAACCACATAATTAAAATCAATGATTACTGCATGTGACAATAATATCAATTATAAAATTGCAGATTCCTTCATTAGATTGAAAATGATTTAATTCTCAATTTATTTATGTGACATTGATAAATATCATATTATTCCATTATACATTGCAAAACTAATAAATCCTAGTGAATAAAAGAACAAGTGTTTTGAATTTCATGTGATAGATTTGTATTAGTAAATATCAGTCAAATTATGAGAGGTTACATTGGTCATCACTGTACCTATGCTTATGAACAGAAGAATATGTATTTAATGAATTGCATTTAAAAAGCAAAAGTATAGGCTAATATGTATTACTTTTGCAACCTTTTAAATTTTCATGAATTTTCAAAGCCTAATTTTGATTCTTTGATTTAGTATTTTAGGTAATATTGAGGACTCAGAGTGGGAAGGAGAGGATATTGACAGAATAGATGAAGAAACTGTAGAGATAGAGCCTATACTTGAGGATGAGAATAATGAATTTCTTTCGCTGCCAATGCATCATCAATGTGTGTGTCATTCTTTGGATCTCGTAGTAACTGATGATGCTCAGAAGGCTGAATTTGCAGCTGGTTTTAGGAATCAGAAGAAAATAACTTTTCCTAAGTGTCTAGCATTTTGGAAGAAACAAAGGAGGAGCATCCATGCACCAGATATGATTAAGGCTATCATTGGATGTAACCTGGAAGTTCCAAATATCACTTGCTGGCGCTCAGTTTATCTTGCCATGGATACCCTTGCAGTTGTTATGCAAAACAAATGTGATACCTTAAACTTGGTTTGTGATTATTTAGAAATACCTCACTTCCAGGAAACAGATGTTCAGTTTGTTAAAGAATATACAATGGTAAATATATATACATATTTTCTCTTATGTGCTTTATGTATGATGATAGTAGACATAATTCACCTGGCCCTCCACACATTGATGTTATTTCATAGCTAAGCTGAGAAACCCCCAACTATTCTCAATTGAAAATGATCATTTTCGTTGCAATGTTAGACTGAGTTTCATAATTTTAAGGGGTTGAATATTAAGTTTTCACTTAATTCATTTGCCCCAAAAGGGAAGGTATGGATAGAATGTGGGGAGCATTTTACTCACTTTTTACTTAAGTTATGATCATCAAAAAATCATGTTTGCTATGATTACTCAAGTTAATGTTTATTATGAATATTATTCATCATGGCATAATATCATAATGAGCTAGGGTAGAATTTGATCCATCAATGGATGAAAGAAGGCTTATTTAGTTGATGAAAGTAATCATGGATGCAACTCACTATTTGCGTTGGTATTTATTCAATTATACATAGCACAAATTTCATTAAAGATTAACATAAACTGACAGGTCAATAAATAGGTATTTATCAATATGTAATAGGCAGTTATTTCCTTAGAAATTAGGGCTGAAATTCCCTCTGCATGTTATACTCATATAATAGTTATTTAAACTTAATAAATACAGGTTATTTATACAGGTTCATTTATGGTGTTTTAGGTTTTGCAGCCTATATACAAGGCAACAGATACTCTGCAGCAAGATAAAGATATGCATATGGGCTGTTTACTGCCAACATTAACCTGTTTAAAACGAAGACTTCAGGTTATTGAGCGAGAAAGTATGCAATACTGCCATCCATTATCAACAGCCTGTTTGAATGGTATCAAGATGAGATTTGGCGACATGCTGCATGACAAAGCCTTCTTAATGGCAGCTTTAACACATCCAAAATACAAATTAAAGTGGATAGAAAATAAAGAACAGAAGGAAAACGCTTTACATCTGTTGAAACAAGAGATTAGACAGAGATCTTCTGATCAGGTTACTCTATGGTCAGGAGTCATGAAGAAAGAGAATACAGAAATTGTATTTGAGGAGTTTGAATCTTCTGATAGTGACCAAGAGTTAGAAATGTTCTTAAGCAATGTGGTGAAAGATGTGCAGTGCCTCAATAATTTGCCAACAATGAAAGATATGTTCGTTACTTATAATACATCTCTTCCATCAAGCAGGTCTGTGAAAAAATTGTTTTCTGTGACAGGAGATATGCAAAAGCAAAAATGTGTGGTTTATGATGAGGACCTTGAAAACACCTTAATATACAGGTTTAATATTTCTTCATCGTGAACTCTAAAGGGATCATCTCTTTGTATTATAGTCACAACTGAAACAAGTTAAGCAAGGTAACAAGCACTGCATCAATGTCTTAGTCATAATGATTTGAAATTTCATCCTTTAAGTTATCTCAATGATATTCTCCAGAGAGATAGATGACAGAAAATGAAAAATCTTTCAAATCCTTATGAATTGAAGACAGTTACACATGAAATGAAAAACCAGGAAAATTAAAATTATGCAATGAGCAACAAACTCCAAAGTTACTCTATTTTACTATTTGGACCATATGTACCCCAGGTAATGACCACATTTTTCTCTCCTTTGAATTTCTTCAACAGGCGTCTTTACTTCAGACACCCTACCTAAAGAACTTATATAATTTTAATAATAATAAAACTGATAAAAGAATCTTTCAAACACAGTTTTTTTTTATCAGTTTTCACTTTTACAGGAATAATTATTTTGTTAAGCATGCAGTATTATTTTCTAGGAATTATTTTGCTTACATGCTGGTGCATGCAAGAGAAATACAATATCACCCTTAGCCTTATTTGCCTCCATAGTTTGCTCTAGTTAACTCTGACAACATGGAAGGCTCATCCGTATATTTGTTAAGATAAAATCATGTACATATCTATTTATGTATATACTATACTTTTCTTTGAAAATTTTTGCTCTCTACATCCTTCTCAAACAAATGTCAAATAAATTCATTCCTTGTTAGCTAAAAATCTTTCCAAAACCTGTTGTTTTCATTGCAGATGCCTTCCTATCTGAAATTCAGGGTATTTCTCTTCTGAAAATATGAAGCCTTAAACAAAGAAGTTTCTTTATTTAGGTACTCCTTCTACCATACCTTCACTTTACTCAGTGTAACTTGCTTTTATCATAAATAATCTACAGTGTGAAGCTTCCCCATGAGTATTATCTGTTGAACTTTATTTCCTCCCATCATATGTCAACTCATTCATAATTTCAGTTGATTTGGAAGTTTTCTTGCTTCCCTTTTTAGTAACTTAAGGGATACTTATCTTCTACTTTACTTCATCTTACATAAATATTATGAATCACCTTCACTTCAAGCTTATAGTAATGTTATATAGTTACTAAAAGAATAGAGAATTTAAATTTACAGTTATCACATAAATAACATCTCACAATCTTCCTTAATGATTAAAACATTCATTGTTTAATTTGGACTTGTCTTTAGGTTCCAATAAAAAGGCCAATTTAAATATAGAAAGCAATAAATTTGGAGTGGCTATTGAGGACGGTGATGTTTAGAGATAGCATCATTAACATCAGAATTTAGAACAGTTTTGCAGAGAAAATCAACACCCTTTACTGTGTAAGTAAAGTTAAAATCCCTATCTACCAAGAGAGATAAGTTAACCATAGCTACATTTAAAATCATCTAAAATTCAACTATGAAATAGAAAACTTGCAATGAAATATTGAAAAATAATGCAAAAGGATATTCCAGCTTGACAGATATTACTTTTTCTACATTTAATTTTTGTGACAACAATATAGATGTTTAATTTTTCAGAAGATTTGAGCAGCAGATTTAATTTATAGGGTCACAGCTGATGCTTGACATTTTATAACTCAGGCAAGCAATAGAATTATATGATAATTATTGATAGAGGAATAAAAAAATTCCCTAAATAATTCCTATTTCTAGCCACAGGCGCATTAGTAAACTCATATGCGGGAATAAAACCCATGGTCTTGGGGCCCCTAATAAGGAAATTGCTAGGGGAGACCCAAGTTTCTGCAGGTGAATACAAATTGGTGCCCACCACAGTTGTTAACCAAAGTTTTCATAAACCAGGAAAATTAAGTTTTTTATCAAGAAAATCCAGCTATAGATCACTGACAATGAAAATACAAGTTTTAGTAATTCTATACAAAATGGCGTGTCCTTTAATAAGAAAAAAGAATAAGCATTTCAATTTCTGTATTTTCAACATCATTAACATAACAACATTTCTTTGCGGGTCCAAATTTAAAATCAACATATTTCAACATTTATGCATCTAACATCCAAATTAGTATACCATCAAGCACCGCACACCTTTCATGATTGTACAGATTTTTCATTTACATTTTTTATACATATTTTAAGAGTAAATAATCTAACTTAGTCCAATCATGGCAATGACTAGCATAATTACACCTACTAATCCTTGTTTATCTTGATATCCTAAGTCATTTCAATACATGGCATTCAGTAATGGATGGAATCAAGTTCCACTCGTGGCATACTTTTAAATATGAAGGCACTGAGGAATACGAACATTCTGTACTACAATCACACAATAAGCTTAATCAATTTGGTTTAAAAACTAGGCAAAATTAGTGTTTGGCAATGAACAGAAGCTGAGAACAATAGACGTGAAATGTCAAACTTTTATAGTTTGTTACAAATTCTATCAAAATCAGGAATGGAAAGGCATTGAATCCAAATTGTATTCGTAACAAGAAATAACATTATTTGCTGCACATGAATACACACCAAGCAGACATCTTTATAATACATTTAATCTTTGGCTCAGCTACCAGCTCAATGTGTGCTCACATGTATCAATGCTTAAATTTCCCAATAACTGTTAAATAGGAGATATAACAAATTATAACACACTATTCTCTTGAAATACATCAACAATTCACAGAAAATTCTTCATTATAAAAGCCACATCCAATCTGAATACAAGCTACATTAGCTTTCAGGCACAATTTACTTTTAAAACAACAAATATTGGTTATTGGCAACATGTTTTGCCACAAAGAATTTGGTCATTTAGAAATTCATTTCCATCAATCTCTGCAAAATATAACCCCATATAAATTTCCATGCAAAATAGATATTTAACTTATTGAGAACAATAAGTTGTTTTACTAACATTTATACAGGAAGACATGATTCTAATGCTGGGGAAAATATTTGATCAGTTTTGCAATTACTTTATTGAGACAAGGGCACTCACTTCTCTCTTGAGACTCTTCTACTTCTTATTTTAGCATGTATCAAGTTGATGATCAGGTTTGTAACATTTTACACAAACTTAAAGATAAAAAAAAACAAACCCAATATTGAATTGGTGAAAAATATTATTACTATTGAAGCCTACCCTGTTTATTTAAATTTAGTTATGACATACCTATCTTAGGTAGCAGAAAAAATTTGAAAATTTCAATCTAAAAAATGATAACACTCTGAGACAAACGAAAGAAAATAATTGGAATTGTGAGTTACATATCCTAAAAATATACATACACAAATAAATATATATATACTCCTGAATATATATCGGAAGAAATATATGATAATTGGCCTCCTATGCATAGGATTTACAATGAGTTTCATAGCATGATTTCTGTTGTAGATGAATAAGTAAAAATTGATAATCCAATGAAAAGAAAAATATTTTAGTAACTGGGATCAATTGTCCTCAAGAAATGTTTTTCTATTATGCTCAGCCATTTGAGACATTTCTTTACCTTTATCTCTTTGGATTGTTAAGTTGGCAAGAGTATGACATGAGGGATATTTTAGGTATCCATCATTGACAAAATTTCATATAAATGAATTTTTATAGTTATGAATCAAAATCTGAAATACAAGTAAGGCATTTTGGGTCAAGCTGACAGTGTTCTACAAAGAAAAGCGTACAGAGATTTTATTTTAGAGAAATATTTCTTGAGATAATCTCCAAATAAGGCAATACTTCCTATATTTATCTCTCAGCAGTTTTCTCTAGAAGACAAAATGACAACTCAAGCATCTCAATGTATGTAATATTTCCTTTTTCTTATTTTAACTTGCAAAATAATACAATTACCAAAAGCTTATGATATTCCATGGAAAGCTGATTTCATTTACCACCATTTCGTTTATAATTGAATCTAGTGTCAAACAATTCAAATTTTACCATTTTTCCAAAAAAATTTGTTGCAATTAATACGGAACTGATAATCCTATACAGAATCTAATATAATCTAGTTAGGAATTATAGGCTAGTCGAGATATTGGTCTAGAATATTGGGGATGTTTGAATTTTATTCAATGATGAGACACTCAGCTTCTCCTATAGGTCATTTTTCAACCACTTAAATCACAGATGACATGATTCTAGAAAAGTAAATTCTGATTCTCTTAGGAATTACGACTCATCCTAGTACACTGAAATTCAATCACAGAGAGCTAGTACACATTGATTATATTTGATGGAATACAAAGAAACTTTACAAATAAAATTTTCAAATTATATTATTGACTCATCATTTAGCTCCAACATTCCTCTCGAGTACTACCAAATTTAAAATAATTAATGGTATTATTAAAGAACAGAAAGCTCTCTCATCTTAATTCATTTTTTCATTTCTCATGCTCGTGCTTAGGGACAAAAAGATTGTCAAATTAACTCTTTCTCACAGAAACATTCAGAAAACCAATAGCAACAATAGATTCAGTCAAGCACATCATTGATACTGGCAAAGCATTGAGAGCCTACATTCTAACCATGCAATCAACTCTTTATGAATTTAAATTCTCAATAAAAAAATATCTGCGATACATAAATTAAAATCAGACATT
The DNA here is from genome assembly GCA_036926295.1 of Pachydiplax longipennis. Classification (NCBI taxonomy): domain Eukaryota; kingdom Metazoa; phylum Arthropoda; class Insecta; order Odonata; family Libellulidae; genus Pachydiplax; species Pachydiplax longipennis. The sequence goes on along the minus strand of JAVFKF010000026.1, from coordinate 20,801,788 downwards.
ATAGCATGTGGCGAGCATTTTGTACTTAATTTCATGAAATAGAGAGAATTAATGTGCCCGCATTTTTAAAGATGCAATAAAAGTAAAAAAATAGAAAGTAACCTGATATCCAACAAGAGATAGCTAGCTTTCAAAGTTTATAAATAAAGGCAGTAATCTGAATACACTAGTGATAAAAACATGGCTCAAAGACATCAGATACTGTAATTGTAAAATACTTTCATATTAAAATCACCAACTGCAGCATTAGAAAGTAAAACCATAGTCTATATCTCTCAGAAGAAACTTAGCATTGAACAAATAATATTCAATTTAGGAACAAGTAAGAGGTTATGCAATTGAGAATAAGTTCTTGAGCAAAGTGAGTGCAACAAAGACTATGAATTCTCTGATATAATCATTAAAAGCAATCCAAACTCCCTAAAAGTTTTCAAATCAAGTGTCAGGTAAAAACAATGAAACAGGTTGATTAGTTTGCAAAGATGCCTCTGAAGGCATTTCAACGACAGGCACCAGCTCAAAAAGTTGTACTTGCTCTTCCAAACATGATTCCTTACCTTTGCCTTCTTCTAATACATATATATGTTCATTTGGAAGGAGAGCTGAATTTATTGCCTCAATGGTCGCATTTTCAGATTCCTCCATTTGTAATACTTGCTTCTCATTTGCATCAATCAAGGAAGGATTTATCTGTGCTTCTAAAGCCAAATTACCATCTTCTGGGTTCCTTTCTAAATAATCTTTCAACTTCTCAAGAGTTTTCAGGCAAACAACTACACAACAAGGATCATTAGGTTTAACATTACAGAACAAATTTCCATTATCAGCTGACTTGCAACCACATCCAACACTCAAACTTTCGCTGGATGAACTCTGATCACAGTTGGAGATGCAATGAGAACTCTGATTGTCAGACTGACCTTCAACACCACTAGATGAAATAGACAATTGTGAACGGATGTTTTTATGTAATGATTTTGATCCACAGCCACAATTATCTACATTGTTATTTGATTCAAGCTGATCTGAACTATCCTTAGATTCTACTTCAAAGGCACAATCATTATTATGTTTTGATAATACTTCAACTATTTCACTGCAGCCTGCCACCGAACCTTCTATAAGATTTTCTGTTGGATGACAGACATGTTGACTACTAAGACTACAACTCCCTTCATTGAACTGAATGTCCTCAAGAATCACGGGATGACATACATTTTCTGAACTGCCTGGAGGATCCATTTGAAGTTGAGGAACATTCAAGATGTGAGGTAACTTTCCCGATATTACATCAGATGGAGCTGCATTTAAGATGAATCCTTCCTCCAGGTTCAAGGAGGGACTGTGTTTGGAGGACAAAACAGGAGATGAAACATCATTGTCACCGTTCAGGCCTACTGAAGAGGAAGGTTTGGTCGGCATAGTCTGATCTGTTAAAGGCTTCCTCTGACTATGCTGTAACAAACTTCCAAGAGGAAGAAGGCCACTACCTCCTGTTGCTCCCGTTGTAAGGTACCCTTCGACCAACATTTCCCCATCGATTGATGACATAGCTGAAATATTCTGCCGAGTGAGAGGAATAATAGCATATGCTGAAAAAGATGAATAAGAATTAGTCTCAAGTTCTTGACAACATTGTGTTGTTTCAAAATGATATTATCATGGTTTATTATGAAATCCATCTAGATTTTTCAGTAAAGCAGAATTTTCACAACATTACTGCAACCTTGTAACAAAATGATACACAGATACTCAAAATAAGATCAATAATTGTTAGCAAAGAAAATCAAATACTTCTTATTCAAAATATTTAAAATTGAGATGTTAAGAGTGACAAATTTAAGTTCATTACAACTGAAAATCCCTCAAGATTCAAAGAAACTTCCTTCTCAGAGATGTGCTGCCAAGCTCATATGTCAAAGGAGAAAATGATCTGTGGAGAATCAGTTGACAAAGATTAAACACCTCTACCATGAAAAAAGTGAAAGAAAGTTAAAGCTAAACATAAATAGTGATACAAGATGATTCTGAAAGAGGCATTCTGTCTGTCATTTATAGGTAAAGTTATGCGATAGAGAGGACCAATGAAAATTGCATACATTGAATCTGGGCAAGTCGGGGTCAACTTTGCTTATAAATACCACTTTTATGGAAGAAACATATTGAAACAAAAAGAATTGAGTACACTTATTAATGCGAAATATTAAAAAAATCAATGCAAAATTAAGCAATTTCAATGCTGACAGCTTAATTTCCAATTACACAATGTCTTCTTTTTTTATACTAAATTTCTTTGTAGCAAGTTAATAATCTTGTCATTAGTCAGTTCATAGAGATAATTATCTTTTTCATTGAGTTTTATAATATGTATTTGTACGTCTTCTTCAACTTTCATCTCTTGACATTCATATTCATAATACAAAAAGGTTTGAATTTTTCATAGCTCTTATCCAATGTTGATATGGACTTACCTTGTGTATTTTCAGGCAGTTCTTTGGCTGCTTCAGCTGTTTCACTAGCTATATTCGAAGAATTACTGTTAGTATCTTCTAATACCATAATATTCTGCACCTAGAAAGGATAAACCTTGATTTATTACACTTCAACTAAATAGGTTACAGCTTATGCCATTTTCTAAAACTTTATGAGATAATTGAAAATTTGGAAAGTAAATAGCAGAGATTTAAAATTCTACTAAAGCCATTACACTGAAAGTTTGAGTCCATTTTAAGGCCAGTTCATGGAAATAAAACAAGATCTTGAAAATTCAGACCCAAGAATGGCTAAATGTGCATTTCAATAATCAAGCTATAACTTTTAGAGGCAAAAGAGTGCTACAGAAGATATGGAGAAGAGGTTCTTAAGGTTGGGTGAGGAGGTGGAGTTTTAAGTTTCTACTTGCATTTTGGAATGACACTGAAAAGTGCAAAGGGAAACATAATATGGGACCATGGTCGACAATCATAAGTCTCTTATTTATTATAATACATGCCTTATTCTATAGTATAAGGATTTTTATGAATTTCAATAACTTTAAGCTATCCAAATTAATTCTCATAATGTGAATGATATAGTGGATAGACCCCTTTAAGAATGTTGTGTCGTGCAGATTGATTAAGAGTTGTTATATGCAATCTACTTTAAAACTGCTTAATTTCTCTTCCCTCAACATCTTTAGAATCAATTAAATATGATGGAACAACAATGAGAGCATGATCCTTCAACAAATCCCTCCATCTAATTCTATAATAGGAGTCTAATCTCTTACTCCACTAAATATAAAAATAAACTACAGCAGACTATATAGTAAACAACAATTAAGAATTTGGGTAAAAGTTTTATAAATATTTAATTGTAAAAACAAATATTTCAAATGCATATATTGAAGTATAATGTGCTATAATTACACCTGTGGAACAGTTATTTTGTTAGACAGTTTATAGTATGAAAGTGATTCTGATCAACACAGAGAAGTGAATTGTAATGAAACTATTTGCTTATAATTATAATACTTATCGACATGTTCCTTCAGTTCATCAACTGTTTCTAGTCAAATTAAAAATTCATCAAAGGAGCATTTTGATTTTTTTTACCTCATTCCTTTCCTTTCGATTTTCTTCCCCATTCTCTTGACCATCCTGCTCATTTTCCTCATTACTTGATGTGTTTTGTAGGGCAGCATTGTAGGATGGATGTCTTCTAGCCAAATGGGCCTTCAGAGAATAAGGTGTAGAAAACATGGCATAACAGCTGTCAACAGGACAAGAATAAGGCCGTTCCCCTGTGTGCGTTCGACGATGGGTCTTGAGATGATGACTGGCAGTAAAAGCTTTCCCACACCCTTCCTCCGCACATCTAATTTCAAGGCAAAGTTAAAAAATTAAATAAATTAGAAAAATTAACACAGAACGAAAACTTTTGAGAGAGGAAATAAACTTTCTTAGCTAAATTTATGTATAGCAATACACTATTTATGTAGTTGCTGAGGCAGCTTTAATAATTTACAATGTAGACTCCCACGGGTCAGACCTTTCACGAAAGGTGAACGAGATATCAGGGAACCAAAAACTTTTCATTTATTAGCTAGATTATAACAAACATTAATGTATTTAAGTTAATCCTGCCAAAAATACAATCGTTGGATTTTACATAGAAATGTGCTGAACCTTACAATTTATTGAAATAAAATGTAAATGAATATTTACATCTACCATTCCAAACAAATAAGTCCTAAAACAAAATTCTCTTCTGAGAAGACATGCATCTTCTGCTATTTCTTAACCATCAATATAAACCCAATTAAATCAAACATGAATGATTACACTTGCAATGCTATTTGAATGCTGTATGGTGTAGATTTTTAAATGAAGAACATCAGAAACATTAACCACAAATAAATAATTTGATAGATCTTTCATAATAGATTATAAGATTTGAATTATATAACTATCTTCCATATAATAAACATAACATTAAGAAATAAGAATTTCTCACATCTTGAGAGTATGCCTTAAATAGTTACAATTATTACTTAAAATCTACCATTGATGGTATTATTTACTTTACATAACTCGAAAGTAATTTAATGTATGGATTTCACTGATTTATAAGATTTTCGCATTTACTTAATAAAATTTCGCTACACCAGTTTATGTAATTAATTCATTTGCACTTCTCGTCCTTCAGCATGGTATCAAAATTAAGGTATCTAAGCATTTTTATACTCACTTGTACGGTTTTTCTTTGGTGTGCGTTCTGACATGCTTTTTCAAATCGCTTAGTGTAGTGAAAATTTTCAAACATCCATCTTCTCCGCAGTTGAAGGTGTTCCCGCTATGCAGTCTTAAATGAGCTTTCAACCTAAAGTCATAAATAAGCCCAAAAAACATTCAGCTGGTTAATACGGAATTAATAGTATGATGCAATATTTTTCATCAAGAAGACTAATTAGCAAGCAAATAATTCAAAACGTCTTTACCTGTATAATGTATTGAAAGCTTTTTCACATCCCACATGACCACACTCAAATGGTTTAACCTTTGTATGAACACGAATGTGTATCTTCAAGCTGTAGGATGTTAGGAATGCTTTGCCACAGCCAGGCTCAGCACATTTGAATCGATACTCTCCTGTTCGATAAACAGAACGTTTCAGTGCTTTTCTCCACTAGATGACAAAGACTGCATTCCTATAAACTGAACAACTATCTAGCACGAAATAATTCTGTTTAACAGACAGCAGTCTTAAGATATGAAATACACTGAAAATAACAGGCACTCGCTATACCTTTGTGTGTTTTCATGTGGGTTCTAAGATTGCCGGGAGTGCTGTAGGTCCTTTCACAATTGTCATATTCACATCTGTATCTCTTTATTTCTTTCGTATTTGTAGTAGGGTCGTGAGTTTCAATGGTCAATGTTGCGTGCGAAGGGTTCTCTGGCATTGGAGAATTACCAGGATGGATTCGAAAATAAATTTCATCGGAAGTGATGGTGTGATGAATGTACCTATAAAAGAAAAACCAGGATAGGAATTTTACTTTCTAAAAATTGATCATCATGGCAATAAAATTCTTTGGTTGACATTTCATTTTCACTCACTGACCCGGCATTTTCGTCTTGACTTTCTGTCTCTGTACTGAAATCTCCACTGCTTGATCTATTCTGCTCTGGTAGCATGGAAAACACAGGAATTTGCTCAAAAACCTTTCCGAAAGACGTTGAATCCAGACTGTCGTCTATACAGTCTTGGAGATCAGGTGTCACAACATCTAAACACGCGTTATTTCCCGATTCTAATTTGGGATAACTGTCCGAAGATGACCAAGTCGCCATTTGCTTTGCTAAACGACAACTCTTGAACGTCGGCTATCTTTTATAACTTTCATTGATATTTTTACTACGACATAATCAACCATTACTACCTCGCGACTCAGCGAATGAATCTCAGTCGTCACGTGATACACAAAGCAAGGTACATTTGCAAACAAGGAATTAAATGAACTTGTTCGGTAGTGATAATTCTTGCGGATAGAGGACGGAGTTGATGCTGAAGGAAATTTGATTCTCTTCTTTAGGCAGATTATTTTCATTCGAGAATTTGATACTGTAATTCTCTATTTCTGCTGTTTTGTCGAAGAACGAATAATAATTTCACTACTTATTGATAAAAATAATCAAACGATAATAGGATACAAGTATTTTAAAGGTGATATTAATAATTTGTATGTTTTTCTTTAGTTTAAGTAGTATTATCATTAGCATCCTATGATTATCGTATAGCTATAAAGAAATGCGCACCAGTTTTATTTCAATGTATTTGGTGCATTTTTATATAGTAAAGTAAAATAATTAGGCTCTTTTTATTTAGTTTTAATTGCAATTGTGAAAACCTTTATATACAAACATTACAACCTCGACGAACGCTCATAAAAATGTAGCGCTTAGTTATTTTTATGAAAAAAAAGTTTAAATTATCTATGAGAATTCTTTTTTAACAAATAGCATATGATTTCCCTCACATTGATCATTTACTTTTCATATAATGAAATAGATTGTTACTATAACTGTAATGCGACGAAGACGTAATGTCTCTTATTTTTGTACGTTTATTTATTCTTAAACTTTCTCTTTTTCTGGAAGATGTGGAATGTTTAGTTTTAACGTTTAGTAGCCTGCTCGCTGTGGCGCTGTTGTATTCGTTCTGTATTTCTACGATTTTCAAGTGTCCGTTCTTTTAGTTACGAGCTCCACCGCAAACGCTACTTCCGGATGGTAGGCTAAGTCTCTTCCGTTCATCGTTTCACAATGGTGGGTACTCTCTTGAATTTATCGTGTTCCATCCTTGTTTAATATTCATTTATAGAATTCATTAGACAATTTAAAAAAATTATCTAGCCTATTAAATGTTAGAATCCATCTGTATTCTTCAACAATTGCAATGAAATATCCTTAATGTTACTGTTTATGCCACGTGACGTGTAGAAAAGGCAATCTTGTGTTCCTCCGGTGTGATGTCGACCGATATGTTACACCCTATACTTACTATCTTTAATTTTATGATGCATTTATTTTAGGCTCGTGGTCCGAAGAAGCATTTGAAACGCTTAAATGCGCCGAAAGCATGGATGTTGGATAAACTCGGTGGAGTTTACGCTCCCCGACCAAGCACCGGACCCCACAAATTGCGTGAATCATTGCCGTTAGTTATTTTCCTTAGAAATCGGCTAAAATATGCACTTACTAGAACAGAGGTGACAAAAATTGTGATGCAACGTCTCATTAAAGTTGATGGCAAAGTTAGAACAGATTCTAATTACCCTGCTGGCTTCATGGGTAAGTAACAGCCTGCTACGTATGAAATAATTTAATATCCAGGTACTAATTCTTATTTGTTTTTAGATGTTATCACCATCGATAAGACTGGGGAATACTTCCGGTTAATTTATGACGTTAAGGGAAGATTTACTATCCACAGAATTACTGCCGAGGAAGCCAAGGTAAGTAACGTGGTGACATAATGCTCATCCTTAATTCTGACAATGCTTGCACAGGTGTATTTCTGTGTACGTTTGCAATCCATTCATGCCCAGAAATTAAATTTCTGATGTGATGCAGTCTAGTATGTTTGCTTTCACTAAAGGAAGTAAGATGTATTTTCTCAGTGTGTCATCAACTGTTTTGGAACCGGATAACATTTAAATGCATGCTGGAGTTTTTGGTCTTATGTAATTTTGATGTCAAATAATTTTATTATTGTGGCAGATTTACTCCCTCTTATAGTCAAGTGAATACAGTTGATGTTGATCTGGACTGGGCTGGCCATTTTTAAATATGAATGTAGATTCCATTTCTTAATATTGGTCTAATCGCAATATTTTGTTTTCAGTACAAGCTATGCAAGGTAAAGAAGGTGCAAACAGGACCCAAGGGCATTCCATTCTTAGTGACCCATGATGGCCGCACTATCAGATACCCAGATCCTGTTATTAAGGTTAACGATACAATTCAGCTTGACATCGCCACATCTAAAATAATGGAGAGCATTAGGTTTGACTCAGGTTCGTTATAGAAGTTTCTCTGTAATTTTTTTACCATTTATATGGCATTTTGATAGTTTGAAGATTTAATTTCTACACTGTATATTTACATCAAAAATCTTAAGAGGCGTTCCAGTTACATAAATTTTGTATTTCTTTGATTAATTCTGGAAAATTAGCAGTTTGAATTCTGTGGACGTAATTAATTTCATTCACTTAATTATTCATTAGAGCCTCTTATTCACCCTCTTTGTAATTGTATTTTATATTTAAAACTCTTTTGGGCCTTTTATTAGAAGTCGTGTTTTTTTGCTAATTATGCATATCTTTTTGCAGGCAATCTCTGTATGATCACTGGAGGTCGTAACTTGGGTCGAGTAGGAACAGTGGTGAACAGGGAACGTCATCCTGGGTCTTTTGACATTGTTCATATTAAGGATTCCCAAGGACACACTTTTGCTACTAGGTATGGAAAACTCTGCTCCTCATAGTATTTGTCAGTCCTGCATTGCATATCCTAAATGACAAATTTAAATTCTGATTTTCATGTTTATAATTGAAATGGCATATTTCTTTACCATATTTTGCTCATGTTACAATCCACAATAGTTACAGGTTCGATGTAATCATACTGTATTGTTTTATTGTAGAACATTCAAATTATTTGGTGTGGTATCAAATGCTTCTTGAAGTGTTAATTTAGTGAAACGTGTAAAAGTAGTAATCAATGCCTAAACAGCTATTAGTTAAAGAATCATTGTATGTGCATTAGAAGTATCTATTTGAGTTTGAGGGATTGTTGTAAACTGATTGACTAGGATAAAAATCAGGATTAGACTATGATGGCTAATCTTTGATGTATTTATGTCACTGATTCACACAGAGGGATACCACCTAATAGTCAAAGTGATCCCTTGAGTAACATGATGTTGGACAAATGATCAGATGGAAGATAGCCATGCCCCCTATATCTAACCTATATAGGTAGCTCCTGGTTATTAGAAAAACATTTTCAAGAAAATCTGCAAGAATGCTCTTATCATGCTATATATTTGTCCAAATAATGCTACTAATTGGAGATATTTTCTGTCAATTTAACTTTGATATTGATTGACATTAGTACTTGCAGGTAATAATTGTGTTAACAGGTATCTAATGAAGTGTGTAGCAAGACTAGTTTTAGTGAGTTAATAGGATTCTTTCTAGTCAAAGAACATTATTGGTAATGAATTTGCTTCATTTTTATTTTTACTTAAATAATAGTTTGATTTTCACTGAGTGGTTAATGGTCATTATTGAACGTCAGAGTGAATGTTTATCATCGAAAATTGATACTTGTTGAATGTTAAGCTTGGTTTTGAAGAGTTTTTTCAAGTTACCAATATGGAAATGTAGGTTTTCTCTTGGAATTTTTTCTGTTTCTGGACATGATTTAATAAGTTACATTTGTGATTATGATATCATCAAGGTTCTGGATGAATATCTATTACATGTTCTTTAAGTGAAGTAAGAAATTTTGAAGAAACCTAAAGACTAGTTATTAGGTGCATTTTTAGTAATTTATTTCACTCCTGAAAACTCAGTCAAATAACAAATTGTCTGTATTCTCTCTTGCAGGTTAAACAATGTGTTTATCATTGGAAAGGGCAGCAAAGCCTACATTTCCTTGCCTCGTGGTAAGGGTGTGAAGTTGAGTATCGCTGAGGAAAGAGACAAGAGGCTTGCAGCAAAGGCTGCAGCAGCAGGAGTTTAATCGTTGTAATTTGTGACAAAGATGCCCCTACACTAACATTGGCAATAAATGTTTTGTGGGTATTCATTGTTTTCTTTCCCCTTTCCTTCATGAAAAGTAATTCATTTTATACTTATATGGATGAAGTGGTCTACATCATTTCATGAGTAATTTCTTAAGTTGTAACAAAATAAGTATCTAACGGGCAGTATCAGGGAAATCTGATGGTATCTAAGGTATAGCTGTTACTTTAACACTATTCATGCATGTCTCATTTTAATTAATCACAGTAAGGTGTATTACAGGTAATGGGCTTTTTGTCCTTTATTTGGATAGCTACAATATAAGAAAAATGGCTATTTGCCCATTACCATTATTCCAAAATATGACTATGTTGTTGCATTGTGGAAAACATTACAAGTGAATTATCTGCCGAGCACGATTTTTCCTATGATTTTTAGATCAAGAGCATTCTCATTCATTTATTATTTATAAGTGTTGTAATGATAACCATATCCTTTGAGTATGCCATTTTAAAATTTAATATCTGGCAGTTACTGATTTAATAGCCTAACTTAATGGCAGCTGTAGAGAAAAATTGCTAGAAATAAGAACTATTGCTTACAATCAGGCTGAAATTTCCCATTTTTAATGTTGCATTTATGGATATTGGATATGGAGTGCTGTGAAAACATTTGATTAATATCAAACCTGTGAAAGGAAAGATAAATTTTATGATCAGTTATTTACTAAAGAAAAAAGTAAATTTATTTATTATAATGTGGATTTTGCATTTAAGTTTATAGTGAAGGCTTGAATAATTTAAAAGTTCTTGGAATCCATATTTTCATTTCATGATTGTCCTGCCGCTGTAAAAAGAGGTCAATGAACTCTGGTTATGACTGTGTGTGAATAGCAGTGCCTGGGTTCAAGTCCCAGTCAAGTCACAATTTTTCAGTTCTCGTACAACCTTGGGTTAGTTGCACAACTTCACATGCTAAAATTGAGTTAAATTCCATCATTTTAATAGCTTGAAATAAGATTTTTGAGAAGAGTCCTGAACCTTTAAATTAAGAGTGAAGTGGCTGTACAAGAGAAACGCAAGAAGAACAAATTTCTAAGTAATTGAATTTAACTGGAAATTTGCTGGAATCTGTGAGAAAATCACAATATTGAGTCACAATACTAAAAGAATTAAATTTTTGTTCCATTCCTCATCTAGCACCGCACAAATTCAACTTTCTTATGCCATGATAATGAATTTTCTAAAGTTCATCATTAGGTAATGAAATAATTCATGTGGTGAATTGTAGAGCTAGGGAGTACTTAAATTGTTCTTCCCAAGGGAGAGGGTTGAGGTTGCTTCTTGAAGTGATAAGTAGATAGTGAGTAGTTTATGTAAACTATTCTGGGCCTTACTGCAAGAAAATATGAATTGCCTGTTGGTGATGTGGTGTGATTTTGATCATTATACCAATTATGATTTCTAAACTTGGTATGAGGATCTTAGAAATGGAACCAAAGAGGTTGTTACCAATCAAGTTTGGGAAACAGCTTAAAATAAAAGTAAAAGAAAATAAAATGCCCAAATTATGAAACTTAAGGATTTCAGGAATAGAATATGCAATGAAAGAACCCATTACAGTTGGTAATTCATGAAGTAGGCCAAAGGTGTAGCATAATCATGAAATGAAAATTATTTATATTTGATGTGTAATTTGGAAGATACTTTGCAAGTCATGAAGAAATCAAAACCTAGCAAATTTTATGAAAGATACCTGATGAATTTTTGGTCAGGTGTGAGGTTGTTTGATTTAATTATATGATGCTTGATCGAAAATATGTTGGTTGACTATGCTGAAGTCCTGAAATTGTCCGTAAAATTTAAAAGACATATCAATCATCCTTATGAGAGAATCATGTGAAGCAGGGAGATTATAGGTTCCAGCACTCGGATGCAAAATTACAAGCACAATATCTGTTTTTCCTTAACTGGGTGCATACGAAGGTCAATTCTTCGTGGAAGTGAATTTGAAGTATTGGAGTGTTGAGGAGTCATGGGCACCCTGAGTTTCTTTTTCTTTACGGTAATGTCAATTCATAGATGAACCATATCACATTAAAAATACTTGTTAGTTAGAATTCCCATTTCAAGATAGGTTAAATCTATTATTCATGTACCATCATAAGTTTTAGCAAATCACATCAATTTGATAAATAATGGTGGCTGAGAACTTGATGGGCTAGAGAAAGCCTCTGGAAGGGCAATCAGTCATTCAGTATTCTATGATTGTCTTTCCTATTTGTAGATTTATTTGCTGGCATGTAGGTTTTGGTCTCTTGGTATAATCAATTTTTTACTTATTGTTCATGTCCCATGTGTGTAAACCTGATTTTGGTTATTTTTTATTTTTAAAATACCTAGTTTTAGTGTTTGAAATTTTATGTGGTGTTACCCTATTCTGATTTAGATTGCACCCATCCATTTTGTGATATAAATCTATAAACTTCTTATTTATATTGAGAAAGGTCACTGTCTTTCAGGTGGTGAAGCTAAATTTTCAGTCTGTTACTGACAGAGAAATTAGTCAATCCCTATGTAGAGAAATTTATTCATGAAATCTGGATAAAATGCTCTCCTTGCTGGATATTTTATAAGAAAATTTATATTGGCACAGATCAGGTTTAGTTGTGAAAAATAGTTCACTTAGTTGAGAATTTCATTGATGCATACTTTTAATTATTACTGCAAGAAGTTCATGAATGCTATCATTCAAGTTTTCCATTATTGAGACGTAATTACCAAAGCTGTAAAGGTTTTGGCAAGTGATAAAATTTATATTCACAATGTCTTTTGATAAAGTTCATGAGTAAATTGGTCTTAAAATTCATAAGTTCTTGTTAACCACAAGCAATTTCATTTTTAAAACAGAGTATGTTTTGAGAGAAATATGAGGGTGGTCTGAAAAGTTTCAGACCACCCATGTAATAATAGTACCATGCTTTTAAATTTATGAAAGTGATATTTTATGATGCTGTGAAACAAATTGCTGAGCTTTTGGCACAATCTGCTTACATAGTAATTTAAAAGGATAATGTGTATTTCATTACCTGCAAATGATATCTTTGTATAGATTTGTTACTTAAGATTTATTCCAATTTTTATATTTTATTTACTCTCTGGTGTCTAATAGGGCATTTCTATCCTTTTCTGGGAAATCAGTATTGTAGCTCAATTAGGAAAGTAAGGCGAATTATCTAAGTCTTTTTCTTGCCTTGCAGTAACACTACCACCTCCATTGCTTTTGGTAATAATGAAGTTAATCTCTTAAATGTTTTTACGATGTAGACATTTATCATTTTTTCAAAAATGTTTAGCATTGTAATTCATTGGTAGCAAATCATTTGTTCCTGATTTATTATCTTAGAACTTTTATTCAACTTGTTTTGTTTGTATAAGATAATGGCTTCATGCAAGCATTATGATAGTCCTGGAAACATTTGTGAGCCTCTAGAAACATCCATAGTACCTTTACATATCTTATAATCATAAAAGTTGAGTAAGAATTGTTTATTTCCATTTGAAGACTTTATGAAAACTAATTATTCTAGTGCATGATGGTGATTTAATGAGAAAATGTTGCAAAGGTCAGTAGTAATACATTTTATGAAAGTGATTTGACAGCACAGGTCAGTTTAGCCCTTTTTTTTAATATTGACCCTAGGGAATTGAACCAGTGACTGTTTTCACTTCATTCCTCAATTGCCTATCCATGTGTCTTACATAAAACAATTGATACAGCTTATGGTATAGGAATTAAGAAGATTAGTAGACTTAAGTTAGACATTCAAAAGTAAATTTCTAGTACTGCATGAATTTTGTGACAAGATTGTGTTAACATTCTCGATGGTTGATGAAACTTGTTCCATTTTAGATAGATAATGAATTAATGAAAGAGACTATTTTAACAAGTTTATTAATTAGGCACTTTCACCAGGTTTATTACATTAATCTAGCATAATCCAAAGGTAAATAGGCAAAATATTTATTATTCCATTTCTTATTATGTAGTATATACTGGAGAAGAAAAACAAGATTGATGTCTAGTAAACTCTTAAAGAAAAATTGTTGAAGAAACTAAAATGCCAGGTTTCTATGGTGCACCAAAGGTCTCTACCATGGGGAATATGTGACTCAATTAAAGATTGAGAGATGCCCACCTTTTCCTTGGGAAATAGGTATGCTTTGTTAAAATCTGAGAGTAGCAAATTGAAAATTTATGAATGTAGTAATTTATTGAGATAACCTTTGGCTAGAAAATAATGAATTGAGTTTGTGTTCTCTCTGTTACAGAGATTTGAAATTCTCATGATATCAATTGATACATGATGTGTAGCATGGAGTACAGAGTTACTCTATGTTTGTAATTAAGGAATTTTTCCTGTCTAGGTTTTCAGATTATTGAATACTTCTGATGAATTATGAATCATCAAACATGCTAAAATACATTAGAGTATGATTCTTAGAGATTTACATTTTGAGATTTTTGGGACACCCAACTTTAGCTGTGAGGCTTAGTAAAGGTTATGGTTAACATTCAAAAGAAACAGGGCTGGATTGGAGATCTAAATATCAAATAATATCTGATATCAGATCATATATCAAATAAAATAAACATTAATGAGAAATTGATATTTGTAGTAAAGCTTAGGATAAGCTTTCTGAAATTAGTTCAATTTTATAATGGGTACTATATTCTTGCTCTGCTGATATGCAAATCTTATCCAGTGATCAAAATTAAATGGAAAAAGTTTCAACACCTAAATTTTTGCCAAGATACACCTTCTCGTAAAAATTCAGGAAACAATTTTAAGTGTATTGTTTTTTAAAAGCAAAGTTATAAATATGGAAAAACTGTTGTTTTCCAGTCATACTCGAAGTTAATTTTTAAAATTTGCATTTCATTATTTTGTAGGCTGTTATCTCTGCTCTATATTTGCATTGCATAGATTCTACTTGAAAAATTAAGTACTACATTTTGAATTAGGTATTCTCTCTGGATGACATAATTGGCCAATGAGTGACATTTAATATTTCCTTGCTCCACAGGAAAGGTATGTGCTCTTTGTTTTTCAAATATCAATCCTATATATTTGAATTTAACATTTTTGAAAATTCTGTATTAGTATACTAACGTTTTATTTTCAGCAATTGTCTACCCCTTGTTACAATTTTTATTTACAATACTTATTTACTTATTTCATATCGCATCATCTCATTTATTGGTAATTTTATGGGTTTCAATACCATCTTCCGCTATATTTAATATACATCAGCTTTTGTGGTTCTTTACAATGTATCATAGGAGGCTAAGAATTTTGTAAGAAACTTCTTTGGCTTAAGAATTTAAGATAAGTTGAGAAATATTTATTTGAAATGTATTCTCTATTTATATTCCTTATTTAAAAAAAGCAGAAATCTGGTTGTTTTGGTTCTCTTCTGCTATACTATATGTGATAATTATTGAAGAAAGGATCAAATAGCATGATGAAGCCAGGCTGTTTATCATTCGTCACTTTTTGCTTATTTTGTTTATTTTTATACTGCTTAATGATCACTGAAATCAATGTTCCTCACTAGTTTAAATATGGCATGCAGGCAAACTCTGTTGCAATGATTTTGATTAAAATACTGTTATGTTGATACAGTTATTTCCTGGTCTGTTGTAATTCTCTGCAAAACATATACTTTAAAAACTTACCTATGATCGATTGGAGTCCATTCTCTATCGTACTATTGTAACCGATTCTAGATCTGAGATAGAGACTAGATATTTCTGTTAGCTTTTACCTCCAGATGGCAATTTAATTGTAGAAATATGTTATTTTTTGTAAACTAAAGTTGTTAACGCAGTTTTTAAGAGCAGTTTCATAGTATCAAAGCTTTTTTTATTTTCTTTAAAAATTATTTCCTCAAACAGAATGTCATTTTGGCTTGTGCTGTTTTGCTTACGATTTCTTTCTTGTTGCATTTATTGCTGGTGATCTTGCCGTAGGTTTTCTTGGTCTTCTATTCATTACCCAATAATCAGCTAGAATATGAACGTGTTAGTATTCAATCATAGGAATTGATAATCTTACAAATTAGTGATGATTAGGCCTTAAGGAGTTTATAATTTTTTTAATTGTTATATTTTGAGATATCATAATGTAAATATTGATTAAAGGATATTACCTCTTGATAATTAGAAACAGAGTGCTGAGTTCCACTATGTATGTACAAAAATTATAATAAATAATTTTTCCAAAATGGACAGAGATTAAAGTAAGATATGAGTAAGGCATCTAGAGCAGGTGTATTTAACATGGCACTCCCTTATGTATGGAGCAATTTGTGAATTTTTATAGGGATTTAGAATGACTAACAAGCAAATGCAAGCCTCTCCAATCAATATAATCTGCAATTTTTTAGATTTAACTTAATCGGATGCATTTGATAATATTTACTAAACCAATGGCTTAAAATTGATTCTCGATTCTATAATTTTTGGATTTTTTCCAAATTAAATCTCTTTTAATTATTATTTTGGGAGGAATTTTCTGGGCTATTTCAGAGTAAAAATTGAGAATAAAATTTAAAATCACCATTCTTTTTCATTCATGTAAGGGATTTTGGACATATGTTAATATGAATCATAAACCTAGGCATCAAAGTCAATCACAAACTTGGACACATCTTCAAATATCAGTAAAAATAAAATTTTATTTAAATAGACATTTGGTCATTATTTACAGTTTTTCATAAATTAAAAGAATGGATGTATAGGAAAACATCTTTCTTTTGCTTTAAAAATAGATAAGCTGTAGAAGTGGAGACTTTAGGAAGTAAAAGGCACAGGACAGGATAGCTGAAGAAGTAAGTTGATCATTCAATAACATGGAGGCTCTTCAGTTACTTTAGATGTTTGAACCCCAAGTCACTGTCAGAAGATGATGCATCTTCTTGCTGTTGGTGTCGAGATTTCATGTGTCTCTCTAGATCTCTCCTCCTCACAAGGACCTTTCCACATTGTACACACCTGAAAAAGTAAAAATTGTTTAAATTACTTTTTCAAAAGGAGATTTTTCTTTATACTATCATGGAAAGAATTATTTGAAAATCTATTACTAAAATTTGAACCAATAGTTTACATTCTTTTCTTTCTTAGCCATGTTTGTAACAGAACTAGAAATGAGTGTAAATTATAAAGATGTATGTCATAACCATTCATTTCTTTGGAGAATTTTATTTAGAAAAAATTTTGATCAGAGATTTCCATTCAAAAATATAATAATGAAAAGCTTGCAGGAATTTTATTGGAGCTTAGATAAAATGTTTGCAAATGGAAAAGATTCACCCCATTAATTGATTCCTTCATTCTTGAAATTTGAAATAACATTTGTAGCTCTCCTAAAACACTCAGCATCTGTTTTTTGTATTTAAATAAGGTTCTCCATCATTACCAACTAAAAGATTATCAGATTTGTTTTTGATTTGTGGAGTAAGATTATCCTCACCTGTAAGGAGCATCTCCACCCTCAGCATGTAACCTTATGTGTTTATTTAGGTTGCTCGGATCACCAAAGGGCCTGAGACAGAATTTGCACTTCAGAGGCTTATAACCTGTATGAGTCCTGGAAAAGAAAATAGAATCTTATTTATTCTATGGAATGGAATTTAAATGTGGAAATAAAAATCATGATTTTCAGTAAGGATAGCTGTTGGAAATTTTTATGAAATTCGTCCAAAATTCTTAAGCATTATAATCGCTTGTAACATACTCCGGTGTTCCTTGATTTTTGAATTCTTATTATGGATATCTTTTAGAAAATATTATCATGGTTAATTCTGTGGCTCAAAAGCAGTCATTCAAGTTATGGCCAGAGTTTGTCAGTATCGATCTCGTAGATATTTTATGAAAGTTTAATACCGTAAATAGCTTTTTTAAGTTTACTTCGATAGCAGTGAGCTCATAATCTTTAGAAAACTTATCGCAGTTAGGCTGCGATTTTTGGCAGAAGATATTCACTCGATATTTTTAGGTAGATTACCTTATGTGAATCTTCAGCCCGTATTTTCTCGAGTAAAGTTTCCCGCAGTATATGCAGAGATGACCCCCTCTGCTACTCTGATGGTTCTGAGTCGGATGTGGAATTGGCGGGGAAGCGGTCAATGGAGGAGGTGGTGGTGGAGAATTTATAGGTTCCTTTAATCTTTCCCAGAGGGAGTCAAGTGGTATCCGTCCGCACTCCAAGCTAAGATGAAGTTTTAAAGGATTCGGCGTCTCCAATCGAATGCCGCAACAATGGCAGACGTACGCTTTTTCTCCTAGAGAAACAAGAAAAAGAAAAATTACTATAAATAATAAAAGCTATTTTCTGAATTTCCTAATCAACTTCCGTTGCACTATTGATGGTCAAAATTAAATATTATCTGTCGTTATTTTAAAGTTTTTTTTGAGTTCGTAGAAATCCCTCGAGTGTCTTTTTCCAACGTTAAAAAATATTGAATTAAACACCGCATCAATTAACAAAAAAATATTCGAATTCCAAAAGAATAGATCACACAATGTACTGTGCGTACTCTGTTTTAGTGTAAACTGAAAAATTTATCAATATATAAATAATATATATGACGTACAGATGGTGAACTTCTAGGAGATTCATTTTATCTTGTATGAAAATTCCCAAAATTTAAATACTTTGCAGCCTTTCGAGTATAGTGTCCGACATGGAGATACACTCCAAAATGAAATGCTTATATTTACTTTCAATTTAGTTCATTTCACCTAATACCATATCTTTGGCTCACCGAATTTTATGTAAGAGCTGTTCTGTTCTAAGTATGTCTGTAAGACGGTTAAAATGATTTGAAAATACGTAATTAATCTATCGAGGAACCAAAGAATAAAAGACTATCGGGAGAAAAGGGGGTACTCCAACGAATACATTTAACAAACAAAGATTTTGTATAATGATATAGCCTTTTTGGTTGACTGCGAAATCTAACAAATTTTTAACGTACCTCTAATGTTGATTGGTGTCAGAAATGGGATTCCCAGACGAGCGAGGACCTCAGGCGAAAACCAAAGGAGCAGCTCCTCTCCTCTTGCAATTTTTCGCGTTGTCCTCGCCACGAAACCAGCGCTGCTAACTTCCAGAAGACGTACGTTGCAACTGTGACAGTCCTCGGCAATGCGAATGGCTTTCAACCAAGAAGTTCCCGAGGTGGATGAACTGTCTGGTTCCATCTTTAGTAAGCCGTCAGATCTGAGACCCAACTTTATTTGAATCTGTAAAGAAAATTGTCTCCTGAATATAACTTTGCTGTGACGTAACTATGGGTCAGCGAAGGGGGAACGCTTAACGTTCCGAGACTCAAAATCAGAGTAAATTACTGCTGAAATCAGATAAATAGGAAAAAGATGCCAATAATACCGTGGAAATACTTCATAAATTTTCTAATAACTTCGGTTACATTTGTGAATACGAAGCCTCGGTGTATATGTTCGCTTGTTATTGATGGTGACGTCTGACTTGAGTATAAACGAATTAGGTTCGTTGATCTTTCAATGTGGCTTGATTAAAGTTAGATAAGTGTGTCCAACTCTCGCAATAGTGCTATCGAGTCCACTTGTGAGGTAGTCAAAATTATGAAATAGTGAATTTGACGAAGGAAATTATCAATATTTTGCGTTTAAAGACGTTTGCAAGTTTTCTACGTATTCCCGCGGATAATGCATCGTTTGTTTAAGTTAATACTTCCGCGACCTTTATGGGCTCTGTATTTCGGAAATAAGAGGAAAAATTGGAAACTTAAAATTTTTGCGATTAAAGGAAATCTTATAGATTGAAATATAATTATCGGATTCTGGAAATAATTTTGATCCCAATGGCAAGTGACAAATAGTCTCGGCGTTAAAAAACGATAGGATGCACTTAATTGAACGAAAAGCACATTTGAATGTATCTGTGGTCAGCCAGTGAATGGACGAGACACGGGAATAGCAGTAGACCGATTGTATAATAATGGCCCAAGTAATTCTGATTAATCCTTCGGACGGTAATTTAATGAATTAAAACGTAAAGATAGATAATTTTCAAACGAATTTCTCGATATAATTGATGCATAAACTCGCATTTTATGTTAAAATCCTAAATAAATTTAACGTGGACGTTACGTTACAGATGGAATCTGGGTGGAAACGGATTTAGAAGCTTGCCAGGAATGGGTGATTCAAAACAAATTCCTCTAAACTCATCTCCTATCGTCCCTTAAAACCCTATTTTCTAACGATAAAAGTTTTAGACATATATTTATTTTAAAAAGAATTTCAGAATCAGATTTTATTTTAAAATCCTGGGCAAAATACTAGTACTACAAATTCCTCAAGGGGGAGGAATAGCCCTTTTGCTCCCTGGATCCGGCAAAAACTAAAAATTTATTATTCAAAGATTTAATTAATTCAAAGATTCAGCGCAGGAATAGATCACCATAAGAAGCACCATCTTAAGGCTTTGAAAATCACAAATCCTATGTGTATCTCTAATTAAAGTGCCACACTTAATAGAAGATATGTAAGATTCTTATTTCAATTCTGATATTCCCATCCAATATTGTTCCACGTACTAATTTCATAAGGAGTTTAAGCACACCAACACAATCTTGATCCTCACCATTACTCGAGTTCCTCGGTCGGCTGCTATCGCTTCTCCAGTGAACAGATCCGAGCACGTGTCAGGTGGAATATCCACCGCCGCTACCACTGATCCTCCAGGTATCACTCGTTCCGTCCAACACGGGTTTCTCCAGGCGGATTCCAACCGCCTCTCCAGCAGCTCCTCCGCCAGAGCCGCCGACATCGCATCCACCGACTGTGGGTGTGCAAAGTGCATCGGTAGTCTTTCTGTCACCGATTGAAAATGAGAGATGAAGTCGCCTCCTTTTTATTCGCATTTGGGGGGCCTGTGACTCCACCCCCTCGCAGATTCTATTCGATCCACCTCGCACCAAACCCTCCCCCAAACACCATGTACCAATGGGTGCACCACGCATCGTCCCTTATATGGGGGGTGGATGTTCCCTCCGCGGAGCACCTGCTGCCTCCCTCTTTGGACCATGGTGTCCCCTGCGATGCCCTGGGAGATGCAGCCTGGTCCAGATGATGTAGTGGGAGGGGTCCGAAGAAAATAAGTGGGTGTTGGGGAGGGTTGTAGGGTCGCGTCGTCCTGATTACGGAGTTAACCCTCGAATTTTTGAGCGGGTGAAAAAACAGAGGTTTATTGATTCGTCAGGTTCTAATATTCCCGGACGGGATGAGTCCTAGGGGTCCTGGGCTTGTGGAGAATTAATAAGGATTGGTACAAAAGGGTTGGTGTATGTTGGGTGATTTCAACAATGAAGTTAGGGATGTCAGAGAGGAAAATTAACCAATTTAACTGTCTCGTTTACTTCAGGAATATTTTAAATGTTGAGGTCCCTAGACATAAAATACATGTTGTTAATGCTACCGGAGTGAATTGGTATGTACAGCTAGTTCCAAAAAAAACTTACCACCTAAGCCGCAACCCGCATAACAGACCTGAAGCTCGATGAGAGCGAGTCTAGAGTTTTTCATGCATTCTATTGGCTCTTGGAAGGAAGGCGCCCTTTTAAACCGTTGTGAAACGCGTTGAACGTATTTGTATCGTCTTTACTAGCACGAAATCTTGTTTAAATTTAGTGTTACTTTTTACTATGTCAGCAGCATAGTATTAAAAAATGAATAAACATCGGATCTCCTTATTTCGGCCTGAAACTTCTGCGTAATTCACCTTTTTCTGGAGACATCGGGTAAACTTACTTTAGCTGCTTCAATTATCCAATAAAAAATTATGTCATTGCAAGATTGAAAAGGATTATATTATTACGTTTTTTATGCTCTTGACGCCTACAGGAGGAACTTTTAAATTTATTTAGAGGAACTTCACGACTATGACGCAAATAGAAACATGAAAGAAAACTCTGCAAGGAGATAAAGAATACTTAGGTATATGAACACAATCAACTGTATTTCAACTAATTTATGTTGCAGAAGAAATGCTATCGAGAAGGGGAGCATGAAAAAACTGCGAAACCTACTAATGAAAGCAAAGATGAAAAGAGACTTAATCTGGACGAATACACTGAGAAAGAATCATTTTAAGTCAACCTGGTAAAGAGCTCTGAAAATTAGACCCAAAACATATTACAATAAAGTAAACCAAGTAAATTACGATCAACTACATCAGATAATTACATCAAATATTATAAAAATTTTAAATACCACCAAATCATATGATAGAAAGTAAAATATTAATTGCTGTGATATCATCATTTTCTAAGGTAATCGCTTAAAATTCAAATTGCTAATTTAGTATTTTAGAAAATAACATAGATATTAGAATAGTAGCACTCTTAATTTAAATACTGAGGACTACAATTTTTTTTCACGTATCGAATAAAAAATTAATTTACGACGAAATTAACGCCAGCATTTCGTAACACTTTTCCGAACATATTGTTCATTGCCAGTCCCAGAAAAACCATCCCTTTAATTAAATCAAGTTCATGTTCCTTGGAAAATTATGCTGTCCCAACTTTTATCTGATGCTAAATCTCTTTCTTGCCCCGTGGTGCAAATTTTGACTCGATTTCTTCGCAGTTGAATTATTCTGCAATACAGAGAGGTATAAAATTTGCTTGATACTACAATTAACAGAGCATTAGGTAATTCAGAATATATGCATCAACATGCCATTCTGTTCTTACTTCCATCAGGCATTCGTGATGACAGTATCAGATGAAGCATTATGATTTAGAGATGGGATTTGGCTGTTTCTGACAAATTCGCGTCTGAAGTTTTACCGAGTCTTTCAAAGAGAGCGGAGGACCTCCACCCTGGCCCTAGGAGTATCCCCTATTCATTCCTTTGTTGTTTCTTTTTCTTTTGTTTCGTCCATCGAAAGGTATTATCTATTTTCTCAAAGGAACCATAAAACGGCCGATGGGTGAAGGTGAACTCCGCTCTGAAAAAGAAAACCCCCTTTTCGGCATATTGTGGATGGTCGCATGTATCCGGGGTAGCGAATTTGAAAGCGCTAATGAGGATTACCGACCGCACCCCTGCTGAGCAGGTATCTAAGGTTAGGGTATGGTGGCGGCGACCGATCACAAGTAAGGTGGGAAATGGTAGATCCGCGATTTGTTATCTTCGCCGCGGGTATTCCCTTAGGGAATGAAGATATTCAACTCTATTTTTGAGGTAGACGACCTTTCAGGACTTCTTGCAAGGAATCCAGATGGTTAAGAAACAACAGTTAGTATGGCAAATCAGAACCTTAAGACTGATTTGCATATTGCAGATAAATACCAGGTTTTTGTATACTTGCATATTGCAGGTTTACACGTTAACATCTGGTTTATTTACATTTACATTAATACCCCGCGAGCCGCCGTATGACGTATGTCAGGGGGTGTGAAAACACCCACAACACGATTTCTATTGTTATACTGAAATGATTTTCAGAACTATGCACTAGGTGAAAGTGAGACTAATGATTAATGATCCCTGCTTCGGTTTCTGAATGCCTCAAGTAAACTATATAACCCGAATTGTTTGAATGGTGTATAATGATTAAAAGAAAAATCACCGTCAATAATTATGAATGATGGGTAATATGAGTCATGGAAGAATACGCTAAAAATATAAACCAACGGATGGTAACCAGACTTACATGAGAATATTCCTCTAATTCTCATGATTCATACCTTAGCTGTTAAAATATTCTTGGTTCTATATGTAATCCATTATTCCAACATTCACTCCAAGGACCTTCGTAGCATCATCCTTCATCCTAGGCACATCATAATTCTCTACGAATTTTGCGAAGATGTTTTGAATTTTTTTAATGGTAATGCAAGGAAGATCATTCTAGTTGAAATAGGACCTTCGGAAAATCTGAATGATAACATAAAGTTGAAAATGTTTGGGTGCATCATATCTGAATTAGTATCTCTATATTCTGCTTTTAAAGTGAATGGCATAAACTGTATTAGCTTATTCTAAATAACTAATTCAACGACAAAAACGAAAAAATAAGTAATGTGCCTATCGTCCATTTATATAAATCAAGCTCCTCGTCAATGATTGTTTATTTATAAATATTGTTTTTTATGCTTTATTTTGTCTCTATATTGAGCTCAAAATTTCGTAGTTTGAAATTACTTGAAAAATTAATTAGAGAAATACCACCTAATATGTATTCTTTACGCTTACGAGAACCAAATCGTTTAACTTCTCTTACAACATCTATGATACAAAGTAGATAGAGCGTTGAAGATGATCTTACTAGATCGACTAGTTTCTATTATAATGTCACTAAAATATGAATTGAAACGTAAATACGGAATTGTAGACACTCCGCATATTCAATGTCGCAGAAACTTGAAATTTATACGCCGAATACTGATAAATAATATCTCTAAAGTTATTTAGAAGAAAAAATTGGCTTGCATAGGTAGTAATACTAATGTTAGCGATTTCTATTGGTTTAAAAAACCTCGAAATCTCTTTCCAAAATAAATTGCTGATAAGAAGATGGTTTAGTTACTGGCTTAGTGAACTACTCGAACTTTCTTATAGAATTAAGAGAAGGTTGCTATAAAACATTGAACATCGATATAGTATACAATTTCGGAGATCCTGGGAATAAACTGATGCATGAGAAGGAAATTTCTGAAATTATGATGAGCCATCGACGTTATATCTTGTATATTTGAATGTTAATCATTTTTGACTAAGATATTACTTAAATTGGATAAATGAGTAGTTTCTCTGGAGGCAGTCATAAACGGAAAAAATATATGCTGGATGAGAAAATTGAGAAGGTGAGCGAGTGGGTTATACTTTTGAAAGAGGTCGTTCCTCCTACTCAAAGTAAACAATTGGTCGACTAGGAAAGCAAAAAATGCGCCTACCTATTGTGATTCATCCAAAAATCTGGAATTAACATACCTCTTACACTTTTGGTTGTTAAATTCATGTGAGTGTATATATTACTGTTGCCGTCACTTCTCACTTCCCTATCTCTATCAAAACAGTCCCTCTCTTGAAGTCCTGGTGAAATCATTGCTTTATTCACTTCTTCCAATCACTCCTCTATCTTGCTTTTCAAATTTGTCATGGAATGTGGATAGATGAATAGTTTCTCATAGTCAATACATTATAAATACGAAGGAATATTTTCAATATCACCAATCGATAAATATGTAGATAGACTAGCCATACCAAACCACCACCCATTCATCTCAATCATTAAAATTCTGTCGAAAAATATGAGAGTTACGCAGGGCCAGCCATCAACCGAGGGGAGCAAAATTTCAACATGAGCCTCATATGCGCTTCCCCATGTGATATTACAGGGTTGGAATTACAGGTAAAAAGGCCCTGGGAAAAACTATTTCACAAAGTCCCTATTATTTTGCGTATTTTTAACGTTTTCTACATTATAATAATTGTAAACGTTATAATAAACAATTGAAATATAAATAATGTAGGTAGTTTTGTATACATTCAAAATTAATTGAAAATTTTACATTCATAGCTAACAGTAGCATTCAATGAGCATTATGACCAAACCTCATTCGCATTATCTTTTTGTGTATTTTAGAACTTTTAAAGGTGATAAATATAGCGAGAAGAATGTTTAAGAACGTAATGGTTTGTGACTGCAACCATTTCAAGAGGAATCCACAGAAGAAATCAAGTTTATTCGATTCACACTTCAATGACACCGAAAAAAAATAATTAATTAATTCAAAATTAATGTGAAAGATGGTAGTCTCGTGTCCGTCATCTTTATTCATTGAGGAAAATCGATTCTAGCACATTTTCTCTCAATTGATTTGGACGGTATAGTAAAAATTCCAACTGCATAGATGATAAAATTTACTGATTTTTTACCGATCGAATTTTAATTTCGATGCTTATTAAATGAAACAAAATGTATCTAAAATACGCAGAGAATGCCTCAAGACTTCATACTATATATTTACTTATTGTTTTTTAATGTATCATATTAATGTAATAGCCTAGATATGGCCATGAGTTTGCCTTACTTTACTTGTGTAGATTGCATTCACACAGGCTGTGATAAAGCAGGTGATCGATATGGACTCCTTATGTATATAATTTTAAAGGCTAATAACTGCTCTCTTGAACGATGTATAATATTATCTACTATTATATTATGTAATATAACCCATTATAACCGCAGAGTTTTGCAAGCGAAGGCGTCAAATTCGAGGTCTATATATTTTTGGTCCGACAATGATTCAAACTGCGCGGAAATTTTCATTCTCCCATCTCAGTCCAAAACATAAGCTCAGAGCGGCTCAAAGGCAGGGTTTGCGAAAATTTCCTTCTTCCTGCTTGTGCCTTTCGTCTCAGACTCGAATTTTATGACAGGAAGGGAAGGGAAGGGAAGGGGGTTGCCTCGGTATCCTCGGGATAACGGGACCTCGTGTGCTACGGTTCCCTCTTTGCGAGAAGCAAAGCTAGAATATATACTGATTCGTATTAACCATTTTATAATAACTCAATTCTTGCATTACAACATCCATATCATTATAATACTATTCTGCTACGCCAATGCCACCAAACTAAGGATACTAATAAATCTTTGCAATATCAATAACGCAAATAAATCCATTTCAACTCTGCAAGCGGAGCCAGGACAGAAGCAGACTATCTCCTCCATGTTTTCCCTCTCTCTCTCTCTCTCTCTCACACTTCTTAAGGCTCGCTTGCAGGAAACTCACTGCCTGTTATGCGGGTTGCGGCTTAGGTGGTAAGTTTTTTTTGGAACTAGCTGTACTATAGGTGCTTGGGGTATCTGATTGAAATTTTGCGACAAACTTCATTGTGATTTTTTCCGTATCCTTAAGGATTTTTGTTTTAAATTAGTAGGCCGTATATTTGCCGCACACTAAAGCTGTTCACTTCATGTAAACATAAAGAAGCAATTTTCTGAAAGTATAGCCATATTTTCTCAAAACTCCCCATTAACATTGTTGTTTGGATTAAGAGGAGTGGCGGCTTATATATTATGTTTAGATACATCAAGAAGCGTTCATGGAAATGTTGTATTCAAATTAAAAGTTATGTAATAGGTTTATGTATCCGCAGTTTATTTTATATAACATACATTTATTATAGCCGCAGTATCCTCGTTTGTCTGTTATCATGAGGACTATACTGAAAATTGTTCTGGTTTTTAACAGTTGTATTTGAATATCTGTTCCAAAATTTTAGAGACCTATCGTTTGGTGTTTAAATTATTTAGAAAATCCCTGATCTCATTTACATATGATAATAAATTATAAAATTCTGGCTTTCTTCTTACCTACCTTCACACTTGTTATGAGAAATACGGTCAGAAATTTTATCTAGAATCACACGTACCATAGATTTTGACTCACCACGTTCAGAATCTTTTAGTTGAATAGTTAAATTTGCAAAGTAAATTTCGTGAATCGCATCACGTATATTAGTAATAGTGAAAAGATATGGTGCTTTAACTTGTAAATAGAAAAGCCATTCGTGAATTGGAGAAATTAGAGGATTAGTAAATATATGGTTACTAGCGATTAATTAAAAAGGTTCGAGGCAAAAGTTGTATATTTAAATAACAATGCTTTGTCCCAATTTAACTGCCAAAGTTGAAACATTTGAAACAATTACACAATTCACTCGTAGTAAAGGGCATAAAATATATAATTTAATAAATTATATTACTTATAATCAGGTTGCTTAATTAATAAGAGTACAGGATTAATTTATCCCTTTGATTATTTTGGTTTTAATCATTTGAGAAATTTTAATTAAACAGAAGGTTATAATGTCATAACAGATGCTGTAATTGAGAATTAAATAACAAAAATGGTTCATGCGAAATGTTTGTTGTATTTGAATTTATTGCTAACATTGTTGTATGGAAAATTTGCGATAACTTTATTAGAGTAAACGTAACATAATTCTATAACTTTTTACATGGAAATGAGTAACATTTCTTCTTAAAATTTACGTGACGCACGAGGTAAAATAATCGATGGATTCTCCCAACTGGAGGAATTTTTTCTTCCATATTTTGATTCATCGCACAAAACGTTTGTCCTTTTTCTATTCGAAGATTGATGGCTAGTCCACGCCACAAACACTGAATTATGGGTAAATGATTTAGGTACTTCAGTTTGTAAACTTCCTCCGCCGAACTATTGAATTTTCGGGACGGAGGAATACAGGCACATTCTGAAATTGTCCCAGTAGCAACCTGTAAGAAAAGAGATTGACAAGGTAAAAGCAGGAAAAGTAGTCGTGGAATAGAATAATTTTAGTCGATGAGAGTGAGAAATTTGAGATCTGATTAAGTAATGCCACGCTTCCAATGAAAAATGAACGGTAACTTAAGAGGAATGAAATCATGTATTGAAATATGACTATATTTAACACATTCATGTTTCGGAATTCCAAGCGTACTATATTTGGGACGTTAAAATGCATGTAAGCGTTGTGTAGCAATGTGCGGTGACGTTAGGCATTTTTATCTTTTCCGTTTCACTTGTCTTTGCTGGTGTTTTTAGATTTTTATTGGAGTTTCGAAATGAATGGGGTTTTTGCTTGACTATTTTTACTCGTATACATGGGTGGTCTGAAAAGTTTCCGACATTTCGCCATTTCTCGACATGTTTTCTGAAAATTTCTGAAAAATCTGGGGTCGGAAACTTTTCAGACCACCCTCGTATTTCTGTGTACACTATTGGAAAAAAGCTTGAATTGAATGTTATTCGTGGTAACATACAATAAGTATAATATACAGTATATAACATGGCGAGAACCGCCAACGATATTATGATGAGATCGACCATGTATGTATTTATTTTTCGTCTATTTATATTGGAAATAGTGTTCCAAAATTGGACAGTTGCTTTTCGACAATATCGCAGTTCGACAGTGTCGATTGGCGAGGTATCACGAAGTGAAAGTTGACATGAGTAGGCGCCACTATTTCCTAAATGATAAACTGCTTCTGAAAGATTTATTTATATGGTCTATGTAAAGATGTAACGAGAAGAATCGGGCGTCTATAGCTTTTGAAATGGACGGTGGAATGATGAATTACACGTATGTACGTACAGATTCTTATAAGTTTGAGAACACTCCGTTTGTCGAGCTGTTTATCGTATCATCATCTTCCAGGTACTGGAAGATAAGGGAGCGTTTTCAAATCTCTAATTCATTAACGGCTGTGTCCCAATTAAATTAATTAACAGCTGTGTCCCAATAAAAATTCTTACAGCGAATGCTATCATTCATATCCGCAACTTCAGCCTTCAAATTTGTATAAATACGCCAATTAAACATTTTATCATTCAAAATCCCCAGATAGTGTTTCGTGCGAGCGTGTGGAAGCTCATAAGCCAAGTTTATAGAATACGACGGATCTATTTCGAAACACTTGATACAGTTCTTCATTTCCCCTCATAGCACCTTGCAGGTTAGGTATTCAATGCGGACCCTCACGCTGCGGATCGGACTGTTTAAGGAAATTTAAGTAGAACTGATGATCTTAGAGAAGTATTGTGGAACTTGGAATCATTTGCGTTGGAAAATTTGCTCGAAATTTATAAAATGTCTGGGGCTCCTGGATAGCTAAGTGGGTAGCCTGAAAGCGGTCTTGGGCTCTATTCCTGGTTCGGGCCCATATACAAGTATATATACTTGTATGCGAAATGACCAAAGCCATGGAAGAACTTTTAAAAGTACTACTACTACTTACGATATATCCTGCACTAAAAATTATTTGGACTTTTATGAATGTTACTCAGAATCGGTTTTAATTTTATAAGTTTTAAATCACCAGATAAATATTGTCAAGACTACGGCACGTGTTCCGTGCGACGTTCTCTCCGAGATGTATTTTCCGTAGATTTTATTCAATTATTTATATTTAAAAAATTGTGTTTTTCGTCCTTGTGAAATTTTAGAGCGAAGAATTTCACTTTTTATGCTTCTGCCGTTTTGGCTTCATTTGCTAAATTGGCAACGAAAAAGAGGAATTGTTTCAGAAAGACTGCTACATCCGTGGATAAACGTAACTTTTTGCTGAAAGTGCT
Organism: Pachydiplax longipennis; assembly: GCA_036926295.1. NCBI lineage: Eukaryota > Metazoa > Arthropoda > Insecta > Odonata > Libellulidae > Pachydiplax > Pachydiplax longipennis. The sequence continues at coordinate 20,771,785 of JAVFKF010000026.1, read as the reverse complement.
AGTCTGTAATAAGTCGTTTACGTTTTCCTAGTTATTACACCTCAAAGGGATGCCGTGACATGGACTTTAAACCTTTTGAAAATATTTTTGATAACGTTAGTTAATACACGATTTTATGTTTAGAATTTAATTGAAACTATGATTATTTTTACGAACTTTAGTATCCATATGGTTGCGAAGTATTTAGTGAATATTGCTTGTAAATACAATATAGGCAGATAGTGCCGAGAACATAGTTACTATGTCCATCAGTATCAGAAAATACCTTTTTAATAATACATCTTTCACAAAAGATTAAGAAATAATTTTCTCTCTCTGCAGAAGCTTGATGGTAAGCCATCGATACGCTCAATAAAAATTCTGTGTAACTTTTTTCCCAGAATTCAAAAACAACCGTGTCTTTTGTTGAATGAGAAGTTCCTTAATATATCTTTAGATCGATGAATCATAGCAAAAATGTCAGCGTTTTAGGTGCCTAAACGAATAAAATTTCATTTGTTAAGGAGATTGCCATCACGAAATGCTGAAAAGGTATGTAAATTTTGATACGAATACCTAAGCGAGTCTTTTTTTAAAAAGATTCCTAATTTGCAATTAGGAAACTAGCACAAGAGAGTTATACTGACTTCACTGGTAATCGTTATCTTTATATAGAATTAGAGATTTTTTGATTTTGGTTGCTTAGTTTGGAATTTTAACATTTGAATACAAGCTAGAAATCTCTATTACATAAAAGCGAGTGGGACTTATCCATGCAAAGAGAAATACGTGAAATTATTAGCATTTCCGGAGCGACTTAACTTTCGTAGATAACGGAAAAGTATTTTAATTTTTTCGTTTAAATATTTCCAATAATTTAAAACAAGTCAGTAGTGAACACAGGTGTAATGTGAATAGAAATCTTATGGAAAGAACCTTTAACGGCGGAAATGATGTCGCTGCAAAATTCTGTTAACTTCTGCAAATTGTATAAAATAATAATAAACGACAAATAACGAAAGGATAGATGTAAGAAGAAAGCAAGAACTCTAAATCTAAATGAGGACATTTTATTATAATTATTATTATTGTTACTTTGGTTTTATATTTTTCTAAGCATTTTTAATTGTGTTTTACTCTATCTCTGCTCGTATAAATTCTTTTTAGGATTTATAAAATTTAACGATGGAAGAGTAGACATCCTAGTTTTAATCATGTCTAAATAAACATGTTATTTCGTTATCTTGCAAAGAAATTAGTTTTCATGAAAATCCATGTCGGTAGGTGAACGAACTTATAGCTGACAACGGGAATCACGTTATTAGGTAGTAGTTCTCCTTCTTCTAACTCTTCTCAATAACTCTTCCATATCCTAACAAAGGGTCGCTTTGCTATGTTTATAATTTTGTCATCTTTGTTCTTACTTGATAAAGATGGAGTATTATTTTTCATCCAAGTGTATCTCATACGCTGTTGGCGCTACGTAAGTCTAAGCGGGAGCTTATATTAAATGGAAAATTTGATTCAGTCCTAATGAATTAATAGCTCCGAGAGCGGGGCCCGATTGATGGTTATATTTTTACGACAAGCCATCAATTTCCCGCCGTTCACGATTTCCAATTTTCACTACGGAAATCATCCGAAACGGAATCCTCATACATAGAAATACAGGTGAATAAGGTAGGAAAATAATTCACCCGGGCGACGTACGCCACGTGACGTTTAATTGCGCGTGCCAATCGGGACCTCACGCCGGGGGGTGAGGGCCTCGTGGCCGGGGGACAACATTTCCGGAGGTACAAGTGGGCCTTGGTGGGGCGGGTTCCCGAAGCGAGGGCGGAGGGAGATTAAAGAGCCCTCGGACCCTGATTTCCAAAGTGGTCCAGGGGGAGAGGACAGGTGGGAGGGACGGATCGCGCCGAGTGCTATGCAGCTGACGGATTCCCATCGTGGTGCGAGGGGTGGGTCGGCATTCGTGCGAAATGTTGCAGCGGTGGTCTGGAAGGGGAAGCGGGACGTCATCTCGCTTATCTTCTGATCCCGTGTGGTATCTTAGTTGACTCGGGTTGACAGGAGGGATTTAATTGCGCGGGTTTCTGTGACGAAAACGACGGAGTTAAAGGGAGCGTGCTTCATCTCCCTTTGGGCCGATCGCTCGGGTCGATAGTTTAGAAATTTCGATTCAATTAAATTCGGTAAAGAGGGGATTTATTTGTGTTTGGATGGATTGCGGACGGCGGGCGGTCTTCGTCGTAAAAGTGGATGAGACACGTGTTCGTGAGTCGATCTTAATGCGGTGCTGTCGCCGGCGTAGTAATATATGTGTATTGCCCACTTTCTAGACGGGTGCAATATTGTCGATGTTGTTGTGCCAAAACGGTGGTCATTTACGTACTGTCGGATTAATGGAAAATTGTCTCCGTTCATGCTAGTGATCGAAATGATTTTTTTGCGAATTGTAAAAGGCTAAACTTTTTGAGGCAGAATGATGACTCTTTCATCTTTATCTAAATGTAATATTATACTTGCGATCATCTACATATTCAATTTATATGTTTCCAACATTTTTTTAGTTTCTAGAATGATCAATATCATCAATATCAAATGATCCATAATTGTCTTGATGGCAGTGTAAGTGTATACTAACTTAAGGTTGGAACATTTTATCACCTTCACTGTTTGTAGTACATGTTTTAAGTACAATATTTATGCCTTTTCTCATTATTGAAATTAAGTGATATTTATCGGTTAGCTAGATATGGGATCGTGGTACTATATAAAATGCCATAATGTTGTGAATGCTGATGAGAAAACTCTTCATACACTTCCAAAAAATACAACAATTAGCAACTATTCTTCGGAAGTGTACAAAGCATTTTATTCTAATTAAGGTTTTTTTGATTTACCAACTTTTGATTACGCAAACTTCACCACCATAGTAACATATACATGTCAAAGAACTACATCTGGGATATTTGTATAATTTTCATGAAAAAATACATAACAAACTATTGTAATCCATAGGAAAACTAGATTATTTTCTGGGGTAAAATAATTAAGTAAGAATTAAAAAAGAAAAATGCGATATACATGTATTGATTTTTGCTCTAGAATTAGGCTCTGGCTCCTTTGCGTTCATCAGATTTCACAAATACCGGCAGCCGAAGGCAGAATAAAACTGCCTATACTACATGAGTTGATATCAGTGTCAATATTAGTATGATGCTTTAACGAGAGAAAGAAAAGACGTCTTCAGGAATTCCATCCGAAACACTTTCTGACCTCCAATTATTTAGCACCCAAACAAGAGCACGTGGACACCAACAAGGTCACGTGTCCCGCAGCCGCAGGAAATTAAAGACGCACGCCACCTCTTCAAACCGATTGGACTATATCAGGAAGTACTTGTTAACCCTTTGCCTTCCTATTTCCTTCCAAGAATACTCCAAAAACACCTCCAAAGTGGGTAATCCACAGAGCTCCCAAACGTCTCTTTGTGTACCGCGCACAATACGCTCGGCATCAATTATATCCTCGGGTTATTGAAATGAGAGGGCTGGTGAACTAAAGGACGCATCAGTAGGGCGAGGTAGTCGTGCGTGTGGCCCTCGGCAAGGGCGGGTAATGGGTTGTTCAAGGATATCCTCCACAGAAGAGCTAGAGTGGGTCCTGCCAGAGATTGGTGCAAGGGGAGGCGGAAGACAGGGGGAATGGTGGGTACCGAAGCACCTGTGCCAACGCACTCTCCATCGCTCCTGCACCACCAAACCAAGAGGACTCCCCTTCTCCTTTCGAATTTTCTATGAATCGACATCTAATGCAACCAACCGCGCATTCATACTTCGGCTTTCCCCTCGTCTCGTCCCTTTTCTCTTCGATTCTCCACGATGTTCCCCCGTCACGGACGTCCGCAAAATCGGCAGAGCTCCATGACGGTGTCGCACCCATGGAGGAACTCATTTAAATGCCCCTTTCATTGGAAAGTGCGGCGAGGCCTTTTAAAAGTTGAGGAGTGCTGGAAAGGGTTCTGCAAAAAGTGCGTTAAAAGGATGATCGATTGACCTCTTTCGTGCGTTGAAGTCTCTCCATTGGAACCGAATTTGGTTCTTTGTTAAAGTTCTATAATCTGTTTATTAAGGTCGAATTATAAATTGAGAGGGCTGTGCTGGGCGGTGATAAAGAAGCTTATGCCTTTTCGTGAGGTTTCGGGAAAATATTGAACGATACCCTATAGTATTTAGAGGTGACATTAAAAACCCAAGGGAGATTTGAATCATTTATCTATGTTTGTAGCAGATTTAAGATATCTGGGTATTTTTCAATTTTATATGTGAAAGTATATTAGATAGATTAGCTTTTTGAATTTTAAGGATTAAGCACGATTTATTGTTATTTAACCTATGATTTAACGTTGTAGATAGGGAAAAAAGTTCCCTTTTTATAAAAACTTTCTTTGGTTGACCTTTCTCCCTTTGAAAGAGTATCACTGCAAAACTATAACTTAATGCATATAATCTAATGTATAAGTAGAAAGTTTGTCTATATGCAAGTATGAGTGAATTCATTTTTTAATCGTCAATGTTTGCCTAAATCTCGAGAAAAATCATAGTTACTAAATTCAAACTTCGCAGATAATCAAAGGTTTTCGCATGGTAGAACATAGGCTAATTTTTATTCGCCTAAGAGTCCCGGGTCCAAGTTTAATCAATGATATATTTTGCTGTAAGAAATCACGTGAAATCTCTTATTCAGCGTGCAGCATTATGTATATAAAATTAAATTGTTCTTTATTAACTTGTAGATTCCTAACTTAAATTAAAAGAAGCGAAACTCGTAGGATGGAGTTTTGGTAAAATATTGCAGTTTTCATTGCAAGTTTCACCATGACAAAGACATGCTGAATTCGCCTCTCATTACTAATAAAATATACTAGGAAGATAGTCCCGATGCATTAGGAGTTCAATATTATAATATTTGTTAAATTTCGCATTTTTGAAATAATTAACCTAAGGCCTTATCATACACGGTACGGTTAGTCTTTCCGTTTACCTAGAAGAAGAATATATCATTCCTCCTGACTCCAAAAATTACCTTATGAAACCTATTATTTTTGCGAAATAAATTATGGAAAAGAAAGGTAGTACAATTATCGGTAGAAAATTGTCTATCTGGGATGTATATTTAAGTGTCAGTGCAAAATTTTGCATAAAAAATAATCTTTCATTAATCCAGCCTCACTCCTGACTTATTCCTCCCACCTTTCTCCTACTTCTTCAGCTCGAACATGATTAAAATTCAAAATTGGACGTCTGAATTTTAGCGAGATCAAAATAGCCATTTATTGAAGTCGTACTATCAACTACAATTGGAGGATTCTTTTCGTTTGCAGACAATGTCAACAAAGTTAAAGGAAAATTTACGATTTTGGATTATTTTAGGATTATTTTCATTGTGACACAGTTTTAAATACAATATCACGTATCTTAAAATAACAATGCTTATTAGGTATACCTTGGCTCTCCAACGGCTATTGCGCCATTGATTTAATTATTTATACATATAGATAAATTATGAGCATATGACATGGAAATTTTCCCTTCGCGTTTTCCTTTGGGTTTGGTGTGCTCTATGGTTTAGACCTTCTTATATTCTTGCGAGTGAAAACTCTGTCTCCAGCTGACACCCATGATATGGTGTCAGAAAAATTAAATCCCTCCGGGGATTAATCCTGGACCTCTCTCTCACCTGTCTCCTTTCCTCCTGCTCCAGTTATATGCGTAATCAGAATTCATTCCCCTTCAGCGATTGAAACCTCATCCGTCTATCTTGCGAAACAAAAACAATTCATATTGCTTCGTGATTTTTTATATGATAAAGTTCATGCATTTTCTGTTTTTGTTCATCGCAAAACGTCGAAAAATGGTTTCGAGAACCGTGGAGCTAACAGTTCTTCAATATGAACGTAAAATTTTACTTTTTGAATTCTGTTACTGCGGAAAACATTTTTTGATCGTTCAAAATTATTTAATCTCGTGGTTAAGATTATATTAGGGTACCACCATTAAATTTCTGAATCTGTGCACCAAACTACAGAGGTGTATGATTCTGCACTTGTGCAATAAAACGATTCCAGCGCTCTATTCATCGTCACCCTCTAATAACAAATTTATACTCCATTAAAAGGCATCTCCCCACGCGTTAAAGACTAATGGTTCCTCGACCACGGGATCCGCAAATCGAGATAAATCTTTCTCTCCGATTATCCGTGCCCGGCCATTACCCTCCGCCTGTCATCCGAATTGCTTTTCCCGCCCGAAACCGCAATTGAGGCTGCGCGCATGCGCATTGAAACCCCTCCAATGCAGCTGCATCTGACTCACCTCGACACGCTGATTAACCGGTCTCTGCTCGTCTAAAGCTAATCCGAAACTGAGGCCCTTCTTTTTTGGCGTCTTGGTGGCCCACCCTATGCGATGTCCACCACCCTTCCCTTACGATTCCTGCGCTTCGATAACTAATGCCATATCCGAACCCCAAACATATTCTCCCTCTGCCTCGATGGTTCCTTTCAAGCCGCCCTCCCCATGCGGCAATCCAAACCTCTTTTTTCCTCCCTGAGGCTGTAATGCGACCCCAAGGTTCACCCAAACATTGTCTCCTCGTCCCTAAGCCCATTGAAAAATTTACTCAGCGTTTCGGATCTAAAACAAAGGGGTAATTGGGTGGACACGCCGAGGATCACCGAATGAATGGGGAAAAGTTTAATTTAATTTAGAAATTATAATTAGAGGGCTGTCACCAGAGGGTTTCCTCGAAAGTTCTGTGTCTAATGTTTATGTTTACCCGGAGATTAAACTGCAGAGAATTGTAGGGGATGAAAATCTTTCCATGGCTGTTATTTTTTAAACTCTAAATATATGTTTTAGGATTTCAGAAACGCAGTAGAGTAAGGAATATAATTTCAGAAAATGTTGCTATATGTAATTGACTAAAATAGGCCATACTTAGTGAGAAACCATCCTTATATATCGGTGAACAAGGTATTAAACCTGAAGGATTGTTTGAACCTTCTACCATTAGCCATTACCATTAGTTAAGAAACGAATAATCGAATAAATTCCTATCGAAATACTGGTAGCTTTTGCTTTGACCTCATTACCTTAATGTGACATAATATTCTCTTTTTAATATGCTTCAGATCATAAAAAATAATGGCGAATGATCCATAAAATGAAATGAAGTATTTCTCCTAAATGCACTACTTTTTAACAACAAATATACTATCATTTCACCGAAAATTTGAGATTAAAAAGCCATTGGTGTACCTAGACATTAGAGCAGCTTTAAAGGTAAAAATAAAGTACTCCATCAAAGCAACGATAAATTAAATTAAATATACTCTATATAACTTAGATCATGTTATTTATTTAAATCTGAGTATCAAAAAAAATCTTTAGCATTATTTGGGCTGCATCTATTTATTTTCACTTATACGCCATCTTTCCTGAACGTCATTATAGCAAGGATCTTTAAATGTCCTTAACTCGATATATTCCCTATTCAGCCTTTGCGATGGATACGCGAATATGAAGGGACAATGATATCTATTTTCCTGTGCGAATTTACTCAATTGTCCTTCGTTACACCTTGTGTCCCCAATGACCCTCTCCTTACAGTATAATGCATCACCCCACCTTAATCCCTCCGTCATCTGCAGCTAAGCATTCTACTGATAAGTATCTCCACCTAAGCGAGCAGGATGGAAGGATCTAACGATGCACCCCACGAACCAAGTCATAAAGACTGTAAGGGATATCGCTTGGGTGTCCTCTTGTACTGAATGACTCGCATATGTGCCATAAAGATGTTTCTCACCAATGTTATCTATGCACAAACTCATTTGAATGCTGATTCATGTATACATGCCACGTTTATGAATTATAGCCCAGTATAACGATAGGAAACAATATATCCGGAGGTTAGACATGATGGCCACTTCTCCTCCGTCAATTTTATGAAATTATTTGATACTTATAATTTTTAGGTATTTTAAAGTATGTAATTGGAGTTAATAGCGTAATTTGGAGGTTTATTAGCTTATCAAAGTGTTTCTCCGTTACTATGGTTGCTAATGATGAGTATCTCGTCTTCAAACTGATTACATTACTCGACTCGAAGGTGTAGTTACAAAAATTAGTATCTAATAATTTTACTGCATGGCGGTAAATATCAAAAGGGCTATTTCTGACTGAATTTCACCGCTATGAGCATTGGGTTTGTTAGGAACGTACTTGAGGGCAAAATTGAAGGAAAAGCAGCAAGAGGAAGACCAAGGGATGAATATATCAGCCAAATAAAGAGAGACAAAGAAAAGAAGAGATATCAGGTAGTAAAGTTAGCACTAGAGAGAGGAATGGAGGGCTGCAGTCAACCAATCAGATTGAATGACCTATAATGATGATGAGCATTGGGTTTAAAATTCAATCATTGGCAACACTTTCCAATCATCGAAAATTCAGCCGCAAACATCAGAGTAAAAGCAGTCTGAAGTGAGTAAAATAAAGGGAACTACGATATCATTTAGCATTTTCAACATCTTATGTTTATCAAAATAGTGTTAATGGAGAACCACTCACCTGTTTTTGCACAATTTTATATTTTAGCTCTCGACAATGGGACCGAGGCATCATTCGTATAGTGGAGCTATCCACCTTCTTTTTTCTCCACCTCTCCTTCCTTTTCCGCTGGGTTTTCTCCTGAGTGATCCTCTGTGGACACGTCCTCAGTCCTCGGCGTCTCCTCCCCTTCTTCCTTGGTCCCCTCTCCGGTCTCCATGTCTCGATCCGCCGTATCTCCCCCTGCAGGCGTGTATTCCTCCACGAGGGTGTCCTCTTCCTCGATGGGCGTTTCCTCTTCTGGAGACGTGTTCACATCTCCTGCAGTCCTCCCAAGGGCGCGGTATAGCTCTGCTCTAGTTTCCAATATCTCCCTCACGATATCTAAAGGAATTCAATTAGGTCGTAGCGTTCAGTATATGAGTAAAAATTATAGGCAAACAAACGTATATAGGATAACCCCCGTCAGCCAATTCGGAGCTTATTCATTACTATACTATTTATATATAGGAAAATTTTTTAGGAATATCCGTAATGGTAGAATTTAAATTCCGAAAATCGCCGATACATGTGTAAATAACAGAAAATCACAAGTGAATGATAATTTTGGAATCAAAATTCATAAAAATACTATATTTTTAGCAATACTCTATGGTAGAGAATAGACTATCATCATAATTTTCATGCCAAAAAAGGTAATCTGAAGTGAAGCTAGCCCGCGATCCTGTCGTTTACTTCAAGATAATTGTTATTTTAATGAATAGTAGGGGTTAAGGGGAAAAGGAAGTACTTAAAGCAGGTGTAATTGTGTGTGAATCACTTTACATCGTTTTTACTGCGTTTATTCATCAATTTGTGTTACTGCGAGAAATTTCATCTTGGAAACAGCAAAGTATTTGGAAATATAAGAGAGAAATTGATTTTGAATCTTGAAGTATGCTTATAAATTAAGCTACTTTTTGGTGATATTGATTTTTTATGATTAAAAATGCATGCAATCCTTTCATAAGACACACCAAAATAATGAAAATAATATACGGGAAGAGTTAATTCCTTCATTGTGCAGAATTTAACTGGGGAGAAATGCTTGAAAGATATTTTGCATGTTACATACAAATATATATAGGTATATATTATTATATATAGGACTGTAAATTTTTTATTCGAAATTTATGATAGTAAGGAGAAAGAACAGCTTTCTGAATACTTTTAGGATCTCCGTTATGTTAAAATTGGTCTCGGTTTATTCTTAGTTTCCAAAATATAAATGTAATCGTATAAAAAATTCAAGTTATTTGAATTTTTTCAAAATGATGTATCTCATTTATTATGAACTGATTTATCCGATCAATTAATAAACGCATTTACAAATAAGTAACTGTAAATTCAAACAAAATATGTTTTGAGGCATGAAAACTCAAAAGCGAAAATGTCGGAAAATGTGAGAATGCTTCAGGCAATTTAAATGACATTGGAATCAAATTAGGGAAGGATTCTTGTCATTAGTTAACATTCGCAGATATGCATTAAGATGAACGAGAATAATATATCCTTACCTGTTATAATTGTTCTGCTTGTGATCAGTTGCTGCATTTCTTGGCGCACTTCGTCGGCAAGCCAAGGAACAAGCGTCTCTTCCGCTTCTGCAGAAAGATAATTAAAGTAATCAATACCTTTATAGCAAATGAAGGCTCGAAAATTTTTTGAAAATTGATTAACTAGGTTTGTGTTGTGTGATTAGCTTCCAAATCACTTTCCTCAAACATGCTTTGATCCGAAGTTTTAATATTGAGCAAGTAATTCAAATCTTATCCATCGAAACACCTCTTGGCGCGAAGTCACGCACCAGAGGTCATGTGGAATGGATTTAATGTTTTACCGAAGATTTTTTCTGATTGGTCACGCGATTCCATAAGCGGCGTATTTAAGCTGCACTTTTTCTCTCCTCGAGTAACAAACTAAGTTTGTTTCAGGATATTAAACAAAAATTGCTACATCACAAAGGCTGGATTCTTAGTGATCAAAGAGTTACCTGTAAAATGCGGATAATGTACCGTTTACTGTGACGATAACCTCGAAGCCTTAGTTGAATGACTTCTTAAAGTAGACTCAAGTCCAAAAATAACACCTATACATAAAAGAGGTGAAAGACTCGAAGTCTTGTATTTTCGTCGATATTCAATGCAACTAGTACATGTAGTAAGTGTAGGTTTGTGAGATTCAGAGATTTTTTTTATATTGGAAGATAAAAAACTTATATCGGAATTTATTGCAACTTGGCATACTTCTAATGCAGCTTCAACCTTAGATGTAAAGTGTAATTTTATTTTTTCATTTGTTTGCAATAATTTAGTTGTAACATTTGAGATGATATTAATAATCCATTCTAGATATTTGATAAGTTTTGAAGCATCTGGTTAGTTTTTGAATAATCTAGGTATAACCTGAGACGTTTTATGTTATTGCAAGATGAGTGTTAGGTTTTATTACAGCGTTAAAACTCTGATGTCGTGCATTGAATGTTTATCCTTCATTTGCGGAAGTTTTCCGCTTTCCATTATCTTACTGTTTAAATTGAAAAACTGTGACGGGAATGGCGAATCGATTAGAAGTAGGAGTCTTTGCTATTGGAATCATATCTTCAATCAAACTTCCATTTGGAGAGCATTTATCTCTAACCATTAAGGTGTCAAGAAGAACTTAAGATATAGCTTGTTTTGATATTTTGATTAAACGGATTTTATCATATTATTTTACGGCCGTGATGCAATATTAGGCGAATAAATTACCTTTTTCGACGTCGTCGGGTAGGTCTCCTGTCTCTCGAAGTCCCTCTATCACAGAGGGCAGGAGGTCTACCAGATACCCGCGTGTTAAGACGGCGGCCGCCACACGCCGCTCTGCTTCCTTTTGGGCTTCCAATGCCGCTCTTCTCTGAGCCACGCGCCTTTCCTGCGGGTTGAAATCGAGGTTGAAGAATTTATGAACAAACAAAGTCAAAAGGCATAAGCTATCGAATAATCAATATCATAGGAGTATTGATGATTTACCGCGAAGATCATTGTAGAAAAATCATAGATACGTGATATTACATTTTCTTTAAAAAAAATACCGTAACGCTAAGAAAAATCGTCTCAGAAAAGCAACCACACTGCGAAATCAACAAAGGGATCGCTTTTTGGGACTAAACTATATTGGGACAGAAGTTGTAGAAGAGTAGGTCATTTCGATACCTGAATCTTCCTCTCTTTTGGCGAATCACGGACAGAGAAACCAATTTTATTAACGCCATCAAGTGAACAATGAAATGTTACTAACAATCCCGGCAAAACATGATACAATCTCTACATAATATACTGTAGCGATAGCTTTCAATAGTCGAGTATATATGAGGAAAGTTTAATATTCTGCTCAGGTCATGGTGTATTTTTGGACTTTAATCTTTTTTATTTCCAAGTGTAACAAGAAATTTTTGTGTAATAACCAATATTTTCCTCGTAATATGTTTTGCTAGGTCGCGAAGTGCTATTTATGCTTTCTCTTTGTAATTCATCATCAATTTTTCTCTTTTAAATTGACTGTAACCTGTCGAAACCAAGATATAGTATAGACCAGAATATTTGAAACCCGGAGAGATCAGGAATGAGAAAGTTTCCGGTCATGATCTTCTTCCTCTTTATAAGAATGTAATGATTGGAATTATTGACACAGTATATAGTTCATTTCTATGCAATAAGAAAGTAACTCAAGTCATAGGAGTTTGCCGGGTGATATATTAGGGACACGCTCAGCGCATTAACACCAACGTTGAAATACGGTTATGTCATTGGATAGGGCATACCTTAAGCGAAACTGTATTGATCCGATGTGTTAAGCGAGGGATATCCAGGTCTGTATTTGCATTTCATTCTTACCTTCTCTTCTCGAAGTCTTCTCTCTTGCTCTTCCAACCTTTGCTTCTCCGCTAGTTCCGCTGCACGCAACTCCTGGAAGCGGCGCTGCTGCGCTCTCAGAGCTGCCAGTTCCTCTTCCTCCAGCACTTCCATTAAAGAGGTTTCGATTGTCTTCCCGACAAGAACCTCCAGTAAAGGACGAACCTCTGTATCGAAGTCGAAGAGCTGTAACGACCAATATATAACAAATTAATCACGAGAAAATACGAAAAATATGAATATAGAGGAGCTAAAATTAACCATATATACACGTATTTAATTTAGCATATTTCTTCTAAAACCTTTATCTATATCTTTGCTTAGAAAGAGTTCGTCTTACTTCGCTGTATTTTAGATTTTCTTTGAAGAAATGAAAGTTTAAGTGGATTCTGCAAAGTGGTTCAGTTTAAACAGTTTCTATTCGTGTTCCATAATCGAGATATTCTGCAAAGTCATGCCATCAGCTATTTCTCACAGAATGCCATATGTATTGAACAGATGAAATATGAGGTAGTAATGGAATGAAAGACTTCTGACTTCTTCTGAAAGAAGTTGCCTTCACGTAATTTTTATCATTATATAATGACGTATTATTTTGAATAATCGTAGCTTTGAATGAAGCTGAATAACCGTGACAAGTGCTTGCAATTACTAAAAAAGTCGGAAAGAGTTGAATATGAACCCTTTTATGGTAAAATAATTACGTTAGGTTTAAAGCGGCATATAAAGTGAAATGAAAAAGGTTAGCTAATTCAATTACTGATTAGGAGTGATTGGTTTGTATGTACTCTTCCGTCAAGAAGTTTCGAAGGAAGTTGTATTTTTTTAGATCGTATTCGTTCTATGTATGAGAATAGATCGAAATCATTCAGGTGCTAAATCATTATTTGTGAATTATCCGTCCGAGAGGAATGCCGAGAAAATGAGAAGCACTTGAGGAAATACTTGGTGAAACTTCGTAACGAGTTTGAACGCGCAAACAAAATAGGCTGGTTGCATGTCGTGACTAGGGATCTTCTCCAAAACTCTTGAACTTTCGAGATCAACTTCCACAACAGGTGGGCCAAGTGAAAGCGGAAACTCAATTGCAAAGTCTTCAGGCAAAACATTTACGTTACTAGTTTTTTCACGTCAACATTTCTGGGTTTTCTTTAATGGGTAAATGACTCGATGCAGGAATTCCGAAAAGTTTGGATTATTTATTTTTATTGATCATAAATTCAATTTGAAAGCAACAACGGAAGTTTGAATACTGTTAATCAGTTTTATTTGGTGTTCCAACACTGCTTTATTCTACTTTGAAGCAATAGCAATAAATGCTGCAACCAAAACTTTGCTGTAGAGTTTACATGTATTAGGTGTTGTCGCATTCATAACACTTGGGTAATAGTCAATAAATAAATGTTTCTGTGAACTAAAATATGATAAAACCTCTATCTTTGACTTCAAAGTCACCAAAAAGTCAGTCTTGAGGCGATAAGGCTGTGAGAGGAATTCGGTAATTGGTCTTTTTTTTATTCAAGACCAGGAGCCAGTATGCTATGTACGGAAATTGTCCACCTACGCGCTGCACAATGGCTATGTGACACTTATCATTGCATTCGATAATGAGTCGTGATGAATAGCTTAATTCAGTATCACTCATGTCTAATAATATCTCATATTATCGCATCCACGTGCAACACCGAGACAAGAGTGAATGAAAAATACGTTTTTTCTATCGCACACCTAGAGAAAAATTCCAAAAAATATTCTATCAATGGCAACAGGAATAAAACTTTTATATATCAACATAAAATAAACAATGGAGTATGCTTACAAAATCATCATGACTGTAGAAAGAATTCCTTGGGTGATTGGGCGAGATTCTCAGTTATAAAGTTTCCTTTTAATGATGGAAACTCTAAGGTGAAAGATAGCAACAAAATAACTAAAAATATGATCAGTGCCACTCAAAACAAGGTAGGTTGTGAGAATAGCCTGAATTACATTAATCTCTTGCAATGTACATTTACATTTACATAACGACCCTACATGTCGCCAGTGGCGTGTGGCACGGAATGTAAAAACCATTAATATCCCTATCTAACTCTAAATAAATCTATTCGTTTCTCTAATACTCCGCAGAAGAAAACTACCAAAAGTAGTTATTATTACTGGCGATTATCTTCTTGTAACACTTTTTCCTTTTCTTTCGGAGCTCCCGAACATTGTTAACTGAATCTCATCGATGAGATTTGTACTGGTACATTTTTCGAATAAGTATATAAGCATAAGTAAACTATAAGTGAGTGAAAGTGATCTATAAATCCTCATATAATGAGACGTGTTAGCTTACTACTTGCTTCTCGTTATGGGATATTTCAGCCCCATTGTTACGTCCAGCTAAACCTAGACTCCACTGGATAACATTTAAGGTAGAATTTAGTCGCCTTATATCGCGAAAAGGCTTTCTGGAACGGAAGGAATTCGATTTTCAATAAGTCGTAGAGAGAAGAAAAGCACGTTGTCATCTACTGCTAAAGAATTTTGTTTTATTTATTCCACTCAGATTGCTATTGTTATGAGATCGTTGATAAAATAGGAAGGAGTCACTCACGCAACTCTGAAAAATTAAGCTGGGAAAAGTCATGCGACCCCAACACTTAATTTTGGATGGCGTATTTCCTTTCCTTTTAATGAATTTTCCGATATATATTATGGATTAAAATGGCTGACGAGAGGGCTGCAGTATTAGTCTTTGGTCATAAAATGTCATATTTTTTTAGATGTAGATTAAATATTAACATCCCAGTTTCAGGGGCAGGAAATCCTCATCAGAAAGGGGCAAAGAAAATTACTCATAGTAACTTAGAGGAGTCAGATAGGCGAATTCTACACTATTCCCTCCCTTTTAATATCTGTTATTTTGTTATTCACCGTTCATTAGGCATTTCATTGTGATATCTCAATCGCGAAGTGTATGTCCATTTAATGTATCCTAATACATATGTCACTTCCTGATGTTTTTTTTATTGATTTTCATGGGTTACATCGCTTAATCGTATTATGTTTCTCTTCGTTTAAGATATTTTAAATATATGCACTCGTCTTTTGTAAATGCACCACATACTAATAGGCGTTTATCAGCTTATGCTGGAATGCAATCGCAGATCAAACAAAGTTCACAATCAAAGATGGAAAAATAAAATCGGTGAATTAAGGTGTTATATTATAACCAGAATTATAGTGGAATTGGAAACTACTTTCTTTATGGACATGGCAACATCAGAATGGCCGAGTGGTTACAGTGGTTGGTTCAATTTGCAAAGAGTTTCAAAATATTTCTGAAAGTTTATCTTTTGTGGTTTAAATCCTATTCAAAGAAATTTTTTTCCGGAAAATTAAATTTTTGCGAATCAAAAGATCAAATCGCAATTTCACCTGGGAACCTCTCCTTGTAAGATGTCCTCTGATTTGAATACTAAGATTCAATACTTTATATTTAAGGAGGTATTAATAAGAACGATGAATAGAGCCGAAAATAGTCGGAGATTTTTTCCGTTGAGGTTACATTAGCTCCAAGATAAATCGAATTTATGGATACTTTCAACTTCAGTTGGCGGAGTTGCTTAAGATATCTATGCCATTCCGTGACATGAAATCAAAGCAAGGATGCCTACCGAATGACTTCGGTTTTCGCACGGAGAGAACATGAAGTTGCTATCGAGAGGGTAATATAATGTCTCAGTTTTGAAATAGAAGGTTTCTAGAAAGCGATCATTTTCCATCGCTATTTTAGCAACTGAAAATGACTGCTTTAAAAGTTTAATTACATGGATATTCAATTTTGGAAATACACAATTTCTTTACGTATTCTTTTAATTGCTAGTATTCCTTTATTTTCTTTCAGGTGAACATTGAGTAATTTTAATACGCGAGCGTGATTTTCAACTCAATATCAGGATTGATACTGATTTTAAAATGTTGATTATTTAGTTAATTAATCCAGCTAGTGATAGGCGGTAAAAGAAAAGTAAGTTAGTAGCACTATGACAATACATGAAATGGTATTGTTTCCTCATTAGAAAACGACTTCGGTTGAACTGCTCATATCCTCACCAAATAAATTTTATCTTTTGCGTAAATATTTAAGGCAGGAACTTGCTTCCCGTATCAGTCAAGCAAGCAAAGTAGATAAATATTTTGATGAATCTGTTGCTCAAGAGGTCACGAAGAACGTAGGAAAACAGCTAGATAATTTGATTTCTGTCTTTTCAAATACTTTTAAAGATTTTCTGAATAAAGCAATATAATGATCATTTTTGCAGTTTCAACTCCCTGATGAAGTTTATGTTGCTTTTTTCTATAAATACATATAATAATCCATAAATCTTAAGTTTCTTTTCTAGGTGAAAGGCAATTTGAATACTTTCCAATATGATATCACTAAATTGGTTTTTCTGAATAAGAAAGTCTTCTACATCAAGTAATAATATTGAAATTGTTACATTAAGGCGTTGGCTGATCAGAAAAGGGATTTCAAATAGTTTTCAGTGGAACGCCACAAGTTGCTTCCTAAACTAAATTCTATAATATATTCTGCGATAGATGAAGCTTTAAATAACCACATCTTTAAGTAAGCTACCCAGAAACCCAAGACAAACTTTGATATTCTAAGTAAATCTAGCAAGTAATAATTTTGAAAAATGGTTCTCATTTAGTGGGTGGAGAGAAATTTTAGTGACTTGATTTTGGATCTTTGAATTGTACCTGCAAACTTAGATCTAATTCATGAATTAGAATTTTCATCCAAGGAAAATATACACATTCTTTAAAAGGGTAAATATTTTTGAGTTGACAGGTCATAAGTAATACTGTATAAAGTACTTTATAAAAAATATTTTATATAGTTTTGATATCGTCTATTGCTATTATGTCTTCCATTATGCATCGATATGCAATGCGACTCATGATAATTTCAGAAAGGGATCCTAGAATAAAATAATATTACAAATGATAGAAATTAAACCATAAATTTGCACAAGAAAGTGTGCAAATCCACCCAAGCTTATACAAGAAGTGAAAAATAGTGACTTGACTGGGACACGAACCTAGGTCTCTTACTTTCCGGGCAGGTAGCCTTACTATTACTATTATAACTACTAAGCCACGTGGAAATAATAGCGTAATTTTTTAGTGGAAATAATAGCGTAACAGTTGTATGCAAGTTAATCGAGATTTCCGTAAATTTTACCATCATAGTTTTGCAAAAGAGGTCGATATTTAAGATACCGTCCAGTAATTAGGGCGTAGTCATAGCATAGCAAGGCGTGTAATCACATAATTCGAAATCCGTGTCTGTGTAGATGAAATTGCTTCAATTCTAGCGGAAAACAGTAACTACGCATTTGCTACCACTGAAAGTATCTCGCTCCGTGAAACAGTTCATTCTTTTTATAATGGGTATTCAGTGTTACTTCCTTTTAAAAATTTTAGGTCTCCGTATAATGCGTATCAAGTTTGTCGCACGAAACTTCGCAAACTCGGGAAAATCTCAAACAGTCAAATTGGCAATTTCCGTAATACACGATAAAAATCGGAATAAAATCAGCTCCGTAAAACAGTCGGAAGTGAATATCACGTGAAAAATATTTCCCCAAAAATTACAACCTCGTTTCCAGGACACAATGCTTCTAATTCCATTGACACAAATCCATCTTAATTACCCGAACCCCTTCCACTTTCGAAACCCAGAATTCCGCGGAAGTTTGTAAACACCGCCTTCGGCACGGCTAATGCATCAAACGGGTAAATGTCTCAAAATTCTCCGCACCCATGAATTATTCATTTTAAATATTTCCTCCTCATCGCCTTTGGCCGGCGATTTGCATATGCGCTGACGTCGCAGGGGTCGCGTGCTGCAACCTCCAGGTAAAGAGAAGAAACGACAACAGTACCTCCACATATTCCTCCACATGTACCTTCCCTTGTTTTTCGGAACGCGCCTTCTCGACACGTCATTCGGAATTCAAGAGCCGCAAAGTGCCATTCCCATCCAACCGGCGACTCCCGAGTTCTGACGCGACAAAAGAAAAGGTGAATATCGATCGCTGAGGAGGCGAAATGAAGCGAGCGCTCGTGCTGGAATCGATGCCGGGCCCTCCTCACGCGAGACCACTTGGGCGATAAGCCGTGAAAGATTTAGATACCTTCCGCTCGCCTCACTCCATATTCTTGCCCCATCCCACGTCCTTTGGCTCAACCCCAATCCCATAAACCAGCGGTTGAAGCCGCCCGCTGTTGGGTCAACGACACCCCGAAGGACTCCACTTCTAAAAGGGTTGTTTTTGGCTATTTTTGGGTATCTCGAGAGAAATGAAATTCGATGAAATAATTATCGTATTGGGGCCCATAATTTCGAATGTATTTAAATCGAGGGTGCTACCGGACGGTCTGACTGACACTCCACGTTAGATGTATTCGCTCTAATCTTTGAGCGTTGTTACTTCTCGTCTGTTTAAGCAGGAAATTAATAATAGGGTTCCCGGACCTCAGCTGTCGAAGCACTTTTAACAGTACTACTACTAAGATTAAATATATATAATTAGTTTGGACTCCCGATAATCCTGATTGTTAGCGTCTCCAGCTTTGATGAGAACAGTTCCCAGTTGAATCCCAGTGGGAACCAGATTTTCCACGTGTGGTTTGTCGGCAGAAGGATGCCCGGACTTTGCTCTAAATTCCAAAATCAATATATCTTCATCATATAATTAATCAGCTTCGCATCTTTACCGACAGATTTGATAGATAATGAATTCAGAAAAGACTAATGAAAAGAAATAGTATGGAAATTATGCAGAAGCCTTTCTTATTGTGAGTCTAAAAAGATGAGACCAGAGGAGGGGAACTTGGGACATTCAATGTTTATCATTAATTAATTGATTATAAAAATTGAAAATTTATAATTAATTAATTATTTATAATTTTCTCGATATGTGGTGCAAGTGAAAAAAATAAGAAGATTTTACTGCAGAAGAACTCCCTCTATCTGATTAATATGAATTCTGTGGGTCATTGACTCGACCTTAAGTACAGCAGAATATTTAGATTGATTTATGAGTCAAGGAACCAATTATGGTTGTTTTCTAAAAAAACTCAAGGGTTAATTTATGGCATTTAATACTCGCAGCCTTGTTATTTCCTGTTCACATATTATTAATGAAGTTATTTGAATAGGCTATTATTTTTGAATTCATGAATTATTTATGTCTTGCGTGAAAATCGAAAGGGATTCTTTTGACCTCAGATATTTAGATAAGGCGAATATTTGATGACGTTTTACTTTCTTCTCGCTTTGAATTCTTTTACAAGTATTCCTGATTAGTGGACTTCAGTGACCATCGTTTCATCAATTTTATGAGATTTCTCAGCAGGCAATGGTGTGCTGAGTATATCTAACAATTAATTATGGAAAATCAGATATTTCTTGCCGTTATCCTGCTATGAGTAATTTGGACATATCCGATGATGGATATCATCTATAAATAAAGATTTATAATGAAGTCTAATAAGAAAATGAGTAAATTAAATTAGTCATGAGCACTGTTTGAAATCTAACTTGTTACTATTTTCTGTGCGTTGCACTTTAATTATACTGTATATAAAATATTAAATTCTGAGTTGCATTGGCCGATATATTGAAAGATGTCATCCATCTAGTAGTCCATGATGAAAAATTGATCATAACTTACATTTTTCCGGCTGATTTTCGTAATTTTCACTGGATATGGTTGGAAAGTTATGACAGTATGCAAAGACGAGCTTTTTCTTTCTGATTAAAGGGACAAAATTTTCAGTTTACCATTGAAAGCTGAACTGGAAACGATAATGTAATTCGCAGTATTTAAAATTTATTGATAAATTTATATTTAACAATTTAGATTTATAACAATCATGTAACTAACAAAATCCCGCCTATTACGCGAAGAGTTCTCGGTCCTTTGGTCCCTTCCACTTTATAAGATATAAAGCAGAAAGTGTGGATTTCTAATGTCACATTCCATATGTAAAATACTAATGGCGTTACAATGAGTGTAAGTGATCAGAAAAGTACGCGTAAATATCTATTACCATACGGATCATAGAAAGGCGCTCTTGCACCAGAGGACGTTGAGAATATTACCGGATTTTATTCAGAGAGATTCATAACTCAGAAACAGATTAGAGCAAAGCTGAATTAGTGTCAATAGATGCAATTACATGTGTGCCAGAAGGTGAATAAAATAAGGTTATACTGTGACAGATATATAAATTGTTACAGAACTGTTGCGTCAATACCGACAAAAAATCTGTATGTCATAGAATCTTACAATGTACACGCCAATATACCGTCGTTAGGATGTAACGAAATCCCGTTTGTAACGATATAAAAGGCCAGCTCTCTTAAATTCGCTTTAAGGAAATTTTGTTTTATATTAATCTTTAATTTCTTCTTGATTCTTGGCTCTTGATTTAGCTTCCAGAAACTACGGAAATATCAATAAAAGCATCTAAATTCCACGAAACATAATGTATGCTCTTGCAGTGAAGGTACATTGATTACTGAAATATTTATCGAGTAAAGAATGTCACCTGACTTAACACTCGGCAGAAGTGTTGAATCGAATAGATAGCAGGTGGTTATCCCATGTAACTGCTTCACTGAAGGCACGTGAGAATATTTTATAAGTCGTGAACTGAAACGAAAAAGGAAATCGATTTTCCTACTCCTTTAAAACCTTGCTTTATTACGTCGATAAATATGGAAATTTTAGAAGTTTCCCATCGGAATGAGTCAAATTTGCGATAATTTAACCGTGAAACATTCTCGCAGTAAGCTCGATAGTGGTTTTCATTTTGAAATGCGAATTTTATAGTATTTCTGATTTTAATTGTTCATGTTCACCTTTTACTCCATTTCTTATTTTTATTACGCCTGCCTTTAATTTTTTATTCTTCGAATCCAATTATCAATATTTTTATGATGAAGTGTTTAAAAGGATTTTCTCATAAATAAAAATAATATGTTTAGTCATGAATTTAATCAAGAGCCGAATCCTTTACTTGCGGTACCAACTATGATATGGGACGCAAGATTTAATCAAATTTTGTACTGCTATTAAGGATGGTTATTAACTCCTTTGAAAAAGATCGGTAGAGGAAAAATAACAGGTTCTTCGTTTGGAGCGGTTACTGAAAATATTCAAGTTTTACGGTTTGGAATGAAAGTAGGAAACGTACAGTTGTTCAGATGTTCAAAGAGATCAAGAAGATTACAAGACTGAGATTCACCCCAAATCTCGATTCTCTGGGCCATCTCTGATCGGCCGTTTTTATGCTTTAGTATATTCTGAAATTTGCCTATAAGAATAGGTCTTCGTTGTTCCACATACTCTCATTTACTTATATCACGATTCGTTTAGTATTTACAAGTGGCGAAATTGACCTAGGTGGAAAAATTTCAACGTTGAATTTTAATCCGTGGGAACATCTGAAAAAAATGAATGTAAAATGAAACTTTGTACGCAAGATTGTGGGCCTGAGAAAACTTAGAGAATTAACGAAAGTGAAAAAGTTATACGTGACTGGGAGTCGAACCAAGACCCTCCCCCATCCAAAACGTAGATAATTTATGGTAATGAAACCTAATCTTATTTTAAGGAAGGGTCAGTGTAAACGGGTGCACGGAAGAAATAGATACAGCGAGTATTTTGAGAAATATCGCACTTCCTCATCCACAGATTTATGTATCGCCTCGATTCTCATGTCAAATACAGAAACACGCATCTCCCCCAAGATGTTCTGTTGTTTCCGTGAGGATGTGGGTTAGGAGGCTAATCGATTCCTGGAATCAAAAACAGGTTGAAAGAGACAAGAGAGCAGAGAAAGGCATCGCCGACTTCTTCACTTGTTTACACGGAGTTACCACCCTAAAAATAAGATTTCCCTCTTTAACATTCACTTGCAATGCTAACGGGTTGCTCGCCAATCGCCGAAACTGCTGACGTAACCAAAGGAGCTTTTGCTTTGTTTGGCCGAAGAAAAGAGACGATCGATTTTATTTTACGCCAACGTGAGATGAAAGACGTCTTCGTGGAAATTTCCCACACTCCTTAGTTTCTTAGTAATCTCCCACGTTTCGTAGTATTTATTGTTCAGCACGGCGATGATAAGTCATGGTGATGAGACCATTGATTAAGGCTGTCTTACCCTTGCATAAACTATAGCGATGGTCTTCTCTGAATACCTCCAACCTTATTAATGGTTAAATTTCACAGGCTCACTTTGCTTTCATGTTTCATTCGGGTATATTTGGGTTATTATTTGCCTCGATACATCCTCAATAGTTATATGATGTTCCTGGCTGTGATAATGTGAAAGTATTGCGATGTGAGTAATACTGAATAACGGCATTAAATTTTTCTCTCCTTATTGCTATGAAAACTGTTTCTCACGGGGTTATTGTGCCGCCTTTATGCTTAAGTACCCCACTTACAAATAAGTATGTGGTTCAGTAAAGTAAGCAGGTAAGAGGCAAACTACCTCACTCCTCATCATGCCTAGCAAGTCTCATTCCTCTTCCAGGGCTTTTGATAGCTAAAACTGGAGGGTCTTTGGCTAAAACCGGTTTTCTTGCTGAATCTGACAGCCGGAATATATTGCAAACCTCATTTTCATTGCTATTTCATCGATGTAATCTGGATTAGATACGTATACTATGTGTATTAAGGACGAGGAATTTTATCTTTTTCCTGTTTCCTATGTCCTTTTTCTGTATAATTTGAAAGGAAAGTGAATTTATAACTACTCTTTATAAATTTCCTTTGAGATATCGATGGCAGTGAAGTATTTTCTTAGGACAGATCTATAGTAACATGAGGTCTATATTTTGATTGATATATCATACTATATATAACGATTTCTTAATTTTTCCCTTATCTGTAAAGCATACACTTCCTGTTACCTTTGGAGACAACAGGTGTATTACATTCCTATGGGTTTTAAATCAATGGACCTAAATTCCTTATTTAAAAAGAGCATTAGGGCGTGAGTCCCAAGATGTATGTCGTCGCCAATTGAGGACAAAGTGAAATACATTCAAAATATTTTCGGAAATAGCTCTTCAAACCACTTTTCTCAAGTTTTGCCAAGCTCATTTTCCCAGTAACCCAGTCAGTAGAACCATGAGATAAAAGATAAGGCGCTAGGATAAAAAAATCGATTTTTATGAGGGCAGGCTTTTAACTTAGCCCCGTTTCTTTTCATCGGGTTGACTTCCGCAGGTTTCTCTATCGCCGAAAGATTACAGGTACCCTCAAATCATTATGGGGTACTTGGGGAGGAACGGCTTCTACTCACGTCTCCGGGGTAGATCTGGGTCTCCGCGTCCAAGCCCGTCTTCGCCGGGATGTAAAGCGGAGTGGGAGGCCGGTCAACGAAGGGGTCCGTCTGGCACCAAACGTCCTCTTCCTTGGGCCGATCGAATATCTGGAAGGATAAGAGAAGGGGTCAGTTAAAGGGAATACGTGGTAGCACAGGCGCCAAGGAGTTGTGAAGGGATTAGATGATGCGGTGCACCCCTTCTCGTGGACTCACTCTCCATTTCTTCAGGTGAAACAGTCGGAGTACAATAGGGGTGTGTTTGGCCAGATGGAGTGAGTTTCGTCTTGGTGAAAATGGAGATTTCATCCAGAAGGATGTATTCAAAGCGGTTTTTGGCCACCTTATAATGAGTGATCGGTAATAATGATCTCCAATGGAAGGAAATGAATGAGGGATAATAAGCTAGTATTTACGGATAGATTGATGGAATTTCATCCAGTCATCCTTGCTTCTGTCAGCCTCGTTATTGATCGATATTCACTCAAATAAAATTATCCCACTTTGTCGGTAAGTGAATTTCGCTTCCCAATTTCTTTGGGTACAAAACGGAACCCTGTTAAATAAAAATGGAGGAATGTGTAGCTACGAATATTTATTGCATGAATTCAGAGGTATTCTTTCAGCTAGCCTTCTAAGAGTAAACCTGTCGTTTACACTGTAAATATTCGTAGGTCGTGATTATCTTTATAACAACATAACAGTACTGTCTTACGCTGCATATAGATACAAAAATTGGGAAATAAAGACTTAAGATAATATGTGATGGTTAAATTAATAGTAATTTGGAATTAACCCATTATTTCCTTGGAAAGTCCGGGAAAATCATTATTTGATACAAAGCTCAAGATTTTTAATCCTGCTCCAGGTTGAGACATGATAAAAATTTACAGAGACTCCTTATATTGCTTTTGTATTGTGTAATCACTGGACTCTTGTGTTTCCTTGCATAGTTTGACTTTTTACAAATATCGACTTCAGTGTTTCGAATCTTATGAATAATGTGAAATTAACTGTCAACTATTGGGCGATTTCGATTTTTTTAAATATAAATTTATTGATCCGAGAAACTTCAATGAAACTGATAGTTTGTTAATCATGCATAGTTTTGTGGAGAATTGGATAAAGATTGCAAAATCTCTGTGAAGGTAAACCAAATTTTGATGAATAAATCCGTTAGTTGATCTAGGTCTAAGCATATGATTCTCTTGCCGCTTATACCTAATAGATATTGAGGATTTGACCAAATGAATGAAATGGCTATTCTGGCTTAAAAAAGGGGTTAAGGAGTAAGGGTAAGAGTAAGAGTAAGTAAGAGTAACTAAGGGTAACCTTAGTTACTTCGCCAATGTTTGCTTTGAGTTGTGGAAGTGCTATCTCTTGGAAAGTATTTCACAGCTATAAAGATTACAATTACGATTAATTACATTATTAAGATTAAGCACAATTTTCCTTCTTTTTTCACTTATAAAATTTACTTTTTCTCGCATGCAATTGAATTCAATAAAAGAAAATTTAAAATAACAGTAAGCTATAACAGCGATCTCCAAGAGTTAGAAATCCAGATCTAAGGAATTTTTATCAAGTCTAAGGAATCTAAGGTTTTGAATAAGGGTATACTTAAAAGTTCACCGATAAGGTGAGACCGCATTTTAAAGATCTTTCTATTTCCCAAAGATTATTAAGTTATATTATTTGTCGTTAGTATTAATGTACACAAAGACTTAGTAACAGATACTAAGCGGAGGTATTAGTAAATGTGGGAAATGGAAGATAGTTGTTTTCTAATGAAACACAGGTTTTAGTGCAGTCATTCACTGAGGTAAATTATGTTGACCTAGCTTCTTATCAAGTAGCAAAATTGTCATTATTCTCAGTAATATTTGTTTTTCCATGGAAGGCAACTGGAGTGTTTATGTACGAGTTTGTTTTAAGGCGCTTTATCTCTCCCTTGCATAAGATCTCTATCACTTTTAATCAGGCGTTTCTTCTGCTGTACGAAGAAAATCAATGGTTTATTGGCTTCATTCCAGGAAATTTGCAACCATATCAAATAATAGCTCTTCTGAGAAGAGAATTTTGCCCCTGGATATCTGCAACCCTAAGCCCACGAATGCATTGTTTTTGCATAAGGATCAGGCGTAAGTCATACTTTTGACATCTGATGCCAGACGCCTCGTTCTTTTATTCATTTGCTAAATCGAGCTCCTTCAATGGGAAAACACATTTTATGTTTTTTGCACCACTTGATGAATTGCACAGTAGTAATGTATGTAACGCACTATGCCATTCTGAAAGATGCCTTCAAGCAATTGCAGATTCCAAGAACTGACCAGTTTATGTTCACATACGTTGATGATTATGTTTTTATCTGTTAGACCGTTTGAATACCAAATTATGCGTTGTGGACTGTATTAGAAATTCAAACCGTTAGTTTCGCCTAAAGGCTTATAGCGGAGGAAATTTCGGGCATAAAAAAGCATATCGACTGTATACTTGTGAACAAGAAAAGTCACAAGGCACGTCTTGATTAATTCCTAAGTTTATGACGAATTTCAGGTTTTTTACTTATTTACAGTTAGTTAGTTTTTCAGGTTTAGTTAGTTCCAAACTTAATCCAAGCAAACAATAAATTAAAAATATAACATATGCAGTGTATGTATATCATAGTATTAGTCCAGTACTAAAAGAAGTATTCTTAATTATATCAACGATTATTAACGAATCAGAGTATATATATCGTTCATTGGAAGGCGCTACCGTAGTAGCGAAATTGGTCGTATTAATTATTCTTACGGAAATTCATCAAGTATCCTAATTGAATTAATCTGTCATTCTACCTGGTAATGCCAGAATAGCTCGATTTCATAGGTATCGTACGTTATTTTAGTGTAGTAGTATTTGGTGATCCATGCTAGTGAGCCGACCTGAGAGATGCTTACTCTATGTTTGATAAAACACGGCATTTCAAATTTCACTTCTAAGTATTACTTTAAATTTTATTACGAATAATAGCTCAATTTTAATTGCTAACAACTTTTATTCTGATAGATCTAGCACTGAAATATACGAGAGGAAAATATATCTTATGCTGTTATAAATATAAAATTGGAACATCATTCTTGTTTTTACAATAATTTTGCTATAAAAGCTTCGGTATCATTTTACGCGAATTAATTTTTGAACTGCTCGTAAATTTGATTTCTTCCGCAGTACGCATATTCAATTTGAATAGGGAGAGAGAAAACATCTAGATGACTGAGATGAAGGTATCAAGTGATCTTTGATTGCTTGGGGACCTCCGACCTTTACCCGAGGGAAACTGATCCTTTCCTTAAGTCACGCAACTTGAAACTGCCTCGATTCCCTTTGCATCTTTCGTTTGAGTTGCCGATTTATCACTTGAGAGTAGGAACGCTGAAAGAGATTTTCAGAGACGGATAATTAAATCGAAGTTATTCGCAACGAATTTGTATTCAACGGAGACTCAGTCGTAAATAGCGGCTATATTTCAAATTTTTCGGTGGAAACTCAAAAGAGCATTGAGTTACTGCAGGAAAACAATATTAAATAAATTTCAAGTTTGTTTTTAAGTTTAAGTGAACTTCGTTTATTTTTAAGTGGACTATGGAAATGGAAAAGGAGCTGTATGACAGGGGTTGTCAAGTTCGTAGTTACCCTGGGCCAGATTATCGTTTGGAAAATACTCGGGGCCCTGGGCAGTATATCTCAGTTTAACATTCTAAGATTTCCCGTTGAATTTTCGCTGATTTATCTATCAGTTAAAAATAATAGCTTGTATTTTTGCCGAGTTTTGCTTTTTATTCTTGATTATGATCGCACTCCAGCTATCAATAGCAAATGAAGAATTCGAGTAAAAAGTAGAGAATAGATAACATTTCCCTGAGGTATGGGCCTATTGGAATCGATAAAATAGGCGGTGGTTGAAACCTCTGATATTCAAAATTACAAGAAATCTTTCTAAATAAATCCTTCATAAATAATCTACAAAAGGTAAGGTCTTTATTAAAGTCTTTAAACATTTTGTTTTCAGCTATTTGTAAATTATAGAACGATCGGCATCGAATTGGACACGAATATTTTAAACATTTACATACATAACGTTTTGAAACTTTTATCTGAAAAACCTCGTTGATATGAAGCAATATTAAATCAGTTTTTATCATCTCAGGTGACGATATTTTGAACAAGGGAAATCTCACTTTATCAATCACCATTTGTGTTTTTTTAGAGGTTTAACAAAAACTCTGGTACAAATAATTCACTCAAAATGTATGAAGGGGTTTTAGAGAGTATAATGGTATTTTCTACAGCTTTATTGTGCATTTAATTCCATTTTTCATTGTTAAGTTTCCAGGGGAAGATGAAAAGAGCCCTTACTCTTCTTATGAATTAAATTCTCGAAATGTTTTCCCTCAAATTTTGTGAAGTAATAGCGCAAAAA
Source organism: Pachydiplax longipennis (assembly GCA_036926295.1). Taxonomy (NCBI): domain Eukaryota; kingdom Metazoa; phylum Arthropoda; class Insecta; order Odonata; family Libellulidae; genus Pachydiplax; species Pachydiplax longipennis. The sequence goes on along the minus strand of JAVFKF010000026.1, from coordinate 20,743,394 downwards.
GTGTTTTTTAAATGTAGAAATAATATTGGTATTTTCTTAAACGAACTTGTGTCCATGAATTCAGTTTGTGCTATGTGCGTACTGAAATGAAATGAGGTCAATATCAAGAATTTCTCCGTCTTTACACGTTGAAAGTATTCGTTGGAGATAAGAATGATAAATATGAGTCTGACATTCAGATTAATCTCAATGTAGTTTTTAAAAGGGACTTGGAGGGAATTATTCATTGCTGGTTTTTCCCTTTTTCCTTTGATGTAGATTATCAAATAGCCTTTCACTGACCTCGCAGAAAATTTTAGGGTTCTCATCTTTTCTGTTTCTCGAATGAAATGAAGGTTGCTTTAATTTTTGAGACTTGATATAAGGAGTGCAAATTTTAGGCAGTAAATTTTCAGTTTATACCCTTACTTATTTTTCCTTAAGATAATTTTAGACGCGGAAGAATGGCTATAAAACGAACAAATTATGGTGAAGAGAGTATACACTATAGTTTCCACAGGTTCTTCGGGCTCAGATCTTCAGGTTTAATAGCCGAAACCACAAACCATGTGGTGAAAACTCCATATAATACATAAAGATAGCAAGACAAGGTACGGTCATATAGAAGGAAATGATAGAAGCCAGGAAAAGAAGGGATGAGTTTTTTAGAGATAAAATCTTTGATATCATATGACCTGAGAAAACATAATTTCTGCTGTGAAAACCCAAAAAGCACGCAAAATACCCGTGAAATTATAGCAAAGATAAAGAAAGTGAGTAGCAAATAAGATTTTGAAAATAACGAAATCATCAACATTTGAAATACATATGTGGATATAAATATTTATTGTCTGGGATGTGAAAGGAGAAAAATGTAAAAAATACAGCTCTCATTTCAATTTAAATTGAACCTAATTAAAATTTCTTAAGTTTATTATATGATCATAAGACACATTTAAGAAAACAGTATAACAGAAACAGAAAACAGATAAAATAACAAATCTACTCCGTTTAGTAGGTTTATCAGTTCATCATCCCGCAACAGAAGTTCGACGTGCCTTCTTACGAAGAATTGATAGATTGGGATAAAGTCACTGTCATCAAGCCACCACTTACTGTCAGTCATTCTCCCGAGGATCTTCAAAACATTAAAGGTAATGCAAAGGAACCTATAAGGCAGCTTTTTGCATTATTTGCCCTCCCAAATGATTCTCAAGCAGTCGAACGAAACGTAAAAGAAGTCACAGAGGCCTCACGGTTAGCCTAGGCCACGATGCAAGAGATGGGTTCATAGGAGAGATGATCCTCTCGCGAATACCAAAAACTGGAAGAAAATAGCCTTCAAAGACGTCAGCTAGTTATCTGATATACTTCCACGGGTGTGTAGGCGGGCGGGACTCGATTTGCAGTCACTGCCTCATGATGAGTCCTGGATAGCTCACTGCAGCTGAACCAGTGAGGAGCTGCCACTTTCCATGGTGTTTCCAAAAATTTTAAAAGTATGATATCTCGTCATATTCGGTTTTAATGGCTTAATTTAGTTGTTCCTCGATCAAAACGAATTAAAACAGCCGTTTAATCAAATGTATGTATGCTCCGTCAAAAATTTAACTTACCTAAAAAAACGCAATTTTCACTAAAATTTCGAATTTTTGAGCTCTTTGGTCAGGCCCAAGACGAACTTTGTTAGAGCCCATCTTTTGCACATTTCTTATTGAGCCGAAAAGGCAACTTTTCCAACCTATTACGTTCCCGCTACTAAAAATTTTTGTTTTTCGGTACGCCCTAATGCTCACACTTCTAGCTGCTTAATCAGGAAAACGTTGAAATTTTCCCTCACTAGCTCCAGCGATTTATTATCCTTTATCTGAAAGGAGAACGCTAGACAAGGAGAAACAAGTAACAAATGCTCTAACCGAATGAAAGCATGGAAAAGGAGGAAAAAATTCCGTAATGGAGATAACCGCATAGAGAAAAGATGTTGGACGTAAAGGAGTCTAAGTCATGCGAGGCGACGGAAGTAGGATTTTAAGCGCAAGTGGCTAGAAATAAAGAAAACAGTATGGAAATAGGTGCATGGCCTTTTCACCTGGTGAGGAAGAAAAATATTGGCCAGCGGAAAGCTCGCTACACAATTAGATAGTACTAGAGAAAGGAATCAAAAATACCAAGATTGTGGAATCGGCAAAAAGGTTATTTACATGAATTAAGTTTGGAGCATCATTGAATGCAGGAACATCGTCATATACTAAATAAGAACTTTTTGTTCAGTCAAGAAGGTCAGTAGCTAAGAGATTCGATTCTTCTACTATACTTGAGAATATACTTGAGAATCTCTGCCACTCAAAAAAGTACTAATGATTCAGCAATAATTTATGACTTAATGTTGAAATTTTCTACTGTGGTCTATTTATTGTATAATCAGACAAAAGAATTGATTTTTACGAACCAGCGGGGTCGAAAATTATGGTGCTCTTCTTCTTGCAAGGCGTTCTCTTGGAAATTTTTTTGTTTCATCAGACAACTTAAGTCACACCAAGAGAGACTCCGCAGATTTAAGAGATGTATACAGTTATTCAGTATACAGAAATTACTCGTTGTTAATTAAGGATACGTCAGTAAGGGTTTCACCTGAATTCAGTATGGATATAATAAATCTTGTGAAAATTCTTTCTCCTCTCTTTACACATTTAGTTTAGCTGCAAATTTTAGTATTATTTGGAATCGAGAGATAACTTATATTCTTTGAAGGAAACATAATGTCGGAACAAGCAAAGAAGAGAGAATTTAGTCAATTAAGTGAATTTCTCTGAAGTATCGTTCCAATTATTTGGTTCTTAGAAATCAATCAAGTCTTTAGAAATACAGCAAAAGCAGCGTGTGAAAATTAACATATTTTTCTCCAACCTCGAAGAGAATTTACGTTCATGGTCTTAAAGAAGTACAATGATATGTTGGTTATTTTGAATTTTAATGGGCATACTATCCCGTGATTGATGAATTTATGATAAGGTCAAGGTGCAGCATAGATTAATTCACGATTTAACGAGCACAGCATTTAAAGACATGCTGTTAGTATTCCTGATTCCTAATGAAGAGGGCGGAATTTCTCGCATGTAAATGGGTCGCGTGGGGAATATTTTCAACATTTCTTGAGATTTCATCGATACACGAAGTTCACGCGTATTAATTCACAAATACTACCTTTGAGCTGTTTGGCAGACAGGCGAATTTCTATTATTTTACCGTTTTGTAAAATCGATAACATATTACATTCAGCAAATAATATTCATCTCTCAAGCTTCACCTGATTCATTTCCTTCGAAAACTCCTGTCCCCGAATGGCTCATTAATGATTACCATAGGCTGCGGGGGAATTAAACGGAATTAATTCCCACGATGAGCGAAATCAAGCTTGTCATCGCACGTTTTAATGCCTCGAGTCGGGGATGATATGTGACCAACCTTGACCCCACCTGATATTGCAACCGTTTCTTGCCCCACGATGCCAATCACCCCTCGCCGTAAGAACCTGACGCAGCCGATCAGTTAGACGGATAAAAAGGAAGCCGCCTGATAAATATTACAGCGTAGAAGAGATAAGGCCCATCGGCCATTTACATCAGTGGCTCGTTTCCTCGAGAATCTGACTAACAGATCCTCCGCGGACAGGGTGACACCATAGGTGAGCATAAGAGGCACGTGACCAACGAAAGCGTGATGAAACCACTGCGATATAACGGAATTCTGACCGTACATTTAAGATGGCGGTATGAACTGTGGAAAATGATATAACGCGGGAAAAAGGGCATGACATCGCATTTTTGCATTGCGCGTAGGTGACTTATGCGATGCCGATCGATTTCCTTTTCATAACTGCAATCGTCCATTTTCGTTTAAAAATGCAGGAGAAATGAAAAATGTGATGAAAAAATGTCAGACTGTTTAAATGGAAATTCGTAAAATTGACAGAATGATCGGCATATGATCGAACTGTCCCCTGTAAGAGATGGAAGTCTGATGAGATCAAGAATCGAAGCTGAACATTAAACTGAGGTAGATCACTTTGTAGTCAATAGAAAAGTAAAGTGAAAGTGCTGGAAATATATTTTATTCGTCATCAGGATTCGAGCCGGATCTCCGATTTTCCGGGCGGGTACTCTTACCTATCGAACAATCTCGTAGAACGGTCTTAGTCCGTTTTTAGCAAAACTTGGTAATATAACCCGCCCGGATAGAGGAAGATTCGATTCGCAGTTTCGTCAGACATCTTTACCTCTGTTAATCCAGTACTATTACAAGTTTCATACTTAAACGCTCATTTGGGCAGTGTGGTGTAATGTTTTCACTCCTTTTGAGAACGTTCTTTGGACTAATAAGTCGTCTCATATTAGAGCAATATCCTGTATGCGTGTCCGCATTATTCAGTTTTAATAATAAATGTATTTCTGAATGATACTTCAAATGCTAATCCCAACAGCATTCTTTTCCCTTACTTTGCGAATCGAATAGCGTGTTTCAACCGAGCATACAATTCCCCCTGACGGGGTTCCCTGTCCTTCGATTTGGAAGGTTCGATTAGGAATCATATTAAGGGGTCGACGTAAAACTTATACTCCCTAAAGAGTTTTTTTATGCCTCACATGGTGGTTATGGATCATATTTATGTAATTTAATGAAGAATAATTATTCCCTGAATAACGTATTACCAAGCTATCGGGGTAATTAAAATCTTACGCTGCTGTGTATTCTGCGTAAATTTCATAAAACGGGTAATTTGAGTCCTTATCTACCTCTTTAACGAGGCGCAAGCCTTCCGTCCTACTTTTTTTACTCCTCAATTTCCATTTGAACCATGAGAAAACAGAGTTTTTAGGTCGAACTCCTTTCTACAGATCAATGAAAATGTATTGATGAAATATTTTCTCACGTAGGATATTAATATACAATAGCTCGCGGATCATAGCTGATTATTGTGACAGTACAAGGTCACTGGAATTTCTTTATATTTTTCGCTGTATCTGATCTCTGAGATTTTATTGCGTGCCTTTCTTCCATTTGTGACGGAGTTGGACAAGAGCTAAACTAGCGAATAAAAATGGAGGTAGTTTTATTTTGATAAGGCAGGCGACAGATTTTGTTGTGCGAGTACATGCGAGTAGTTTATTTTTCAAGGAAAGATTGCCTTAGAGTATTGTGCATTGACTACTACCGAAGTGGCCTTGATGGTGTGAATTCTATTATCACGAAAATGACAAATAAAAATTGAAACAGGTTGTTTTAACTAAAGTACTGTAGATTGATCACAATTTGTTTTTAATTTCGTAATATCAATTGCGTAATTGTCGTGTTTCAAGAAAATTGGAATTACAGTCAATGCATCACAATTTAAAGTGTTTGAAAACGAGATATATTTGAATAAAATCAATCGTCGACGCCAATTTAAACGTAAACTTGATGTAACTTTGTGGAACTCCGTTACATTTGCGTTACTCCGTCGCGACATGTTTCGAACTATTCATTTCATGCTGATGATGTCGCAATAAAGGATTTTTCTCGTGGAATTTTGCTATGATATTAAACCCGCTTCCTGATATATATATATATATATATATATATATATATATATATATTTGATTACGTGGTTTTAGAGAGTGCATTTGAAGTAAAGGTTACTAACAATAAGTTTTATCTTTAAGAAGTTATCAATAACTATTGCGAACGAACATGAAACTACCGAATTATTATTAGCAGTACGTTAATAAACATTTCCATAATCTTAGGCCCGGTATTATAGCCTTTTTTTAAAGTGGCATTAAATGTAAAGATCACTTTGACTTGAACAATCTCGTAATAGCATTCATAGTTAGCAGTATCAGAAAAGAATAGATAAAAACTAGATCTGAGGACTCTTAAAATTCTAAAAATATATTGAGCGCCCGAAAATAGGTTTATCGGTTTATGAAAGAGTAATAGACAGTTACATAGCTATCAACAACGAATTTTATGACCCTGCAAGTGATTAGGAGAAGCTTTAATTATAATTAGAAGAAGTTAAATTGTATCAATGGGACGAAAGCCCATACGGGCCCTAAAGGCCGTAACATTCTGTAACAAAGGTTCGAATAATATGGACCATTGTCAAGCCAATAAAAGAGCATTAATATTGGGAGCATGTGGTCAGCGTATCATTCTATTATCATCATCCATAAATGGCTTCCTGAGACCAAATTTGCTATCTTTTGATCCAAGTAGCTACCCAAATTCATCAAGAATTGCGTAAACCAGAAAATAAGGGACTCCACTAGGAGAGGAGATTGCGTTAGCTTTAGGAGGCCACTAGTATAATATATTTAGTATTTATTGGGCTTTTGGTAGAATCATTTCTATATTGAATACAAGCATCTAAGATTCATAATCCAAAGTCGTAGATCATCAGGGAATGTAAACATTTTAATTTTAAGCGGCGCACTTTTGCATGATTCATAAATCGTAATGTTTGAATCTAATGGATGATATAATTATTACAATGTATGATAGATTACATACCTTAAAAAATAAATAATTGATAAAAGTATTCGAAAATCTATTCCAAGTTAGTTCGAAATATAATGGAAATATTTCGTGTTAATAATAATTATTGCGCTCAAATATGCATGATTATCCTTAGATATTGTCATCGTTAATCAAAACACACTATATTCATTAAAATATCTTAAACGAAGAGAAAAATAATCCGTTGATAGGCCGCAATCGCAGAGTAATCCGAGAAGCCAAAATCAACGGCAAGTTCCCGCGACGTCATCGCTACCACTGGTTGCGAAGAATCTTAGTAGCAGGTATCTACTGCAACTTTGAAGGTATTTTTAAGCAAAGACATCTCGCGAATTGGTGGAGAGAAACATATATATTCAATTCTCTATTACGCTAAACCGACGTCTCAAAATCGCTATTCCACCTGAGAGCTTCTCCTTGTTAGATACTAGATTTAGGCCTTTTCAAAACTTGAAAAAGTCTCAGGGATTAAAGAGGGGAATGCTCGTTTCGATTTTTTTTAATCCAGTATTCAACTTATAGAATAGTGACTGTCATACACCCAATAAAAATTTACTATTCCATGGAAAGTAACCGGGGATCGTTTCTTTGAGAATGATCTACTAACGTAATCGAAAAAAATTATAATTTTATTAATTTTTCATGAGACTGTTTCCTCAGAAGATATGTTTGACGGTGTAGATAACTCACCTCTTCCAAGTAGGTGTCAGTCTGCACGTCCATGTGTTGTCTTCCAGAGACTGGCGGAGGAGTCCCAAGTCTCTGAGGCCTTCTTGGTGCTTTGGCACGTCTTCTGGCAGCCGCACGTCGTCTTCTCGCGGCCTCCAGTTCGATTCTTCTCTGTTCCAAATCCACCGGAACCTGAAACAATTTCCATCACACTTCGCTTTATTGAAAGAGTACGAAAGAGCTACATCAGTTTTATTTATCTGAATGAATGCAACGGAATTTCTCAGCCAGGAAAACAAAAGGGAGAAAATTCAAAATAGTAAAGGAAACAATATAGAAAAATAGCGGAAAAGTAAATTTTTGCCATGTAATCTAGTATAGAACTTACAAGCGCTATACTTGCTGAGATATTTTTGTATCAATTCTGGATCCATACAAATACTAATACTTTTTTTACATCTATAGTTCAGATTTTCATGATCACATCGTCGCACGATTAATCATAGTTACCCTTTTATCATTAACTTTTCAAACTACTCATTCTTTCATATCAAATTGGCTCGGTGACGACATTTAATTGGAGAATATGTGTTGCAGTTTTAATTCGATGCGATGAGTGTAGAAAATGGGAATACCGAAGAAGCGTAAATATTTTGAACTTTTAATTAGATACTCAGCAATTTTCCTGCACGATGGCAAAATCAGCACAATGAAAAGAATCTTAAAGCTAAGAAATTGTTGATGAAGTTTATTTATTAGGAAGATGGAAATACGATTTAATTTCTCGCGTATGTAAAGCGAATAATGAGTATGATGTGCAAAACGTGTAATCCGATGAAATTCCTGGAAATTGTATCTCTTGATGATTATCATAACGTTTTAAAGATAGTTTCATTGGCACCAAAATTCACAAATATCTTTTGATCTACATACTATATTCATAAAAATATTTTAAAAATGTGTGCTATATGATCAAATAATTCAAACAAAGAACAGAGTATCTACTTATCAAATTATAAAAAGTATTATTATGAAGACTCTGTTTAAATTTAACAACCTCCTGGGCATATCGATAGTAACTATTCCCTTCCAACAAATTTAGCCTAGGTCTCTTCGTAATTTCTTCATTCTGACATTCTTTTCTAAGATGTTTTCAGGACAAGCTTGACTCCATAATTGCTTCTAAAATTTCTTTTAATATTGTTTTCGCTGAAGATCAAATCTAATTGTGTGTCCCATTAAATTTCTGATATTTTTTGACCAATGTTGTTTACATAAACCTCTCTGTATTTGCTCTTTGAACTACTTTATAAGTTACTCTGTCTTTGTATTATTACTCTTCTGTGTAAGTACATATTTTTTGCTTCTAATCTTCTCTCCTCTGCTGTTGTTCATTTCATGCTTCACGGCCATGCATTTTTTATGATTTTGCAAACAGTTTCCTTGCATCAAAACTTGTATCAATTGCTGTTAAAATTTTTTTCTTCAGGTAGAATCCCCTCTCCACTTAGGCTTAACTTGTTACTATTTGCCTTATACTACTTTTGGTGCAGTAAATTTTGTCCCAAATGGCAGACTTTGTCTTGAATGGAAGAGGATGTCCTCCCTGTTTTAACCTGAAAATTTCCTATTGTGGCTAAAAATCCATCGCCTCAATTTTATATTTCTATATTTATTGGCTAGAACTCTTCATACATTTTTATAGAAAACATAATTAATGTCAAATCTTCATTTTTCGGGCAAATAAAGCTATGCGAGCACTGCTAGTTACATTTTTCGGTTGCATTTTCACGTAGAAAAATCATGTAACCAAGTCTGAGACAGTATGGAATATTCCCAGAAATTCGAGTGTATTTAATATTTTATGTAAGGTATTACCACTGATAGGTTTGTCTCATTTTCAAGAATAAATTTGCTGTTTAAAATGTGATTCCTATGAATGAAATAGTGACCACATATTTTACGTGATTATTCTTAGTCTTCACGATACCCCTTTTACTAGAAAAATCGTATCTACTATATTATTTCGTGACATAAAGTACAACGAATTTATATCTTCCTTTAGCTCCATTATCACGTCTGTTATGTTTGTTGCTCTCTTTTACACTCAGTTGCTTTTTATGATAGTGAACTGAAAGCGCCAAGATTTACAAGCATGCATTTAATTGCCAGCATTTAGCGGTAAAACGTGATTTTGGTAGGGTTGTGATCCTTATGAAGCGTGATGGTGCAGAAATAGTTTGCGTGCTAGTGCGACAATCTATTCGGGGACACTGACCTCTTGAGACAACAACTTGGCGTATCCGAAGTAAGGATTCCATTTCGGTTGCTAAAGCGAATGGAAAGACGTGATTGAGCTGGACGGTAGTTAAACATTTAACCGATTCTTAGCACATCTCAAAATATTATTGCTTAAGCTCAATATCCATTGTTTTTCTTATTTTGGATTTATATTGGATTACATTTCATCTCTTAGAGATACGCCGTAACTTTTTGATTAACGAAGATGTTGGGTGTTTCTCGAGACAAATTTCGCGTTAAACTTTGAAGCTGTGTCTATGATAGACCATGTTGATTCAACAGGCAGTAATTTGGCACTTGTAATTTTGCAGTGACAACACAAAACATGCGGGTGAAGTAAATTTCAAAATCGTCTAAATCCTAGAGCCGAATAAAGCTTAAGTATATTTGTCATGACATTATAAAGAAGCACTTTTCTTTAATTTTTCAAAGATGAGAAAAATCGCATTAACAATGAATATTGACTTTAAGCCAAGCAAGACCATTTAAAATCTAACTTTAATTAAAACCAATGATTCTAGTCTTAACACATATGAACAACTAGGTTGATAAATATTGAAAAATCCAGATGAAGCACAATTAAAATTCAAAGTGAAAGTTTTTACTTGATAACTTACATAAATTATCTTAAAAAATCAAAGGGATTTTAACTTAGTATTAATCTATTTTGAAATCATTACTCTCTATCATACAACCCAGAATTACGCTTTACCAGAAAATAAATCTATTCATGAGAAATATTTTCTTGGAAGAGTGACTTCAAAATCATATTCTTGATATCAGAAGGCTATATTTTCGATAAGTGAAAATTTAGCAGTAAACGTGAACATTAAAATACACCCGAAGGCATAAAAATGCTTTTTTGGAGTATCCAAACGTTCTTCGATGAACGTCTCTTATAATACCTTGTTATAGTTTTTTCACCTTTCTTTGTTGCTATAATTATTTGGCTATGAAATAAATATCTTTCCTCACCGCTTGCGTGTTGACTGTCGTTCCACGAATAATCCTCCGGTCGAACATGATATTTCCATACGAAAGAGGTCCATCTTCTGAGCTGGAAAGTCATGAATAAATATCAGTTAAGTATCATATTTTATTTCATTACGTTACATAATTCATTGGCAACATTAAGCCAATGATTTGGTGTTGTAAGTGTAATTTTATGTTTGGCAATCGAAGTCTTTACAATCCTTGCAGAGGTGTATGAGATACTCTCCTTGCATAAAAATTATGTAAGGGCAGTTGTCACGCCATAAAATATGAAGTCAAGTAATATAATTGTTACAACGACCGGTGTTCCTTATTTTAAAACAAACTTCGGATTTTCGGCTATTTTTTCTCATAACTGTATTCACAATTTCTAGTAAAATTCACAAATTTATACTAAGAAGGTTTAAATAGCGAGAATAGGAACACTACTTACTGTCAAGGATATTAAGGGCGTACGTCAGATTAACTATATCACTTATGGATAAATAGATATCGGATATTTCATCATTGAAGGTTTTTGATTATCTTTAGGATCCACAAACGAAAATGCTAGCGTTGAATACGTAATTCATAAATATGGTAAGCGTATTCAGTTTTGCGTGCAAAATAAAGTAACATAACATTCTATTTCCGATTCATAATTTAACGAATTGGTAATATTTGAAACGAGAATGATACGTACATACATTGTGGTGCCAGCTTTACCAGTATATCAGTTGTTGCCTAACTGGATGCTCATTTTAAATTTAAAACTCTATGCCCACACATAACGCGCAGTAGATGAAAATAAATGAGACATACAGTGGGGAAAGCATAGAAATTTGTTAGAGAATATTATATTTTGCTTCGCTTCCATTGTAGTATTTTTGTTGATTTGAGCTAGGCGACAACTCGGTAACAGTAAACTTACTGGACGATTTTTGAATGATATATATCTGCAGTTATGGTATTTTATTATATTCATTAGCTATCCAGAATCACGTTTTGTACTGAAAAGAGAAATTAATCTAATGGGGGTTTCGCGAAAATTTAGTGAATTATAGAACTTTATAGCGTCCAAAATAATTTCAAATTAAAAATAGATCCTAGTGATATTGTCAAAAAGAATTGTTAAAAGTATCTTTTAATGATAATTCTCGACAAATACACGTACACGGCGGTGAAAATTAATGATAGTTCCATGAAACAACTGGGTATGAGCGACTTAAGTAAATTTTTGTTATGGTAATATTGAAAAATTGTAATTAACTAATGGTTTAATAGGATATGTATGAGGACAGTGCGAATTCGGTGCAAGCGGTCCCAGGTTCGATTCCCTGTGGAGCCTATATGAACGAGATAAATTTAGATGTCGGAGCACTTTAAAAAAATATTACTATTATTTTAATTAAGCAAATACCTAATGAAAAATTTGTTAAATTATTATTCAGTTGAGCCAATATCGAAAAGTTCTCTTACTCCCACACAGCGAGAGCAATGTTTTTCATTTTGGTATAAAGAACAAAAATATTTAATTTTTCATTTGAAACTTAATTTTAGGTATTGTTATTGTTTTCGAGTCACAATGTAGCATTCAGACATAATTATGTAGCGTCAGAGCCAGTTAGCGCAGAAAAACTAAGAATTCCGTTGATGAGAGTAAAGCAATAGAGTTGCGGATGTAAGCTTTAGAGCGTGCAAGTCATGTCTAAATCTTTGATTTCGTTCTCAGTATTGGCTATTTCTAGCTGGGCCATAAGCTCCGCTATTGCAATGGACTCAACCTCATTGTGATTCTCAGTAAAATTCCACCGGCACACAGAAACAATCGAATCCCAATCGATCCATCGAACTCACTTCCTGGACGCCTCTTCGCGTCGGCCTTTGCAGGTGCCGTGAATGGACGCCACGGCCGCCGCGGCAGCCGCTGCTGCAGCCGCTTCGCACCTCGCCCTGTGCCCGCATACCGGCACATCTCGACGCTTGTTCTCGAGTACTCTAGGACGACTAGCGAACGAGTATAGGGGCAGACGCTCCGTGGGCTGGGGATGAGGTGGTTGATCGAAATAGGGCCCCGCTCTGACAGTGGTCACAAAAAGGGGCTTCTTTTGACAGGGGGAATGGGCCGCCGCTGCACCCCTTCCAGCCGCCTCTGCCCCTTTCTTCTTCGCCCCCACTGGAGGAGTTGAAGTCACCAGATCGGGGGCGTTGAGGGTCGATTTACCCCCGACGGCGTCCACAGCCCTCCGGCGCCTCCCCCTCGCCAAAGGCTCCGTAGGTTGCGCCGGCATTTCCACATAAATGTCATATCCTCGGAGACCTTCGAAGCCTTTTGGGCAAACCCCACCTCAGCCTCTCCAGCAAGGTCCAAGTGCAAGCTCCTCGTATCCGTCCAAATCCGCACAAAATCCTCCTTTAGATGCATATGCCATCATTTTAATTTTCGCTTTACACGTCCAACAAAAATAAACCTTCCAACACTCGGTGTAGGGATTCTGTTCCGATGTTAAGTCACTCTGAAGACGGTGGTGTGAGAATCCTATGACGCGCCGGCGTTTCCCCGCGTATCCTGCGGTCTGCCGGCAATTATATTCCGTCAATTTCCCCTTTGACCACGACGCCCTCTCGGACGCGACTGCCCGTTTCCCTGGCCCTTTCTAATGGGGCAGGCGCCGCGCAGACGCCCACCGTCGCGGCCGATGAAGTGGGAGTGACCCGGCGTCGCACGCCTTTCAAGACGCCGGCGAATATCATTTGTTCAAAGTCACTCTGACGTAATTGCCACTTTCGAAGGGGTTAACGGACCCCGCAAAAGAAGAGACACAAAGAGAATTCTCCATACCACTTCGTCAGAAAGAGTTCTTTTGGGCGATTCCTCACGCTTTCCTTCGAGGCGATTTATTATTTACCCGCGGGTTCTTAAAATATTTGACGTCGATTAGAGCTTTTGTGGGAAATTCGGCGGATCCTCTTGGACATCGCGGTCGATGCGGTTTTCCTCTTTCAAGGTCGCGGAGATTTCGATTTATCCTAAGGTCACCAGACGCCGCTGCCCCCCGTGCTGATTTGCATATTTTATCGCTCTCCGAATAGGTCTTTCTTTTATTATTGCCGTGAATGTTCACGCTCCCCTCAGCCGTGGGAGATATGTAAATTTCCGAGGGTTTAGAATAAACACCGCGGGATGGAGGATCTCGTTTATGCAGAGAGGGCGAAATATATCAAATTCCTAAACGTGCCGAAGAGGAGACAGCTATAATTCTAGAAGAAAGCGCCCGGTGGGACAGATTTTTCCTTCCTAGTGGGAACACACTTGGATACGATGTGGTCTTAATTTCAAAGAGAACTTTAGGTATAGAAATGAAGATCCTTTTCGTGGACACATTGAGTTCAATTATAATGAGGGTTTAAGATTTTGAAAATGTATAATAAGTTTTCCTGCAATATTTGAAAGATTCGGGATTGAGAAAGAAAAATTGACGCTCCAATCATGTCAAATCCTTTTCTCTATCCTGATTGCTTCTATTACCGCTTCCACGTCTTTCTTCTTTCTAACTTCTCCTTCGCATTATCTTCTAAATATATTTATAATTTTCACCTGATCAGTTGCCTAACTTTGGAACTCCATTCATTCAACGAAAAATTAAATTAGTGATACGAATTGTGTATTTTATTGCGGCTCAAAATAATTTCATATGCTTGCCATTTTTATATCATTAATTATTCAATCTATTTTAAGTAGTTATTTTTAAGGCATACACAATATTTTGATTAATCTTAATGCCTGCGGTTTGGTACATACATAATTTGAGTTGCCCAGAAACGCATACGCCATAAAATAAGGCTGTTCACCACTATATTTATATCCATGAATTCTCTCCGAATCATTCATCTCTCCTCGGGGTAAAGAGCCGCAAGAAGTCTTTCATCACGACGCACAGTGGGCTAGAATCGAAAAAAGCTGGCCAAAAATACGAAAGCGGTTTTTATGAGTTGGGAATTTGTAACTTCGCATGACCATTTTTAAACATATTCTGCATTCAACTGTGCAAGTCAGTTGGTTCCTGCGCATTTAAATTATGCAGAGGTCAAAGTTGACCAAGTTTCGCGAAAAACGCCGGTCTTCGATTTTTTGCGAAATTCTTCAAATTCAAACCGGTGCTGAACCCATCTGAAAACTATCGGATAATCTTGAATGCCACGTTATAAACCTATCCAATATCTTTCACGCTGGTTGATTTTAATAGTCGCAGTTGAATATCAGCATACGTTACATAATAAATTATGGTTTAACGATGTAAGGCACAAGTGGCCTGTATTACGAGTAGCTTAAGGCTATGCTTAGGAAGTTCACGTAATCGGTTCATCATAACCTTATTTCGTTGGGGAACTTTAGACGTATTCGACTGATTGAAATACACAACCACGGAGTGTGAAGTATGAACTGCATCTATTCCACTTAGACTCTGCCTTAAGCAATCTTCTTTAGCAATCCCTGTCCTCTCAACATTAGATCTAGCCAATTCTTCCACCGACGCATGCTTCTCTCCGCGATGTAATTGCTTTCACCCAATCTTCGATTCAGGATTAGCCGTTTCTTCGATACGGAACTAAGTTTCCGCGCAGAGGATTGTTGCAAATAGACGGCTTTTCCCTTTTTCTTATAAAAATGGGAGGTTTTCCCCATGGTTCCTTCAGAAACTTATATCAAAATCGACCGGCCTATGTTGGTTTGGTTAGTGACACCTCGCGCCCGCTCGAGTATACTGGCTCAAGTTTTGATTCTACTGCCAAATAGTTGGAATATGGCGAGAAAGTATCAAAGAGTGATCAGGAAGGTGGCAGGTGACGCGACGTTTACCTTTTCAGGTGGGAATCTGGTAAATGTGACATTCGAGAACTAATAAGGTTGGGAATTCATAATTGAGGAAATTTAAATACACTCTAAATGTTTCAAGATGGAAACTGTTTTTGGTAAAATAATTATCGTAAGATAGAGAATTTGAACGATACTTCATTTTCTGCACGTCATACATACATTCTTTCTCTATCATTTGCTCTTTTCTTCATTATCTCTAAACTCTTCTCTCTATTCTGAACGGTTTTAAAAGGCGTGAAAAATTTTATTCTCCTTCATTTCTTAAGTATCACTGTAAACTTACTGAATATATCATGGATATGTTTTTCTTCATGGCAAACTCTTAGAATTAGGACACAGGATCATAGTTTCATTGATGTAAGAAATAATTCTTCATGTTATTTTTCAAATTTATATATACGTATCTGAGTCCATTTTGGACAAAACCATCTTCTCTAACACAGAACATCGAACGCCTTAATGTTTTCCTTGCCCTAAAATTAAAATTTTCATGCTTCGCTTCCATGCGAGTTCACGCTCCACCATTTATTTTTCAAGTGCTCTATCATTCATGACCTATGCTTTCAATTAAATTTTCTTTATCCTGATTGCTTCCATTACGGCTTCCACATCTTTCTTCTTTCTAACTTCTTCTTTGAATTATCTTCTAAATATATTTGTCACTTGATCAGTTGCCTGACTTTGGAACTCTATTGATCAAACGAAAAAGTGAACGAAGGATGCCATTCCTCTGAAAAAAATAAAAAATAAAAAGGACCTACAAAAAGCTAACAGAAATGAAATTAGCGCAGGTAATTTTAGGCAGATTCCTATATTAATGTCGATACATTTCGACTGTGCGGTTTTATTCAGCATACAGAGACAATCAATTAAATTTTTAAATAATATTAACAAAATATTCCTATATCTCAATCTTTAAGGTAGCTATTAATTGGTAAGGAGGTATCTATTAATTGGTAAAGGAGGTATCTATTAATTGTAATGATTGTCACATCAGTTGCGTAGAATCGGAGCGAAATACCTATAAACTCATACCGAAGGAGGAAATAATTCTTTTTATCAATTTATTTCGTCGAATAATTTATATAAAAAGCAGTCGTAAAAAATCACAATATATATTTTTAGCTTAAATTGAGTTATTTCCAAGTATCCCAACCTTTGTGAGGATTCGCCGCAGTGCCGTTTTCGAAAATATAGCGTATTCAGAAAGTACGCAATGCCGCAAACAAAATTTATCAGATGCGCGAGAGTACTCTTTTCTTACTTCGAAAAACTGAGATGGTGATGTAATCGGAAGATCAGCATTCGCCTCATTCGTTGATGAATGTACGCTTGTTCGCTTCATCAAAGGTCTGATTTTCGCTCTCGTGAATTACTGCGAAAGTGCACGTCTTCTCCGTTGAGGTCGAGAAGAGAAGGGCTATCAGTTATGCATTTGGGTTTTCAGACCGTTTTCGGAATACATTTGTTAGCCCTACTAAGGGTTTTCAACGTTCTCTAAATTATTTTTTAATCCCCATGCAACCTTAACGCTCGAGCTTTGTAGATCATGTAAGATTAATATGTGTGAAAAATTTGTTATTCTTTGAGTGAAAGTGAATGAGTCATATCAAGACCTTAAATAAAAGTCGTAAATGAACGTGGCAATAAACAAATAATTTATTAAGGGGCTGAAAATCAGAAATCAGATAACGCCAATGAAATAAGATTAATTAATATTTAACTCGTAGGGTATATAATATTTGTTGATAAATAAAACAATAAACTTAAATTAAAAAATACGTCCTACGCCTGTAGATTTCAATGGCGAATTTGAAGGAAATTTCCGAATTTTCCTCGACTCGGAATAACTGTAACTAGTTGAAACTAATTGCCATTGCAATAAGTATAGGTGAAAAGTATAAGTTAAATTGTTTGCTGTTTTTACCAAAAAATCTTCACTCTACTTCTTGTCGCGATTCTGCATAGTCACGGCCTCCTCCGTAATCAAAAAATTATTTTGATGATATACAAAAACAACTATGAAAATGGTCTGAAAATAGAGCGGTTTTATTTTCGTAAACAAAGGATGAATTTAGCGAACAATACAGACATTGGAGATATCCATCGATAGCACTTAAAATACTAATTAATCCCATAGTGAAAGTGATAGTTAGTTAGTCAAGAGTCGATATAGTAGGAGCATATTTACAACGGTTCTGACAAGAAGAAAGTGAGCATGCTCCTTAACATAGAAGAGATATGGTAAAACTTTTCGGAGATTAGACTTTTACTTCGTAGGATGGAAACTTGTATGATATCAACGGCTAACACGCTCACCCGCTTTCGAGTCTAATTTTGGGATCATGTTTTGAAATGCAGATTCGCCATTCTGTGAGGAACTTTCCTTACTGTACCATGCAATTAGATTTGATAGAGGTTCATTCGCTTCGATGTACTGCATTCCTTTCATGTGTCACGTAAGGAGACTCCATACATAGTTATACTAAAATTTTATTCGGTAGCACTGCTTAGGAAAGGCAAAATTAGCGCTACTGCAACAAATATCTCCCTGCATAATAAAATTATAAATTTCATTTTTATGCTTGTGAATATGTAAACTCGCCTTTTTATATATCTGAATTTTCATATCCGTCGTAATTAGGTAGAAACCCGAAAAATATTTATTGAGATAAACCTATTTAAATTCTATAAGTTTCTGCTCTTATATCTTTAGTAATGGAGTAATTTTCGTTTACTTTCCAACAGAATCGAGAAGAATGTACTTTGCTTTTTAAATAGTATTGCTCATAGCTATAATAATAAGCTACCGAAGAATGAATGATGTAATAATGGTATTAATTTGGTCACTCTTAACTAAATGCTACGGAAATACTTATCTAAGGGGTCATTGTGCTACACTAACGTAGAAAATTTCCACCGATAGCATTCTGGCCCAGTGAGGTAAGTAAGGCCAACTACCTCACTCCTAATCTTGCATTATAATCCAGAGCTTTAGTGGCTAGTGGAGGGGGTTTGGCGTTCGTACCGGTCTTCGAGCTCAATCCTTTGTAAGCAGAAACATACGAAATATTATAGCCACATTCCTCAATCCCCATTACAAACCACTCTCCGATGTTCCAAAGGCAATTTGTTATTCTAAAATTTGTTTATTTGTTATTCTATTTATTTACAAATGATGAGCCTGTAGTCTTATTAGTGATTTTATACTTTGATTTCGGTCTATTCGTCTTTTTTATGCTTCTTGAAAAAACTACGGCGATCAGAATTAGCTCCTTCTGCAGGTTAGGGTTTCCGGTGAAAATTTCCTTCCGTCTGTTTTCGGGATTTTTTTTCTATTTTCCGTTCTAGAATCCCGAGAAAATTTAGCCGGGAAATCGGAAGAGTTGGCTCTTAGAACCCTATGATACCCACAATCGGAAACAAATTTACAACTCATACTTTATCTTTTAGGCACTATGAAAGTAGCTCACATGAAGCATTCTCGTACTAAAACATGGATATGCTTTGATGCGCATTCTCAACTGTAAGACCAACGAAAATGCAAAACGAAAGAAAATTATTAATCTGAATCTATGCCGAGTACATTTGTTACACACCAAGGTAATGATTGCCAGATTGGGGAATTAAATGTTCTATGTTTCGTGAATATTTGTTTATAAAGGACAAATACATACTATCTAACGTATTTTTTCAATTACAAACCAGTAACATTAGAATCCGTGTCCAGTAATGAGGATATTTCATTTACTTTCGTTTTGCACCAACGTTTAACTTGTAGGAGTGACTGCATCGAGTCACGAACTCCGGTAGCCAAATATGAAGGGTCTTATTCAAATTTAACATTATCTACTTTTATTGCCGTTATTATGAATGATTATCGAATAGTAATTAAAAGATCTTTTCGGAAATTAGCGAGAATTCTCGTGAAACACTGTTTCCCGTTCCCAATGGACTCAAAATGTCGGTGATTCGGAAACTCTACAACAGATTAAGTTTCCAACTAGTGAATAAGGCCAAAGATTGTAACTATCTTCGACTTCTCGCCGCAAATTCATTCGACGCTCTATATTCTTCGATCCTTAAGCTCTGTTCCAGTAATTAACGAAAAATAGAGCAAAAGGGAAAAAATCCCGCAGTGGCTTGGATTCATGGGTGAATTTTAATTAACGCTCTAATTGCCGCAATCACGTGAGATACATGGTAATTTGCTTTTTTCAGCAAAACCTTCACCTGCATGAATAGTTTCACTGCATAAAAAGCGTTAAAGAGCTCATAAAAACAATCGATTCGCATTTAAGAATTTTACTCCCGAACTTTTCCCAGCGAGGTTTACTGCGGACATTTTTTATTACAGTGAGGGAATTTATAAACTTATAAGTCTTTCAAATTGGACATTAACGAACGAAAATAGATGTAGACCAACATTCAGGATAGATTTAGAAACATTATTCCATCAAAAGAAAAGGAGAGATAATAAAACATGAAGTTCTTAGAAAATAATAAAATATGAGGTTCGTGCATCTTCAAGGGTATTTTTGTAACTTTTTAATTAACGAATATCGTAATTAAGGGCTACCCTTTTTATCAAGGCGACGGATCTTGCTGAGCACGGTTGTATTCATCAGGGTATATATGGCTATAAATTAAGCATTTTCGTTTCTTCTCCCGTCAGTCTACAATTTATTTGAAGATTTAATTGAATCCGTAAAAAAATTTCCGATAAATTTTCACCAAAAAATCTGTATTGATTGAAAAGATATTTAGAATGTGAGAGCTAGTATAAATTTTAAAGTGAAAGTCAATTTTTTAAACCCCATTAAGAGCCTGAAATCGTGTTACCTATTGAGTGAGATATTAGAATTATGATCTAGGTATATCATTAAAATAGAAAGATTTATTTTTGGCTAGGAATAAACGATCAATTCTCAGTTCGAAATTCATGAGACTCTTAAAATTAATGCCTGCAGAGCATTGTCATCAAATTAATACAGGAAATTTTAGCATCTACAAATTTTAAATGACTTTTTCTCACTTTCTAATTTAATTTTTCATCTTCGAAAAGCGTCATTATTAAATTATCTGAAGGATTCATGTTCTAATTATAAAAGCTTCTGATTAAGTGGAGTTGATGATATATTGTGGTTCCTGATGCTATATTTGAAGGTATGTAAATTCAAGAGGATTTTCAGTCTAAACAACAAGTACTTCCAAAAGACAGTTATATGGATCCTACTACCGAAATCTGATTTATAAAACAACGTCGACAGCATGTGTGGGATTAATGTTCGGCTTTCTCTAGGAAACCACCGCGAAAATAGTCCACGAGCGCAAGTGGCTTCGTCAAAGTAACCTCCGTGACATTTCCCTCCCCGTATCCTTGCAAGGATACCTATTCCTGGTCCCACATCCTTTCTCCGGTGATTTTCCGGCGAGAAAGTAGCAACAATATAGATCAGAAGCCGAGATGGAAAGCAACAATCCCCGTTGGTGGTAAATTACCTCCCTATGAATCACTAGCCAGCCTGCGCGATATAATGTCGATACTCTTTTCAACGGCACGAACTTATAATTCCGCGAGGCTTATTGACTTGAGGGAAAGGGATTTGACGTCACGGGGGAATAATCTGCGATTGAGGGAGAAGAAGTGACCCCAAGGCCTTACCTCTTCTCGGCCTGTGACCCTGAGTTTCTTCCAATCTCTTCGCCAGATCTGCCTCCCTTCCGGTGGGGCGCGGTATGCAAATGAGGCAGCTCGGCGTGACCAACGGAGGTTTTCCCTTCCCTAACCTCTCAACCTTTCCACTAAACTCCCACCTTCTCTTAAGCCATAAGACCGGCACCCCACCGCCCCTTTATAGATCCTTGCATTCGGTACGTATGGTGTTTCGCACCTCCCATGCAATTTCTTGGGGTTTAATGGATGGCTACGAAGCGCGTATGTACACGTAGAGAAGTGGTTCAAAAGGTGGTCTACCTCAATTATCGACCCGTTGGACGCGTTGACGTTTCTGTTCTGTCTTCCTGACCCTTTTTCCCCACTTGGAAGGTGCTCGATATTATTTTTATTTCCTCGTTTGTGGGAAATTTAATTCTGAGGGTGGCGGAGTGCCTGTCTTATGCCTCTGCTGAGAGTGTAGGCTAACATTTTGTCTTACTTGCCATACTTTACTAATATGCACTAATTTAGCTTGTCGAACGAAATCCTAAGTAACTTTTTTGATGGCAGTGATGGATGTAAAAAGTCGATCGAAAATAGTTTACTCGATTTAACTTCACGAGAATCAATCAAGTGATGCAATATTATGAATCAATTGCCATGAGGGTAATTTTTATGGCTTCATTGTGTAATTAAACTTGACAGTTTTGTATTAAGACATCCTCAATGTGAATAAAACAGTCTTGCTCTGTTACTATTAATGTAAGTATAAAATGATAATTAGGCTGAAGCTATCACATGAAAATCCAGTAGGAGAGCAATTGTTGCTACCCTTTTTGACAAGTTTGGAAAACAACTCACTATTTTAAAGTATGACGAAGAGCTCAATTTAAAATCAGTTGTAATTAGGAAGTTTTTCATTTCACACGTATTGTCTATTTCTCAAAAGAATAACGTTTTGATAACTAATCGTTGAAAATTGAGGGTTTAAGGAAATTCTTAATTTAAGATAACTTTGCAAGAATATTGCCTTAAATAACCCCTCTCCTGACAAAACCCTTGTTCTGCCACTGATCAGTTGTTCCTTCACTTGCGTTTCTGTTCAGATGGATTTAACTTATAGGCCCCATTACCTCACGGGCGGAAGATTAAGCACCAGGAGTCTATAGCAGGGGCTTATAGTTCCAGTGGGTCGAATTAGCATTGGTGAAAGATTCGGGGGCTGCAGAAAATGTATTTCAGATTTTCTTCAGATATTTTATAATGAATCGTTCCTGCTTCATATTTAATTTTGAAAAATATTCTGTGTAAATTTTTTTGATTAAATAAAGAAAACATGCTTTATACGCGTCAGCTATAAATCACCAATGGATAGACATGTTTGTAAAAGTAAGGAAAGATTAGATACCTGGGAGGTTAGGGCCGCGCAGAATTTATGGATGGGCCGCGGGTTGGGGACCCTTGGTTTATGGCATTTAAATTGGACTCCACATGGAATTCGATAAACTGAAATTTTTGTCAGCTTTTCACATAAATCCTAGCTACATAGATATCGTTTTATCGGTCAGTTTAATCAGATGATGACTTAAGGTTCAAAGACCCTGTAACCAATTGCCAACGGCATACCGAAGTTTTTTTCCCTGTTATTTCCCTTTGAGTCGAAGGAGCTAATTTAATTGCTTAGGAATAGGCGTCACCTAAGCAAATGAAACTGATCGGTAGTCAATAAATTAGATCGGGGATCAATGAGTTTCCACAAATGAGTTTTGTGTTGTATAATCCGTGCCTGAATGCATAAACTCTCGTGAGGTCACGCGAGCCTAGGGAATGAAGGACCTATAGTATTCGAAAGTTGTCGGAGCAGAGGATGAAATGATATCCTACGGGAGATAACAGTAACCTTTCACTGCGAAAGCGAAGGTCAAAGTTTTCCGAAGTTGTTTTTCCCGTCTATCATACGTGTGCGCTTTGCGGTAATTCTAGGCAGCTCTCGGACTCAGCTTTAAAAAGGTTACTTTCATGACCACGATTTTTACGAGGGAAACCAAAACTCAAATACGTGTGCGAAATAATGAGTTGAAAGGCCTGTCTTTTTCTTGGAGTTTATGTGCATGCAACTCAAAAAACGTCGGCCCAAAGAGTTCGAGAGGACTTAACTGTGACAACTTAATGCGGCTGACGAAGACAAATTAAACACTCACGAAAAGAATTCAAGCAGACAATTGAAGCATAAACGAGGTTCTGAGACTGCTGTTCATGCAGCTCAATTCAACCGTGGTGAAGTTCATATATTCAAATAGTTCCATCTGTTTCCACAATGTCTGATCGCTCAATGTTGTGAATATTGTTTAGAATTAGTCACTTTTTAAAGTGCTTCGACTGTTGAGATCATTTCGCACGTGATCCTCCACCGGGAATCGATCCCGGAACCACCTTTATCGAATTCGAATCCACATAGCTATCCGGAGTCCCCGTTAAAGCTGAGTTAAAATGCATAAATGAATTATTATGCTATTTGCATTATACATATTATCTATCTAGGGTTAGGCACATCAGTACATGCTAAGAATAGGTAATGCGAAGCGAAGGATTAATGTACAGTTGTTGTAATGTACAAGGTTGCATAAATGAAGAATAAAGAAATTGAGTCTCACCAACAAAAATCATTCATAAATGATTCCCAAGTTTGAATATTTTTACATAAACATAAAATCCAGCTGAATCTGAAAATCTGATGATATTGAAAAAACTGGACTGTCTGAATGAAAATGAAGGATAGAAAGCAACTATCAGAGAAAGATTCAGAGATGTAATTAGAAGTTACATCAACATAGATTCAATTCTTTCCGGGAGATCTTAGATTCAAAAATCAGTCAAGATATATCTTCAAGAATGTGATCTTATTTGAAAATAACCTTAGGTGGAAGGCTCAATCTTAGTGAAAAGTGGAATAACTAAATAATGAACTCGGTGGTTGGATTTCATCCACTCATTGCATTTGTTTGTGTTTTAGCAGCAGCTATTGTGTTCGCACTTGTCAAAGTTTTCCATTGTTTTAGTAGTAACATGTAAATTTATAGTGAATTGAATCTCTTCCGTAAGGTATCGAGGTTAATAACAGATGGCGTAAGCACACTTGTAGTTCGCGCTTCCCAGTGATAGCGCCTCCAGTCAAACGATTATGTTTCCCGCTTTTGATTTGAATGACGTTTTGTGGATGTCGCCAAAAATTTCTGCAGTAATCTTAAAGAAGTAAGTTTCGATTTGTTAATGTCTTCGTCTTTAAGCACTCACTTACATGCTGTTCATTCGTATATGATTACTATTTTTTTCACACGCATCTTACCAGATGAATTCAGCTTTAAATATTTCATGACCAGTTTTTTTCGTCCGGTGGTTCAAAATTTGTTTAATTGGATTCTGGAGGACAGTTTTTCGTAATTGAAGTTTTATTGAGGTGAAAGATATAAAAGAATATAAAGTAAAAAGATTGCGTTAGTATTGAGACTAAGATTATGCGTTGACAACAAATATATTGCTTTTTTAAAATGATACTCTATGAAGCCCAATATATGAAAACATTGGGTTCGGTGTATACTATAGTATTTTATGGGACATGGTAGGTTCAATGTGATCGTGTAACGCAGATCGAATGACGTATCAGAGTAGCTCTAAATTATTTAAACCGCTCTCACTTGGAAATGTATCTAATCATTTTGTAAATCATCAAAGGATGCTAAACAGATATAAGATAATATGAAGATTTGCATAGATAACCATGTGTGTAAAAGTTTGGTTTTGTTGTATTAATTTTAAATTGCTTAATAGAAGTGCTTTCATATGAGCTAATTTTAAAACTAATTTTAAATAAATCCACTGATGTTGTTTCCAATTTCCTAGTCCAATCGGAAACAGTTTGCGCTGAGATGGGAATCAGAATTTTTTATTGTGCTGTTGTGCATGTATGTACCTTAATTACTTACATTTACATCCGATGAAAGCGGTCCAGGATTCAATTCCTAGTGGGAGCCAGTGTACAAAATGACTTTAGCTATCGGAGCACTTTTAACAATACTACAAATACTACTTACTTCATAGGTCGACTTAACGCAACGATTAATTGAATACAACGAAATTTTCCGGTATGTCACATTTCATCTATAAACTGGATGAATTGACCAAAAATTCAATATTCATAGATTTAAATTATGTTATTATTCTATAGTCATCTATTATTTCATGTTTAATGTAAATTTCTTCTTTTGCGTATTACCCTAATAACCTTCTACTGGATAACTATTTGATGATTATATTTTGCGGAGATCTATTAGAATGGTTCTATTTTATTTTATTGTAAATATAGCGCTATACAGACAATAAAGGAAAGTGATTTAGATAACACAATATTTATAGTAATACTAGGTTGCCGTTAGACTTTGCGCCAAAATTGAAACCGAAAATAATCGATGGAATTCTTCACTCTCTACGGAAGACGCTCCTAAAGCGCAAGACCAAAACAAATGGCTTGTTGGTAAATAAAGACTTCCGTTGAGAGTAAGGCTTCCCTAAATAAAAGTATGGAAAAAGAATACTTACTTGATAGGGTTACCACACTTTCTTCTGGTTGCTATCAGAGCCCTCGGTTTATTAGCGAACGTGTACGTGTACTGAGAATCTGGTGGAAGAACTGTTTCCATTGCACGCAGTTCAGCACTTAAGAAATAGATGGGTCATTGGTCGGAGAGTTGTCCATTTTACTAGGAAGACGTGACACAAATATGTTGTATTTCCGTTTTCAGCTTGCTGCTGAGACTTTAACATATTTCCATGCACACGACATTGAACATCGTTCTTCTTTTCTCGGTATATTACGGTCACTATTTAGGTACTTCATGTTGTTATACAAACTGGAGGTGTTGCTAGGGGTGACAAACATAAGGTGCGTGCATATATATTGATGTGCCTGAATGTTGAATCGATGTATTCCTATCCTTTACGTTGTCATGCTGTCATGAAAAAGAAAATCTTTTGATTATATTCCATGGTTCAATAAGTTTAAAGAAAAATTAAAGAGAATCAGTTTAATGAGATGAATACGACCGCAGTATACGAATATATCTCGAATCGCATAGTTTTTTGGATGCAGATATAAATTGAATAAAATAAAAGAGATCTTTTTCATTTCAGCTTTATTATAACATTTTCGTAGTTATTGTCGTAACAGCTGATAACACTTTATATTCCATGGATAATAGCAAGTACATAACAAACAATTTCAAGTGACGAAAGACTGTATGATTAAAATTGAGGCATATATTTTTTCTTAACTTTATTCTTGGAGTAAAGTTGTAGCGCCAAATAAGTCTCTATTGACATTTAAACATTTGTTAAATTCCTCTCATGCTCCAATAGTTAACAAGTTGCTCGCCAGGATATGTACTGTCGGACCGTTAAGTCCTGCCATCTGTCCGTCAAAGATGAAACTAAGAAGAACACCACGCGGAAATAATTTTGACTTGTAAGCATGCTGGCAGTGCAACTAATGTTTCAAAGTTATAAGTGATTATAAACTTTGTGATTTACATTACAAATGATTCCTAATAATTTTCATATAATTTGTCTTTCATTTATGCCTAAAGATGCAATGAATTGTTGTGATAAACCATCTCTCTATTTCTGCTAAAGAAGGAATGCTCGAGGTACATAAATTTTGATTATGCTATGAATCGAAATTCAGTTTATTTGGTATAGATGTAATTATATTTGAGTTGTTTTTGTGCAGCGACGGATGTCTAGTTTGATAGTAATTATCTTCATTTGTGAAGAACAGTAAACTAATACATTACATTCCTAGAAAACGAAAATCTGAGTGGCATATACATTATTCTGGTTTTGGAGGTTCATCAAAGGTTAATAAATCATTAGACTTGTCTTGGGTTTAGACTTAATCGATTATTTTACTAAATTATTCCTTCTAAAATTAGAACATTGATTAATTCTGCATGCTATTTAATGATAAGATATAAATACTGAAGTGTTCAACATCAATCCATTTTCACAACATATAGTTCCGGCATATCAACTCAAGAAGTTCTGTATTCTGAAAAGTGTCATTTAAAGATGTTGAAGCTAATAATTCATTCAAGTATCTTAATCAAGTATTTTTACAGTCTTAAAGAAAATGAAAGATTTACTTTCTGTCAATCTTAAAAGAAATTTATCAAAGGTATAGTTTCAAATGTGCTCTCATTAATCTTTGATTACCTCCAGTATTTTATTTGTAGTTATTTGCCATTTTTATCTTTATATGAGAAATATTCAAGCACTGAAAATCTACAAGTCTTAATCATCTCTTTTTATACTTCCTTTAATTCAAGTTCCAAGTAACAGATAGATTTTCTTTAGTTAAATAAATTTAAATAAGGAAGAATTTTCATAAGTGATTAAATTCAGCTATTCTTCAATATCAAGTGTGACAATTTTGATATTTTTACCTATTATGTTGTTCTGTATCCAATACCTTCTTTCTTTTAAACATAAATAAAGACAAAGTCATTTTTAGTGGTGTTTTGAGAACATCTATGAATTAGTAATGGATATAATAAGCCAAAGGTAATGCTTATGTTTCAATTTCTAAGTTTTGGTTTTATTATCCCATAAAAATACCTTACTAATAATTAGGTCTACAATTCATCACATTATAGAATTCTATACACATTAGAGATGTAGGAATTCAAAAGCCTTAATTCCTAGTATAGCAAAATAGAAAAATAATTATGATATATCATAATGCCAATTATCTTCTCTGTTATGAATAATTGGTCAAGAGTCATTGTGCTAAGATCAAAAGTAGATCTAAGATAAAGAAGATCTCTTGTTATATTTATCAAGAAAAGTAAATACCTCATTTATTTGCATAGTCAATGATAATTTTTTAGGTTTACATACATTAATATGGCTCAGAATTACATATATTATTTTGGTGTGAAATTTAATTTAAACGTCAGAATTTTATGTATTAGGTTATCTAATGTCTTATAAACCTATGCTTTATTACAATGATACATATACCTTACAAGAATATAAGGTGTAAGTTGATAACTTTGAGAAATCACTGGAATGCTGAAATTAAAGAAGTGATAGAGTGCGTTTTAAGGTATTGAATCTGGATAGCCTAGTGGGCAATAAGTTCAACTTTTGTGAAAGCACTCCTAGATTTGATTCCTGGTGGTTCTTAAAATGCAGAACTTATCTGTTGAAGCATATTAAAAATTATTTCTTATTTACTACTCTTTAGAAACCTCTCGCTTTTTGGTGGTTTAAGAGAAGAAATTTTCAGGGGACACAAAAAACTTTAATAAGATTTCTTAAGTTCTGTTTTGAAGCATTATGAAATGATGTTAAATTATATTTTCCCTTAAAATATATTCAAAGCTTATTAATTACTATATTGTTGGAGCTAAAAATATAAACATTAGGGAATACCTACAATGGGCAGGAAATAGCATGGAAAATGCTTTAGAAAAAGATTAGTTAAATTTTGATAAGTATGTAAAAATATCAATCTCCTTTCATTCAGTTGCAGTTATATTGTTTTATCTAGTGCCATTTATTCCTGT
The DNA here is from genome assembly GCA_036926295.1 of Pachydiplax longipennis. Classification (NCBI taxonomy): domain Eukaryota; kingdom Metazoa; phylum Arthropoda; class Insecta; order Odonata; family Libellulidae; genus Pachydiplax; species Pachydiplax longipennis. The sequence continues at coordinate 20,714,761 of JAVFKF010000026.1, read as the reverse complement.
ACTCAACTTGTGTCATAATAATATTATTAATAATGGTATAAAAACAACTGGTGCAGTAATTTGCACAAACTGCCATTTAACTTTATTAAATTTTTGTTTACTGTCTATGTATAACTGTCTAGAAAGACAATTACCTGATAAAGTGTAGCAACCCAAGTGATATTGCCTTTTTATAGATTGTATGATATTATTTGTTTTGCTTTTTAATCTTAGCAAACTTTATGCTTAGTGGTTTATTAGAGCAACACTGTATATAAGGAAACTATATAGTTAACCTCAGTTTACGGTTTCATAAATATTTTTACCTGCTTTCAGAAAGATGAAACAATTTTCTGAATTCCATTATTTGCTGAATTAATTTGTTGTATGCTATTACTGAATTTTAATAGAGATGTTATTCATCTGAATTACAATGTAAACATTTTCTGCATGACCTTATTATTTTATAAACAAAATCCTGTCAGTTCAAATGAAAAGTAATGAATTGAATCATGAAATACAACACTTTCTGACTGATTCTACTTTTCTAATTTTTAACTTTAATAATTTTATTGCAATTTTTTAGAGACATATAACCCATTTATCTCAATTTCATTCATAAGATATTCTTAGTGAGTAGCAAATGAACCATTTAGATTCTTCAGGTGTCATTTCATGCTTTCATAAGTGATCAAGTGATATGGATAATTTATGCTTAAGAGAATAATTTCTCACATGAGAGGCTCAAATAAATGTTTTTGTGTTTACTTTATTTTATTACTAATTACAAAAATTTTCACTATAAATGAAATATTTTTCTTGTATCTCATACAAAGTCAATGTTTGATTTGTCCATCTAGGCCTCCCTGAATCTGATTTACTGCACTGGTGTCTGCATAGAAATCACTTGCATTTTGGATTTCACTTACACCTATAATCAACATTTGGAGGAATTCAAGAAGTAGGACAACCTTACCTCAGGAGCCTCATTCATGTAAGTTGCATTTTTCTAACTGTAATTAGAGTGATTTTTCTTATGAGAAACACATTTCTGTAGATGCTTCTCTTATCGGCACTAGAAATATACCGGTCTATGTATCCCAAATCTTATTTTATTTTTATTACTGTAAATGAAACATTCTGTTGCACAAAGTGTAGGGTTCTTACAATCATAGGAAGAAATATATATTGTACATTTAACTATTTGGAGGAAAACTTAATTGACATAACATAATATGGAGCCAAAATATATAATTAACAGTAACAGCAGGAATATTCATAGAATTTCTTTTTCATGAAACTTGTTTCAAGTTTGTACAGTAATTCTTTTTAATTTAATTTTGAAAATTATAGAGCTCAGAATTGATTAAAATCAACTTCACAGGAAGGTGTTAAAGATAGGAATGCTTTCACTTGTTTAGGATCAAATCTGGTACCAGTAGGTATATGTAAAAGTCAATTATTTATAAGCATTGGATATTAATAATGTGCATGTTTTGTAACAACTGACGTTAGAGTTCTAGGCAAAAACTCATACCTAAACCCAAAATTATAATGTAGAGTAGCTTAACTGCCTGTTGATTATCAATGGGAAGAAAAGATTTGTAAGTACCATATTAATTGTGGCTTAGTTGACCTGCAACTGATGAATTTGATCTTCTCATGCATTTCTTATGGGAATATATTCACTTCTGGAGTTGAACAAAGGACTTTAAGGTAAATAGAAAATAGCTTTTGAAACAGTCGACAAAAACTATTCTCTTTGATATTCAATATACAATATTGCTCTCTATAGTAAAGATTTTTCACCAAGTTATCCTTGACAATCATTTTACAGTTAATGATTCCCTCTTTGATAAACAATATTTACATATTTAAACCCCTTAGTAAAACCTGAAACTGTTGAATTAGGGAATAATAATACATATTTTGCAAAAGTTTAAACTGTATATTGTTGGTTGTCATTTATACTCATATATCTTTCTCTAAATCCTTTTTACATAATGGATAAGTAAACTTTTTTTTAGGTGTGTAAGATACGATGGAGATGATTCTGTAGTTCTTAAATTCAAGGGCTATTTTCCATATTTGGAATGATCATCTCCTTTCATAGGAGTAGTAGGTAGTGTATAAATAATGGCCAGTGGGCAGTGTGTTCACCTTTGTTGAAAGTAGCCTGGGCTCAATTCTTGGTTGGGACCCGTATGTGTGAAATGGAATCAGCTGTAAAAGCCTTTATAACAGTACTGTTCATTATGCTCTTCCTACATATCTCCATTTACGTGATCATTTATTATTTCTTAAATGAGACATTTCATATCTTCACCTGCATTTTAGCAGTTCTGCTGGTACACAATCAGAATCAGCAGCATTACTATCTTTTAGGCTTTTAAATTTATTTTCTTGTCTGCTGAATGGTGACCATTCTCTTGTATTGGGATTCTATCTTTATATCTATCAAGAATCTTTCCTATATCCCTATCCATCACTCCATATAGATTCTTCTTTTATGTATTTTTGCTATGAGTTTTTATGGCATATAATTGTTTATCAACATATTTCCTATCTTGTCTACAAACAGTGTGGATTGATCTCTCAGTTTGTATTGGAGAAATGTTATTTTTGTAGGCTTTATCATGCTTTTCTAATATGAGAAATTTTCTTACTAATTAATTAGAGGGGTGCAATACCAGGAGATCTTTAACTGTACCTCCTCCAGCTTTCCATTCATAACAAATAATATAATTGGTAACAATCCAAAAAAGCACCTTATCTCCTTGAAGGTGATCAGTAGGAAAGACAATTGACCTCATAACCTTGCAGTATTCTTTTAATTAATGTATTTCAACTTCCTTAATTTGGATTTTGGTTACAAGGGCATTAAAAATATCCTGAAACTTACCTTTATGTTACAATGCCTTTTCAAGATAATCGTAGAAAATTTCCACCTGGTGACAGAAGGGGAACTTAGTTTCTGTTCTAGAGCAGAGAACAAACATCTCTAGGGAATGTGGCTGTCCAGAAGTATTCCACAGAAATGTGCATTTAACCAAATGCCTTATGATACACTTCATGATAGTTATTTACAATTATTTTGTTTGCTTTGGTTGTTGTTCACAAATTCAGTGCTTGAGAAGCACACCTAACTTAACGAGGTAAAGGGATCTTCAACTCTTCCATCTCCTTCTCTTCATGAAGCTGAAGAAACTAAAAATTTCGTTGCTCTCTTTATCAATCATTACTATAAAAATTATTCTTCTTGATCAACCTCAAATGTTTTCAATGCTTTTGAAAAATTGGCACCATTGTCAGTAATTGTAGATACAATAATTCCAGCAGAGTGGCTAAATGGAACACAATATCTTCAAGCATTCTTGTGATGTATATGTGGACCGCAAAACCTCTTGTTTGCCAAAGCAGCTGATTACCTCTTCAGTGTTTGTTCATATCAAACACAAAATTTTACATTATTCGTAATTTTCAATGTTCATTACTCCAAAGTAGGCACTGCCAATCAGAGTTCTGGAAAGCTATCCTTTACTCAATAGCTGCAAACTGATCTTTTCCTTCTGATTTGCTGTCTGTCTTTTGTACCTCAGTGAAGATTTTTGTGATTTATACATGGTCATAATATGTATTTTGTTTCTATCCTATTTTGAAAGTATAAAGTATTCTTCAAATGTATTTTAGTTGCAAAACACTCTCAGAAATTATACGTCTGATACAGAATAAAAACTAAAAAATTATGGAATATAAGTATTTCAAATATATGTATTTTGGACATTTCCCACCTCTGAGTATAATCAATTTGGTTTTTACTGCTGTTTAGTGTCTTCCAAAAGTATCAATCCCTATTTGAGACTTCAAAGAATATGCTATGATAGTAAAGGGTTAAGATGAGGAAAATTAGAAAGAATAATTAGAGATATTTTGTATTAAAACATTATTAAGAGAAATAGCAATTGAGTGAATAAAGCTGAAACAAAAATGTTATTGATTGTGTAAATGTTAGTGTATAATGCATATAAAATTTAAGTGATGAACTTTATGATTTAGTAAATACAAACGCTTGATGAATGGGCGTGAATTGAGAAAATGTTAGAGGAAATATTCGTTGGAGTATGATATTGTCTGAAGGATCCAAATAGGATATGATACTGAGATTACGTGTTGCTTCAATGAGAATCAATATATGTGAGATAATGAGCTATATAAATGCTGAAAAATGGGAAGAAGAGATGGAAGAAATTTCAGCTGATATTTTGAAGTATGGTTATATTATGGTTATGAGTTATATGTATTCTTTAACCTCTGCATGAAAACATCAGCTCTTACAGATTATTTAAAGCATTATGCTCTTAGGGAGGGGTAGTGTGGTGGAATATAAAAATTTTATTGGAGGAAAATATTTGTGAATTACTGATGGAAGAAGTTAAAATGGTCATTTTGAGTTCTATATGGGAGTAAAATGTGCCTTTGTGCTTGGTTAGGGATGCATAAATAATGTATTTTCTTTAAAGGAAGAATTATCATCAATGGTGAACATCAGAGAATTGTTTTTATATAGCTCCCTCAATCTTTCTTTTTCCAACCAGTTGCATATTTTCATCATAATTCTCAACCTTACTGATTATTTAATTTTTATCACTCTTCTGCAGCATCAGATCTCCATTGCTTCCCTTTTCTCTTCTGCACTGCTATAATGGTGCATTTCACACTCATTCATCACAAGAAGACACTCCTCATACAGGATTTATATGAATCTGTTACTCATATGTAGGCTTGCATTATTGGATTTCATCAATGTTTTTAAGAATACCTTCTTAAGGTTATTCAAGCTATTCTTGACTACTTCTTTCTCGCCAAGTTCCAATATTGTATGGATTGTATTCCAATGCCGTATGCTTTTAAATACAGATCAACATTTATTAGTAGATTTTGATGTCTTTCTGAAGCCTATCTCTATGGGGAACTGAATAGTTTGTGGATTGGGATTCTTTATGTGCTTTTGCAAATCCATGCTTGTAATATATTGTTCCATAAGACTTCTCACATCTGATTGATAGTATAGCTGAGATAGAGTGATAGAGTGAATGCAAGAATAAATAATGACCAATTTATAGACAATTTATTTTGAATCTCTGTATATTGGGCTTAAATTGGGAACATATTTAACTAATGGATGGTTATGTGAAATCAAGTGGAATGTTATCTATGAGTGGAAGAATATATGGAAAACATAATGGTGATAGAATATTGGCAGATGAGTTAAGGGTAGTATGAATATCTGAGATCATATAAACTGGCAGATTTCAGAATGGCTGGAAGGTACATACATTACTGGAGGTTGTCATATTGTATGCTGGCAAATCAAATGACATTGGAAGCATATGAGACCAATCATTATATTTTGAATATATTTGATAAGGAATACAAGTGGCCTTATAAAATGAGTAATGAAAGGGATGTCTTATATTGGTTAGGGCTTATGGATAGGAGTATTGAATGTAATACAAAATGGTGTGCAGCTCCAGAATCCACACAATGCAGACCTCTCTGCATTGCGTGGACTGTGGGTTCCATCAGCACACTCTTGTATATAATGAACTTGTATGAATGAATATAATGGGAGGGAAAGACGAAAAATATTGACTAAATGATATTGATGATGTTCGTAAAGTAACTCAAGATGTGATATGTGGAGATAAAGAATATGAGGAATAAAAATTTTTAAATTTTAAGGATTTGTGAAGCAAAAGAGGTATGCTAGAATACTAGTGAGTGTAAGAGCATTGTGAATAAACTGTGCTACTATCATGCTTATTTCTCAATGGAATGGGATGGAAACCTCATAGATATGAATATTAAGTCTTTATGAAATAAAAATCTTTTACCGTCGTTGGGAAAATAGATGACATAAGATATCATTTCCATATTCTTTCGTCAACTCGACAGCGATTACTGTCAATATCCTCTGGTTATAACTGCAGTTTCTAACGCCACCTTACCGCAACAGTATACGCTGCACCGTCTGAGTGAATAAAACATTTAGATGGAAATCAGCGTAAAAATTAATGCTAGCATCGAATCTTTCAATCCATGATTTTCACCCCAACTTTCACTCGCGTTTTATAGAGTTTATCTCTTTATTCATGATTCTGCTATCTTCCGACATCACCGCGGTTAAGCCGGGGCGGGAGAAAAAATGAAAATTGCTTATTTGCGGAAGTGGAATAGGTAAAGAACACCGACACGCTGGAATCGGAGTTGTACAAGCGTAACAGTTCAACGAAATAATTCATCTGTTCCCCAACCCTGTTTAATGCCCCACCCAGGATCATACTTCGAAGTCCTCTAACCCTTTCCAGGGGACCGAATCCTCCTACCTTCTGTTTTGGAAGATTTCTCAACGGAGTGTGTGACGGAGGCAGGGGCATCAACGCCCCGCACCACCGGTGTCCTTCGGCATTTCGTTGCCACATCTCATGACTAATGAATCAAACCCTCTCCAAAAGCTGAACTACCCTCCTCCTATCCATAATTCAATCTCGGACCTCTTGAATTTTTATTATTATGGTCGCGGACACTTCCAGCTGTCAACCTTTGAAAATCCGTTCCCTGGTCATTAGCTATTCCGGAGTCAAGATGGGGCGTACGTCTTCGGTAACCTCGATGCTCCCGTGACCCTATGTCATTCGTACGGTTCACATCTTCGACGTCCGAGGTTTCGAAATGCGTCGGAGAAAGAGATCGAATGAGAAACGTGCTCAAATATGAGGTCCGTTGATCTAGATGACCCCGCTTGTCCATCTAGTCGGAGTACACCTGCTCGATGGTGCCAGTGTCCTTAAGCTAGGGATTGGATACTCGTAACGCAGACGTGGATATTTTTCTGCAATGGCTCATGGAGTAGGAGGGGAGAGTTATGAGTTCCTATTTACCATTCGCATATTTTACGATTTGTTGCTTCACCGAAATTGTTGGAAATTGATGAATTTAAATGGGAGGCGACTGTATGATTTCTAGGTGTGGAAACGTAAAGAGATTGAACGGTTCTTCTATGACGGTAATTGAAATTAGATAGATGAATTACAGTGCGGTCTGTCGATAGATATATGATTAATATGAATTATTGATTTGACGGTAATTTTTACATATATTTACATATTAGATTTCTTGACATGAAAGTAGTCTTATTGATAAAAATTGCAATTAGATTAAATTCAATTATTAGAATATATCTTCTCTTCAGTTGGAAATAATATTTGATATTAAGTTAAAATCTCAACTTTTGATACCAAATTCGCGTTGCGTAAAACGTTTATATATAACAGCTTTTACAAATTGTCTCTATTGTTTCATAATGTTTATTATTCAAAGAATGTCTCCGGATAAAGTTTAATGAGGATATTGCTGTTGATAGTGCGATGTAATGTTAAATTCTGTAGCTCTAATATCACTTGCAGACGTGCGATATTCTGCAGGGAAAGCTGAGGATTTTAAGTTGAAAACTCTTGATGAAATCAATGTGCGAAGGTGTGACTGAGTCAAAAGCCATAGTATAAAAAATTATAATGTTGAAACAATAAAGTTGTAAACTTTCTTCTCCCAACTCTATTTCTCCATATAGACTTTGGAAAATTTTTATACTCATACTGTAGATACTTCCGCAGAAGCGAAACCGGTCGTCATAAAAAATTTTGCGGAAAATTACCCTTAAGTATTAATATTAAGTTTCTTCTTTGATAATGAAAACTTATGGTTCTTTACTTTCAAAGATTATCTTTTCTCAGTCAGTCTGAATCAATTGAGATGTCAGATTTAAAAAAATATTGTACAAAACCGATCTGTATTTCGCCAAGGAAAGCAATATCTTAACTTTTCGATGCTATTAAATCTTAATGAGTTTACTAGAATATAAAACTCCTCATACAGTTCCGTACAACCGTTTAAATAGTAGATTCCTGAGAGAGGCTTTGGTAGTAAAATTTCGGTTTTCTCCTGATTGGCATGGAACTGAAAGTCGTTCGCTCCACTTTTTACATTCCACTCACATATTCTATACGAGGAATTCCCTCATAAAACATTGATAGCCTTCTTTCGACCTTCTGTTTCAATTACTTTTTAATAAATTTCTGACTCGTGTTTAAACCATTTATCTTGGCATACGGTGACCCTCTAAGGAATACTTAACTTGGGCATTTTCTTCGGATATAGCCGTTAGCCTGTAACACTTACGGAGATTGTAATAGTATGGTAATAGTTAGCAAGTTTATTAAAACTACATAGGAAGCTATACCAAATTATAACTTATATAAAGTATGTAAATATTTTAAACTATTCTTTCTACAATTATCAATTGTTTTCAATTAAGAGGCTAACATAATGGGAATGGAATGAATTTTTACTAGTTACTTGCTGAAGCGTCAACTTGTTATCTAATATTCGACTCATAAAAGATTGTTCCTCATATCATCATCCTTAAGCTTCTTGCTGACACATTGTGCTTTTTTAACGATACTCATTAATATTACAAGAAATCAATGGTTTGTCTATTTTGTAACACTCAGTTATCTGAATCTTTCTTTTATGAGAATCACCTAACAAGCCCATGCTATAAATAGATGCTCCAAATATCACTCAATAGCGCCGGATATGTTGCAAACTATTTTCGCTGAGCTTATGAACCCCTCACTCGGTTCCAAAATATCTCAGGTGATGCAATTCGACCTGGTGTCCATAGATTTGTTTAATCAGTTTATTCAGATAATATTTAATGGCGTGCTATAACGATTGTTTGAATAGAGATATGTAGTCCAGTGTTATGCTCACATTAATTCATCCATACATTAAAAAGTAATGTTACTATAGTTCATGCAATGTCAAGATTGATGATAACCGAACAACCTTACGTAGTTGACCATTAAAATATTTTTCCTTATTAACTATAGCAGTTTCAATAGTGCGATTGCATACAAGGAGTACACCAATGTTTAATACAATTATACTCAACTTTTGTGAACCAACTTATTGAGAGATAACACTGCTAGACCTCAGTCAATAGCTAATTTTGTAAAGTTAACGCTAATATCAATAAATACGAAAGGACTAGAAATATTCATCAGTTTCACCTAAAACATGAATATAGAAGTAAAAACTTTTACTACTGAAAATTTTCCTCGTACAGTTTTTGTCGTTAGTTCAGATAGAGATGATTTCGGGCTAATTTTGCCAGTAAAAATATTTTCGCAAGAGCAAAGTGGGATATCATTTTCAATACTTTGATTTTGCAACTTGCTGCTCTTTAGAAGTTTAATAATCTATTCCAAAAATTTGTTATTGTATGATGATTAACAATTTTCTTACTAATAGGCGTTCACGTAGGAAAGAGCGGTGAACCTGATCATGCTGAAGTCTTTAATGCTTTTCGAAGCATTACTGCTGTGCTGCGAAATTGTTTTTCCAAATTCTAAAGTTTCGTAAATAGTAAACAAGAAGAAATCCTAATTCACGTCAAAGTATGTTAGTAATACAGTCTTGGCACGATTCCGAAATTTTCGATTCATAAATAAGAGAACTATCGCGTCATCAACTTTAAAGGTCCAGCTCAATATCATTATTAATACAGCATTGCAATATCAGTATTCATAGCCATTCTGCTGCATTAAGCGCGCTTGCTATGGGCTCATTTGCCGGGTATGAATCCCATCCTGTTTTCGGCTATATGTATAAAGGAAGAAGTTTCAAATAGGACACGGGGAAGGACGGTCAGATTTATCGGCAGATTACTCAACCTGTTTATCTGAATTTCTTCAGTGGGGTCAAAGGGATCTGACCGAATCAATATTTCGTAACAACGTCGTGAATCTTGCGCGATGTCTTAACCATTTGGATTATTTATCACGTCAAATGGGGCTCATTTCTTTACGATCTTTTTCGCACACTGTGAATCGGGTTACAGTGTTGAGTTTTTTAATGAAGATTCGGATGACTTAAGTTTTAAACTTAGGATTTCTCAGTTTTTGTCAAAATTAAGGAAGTATAGTATACTTCGGTACTAAATTGATCTCGGAGCAATTCGAGTAATTCTTCCCCCTTTCTTTGCGTTACTTAGTGGTCTCAAGGGTAATGAGGATTCCTTCTTTTCTGAGAACTTCGTTAGTTGTTCATATTAGTTTAAGCATAAATTAGATGGGCATCTCAAACTTACCCTCTAAGAAAATGTCTCCGAAGGACTGCATTAAAAAATATTTTATTACATATTGAAATATTATAATTATTATTTACGATTGTCCTTTCTCCATTTTTCATGACGTGGAAATATTATTTTTTGGGAACTTCGAAGAAGTATCAACAGCAAATATACAGCACGCCTCTTACTCTTTCAATTGCTATCATAAACCTTCATAAGATTCCACGCGGAAACACGATTAGTATTAATAATTATAGAAAAATGCTTTTTCTCTAAATTTATAAATTCGCGAGGTTATTGGGGACTTATGAAGGTTAAGGTGGTAGATTATTCGCTCCAAAAATTTTCTTCCAATCTCCGTCTAACTACTTATTCTATAGTCTATTAAAGAAGCTCACTAACCGAATTTTTAATAATGGTACAAAACTGTCGACCCTACCATAAAAATTTTCGTAGCACACTAATGACATCCATCTTGTGGCACACTGTTGTGTCACGACACCCAGCTTATAATACAATTTTTCATAGCATGAAGAAAACCATGATTTTCCCAAAATATTAATGAAGAATATCATTTGATTTCGCAACATCATGTTATCGCTGCGATGTATTTTGTTGTAAAATATCTTTTGTGGTATTAGATAGACCATTTGTTAGTTTTAGAAGGGAATGAAGATGGGTAAGCGAATGGATGTGGGTTATTTACCATATTTTGGTGCTTTGTAGCGAATAATATTGTTGACAGGTTTTGGAGTTTCGTGAAGGAGGAGAAGATTTTTAGCGTGGGTCAACTGTTGGTGACGCAAACAAAACGTGGTGTATATCATTAGTAATCAAATGAAATGATAACCCTTAAGATTCTTAGCCATGGCAAAAAATTATAATGGCGAACGAACGTCAAACCTCTTCCCTCGCTATAGAAAATTTGAATGGTAAAAGTAGATGCTATTAGGCATTTGGAAACATTTTACACACCGAGAGACAAATTTAGCTCAAATTCTACCAAGTGTTAGCAATGCTGAATTCGATTCAGCAAAATGTTAATCTGTGTTTACCGAGAATTTTTGGCCTGGAAAGGTAGGCGGAAGAAAATAACTGGGAATCAGGTTATCGGAATCTAATGAGGGATATTTTTAGCCTCAGTCCGCATGAATTTGACCCAAGAACTACTTTTACTCTTTCATTAAGTTCAGCTTGGGTAACTCATGAATCGTGGGTGAAGAACAGTTGAAAACACTCATTAAAATGAAAAGCTTTCTCTCATTCCTCATTCATATTTTTTAGTTATCTAAGCATCTCGCTCTTTTAAATCTGTTATATGATAGCTTAGTCACAAACCCTTTCAAAGAGTTAGTCATCTTGGGTTTTGTATGTTACAAAAGATTCGAAAATGTATCCATTTAGTAATCACTTAGCGGTTTTTTCATGAGAAAACTATTGATTCCAATGTGTCATATCATCTAGCGTTAGATTAAGGTCTACTTTAATAAAAATAATAATAATAAAAGACTTCATTTAGGGCGAAATTGTGACTGTAAAGTCTCCTCTTACATCTAACCCTTGGTCATATAAGTTTAAGAAAAAGATAGCTTGAAAAAACAGAACAGAGAAGAAGAATAATTTGTGGATTTAAAAACCTAAGCTAAGTGCTTAGGAAAAAATTTCCACTGCAGGAAAACACCCTCAAGAAGGGGGGTCATCTTTAGTAAGTTCTTTTAAGTATTTATATTCTTGATAGGATGGTGAAAAGCGACTAATTAACTATGACTTATGACTTACTTCCGCTAATGTTTAATTGCCAGTAATGCTCGAAACTTATTGAAGATCATTTCCTCGTACTGCCCATTCAAGATTCAATCATAATGGGATATTTCACTAGACCATTGAAGTTTCTCTGTTATTTTAGCCAAAAATCATCGGTTTCACGCGTGGTCACCGTCGAAAATAATACTTATATACATACTACCCGATATACATCCTACCCGAAAAACCCAACAATTTTTTCGATAGAATCATGAAAACCTATACGAATATTTTTGTATAGAAAACTTTTGTTTTGTTCCATCTGAAACACAATCAGAGTACTTGGAAACGCAACACCCTTCTTTTGAATTTGCAGTTAATATATGCGAGTTGATACAAGGTAAAATTACGCATTGTAAAATTGTATCGAAGTTAATTACAAATCAATTTTAGTATACAATTGAAAAATATTACAGTAATCTTTGTCATATTCACCGGAAACATTCTCCTGCGTAAAATCAAATTACCTTCCTCCATGTTATTAATATTTCAATTTCTGGGAATCATCGGCCTGAAAATAGTCGTAGAATGTATGGAATTTTAATCTCTGGTAGTATTGGTCTACATTTTCCAATTTACCATAACTTATGAGAGCAAGTCTATAAGCAAGTGAGATACGCAGACAACAAAATGTTTTATGCGATTCCGAATAGAGTTTACCAGTAATAGCAAATGATAAGAGTTTGGGTTGAAATTAAATACATGAAATAGTAAATTTTCGTAAAATACTTATGTGGAAATGCTGGTGATGAAGGGAAATCACAGCCTTTGGTTGAAAGAATGAAGCAATCGCAGAGGAAATGGATGGGATAACTCATTAGAGAGGAGAAATTGCTAACGAAAGTAATTGATAGGGAAGATGTCAACTCGTTGACGAAACTAGTCGGCACTAAAAATCTCTCGTGGAATTGTACTAAGATTTCATTACTTCTCCATAATTTGCGTCAGATTCCAAAAAGTTACGCTTGAACTCATCGATTTTATTTTAACTGATGGGGGAGTAAATTGAATAGACACAGGGGAAGTCAAAGGCAAAAGATGTAGGATGATTTCAAGTGGGGGACAGGGGGAAAAATATGTATCCACCATAAGATAGATACAGTTATTTAGTAAGGTAGTCATAAGGTAAACTTATGATGATGGACGCACATAGCTGCAAGTCCAGAAATCGAAAGGATTGGAGGCACGAATCGAATCGGACGCAGAAAAGATGAAGGCGGAGGCAGCGTGCAACAGGTTGGAGATCTGCGCTCTATTCTTTATTCAAGGCAACGTGTATCTATTTGACTCATCGCCATCTATCCTAGCGACACCCACTTCCGCCGCAACTCCATCTTTATCCTTCCCCAATCTTATCTCCGTCCATACGTTCCGATGTCCTCTTTCTCGTATGGATGTATTGCGAGGCGATAGAATCGAGGTAACGGGAAACAAAACAGCGGTGACAAGAGTGAGGGATGAAGGTGGTGGAGGAAATAGAAGGGAGGTCAGAGGGGTGGAGGTTACGGGACACGCAGGAGAATGATACAGAACGGAAGCGCACTTCTATTGCCAACCTGATGCTGGAAGGTCTGTCAGATTGTCGTAGCGATCGCATGCAAAAATACTGACGCGATGATAAAGATTTAGGTGATCTGCTAGGTTATGGCTGGAAAAGGTAAAAGTGGTTAGCTCCCGATTCATCACTTTCATTTCAGTTGAAATCTGTTGATAAAGAGTATTCTCACAATTGGAGGTGCATAATTTTAAAGCAAGTGTTGTATTTATGAAGTTCCTCGGCATATTATGAATTAAACGTTGTTTGAATAATTCGACATAGTAGATAAATGGTAGGCCTGTATTAATGAGGCTAAAATCTTATCGTTATACTTACTTTGGTTTATAATTTTTTCCTCTCTAAATTGTAGTGATCTTGTGATTAGAGTGATGCAGAAAAGGAGCAAAAGCTGGATTTCATTCACGTATATCTTGAAATTACCTCTTATGGGAGTGTTTTTGAGGTGTTACCTCCCTTTTGCTTATCTTTGAAGAATAGACCTTTTTAAAACTAAATTTAGCACTTTTCCGGTCTAGCAAAGCCATCCGGAATATAAACTCGAGTGAAAAGTTTGCAAATTTTTGAGTAACAAATTAAATTTAAGCCTTCAGGGAGCTTACTAATTGTGACAATAGTATTCCTGGGTACACTGTATAGGAAAAGGCTGGTGAAAATATTGCTTTTCCATTGAAATCGTATTTACCTAACTAGAAAATGTGTAATGTTGTTCTATGCAAAATGAAATGAATCTATTTGAATCATTGTTTGAAGTCGGTAATTTTGGTTTAAGAAACCTTATTTCACATCTTGTATACCTTTATAATCTGTTAGCTTATTTTATATATCAATGCTTTAATTTGAAATTCATCATTACTACCAATAAAACGGATATTTTGGAAATTAATTAATATAATTTAAAACAGCGATGTCAGCCATAAAATAAAAGGAAGATAGATTTAGAATGAACATCTTTAAACTAATTACCTAATGACAGTTACATCTTATGGATAGAGAATGCTCCTGTTCTTTCTTTATGGATGGATGGAGCTGAGTTATTATTATTTTCGAGCTCTTACATCATCATGCACCTTACTCTTACCAGTATTCAAACTCAAGAAAGTTTCTCGGCCATACTAATGAATAATGAAATATTCTCTTTCACTGAAAAATGACAAGTAAGAGATTTTGTATGTCCGATTTTTCACCCTATCATTAGCGCGCCGGACAACCGAATGATTCTATTCTATCTGGTTTTTCTCTCGCTGCTCGCCATCGAATGAACCTTTCCATATTTCACCTGTTCACTCTATATCTTTACATAATAAGCGATTTTCGCGATAATAAAGATTTTCTATAGTAACTTACGGGAAATCATGTTTCGGCTAACGAACACTTAAGGTAACGAATGTGGTTCCGGAACGAGTTATCTTCGTTAGTCGAGGTATCACCGTACTTTATCAATGGAGCTGATACCGGTTTCACCCATTTTCCTCGAAATAAAAGAGTAAATCGAGTTTCGAGGTACGAACCGCGGTTAATTAAGTATTAAATTCGAAAATCGCAATGTAGTTCACTGGTATCCGCCATTTTCCCTCTTTCGTAACTCGCTTTACGCCATTGCGCCCCTTCAACTTCGCCACCTCTTTAGTACCTTCGCACCATTTATCCTCTCGTCTTGTCTTCATTTCTCTCCACCGTTCGCCTATTGTTCCTCTATCTCCCTTTCCTCTCATATCCGTAAAATCCTTATTCTCGTCGGGCAGCTGGCAAGAAGAATCCTCTGGCCGCTTTTGCGACGGTCGCCATTGTGGAGAAGGGCAGTAAATCAACTTCCCACGCTACGGAGGAGGAGAGAGATTGGGAAGAATATGGAGGGAGGAGGGCGTAGCTTCTTATTTACTGGCATTTCATCTCCAGAATTTTGGGGGTTTAGAAGAGGAATGGAGTCTCGGAGGAATTTATGTTTGTCAGCCGAGGGAGGGGAATGAAGTGGAAGCGGAATATTTCATCATGTGGTGCGCTTTTTTTCGGGTAACGGGAGATTAATAATCTTAGAACTGGAGGTGTTATGAAGGAAGAGATTTTTGGCCGAGTAACACCTTGTGTGGAGATGTTAACTTAGCGGATATGCTTAAGGGGATTCGATGTTTATATATCTATACGTTTATTAGATTACCCTGCGAGCCCTTTTTCGGAGTGCGGCAGGGGATGCGTGCAACATAAGTCTATTTCTCTGATATGTTACTCTCGCGTATTGTCCGAAAGATAATGCATTCTCGTTGAGGCTACTTTAAACCTTTATTTCTCTAATTTTTCCATCAGTATCTAAGCGAGCAAGGTAACAGAAAGGTCGCATAATTTCCTCTACGTCTTCCGAATATGTTATCACCGAATTTATTGAGAAAGTTTTACCTAAAATTTAATCTTATTTCTTATTACGATTCCCGTCCTATGTTAAGGAGCATCTTGGTAATGCTTATCGCTTTTTTTACATCTATTCTTAGCAAAAAGCAGAGATTCATGACATTTTTCACTTCACGCGTACAACGTTTGTGTGGGAGTCCTCATACTGCCCATCTAACTATCGCTGAGTAACAACGTTTGCGAACATTTTCATCAAATCTATTAGTTAAACATATTCCTCCAACGAAGTATTTTTTATGTTTACTGCTATGGATTACTCTAATTCTTTTTACACACAATTAAAGTTGCTGATAAGAAGAAAGTCCAGCTTGAAAAAATTATGAATTAGCAACGTTTGGGTTTCTTATTTATCCAAGCGGAAGATAACAACTATATCTGGTATCGAAGGAACAGTTGAAGAATGATTTGTATTAAACGTTCATTGTGAACGAGTTTAGGAGCAGCGAACGTGCTATTTCTATATGCCCCAATTGGTAATTTTTGATTTTGAAATACTCTATTTGGTCCTTCTTGAAGTATGTGTTGCTTAGGATTATTCAAAACCCACTGAAGTCTTGGAAAAAATAGTTTGGTTCAGATGAGCTGAGCTTGCAAACTCTTGGTTACGTTAGATTTTTTCTGGAACCTCTTCAAGATTCAGAAATCATAAGGACAGGAAAGATTGAGTATGAAAGGCCAAGGACCTTGGCGAGTGGGAGGGCTTTACGACTCTCTGAATACAAGGAATTGTGGTTGAATCACAGAAGTGAAATCTCTTGGAGACGAAGGTTTTGCTAAATCATGAAGATTGTCGGATAAGAAAAATTATATCGAATAAAATGAAGTGTAAAAGAGAGTGAGATAATTTTCAAAACCGGAAAAATCAATTAATAATGGAAAAATTCTTTTTATTAAGTTACTAATAATCCCAGTAATGTTGCCGTCGTTAATCGCTACTACATTATATCTTATCGTCTGGACATTTCACCCAAAGATATTTTACCTAATCAACGGCTTTCCCAGGGACTGTTAATCAAGAAGAATTATTAGAGATATTACACCCAAGACTTTTCATCTAATTGTAAGAGATATTTCTTCCAAACGATATTTCCTTAAATGGTATTTCGAAAAGCGAGTAAAATATATACAAGATAATGCCGTGAAATCCGAATAAGTTGGAAAATTAATGAGAATTATCTTTTAGTCTACTGTGACTATTGAACAAGCGGAATAAACGGGGTGAAACATGAAATATCCCTTGAATAAAATATCTCTTGTGTGAACTATTATTAGACATCTCTTGGATAATCCAAATATTAAGCGAAATATTCTTGGGTCTCTGGATGAAGATTTCCCAGGTTGAATCGTCCCTAAACGAACCGTCTTTTGGGGAAGCCGTCCCTTGGGCGAAAAACTTAGTAAAACGCACTGGAACCTCTTGAAAGATTATTCTGAAGTAGTCATTGTTGAAATATATTTCCTTCCCTGTAGCTCGAAAGAGAATTATGAAACAGCAAAATATTTTGCCTCATTTCTTATTTAGAAGACTTGTATTGATTTTTAGCACAGCTGTCATTGAACGTATGTTTACAGCTTGCGTTATATCTTATATTTTTTGTAGAAATAACCAGCGAGTCAGAAAATGTTTTAGCATAAAAACACCATAATGACCTACGTTCTATTTATTTTTCTTAACATTTTCCTTTGGATTACTTTCTACCGCTTAATAATTTTAATCATCATCTGTTAACCTTCCTATCCTCACCAATGTTTGCCCACGGTGGTATGAAACGTTCCAGGTTCCCACAATACAACCAATACGTTGGCACTTTCGTCTTAGCTTCCGTTGCTGGCTTCTTGGCTTTATCTCTCAATCTCTTCAATTTTATTCCTTCCTCGATTTGCACTACACCTTGTAGGGCTCGACAAAGCTTGTGAGGGTAAAAATTTATTTTACAGCTTAACTTACTACTGATTTATCAACATACGTTTTTGATACAGAACTTCGATTCTTATTATAGTTACAATGAGGAATTATGTTATTTTATAGTGTATCTGTAATTATGGAAAATAAAATGCTTGCGGTTTTCTAACGATGACAAAATAGTAAAATGAAAAAAAGATTTATTAAAAGATTAAGTTTATTCTAATCGTAAGTTAAAGATTTCTTATTCTTCTTTTACTGATTATCAATTGATGATGTATTTGTAAGCTTATAAATAGTTACATGGATAGTATTCATTTAAGATTTAAAAATGTTTCGTGTATAATTAGTTTTAGGGGACGTTTCATCTCATCGGCTTATTAGTAATGAAGCCTCTAATGTAACAGTGTGACGCTTTAGGATAAAATTGTGTACTATATGCAGATGATTAAATACAGCTATTTCGATTCTAGCGGTAATAGAAGCTCAGCACGAAAATTAAGCGTTGATGATTACTCGTAATTACCAAAGAGAAAGATTTCATAAAATTAATATGCTCAATCTCTTCTTGCTGGAGTTCTGTAGCACCCATCATCTTGCGATGGAAACTCTAAGTAATTCTATTGTGGAAATTACTTAGTGTTTCAATTTAAATATGAGTGAAAAAAGATTCGTTTTCCGAAAGCTTACATGTATTTTTGAGAATTTAATATAACTGCTGGTATTACCAAATCACATATTCATTTATTAGGAAATTTTCTTGTTATTAAAATCGAATTCGTCTCGAATTCGAATATCTCTTATAATTTTTCAAATGTATTCATTTGGAAAATTTTAATACAGTGGTTTTCATACTGTGTATTTTTTCTTTTGTTAATTTAGTAAGCATTATGATTCTCCGAAAGATGAATCAGGGGTTTGGACTTTAAATGAAACTTCTGTAAATATAAAGACTACTCTAATGGGCGAAATTTGGTCTTTAACGACCACTCTTACGATTTTTCAATCATGTACATTGAAAAACATACCGTATTTAGGCTTCGAACTCGATACCTAGATTTTTCCAAGAAAGCTCGTATTATAGCTGAAATAATCTCTTTCTCCTTACGAAATAGTTGTTATAAGAAGCCGCAGAATTCGCGATAAGTTCGATAAAGTAGCAATAATGAGAAGGATAGCCAAGATCTTTATTATGAAGTAGCAGGAAATAATCAGTTAAAAGAATTGTATTCTATGGTATGCGGATGTGCTTAAATCGTTACCTGCCTTGAAACTTATTCGCCATAATCTGCTCACCTATAGAATATTTTTCATACGATAACGGTGGCTGCGATTCTTAATTTCTCATATCAGGACTATTTAAATGCTCACCTGTGATCACGTATATTTTTCAAGTAAGAATTATTGGGGCGTTCGATGGGTGGGGATCGAACGTTCAAATGCCGGGGTTAGATTGGGCGTCAAATGGCCTTTATTCCCCTTTATCTATTCCTGGGCATCGCGTCAACTCTCCGAATCCATATCCATCTCACACTCTCAGCACTGCTTTATCTTCCAACACCATCCCTCCTCACCTACATATTCATTCGACCTCTTATCACATCATCCAATCTCCATACCGAACTCGCGCACTGGCTCGTTTCTTATAAGTCCCACCCCATCACTCTGCCTTTCCACTTTCACCGTAACTTTTCCACCCCGACTTATTTACCGCGTACTCCTTATTTCTCCCACCCTTTCGAACTTCGCGCTCCACCCCTCCCCACTCTTCTTGTCACATTCCCGTAAGTGGCTTGCCCACGTCCGACCACCTTTTCGGTTCCGTAATAATTCCTTTTTTACTGTAGGCTTACGAGCAAATGTAACACCTGTCCGCTTACCTTCGCAGTAACTCGTGATATGTGATCCCCAGCCTTTCGGGAATTTTTATAATTGTTCGCTTTCTGTTCCTAATTTTATATCGTAACGATTGGAATTCATTTGATTCGTTTTTAGATACAGGATGGAAAAATGTTTCTTTCATTTGCCTTCTTCGAGTGCAACGATCTCTTAATTCTATCCGATATTATTTCCTCCAATTCAATTACATTATTCGTTTCTTTTTGTTACATCTCCGGAGAGCATATTATAGGAGATGAATTTTCGAGGTTTCTCCTACCATATCAAGATGAATGTTTTATTTTTCTTTTGGCACAGGATTGAGAAAATGTATGTCTCATTTAAATCATTCTGTGATGATATGAAAGCTATTGAGGTATGAATGATGCAGAGTAATGAAATTCATCTCAGCACCTCCTTATTTCCCATGCGACGAGGTTCTTACATGGTTCCGATGTTTTTTACTATCTTTATTGATTCTAATATTATCGTTTTTGTATCTTAATTATTTTTTCTAATGCGTTTTACTGTGCGCAATATACTGCGAGTATGAGTAACTTGTTTCCGGTAATTTTATTTATTTTATTTATTAGTACGATACTTTATGAACCTTTGCGTTTTCTTTTTTGTCCTATCTAATACCTTCCTACTCTTCACGGGTGATCATTAACCTTTAACCGTCTTTCCCTCACATAAAATTTTCTTTTAATATCAAATGCATATTTTAACTTTGCGTATTCCTTATAGTACTTTTTTGTCAACTGTCGTATTCTACTTTATTTTCCAATTCCTTGCTTTTCCAATTTTTCAAGTAATGGATTAAACGTAAGACGGGTATAATGAATCTCAATTTCTCTTGAAATAAATGTTTATGTATACATATGCCTTGAATGCCTTGGAAGTTAAAACTCATTAGGTCACTGTACTGTATTTACGTGGGCTATTTCCTCTGGTAGCATTCTGGCTCAATGAGTAAAAGCTAGGTAAAAATACCACACTCCTCATATTGTATAGTCGCCTCATTCTCTCTTTTCAGCTTTTGCTAGGTTAAATATGTACCAACCAGTCTTCGCGCTGATGACTATTAAAAACCTAATTTTATTGTAGTTTTGTTCTTTTGGATACGTAACAACCTGTCTAAGTTTTTATATAATCAAGGAAACAGTCCTCATCTCATACCTTCCTTAGATTTCTAGTTTGCTAAAGTGGAATTTTCTCCGAAAATTTTCTCCATTCCATCCACTGCGGCTCTTGACCGCGTCTCTATTTCGCTATTCCCATTATCGTCCAGTTCCCATCTCCGATTCCACCCCAGATCGCATTTTCAATTGGTTTGCCCCTTTTTTTTCGCTCAGCAAGATCCGCCTACTTGGGACTAACATCCCCTTGGCGAAACATCCCTCTCGGTGCGTGTCTTTTGGGGCCATTGTGTTGCTTTTAAAGAGCACGCGCCTTCCCTTTGTCTTCCTCCCTGTCGGAGGGGAGGCGAGTGCGTTGTCGTCTCCGTGTTTTGTCTTGTCGTGACCGTTGGGAGGGCAGAAGAATGGTCCATGGGGAGGGATGGTGCGTAGGTGGAGAAGATGGCGGATCGGATGGAAAGAATGGCAAGGAAGAAATCTTTCCTAGATAGGATTTTATAGCCGAGGATAGAATTTAAGGACAGAAGTGAGTGCAAAGTGATATGCTTCTAGAAATGCTGAGTTTCATTTGAAGATTTCTATAGCACTGAATGATCGAGCGTAACTTTGTGGTAAGAATATGTACATATCTTAGGGAAAGCACTTGTGATTTCTGCATAATCTTCTGGAAGTCACCAATGGTTTTTTAAAACGTATGGGAACTTGGGTTCGTAAGGCATCAGGTGGGGTATTTAAAGAAGGATATGACGGAGAACTTTATGTAATAATACCACTGATGCTTGTACGTAACGTAAATCTTTCCATTGCTACATTTTGGAATTATGAAATTGTATATACTATTGACGGAAATAGCTACAAATACTAAAACGCAAATTTTTTATGCTTTAGTGTTTAAATTAAAGTAATTAGGTTTCCTACTTCATATATTTCTAAGTATTTTTAAAAAGGATATATATTCTACTAACTAAAGCCTTAATAAGATCTCTGCTCTAAATCCGCTCTTATTTTCAAAGATCTCTTTATCTTGGGCTCCTGATGCTCGAATGCCCTAAATAAATGTTTTAAATCAACAGTACCAAGTACTGGGAGTAAAGAGGTGCCGAGAAAGAATGTAAATAAGATTATATTAAGAAAGAAACGATTATTAAGTAAAGGGTAGGTAGTTGGACAGTAGGAAAGAAAGTTAGTTACAGAATGCAGGCTACGGATATGAGATTTCTAAGAGATATAATTAGGATTTTGACAGATGGAAGAGGTATTACCATAGAATTGGAAAGCATTAGAAGTCTATAATAAATTAAATGATTTTTTTGTAACGCGTTCATGGAAAGGATGTAGAAAGAAAAAACCAGGTATAGTCAACCTATCACAAATGCGCCAAAATTGGTGCACTGTACTTTTCAATATATTTCATTCGATTTAAATGCGTGTATATAAAATACGGACATGCTAAAGAATTAAAAAAAGATATCGCATTATTTTTAAGCGGTTGGCCATATCTGCTCTAAAATAAGCTTGGAAAGAGTAGAGGAATGAGGTACGGAGCCGTTATAGGAAGAGATAAGATTGATTTAGAAGCAGAAAAGAAAGAGGGTGAGTTAGGCATAGCTGGTATGGTGGATGAGGCGAAAAGTAAAGAAACAGTAAAGTAATTTGGTCCAAATCCCGAACCCAGCTGGCGAAAGAGAATAGCAAAAACTAATGGGTAATGATATTATATCGAAATAGAATTAGTCTTCTCCGGAAAATTTTATTCTGTCAGATTAAGTATTGAAAACCTAATTGGAAAATTCTGTTTCTACAGTATTTATCGTCGAGGCTAATTTGTACCAGAAACTCTCCTCCATTAGTTCTCAATAGCTCTAGGCAGCGATTGAGGTTTACTCGGTAAGTTGAGGAGTTGAGGTAGTTATGCTTTCCTCTTTGAGGCTGAATGTTACAAGCAGAAAACGGTCTTATAAGTACTGCATAGTAACCCTATGACTAACACTGTCAATAGCTTTCGATACGCAGTGATCAAAATGGGTCATATTATTCAGCATCATTCATACCCCAGTAACTTTCGTGTTATCACAGACAGAAAAAGATTGAAACGAAAGTAAAGAAAAGGTACATTTTTCTCTATCTTTTTCTAGAAACAAAATCCTCCAGTCATCAAATTATGGTTTTCAGAGCCTAGAAAATTCACTGCCCATAACATTTATTTCTCCTTCTAGGTATAATAAAATTAACTTAAGTAAATTGAAAAGTAACATTACATAGAATTGAAAATAGATCGTGGAAAAACGAGCGGGGCGACTTTATTTCTTGTACGTTGGCTCATGTAGGATTATTTATGCGAAGATAAACATTATTAAATGATGTGATGGGTATTGGGTAAAATATATGTAAGAGAAAGGGTACAAGTACGAGAATGCAGGGGATGATAAATGAGACTGAGCTATATAGAAACGTATTCCCTGAAGAGTAGTATATATATAAAGAGGTATTTGTTTATACAACTGTGGGCAAGTGAGACCGGGTGGGGGGAAGCTTGTAGGTCGAAATAACCGCTGGAATAAAAGCTCGATTCTTCTTTCTCGCAATCCCTTTCTTTTGTCTTTCGTAGTATTGTTCCGTTGGAAGATCTGACGAGATGGGAGGTGGCTGTGGGTCGCTGTACGGGTAAAGGATGGCTCCTTGTTTCCCAATCCTAACATTCCCAAAGGACCATTTTCCGCATCTTTCTATCTCCTCCACATGTTTATTCTTCTCTCACTGTTTGAGTTTCGTTTTAATTTTCTCTTTTTTGGCGCATATTTTAAATTTTATTCGTGTTTGATCTTATTTAGATCTTACTATCTCTTATTCAGATCGCGATTGCTAAGATTTTGATCAATTTGCCGCGGTATTTTAATTAAATATTTTTACTAGTAAAGCTTAGCTAAACATCCATGTTCTATTTGAATGTCTCCATCGCTCGAAAATGCTTTCATTGAATCGAATTTGGACCTAATAATTTTTAAAGGCTATTTACAGGCGAAATATATACGTCTCATATTCTATTTGAATGTCTAATTCGATGATGAATCCTTTTCTTATCTTTATATCGAAATACTATAATAAAGTTATTGATCGGCGATATTCTACGTATTCAGTTGTTTACATCGCATCTGTATCTGAAACATTGACGAAATTAACTCAACGATGCGGCACTTCTCCCCGCGATATGTGAACCGTGAATAAATGCGTCGTCTGCAATGTCTTTTAAATCTTCTGGTAGATCGGCCGAAAAGCAAAGTACTACTCGACATAGATAATGGTTGATGTAAATGAGTAAATTGAATATAGTTGGAGTAGAATTTTTAGAAGTCAGTAGAGTAAAATACGCGAGTCTAAGTCAGTACATGTATATGAGTATCCTATCTCACGGTATGTTCTTGTACACTGAAATTCCCGTCTACTCAAAACCCTCTTCTTTATTTTTCGATCACTTATCTCGCTTATTTTTAAGGATGGGAAAGACTATCTTATTTAATCCTTTATTTTCATCTATGTCACGCTCACATATCGAATTTTTTCGTATCCTATTTCCTTTAAGGTCACGTTTCATCAATATAGCAAAATTCAGATTCAATAATGATAGGACAATAATGAGGTTGGACTTAAAAAAGGTAGTTTAACCAGCTTTAAAGTGAAAACGTTCCCGCATTTCCATTTTCAGTCTTCACTGATATCTCTTTCTTTTTAAAATTCTCATGCTTAGTCGTGAAGCATCCTGGTAAACCTTACCTAATTTTCGAAAGAATTCTTAAGGAATCGCACGATTTTCGCTGTGATATTTCTAATTATGTAATGCAGCACTGTGGACAGTTCCATGCACTGCAAGCTTACGCAAGATGGGGTGTAACCATCTCAAAGAAACACCCATCACGGACTTCTCTCACGCTTCTATCGATGCTTTGCTTGGCAATGCTCAGTTTCTATGTGGGCAGCGCGTTCGACTTTGGGGAAAGCGGTGCCGGGTTCGATTCCCGGTGAGAACCCACGCGCGAAATAACCATAGATGTCGAAGCACCTTTAAGAATACTACTACTACCGAGTTTCTAAAGTAACCTTCCATATGTTTTCGGTTAGTTCATGACAGACTGTCCATAAGGGTAAGCCGAAGATGTTGAATCCACTGTTACCAAATTTCATCTTCGGTGACAGAACCAATATTCAGCAGGAAGAGATTTTATTTCGAAATGGTGCATTTGTCAGCGCTATAAAGTAATTGCGTCGTAAACATTTCATTGCCTTATCTTAAACCTTGGACAATATAGTAATGGAAAAATGTTCATCGTCGAAGTCTCCCAAAGAAATCGCTCAACTTTGAACGCGACGTGTCACACTTCGCCTCGATGACCTTCCGCTCCCGAAATACACCTCACGTGAGTCCTTTTTCCCCCATGAATAAATGGATCCTTCCGGACACATCATTTTACGGTACCTTTTCCCTTTAGACAAATCGACGGCCGCCAAACCGATCACATCCGAGCATCCGGGCATTTGTTTGAGACCGTGGAAAAACCGCGTCATCCGATCGCCCTTTGGAGATCCGACATTTGGGAAATGAGGCGACGACGCAATCCATCGACGGTTTTGATCGCGACGTCTACGCATCTTTTAACATTTTCCCTTCCTCCTCTTCCGCCTCGATTTCCCAACTTATCTCGCTTCCTTTTCCCACCCTATTTATTTTTTAATCTCGCCTTCTCCGTCGTTCATATCTCCGGTTCGCATCTTTTGGCTCGTCCCTGACTGCCACCGACTTCCTCGCCAAGTCTTTTTAATATGCATTTCCGATCATCCATATTGAGGAGTCGGGTCGTCTACCAAGGCGGCATAATGTCCCCCCTTTCCCATGCCCTCCGATGGCGGTCATCTGCGCCGCCGAAGACGTCTTCGAGGGGTGATGAACGAGGTAGACGGTGGTGACATGAGATGAACAATGGAGCAGAAGCTTAGCTGTTAAATCACAACTTTTAAAGTACGCCGTAAGCCGAAAGTCCACCGCACTATATTAATAATATATAAATAAGCTTTGACAGCGGAGGTCATCCATACGTGAGCTCCAACTGGGAATCGAAGCCGTGACCGCTTTCGCTAAAGTCTAACGCTCTGCCATAGCCAATGCATGGATATCTTATGCTCATTTTGTAAAGCACAAGTATAAAAACGATGAATAGCTTTTTAAAATTATCAATGTTTCCGTCTGTTTTAATAGATGTTATTTTACGACACGCGTGTTAAGCGCATAGCTATGTAAAACAAATAACCTCAGTGACAGGACAACTTTATAAGGTTTTTACTAGACGATATGGTTTTACTAGAGATAATTACTGGTAAACAATCCGAGAATTAGCTTATAGCAGCTTTCAGCGAAACTTACAGTAATCCGCCGGATTTCGACATCTGTCATAGAAAAAGGCCGAATGGGTAGCAATAGGTTTGTTTAGAAAGTTAGTTATCACTAGGTTAATCTTCGTAAGTTAATAAGCATAGTAAAACCCGTTTAAGATGCTCCCGCTTAAGACGTTATCCCGCATGGTACTCGGTATTATCTCATCCTGGTTCCCTTCACACGAAACACATGATACAAATACCGCTTAAGGCGCCCTACTTCCAGCTTAAGGTGTGGATTTTTCCTGTTTTCAGATGCACTGCAAACTGTAATAGCCGATCGTTTACTTTATTCAATAGTCCAAAATTTTTTTACATATTCAATGTGGTACTCTTACGCTTCGCTTTATCTTAGAATGGTTCGTTGTGAATTTCTTCTTTGGAATGACTGATTTTGGGAAAATGAGATTATATTGCTAAGCAGAATGATCTGAATCCCCGTTATCGGAGGTGATACGAATTCTGAGGTAGATGATCTTCTTTGTCACTTTTGTCTTAAGATAAAAAGAGGAATTTAGATTAAAAATTCACTTTGAGGGTTTCCTTTCATCGCAGTCTCTTGTTGTAAGCTTATCAAATGGACTAGAAAGGGAGTGTAGTGTTTTGTGAGCGTTTTCTTGGAGAGATTGTGCTCTGTGATGATCTCTCGCCACTGCTGTAAATAATTTCATTATTTTTTCCTGAGTGTATATCTGGTAAAAATTGTTTCATCGAAGGGTGAAAAACGACCAAAAGTTAGTAATTGAGAAACTTTCTTTGAGCAAAAAGCAAACCATTATCCAAAAATAGGACTTAATGCAACCAGCCTTATACAACCTGGTTATGAAACTGTCCTGTTTATGACGTAGTTTTCGTTTGGTCCCCCCGAAAAACGTCTCAACTGTTTTGCTGTAGGTTGGTCTTAATAAACAGGAGTTTTGTGGGTCATTTGTCGGCAGTTGTGTGTAACAGGGCACAAAAAGAGAACATAACGGGGACAACGGGGTTATTTGTGACGGGGGAGAGAGACGTTGGAAAGTTTACTTGCCTTGCGGGTCAGCATGGCCAGACGGCCCCTCAAAGTTAGACTACCTTTGTTACGTACTACAACTTTGATAACTCGGACGGGGAATATAATTCGTTCAGGAATCTTCTTACGTTGCCAAAATCTTCTATAACCAAAACGTGATTTCTCATGGATCCAGAATCGTAAAACACCCATAAAAGATACTGAAACACTGCCGCTATTTTACGAGTAAGAACGGACAGAATCCTGTATTTTTTCTTTTTGTATTTTTGATTTTTATTCATTTTTGATTTCTTATGCTCTCGCGCATGAGATTGCTTACACTTAACTATTCGTTATCCGAGTCTTATGAACAACTTCGAAACTCCGATAGCTGACGAATAGCGAACTTTTGTTGGCTGGAAAATTGGTTAGCTGCGTCATTTGTTTATGTGATGTCTTTACGTGCGTATTAGTCCATATTTTCAATATCTAATTGCATGAAGCAACTTTCTATTGATATAAAAACATTGAGCTTAAACAGCTATGGATTTTATATTGTAAGAGGTTATATAGCATTAGGTTTCCTAATAATTAGGTTTGGGTACTCCAAGTTTTGATTGAGACGGCCGCTACTTACTCGAGTCTAACTCCCTTCATCGATAGTGATGGACTGTAGACTATGGAAATGAGGCCGGAACTAATACCTTTCCTTTCCTACTTTTCCTTTATCTATAATGTAATATAAGACTACGATAACGTTTGTTTCATGGTCATTTGTCCCAAAATAATTATTTTCAGTAAACATTTTTATGCCCATTACATTTGGAATCATACGAGTTTGCTTTAAAATTAGTGAGTGACTCGTATACGGTGATTGTGGAAACGGACAAGAAATCAATAGATATAAGTGGAATTGTTGTCCCAAATTTTACGCCAGAAATAAAAGAATTCTGAAATAATATAGTTAGACACAGTAAGTTAAAATCCGGTGATCTTTAAAAGTGACTGGTTATTTTACTTGTGTTCTTTTTTGTGAATGCTGAGTGGATGCTTTAGAGGAACCTAAGTATATGTTTTTAATTACATCGATTGCCACTTTGAAAATGCTATACATTAATTGGGTTATCTCAAAGCTAAAGTTTTCAATTAAACATTGGCTGAGGGATGTGCTCTTAGCATAACAGTTTTTTTTGGATAAATGGGTCTTCCTTACGTCTTTGTAAGTTATATTTACGACAAAAATTTTTTCTCTACCATAAGCTTTGCTGTTAGCTCTACTCTACAATATTTGTCAACGAAATAATTTTAACATAAATTTTTAGATCCGACATCTTACAACGCTTCTTAAATATCGTTTGGAAGGTACCTGAATTAATGGGTAGTGTTTCCATTATGTCCAAAGCCGGTAAAAGGTAGTATTGAAGTCAATGCGCTTGGTTCACACAGAAATACCACGTCTTGATTTTAAATATGAACTATTAGCCCCATCTCAGGTTCAAATAGAAATGCTTGGCGTAGAAGTCGATGGTTTAAGGCAGTGGTATACAAACTACAGAGTCCAAATCCGGCACGCAAAGATATTAGTAATATATGTCTTAAGTGGTTATTAATTGAATAGAAAGTAATAAATTTTACTGTTGCACATTATGTTTTATTGCCACGCACCAATTTCAGTTTATATTTCATATTCATTTACAAATAGATCACGCGTAACGTAGTCGAAAAGGGAAAAATTAAGAAGTTAATTATTAACTTGAAATACATGCGTTACGGTCTGCCAATCTGCTAGCAATGCGTTTTCCGACCCGCCGAGGAAAAAGTTTGGGCATCACTACTAACAACTACCTCTTGCGCTTAACTCTCGATCTTGCATTTCTCTGCGCAGTTTATGTGTTTATGAAACAATCAGCCTTGGTCCTATCGCCACATTTTTACGCCTCCTCCATCCCGAGGTATTTTCGGGCCTCGACATTTCGCGAATCGCTTCCTTTATTTCCTTTTCTCTCTTGGTCAATGTTCCGTGACATCCCTTCTGACTTTGAGAGAATGAAGTTGACCAACGGCGAGGTATGACTAATGCATTTCGTCTGTGCTTTCCGACTACAATAATCTTGCCGTTCCACGATCGCAGCTCCTCCCCAGCCTCCCTCATTATTCATCTGAGTGGACCGATCAAGAGGTCGACGGGAGCGGCCCTCCGACACCTGTTGGATATACCGCGTCGAAGGCTAAGTCACCAGCGGGGGTCTGTAGGCGGAGAGGGTGCTGGCCGTCATAAGGAGATGATGGCAGGGGGCACTTGGTAGGGTGTGGAGGCGAAAAAATCACGCTCATGGAAGGGAAGATTATTTATTTGTGTGTGATTCGAGTTGATGGCCCCACAAGGGAGCTCCCGCAGTATCGGTAGCGAGTTCTTATCCCGTCGAGTGCATTTTTTTCCGCGCTAATCCTTCATCGTCCGTCGCTCGGAGTTGCTTCGAATAAATTAATTAAAGGCATTTATCATAGAGAGGCGCGGATTGCATTCGAAAGTTGAATGACGAAGGGTATTAATTCGATGGATAATGACGCCAGCAGTAGGGGAAAAGTAAATAGATAAATGATAAAAAATCTTAAATGATAATTTCTTACATTAAATCTTTAATTACGTCGTTTGTAAATCAATATATTAGAAATAGGTGCGGATGTAGAAACTTGCTAAGGGCGCTTTCAAACGGTATTTATATACTACTCTTTAAATAAGCAATCATCATAGCTTATTAATCCTCTACTATAAACTACTATAATTATTATTTTATCGTGATAAGACTTATAGTTTGATTTCTATAGCTCTCGTAAAGGAATTCGAATTATTATAAGTATAATTCGAAGGGAAGTCGAATTACACTTGGTGGAACTGGAATTAACTTGGCGGAACTTAGGGTAACTTTACATAGTGTAAAAAAACAAGGCTTACATCTGCTTGTATCTTCAGTCGAACTTCATACTTCAGTAACATATCTCATCTTCTATGAGGCACATCCAAAATCGTTAACGAAGAATTGAAACTCGGCGCTCTTAACGAAATCTCTTAACCATCGAAAATTAACTGTTCTGTCATCTTTTCCCCACATGCGGTTGTTTCTTCTGTCCCTTAAAAAGACTTAAAATATAAAGTAGTTGAAAAAATTATTCTCAATGAAATTCTTAGCGAGTGCGCTCATGATTTTTATTTGGCAGTTTAGCGAGACAAGACTCCAAGTGTTGGCCTGTGAAATCTGTAATCTTCTATTCGTGACGCACGAGTAGATTTAATTAACCAATTAAACTATATTGATGAAGTTGATA
This sequence comes from Pachydiplax longipennis, assembly GCA_036926295.1. Taxonomy (NCBI): domain Eukaryota; kingdom Metazoa; phylum Arthropoda; class Insecta; order Odonata; family Libellulidae; genus Pachydiplax; species Pachydiplax longipennis. The sequence continues at coordinate 20,684,167 of JAVFKF010000026.1, read as the reverse complement.
GCTGGTCATTATATTTGACTCAAAGATTAAACGAGGTGAAGAAATAAGGCAAGATTTAGTCTCAAACTAGGATTTCCCATTCGTCTGCTCAACCGATTGGGATTCTATCGCTTAAGTATCCTTTTCATATTCTGTATACTTTATCTAGCGAGAATATTAACTGTGATTCTCGGCAACGTTGGGTATCACAATTTCCGTCTCATAGACGGACATTCACAGTTAATCCTATCGTGATTTTCTCTAATTGATGACAATTGTGGTGCTCAAGGGGAGAAATAAGAGGAATATAACGTGGTTCATCTTCATTTGTTACTCTCATCATAATTGCATCGACTTAAATCCTTCAATTAAAGACCATCCCCGTTTTTTCCTTCTCATATTTTTAAGTTTATGTTCTTTATGATTTGGTCATTTCCAAAACTGAAAGCTTTTTTCTACAGTTTTGGCTATCAAGTTTTCTCACAAAGTAATGCCGTATACTCTCGAATCTAAGGCGTACCAGTATTAGTTTTTTAATATCATATTTTGCGTATTTAGAGTTTCAATAAATCGGGTGCGATTTATTTTCGCGTTCTAAAATACATTGTTATAGAACAGGAATGACGGAGAAAAGCCACTTCGAACGTTTTTCGTATGGAATCTTTACTTTTCTACGTAATGGTAAAGATGAATTTTGTAAGTATGCAAATATACTCTGACGATCTTATTTTGGAAAAATTTTAAACATTAACCGATGGAAAGATACTAAAAGAGATGATATTGCACTGAATTTTGAAGTGAAATACTAGGAAGTAAACTTGCAGTTTCCAAAACATTGATAAAATAAGTGATAGATACATAAACCTGAATATTTTATAAGCTTATATAATTGTTTTATTACGGATGTGGATTACGTCCATTCGTGTCTGTGATATAAAGTCTTGGAAATAAATATCTCTTTGAAGTATATACTTAGACGACCTGGTAAAATGAAAAGTTCTGACAGATGATCATAACCACCTCAACCTCTCTTTACTAAAGGAACCCACCCTAAAAATGGGATCAGCTGTTTTAATCCCACAATTTGGACTCAAATGTCGCGGTAGGGAAGGGAGGTGGGCGAGTTAGTGGGCGCCCTGTGGAAAATTAGAAGAATCGTGGGCGGTTGATGTTGGGAATGCGTCTCCAGAGATGGATGCTGTGAGAAGAACGAATGGATTTGATAAATTGGGGGGCGCGAATGGCTTTTAATCCCTTTACGTGGAAACGGACACCCGCCGCGTGAAACCAGAATGTTTACAACGGCCATTTCTTTTAAATCGTTTCGATTAGGAGGAGCGATCCTTTCGTTGTCTTCAAGCCGCGGCTTCACAAGATCGCAACGTGATAAAACGGTTCGCAATCTCTTGCCGTGGACTCCCTGCTAGAGATGTCCTTTATTTGGAAAAGGCTCTGACGTGGTGAAAATCGTTATGACCGATAGATGTCCTATGAGTCTCGCTCTCGCTGTTTATGGTCGATTCAGGATTCGAAGGTGAACAAGCTCATATTCTTAAGGTTGCGAACTGCAAGTTAATGTTCAGTGACTTATTGAAATAACTTATCTGTTCCTACCATGAAATGTTGGTGAATAATTTTTAAGCGTCTTTTGGTACAAGATAAAGAAAAATGTAGATTTCGCATACGTACATCCCTCTCTGCCTTTCTCGTTGCTTGATAACATGAAAGATACTGAGCAATGATATTCTTTTTGGTAACTTCTCACTGAAAAAAGTTTTATGTGTAACTGTAAAAAGTGTTATGTCGAACTTCCACAGTCATCTTCCATAGCGTGAATCAGTGAGGAAAGCAAAGGCAAAGTACCTCACTCTTCATATTGCCTAGTAAGCCTCACTTCTTCTCCAAAGTCTTTGACAGCTAATAAGAAGGGGCTTAAACCGGCCTTCCGGCTGAATGCTGAGCAGGGAGACTTACATATTTTCGCTATACCATAGAAATATTAAGAGGATAAGGTTTTATTTTCATTTGATAATGATTCATAATTATTTTGTTATTTTAAATCATTTTTATCGTCAATGAAGAAGCGATTAGAAGATTATACTATACTGACTATATGGTAAGTCAGGAAGGTGCAAAATATTTTCTGTAAGACATGGTGGTAAACACCTATTTAGTATGTGCTGGCATTCGACTATCTGTTTGCGAATCATCAGAACGAGGGCTGGTCGTAACCCCCAACATCACCATAGTTAGCAGCCAAAGAATATGGAGGGGTATACTAAGAAAGATGATGAGTAACGTAGTTTACTTGACCTTATTTCACTGCGTCAAAGCAGACGTAGAAAACATGTTTTCGTTTCCATATGTTGGAATATTTGAATTGGTCATTGAATTCCGTTTTTCTTCTTTCATAGGTCATGCGTTTGCAGTTTAAAAGTGAATTAACCTCAACTAATTCAGCTGTAAAGTAACCGTTTACACTTACATCTTTCCCTTAATAAGTAGTAAAAGCGTAGAGGTAGTAATTTTCTCGATTAAAATTAATGTAACATATTTATAAAGTCAGAAAAGTTTGTCTCTAATTTTCTGGTTGTTTCTTTCCGTATCGACGACTGAAGCATTTAAGATTTTTAGAGATGGTGTATTTCTTAGAAACATATCTTAGTAGATATATATAGTATCTTAGTATCTTAGAATAATCGGCATATAATCCAATTCCACTTAATTTCGTCAACAGTAGAATATATAAGGTATATAGGCCGATAAAAGAGATGAACTTTAGTTAAGAACTCTCTGTGTGGAATCTGCTTGACTAAACGGCAATCACAATAAAATTCAGCCAATAATTTACTCAAATTTTTTTTCCATTGCTCACGGGCGGTTCGTTCTGTCAAAGAATTTTGCGTTCCATTTAAGAAAAAAGAAAACAAGCCAATTCATTAGCGAGGTTTTATAAATGCATGGATATAAATTTGAAAACTTACTAATTGCCGTATGCAAAGTATCATTTACGACTAAAGCTTTTGATAACCCGTCACGCGAATCACTTTTTAGGGACCGATTTCTCTCTGTCGTATAATGTCACCCACGGTACACCCCAAAAACCTTCGGATGCCTTCGCTCCAGAAACCTTCATAACTCATCCTTTTCAAATAGCGCAGCATCAAACCGTGGATTAGGGTCAGTGAAATATATCCTGCAGCGCGTCTTTAAGAAACGTCGCCTGAGAAATGGGCAGGATTTTCACGGAGCCCTCATCCCACGGGAAGGGTTGTACAAAAAGAAGCTGGAGGTACCCTTCCGCGGCGGCAAACAGAGGACCGCAATCAAACAAAGCAATTGGTATAAGTCGGCATAAGTTATTGGTCAGACAGAACCTAGTTAAGGAGGGCTTTTACGGGATGAGTGGCTATCTCGGACAACCTGTCGACTCAAAGTGATAAGGGCCTCTTTAAGGAAAGTAACCGATTTCATTGAGGAGTCCCCCGGTGGGTGCTCCGCCGATGTGGGCGTCCGGCCGTCGGCTTGGTGGGCAAAGGGTGCGCAAGACTGATGAGGACGAGGACGGCTGGAGTGGCGTTCGATCAAAGAGAGAGCGATTTATGACCACGAGTGGTTCTTTCCTCTCGGACCTCCCGGGAGGGGCGGTGGAAGAGGGAGGTGTGTGTCGCTGAGGGGTGATGTTTATTTGTTTGGCGATGCTGCCCGTTGGACGATGGGGGATTTGTAGGTGATAACAATGGAGGTCGTTTGGACATCTTTTAGCGAGTTGAGAATGAAAAGAATGCGCTTATCGGATTGTGGTTGCGTTTCAATGGGACAGAATTGCTATACGAAGTCTGTTTTACTGGATTGACAACGATTTTCTTACTTTTTTTCTTCTCTTCAACATTAAGAGACTTATTTTTACTAATTGTCTTTGCGAGTTATAAACTTCCTTAGCTTTATTTTTCGTATCAATTATGGGGTGGGCTGGAGTTCACGGTTATGATAATTGGTGATAAGGTTCAATTTGTTTCTATAATTATTCTTCATTGCCCTACAAATCGAACACGGGCTCCTGAGAGAAATCTTGCTTCTGGTATTGATTAAATTATTGAATTTTGCTCGGTATTGACAAGAATTATCAGGACCAGACCTTTCCATTTTGATCGCATTTGGCTATGTCATCTAGCTTTAATCTACTTCATAAAGGAAATATTATTTAAGTACAATACACATTTTTCTTTGGTTATATCTGCACAGTCCATCACCACTCCCTAGGCAAATAAAAAACAGTCTATTTTTTGTCTAAGTGTCCCCAGTTCGACCTCTGACAAGAAAAAGCGTTCTCATAAGAAATACACGTAAACCTCAATTTAATCGATTGCAGCTATATTTCTTTTGCAAAATTAAATTAGAATTAATAGTCACACGAAATAGAGACAAGCACCAAAAAAGGAAAATTAATAAAAATTTTTATTTGGGTCGTGAAATATTGTTATCGAGTCAAAATGGCGAGAATTCGGTTGAAATCAACGAATATGTTGTAATGAAATTTGGGGGCTGTAAACAACCAGGCCCCTTGAAGACCTATGTGATTAATGAAATGGAGGTAATGCGTTGTTCCGTAAGAATACACGGGGAATTTAAGTCCATGAAATGAAATGATTAGAATAAATGACAGGATGTATTAATAAGAGGCATTATTCTGAGATTTTAGCATTTGTAGTTAAGACCAATTTACTGTGTCAATTTCCAGGGAATTCCTAATGTAAATACTAACTGTGCTCTTCGTTGGGTAAATATACAACTTTATATGCATCCTGCGATTCGTGTTTCGATATGAGGCAGAGGATGTGCGTACCCTACATCACTTCTTTAATTGGTTAATGTCACATATCGTAGAAGTATTTCGAGTAAATACTTACGTAATTCCAAATCTCTTTCCTTTCCTTACCTATCTACTGTTTCCGTAAGAGTAGAGTAATTCGAAATTGGTATGGTAATTTTCAACCTTTACTTAACATTTAGAATCAATGGGGAGTTCAGCTATTCAATATTGTGATTTATGCGTGGGTGTAGGTTTATTTTCAATTAAAACTCGGGAACCAGAAGTTGCAAAACCTAGGAACATGCATGTTATGAAAATATGTCTCCTTATAATTGATAGAATATTTTATCTGAATTATTGGTCTCCGGTTCAATCGCTAGTGAGTGAAAGCGAAATGTAACGTAATAAACGCAGAACGCATTTAAATCTTTTTCAGGTTTTATTTCAATAGCTAATTTTAAATTAAAGGAATCATCGTACGAACTTGACACAAGTATCATAAATTTAAAGTTTCAAATTTAAATTACCTCAGTAATTCATGTTAAAACTGTAATGGCAGCCTGCAGCAAACGCATCCAATCAGTTACTTTTTTTATAAAAATCAAATCATACACGCAAAAACCTATGTTTTAATTTATCTTATTGAAGTTATTGAATACATTTGTGGAATAAATATTCACACGTCTTAAGAAAATAATTTGTAACCAACTAAGGTGCAATAATTTTAGCTGACGGTATAAATCCAAATGTCTTAAAAGTATTTTCTTAAAGATTTAAAGTCCTTAATCCCATTTTATATTAAGAACACGATATTTGTCTTAAAAATTCGCAGGCGTAATTCTTAAAAATAACTGAAGTGTTAGTTATTCTCAAAGGGAAACAGAAGTATGTTTACCGTAATATTACAGAGAATCTCATCAAACTGAAATATTTTTATCCCTTGTCTTTTATCAAATCTGATCGATAAGTTCCAACGGCACTTTCAATCTATGCTCGGTAAATAAAAAAATACGAACTGTAACCCCTTATTTCAAAGATAGAAGAGTTAAAATCATTGCTCTGCTGACTCATTGCGTAAAACTAGTCCATATCAAAGATTGTTGACCACCATCCGTCACAAACTGTCCAATGTAATTTACGAAATGAAGTGTCACGTAAACCCAAATTCCCCAGAAACTTTCAAACCTATTCAACCATAAGTAAAATAAAGCATGCAAAAACTTTAGGTGTATTTCAAATGCCGGTAAACTAGTGATAAACTGTTCAAACGGAATATCTAACAAATACTTTAAACTATTTTGTTGTAATTATTTTATTTAAGACAACTTTTTACTTTCGCGATGATTAGAAATCAACTGGGAATTACCTTAAATGAAAAATACTCTATACAGGGTACGTTAAAAGGTTATTGGTACCTAATTCAATATATAAAAAGTATAAAAATATTTCAATATAACGGGAAACTTATCGGAATATCTGTCATAATCAAGTGACTTCTTCACCTTTAAATTTTAGCGATAGTTCAAATTTATAGACACCGATCGATCTATTGCTAGTTGCCTTGAAAAGTCGCCTAGCTAGTTAGCTCAAAGTTATGCAGGATTTAACTGTAAACATGGTGTGATTTCTAATCTGAAATACTAAATAATGATTGGAAAAGAGAGTGTGTGCTGTATACCGTGCTGCATCGGGGATCACTATATTAACATGCCGATTAATATCTATGAAATTATATTGTATAGTGATCAAAATAACAAGTTTGAAATAGTATTTTTTAACACTATAATATGCAACATAGTAAAATTTTCATGTTTTTGCCCTTCATTGTACAGCTAGTTCCAAAAAAAACTTACCACCTAAGCCGCAACCCGCATAACAGACGTGAAGCTCGATGAGAGCGAGTCTAGAGTTTTCCACGCATTCTATTGGCTCTTGGAAGGAAGGCGCCTTTTTAAACCGTTGTGAAACGCGTTCAACGTATTTGTACCGTCTTTATTAGCATCTAGTTAAACTAGATTTAGTGTTACTTTTTACTATGTCAGCAGCATAGTATTAAAAAATGAATGAAAATCGGATTTCCTTATTTCGGCCAGAGATTTCTGCGTAATTCACCTTTCTCTGGAGGCGTCGGGTAAACTTACTTTAGATGCTTCAATTACCCCAAAAAAAATTATGTCATTGCAGGATTAAAAAGGATTATATTATTACGTTTTTTATGCTCTTGTCGCCTACAGGACGAAATTTTAAATTTATTTAGAGAAAATTCACGACTACGACTCAAATAGAAACATAAACGAAAACTCTGTAAGGAGATAAAGAATAATTATGAATAAGAACACAATCAACTGTATGTAAACTAATTTATGTTGCAGAAAAATGTTATCGAGAAGGGGAGCATGAAAACACTGCGAAACCTACTAAGGAAAGCAAAGATGAAAAGAAACTTTATCTGGGCGAATACACTGAGGAAGAATCATTTTAAGTCAACCTGGTAAAGAGCTCTGAAAATTAGACCAAAAACCCATTACTATAAAGTAAACCAAGTGAATTACGATCAACTACATCAGATAATCACATCAAATAGTATAAAAGTTTTAAATACCACCAAATCAATTAATAGAAAGTAAAATATTAATTGGTGTGCTATCATCATTTTCTAAGGCAATTGTTTAAAATTCAACTTGCTAATTTAGTATTTTAGAAAATAACATAGATATTAGAATAGTAGCACTCCTAATTTTAATACTGAGGACTACAAAATTTTTTCACGTATCGAATAAAAATTAGTTTACGACGAAATTAACGCCAGCATCTCGTAACACTTTTCCGAAAATATTGTTCATTACCAGTCCCAGAAAAACTATCCCTTTAATTAAATCAGGTTCATGTTCCTTGCAAAATTATGCTGTCCCAACTTTTATCTGATGCTAAATCTCTTTCTTGCCCCGTGGTGCAAATTTTGACTCGATTTCTTTGCTGTTGAATTATTCTGCGATACAGAGAAGTATAAAATTTGCTTGATACGACAAATAACGGAGCATTAGGTATTTTAGAATATATGTGTCAACACGTCATTCTGTTCCTCCACCAGGCATTCGTGATGATGGTATCAGATGAAGCATTATGATTTTGAGATGAGATTTGGCTGTTTCTGACCAATTCGCGGCTGAGGTTTTACTAAGTCTTTCAGAGAGAGGGGAGGCCCTCCACACTGGCCCTAGGAGTATTCCCTATTCATTCCTTTGTTGCTTCTTTTTCTTTTGTTTCGTCCATCGAAAGGTATTGTCTATTTTCTCAAAGGAACCATAAAACGGCCGATGGGTGAAGGTGAACTCCGCTCTGAGAAGAAAAACCCCCTTTTCGGCATATTGTGGATGGTCGTATGTATCCGGGGTAGCGAATTTGAAAGCGCTAATGAGGATTCCCGACCGCACCCCTGCTGAGCAGGTATCTAAGGTTAGGGTATGGTGGCGGCGACCGATCACAAGTAAGGTGGGAAATGGTGGATCCGCGATTTGTGATCTTCGCCGCGGGTATTCCCTTAGGGAATGAAGATATTCAACTCTATTTTTGAGGTAGACGACCTTTCAGGACTTCTTGCAAGGAATACAGTTTAAGATGGTTAAGAAACAACAGTTAGTATGGAAAATCAGAACCTTAAGACTGATTTGCATATTGCGTATAAATTCCAGGTTTTCTATACTTGCATATTGCAGGTTTACATGTTAACATCTGGTTTATTTACATTTTCATTAATACCCGGCGAGCCGCCGTATGACGTATGTCAGGGGGTGTGAAAACACCCACAACACGATTTCCATTGTTATACTGAAATGATTTTCAGGACTATGCGCTAGGTGAAAGTGAAACTAATGATTAATGATCGCTGCTTCGGTTTCTGAATGCCTCAAGTGAACTATATAACCCGAATTGTTAGAATGGTGCATAATATATATAATAATTAAAAGAAAAATCACCGTCAATAATTATGAATGAAGGGTAAAAGGAGTCATGGAAGAATACCTTAAAAAATAGAAACCAACGGATTGTAAACAGACTTACATGAGAATATTCCTCTAATTCTCATGATTCATACCTTAGCTGTTAAAATATTCTTGGTTCTATATGTATTCCATTATTACAACATTCACTCCAAGGACCTTCGTAACATCCTTCATCCTAGGCACATCATAATTCTCTACGAACTTTGCGAAGATGTTTCGAATTTTTTAAAATAGTAATGCAAGGAAGATCATTCTAGTTGAAATAGGACCTTCGGAAAATCTGAACGATAACATAAAGTTGACATTTTTTGGGTGTATCATATCAGAATTATAGTATCTCTATATTCTGCTTTTAAAGTGAATGGCATAAACTGTATTAGCTTATACTAAATAACTAATTCAACAACAAAAATGAAAAAATAGCTCCTCGTCAATGATTGTTTATTTATAAATATTATTTTTATGCTTTATTTTTTCTCTATATTGAGCTCAAAATTTCGTAGTTTGAAATAACTTGAGAAATGAACAATAGACTAGAGAAATGCCATCTAATATCTATTCCCTACGCTTACGAGAACCAAATCGTTTAACTTCTCTTACAACATCTATGATACAAAGTTGATAGAGCGTTGAAGATGATCTTACTAGATCGACTAAAGTTTCTATTATAGTGTCAATAAAATATGAATTGAAATGTAAATACGGAATTGTAGACACTCCGCATATTCAACGTCGCAGAAACTTGAAGTTTATACGCCGATTACCGATAAATTATATCTCTAAAGTTATTTAGAATAAACCATTGGCTTGCATAGATAGTAATACTAATGTTAGCAATTTCTATCGGTTTGAAAAGACCTCGGAATCTCTTTCCAAAATAAATTGCTGATAAGAAGATGATTTAGGTACTGGCTTAGTGAACTGCTCGAACTTTCTTATAAAATTAAAAGAAGGTTGCTAAAAAACATTGAGCATCGCTATTGTATACAATTTCGGAATCCTGGGAATAAACTGATGCATCAGAGGGAAATTTCTGAAAGTATGGTAAGCCACCGACGTTATATCCTGTTTATTTGAATGTTAACCATATTTGACTGAGATATTACTTAAATTGGATAAATGAGTAGTTTCTCTGGAGGCAGTCATAAACGGAAAAAATATATGTTGGATGAGAAAATTGAGGTGAGTGAATACGTTATACTTTTGAAAGAGGTCGATTCATCCAAAAATCTGGAATTAACATACCTCTTACACTTTCGGTTGTTAAAGTCATGTGAGTGTATGTATTACTGTTGCCGTTGCTTCTCACTTCCCTATCTCTATCAAAACAGTCCCCCTCTTGAAATCCTGGTGAATTCATTGCTTTATTCACTTCTTCCAATCACTCCAATGTGGAGAGATAAAAAGTTTCTCATAGCCAATATATACATAATACATTTTAAATACGAAGGAATATTTTCAATATCACCAAGCGATAAATATGTAGATACACTAGCCATACCAAACCACCACCCATTCATCTCAATCATTACAATGCTGTCGAAAAATATGAGAGTTACGCAGGGCCAGCCATCAACTGAGGGGAGCAAAATTTCAACATGAGCCTCATATGCGCTTCCCCATGTGATATTACAGGGTTGGAATTACAGGTAAAAAGGCCCTGGGAAAAACTATTTCACCAAGTCCCTATTATTTTGCGTATTTTTAACGTTTTCTACATTATAATAATTGTAAACGTTATAATAAACAATTGAAATATAAATAATGTAGGTAGTTTTTTATACATTCAAAATTAATTGAAAATTTTACATTCATAGCTGACAGTAGCATTCAATGAGCATTATGACCAAACCTCATCCGCACTATCTTTTTGTGTATTTTAGAACTTTTAAAGGTGATAAATGTAGCGAGAAGAATGTTTAAGAATTTAATGGTTTGTGACTGCAACCATTTCAAGAGGAATCCACAGAAGAAATCAAGTTTATTCGATTCACACTTCAATGACACCGAAAAAATTAATTAATTAATTCAAAATTAATGTGAAAGATGGTAGTCTCGTATCCGTCATCTTTATTCATTGAGGAAAATCGATCCTAGCACATTTTCTCTCAATTGATTTGGACGGTATAGTAAAAATTCCAACTGCATAGACGATAAAATTTACTGAATTTTTACCGATCGAATTTTAATTTCGATGCTTATCAAATGAAACAAAATACGCAGAGAATGCCTCAAAACTTCATACTATATATTTACTTATTGTTTTTTAATGTAGTATATTAATGTAATAGCCTAGATATGGCCATGAGTGTGCCTTACTTTACTTGTGTAGATTACATTCACACAGGCTGTGATAAAACTGATGATCTATGTAGACTCCTTTGGTATATAATTTTAACGGCTAATAACTGCTCTCTTGAACGATGCATAATATTGGCTACTATTATATTATATAATACCACCCATTATAACCGCAGAGTTTTGCAAGCGAAGGCGTCGAATTCGAGGTCTATACATTTTTGGTCCGACACCGATTCAAACTGCGCGGAAATTTTCTTCCTCCCATCCCAGTCCTAAACATAAGCTCAGAGCGGCTCAGAAGCAGATTTTGCGAAAATTTCCTTCGACATGCTCGTGCCTTTCGCCCTCGGACTCAAATTTTATGAGGGGAAGGGGGTTTGCCTCGGAATAACGGGACCTCGTGTGCGACGTTTTCCTCTGTGCGAGAAGCAATGCTAGAATATATACTGATTCGTTATAACCATTTTATAATAACTGAATTCTTGCATTACGACATCCGTATTGTTATAATACTATTCTGCTAGGCCAATGCCACCAATCTCAGGGTACTAATAAATCTTTGCAATATTAATAAAGCAAATAAATCCATTTCAACTCTGCAGGCGGAGTTATGATTCAAGCAGACCATCTCCGCCATGTTTTTCCTCTCTCTCTCTCTCTCACTTCTTAAGGCTCGCTCGGAGGAAATTCACTGCCTGTTATGCGGGTTGCGGCTTAGGTGGTAAGTTTTTTTTGGAACTAGCTGTACCGATTGTATTGTACGATACACTGGGAGGTAATGCTTAAAAGTTAATAGCATAGAAAATGGTAGTTACTAATGCTTAAAGGAATATCCTCCAATACATTGTCATCTGTATAATCCATTGACTAGTGTCAGAATAAACAGTGATTCCATCACCTCCACGGTATACACGTATGCGTGGGCAATTATAGTTGCTTGTTTTTTTACGGTAATGCCTACATCGTAGAGAAAACTAAATTCTAATTGTAATTCATACAAAAAATCTCAAAATCCATCCTCATAAAGTGTAAAGGTTGTGATTAGCACGCAAAGTGAGTTTAAAGGTGAACGATTTCCTTTAAAGAAATATTAACATTTTAAAAAATTGATCGGTAAATCCGAGTAAGTTCCTCGGGCATATAACGAAAAGTTTCCGGAAACTTTTCAATATCCGAATTCGGTAAAATGTTTGATTTTCAAATATTATCGTCGCATAGGTTACATTTTAGAATTTTCTGCTTTGATTTTATTTAAAAATATTCTTAAATTGAATATTCAGAAGAAAATTAAAACCACTGAAAAGATAATTTTAATCCTAACTCACTGCTGACTTCTCCTATATATCTCTAACAATTTCAAATTTCTCCTGGTTCTTCTCATCCGTTCCCTACATTCACCAACACCAAAACTTACTCCTGGACGCAACAAACCGTCTCTTACGATGGTTCTCCGATGATTCAGCCGATGAGGGAGGGAAGGGAGGGTATGGGGGGGACAACCTACAAGCCCTAAGAAGTGGACCCTCCAGGCCGTTGTGACGTGCTATAGGGTTCACCTCTATGCCTAGAGGGCCCCCTGCCACAACTTCAAGGACAAGCTCCGACCTCATAGACAGAAAGAACGAGCAGGTGAGAAGTGAGTGCTTAGTTACCTCACCCCTGCAGAAGAAGGTGAAAGAAAGGCCCCTGAAATAGATGCCTGCTTCTGTAGGCCTACAAGTAGGCTAGGTTTGTGAGGAATGCCTTCCCCACGCCCCCTACAGAGCAGGTGGTTAGTACATTTATTGTGCACTTTTTAAGAATACTTCTGTCAGCTGTTGAAATATCTTATTTCAGCATTTAATATTGATATTCTGCAATACTATATCTGCAATTTTGTGCAATGCAATCGATCGTTCTTGTCGAGAGTTAAAGAAGTAATTGAAAGTAAAAATCATTAGTGAATTTGATGGCTAAATGTTTGTTCTATTACATAATGAGGATAATTAAATCAGAGTTGGAGAATTAGCGCCTAAGCGTAAGGTTGAAAAAAGCAATTATTTTTAAAGTCGCACTCTTTGCGTGACTATCCTCGTAAATAAACATTTGTTTGACGAACTAAAGTATCTTGAACCTCTGGTCATCTTAAGAGAAGAAAAAAACTGAGTACTCACGTCTTATTCAGGAGTTGATGCTGAATTCTCCTATGGGAAAAAGAAAAAATAATTAATAGACAGAATTCCCTTTATTACTAATAAAGTCGTAAAATTGTGATACGTTTTAAATTTTAAGATAATTTAGAAAAAAGCGGAGTTATCTTCATATAGAATCCATTCGGTTTTTTCTACATTAGTAAAAGAGTAATACGTTATAAATTTTGAAATGAATTATCAACAAACGAAAAGTTTACAAATAATTTTAGAATATCTCCTCGGAGACATAGCTAAAGAGAAACTCAATTGTAAAGCGCGCTTACTTGAGTTGCAGACTGTTTTTCTGTAATACCTATTAATACCTACTAAACATTAAATGGAATAGAATTATAAGTATCGGAAATTTAAGCTTGAGGTTACTCTTCATAGTGTCGTTATTCAATAGATTATGCGACCATGTAACCTGTCTAGTTCGAAGCTAATACATTAATTTGTCAAAAATGAAGAATAGAATTAAAGACTTAGTTAGGAGCACCAAAGGAATAATCGTTAACTAATATCAATATGAATTACAGGGCTTCCTGCCCAAGGCATACGTAGAGCTACACATGACACCCACCAACACCCGTTTAAAATTTCCTAGCTAGACCCATTTTCGTGGAAATATATTGTGGATATAAACATTAGACCATAAGATGCAAGTAATTATCCGTTATGGTGAAGAAAAATTTATGTCCCGAAGTTTCCCAACTCTTCTGTGAGAATATTAAGTATAGAGCCACAACAAAAGTATACTATCAATCAAATTTTCATCATGATGGTATGACACATTGAATATAAGACCACTACCAACCAAAAGTTGGTTACTTGTGAAAATGATTGCAATTACGAAAGTACATCTAAGCTAAAAATTTTAAATTATAAGCTTGAAAATGCATGCAGCAGATGACGGTGATGATCAAAAGACAAAGAAAATCATACCCAGTGTTTATCAATATTACGAGTAACTATCGGAAAAAGCATACCTTATTTGGGATCTGAATTTAGTCGATTAGATTCAAATTCTATTCGAATTGAAAATTCACGGAAATCTGGTATAAACACGGTACATTTATCTGTAGCAAACCTTTACATGATTAAATAATTATTTGCGGACCCACTGCAGCATTTCTAGGCGCATTGCAAATGATTAGTGAGCGGTAATAGGTTAAAAAAGGTTTATCGAAAAACTGGAAGAAACATAAGGATAATCATGAAAGTAAATGTTTGTTTACGAAAATAAGAAGTAATTTGAAGCTCCGCATAGACTCGAAGGTCAGCAAAAAGAAGGATATTTCAGTTGCTAATATCTTAACAGTGAAAGCAAGGAAACCATATGTCCTTGGGATAATAACGAAGTCGTTCTCTTAAATTATCTATGTACACTTCATCATCCTCTCATTTTCAGTGTGTGTAAACAAAGACAAAAATGAAAGTTAGTTGCGTCTAGGTGAATAAAAGTAAAATTGATTGCAAAGAGATATAAAAAAGAAAAAAAAACGAAAGGTATACGATACAGTTGCCGCGTAATAAGACCTACCTTTGAATACCAAAGAAGAAGTAAGTTAACTTCTCTAACGATAAGTCTCGTTCATATTAATTAATTTTAAACATGAAAGATATATCTTTCTCTTGTCTTTATTTTCGAACAGATGATCGACTAAAGAGAGCATATTTCTGTAACGGGGCATACCTTCGTTTTTCATGTAATTTAATTGGAATGAAAATTCATATGAAGTCAGGAGGGAATCTGTTAGAGAGGAAGTTTATGCAGATCCTGATTCATACCGTTATGTGTTATTTTAGATTCAAAGATTATAACCAAAAACTGGATAAAATTTTCATATTCTTCATGAAAGCATATATGAAATTGTTGCAATTGTTTAGTTTACTTTCAAATGTTGATTTCATAGTCAGATGCTCTGAAGTCTTCAGGATTTATTTACATGATTTGCAGAATCAGATGCTACAATAATGGTATACCAAATATTATTAAGCATGAGTTTGGTAATTGAATAGCGCGCTCTAGTGGAACAATCTAAATAATATTGCGGTAACCAAATTTCATACAGAGAGAATAACTTGATCACGGAATTCGAGTTCTTGAATATGGATGTTAAAAGTAATTCCTAATGAAGAGTATTGTAAGTCGATATTCATTAGCTTTATTTGAAAATTGAACTCATAAAATATGATTATATAATCAATTGGGAAATTATGAAACAAATTGAACGCTAATGCAATTATGTTATGATTAAATTATTCCGTTTCTTTTTCTAAAAAGAGGGAACAATCGATAACTTTTAGTGAATAAATCATTTAGAAATATTTTCGTTATTGTCAGGAGGCTATGTTCAGGTCAACCGGACTCCCATCTTAATCATTTCTCCTTCTAAAAAGTAATACACGCTGAAAGTTTTGTGAGAAAGAAGAGCCTACCACAACTCTACGTTTCATTCGATTTAAGTACTAGCTTCATCAACCGTAATTAGGTGTTAAGACAATAATATAAGGAACTTATATATTTATAGAATATAGATTATTAATTGTTAAATTAATTATTATTAACTGATTTGAACTACTCACCACTTGTAGTTCTCTGGTTATCCTTGACATCCTCAGTGTCCTTCCGCGATTATACAGAAGAAACTCCCAGGTATAAATGGCCGAGTGGTGAAGGATGTCACAATCTGAAAAATAGAATCACCAAATTAATTCATTGTTGAATAATGAAAATAATCTCGAGTAATATTGATTTGTACGTATTTCAGAGCAAGCAGTTCCCAAGTATGATGATTCAAATTAGGATTTTGTTAACTATTATTTTCAAGAATAACCTATTCCACATCGTAAATATTAAAGTTGACTTACTTCATATTTCATTAAATCGATTTAATTCAGCAGTAATCGCTTAAAAACACCATATCCAAAGGAACAAAGAAAAAAAGATTAAGGCTGAATTAATTGGAACTAGTTGTAAAATAAGAACTAAAATTCGTTAGAATAATGAAAATTTGTGGTGAATTTCGATCTGAGGTCCAATTACAATTACCGTTCACTATTAATACCCTTTTGTGAATGCATTTACATAATTTCTGGGATTAATTCAAATTCCAATTCAATTAAGCTCGAACCTTTGTTTCCTTCAAGAATTTTTTCCTGAAAGCCAAGCTTAGAAACCAAGTAACCCACTTACTGCAAATTAGTAAGAATTCGAAATTCAGGGATTAAATGCAATGTAAGTAATTAAACAGTTATTGTAGTCATTGATTAATGTAAAAGGCTTAAATTAAAACTAAAAAACCTTTTATTCAAACAAAAAAACAATTTATTCAAGAAATAACCGTGGGATATCAAAGAAACAAGAAAAATGCAATCAAATTTTGAATCAATTAGAAGGGATAATATGTAAAGGCGGAAAAAACGAGTAAAAGTGACATCGATAAAGGAGAGAATTCTTACGAAAAGGTGATTTATAATTAGTTATGTCTTATGTTAAAGCAGTATTATCTAGCGAGTGTCCAGCAGATCGAAATTCTAAATATCCATGAAAATATCAGTTGACTATACTCTGAAACTAACGACAAGTAGTAAATTCTAAGATGGCCGTACTTTGATGTTGAATTCCGATTAAATTACGTATTTAATAAAATTGAGTTCCCAATCGAAATTAAAAATAGAATAAAGAAAAGGGCCCAAATTTAATTTCTTATCTAGATAGAGACACATTGAAATTCGTTTAATTAATTAATATACGCAAAGTAAATCTATAATGCAAATGAAGATTTCCGTTACGGTAAAGATGGATACCATTACTCACCCCGGTAAGAATATAGCCGAAAATAAGTTCTCGCTGCTCCTAAGTACAGCGAATATTTAAAGGAAAAAAGTGGTATCGGAAAAGATTCTAAGCATTAATTGGCATTTTCGTCAAAAAACGTCTTCCGAAGTTAAGGGTCCTGTTTCATTCACTAAAAATTAGTATTGGCCATAAATGAGAAAAAATTGACAGGAACTGGAAGCCATCGGACGATAAGGGATAGTAAGACAGCCACTTAAAAGATGAATCATCGTTACGACGGTTCCATAGCTGATCGTAAAAATCTTACGTTATGAAATATATATACACCAACGATTGTCGCTAATATTACAACTAAACAACAATATCGATGATTTTATTTTAAATCAGAAGTAACTCAAGTAACTGAAATACTACTAACTTATTTTACTTACCAGCATCCCAAATATCCGCCACGGACGTCTAGACGCCAGAATTAGTAAAACTTTCCGTTAAATAACTTGTGGATCATGTTATGATATATAAAAGATTTAAATTTATTACGTTACGATTAAATTTCTCTTCACGATTTGTCGATGTCGGATCCACAGACCTCCAAGAAATTTGAATTTCAACGGCTTTTTTCAAAAATTCTTCAAGATGTCTTCTCTAGGCGATGCTCCCTGATAAACAAAAGATTTTGCCTCCAAAATGACCGGTTCGAAAAAAACGGCGAAATCTGATTGGTCGCCGCTGTTACTTCTTTCGTCAACCCCCCTCTTATCCCCCTGCCGGAAAAAGTTTTAACTATTTTCGTTATTATTTATTAACATTAAATTAATTTTTTATTGATTTTAGTGAATAAACGTTATTTTAATGTTATTTGAAGTTTATTTACGGAAAAGTTTTATTCTTTTAAAATCTCGTCCTTAAACCATACGTAAAATATATAATAGTTTCGAGTGACGTAATCATGACGTACGCTCAACAAAAATGGATGACGATTACAAAAGAATATTAAATATTAATTTTTGAGTTAGCGAAACTAAGCCATGGATTTTAAAAATAATTAATACCCTATTAACGTGTAAATAATTCATAAAAGTTGTGGTGCATTTTTTTATTTTTATATCTTCCCTCTGCTTTAATAAACAAAAGAGATAATGAGTTTTTATTTATTATACGTGACAATGAAATCAATTGCTATTTCCTTTCTAATAAAGTAGTC
Organism: Pachydiplax longipennis; assembly: GCA_036926295.1. NCBI lineage: Eukaryota > Metazoa > Arthropoda > Insecta > Odonata > Libellulidae > Pachydiplax > Pachydiplax longipennis. The sequence continues at coordinate 20,665,893 of JAVFKF010000026.1, read as the reverse complement.
ATTACGATAAAACATGATTAATACATTGCTTCATCCTAATCAACTCACAAAAGATTGCCAAGAAAAGGAATTTGAGATTGATTATAACTTTCAGACGTTTTCATCGGAATCTTTCGATTTTTCTCTTTCTCTTACAAACATCTACTTGAAAATAGAATGTGACTATTTATTTTATTATATATATTAAGAATGTGACTTATTTCCTTTTCACATTGAGCCGGAAAACGTCCACGTTACGACCTTGTGAATTGCGTGAGCTGAAATACACTGGAAACTGCGCTTTTTCGTTTGGTTGAGAATCCACTTTATTTTTTAAATATTCATCATGGGCATATCGTCAATATAGAATAAAAGGGAGATATACATGATATAAAGAGGATAATACACACCTTAGTGATAACTAATACAACATGTCTGTTAAATGATAAGTAATAATGAGTAAACTAAGGCTTAAGTGTCACAGTTACAATATGTCACAGTACTACATATTGATTGAAACCTGCATGTGCCTTAATATAAACAACTACATAGAGCTTTGTAAGAGTTATTGGGAGGACTGAAGCATACCAGGGCATATTAGGCATAATGACATTGCCTTTACTTTCTTCACTGAGCCAGAATGTTACTAATGTCAACTTTAAGTAGAACAATGAAGCTAAGAAAAGCACCATTATATCATACAAAGAGACAACTGATTCAAGATCACTCATATCTAAGAAGACTTCAATTTATCAACTGCTCATATTAGTAATAGTCAATGATAAATGGAGAATAATGATTTCTCCATGAAATTCCAAAGCACGTTTACTAATAGCATGAAGATTGTGGTATAATTTTAAAAAGAATAAATCCCATTTAGCCAAAACAGTCTGCGAAGTAAGAGGGCAATAATGCAAGAAAATGTGCCATGAATTAGTGTGTTTACAAGTATTTTCCACTGCATTCTTTACTGATGAAATTTTGAAAAATGCTAAATGTAACTATGTCATATTCTTGACACCAATCATGGAGGAATGAAGGATTTGTCTGTTATCTTTTAGTCTTTAAGTATTTTAATCATACCTCCTATTTTTGTTCATGGCAGTGACAATATGAAATGTACTGGGATATAAGTGATTCTTTTATTTTCATAATAATCTCAGCCATTTTTCCATAGATATTGGGAAAACGTTTATGTTACAGTACAATTTCATGGAGACTTCTCTCTCATAGAACTATTGTTCAGTGAGAAGAGCAACTAAATTATACCTTTTCCCTTATCTCGCCTCGTAAACCTCATTTCTCTTCCAAAGGTTTGCTTAAGGTTGAAGTTCTACGCAGCCTTTAAACAAATTAAGTTACAGGGGGGCCTAAATGCAATTCATTTACCAATATTTTGAAAGAAACATTCACAGAAAAATTCACAGTTTACCATTCATTCTTCTGTGCCTTACAAATTTGCTTACAGATATATAAAGAATGATTTCCAAGTTTCAGTTGAGATTTAGAAATAGATCAAGTGGTTCATGATTAAATTCATATCGACATACTTTGCCCATTATTACTTATATTACTCAACTCAGATTGTAAATTAAATAAAATACATTACTCGTTTATATCCATGTTAGAGTAATCATACTTTACACTTAATACTTACATTAATTTCTTAGATAATGCTCACTTAGTATGTGAAAATACAGAAGAATCTTGTATGCATTATCTCTAATCAAAAAATTGTCCATTTTGGCTGCGATGGCAACTTCACACTGTTGACTTATAAATTAGGAATTTCGCAGACCCAGTCCACAGAATCAGTTTCATCAGAGGCAGAATCCTGTCCATACCTGCCGTCACAATAACTCCCAGTAAAGAAATAAGTATTTATCAGGAGACTGTTGAACTCACTGTTGAAAATGGACGCACTTTTCGAGAAATGACCGAGCTTAAATCTGAGTTTCAAATGCACAGACACAACTTTATCATGTTACTCCACATACACTCACAGAACAAAATGCTATACAACTCCGATTAATTTTCAACTGTATAACACTGTCCAAGACTTCTAAAACAGCTTACCGATAACAAATTATTAATTTCCTGGTTCTTAAAAGTTTAGGCAATCACTTCTGCCACGAGGCCTTAACGTGTTTCTGCTTTTTACAAAGAATGATGGTATAGAAACTTCTGACGAACGAAACTTGACGAAGAATGACGACGACGTGACCTTCGTTCTTCTCATTTCTTTGTCTCGTTAAGTTGATTGTGTTCAAGATGGTGTCATTTACATTCTCCTACAAATTTCAAATGTAGCCCAGAGTGAAATAGTGTTTTTGTGGCTTAAGTTTTGTGTTATATTCAGTGATTTACTTGAAGAAAGCATGAGTGGGATTCGAAGGATTATGGTGTTTGAAGTGCATGACCTTTTCATAGTGTTGAGCACTTGCAATGGCGAACGTAACACGACATTTTTCTTCGCTAGCTTTGAAAGATTGTGTAAGAGAGAAGTTAATAAGTCTGAGATATGCCTCATAGGTGTGGAGAGGTTTTAAAACAGCATTTCTTCGCAGTTGGACGATTTACATGAAATTTACGAGCATATGAAGGTGAGTCGTATAACCGAATACAATATTCCAAACATAATGAGAGATAACGAAAAGAATCTCGGTGGGTAGAAATTTATTTCAATATTCCCTGAAAAATTTGCTGAAAGACTATCGTAAGGCGTGTTAAAAGGAAAACGACGTAGAGCGTTGAGCGTACTATTCTGAAAATATAGCGGAGATTCATTCACTTTATTAGTGAAGTTTATTGGTAAATTTATTAGTCTTAGACTTATATTTCAAACCTTTCATTATAAATACGAAGATCAATACAATACAGTGTTCACACCGTAATGATTTCTCTGGATCATCTCGATAAAATGTCTTATATCCGTTTTCCTCTACCGCCACTTCATTTCTTTAGTTTACTCGTTCATCTTCAGTCCTTCTTTTCCATTTGAACTGTCAATTTTGATTTAGGCTGATATAAACTCTTTTGTTGCTTCTTTTATAATGCCTATATATTTATGACCATAATATGTGTAAAGGAAAGACAATGATCGAAAGATTCCGATAAATACGTCAGAAAATTATAGTTATTCTCAAATGACGTTTCTTTGCATTCTTCTGTGAGGTGATTAGGGTGAAGCAATGTTTTAATCATTTTCTATGGTAATGACTATTTTATTAGAAATAAAGTATCAATTGATTTCATTGTCCGTCATGAAAACTCATTATCTGTTACTTTTATTAAAGAAGAAGGAAGATATAAAAATAAAATAATGCACAAATATTTTTATTGCATTAATGACAAGTATATATTGCAATTTTTATTTTTAAAATCAATAGCTTCGTTTAGGACATAAAAAATTAATATTCCTTAGTAATGGCGTACCATTCGTTTAACGTACGTCATGATTACGTCACTCGGAACAATTATATAATTTACGTATTATTTTAGGATGACATTTTAGAAGAATGAAATTTTTCCGATAAATTTCAAATTAAATTTAAATACGTTTAGATTAATAAAAATTAATTAAATATCAATTAATAATTATAAAAGAAGTTAAAAATTTCTCCGGCAGGGGGATAAGAGGGGGGTTGACCAAGGAAGTAACAGCGGCGACCAATCAGATTTCGCCGTTTTTTTCGAACCGTCCATTTTGGAGGCAAAATCTTTTGTTTATCAGGAAGCATCGCCTAAGGAAGACATCTTGAAGAATTTTTTGAAAAAGCCGTTAGAATTCAAATTTCTTGAAGGTCAGTGGATCCGACATCGACTGATCTTGAAGAGTACTTTAAGCGTAACGTAATAAATTTAAAACTTTTAAAGATCATAAGATCATATAACATTATCGATAAACGATTTTACTGAAAATGCTCTATTTCTGGCGTCGAGACGTCCGAGGTGGATTTTTGGGATTTGGTAAGTAAAATAAATTAGCAGTAATTAAGCTTCATGAGTAACTTCTGATATTAATGGCAATCATTAATGTTGTTGGTAAGTTATTAAATCTGCATCACTCGTGAATATATTTTTCGTAACGTAAGACTCTAAAGATAAGCTATGAAACCGACGTCGAGATGATTCATCTTTTAAGTGATTTTCTTACTATCTTTTAATTTCCGATTGTTTCCAGTTCTATATCTACGTCTGTTTTTATCTAATTTATTCCTATTACTGATATTTAAGAGATGAAAAACGATTCATAACTTTGGAAGACTTTACCAGGTAAATATCACAATTAATGCTTAGAATCTTTTCCGATACATCTTTTAACTTTCATATATTCGCTGTATTTTCGTGTAGTGTAACTCTCCGTTACATTTCTACCGTGGTAAGTGGAAGATACTGTCGAACTTTGTCGTAACGGAATCTACATTTGAATTTCAAACTTTATCTGCGTTTATTAATTCATTAAATAAATTTCAATATTCCTCTATCTAGTTACGCAATTAAAAGTCGGTTTTAACTCGTATTCTATCGTTAATTTCGCTTGAAAATTCTTTTTTATTAAATGCGTAATTTAATCGGAATTTAACATCAAAGAACGACCTTCTTGGAATTTTCATTACACTTTTGGTTATCACCAATGATTAGCGTATGATAGACGATTTTCGTAGTTATGGAATAAATGGAAGGAAGGAAAGACTTGATGCAGGAAGGTCTTGAACCCGGAACCCTTGCTGGGCGGTTCATCTGAATATTGGTACCGCCGCGCAAGTGATGCCTTTTTGGTCGCTTTTTATTTTCATGTTCAAAAGAAATTAATATTTTTATATTAATGCCAGAATTTATTTGATAGTTATACCTGTCTTTGGTTTCAGAGCGTATAGTCGACTGATTTCGTAACAGGTATTTAGAATTTCAATCTTCAGTACACTCGATTCGACTTTGACAAAAGACTTGAATAAAAATAAATCACTTTCTCATAAAAATTCTCTCCCTTATCAATGTTACTTTTCCCGCGTTTTCATATTTTCATTTCTTTTAATTAATTCAAATTTTGATTGCATTTTTCCTGTTTTCTTGACTTCAAATCCCGCGGTTATACTTTGCCTTAAATGAAAGCTTTATTTCAGTTTAATTTTAACTCTTTTATATTAAACAATGAAACAGGAATTCCTTAATTTAAAAAAAATATATCTGATTCATAAATTTAGAATTCCTGCTAATTCGCAATTTTTGGGTTGCTTAGTTCTCTGTTTCTAAGGTTACCTTTTAGAAAATAATTTCTGAAGGAAACGAAGGCTCGAGCTGAATTGAATTGAATTTAAATTAAATCACGAATATTACTCAGCAGTAATCTCAGTTCAATATTAATAGTCAACGGTAATAGTAAATGGATTTTAGATATTATTTTACAATGGAGATCCATTTTCCTTGGCAATTTCAGTTCTTATGTTACAACTAGTTTCTATTAATTCAGCTTAAAAATATTTTTTCATTATCCTTTTAGATAAAGTGTGAAATAGAAGTTGCCCTTTTTGCTTAATGCCCTTATTGATTAATAAAATAGTTTTAATAAAATAAAAATATAATTCTACTTTATTATATGGGATGTTAAATAGGATATTTTTTCTTTAAACTGAACCAAAATCCTAATTTGAGTCATCATAATTGGCAACTGCTTGCTCTGATATGTACAAAACAATATTACTCCACATTATATTCACTATTCACCAATGAATTAATTTTATGTTTCTATTTTTCCAGATTGTTACATTTTTCACCTCTCGGCGCTTTTTATGCGTCTTATCTCCTGCATTGGGTTGTGATGTTTCTTCTGTGTAATCGTGGAAGGGAACTGAAGGGGTCAAGGCAGAGAACTACAAGTGGTAAGTAGTTCAAATCAGTTAATAATAATTAATTTAACAATCAATAATCTCTATTTTAAATTCCTTATATTAAAGTTTAAACCCCTAATTATAGTGGATGAAGGTAGCCTTAAATCTGATACAACGAAGCGTCTAAGTATTAGTCTCCTCTTTCTCACAAAACTTTCAACGTGTATTACTTCCTAGAAGATGAAACGATTAAGATGGGAGTACGGTTGACCTGAACATAGCCTCCTCACAACGACGAAAATATTTCTAAATTATTTCTTTACTAAAAGTTATCAATTATTCCTGATTTCTCTTTAGAAAAGAAACGGATTAATTTAATCAAAACATAACTGAAATAGCGATCATTTTTTTCATCGTTTCTCAATAGCTTTATAATCAGCATTTATGAGTTCAGTTTTCAAATGCATTTAATGAACATCGTCTTACGATTCTCTTCATCATGAATTTTGTTTAATATACATATTTAAGAACTAAAAATGAGTGATGAAGCCGTTCACTGTGTACGAAATTTGGTAACTTTTATCCATTTTTCGTTTATAATCTTTTAATTAAAGATCATGCTCGACTGTATGAATCAGGACCTCCATAAACTTCCCATTCTAACTGGATCTCTCTTGATACTGCTTGACTTTTAATTCTAATTATATTATGGGAAAATTGGAAGTATGCACCAAAATAGAATATATGCTGTTTTTAGTCGATCATCTCTTGTGAAATAAAGATATTGGAAGTATACACCTACAATTTTTAAATTAATGAATTTATACGAGACTGTTGTCGTTGGGATAGATATCTTCTTTTGTTTCTCGGGTATTTACTGGTAGGTTTTTTTTAAACACGAGAAATATTTCAGTGTCATTTGGACTTTATTTTCGTTTCGTTTGTTCGCTTTTTCTTTCTCCTGCCAGTCAATTTTCCTCTTGCTCACTTCAAGCGTCACTCTCCTTTTCGCTTTCGTTTACATACCTTGAAAATGTGAGGATGATGAAGCGTACGGTGATAACTTAGGATAACGACTTCGTTATTATTTCAAGGACTGATGGTTCCCTTACTTTCGCTGTTAAGATATTAGCAACAGAAATATCCTTGTTTTCTCTGACCTTCGAGTCCATCCTGAACTTCACGTTCTTTTTCATTTTCGTAAACAAACATGGTAAACGTTACATTTTTTATCATCCTTGTATCGCCTCCGGTCTTTCAATAAATAATTTTCAACCTAATATCGCTCACTTATCATTTGCAATAGGCCTAAAATTGCTGCTGTGTAAAATATTTTTTTTAATAATCATTTAACTATATAAAGGTTTGCTTCCGGGAATATTCTTTTAGAATTGATTTCGATTCTAATCGGATAAATTTTGATTCCAAGCAAGGCATGCTTTGTCCGACAGTTAATCGTAATATTTATAGACACGGGTATGATTTTCTTCGTCTTTTGATCATCACCGTCATCTGTTGTATACCTTTCCAAAATTAATTATAATTAAAAATTGTGCAGATTGGATATACTTGCGTAGTTGCAGTCGTTTCCATGAGTAAACAAGTTTTGGTAGGAAGCCTTCTTACATTAAATGTTCTTTTCATTATGATCTTAATTTAGATTATCAGGATTCCTTTTTAAGGCTCTATACTATTATCATAGAAGAATCGTTAGGAAATTTCTTAACAAAATTTCGCTCTTCTTTATAATTTAATTTCCTTAATTACTCGCATTTAATATTCTAATGCTTTCATTCACTACATATTTTTCCACGAAAATGTTTTAACTGGAAAATTTAACGCGTATGTTGGAAGCTATGTGTACTCATATAGTTACTATGTATGGGTTGGCCAGGAAGCTCAGGTTTCCGAATTATTAACAAACATTCTTTGAATGATCCACACAAAGAAGATCATAACTCTATTCTTCATTTTCGACACAGTGATATTTTAGCTTCAAACTAGTAAGGTTATGGTCGTTTAATACATTAAATGATAAAACTAAAAAGGGAAAACCTCAAGCTTGAATTTCCGGCAGTAAAAATTGCATTCCATTTGAGGTTTTGCAGATAATGATTAGCAATTACAAGAAAACATTGAGCAACTCAAGGAAGCGCAAATCACTGTCAAGATAATCTTGGACTATGTCTTTGAGGAGATGTTTTAAAAATATTTATGTAACTTTCGTTTGTTTCTAATTGACTTCAATATCTAAAACGTATTACACTTTTACGAATGTAGATAATATCGAATGGATTCTATGTTATAGGAACTGTCTATTAATTATTTTATTTTCTTTTTTTCCATAGGCGAATTCAGCAAAATCAACTCCTGATTTAAACGTGAGTACTCAGTTTCTTTTTTTTCTTCAGATGAATGGAGGCCTATGTTCCTTCATTTCATCAAATAAATCGTTATTAATGAGGATATTCAACCAATGAGTGCGCCTTTAAAAGTAATTGCCTTTTTAACCTTACGCCTAGGCGCTAATTCTCGAACTTTGATTTCATTATCCTCTGCATTATGTAAATTACAAGAATTTAGCCATCGAATAAACTGATAACTTTTACGTTCAATTTCCTCCTTCACTTTCGACATGAACGATGGATTATTGCAGCCTGGTCCAAATTAAATGCTGCAACAAGTTAGTCAACAGTTGGTAGAATTTTCTTAAAAAATGGGCAATAAATGTAATAACCACCTGCTCTGTAGGGGGCGTGGGGAAGGCATTCCTCACAAACCTAGCCTACTTGTAGGCCTACAGAAACAGGCATCTATTTCAGGGGCCTTTTTTTCACCTTCTTCTGCAGGGGTGAGGTAACTAAGCACTCACTTCTCACCTGCTCGTTCTTTCTGTCTATGAGGTCGGAGCTTGTCCTTGAAGTTGTGGCAGGGGGCCCTCTAGGCATAGAGGTGAACCCTATAGCACGTCACAACGGCCTGGAGGGTCCACTTCTTAGGGTTTATAGGGTTTCCTCCCAAATCCTCCCTTCCCTCCCTCATCGGCTGAGTCATCGGAGAACCATCATGAGCGACGGTTTGTCGCGTCCAGGAGTAAGTGTTGGTGTTGGTTCATGTAGGGAACGAAAGAGAAGAACCAGGAGAAATTCGAAGACGTAAGAGATATATAGGAGAAGTCAGCGGTCAGCTAGGATTACAATTACCTTTACAGTGGTTTTAATTCTCTTGTAAATTATCGATTTAAGAATTTTTTAAACACCTACGCATTAATCAATGAATGCTTAAAATGTAAGCTATGTGACGATAAAACTTAAAAATCGACACCCTTAATTGAATTCGGATATTGAAAATTTTTTCAGAACTCTTCTTAATATACCCTAAGAACTTCCTCATATTTAGCAATCTACCTCTATAAGATTATTAATATTTCTCGAAAGAAATTCGTACATCTATTAACTCGCGCTGATCACAACCTATACACTATATGGTAAGGATTTTTGAGTTACTTCTTTCAGTAAGAATTAGAATTGGAAATGTAGTTTTCTCCCCGATTTACGCAGCTCGTTACAACATACTAGAAACCCAGATTGCCCACGCATACGTGTAAACCGCGTAGGTAATGGAATTAGTTAATTTGGACACTAGTTAATTGATTAGAAAAATGGCAATGTATCGGTGGATTTTCCTCAACTCATTAGTTAACACCTTTTTTAGTATTAACTTGTATGTATTACTTAATTTTTTGTTGCTATTTAACTTTTAAGCATTGCCTTCTGCCATATCGGAGCAGTGGAGGGCAAAAACGTTAAAATATTTTATTTTATTGCATATTTAAAAGTTAAATTATACGATTCCAACCCCGTTATTTTGATTAATATACAAAATTATTTCTCTTAATTGTTCGACAGGTTAATCGGCATGTTAACATAGTAATTCCCAACCAAGTACGGTATACAACACATAATCTCTTTTCCAATCATTTAGTATTTCAGATTTAACATAACGAGATGTTAACTGTTTTCCTGTATAAGTTCCTGTAAGTTCCATATCAACTTCAAGCAGAATTGATTCCATTAAATACCCTTTTGTAGATTTTTTTTCGCACCACCCTAATTACGTTTGATTTGGCATTTTTGATTACATCTTAAGTTTATATTAATTAATCACTATTAATGTTTAAATCTAAATTCAGTTTAGTTAAAGAAGTTAGATTAAACGCAATATGAAATGCATTAAATTCTAATTCCTCATATCTGGCTTTGTCATAGGTCGCAGACTGATATACCTTCCTATTTTATAGATACGTGCCTAATCTCTGTTTACGTTTAAAATTGCTATTATAGTTTTCATATTCAATTCTTTAAGAATAGTTTAACATTTAAGATATGAAATGCCGTCATTATGCATTCTATTCAATGAAGGTGAAAAAACTGATGATCTCGATCTTTCTGTGAATTTGTACAAAAATGATTATAAATATTTGGAAATTATTTATAATAATATTTTATTAATTATACTTGGATGCATAATAAATAATAGGTACCCGATTTAAAGGAATTATAATCTTTATTATTTAATGGAGAAACGTCGAAACTGGTATCAATCGAGTCAATAATGTGCATTTACATCCTAATTTAAGAACTTAATGTTTACGAAGAAAACTAAAAGAAGGTTGAACTATCAAAGTTAAGCTTTTTGTATGAGAATGCATCAAGGATATGTGTTCTTTCACAGTTGCTTCTTCTACAATTTAATTTCACAATAAGTAATCATTCGGGTATACTCGTATGTTTTCCTGAAAATTTGTTGTAACCAATACACATATTTTTGGTATTCCAGAAGGTTATATGGGTATAAAACATCCACCACATGTCATTTCGAAACTTTACGCCTTCGAAACGTCTAAGTCGCCAACAAACTCACCCTTGTCCAGGGCCGGCCTTGGTTTTCTACATCATTCTAGTTTGGGCGAGAGATATAGATTTTACAATATTAATATCCGTTCATATACCTTTAAGAGACATTGTGTTGCCAGTCAGAAATGGAAGATAACTCCTAGAGAAATCTAAATACAATTTAGTCGCAGTACTCGCAGCATCTGCGCTTATAGTGGCAAAACGTGTATGTCAGTTTTAAAATTTCCTGCTACCATGGGTATGTGGAGCAGCCATTTAAGGTTGTGATGTCAACTTTTAAAATTTTATTAATCCCTGCCTGTTATACGAAATATCTGAAAAAGAAAGAACGAGATACGGTATCTACCAGATCGCAGCCAATTACTCTCTGTTCGAAAAGCGGATTTTTATATCACACCATATCTCGACTCCTATCGCGGGAAATTGAATAATATTTTTCCTGCCTTACTTTGATTGTCCTTCTCAAAAACGGTACAAAAGTTATATTTTGTATCCTTTACAATTGTTCACTATTTGTTTTTGAATAAACCGATGCCAAGAATATTTGGAAATTGAACACGAAAATGTTGACCTGCTACCAACTTTTTTTAATAACTTCTAGGGCAACCTCGCTTCGTATCCATAATCTCCTCAGTGTAAGCCTAGACCTCTTCAGAGGATGCTTTCTTCGACAACTGAATGATAATCACAATAAGACATCTACGGATAAGACAGTTTTGAATTGCCATACACTAATGAAATACTAACATGAAAATTATTGTTGCTGATCAAATCAAAGAGATCATAGTACGGGATTGAAAAATTAGACATATCGGCTACATAAAATCTTCATTATTTGACACCACTTGCGCGACAGTGATTTTCGCCGATGTTTACATTGCCTCCGTAATTTAAATTCGTTTTATTTGACTTACACAGGGTGTGAATTCAGTGTTTTCTCATAACCCTTCCCGATATAAGTTATTCCTATGAAAATAGGACGGAAATAAACAGTCGACTTCATCTTTACATCAACTGCGTTTTCCCGAAAGCTCCCAGAATTCTCATTTCTCCAAGTCATTCGTCATCAAAATCTTTCACAGCAAGATAAATGACATAGGTGGCAATCGAATGAAGTGAAGCAAATTTTGATACCAGGAAAGATTGTAATTTTTGAAAGATGGACTCTTATACATCGGTTCAAAGAAAATTGTATTCTATTACCAATATTCTTGAAAGTATCACGCCTTTATTTTTCCTTCGACTATGACACTATATAACTTCGATTAAATCGTACTGTGATGTTAGGAATCAGACTAGGTTAAGACTTTAGTAATCCCATGTCAAAATATTTTTTGTTCAAAATAAATTAGTGAAACTTTCATGCGGAGGCATTTGTGATTGAGTATGAAATAAATGAAATTTCTCCTTTCATCGATAACAATGTCTGAATCCTTTTTATTCCTTTTTTCGACATTTTGGCGAGATCATTCTTTTCATTTCGCACCATGGTTTGGCACAAGTCTCTCTCATTTTAAACAGTAGGGTCTCTTCTGGTGAAATGTATGTCATTCATATACTACACCGTCAATAATTCGTGCATAATGCAGTGTATAATGCAGTGCATAATGCAGTGAATCGTGCAGTGCAACAATTCATTCAAAAGGCATAGCTAGACTATCTATCATTCAACTAATCATTACTTGCATGTTTAAGTTGTCCAGAAAGTGGAAATAAAATTTCTGAGCATGAAAACTTCGCAAAAACTACAGTTAATTTGTAGCGACCGCTGCTACGGCGAATAACGAGGTTAGAAGATAGAAGATATCGTACCGAAACGAAAATGAAAACATCAACATTTACCTCAATTTCTCTTACAAATAGTTCTTTGTCAAGTGAGAAACAAAATAGTTTCGGATGACACGACAAAATTTTTCTAGTGTGCTCCAGATAAATAATTTTTTTGAAATTTTAGTTCCTCGAAGATATTTTTACGTAATTTTTATGCCTATAGACTATACAAAGAGCATTCGAGTAAAATATCGGCGTCTTTTATCGGATTTAAAGAAAGTAATAGTATTTTTCTAATGTTTACGAGAAAAATACAAACTTTAATTCATTTTTCGCTTTAAGCAATATTTTTATCGCTATAAAAGCATAAATATTTCGCTGCAATATTGATAAAATCATTCTTATTCAAATATTATAAGAACTGAAGTTGGAATCGCCCGTGACTGCAGAGAAGGTTACGATTGGGCTCAGATTTCATACCTGATTCAAACCACACAGATAACCGGAGCTGAGTGCCTTAGTGACATCTTAAGAAACGTTTCCGGTATTGCATCAAATCTCTTATCAGACTAATACACAAATGCCATATCAGACTAATGCACCCTCTATGTACTAACACTATGTTACTATTAATGTTATCGCATAATTATGGATTGATTGATGGAATGAAAAGGAGACTTAATTTGTCCGCATTGTTTACAAAAAAGTCGTTGGTAGATTTGATTCGTTAAGTGAGAGATACTTGTAATATCACATCACCTTTTTCCGAGTTGTTCTACTCGAGCCTCAAGCGGTATTATTTATGAAAAATCATGGAAATTCTTTTATCGTAAGCGTAATGTCACATGTTCACGGGTAGAGGACGAATGTTGATTTTACGAATTATTTATAGAAAAGTAGGTTAGCTTTCGGTGTGAAATGCCATATTTACATAACGCCGTCCGCTCACAATTACATTGCTTTAAGTATCTCACTAGAAACGGGTCGCATGAAACGCGGTAGCGGGGTTATGTCAAGAAAATTCATTATTCGCACTTTTCTCTATCAATATTTAATGCGGCGCATAGTAGCATCACTTTCATTTCGTATACAAACTTACCTAAAGATTCCAGATGATAGGTATATCGCTGGCGACTCACTTCAATGAATTTTTATAATGATCAGATAGGGAATTTGAAATTCATTCGATCACTGCTCTTCATTTCTCTCCATATTTTCGCATCTATTTGAAATTTAGTTGATCCTCAAACCAATCGTAACATTGTACGAGACGATAGGAAAATTTCCTGAACAAATGTCATGAATGGTCTCCGGAAAGGGGAAAGAGAGTCAAACCTCCTGTACAATAAGATCGAGGAAGGAGAGGGAATTATAGGGGGATTTGGAATAGGAAAGAATGGGAATTCAGCGTACAAAAGGAAGAAAAGAAGCGGCTCAGTCGCTACCGAAGCACGCGTGTCTTTTGTCCCGGGAATGTCGTCGCATTTTGTCCTCTGTAATGGCGATGCGGTCACGTGTTGGGCGGTAAGTCGTTTTGAGGCGTGAAGTTGTGAGACAACCATGACTGGGAATTAAGATATTCCTTTACCGAATTGAATATTTATTGCCTGGAGAGCTGCTCAGACCAATCAATAATGACATCCGACAAAGGATTGAAAATAATTGGTTTAGAGTCGCAGGGATTACTCTCTCGTAGAATCAACTCCAACCGAGGCAAACTTATTGGGAATAGCTTTAATTTAAACCAGCTCTGGCCGACTCTAGCATGGAGACAATATATATTATCTCCTCATTAACCTCTCCTCTTTTTTATTCAAACTATTGTTCCTTCAACATGTGGGTTCTATTAATGATGATTCACGTCAATTGTCAATATGACGACAGGAAGAACTACTGTAATGAAAACTGTAGCAAAATTTTTGCTTATGCTCCCGGATGCTATGTAGGCAGCGCGTTTGTCTTTCGCGAAATCGGTCCCAGGTTCGATTCCCGATGGGAACCTAAATGCGAAATGACCTCAGCTGTCGAAGCACTTTTAATAATACTATATTAAATTTTCCCTTTCCTATCTTACTTTAATATATCCTTCAGCTGGCATTTTCTACCATGTTAGTGTTCGTGTTGAAAAGGCTGCAGTCTTACCCTTGAATGTAAGATGTTTCCTTGTCTTGTATTTTCGGACAAAAAATTTCATAACACGATTATATGAAAGGTTCAACATTCTAGTAAAGGTAAACGCTCGAATCGGTATATCTTGAGTTAACCGATAGGATAGATAGTACGCAGCCAACTAGTTATCAGGGAAATGGAATGTTAGAGTCGCTTATTAAATTACAGTTAGAGGACGGAGCTGAAGTACTCTTACTCAGAGAACTTATTCATTAAAATTTTCAAAATTAAGTTCTTGGTTTTTGGGGTCAACCAGTCTTAACTTAATTTTGAATTTGTGAGCAAAACCCTACATACATAGAAGTTTTTTCTCATGAGAACGATATAAGCGGCATTAAGAATGTATCAGGTGCCATTACTACGTGCAAAAGGAAGAATGAGGAAATTTCCATCTATGAAGGAGCATACCCATGATTTTTTTTAGTAATTTTAGAAATTCGTTTGAAAGTGAAAAGTCGTTTTAAGGTCTTAAAATTTTCCACAATTAGAGACTGCACTGTAAAAATAAATTATAGTTTCCCTTTTGATATTTTTTCAAGGTAAATATTTAAAAGAAGCATAATTTCAAAAAAAAAAAAGAGATGGAAAACCATAGTAGTCTTTTGGCAAATTTATTGAGAAAAATTTTAAACTTAAACTTAACTTACTAGAAAGTTACTTAAACAGAAAGTGAGTGCAAACACGGCAGTAAAGAAAAAATCGTGAGGTATGAAATACTTTCGGAAATTTATTCGGAAATTAAGGATTCTTGGAGAGTAAAATAATAATTGGAGAGTATCTGTTTTATTGATTTTATTTTTAATGAATTTAACCTTTACTTTTAGGCAAGTTTAGTTAGGGATTTAATTCAATTTGTGTTACACTCGCCTTATAGAATACCGACTGACGATAATTTAAGATCTTGCGCATCTCCTTGATTAGAATGCTAGAGCGCACCTCTTATGAAATTAATTTTCAAACTTTTTCAACTTCTGCTCCTTCAAATCTGTCGATAATTGTATCTATAAAGACAAAAACTTTTCCAGAGGAAAATATTTCTTCGCTACACTGAAAAGCCATACATCGGCAGGAATTGCCAAGTCCTTCATAACTAAGATGTGGGGTATAGGTAGTTGTGAATAAATAAATGGATTAAATATATCGATGCATTACGTATGGAACTGTCAACAAGGTTTTTATTCGCACCTAAGAAATATCTTTATTTTATTCACTGAATATTTTCCTCTTAAGGGTGAATTTTTATCGAGATGACAGATCCTTTTACTTCCACGATCAGTTCATTCAGGACTTTCAGAATTTTTTGATTTTTTCATGCGATATATTTTCATTGATGGATCGTGAAGGGTTTTACGTATTCAGATCGAATTTTGTTCTGCGCTCAAGCACGCGAGCTTGAAGTAGAGTCGAGGAAGGAGAGCGGTCGCAATCAAACAACCCAACGCCGCCATTCACAGAACAGGCTCGCAAGACGAAATAAAAACCACCCCAGAACTCATCTCACACCCTGTTTATTCTAATACACGGATTTCCCAACAAATCAATCGAGGTCCTAATTGGAGAATTTCCCTCCCGTCTCATCGTGAAAACCCCGGGTTAACCCGGGCATCCTTCCCATTCAAAAGCGATCCGAAAACACGCCCATCCCTTTCGAACCGTCCGCACACCCCCCAATAAGAGATTTTTCACGCTTCGTCGAACCCGTGGTCATCCAGGACCCCGTTTTTAAACCCCTCTGTGAAGCCCGCGCGCGCGGATATCCCCAATCCATCCGTTTCCCATTCTTCGCCTCTGATTGGCTAATTATTAAACCTCCCGCGCGACGTATATCCGCCGCCCCGCTGATGGCCTCCTTCACTTCCCGACTTCTCTTCACAATATCTCCCGCTCCGGAACCGCACCGGAGTGCGGACTCGCGAATGAAGACTCCTTTAGAGGTGCACTCGCGCGTGAAACGACGCGTACCCTATTCGGTGGCCTTCCCTCCGTCCCTTTCATCCCTTTTATCCATCCACTCGTCAAACCTGGGCTTAACTCCCGAGAGATGTTCTCTCTTAACGCTCCCACGCCTTCGGGTCTCCTTGAAACATCAGACGTCGGAAACACGGACGTCGGAAACACGGACGTCGTTTGCATTGTTGAGCGACACTTTTTTCATGACAATGTGCTCTGAAAAGGGATTGGTTAGTAAGGGGATAAACAGTCCCGCAGAGCGGAGGTTTTTGATTTTTTATGCTAACTGTGGACGAATAAATTTAGAGCATGATTCTGGGGTTGGGGTTGATTAGACCACTTGAGATTTTACTCTCATATCATTCTGGATCTGTGAGGAAAGCGATGGCGAACTCTCTGACTCCCTACCTTGCCTGTTATGCTTAATTCCTTCTTCATAGCTTTTGGTAGCAAATGGTTGAGGGATACAGGCCTAATTGACTGAAATTGTTAACAGTCAGACTGATCAATTAAAGATATCAGTCATTAAGTGAGATACTTGGTGATTTTGAGGGTAAATATCGCCACTAAGTTAGATCCCTTGCAATATTTCTGCATACATTTCAATACATTCTCAATGAAATAATCACTAAATTAGTGTGGAGAAGGTGATCTTGATTGCTTTATTCTTATATCGATTCTTATGTTAATTCTTGATGATTTTACAGTGCAAGGAATTAGTTGAGGGCGTGACGAGGGAATCAAAGTAAAAGCTTGTAGAAATTTTCTTACAAACTTTTCATCCATTGGATATTTTATCGCAGTAGAGCATTTTAACAGGAATATGTCATTTCAATTGGAGATAATTTTGGTACTATTATTTTCGTTTCTTTATTAGGAAAGTTATGTAGGTTATCACCGTAAACCGTTGACAAGTTTCTAAATCCGCGAGATTCGCATGTATCTACCATTAACTCCTTAACGAATGGGGGGAAGGGGCAGGTGAATACTTTTAATTTATCTGACCGTTCTCAGGATATCTTAGTCTATTCCGTTTCACATGAGGAAATCTAGTATCCTAAAATGATGAATTGCATACGAAGGAAAACTAATACCATTCTCAGAAAATTTTCCACTAATGAATTACCGGTTTTAAGTTTGGTTTCAAAATTTCAAGGATGTAGTTTTCTTATTTTTATTGGTTTCTGAATTGTCCAATTTATTGAAAGCCATGATACCTCAAATAAAGAAGTAAAATTTATTTCCCTGACCCCTTCCCCTTAACATTCCATAAGTAATAGATTTACAAATTCGCCTGCTTTAAATGTAGTACTCTTTTTCAAAAAGAAATAACGATAAAAATCGTGCTTAATTTACATTATTTCAACTGCTATTGAAACTATGAATAGCTTTTCAAGCTGTTCTTCCCATGGTAGCTTCCCACGCAGGCTGTTCTCTGCTCTCTTTTCCTTCCTCCAAATTTTCCTTTTATCCTTATTTGTTCACCATGTTGTATCTCCTGCTACTTTTCTGCCTTTTGTCATAAGCTACTTCTTTCATTTCACTTACATATATTTTTAATCTACTTACTTGGTGTCCTATCTTTCCCCATTTTTATATTATTATAGGTTTTCTATTTTCCATTTTCTTTTGTACTCATCTTTACACCTCTCTTCTGTGTAAATAATGTAATACCAATACCTCCACGTCCTAATACCTATTCCAAATTCCAATACTCTACTTGAGCTCGCTTAATATTAACTCAGTCTTGCGAATTTCTGTAGAGTCCGTCTCGAGGGCTAGTTGAATCCTAAATCCTTCTATTGATTACAATCAACTTTGAAGAGGGAATGTGGCAAACTAGGATAGATGAGGTGAAGAGTAGTTTTCAATTGCTACTTTCACTGAGCCAGAATATTAAGCGGAACATATAAGAGAGAAAAATCCACATATAGGCAAGGTTAGCTCATAAATAACATAGCTCACAGCATTCCATATGGAATGATTATGATGAATGCAAATATGAATCATGCATCAGTAACTTTCATATTATCACAGGCACAAACAAGACGGGCAAAAATAAATGAAATTTATTCTTATATATCCTGAAGCAATAGATTTATATTTATTTATATAAAGAAATATATTTTATAGATAGAGATATGGTAGTAGGAACTACTCTTTATAGTACTAAAACATACGATGTGTTATGATTACCGTGGTATGATTTCATAGTTATACTAAGCAATACGTAAAGGAAACGTAGGAGTTATCTGAACAAGCATCTATATATTCTTCTTTCTCTCAGCGCCCTCTTTGGCTCTACCCTCTGTTACCCTTTTCTCCCCTCCCCTTTTCCATTTCTTTCCCTTCCCTGGGGCACCGTCGCCAGAATTTGCTCCTCCAGTAATTCTCCACCGGACACGATTCCTTTCGCCATGCTCTCCCGCACTGTGGAGACCATTCGCACCGCATTCCATTCCCAATATCCCCCGAGGGTAGGTTCGAGACGGGAAAGGAGAGATCAAGGAGAAGAGGGGGTTAAGGTCTAGGGAAGAGGAGAAAACGTGGACGTTTATTTTAGAATTATTATTAATTTAGGAAGGTGTAGATTTCGCAAGGATATATTCTTAGAGATGATAAATTGCTATTTGAATAATCTAAGGTCATCCTTACTCTAAGTTGAATAAGTTTGGCTTGATGTTTCGTACTATACCCTTAAATCTTTATCCAAATCGAGATCTACGTACATATCTTGCAAGCCGTCTTTCGGAGTGAGACCAGGGGATCCTTGCAATATTACTTTGTTGATATATTATCTCCGCTATTTATATTATCGCTTTAAATTGGCATCTTTTTATGCTGTACATGATAAATGAATAAATAAATAAAGTACTTCTTTACGTAATGTAGAAATCGCTAGAAGGAAGGAGATTAAACTTTGAGTTTAACTTGCACGATAAATTGAGAGATATTGCTTTCTCGGAAGATATTGCAGATATTTTGCGTCCGCTGATCAGATACTGAAAACAAGAAATATAGCTGCTAGAACTAGCTACTTAAATAATACACTCTTTCCGCGAACTACACTTTGAAGTACGCTGAAACTCACTGAAAATACCCGCGTTTACATCCCTGCCTCACGCCGAAAAGTGGCTTGCAGGGTATTTGTGTAGATTTAGATGCAGGTGAAAACGAATTCTGGGGTTCCGCCCATTCCATTATGGGATGGGAAATTGTTACATCCAAATTACAGCATCTTTTGCCGTAAACATCATAAAATCGCAAGCTTTTTTTGTAACTAATCGTCTGTAATAATAGTAATCTTCTATAAACAACAGCTCCTCAACAATTTACCATTGTTTCATAGCATTACCTCTTTTAATTTTCTGAATATTGCTTACA
Source organism: Pachydiplax longipennis (assembly GCA_036926295.1). Lineage (NCBI taxonomy): Eukaryota > Metazoa > Arthropoda > Insecta > Odonata > Libellulidae > Pachydiplax > Pachydiplax longipennis. The sequence goes on along the minus strand of JAVFKF010000026.1, from coordinate 20,645,894 downwards.
CATATGCAATTGTATTGAGACTAGTTCATTTTTCATGAAAAATTGGACGAATAAGTTACGAAACTCAAAGACCAAGAATAATAAATATATCCTTAACGTTTTCTTGAGATAAGTGCGCCTTGCTGTAATCCATTTAGCAATAGATATTTACATACTCTCTTCCGTTGACCCACACTATCTATATAGGGTAATGCAAGTCGCATTACATCCACGAAGTATGACATTGGAAATCCGTAACCACAGTTTTACAGGTTCCTCTTGCTTCAAGAAATTTAAAATGGAGAAATCTGAGAATCATTACCAGCTTAAAATTTTCTACGCAAAAGGTGAGAAAGAAATTAAAGAGGGCAAAGGACCAAAGAATAGTATAAACTGGTTTTTTCGTAGCAGACTAGAGAGATGTGAAGAAGTATAGTGTACACTTGACAAAGTTGCAAAATTACGATAAATTAATTCAAATTAATTTGTTAATAAATATAAAACTTTAAACTTTTTTAACCTTTTGAGGCAACACGAGCTATAATGTTTTCGATGTATCTCTCTACGCTAAATTAATACAATTATTCAAACTGCTTCAATATTTTCGAACTTAAATCCAAGTTGAGAAACGGTCAAAAAATGAAAAATATTATATAAATTCAAAACCTACTGAATTTTTTTTAGTACAATAATAGTCTTATGAACTTTTTTTCGGTTACCAGAGCTTTTTGTAATTTGTACGGAATGTTAATATAAAAGACTACTTATATATACACAAAATGCTGAAACCCATGGTATAAACCCAATATTAATGTGAGATTCAACGTTTGCTGTACCATAAAAATATTACTCCGCTTCTTAAATGAGTAAACTCTACATATGCCATCTTTTAGGATATATCATATAATTACAGTTGCATACATCGTATTTTTTAATCGTCCTTTTTCAAAAAAGATCGAAGCGAATTCTTACTTCAGACAGAAGCCATAAATTTTGACCGTGTTCCTTATTTACGATATTATTCGCAATTTCACGATATAATTCTTTTAAAATCATTTTCTCAAATTAACGAAATCTTTTGAAGAAAATCAAAATTTTTGTTGTAATCCTCATGTCCTATTTATAGTGCAGTATCACGTAAATATCAGAATATTAAGTAGCATCCAGGGTTTTCTCCACTAGGCCCTAGTAGTTCGAAAATTTTTGGAATTATGTGATACACTTATAAAACCGAATTTTCCATTTGGTGACTTACCTTACGAATGTATGTTCTTTGAACTCCCAAATTTAATGAAAAATGGTGCGTTTATTTTTGATACTGCAGATGCACGCACTCGCTGCCATATCTTGAAAATAGAGAATTCTTAATTTGTCTTTTGAAGTAGAGTGTAAGAAAATGTTGCCTTCATTGACTCAGTCTCAGTCTTGTTTATGGTTGTACTAATAAGAAAGGTACAGAGGTATGGGAGACGTTGAGGTTCAAACAGACTTCAATGAGAATCGAAAAAATGAATAATCAGAAAAATCTTCACGAGGAAAATGTATCCTGTTTAATAACTTTGCAAAATACTACGCTGTAAGAACACACAACGCGACTTGTTTCTATGGCTAAGCATCATCTTCAAGTCTTCTCGTCTTCAAAACTGGTCGTGTGGTGTGCTCTCATAGTGTAGTATTTTGAAAAGTTATTAAACAGGATATAGTTTCCTCGAGAATGATTTTCCTGATTTACTTATTTTTTCCTGTCATAAAATACTACAAAGTTATTCGCACATCTGCGGAATTCTTTCGGCAAGAATACTTTACAGAGTTTGCATATTAGACACAAAGATTTAGATAAGAAATTACTCTTGCTTTCCACATATCTCACAAGATGAAGTAGTTAAAGAAATTTTGGAATGATCCCTGATTTTCGCGAATAAGCAATATTTATAAATGATACCGTAGTACGCAGTGAAAACGAAATACGCTCAAAATAGTCTTCCTCGGTGATGAAGGACTATCGAAGAAGAAGCAGAGTGTCTAAGAGAGTTGATTAAAGAGAGTAAAGGCAAGAGACAGAAGTCCGTGGAGGACTAAGTTAAGAGGAGCGAACTCAATATTCCAGTTCTCCATTCCCTTGCGAGTGAGTTAAGAGAAACCGCGGCGGCCCCTCTACAAGACTTTGGCCCCGGGGCCCTCCTCGGGTGCGTGCTAGAAAGTGAGTCGGTGGAGATATATGCGTAAAGTGGTAGCCGCCTAACTCATCTCAGATAACTCGATCAACATATCATTAAGGGAGAGGAGGTGACCCGAAAGGCCCATCCTTACTTATCCCCAGGAGAGAGTGAGGGAGGGATATGCAGACATACCTTTCTCTCACTCACTCTTCTCCTTTTACATTACCGTGAGAAAACGGGGATCACCCGGTTCATGTCGACGTTGCCGAAAGTGATTTAATATGTTGCTCGGTGTGAAGGTAACAACCATCTACGGCGAAATACTGTTACCGTGAGTAAGAAAAGAGAAAAACGGAAATATTTTTAAGGTTAAGGGAAAGTGTGGAGATAGAAATAGATTCAAATGTGCCCCTTTGGACAAAATGTCGTTGATGCTAGAAAAAGATGCATATGGAATATATGGCGATTAGATTAAAAATTTGATTTTGGGGATTCATAGATAGATTTTGTGATATCTATGGGTAGGGTTTAGGGGTATTCATTACATCAACACCTACATTGGTGTCATATAAGCCGCCTATCGTACACAGTTAGCGATATTCGTTTTCTTTTCACTTTTATTATTGCAGGTTATTCTTGTAATAAAACTCCTTTTAAAAGGAATTCATTATTCATATCTCGAGTTGTTGTTGGTCGAGCTTTAAAAAGTAAATATAATAGAGGATTCCAATAAATTTTACAGCTAGTATGCACAGTTGTTTTCAGTGTCTTTAATAGTGTAACGGAAAATAACATCGAGGCAAATTTTTCTCTTAAAAAGTTTTTTAGTTTTTACCTTAATTTAGTGCTTTATGATTATTAACGTTTATATTTGGTTTCCTTTGTATCATTTACTCTGAATACAGCATTCAACATTTATTTAATGGGTTCAGAAAACTAGAAAACATATATTATGTTCAAAGTCCTGAAAAGAGTATCTTTCATTCCTTGTGAAAATTATGAAAAGTATCAAACGTTTTGGTGTCCTGGCTTTGACATCAGTAAGTTCGACGCTCCTTTTGGGAATCAAATCTGTGCCCACTTCCACCCTATTTCCTGAAACAGTTCCTGGCCAAAGAATTATGTTTTCCATTCCGCGTTTCATATAATCCATATCTCAAGTTCTTTCACTTTGGGAGAAAGACTTGTTCTTTCCTTTTTTGGGAGAAAGACTTGTTTAAAACGAAAGATTCGAGAAAATTTATAATGAGATTTGAATACTCTCCCACTTTTCAATTAATACACTAAATGTGTTTAAAAGCATCCGACTGCCTTAACCTAATGCGACAGAAAAATAGTATTAGCGATTGAAAGTATAAGAAATACTTCTTTTCTAGAAGGGGATCTGCGTAGATTGGCTACTTTAGAATACATGCCTAGAAACTGATTCTTGTGTAAATTTTGCTTGAAAATTAACAAATGGCGTGATGATGAAGTGCCTTATATGCACGAAAAGCTATTTTTACCGACTCGAATTCCGAAGAAAAGGTTTATTGATACGTTTATCATTAAGGTTATCATACTATTTGATTATTTGAACATCTAAATGAAGTCTTACATAGAAAGAATTTTCATTTGAAATTCTTGCTTAAAATTTACTTTTCCAATTTTTCTTCAGTTTTCTAGCCTAGTTATAAAAGGTAAATATATCTTAATATCATCCTCACTATATCATGAATTCATTATATTATGTAGATGGACATAGCATTGATAAACCAAATTATTAAGTATTTTTAGGGCAATTTCATTATTGTTCGAAATTAACTTATTTGCCTTAGGGTTCTAAAGAAAGGGGTTTGTATAAGAACTGTTCTCATCATAGATTCAATGCAATTACGGTAGGCCTCTCAAGTCCTTTCACGAAACCTACTATTTATAGGAGGAAAGGAATTGAGAAATGCGTTGAAGGAGTCATGCGGACTCGCGATAGAAGTAAATAATGCGCAAGTGCAAAAACTAGTCTTACGGCATGGCCAAGGTTACGGTATGTTCAGAGTAGAAATGGATTGACCGGTATGATCACAAGGGAATCAGTGGTTAAAGCTTACGATGGTTCGGTCTTTCGTGGTTATTAAGTTATGTTGCATTATTTTTAGATCATCTTGTATGCTCTTCCCAAATTACTTTCGGAAAGGATGAGATTATGTGTTTTTGAATGAAGATAGAGAATTTGTATGAGTACAACTACTAAGTTTCTAGAAATGTAACTTTGTTAGAGGAGAAAGAATTTAGAGCTTCATGTCAAAGCTCCGTCTAAAATAATGATTTTATATGTCAGCGAGCTTACTTAAGGATATTAAAACTTAACTAATCTGAATGCCCTTACCTACATCGTAATACAGAGGGGTAGTTTACGATTCAGAAATAAAGATCAAGATCCATTTTCAGGTTTGAACTCTAACATAGTTACTCATATTCACTTCTTTCGTTAATCGTTATTCCTTAGAATTTTTATGCAGTGGGGTATTGTATGAAGAATAAAATAATAGGCCTTACCTTCTTCATGTAGAAGGATGGAACAAGTCTTGGGTTGTTAAATTCGTAATATTAAGTACGAAAACATTCGTTTCGTTTCTTTTTATATACCATTTCAGTCCATTATATTTACCCCTTAGACATAGGAACTGAAATGAAAGACAATTTCCATGATATTTATCGAACATCCATAAAAATGGCTTTAATGTCTTATTTATATTTTTTAAGAGTAAAATTTATATCGTTACGACCCTCGACACTGAAACGGTTCAAGGGATTCTTTATTCATTCCGGTCAAAACTCATTTAAGAGGATGAAATAAAAACTTAACATATATTTTTATGCATAAAATTTTTAAAATATTCAGTGTAAATGTACCTTATTAAGAAGTGGGTAATTAAAGGGTATTCTACCCATTTTTAGCCAAAGGTTTTCATTCGAATATGTGATTTACCTCTGGAAACCCTCTAGGGGAGAATTAAGGGTAATGTTTTCCAATAAAAAGAAAAGATAATTAGAAAACAATATAATTTTATTCACTTCTAAGAGTGAAGAGTCCCAGAATTTCTTACTAGCCCTAACAGCTATAAGCAACTCTTAATTCCTCATTGTGAAGCATATACTCCAGTACTTCAGCCAACATTCAGAACAGAGTTATTAAAAGAAATCCTTGGTTACGATCATAGAGTGATGGACTAGGTTATCTCATTTATGAAGGAGACTGGAATCTTCTAAATAATATAAGAAAAATACATTTAAACAAGTTTTTATTCTTTATGCAAAATATAAGTTTATAATCTAGTTTTTAAATCTATGAACTAACCAACGAAATGATCTCAGCTGACGAGATACTTTCATAAATGCATCTCTTGAACTCAAAATAAAATCATGGCAGTAGATAACATACTGCCCGGTAAATCACACACTGGAAAATGTCTTTTTAGTAATAAAAAATTTCCTTCTCCCCACTGTGGTGCTAACAAATATTATGCTATAATATCATCACATCGTTATTTTATCCTGCTAAATTATCAATAAACTCAGTTCGCTTATTTTCGACTCTAGTCGAGAGTGCCTCAGCTCTCGGCTGGTGCCTACTGCACCACATGTTTAAACCGGCCCTTCCCATAATTTTCGAAAACTATCGTGACGTTCTCATACTATTCGAAAAATTGTCAGTAGGAAGTAGGGAGTGAATCGGCAACCCTGCGTAATAACTCTCTCCCGCCGTGTTTAATGCCACCCCAGAAAGAGAGAGTACCCCGTCTCTCATTACCTTAAACTACTCCGCTTCGCCCCATGCCAGTCCCTCGCTCGCGGCCTTCCAACTTCTCTTCGACCGCGAACGCCCTCCCCCAATTCGTCCTGCACCTACACGCCGCAGACGCTAACTTGTGTTGCTTCTAACTTGCTACTCCTTCGTTTAGCATCGCTTCCGTGGTTTTTCTTCCCCTCCAGTCCTCGAATTTAGAGCAGTTGCTTCTCGCGCGTGGGCTTATCCGTGGGAAGGTTTCTCTCGGCTTTGGTCACAGAGTTGCTGCTGCACGAAGGATTTTGGTGAAGGGAGTCGAAGCGCGGGAAGGAATATATATTAATTCGTTGGGATTAAAATTCTGCGGGTCTGCCCATGGCAACATATTGATGAATGTGGTAATATACACGTCTCCGTTCTCGGAGTTATTGAGCAACTGACTTGTGCTGATGAAATTCTGATATATTGAGGTTTCCTAAATATCAGGTCTAAAATTCGTGCTCAAATTAGTATTCGATAAGGATTGCTTAAGGACTGTTGCGTATTTCTATTGAAAATATGACGTAGGTTGGCCATCATCAGACAAAAATGGTAAGAGGATCGTCTATTATTTCATAAAATCAATGATTTTATGATTATATCTTATGATTTATATATAAAGATGATCGATTTGCGCCGAAATCCGGTAGCTTTCTTAAGCGAGCTGTACGAGTATAAGTTATTTTGCTTCATTGATTTTTTGTTTCATTTGTTCCTCTTATTTTACTCTTATCCTAAATAAAAATTATCTTACCGCTTGGCTTAATATAATTCCATTTATAAATCAGAAAGGTTGCTCATCCATGAATGATCTTAACGAATTAATGCCAGAAATTTTTTCTTGGTATGCGACTTGGGTAATATCAAAATAATATCTATGTGAGAACTATTGCGTAGCAATTATTAGAAAAATTTATTCATTAAAAACTTAGAATGATTTATTTGAGATGGTTTTAAAAATGTGTAGACTATTTTTTCAGATCAATTCACCAGAAGATAATATTTTAAAGATTTATACAAACGCTTGGTGTAAATGGGTCTGTTATGTACAGTACTTATTACTGAAATTCATTTAATGCTTCGATGTCGCACAACATATTGATAAATTTCATCCACCTACACGGAGTGGAATTTCTGAATATTTTCTCACAATTTCTCTCACCTTCTGTGCGAACAGACAAACCTCGGATTTGGAGATGACAGATATCCCTCTAAGCTCTGTAATCGCAGGATAAAGATTGATTCCCAATATATGTGTTCTTCGGCGAAGAATTATTTTTCGTAGCTATTTCCTCCTCATCTTTCTCAATCAATCCTTAATTTAATTTAGGGAACGAATTGAATAATAGAACTATATACACAATTTTCCACACAGTTGCAGGCTGCTGTGAATTTAGAATACATCTATATTCTAATTCACGTAAAATGAAATAAAAATTAAAGTTATGAGAGTCTTAAGAGTCTCGCATGTATCTAAAATTGTGGAAGAAATTTTAAAATCATTATTTTGGTTTGTCGAGCGATATTCGACGCAATATTCTATGTCCGTTTAAATCTTAGAATCTGAAGCCTGTTTTTGTTATTCCAAAGCAAGAATTATCTCGTTACAACAAGAACCAGATGCGTATTCTGACATTACTATAGTTGGGTTAAACAAACCGGGAGGGATAATTTGTGAGACAGAAATGTTTGCATTTAGATAGCTCTTGCTTAATTTTTAATGTGGCCGCCTCTGGAGGAAGAGGTCTCGGCTTCGATAGCGGTTGATTTTTCTTATGCTAGTTGGCTGCAGAAAAGTCATTTGGCCGTAAAACAGGCTTATAAAACGAGTCTTTTATTACCTTCACCGAATACTATCACCCTTATTATTAGTCAATCCTTTAAAGAGTAGTAAAAAGACTGAAGAGGAATTAATGTGCATTTACACACATATCATACACTACCGTGATTATACAGACTGCGTGTCACAAAAGCTTCATTAAAGACGGAAATTTTATATAGTTACAAATAAACTATCCATTTTAGACGCGCATTCCTTTTTTTTGTATAGCAATTGAAATAGCACAAAATGCTGATTTACTTGTAGGCATATTACGTTCAAACTAACTTCTTTATAATTTCATAATTTATTTATATCCGCTGTGCAAGTATCAAAATCTGAAATCAAAAATAGGTAATTTTCATACTATGCTCAAAGGTAAGAGCTTTCTTGTTTGTTCAGTGTACAATGATATTTTTGTAGAACTTTTAATTTGTTATCTACGTGATTTTATTTATTTTATCGTGTATACCTTATGTATTTCACTGTCCAGGCAAAAAAACTTATGTTCTGATAAATAGTTCATATTGATAGCTTCTGTAGCTTTTACATTCCTCTATCTCTTTCGTTCTTATATTCACCCTCCTATTCTTTCCGTTGGTTTTTCTGCAAGAGAAGTATTATTTTCTGCTATCATATAACATAACATTCCTTTTGTTCCACAAAACTAATCTTTATCTCTTTACTTCCTATATATTTTCTTCCCTAATGTCAGCGGACACTTGCATTGCATTGATTCTGTATATATTTTTGAAAGGGGGATTTAATGATGTATGGGAGCTTTTAGTCCCGATAAACCTAATAAACTCGTTTGTATATAAGAATTCATCGTAGCTACCGTCGCTTGTGATAATTAAATCGATTTTTATTGATAAGCCTAAAGTTTATATTTATTATCGTTAAATCACAGCATCGCTAATTTCACGGTAGATCTAAAAATCTGTTGTCAAAGATTTACCATTTTCTGTTCTATGTCGAGAGAATTAATTTCTACCTTGCTACAGTTTGTTGCACTAGTAAAGCAAGCCAAAGTCTAACAATTTTCAGTACAACACTGTCGAATCCGACTCGTCTTACACTGCATTCTTCATCACATGTGCCCATCAAACGTAAGATCATGGGATCCGATGGGGAGGCTTCTTTCTTCTATTTGGCGCCGACGTCTTATCTCCCAGATTGATCTGATAGGTGGCGGGGCAATAATTAAAGTCTGCCTTTCTAATGCCTCGATTTATGATCGCGGATCTTCGTTCTTTCTTTAATTGGAAGAGTATAATTAAAACTTTTTTGTTCCATAACTTCAATTGAAGGCTGTCGTTTTCTATATAATTTGGCGACATGAATGCGCGTTGATCAAGTTTGATCGATATCCTTGACTTTTTATGAATATCTTCTTTCTCTTTCTTTCGCCGTACACGGTGTAGCAGAGATATGAAACGCAGTTGCATAAAGGCTTTAGAGATACAGCCACTTTTTCTAGTTTTTTAGAAAAGTATTCCAGATGCGATTAGAGACGTAATTGGCTTGCTGCTATATTGGAAGTGGGCGTAGAATTATTGAGCGAAGAGTGATGATGAAATTATAGAGGGGTATTACGTTTTCCGGAGAAGAAAGAAATTATTTAATTCTTATGTACACAAAAATTGGAAAAAGCTTTCTTCGAATTATCTGCTTGATAATGTGAATACGTTACATTGCAATTCCAAAATATTTTGAAAATATTAAAGTCACCTCAGATTGATTATTTTCAGCCTTATTCTTAATTCGTACTCATTTTTGTCAATAAGACTCACATAAATTCTTTGAGATAAATAATATCTTAAAATATCTAATCCAATCCAATGCACGAATCGTATCTTTCGTTTAAGTCAGCTTAATGCTCTATTTGGGTGGAACAAAAGTATGGAAAAATTTATCATATCGGTATTGAGTAGTAAACCTTTTTCTTTGCGTACATATACATTGTATGATTCTAAAATTACGGATGTATGTATAACTGTCTACGAGCTCGAAAAATCAATGAATTCCCTTTTAAAGATAAAAATATTAACCATTAATGTGTATCGAAACATTGAAATCATCTCATTTTGATTTATTTAGTTTCCAAAACTTAAAGGAAATTATGATTTACTTCTTTTTGAGTGTTGATGTCAAATTTACTGTTTCTAATCTACAAATATAAATGTCATAAATTATATAAATAAATCTAATCTACAAATATAAATGCTTGAGGAAAATATCAATTTTTTCTCATTTTCTCTTTGCCTTTGAGAAAGCTAGAAAGTCTCATCCGCGCCGCAAACAGAAATTTAAGCAATAAAATGTCTCCAATACACACGTCCTCACTTTGTTCAAGTTTCTACACATGACAACAACGCAAACGAGCCATTCCTTACCGCATACTGCAACCGTTCTTTTACCTTGCCTTCAACACAACTCGGGGACCCTTCCACCGGGACCTTTCCACTGATACCTCCATTCGATCTAAGGGGATGTATTGCAATTTTAAGGCCATTCTTATCTGCATTCTGTCTACTAAGTTGTGCCCTACGTACGTACTAACTAAGCTTTATCTCTATTTCCCTGCAAACCACATTCTTTGCCACCAACAACAGCCTTTTAGACCTCACTTGAATTTTGTTATTGCTTTACTTACGCACGCCAACTTATTAGACTTTCCACTATTTGGACTTCTTGCAGGAATCGAACTTGGGACCAGTCAAATGCCGATCCATCCCCTATTCGTCCAACGGCGATACTCGTGGCTACGCTTAGTGTCGAGGAACCGAAGCCAACGGAAGAACTACATGCACGGCTGGATTCTCGATTAGCCAGCGTAAGTATTTACAGGAAATTCATCAATACCTATATTATTTTATATTATATTATTTCACAACTTGGGCTTATTTCAGGAATCGAACTTGGGACCAGTCATATGCCGAGCCATTACCTATTCGTCCGACGGCGCTATTCTGCGTTTAATGTCGAAGAACCCGATGCCAACGGAGGAACCTCATCCTCTGCTAGATTCTCGAGATCTAGCCAGTGTAAGTATTTGCATAAAGCTCATCACTAGGTATATTATTTAATTAATGTACTCTAGAATTACATCATTAAAAATAGAAAATAAAGTTTGGCCCTCAAAGCTTAACTCTTGTTCCCTGTAAAGCATTTTCTTTGTCATCAATCTGATCTAACAGATTTTTCGACCTCACTTTAAGAGTGTGATTGCCTTATTTACCCACGCCAATTTATAAGACTTTCTACAACTTGGGCTTATTGCAGGAATCGAACTTGGGACCAGTCATATGCCGAGCCATTACCTATTCGTCCGACGGCGCTACTCTGCGTTTGGTGTCGAAGGACCGAAGACAACGGAAGAACTTCATCCACGGCTGGGTGCTCTAGACCATGGCAGTCTATGTAAGTATTTGCAGAAAGCTCATTATTACGTATTTGATTCAACATACTCTAGAATTACATACTTAGAATTTGTGTGTCAATCTACGGAATGGCTAGATGATAATGCAAATGTTTAGCAATGAAGTCCAAAATTTTCGATTCAGTTCGAAAAAATTTCGGGTACTATGAGGGTATAAATATCCCCATTTATTGATTTATTATTATCACCGTTTTAAAGTTTTCGCCTCATCTCAAAAAGCAGGCAGTTCCGCTTTATGATGAATGCAGGTGAATCAGAGACTATACCAGATTTTCGAAAGGCCTTGAAGCGCTTGATTCAGCATAGATATTAATTTTGTTCGTAATGGTGGCGATAAATCTTTCAAATCGTTTTTACCATTGATTCTGCAAATTTTACTTGCTCTATGAAAATTATTCAGCCGGATGCTGCGTAAATTTCTTGGAATATCAATGCTTAACCAATTTCCGTTTTTTTTAAACTCTATTCTTATTAATCTCGTGGATTTTCTCTTTATGATACATATTATTCTCTCACACACCGCGAAAATTTCATTTCTCAACGAATTTGAGCTAATTACTCAGATCAGTGATTTCTAAACGAAGATATACGTTGCTATATTTTAGAGATCTTCCAGAATTATAGTATTTTTATTTTAAAATTTCTCATATTTATTCTGAAGCATTTACTTATTTTCAATTTAAGAAATAATGCAAGCGTAGATAAGGCTAAAAAGCTATTCGTTGAAAAATATTACGATATATTATTATAAAACGTTACTCTCATATATACCAAGACCTCCAATCGAATTCAGCTTCTTGTTATCCGGTTCACCAAAGGAGAAGTCTGGGCACCGCTGTCTAGACTACAATAGGATTCCTTTAGTTTTAAAATCTCCAAAGAGTTTATAAGGAATTGGGGATCGATCAGGGTTGTGCTATCATCACTAAAAATGAAATTAAATTGCAAAATTACAATTTTCATTATTTAGTTGGCAAAATTGACTGTAGCATCTCACGAAGGAGTTCATTGCATCAATACTATCTATTTGATTAGGAATTTATAATGATATTTTAGGAAAATTATAAGCTTTGATGATTTAGGAAACTTATTCTTAGATAAAAAAGGCGCATACATTAGCAAAAACCTTAGTCTTACATTAGCAATAACGTTAGCTTAAATCTAAAACCAGATGTAGTATCACTTCATTCCCATAAAATGAAATATTGAATTCAGATACTGACCTGGGACTAACATTATTTAGCACAGAGAGGTTTGATATTACATGTAATGGAAACACTAACTATATATAATGTAACTGATAACCTGAATATCGAGACAGTCGGTATGGTTAGAATTCTAGTTTGATACCGGTAAAGTCTTTGGTTCAATATGGCTATATATTTTTCCTTTCTAAAGTGTTGGTTTTTGTGTTAGCCCATTGATGTAGTTTTCCTCCATTGCTGTAACGAAATTGGAATTCGAGAGTAATGAAGTTAACGAATAAGCCTAAGGAATGATTTTTTTTGCGTCCTAGGAAGGCTTGAATAAAAGCTAGAATAGTCAGCTAAGATGTGAGAAGTTCGAAAGGTATATACATTCGCAGGAGTAGATGAATGAACGTCCAAGAATGTGAACGCAGCGCAGTTTCTCAAAGCTTAAATTCCGAGATTACTTTAATCGCTCCGTCTTGTTACTTTCTCCCTTGTCGAAACGTGAGTACAAATGGGAACGAATTGTCGAGGTTTCATCGTGATTTTCGCCGCACTCAGCAGCCTTGTGGGCCGCCGGTTTAAGAACCCGCATCGACTTTTTCCTTCTTTCCTTATCACTCCCTCGCGCACATCCTCTTCAGATCCCACCTGACTTCTCCGCCCATTCTTTTGCGCGACCCCACCATTTACCCCGTTCGAAATCCCTATCTCTCCCGACTCCCAGCATCCTCCTCTTTATCGAGATGGATATCGGTTATACAGGGAGCGAATCGGGAGAGGGTCGTTAGGAGGGAGGGAACGGCTCTGGTAGTGTTCTCTTGTCGTGGCTACCGAAGACCGCTCTCTTCAAGATAAAATCGGACACACGCCCGAAACCAGAGGGACTACCTGCCTCTCGCATCCCAACTCTTTTCCCTTTCCGAACCCCCCTTTTTTTCTGTCTCGGAAACAATTTTTTCCTCCTACGCGATTGCTGAAAGCTCTCCTTCCTTGTGCTAGGAATTTCCTCTCGGTCCCGCGCTATTCCGCGAGTTTCGTACACCGTTTGATGGGAGTTAGAGTGGGCTTGTTTAGAGTTCTGCCATACACTTTGTTGTAATAAAGTCAAATTTATGTTCAGATAGGAATGGTTCAAATGAGACGGAAGAGAATGGATCAAGCTCTCCTTACTTATTCGTGTAAGAGGAGCCAATTTATTTCAATTGTATTGCACAAAATTTAAGTTGAATATGTGAATTATAAAGATTACGAATTTCAACATACATACGTAGTGCAAATGTCTCTGCTGCTATACCTTTGGTCGGTCGGAGTATTCTTAGTTTTTCCTTTGGTATAGGATTCAGAGATGCGTTTTTTCGATTTATTTTTTAATTTTTCAATCTTGTGGTCATATGAAAGCTATCTAGATAGGAGTAATGCTATTTAATCGGATTAATCCTGGTCACACCTTATTACTATGTTTTGTAAAATACTTTAAGGAAACTATTCGTGCGTGGACTTTCTCCATCTGACTTAGTGAGGAAAGTAGAGGCAATCTATCTCATTGCTAACATAGTATGCCTTATCTCCAAGGTTTTCGGCTGTTATTGGTAGTGGAGTTGAAGTTAAAACCAGCCCCCGAACTGAAATCTGGGTAAAATGGAACGTTATGAAGCATCGTTCTGTTTCCCATATAACAATATCGATAATATTTTTCATGTAAAACATTTTGAAAATATTCGTTATCAAATCCAATGGAACTAATTTTCAATTTTTGTTCCGTAACAGCCGATGCCAAGCATTGGGACTCCCATCCTTAAAACTTCCCTTTGAATAGCCTATCGGAGTGATTTCTTATAGTTTTCTTCCTAAAGGAGGGAGATTATACAGAAGTGGTCAATTTTGAGTCTTTAGTTAAGTGTTATAAAATTAAGCTTATAAAAAGGCTTAGCTAAAAAACGGCGTTTTCAGGAATTCAGTAAGATGTGTTGATTATATAAATATTAATCAGGGGAACTTAAAATAATGTAATGGAATAATCACATAAAAACAGGGGTTTTTCGCTGTTCAAGGAGATGAGAGATTTAGGCGATCTGTTTTGCTTGAAGATGATTGGAAATAAAAACGCGGGGAAATGGATTGCAGTGAAAGTGTACGTAATGCCTTATTATATTTATGCTATGTAAGAAGAGACTTATAATTCTGAATCTCCTCCTAATAAGGTCATTTTTATTATTATTCTTTCGTGTAATATATGTTGCGAATATAAGCTTTTCCGTTCGTTCACTTCAGCTCCTCCACTAAACGCTCACGTTTAACCTCTCGAGAAGTTCACATGTAATGCACGAATCGTAAATGTTATCTCGAAAAACTTCCACAATATTTAAATTTAACTCTTGAATATACGATAATACCCGTGAGGACATTTTACTCTCTGCTGCTTACAACCGAAATTATTGTTCCATTTGTCTCGCATTCCACTCGGTCCCGTGTACAGTATTTCTCTCTGCTTACTCTCCTCCATCTTTATTTCTTTTGCATCCTTTTCCCCCTCCCACGCACCACGGCCTCCCCATAATATACGTCGCCCCATCCGTGCACGCGCTGCTGTGAACACGGGTCCCAAACAATACCCTATTCTCTCACTTGAGGCCCTTCTCATCCATCACGGTATACCTTATAGCCGCCATACGCGCCCCTTACTTTCTCCTCCGCATTTCTTGGCCTTTGCTCCGTTTTCACCCTCCCTCCCTTTTTTCATACCTGTGTTACAGGGTTATTTAAGGGCCGAGATATTTCAGCGTCTCCTAAAAGTATTTTTTTTTTCGAATTTGTTGGAGACGCTACGGAAGTCAGATTTGTGCGATGAAAACGGTTACTCTATAGGAATTTTTACCGTGATGAGTTTCGGCGGACTAGTATAAGAGAGAGATTAAATTAGATCCTTTCGTTTTGCCAATTGTTTGAGAATTTACTCGTATATCTTAGCGGCGGATTCCTGCTTTCTCATCTCGATGAATAGAATATTTTTCTCTCGGCTGAAGATAGAGAGAAAAGAATTCACCTTTCGTGTCAGTATCGTTTCTGTTTTTACGGGAATATAATCTTTAATTCGGAGTTGATAATTTTAGAATCAAGGAATGGGTTATGGGTGGTTTTGCACGTAAGGGCGTGCACCCAGGAAAATTCCCAAGGAAGAATAGACTTGAAAAAAGTCCGACGGGACCGGGAATCGAACCCGGGTCTCCCGATTCCCGGCAATCGGGAGACCCGGGTTCGATTCCCGGTCCCGTCGGACTTTTTTCAAGTCTATTCTTCTTTGGGAATTTTAGAATCTTTGATAGCTATATTTTTGTGAGATTATTTATACCGGAACGATTTTGAATTTAATTTCCGTGTTTGAGACTGCAGTAAAAATTGATGTTTATATGAAAATCTTAACTCATCCAAAATTGAATTAGTGACAGCGGACATTTTGGTGAAAGTAATTTCCAGTAGACCCCCAGTTTTTTTTTTGAATTCGATAATTTTTAGGTTCAGATTTGATATACCTTTCATATACTTTAACTCGGTCTTATTAAATACTTGGGACACGCTATTAGGCGAAAGCAATTGAGTCATCAACGATTAAAGATTTTCATTGGAATTGATTTTTAATTAATTGCTAATCAAGTGCTATAATGTGTTAACCATAGTATTACATCGCTTTACATAGATCCCATTTTATCCCTGGTCAGCGAGGAAAGCAGAGGTAAGCTACCACATTCCAAATCTTGTCTTGTAAGCCCTATTCCCTCTCTGAAGCTATTGGTAGCTAATGGTATTGGGATGAGGTTCAGACCGACCTCCGAGGTGAATGCGGTGCAGACAGTCGATTCGGTGTCATCCGCGTATGTAATTTCTTAAACTTTGAACATAGCTTTATTGTCGAAAATTATTATCCTGAGCGTTATTTTATCATTTTATCGTCCAACCCTTATTTTGACGGCCACTCCCGTCAACCCCTTCCGGTGGTTCCCCTTATTCTCTCCCAATTATTACGGCCGTATTGACGTGCCCGTGGGGTGCATCCCAAAATGGTCCTGCCCAACCCACTAGACACGCATACCATACATCGCTAAGAAGCTACGGAAGCCACTCAAATCAGATGGAGATCTGACTTCCTTTCCCACAAATCGGGTTCGGCTGTTTAACGCGATTGGTAATAGTTTAATTATTTAAAGCACATGTAGGAAGCGTTCCCACGATTACCTGCTTTTTGAGTCTTTTTGTATGTCCACGGAGGAGTATTTCCGGTAGGCTTCTGTAAGGGTTATCATGTGAAAGAGGGCGACTTCGGCTGAACGACCCGTGTGCTTACAGCACTTAGTTGAAATATGGTACACCTCTAAGAAAACCGACCTAGGCCTAATAATTTTCCCCATAGAATAGGCAATAGAGCGTGGGTTTGTGCTTTGATGATATGGCTAAAGGCAAAAACCATATAAAAATTTAATCTGCAAAGTCCTAAACTTTTATTACTTGTTGAATGGCGTTAAACAGGGATTGTCTTACTTTTGCAAATTAAGTGAATAATGTAGGAGATGTCATCTCTCACGTGTTGGCTCTCTCCAATTTTCATGTCTTTATATGCAGCGGAAAAGCTTTAAGTAAATTTTTAGACTTGATTTTAGATGTAACTACTGAATAAATTTCCCTATCACGCCATTTTGTCTAAGTTTATCTTTTAATACAATTCATTATAAATATATCGATCAACATGCTATTAAAGAATCTCATGAAGTAGTACTTTGATTTTCTCTTCTGAATGTTAGTGTAATTGAAAATTTTTGTTAGTAACTCTTTTCGTATCGTCAAATTTCACCCAAAAATGTTTTACTGCCGTGTTTGGATTCTTTTGTATTTTTAAATATTTAATTAATAAAGAATCTATGATCTCTGAATTATCATAATTTCGTCAGTAGTTTCAATCAATATGAGCATTTTTAAAAGCAAACTTGCTAAAATCACAAGATATCGCTATGCTTTATCAGATAGTTTTGATCAATTTATAAAGACATATTTTTAGCTATTTTTTTATTAATGGGTAGGGACGAAGTAGAGGAAAATATTCAATCCAATATTCCTCTTGGAAATTATGTTTTTGTATATGAGGGTATTTCTTCTTTCGTATTCCTCAATTGTCGAGGAATCCATACCGCTAATCGTCTAAATAATTTAATTCTATTTATATTCAAATCTGAAAATCGTATGTTACGTTATGGGTGGGTGGTGTACATGGGTACGTTATACTGGAAGGTGGCTTACTCTACATCTTTGAAAATAATATGGCGCAGTTAAGAAATCGAAGAATGTTTCCTAATGCGGCTGCTGGAATTATAATATGATTAACCCGTAGCATGAATGGCCCGTGACTAATCCTTGGCAGTATTTCCTCAGGAATTCCTCAAGAGGGGGCAAAAAGCGCACAGGGAAGTCAGTGCACGAGGGAAGAGAAAATCCCAACTTGTTCCAAACCACCATTTTATTACTCCAGTAACAATATAATTATTCATGCACTCAGTCTCCGCCCCCTTCGCCAGTTTATTTTCCTAGAAAACTTTCTCCTCGACCTCTTCCTCCACCTACTTTCATCTTGGCCCGACCCGTAGGAAATTTTTTCCCTTCGCCGTCCTACGCTTCCTCCAACCCTTCAGCCCAACTTCGCCGTCTTCGGTGCCGGGGGCGCTTGGGAAGGGACCCACCCATATCGCCCAAAACGATCTCACGCCGTTTTGTTTTTTGCCCCGGAAAAAACACCGCGATGGGGAAGGAGGGACGGAGTGAAGGAAGAGGGAAAATATAGACGACTGTAGGATAGAGGAGGAAACGGAGATTAAGATAGAGGTGTGTGCAGAAAATGTGGTGCAGGTCCAACAGAGTTTAAGGTTTTTCTATGGTGATTTCAATAGGATGAGTTTACGTTGAAGCTCATTTACGATGATATGGTACTACAACTGAAAAGTGGGCGATTCATATTCTAATCGATGTTGCGAAAGTTTTGATTCATTGTTTTCCCGGATGTAAGATGGATCAATTTCTGAGGGCATCCTCTTTCTTTAGTTAGTCGCAATGGAATGAAATTTATCTTGATTATCAATCAACGATTGTAATAAATATATATAGATTTCTATTTTATAGACTTTTCGCTCCAGTGTATGTAGAAAAAGTAAACAGTGATTAATGAAAACATATTAATATGCATTCAAAATATTTTCTGTTATTTGAAATAGATAGAAAAATTATTAAGGTAAATTTTGGTGGAAGAACATATAGTGAAAATGCTTTCGGAGATACCTTATTCGTGTATTTCTGTAAGTAACTATCACAAACCGATAGACATAAATGTCTAAATTCTGCAATGCAATAGAAGTCGAAGATTTTGCTTACACTTATAAGACATACCTTGTCTTCGGAAGTCCGGAAAGGAAAGAAGCACATAGTTTCGAAGAAATTGAAGAAGAAGAAACGGTAGTTAATTGATTTTGAGGCTCTTCTACTACATGTTCTATGTGAGCGTTGGTTGTTCAGGTCCCTTAAGAATTCCCAACTTATTTGTCTATCCTGTTTCTCTCGATAGCCCCTTAACCTAACCATTTATATCACCCAACAATTTTTAATTCTTAATAAATAAGTCCGCGAGATTTCTTCTTGTCAGTATTGCTAAAATAAAATGTTTTGAATTTGAAATAATTTTTTGACCTTTGGGTTGCGGAATGTAAGATGCATACATAAACAAGGAATTCTGAGAAAAAATTAAGTACGCAAATAACCTAGTAGTACATTTTAATCGAGTCAGACTTGGATTTGATATGAGGACAGTAGCGTATATAATGGGGAATTTTAAACATTTCATTCTCTGTTTCGTGAATTAGTCTCCTTATGCCCTTTTGCTTCCATCCGCAAGTCCACCTACAACAAAATTCGTTAAACAAGCTTTTGAAGGTATGTAGCGCATAGTCTTCTTGAAATCGCGAGGTATTATTTAGATGTGGGATCGTAAGTCTGAGATATGAATTGATTGAGAGATAAAGCATTCAGAATACTAATGCTTGGGCTACCGAATGCTGTTCCCAAGCGGTAAATCTCTCCCACGAAGCTCTCTAGTTCTCCTTCAACTTTCTTCCATGTCTTCATTCTCTCTTTTCTTTCTACACGACCTTTAGTGACTGCCTTTCAGAAAACAAAGAGCTTTATTAATATTCCTATCTTTCAATTTTCAACTTTCCCTCGATCAGTTAGAAAGCTCTGACGTTTTAAAAGATAGAATGTAGGGGTATATTTTTATTTCGCTTTATATAATTAATTAGCTGAGCTGCCCGTTGATTCTCAAAGGAGAAATAAATACTGATAAAAACTACACTATTTAAAATTTACTGGACTCTCAAGATAATAACTTTTCGATAATGTAATTGATGAGACAGAAGAAACTATTTGTCCATCTAAAAGTACATTTTGCCGCTTTATTTCTGAAGAGTAGAACACAAAGACGCTGAAGTTGACGAAATTAAGTCAAAACAAACGAACAATAATAATATAAAGATATACGTTCACACGTTGCCCCTACGACGGAACGAGATTTACCTGGTGCGTTTTAATTTTTCGTTAAATTATCCCAATTTAAATGCATTAGTCGTATAATATTCATTAAAGAATACGGAAGTGAAAATATTCTGAAATCCAGAAGGATAATTTAAATATGATCATTAAATTTAATCTTATCTTAAATTGCGTTCCTACACATGTATGCGAGTTTATAGAAAGCAGAATTTCGCTGGTTTGTGTGTATTTTTTTTGGTTGTAATCCATACCATTTTCCCTATTAGTGTCAATCTTTGCTGTATGTGTAATTCGAGCCCAGGTAAGAAATTCCTGCCACAATTTACTTTGCTAATTTTATTTGTTTCGAAATGAGATCGCTGAGATAGATTTCCATAATGGATACGAGTCAAATATCTTTTTTTCGGTTTCTGGTATTATTTTGAAAATTAAATTCAAAAGAATAGTCGCGCGAATTAGAGGCAAGGCTACTAAGAAGGTAAATTATAATTCTTTTTTTGTTCATAGTTTCTTGTTTTCCATTCCAAATTGTGCTTACTTGCGGTTGTTGACAACTCGTCCCCCCTGACGACCGATGCGATGGTTGATTCCCAGATTATTCATTAATTATGCGATGGTTGAATCCCAGATGCATTCTCCCATGAGAATACATGGGAAACGTAGGTCTAATGAAAAGTAAGGGTGAAAATGAATTATTACTAACTGGAGGAAATTGCAATTTTCGGAGATTTTTCGGCCTTTGCAGTTCGAAGTCAAAATCGCAGGAACAAACGTATGACAATGTAGAAATGTTTTGTTAATCACTACTGTTTTGCTAACGGGAACTAAACATTATGAGGCAACTGAAGGTGCTTTTCGTTGAGTAAATCTATCTATGTATTATGCGAGCCTCCTTTCGGTGAGTGGCTGGGGTTTATTATGATTCTACTTCTTTAATCGGTTACTGTCGCATACCGTTGTATTGGTTCGAGTAAACAATTTTGTAATTTCACATTTCATTTGTTTAGATTGGCTGTTTATTGCCTTCCTTGCAGTACTGAGAGTCACAGTATTTATTTAGCAACTTTAATCCCCGTTAAAAATTAAAAAAACGGGTATCTAAGCTAGTAAATTAATAAAAATGGCTACTTCTTCAAAGCTTACGGTAGCTAATGGTCGAGGGAGTTTTGTTTTTACCAGCATTCGTATTAATGATTCTATGGTCTGACAGAGTTATGTATCATTTTCAATTGATTCATTTCAGTAGCCTATTTTTGTGGTAACATTGTGGGTAATTTTAGATGTGCCTCAGATTCCTCCACGTTGTTTACAAATATCTGTTTATCTCAGCCAATGCCTCCAAGAGGTAATAGTGTCGTCTGAACTTACTCTCAAATTGCAAGGTATTACTAATTAGTTGTACATACATGCGTCGTTATTTGTAGCCTAGGTAAAAGATTGGGATTCTTTATCTTCACAAAGAGAGTTTTTGGCTCTGAACATTTTCACTTTAACACTTTCCGAAGAGATAACAATCCTGGAATACATTTTCCAATATCACAGCATCCCTGCAAAAGTTTCAAATTAGTCGGGATTTTTATTCAAGATATTTTCCGCCAATGTGTATCGAGGTAGCCGTAATGGGAGGTCAATTATGACAGATATCTCACCGCAGATGGTAAACGGCATCTCTTGGATGTTTGAATATGAAGGCCAGTGGCAGGACTGGAGGCAATACGCAAATTAAGGAGATATCTCCTGCGTGAATGGTGTGTGCTTTATCTCTCCATTAGAAACCATCGTCGGGGAGGTTTATGAATAATCTAGCCAAGACAGGGAGCGTAGATGATGATTCAAGGATAGAGGGCGTAAATCTAATATGACGTATATAATGCTCATAAATATTTAATTTCCTTCCAAATTCGAGGAAGTTATTGATAAGAATCTACAATATTTCAACACTGAAAATCCGGCGATAATACGTATGATCCTGATTTAGTGATAATATATTTTACTCATTTAAAGAAACATACGTATACTACAGCGAATAATTGTCATCTTTTTCAACCTCTCGTACGTGATAGTAATGAATTATCTTGATTTAAATCAAGTGTGCCGCTTCTAATCAGATCTTCTTTCCGATAGATTCTATTTAAATTAGTTTGTTTGGAGTTACTAGTAATACATTTTCTCTTCACTCTCGTTTGCCATTACCCTAATAGAAGGATACATCTCTCTCTTCTTCACTTCTCTACTCTCTGCGTACATATAGAAATGTTGTGGTCCACAGTCTAGATCTATTTTTCTTTATTATACGAATTTAGTGTATCATTTCAATGAGATGTACTTCCGTAAACGCGAAATATTTGAGAGCTGAAGCAATAAGAAAAATATAGAAAAACGAAGTAAAAATATCTATTGTTGGAATAAGGTTATAAAGAAAGAGGATACAAATGGCAAAAAATATCGACCTATATTTCTGTATTGATATCGATACTTTTTTAAAGAAATTGTGTTAAGATTGGTAAAAATTTTAGTTTAAATTACATTCTTTGATGAAAGATAAGTTGAAAAATGGGGTACAGAGATATTAACACAGTAATTATCCTTTCTTAAACTATTCAATGCTAATTACGTAATTCGTGTATTTTCATGTTTGAAATAACAGCTGCGATCATCTCAAGAACTGAATATACTTATATTACAAACTGTTCTTAATAAAATTAGCGCGTACTAATATCATCATATATACATCTAATGCTTCTATTAATTAATCTGCATCAACATCTAATCTTCAGAAAAATTTTCCATGGCAAGATATTTACAACTTCCTTATCTTTAAACTCTCTAGTTTTTGAATATATCACTTCACGGGAATCAGTCTTTTTACCTCCAGACTTGGAATTAACTTATATTTTCGTAAAGATTTCATTTATTTTACTCGCTAATGTTAACCGCTTGCTCTGAGTCACTTAGGCTTAGGTTAGGAAAACAGAAATCAATCTAAGTAATTTATCAGCAAAAAAGAAAAGAGATGTTTCTCAAAGTTAACTTAAGATAAATAACGCCATTACTTTATATATAATTGAAAAGATATACTATGTTATTGCAGAATGGTTGAAAAGTTACTAGCTGCATATTAACGTAAATCACTACTTCAACTAAACGTCTCGGTAATCCAGTTTCAGAAAATGTGTTTTCTCCTTTGGTGTAAAATTGAGGATTAACCTCTTTTTGAAGTGATTCTGGGATTTGGTTTGGTAATGCACTGCTTAATTTATTTAAAAAGTAATCCGGTCATTTTGAACAGTCACGGTCTACGGTGCATCAGCATCTCTCTAGTTGCCGTTTCCTCATCTGCTCTCTTTATGAAAGGTTTTCACGCACCGCTTAGTATCAGCCGAAAAATCTATTATCAGCCTAATTAGTTCTCTGTTTTTCCCCTCGGTTTCAACAAATTTTTAAGGTCACGCCTTGGCGACGGCTTAGTATGTATCTAAGGCGAGATAAAGCGGTAAGCGACGAGTTTTCTCCCAGCCTCTTCGCACTTATTCTCAACGGATCGATGAATTTGCGTGAACGGCAGGAAATAAAGCTTACATTTTTTCCGCAAGAAACATGCAATCCTCAAGGGAGCAGGAAACAGCTGAAACCCTAATTATAAGTAATCTGAGGTGGTCAATTAAGCCCTTTGGAAAGTTACACCTCTTTCTGAGGATTTCACTGCCGTATCGTGCTTGCTTTTACTTCATCCCCTGTAATTGCAAATGAACATTAGCATGCATTACTCGGATGTGGGCGTGGCGATTCTTTTCTGGTCCCTTATCGCTCTTCTTACATCTTCAAGAAGGTTTTACTTTCAGGATTTTTAGCATATGTTTATCTCGGATTTAAATTTAATAAACTACTGAATCTCTTGATGTCATTTATGTAAGTGAGATGGAGAAAACAGTTTAAAGTTGGCTGCTCAGAAATAGAATTTTATTCACTTCAGCTATTCAGTAATGTGGTCTATTATCAATTAATTATAAATCTCATTTATTATTGTTATAATGTAATGGGTATAAAATTTGATAATTTATAAACAAAATGCTGAAAAATACTTTTGCTTATAAGGACTTCAGGAGAGATTTTCTATTTAAATTCATAATAGTTGTAAAAAATGCTTATTTTCGAAATTACTGTTTTTGGATGTGTATTTATTTTTCTCTTTTTAAAGTAATGTATTAAGATAAATGAAATTTGTAAATTGAATAGAACAGAGAAAGCTATGACCTTGCTGGGTAGTGAAACAATTGTGATTAACTTTGAAATATATTGTAAAAGGGAGAAAAGACTTTGTATTTTCTTTGGGTTTTTGCTATTAATTCACTGTGGATTTTATTAGGAATATTATATTAAAATGTACGTAGGTAATTCAATTGATTACTTAGGAGGGGTAGGAGAAATAAAGTAGAAAATTGTATTAGTGTCTTACGAAAGGGAGTTGAAAAACATCGGTAGAAGCGTTTCTTGTAAGATCTTCTTACACTCACCTGTTTATTATTTTATTTCGTTGTATTTATTTCAAGGAGGAGATTATTGTCTCCCCAGCTTTCTTTTATCTTTAGGCATTTTTCTCAATTGGGATACAATTATTTCTTACGTTAACCTATCCAATTGACAGCAAAACCATAACAAGCAGATTTTTTTAACTTAAAGATTTCCCTAAGAATTTTCCTTGCCTTGTAATGTTAGTTAACACTAATTATAGGAAATAAAGAGACCTTGCTATAGTATTTTCTTGAGTTTAGGACTTTGATCGATGATTATATTTCCATTTACAATGATCGTGCTTTTGTCATTACTATAACTGCATTTTTTATACTGTCGAAAATTATTTTTGATTCCTTCGATTAACGCTTTTCCTCTCCCTTCTCTTTTCTTAATAAACTAGTTTAGTTTTGTTTGGTTTCTCTTGACACAGTTTAGAAAAAAATCAGCATTAGTAAATAAGAGCTGAAATTCAGTGCAAACGTGAAAGTTCCTTCCGATGATATTCAAAATTTCTAATTTAGGCTCTGCTTTGGTCTAAAAATTTATTTGATGTAGGGAATTGTATACATTTAAATAAACAAACTAAGCTTTCTCTTATATGTTATATATTTTATTATAAGATTTTCATATTCTAGGTTGCTCGTTATAGTCCAAATTTCTCTGAAGTTTGTTATCTTTTCAAATTATTAACCCCCAGATGTTTTTAATTAATTTTGTCATTTAAACTTTAATCAAGATATTCCGCCACGCCTGATGAGGAACTTTCTGGAAATACATGTACGCGCAGAGGTTATGTTTCCGAAACACAAAATCACAACAGGAACGTAATTAGAGTAATAGGAAATGCAGGATTCCGTTCCAATATTACTGAAAATGCACCAAGATGAGTTCATTAACTACATTATAGTTCTATACTCTTGATGGGTCATATGGTTTATGCACAACCATCATTCATAGGTTCATCCTAATGTTTTCTCATTGAGTTTGACTTTTTTCATTCAAATTCCATAATTTCATGCCCATGAACTTTTCGGTACATCAAAAGTAGCGTATGATCTGATTCATCTCGACATTTAATAACTTTTTAGGTCTGAAATTGGTTCTCATTCTACATCTCATACATTCTCTAAAGTATTAGACGAATATGCGCTCACAAACATACCCACGCACACCGCCCAGATTTCTTATAGGTAATATTATTACGTTTCAACATGCTTCAAATTAAACTTTAAGTAGCAGTTAAGTACTAAATTTTAACTTCGCGATTACTATAATGAAAAGTTAACGGTCAATGTCATATTTACTCGAGTAGTTTTTCGTAATTTTATTTTCTCTGTATGAAAAGTTGTTCCAATATGTTGTTTGATTTCTTTCTTTAGTTTTCCCCTCTTTTTTATTATTCATCGCGAATCAATGACAACCCCTATGCTATTTATCTTACATCGTAAATTCAAACAGCCGTTTATGCAATGTATTAGAAATTTTACTCCACCTTTTTCATAGCTTTAAATTCTAAAACACAATTCGTTGCTCGTTTTAA
The DNA here is from genome assembly GCA_036926295.1 of Pachydiplax longipennis. Taxonomy (NCBI): domain Eukaryota; kingdom Metazoa; phylum Arthropoda; class Insecta; order Odonata; family Libellulidae; genus Pachydiplax; species Pachydiplax longipennis. The sequence goes on along the minus strand of JAVFKF010000026.1, from coordinate 20,619,864 downwards.
ATTTTTTTCTCGCCATCTGCGGGGGTTCAGTAATTCAATTCAAAGAATGTCTAATTAATTACTTTTTGCATATTCCCTTTCAGAAGTTGCACTGCTGGGCCAAAGTTGCGAAATCAATGTTTAAAACACAGGCAACTCACTCATAATTAAATAAAATTGTAAGTGGGTTGTCTGTGTTTTAAACGTTATTCGCTAAACTTTGAGCTCAGCAGTGCAATTTTTTTGAAATGGGTAAATTGAAGCGACATCAGTTGGAATTTTTTTGTAGCCGAAAAAATAATGTGAAAAACATGTGAGAAATAAACGATTTGGCCGCCCGCCAAGCGGGTTCGAGGGCTGGGAGCGGGTCTCAGGCGCCCGCAACTTTAAAGTTCAGGCCCGAATCCGGTATTTCCGAAGTTAGGATGAAGAAAAAACCTTCCGGTGGGGTTGGCGGCCCTCTAATCCCGGAAGTGCCCGCGACCGGATTCGAACCCCAGAACCTTATCGTCGCACCTAGGTGCCTCGACCCACTCGACCAGCCAGTCGAACGGTTTTAGAGACGCGGAATTTCGTGCTGATTCGTCCAAGGCTGACCTGAGAAGGGAATTCAGTGCGTTCTTTGCCTTTAGTTGCTCACGATTTATTGCCCAAGCCGCCTTTACGTTCATAAGACGCATAAATAACAAACACATCGATATTAATAAGGATTAATAATTTTCCTTTGATTTGAATCTTAAAACTAAAAAAAGTTTCTTTGTACTATCGTTCTCTTTCTTATTCATGAAATTTCTCATTGCCTATGATAGACCTTGATTTCCTTTATTACAATTAGAATGCTTCATTAAAATTTTTTTTTGAATTTATCCTATATTTTGCCGAGAAAATGTGGTTATTGAATAGTTGAGTTATCATATTTTACTTTGAAGAAGCGTAGCCATTATGTTGCAGTTGAACCTCTACTTTTCTTACATCACATATATATACATATATACATATACATTTTTCAGTCCGTCAATTTACTTGATTCATTCTAGTACCTATCGTATATAATGTTACATCTCATGAGTTCTTTTACAAATGCCAAATGTTTACCTCACCCTTCTTTGATTGCTCTTTATTCTGGAAACAATTTCTTAAAAAAAAATAACAATTAAAATTTGCAGATAATAAATAATTTAGCAATTCATATTTCCAATTAATATGAATAAGATATTTTGTGAAGAGTAAAGGATTTCTTGAGGCTCTGGGGTGTTCCAGATTTTTTCGCAAAGTCTAAAAACAAACAAATTCAATCAATTTAAAATTTATGCAACAGGTCATATCAGGAAATGTACCAAGTATTAGGATGAGTATACTCATTGGTGTCAGGGAAGTAGTTGAAGCCCAGTGTTGGGATTCCGTCTGTTTTCACTGGTTCTTAGAATGTTCCAAGTGGCTTCTAAATTGACATGATAACTGTAGAACTTTATGCTTAGAGGTTATATAATCTGCTCATTACGATGAGAATATAGTTTCAGTAATGGATAATAAAATACTCATTTCATCTCCAAGCTTCATGAATAATTTTCAAATTATTCTAATTTGGGAAAATGTTATTGAGACTGAAGTTTGTGGTTGTACTATATACTCCTTATGGGTAAGAACCTTTTCCAAATATTTTTTAAATTCCACCACTGGTTGAGCCTTTTTCAATATTAGAATCAAAATCTACTTCATCTTTATAAATTTTATCCACAAGTTTGAAATAATTAAAAAGGTTCTTCAAATTCATTTTTTCTACATGTTTTTTACCATCATCATCTTTCTCCCCTTCCACCAACTGGCTTTTGGAATAGAACTTTTCCACAGACAGCAATGTTGTATTGGCTTTTGTATCTTACTCTTCCTTTCTTACATATTTTGAATCCCACCCCCCTTACGGTCTATAACTTCATTCACTATGGTTTGGTGAATCTTTACTGAAAATGTTAGTAAATTCAAGAATATACTCATGCCCCTTTTTTCCCTAAGTACTACTCATTGTAATTTACTTCTTTTTATGACTCCTTAATGTGCCTGATGGCATTCTTCATGTCACTAAAAAATTCTGAAGTGTCGGTTTATTTTGTTCATGTATATCTTCAATTCCTGTTTGTAAGCAATGGAGGCTATAACCCTTGAATATAAATATAATACCTTGATCTAGGGCTATTGAAGGATATAATTTTTGGTGGTAGGAATCATGAAACTCTGAAATACTTGATAGGTGACAGGTGGTATTTTCAAGTAAAAGCAATATTTTGAATGTAATGTTTTGCTTGTGAAATAATTATTCAACATCTGCATAAAACAGGAGTTATAATGTAATATAATAAATTTATATTAGAAAAAAGTTTAACTGTTTCCCCAATAGGTAATAACTTTTCAGTTTTATCATTCAAAGCAAATTTTTGATTTTTATTAGAAAGAAATCATTGCTGTTCGTAAACAGTTATAGTTTGTTTTTAAGAACAGAGTAGATATTTTTATGGCCATCAGACTAAAAAAATCAATCCCTTCTCTATTTTGAAGTTTCTTTGAGATGTGTCTTTCCTTTTTCATTTTGTTTATGAATATCAGATTCACTGTGGTGAAATATGTTCCTTTCAAACTTGGATATTATTCACTTTCAGAAGCACACTCTAAGTACTGGGTCACTCATTTCACTAGACAGCATTTCTTTTTTTATGTAACTTTCTAACCAGTCAAGTAATTTTCCACAGAATTTTATTATGAACTGAATATTACTGCTCTTTGAATCTCTTTTTAGTTAGGAGTTCGTTAATTTTGGACTTCCAAAGTATTGCTTCTTTTGCTAAATTTTAAAATTTTAAGTTTTAATTTCTTAACTTAAACAGTGATTTTCTTCCTGAATCTGGACCATAAAATTCCTTATCTAATTAACTGGTCTTTGAGTAGTTCCGATTACCAAAATTTAAGTTCTTGTAACAGTTTCATCAATTGCTTATTGCATCTAATCAATATTTTTCATTACTTTGATGTTCATTGAATCTTAATGTTTAAACTGAAAAGTGAATGTAATTTCTACCTTTGTTCTTGTACTGTCAGCTGAGTACTGCATTAATGGCTGCATTGAGAATAATTCCAAATTATTCTGAATGCAGCCATTAAAGCAGCTCTGTCCTCTGAGAGTGCACTACAGAGGTCACTAGTGGTTTCTTGTACTTCATGATGTTTTTCTAGAACATTCTAGAAGCTTCTAGAAATTTCAGAAAAATAACTTCTCTTTTAAACCACCAAACAGCTTTTACGCCTTGAACGTATGCAACCCGCCAAACACAACTAGTAATGAAAAATTATTCTAAGTCCCCAAGGTCATTCGGTTGGTTAAAAAATAACAAGTTTCTTCTCTTTTCATCTTTATTGTACTTTGACAATATACATTCTATTTTCAGATGATTTTCTGTCTTCTGTACTTGCACTCCCAGAGTGCAGTGCCACTTCAATGGCTGTATTTAGGATAACTTAGAATTATCCTGAATACAGCCATTGAAGTGGACTGCACACTGGGAGTGCAAGTACAGGAGGCAAAAATGGTCCAGATGGATGCTGCAACAGCAGAAAACAAATGACACGTCAAAATCTTCGAGATAGGTTCGGCCAGTCCGGCTCTTCCGGTACCGGGAACTTTTGGGGGTTGGGGCCAGGGCAGGTTTTAGAATGGAGGTTGAAAAGGCCCTCCCTCTGCAATTTTCTTCATTGAGCACTGTAATAAAAGGTACACTTAGAAATTTTGCAATAAAAATCACATTTAAAATTACTCGCTTGAAATCTTCATTTCTCCCTCCTGCTGATGGAAACAGTGAATAAATCTATGATAAATGGGATCTTTTATAAAAACTACTTAGGAAAAGTTAATTTTCTTACTTTAGCAAATTCAATGAAAGGAAGCCATATAATTTTATTTGGCAAGTGAATTAAATTTTGAATTTCAAAAAATATGCACATGATAATTGTCTGATTTTTTAAAATTCAAACAAAGGAAACAATCTATGATAAAAGGACTTTTAAATAAAAAGTTCATTTTCATACTTTAGCAAATTCAATAAAAGAAATACAATATAATTTTCTTAAGCAAGTTATATTAGTAGTAATATTTTAAATTTTAAAAAAATCAGACAGTTTTCATATGCAGACAAAACAGTATTGATAACAATTTTTCATTACCTTAAAATTTGAGTCCCAGATTAGAGGAAACTTTTCTATGACAAGATAAATCACTTCTAACGGTAATATTAAATTTAACTACGCATATAAATTTAGCCCACTGTAGTAGATGAAAATAAGTTTTTCTTCCACGAGCTTAAAAAATTAGTTTTCACAAATATACCAGAAATTGGATACTTCGACAAATAATTAAACTTGAGTTAAGAAGGGCAATTACTATTTACGAATAGCTTCCTTTACATTGAAATATTGTAGAATTGACTCAATACTACGAATACTACCACAATTTCATGATGCTAAATAATTTAATTCTGAACAATGACAATCTTTTCCAACTAACTCATCGTCCGTCATACCTTATACGGTTATTAATTTTTAAAAGAGAAAATTGAAAAGTTTGTAAATCATAACACACTGGATACTAAATCTCCTAACTTAAATTATCAACTATCCCAAGAATTAAAACTCGAACGAGCGTAGAAAATCTAAACAGCAGCAGTAATACTTCTGTTAACGAGGCCGAATTATCAAGATTAAATAGCTTTTGAGCCTATTTAGGGGCACTCGGAAGATTTTTTCGGTTGCTGCGTAACACGTTTGCCAAAATATTTAACATAAATCAACGGGAGGTTTTTGGAGGGGTTTTCCTCCCGTCTTTGGACGAATGTCTGACAGATGTCAATCCTATCAGACTTATTCCCCTTCACCGTTGCCACCTGGACTACTGTCCAAATTGTAACGTACTTGTTAATAAATAAATAAATAAATAAATCACTTTCATTTAGTAGCGTCACTTGCTGACGTGCCGAACATTAGGATTTTAATTTACATTCCCCCAAACTCAAGATCTCTCTGGTTTCGATTAAGGTTTTGTCTACAAAAAATAGCCGAAGTATCAAAGAACGTGATTAAATAGCAGCAGTCAATTGTAATGAAGACCCTACTCATTAACTATTAATATTAACAGCGTAATATTACCGCGTACATTCAAGGCAATGCGATTATTTTCTCTCCTATTCTTTACCTCTTTCCAAATTGGTGGAGTTAGCTTGGGGAGCTAAACCATACTTTTGACGTTACTAATCAAATTTAAGAAAAGATTCAAAAACGGCTAACATGAAGATCAAATTACTATTGAGGATTAAGCATTTCTAATTCAGGCTCCGACACTACTGACATTAATGGCTACGAACTTTTATCAACGTTTAAAAATTTACAAGAATTTCGAAAGATCGATATTTTGCGGTAGTTTTACGAAACGACGAATTTCAGGCTAATTTTAACTCAAGCAAATTAAGATCAATGTGTTACAGTAGAGTGAAGAAAATATTCCTTATTCTTTAGCAGCAACGACGCACGATCGCAATCTCTGAACTCAAAGGGCGGGAAAAAATGATAACGTAAGCAACGGATGGGTAAAAACATAGCGGGTGGACGAACGTGATATTACAAATTCAATCTCTGCTCGCAAGATCCGGAAACTATGCCTCATTTATGCTAACATTCCTGTGTATCTTGCATTACGCGACACTCGGCAACATTTCGCTTCCATTGGCGACGATCTTACAGATTTCGGCCCGCTAAATCTTAACTTAATTAGATTTAGTTTAATTCGAATTTACTAACTCGATGACGATAAGATTGAGGCGAGATTAAAAATGATCTCTTCTTCCAGTTAACCTGCGTTGAAGGTCTTCTGCCCTTAGAATAAAATTCCAATTCAATGCCCCACCCATTAGAATGGCACAAATAAATTTTTTACTAATTGTTATAACGGAAATGCTGATTATAACGTTGTTCATTAACAAAAATTCCTTAAAATTGGCTAGAATCTGGCTCGTTATATCCTATTACCAATACACAGTATTTGACTATCGATAGTAATCTCATTCCTAAGCTTGCCAATAATTCAGGGATAGTTTTGTTTAAAGCACAGGCTATAGATCTAAGGCAATTCGACTTGTAAGTTCGAGAAATATTTCTTAAAAATATATCCACAAGTTCCACATACCACTTGTCATCAACTCAATTCGGGCCAGCAAAAGTTCAGGATTCCCTGCCCTCTCCCTCGCGTTGAGATGGAAGGTGAGATGGACCCGATTATTGAGTTCCAACGATGACGTCTAATGGTCCGGAGGAGAAACCACGATCATGCTTACTGCACAGGTGGTTTCCTGCAACAAGCAACAAAACGTTGGTTGAAAGTTTTATGTATAAGTAACGCTAGTCTAAGAACATCAAATCAAGTCCATTCATTATAAAGATTCTCAGTTAGTATACGTAATATCAGAGGTCACATAAAAAGCGAAATGTGCTAACCTGTAAACATCCTGAGGTTTTTCTCTCAAATTTGAAATGATTTTGTAATTCTGTAGAGGCCTCATCCCACCGATGGCGAAGTCGTCCAAACGACGCAATGGGCTCGCAAGCTTATTCTCCTCGACGTTGGCAAGTACTTCCGACCTTGGTCTTCACAGGGCAGCATTTGGCTTGAAGAAAAGGCCACATGCTCCTGTGCAATGACTTATATGAAAGTAAGAAAGGGAATTGTGGGAAGAAAATGAAAGTCGAAATCTACATCTTCGATGTAAGGAATAAAAATATTTAACCAAATAATTATATAAATAGTAATTTGAATGCTAAATAAATACAATTTTAATTTTTTCCGTATTTTGAAACACCTGGGCTTAATTAAGTGTTAGTTAATTTTGCATAGATGTGGAAGAAATGTAGAGCTAGGCTAGGAAGTACCAAGGGTTGCTGTCAGATGTCAGAACAGTGGAAGATTTGCAAAAAGAGCGAAAATACGAATTGATTCCGCTTTAGTTTTACTCATTAATACATCACATCACACATTACTACATCACACATAAGTTATATTAATACTAAGAGGTTGCTGAACTCTATGTATTTTTTAATATTGTTCACTGACTAATATTTTTCACTAATATTTACTTTACGCCGAGATCCCCAATATCTAAGACGGCAGCGCGTTCAACTTCGGTGAGAACGACCCCAGGTTCGACTCCCATTGGGACCCGCGTTCTTAATGACTTAAGTTCTTAATGTTACTATTACTTACATGTATCACTCATATTCATTTATCGTATTACTCGTAGAGTAATAAAGAATATGTTGATATCCTTATTACACCGCTTTCTTTATCACATAACCCTAACATGGGGAAGGATATTTGAGCCTTCCACAACCAACGGCGCCTCTGGTAATTGCCATCGGACCACACGCTTTCCCAATTTCTGCCCACGCCTTATCTGCACGCGAATTTACGTGATGGCCCCTCCGCCAGGGGATTTACCTGACTACACGACAAAAATCCCGTTCCCTCTGAAACGCTGGGAACAGATCGTTTCATTTCATTTTTACAAGGTTTGCTGCGCGCAGTGGAAGAGGTAAGAAAATTAAGGAACTCCATTATCAGAAGGAAGGCGGAGCTGGAATCGCGGCTGAGGAGAGCGAGAAGTTTTCCTGTTTGGAATGCTAAAGATTTTCCTCGCAGATTCGCGGAAAATGTTATTCCTTTTCCGATAATGGAGGTCTTGACCGGTTATTATTGCCCCTATCTCCAGCGCGTTATTCCACCGTGCGTTTGTTTCTCCAAGGACGGATGAATCGAGTCGTGATTTTCGGATTAGCCGCCGTATCGGAAGCATAACGGATGCGGAGTTTCGATAACTCCCGTCTTATTATACGGCGCGGACAATTGTTACTGGTGCGAGCTGCCAAGGGTTATGATTTTGGTTGCCGATAATGTAATAATATGGGGGCGATGGTCATGCGTTTTTAGAGATATCCACCTTATTTTTATGACGTTTAATTTTAGTTCGAAGACTTTTCTATGAGCGACGAGCTTAAGTAGAGTGGTTTTGAAAGTAGAGTGAAATATGTACTGGACTAAAGGAGCCAATGTTTCTTAAGAGATTCTTAAGAACTGATTCTTCTGTCCAGGGCCTACCGTATTTAACTTAGATAAAAGAATTAGGTTGCTTTCTAGCGTGTTTTCATTCCATAAGATTTATAATTATGAATTTTTTCTGGATAAAGAATAAATTTTTTAGTTTATCTTTGTCATTTGTGTATGTTTAATTATCAGTTATTAATATGAATATGATTGAAGAACATTTTTTCTTTAAAGAAACTATTATTATAATTTTTATTATTATCATAATCATCGATGAATTTTGACGAGATCCCGGAAGATATATTTTTCTTCCGTTGTATATACACAAAAGTCACTCATTCCCACGTATTATTAGATCAGCTGATATTTATATAGCGAACAGTAAAATTAGTCCCTTTCTGTGAATATTACTATCTTCAGAATGAATAACATCTTAATTTTTAAATTTTCGTAATTAATTTAATATAACGTTATCAATGATCTGAATTACAATCGGGTATGAAGCTTCCTTCTGAAAATAACCATTATTTGTAATGAATTAAGAATTGATTTCATATAAGCAGACCAAATCAAATATCGAAAAATGCATGCAACATTTAATAAACATAAAAATGCATGCAACATAATTTTTATGCATGCAACATGCAACAATAATTGATTTTAATCAACGATGTATAACCAGAATCAAAACAATTTAGTGTATATTTTAATGTAATACAATAATCTCTTTTGGTAGAACTATGGTAATTTCCTCATCTGGAATCGGGCGTCTAATTGCTTTGCTCAGCCTCCAGCATATACTTAAATACATGCAAACCTTAACCAGGTAGATTGAATTCAATGATTCGCTTGAACTTATACAAATCAATCAAATTATGAGTGAATGAACAGACGCAGCGTTACAGCATACAGATTACTACCAAACTAAAGTCGGAAAAAGGTGAATCTTACGGAAGAGAATCAGTACCGCTCAGATAACGAAGTTATTTATTTACCGATAATTACCCCTCTGAGATTCTTGCAAGACTGCTCCCCAGATGTATAGCCTCATTATTTTCTGTATCTCACGATGATAAATAGTCCTTATTAATATTACAAATTTAAAATAAGATAAAATTAGGTAAACAATAACACCATGAATGCGGTTATGAATAATTTATTTAAGGTGGGCGAGAGATATTTCACAGTAGATAGTTTTGTGACCACAATGTATGCTCTGTTTCTCTAAGGTAATCATCGCTTGTTGGCGTTGATTCATAGGCGTTGGTGGCGTTGATTATCTCTCACCTGAAAGTAATCGGACCTAATTAAAATTCTGTAGATTTCCTTATAAGTGATACACGGATGTTTCGATGTTCTTTGATGCAAATTAAATGAGCTGCATGGCCCAAATTAGTATATCCTTGCCTTTTCATTATCACTATTTAACTGCGCTCATAGAAGAGTGATACATGTACAATTGTTTGATACGTCTTGGATTTGACCTTAACATACGAGTATATCGTATATACGAGGGTGGTCTGAAAAGTTTCAGAAACTTTCAGAAAACATGTCGAGAAATGGCAAAAACTTTTCAGATCACCCATGTATTAGAGGCCTTAAATATTCTTCGATATAAACAAATCCATATATAATCGATTACAATATAGTTTTAGTAATAACTTAACTTGATTACATCGGGTCGTTTTCCTAGACTAGGATGTTTTTATTATTATTATTAACTTTTCTTTAACATATTTTTAATACGACAAATTATTTTTGAGCATCGAGAACTTCTAGACTGGAGGCCGGTTTTAATCTCAAAACCTCTACTATTAGCTACCGCACCTTTTATGGAATTCAATGAGGAGTGATACAGTAAGTAGTCATTATTTAGCATCGCTCCGACTTCAACGACTTTAATACAATATAATGCACAAATCCTCGGTAGTATAGTGGTCAGTATCCCCGCCTGTCACGCGGGAGACCGGGGTTCGATTCCCCGCCGGGGAGAAGTTTTTTTTATTTTTAATGTCCATTATTTATTTATTTATTTGTAGCACGAATAGCCATAATGTTAGTAGAATTAGTCATTGATTGATGAATGAGTGAATATGTATGATTATATGTTTATATTATCTATATTTTTTTAATTCAATTTTTTGTTCAATTATGTAATAAATATTGCCTGAGGGAGGTTTTTGGAGTGGATTTTCCTCCCGTCTTTGGGCGAATGCCAGGCAATTCTCAGTAATATAGAATGGTCCCCCTCCACCGCTGCCACCTGACCAAATGGCCAAATTGCAGCGATTTGACAATAAATAAATAAATAAATAAATAATAAATATCATCAAAGCCATAAGCAAGACGGTGGAAAAGTAAACGGAGAATATTTTTTCATTATCATTATATAAGAATATCATTTCTTTAGAGTAAGAACATAAAGATATAAGATCTCCACATATTGAAAATCTTGCTGCTAATAAAGAAATGAATTGCGCTGAAGTTTTTCGCAAATTTATTTCAACGAAAACAACATACGGATGCAGCTATTCTCTACTCTATTCGTCATCATAATCAGGCTCTGATGACGGAGTGTCGTTGAAACCGGTGACGTTTTTAAAAATTTTAGAAGGATGAAGGATCTTTCATTCCATCGAGTCTGATATCCCCCTGATACAGGATAGCAATGTTCAAACTGCAGTATCTGACCAGTTTGAAGGGGTCGTGTAGTAAATATAAAGAGTCGCAAAAGCTGTAGAAATACATCAAGGATGAAAAGGCGCTACCGTTTCATATTAGCTTTCGCTACCGTTTGCTGGAAAAGTTTATCTATTTAGGTTTATGTAGAATGGGTGAAAATTTTTCATCAGAAAAGATTTTTTTAAGTTCTTAAGAAACAATTGAAAAATAACGAAATATCGGTTTATTATTTCTATGTCTTTACGTTGGCACTCAAAAGCAGCCGATGTGAGGAAAGTGTTTTGTAAACTTTCATTCGAAATTGATTCGCTTTTATCTTCATACAATATTCTGTATCTATTTCTAAAAGGGTATATCGTTATTGTAGGCTTTTGGTTCACAAGATCATGCTTTATAGTATCAAAAGAGCTCATTTCCTCGCAATCACTCTCCAACCATGTATCGGTAAACTAATGAAAAACTCGTACGCCCACGCACATAATCCCGTGCATTCCACAACGTCCATCATCGGTCCTCGAGTCACTCCCTTCGGAATACAATCCCAGCATCCCTCCCACCACCACGGCTCCCGACCGCCTCGGATGACATCAGTAAGTGTCCAATTATCATACGTGTTAACAAATCGTTCCTCCCTCATTCCGATGCTCTCGGGGAATCTCCCAATTTTTCACTCGCCCTCAAACTCCGGAAAAAAATGGAAGCCGCTTCCTCCCACACCCTTACTTCGGCGGGCCCTCCAGTCACGCAACCGGTGGTCTTCCCGAAACGGCGGTTCCCTATTCGGCTTCTGTCTGGACCCATCACACGCTGTAATTTCCTCCACCCTCGACTTTTCAGGACTCCTTCCATTGGCCTCATCCCTCCCTAAGGGCGACATCCTCTACCATTACCCTCGGAAAGGGGGTGGCGGGTGCATTAAACAGCTCCGGAGACCTACACCACCTTTGGAAGGAAGCCCCGGAGGACAAGTTATCGTCAACGCCATCATCCTTGGCTCTCTCAAGCGTTATTAGGCTTGGTAATATACCTCCACGAGATATCGACTCCTCCCTCTTTTTCTTGATTTTTTTTTCATATCCTCCTCCACCTCCAGGTTGGACTTTTTTATTCCTGCCACTCCCGCGCAAGTGTTTTTCGTTTTTGGGACCGTCCCAGCTCGAGGCTGTCGGTGATAAACATGGGTTTCAGGTCGGGGTAAAAAAAGAAAAATGCCATGTAAACTTGTAAAGGTCTTGTTATACTAATTCGACATTTTAACGCAATCCCCAATGAAGCTCTTTTCCGCGTTTTTTTACGAAAGGAACCTCTTTTGGATTTTTGCCTCTCGGAGTTGGTGAATTCCCGGAATGTTTTTGAGGGTGACCTCGAAAGGGCTCAGGTACCTTCTGGGAGGTGCATATGGTTAGGAATTGCGACTTTCAAGCCCGGATTGATAGGCCTCGGAGGTGATTGTTAGCCGCAATCTGCCACGTTGCTCAAGTGAATGATTTCGGGTTACGATGCAAGGTCGGAAATTCAGAGCGGGCATCTCCCGTCGTCAATCAAACAGAATTATCGAGATTTATGTGCATCAATGATGCTCTTTATCGCCCATCAAAGAGACAATGTTTAATCATATTTATATCCACTATGCGAGCATTAAGAATCAGTATATCTTTACGTAAGCGGAGTGGAGTCTATCGCAGTCCTTCCTAACCTTTAGAATTCTACTGCACGATTGCTTATTTGTTTGAAAATCATGGCACGCTAAACCACACGTTAGTTGATTCGGTCTTAAGAATTAAATTGAAAAAGAATTTTATTTGAAAATTTTTAAAGGAAAATTGAAATTGAAAAAGAACAAAACGCCAAGCGAAGAATGAGATTTTTATTTCTTAATTACTGTATATTATTATCATTCAGAAGAACTAGAAGAAAAATCCACGAAAAATATTTTGAATAGTATATATTATAAATATATAATTGTTTGTGATGCATAATTGTTATGCAATTTACAATAAATACGAAAAATTAAAAAATATATTACTCTCAAATATTACACGGTACACCAGGAACTTATTCGCTGCACACTACTGTGCTGTGGTACACTTGGCATAATGGGTTGTGTATTCAATTCTAGTAGTAGTATTCTCAAAATTGCCTCGAAAGCTAAGGCCATTTTGCACATAAAGGCCCCTGCTAGGTACCCTAAATTGAACGTGCTGCCCACTTGACTATCTAGGATCCCCAAATTCATCATTGTCACTAATTATCACAATCATCAGCCGACCCCATTTAAGACGTGAATGATATGACTAGGGAAGATGATCTAGTGGTTTAGACTACTTTTTAATCCTCCTCCACAATAGTTCGCTGTTTATGCTTTCACTATTCTGGTTACTTTCAGCTGTAATATATTGCCTCCTGATTTTTAACAGCTTGATTATCGTAAGGAAGGAAGGGTTCTAGAGCATATCAACCTGTTAAGCCTCTAATTTTCATTTTCGGTGTGACGCTTATTCACGAGGTGCCTGATAATCGTTGATGAGCCTAACACGCTGAAATCCTGAATTTAATTCAAATCATCTATTAATAATGACTCATTAACCACAGAGAGGCAGAGAATTGCGTTAAGTGGTGAAAGTGTAGGGACTTCTTCAGAATAAAGGAAAGTTAAATTATAAATTACGCATAGATGAATAAAAATAGGTTTCATCAACTGACGTATTTACTATGAATACTCAAAAAAGAATAGATACGATCGCGTCCTTAATTTCTCTGAGTGAAAATGGAAATGATCATACAGCGTCATCAGAGGAAGAAACTATGACGAATGTTTTCCAATTTCGTCAATTTGATATTAATAACATTTAAATTCTAACATCTAAAAGCGAAAGCGAATATATTCTGCAGATTTTTAGAAACGAGGAAATAACTTCATTTCTGAATGGGGGATGTTCATATATTCGTCCTTATTTAACTATGAGATGAGAAAACTTTCTGATGTATTTAGATGAAATTTAATGACATGCATTTAGGTGTAAGGCATTATACAATGAAAGCTATGAAACACTCATGGATCTAGTTATGTATTCGGAAGCCGTCATGAGTGGAGATTTGAGGACATCGTCTCTTTTGGGAACTTATATGGTAATAGACAAAAGAAGACACACTAGAATAAAAATGTATGATTGATTTTCCTGCCTGAAATTCCTAAAAGCATTAATTCGTCGTTATTGATATAGAAATAAAAAGATATAAAAGAAATAAGTGAATCCGTTTCTAAATGTTTAAAACATGTGCATGCTCTTCCTTGAATACACCACTGTTTGGATTATGTCGTATGATATTGCAGGAAAATGTCGTATCTTACGGTAGTTAAGTTTAAACAATTTTCTTTCTTTACTATACGAATAGCTGTCTCTATCATATCGAAATCTATCTTCTTCAGACAACAGTTATTATTAAAATTAAAATAAGCGTTGAGTTTACATTCTGATTATATTGATTAACTAAAAATAGTTATTTCATGCTCTCCCCTTCTTTTCTTTCTGGCTGTAAAATCTGCTGGCTCTCATCTATTTCTTTATATAAACAAAATAATCGAATACCCGTGAATGAAACTGAAATTGTTTAGACTTAATAATTATTTAATTAAATAAGTTAATTAAGATTTTTAATAAAGATTATAAAACTTGAACAACTTTCTGCTTTTTGGTAGAGGTTCAAATACATTCGTCGAATGTCCAAGTAATAGCGATTTTTTGTGATTTTATTACATACATTTCATCGTATCCTATCAGAACAGAGGCAGTGATTTCTTACTTGGCTGAAATATTTTCATGTAAGGCAAATATTTATCATGATCGGAAGAAAATAATTCTAATACATTTCCTAGGATATCCGTTACTGCTTAAACTGTCTAGGAATTGGAAGCCATTGCTTGTTTACAATCTAATCCTTCGTAACATTCTCTTTCTGAAAAAAATCTTGGCTTCAAGCTTTTGAAATTTAATGACGATTACGTAATCGTTTCCACAGTTACGATTAACTAATATTTGGCACAGTGACTCCAACTCCTTGTAGCCTCCTGTTACCACATCTTGATGAAAGAAATGTTTTATTCGTATTTTGTCAAGGAATAGAGATTAAAGGTGTCAATTTAGCTAGAGACGGAGAGTTTGAGAATTCAACCACTCTTCTGATGACTTAAGAGACAGACGTCATTCTAGCAATTAATTCCAGCATTGGATTTTTCAGATTTCAGAGATATGATGAAAAAAATTGCACATTTTCTTTTGCCTTGAAATCTGCACACTTTTTCTTAGCATTCTAGATATATATTTAAGTCTCCCATTGAGAGTGAAAATGAATAAAGCGTTCAACTTGTTATTCATCAATATATTGCTTCTTAAAATCCCGAGAGATACAGAATTACTTCATAACCACCGACTCGTGTACACAGTTTTGGAGATTGAGGAAGATCTTGTTGTTTCTTTTCAACAAATTGTGACAAACACCGTGAAAACGATTCCGTGAAGAAATCACGTTTTTACGCAAGTCATCCTTATTATTCTTAGACTCATGCAGAATTCATGTCACCTCAGCACAACTAATTTTTCTCGCACGCGTTTTCTTCTGGGAGTGAATGAAAATAAGCATAGGGACGGTATTGGGCGAAAAATCTAAAATTCATTGCTCTAATGGTTGAATACTAATGCAAAGGCCGATATACTTATGGTTACTTCCCCGCGATAGTGAAAATAAAATAAGGATATTTTTTGAGGTCATTGCAACCGATATTTAAATTTCTCCGAGAAAATGTCTCCGCTGCCTAATAAATTTTCATATGGATATCTTTTATTCATGCCGAATAGGTGACGAAGCGGGTAGTCCCTTTATTTTTCTACCTTTCTTTGTTTATTGAATCGCAAATCGAATCTTTCGAAGGCAAAAGTACCTTACGTCATCCGGATCGCTCGCTGCTCTATTTTTATCCTTAGCAACCTCGCGGGCGATTGAAGGATTTGCAGGGTTAATTTCAGGGAAGTGGATGATGCAAGCCATGGAGAGATTTTGTCCTATGCTAATCTCAGGACATGTGTTCATTGCCTGAGTTGTATTGATGTAGGCCAGGCAAACAGGTCCATCGTGATCGGAAAGGGACATTGCGAATTGACGATGAGATACTTCAAAGCTGATGCCTGATCATCAAACCAAAACCAGTAATTATTTTTATCAAATTTAGGTCGAAAACAGAAGTTAGGAGAAATATACGATTTATACATGGTACGAAATTTATACAGGTATGTCAGAGAGTAGCGTCTGCCAAACCTTTTATCATATAGCACAAGAATATTATTGAAACCATTTATTTTAATAAGAGTAATAAACAGGAGGGAAAACCTCCGAAGTAGAGTTCGCAAACCCACTTAATGACGAGATGCAACTTAATCCAACTTATTAAAAAATCTTTTAATAAAATAAATAAAACTCAAACTTTATGGATCCTTCAAGGAAGAATATGACTACAAGATAGGTGAATGAGTTAATACCAAATGAACATTCAGAGAAATATGTAATTTACAATATGAATACAGTACAATGCGAACGAATAATTTCAAGCTTGCTCAAGGACCTGAGCCAACTTTCATATTTCTTAAGAGAGTTTCTCCTTTCCAAACTATATATATATTACCAATAAAAAGCATGTATCTTTGACAGTTATTGAAAACTCATGATTTTTTGTTTGATCAGGAGCAATCTTCACCAACACTCCAATTATAGATTGCGCACTTTTTGGCCACCTTGTAATATCAGAATAATCGATTGGTATTTGGTGAACTGAAACCCAATCAGAAATATCTAAGCTTTCATCTGAAAAATGGTCACACCTTAAATTTACAATAGCCTTTTCACATACAAAAACTAATCTCTTCAAATTTTCCGTCCAAGCTCGCCTCAGGGTCTAATTGCAAGGTAGCTCTTATTTGACTGATAGATGCATCCATTTATTTCGTTCTCTTAAAAAAATTGTTTGGCTGTCATAATATTTTAATATGGACAACTACCTTTCAGTTTTTTCCCTCGCTCATGAGTTATGACGCCCCCTAAGCTCTGTTCCCCGAATCAGTGCCACACTGGCTCAACCTTTAAGCTGGCCCTGACTATATTATTAATATTAGTCTTAGATATATGGACAGTAAAGAGATTAGTTGACACATATGGAAAGAAATAATACTCGAAATAATTGTTTTATTCAAATTAAATTAATTTTCTTTGATAAATCAAAATAAAGAATTTTTAGATAATTTTATATGTTATATTTAAATGTTTATGCTAATAATCCTAAAAATCCACGCAAGGGAAGTTTTTTTATATCTTTAAAAATTATTATGTACAGGGATACATAATTTTGATAGTATTTTAATTGTTAGTCGATGAATGTATAGAAAGGTATGCTGTTAAAACTCGACTTTCCAGTTTATAGTTAACCGATATCACTCGATATTTCTCGGTAAAGTATTCTTTTAAAATGTTGAGATTTAACAAAAATGACAAATAGTGTTGCCGGATGCTGAAGGTACAAATTCACATATTTAATTCAGCATCGTTCATCTTAAAATTAAAATTTAGGTAAGTCGCTTAATTTAGTAAAACCTTGACCTAGGGTTACGATTCCGTCCGAAAAAAACAAATAACCGCAGCCTATGGAAAAAGACGGTGGTGGACGCAGCACCGCAGTCAATTCTTTCCATCCACTTTTTCAGTTCGCATCCCTAATAATAACGATCCGGAACCGCAATTTCGGAAGCTATATTATTAACGTCGAGCGGGGATATTTTAATGGAATCTCCGCCACGCCGTCCATTTGCATCCGAATGCCGCCGTAACCCGGGACTTTAAAATTAACATGGCTTTACCAGTTGTGCCTACGCCGCAGGATAAAACTTACGGTTCTCGGCGGCAATAACAAAACTCCACGAGTCCGAAAACATAAGGCGCTTTTCCACGTTTCGTTGCGTCTTTTTGTGAAAAAAGAGGAAGTTGGAGATTGGGCGGGGGTGGTTTTGTCTCATCTCACTTGGGTTATCCGTACGGGAGACGCAACATCTGCGACGGCCAAAGGAGCAATTGGAGTGAGGGGTGAGGGATGGAGGATAATAGCACAGTTTCGGTATGGGGGAGTGGCCCTGAAGGGGGAGTATGCGGCGTGGTATTCTGGTTAGCCCTCCGGGTGCGGCCCTTGTAAGGGTGACCCGGAGCTAAAGGGAGGAGCGTTTTTAGTGAGGGGATCGAAAAAATTGGGGACTCCGTGGTTTTTTTTCCCGCACAAGATTCCAGGTGGCGTTTTACGCAGTTTTGACATTCCTCGAACCGATTAGATGTTAAAAAAATCGGAGGAGGCATTAAGTCAAATGGGCCGTTCTCCTCGTTTCGATTATGGGTCGATAATCTTAATTGGCGAGGGGGTTTGTGTTTACGATGGCTGTGTTTTGCGAAGGGGTCGTGTCTTAGCATTTAGAGTTTCTGGAAATGGGGAAGATGCTGAGAATTCTGCTTAGGATTGTTTGTTATTATGGAACTTTTCATTCTAACCCCAAGTCATAACTCGCACAGATATGGTTTAAGAAAAAATGTAATGATTCTTATAATTTTTTCATTGTCCATATCAATTAAAAAGAATAAAATATTTCACTAATATGTAAGTTAATACTACTATATATTGGTAAAGAGAGTTTTTTTATTTTTTTTTTCGGTACATGGATCAGAAAATATTAATTTCCCTACTTATTTTGTCTCGGTAGTCTATGTGATAAATCAAGTGCTAAGGTATGAGCGATTTTGAATGATAGCCCTCATTTTGTATCTGCTTATTGAATTCTATGATAAATTTTATTGTGAGGGTCATTATGCAGCACTTACACGGACGTATTCCACTCACGGAATTCTGGCTCATTGATGACAGCAAGCGGTTATTATTATTATAAGAAGGGGTTGACGTTCAAACCAGCCTTCAGGCTGCACTCGTTACAGATAGGCGCTTTCCTAACAGGGAAATCTTTCGTAAAAGGTCCATAGGATGACTCTAATTCAGTTATTGATGAATGTGTGTTGATGAATTAAGTTTAATCTCGATTAATAGAGCATCCATCATTTAACGATCGCTGAACAGATAGAACGGAAAATTATTTACATAGTTGTCCTCTCTCTATCGATTTCCAATTCTTTACACATCATTAGATCGATTCTGTGTTAGCTGAATTTGAAAGTACTTCATTCATGACGAACGAAAATTGGTTATTGTATGGCATGAACGAAATGTGAACGTTATGCAAAATCTCTGAAAATACATCTATTACTTGTTGAGTTCAGCTCTACATGAGGCAGATGAGCCATCATTGAATGCTAATAAGGAGGTGAAATTGTTTACCTGAATATTAATTAAGAATGATTGAGAATAGGGTTATTGCTTTCCTCGTGTTCTTTTACTTAAGATTATTCGGAAAACTTGGCAAGTTATTCCTAGGATATTGTTCAGTGTATATTATTATAAATAAAAAATTATTTCGAATGAAAAGCATTATAACGATTGTATGCCTATAACATTCATTAATTAATAGAATAACATTTTTGAATTTCTTCAAATACAGTTAGGGATAGTCATGCTTCTTAATCTCGGATAAATTCTACTCGGTTTCATGAGCTCATAATTTCACGGAATTCTTTGATACTTTAGCTCAATCTCATAAGAACTGCCTTATGGGTAAAAGATTAAGAATCATTATACTTGTTCTATGTAAGTGGGCAAGGTTGTTTTGAGTGCTGTATCCATTATTTAGGAATGTTATCTGGCGGTGGATATTGTAGTGATGCAAGAAGGACTGCAATCCTTTCATGTATATAGAAGCAATTTATTGTATCAAATCGATCCACCTTGTTATCCTAACATCCTCTCAGCTATTGGGACAGAATCAAAGTACAAGTCATG
This sequence comes from Pachydiplax longipennis, assembly GCA_036926295.1. Taxonomy (NCBI): domain Eukaryota; kingdom Metazoa; phylum Arthropoda; class Insecta; order Odonata; family Libellulidae; genus Pachydiplax; species Pachydiplax longipennis. The sequence goes on along the minus strand of JAVFKF010000026.1, from coordinate 20,600,104 downwards.
GAAATTGATATAGGTTTTTATATAAATCTTTGATGTTCTTTCATCTTTAAGGTTTTTAGATTTTTGATGTCTCTTCTCCCCATGCCAGATTTTTTTAGATATTCTTTGCAGATGATTATGCACTCTGCTGGCTGTAATACAAATATCTTAATGAAATGCATGGGGAGCAGTATCTGGTCTCTATAGCGGTATGAGCATAAAAATTCGTAATTTCTTACCTTGCATAGGATAAAAATTTCATATTGCGTGTACAAACGTGATTTGGGGAATAATTTATGAAACTTATCTCTAATTGTGTGTTCAAGTATCAATTGCCCAAACTAGCTTATGCGGGGACATCGCTTTTATCTTATTAAACAATTATTTATTTATTTCGAAGAATAATTATGAATATTCTCCAAAAATCGTAATTTCTATTATTTTATCACTATGATATTTAAATTAAAAGGAAATTTTCACTTTTTGGGTGTTTTCTTTGGGTAATCCAAAATTAGTCCTTTCCTTTTAGGTACCCGACTTTAGGGTAGAACACCGAGTGAAACTCTCAGGAAAAAATCAAATATATGTCTCACAGTTTCAAGGGCCACTGGTTGAGCACCCCAGATTTAGACGTTCAAATTATAAATGAGGTTAGAATATTAATGTTAAATTTCAATTTCCTCAATCTACGTCGAAATACAATTTACGTGAAATTGAATCGTTTCAAGAGGAAGTTGCTAGAAACCCATCCTCGTAACATATTCCTCTCCCTGAGTAAATAGCAATATTCACACACATGACTCAGCCACACCATCGTGCAGATGCGCTCCACGAAAAAAAATCGACCTCCGCCGTACGAATGCCGTTTTCCCTTCGATTCAGTTTCTTTTTAATTAAAGGGAAAACAATATCTTGCGCACCGCATGTTTCCTCCAAAAGGGGGATAATTTCCGACGAGGGTTCGGTGGGACCGTTCCTGTGTCAAAGGAGGGAAAAATCACGGCAGTTGATGGAAAGGAAGATAGTAATGTACGGCGAGCGACTAATGGATTCGAGGCGGTGTTGACGGAGGGAGCAGACGGGAAGGTGTTGAGGTATCGAGCGACAGGAAGAAAAAGGGTGCCTCCGGAGACGGAAATCGCATCCTCGTCATATACCATCTGACTTTGATAGATCTTCGGATCCACCGAAAACAAATGACATCTTCCGATACGTCGATTGTTCTTGACGCGCGCTCCTTTTTTTTCCCAAACCCCGAAGACCTCCGTGAGCTTCCGATGCTACGCGATAAATAAAGGATGCATTATTTCCTTTCCTCTATGTTTCTTTGCCTATGCCTATTGGGTCGCAGACATCTCGGCCAAACATCTTTAGGTCTTTCGGTTTCCGGTCTTAAAAAAGAGAATATATTCTTAGGATAAATAGGTAAGAAATCAGTGAGAAAAGAAATCGAACAGATTTTTTTCTGAAGGAAAAACGGTGACCTTTGGTTGGAATGGAGAAAATATGACTGATAAAGAAGAAGATGAACAATGACTTCCTAAAGCATTAAATGTGTCAGAAGATGACTAATATCGTCAAGTAGTTATTGATAGAATAGTAATAGGCAGAAAGAATAATTTAGTGTAATACCTCTTAGACCAATCGAAAGGTAACTGCATTATGTTTCTTAATACTTGAATTAACTACTAAAATTCAATAATGTCTTAAAAATCGAGTTTAAAAAAGTAATCACATAAAAATTTTGCTATTACATAGTCTTTGTTCATGCTAGTCATGATGCCCTGAGCAAATTGTTTGTTTTGCAAAATAATTAGAAACGAGGGGATCTTCCCCCCTCTGAGTCCGCCAGCGTTTACGACAGGAATATCAGAAATATATTGATTTCTCAAAAATGTGAGGGCAACAGGACAGTTAACTTGAAACTTAATTGCAATAAATATTGCTAAGAAAGGAAGTTGGATTGAAATTTAAAATAAAATTAGACCTAAGGTCATGGAAAAGGAGATCAATCAAAATACGACTAATTTAGCATACACAATATAATTGTCAATGCTTAGAATCATATTTGCGATGTTCGGTATGAGTTAAACTGTTACATTTAAAGGCATGTATCGTTTTTTCCTTAATTTGGGATAGCAAAAAGTTAAGTACGAGTCCATCCATTAAATACATTAGGTAAATACTTATCATGAGAAGATAAATCGAAGTATAAATATTCAATATAAATTTAATCGAAAATATAGTAATTTAAGCGATTAAAATAGAGATAATGACAGCTGAGGAAGTAAGGGCAAAACTATATTCATGGCAACTTTAAAGTAAATTTTTCAGTAACGCTGTCGAAGTATACAAACAGATTATGGAAGAGGCGCTAATATTATTGCTTTTGTTTCTCTAGTTTAAAGATAAAGTTATTTAATATAAATCCATTTTTTCCTAATGATAGCGGGGTTTAGATATTAAGGAATCCCTCGAAATTGAACAATTCGAGGTATTTTGCTGAGGTAAAATTTAATAAATTCGACCTTGCTCGACTAATCGGGGAGTCAAAAAATTGTAGATTTTAATTACATCGATAGATACACACTATTGCATATACGAAATTTCGCAGCGTTTTACGGCTTTTTATGTAATCATCAGGCGCATAAACCAGAAGAGTGACTGATAGTCTACAAGACTAAGCGTGATTTTTCTCACTCGTGGAAAGTCGTGTGATTTGTTACTTTTCGAATAGATTATTGATTTTTTCATCTCTGATCCGTCCTACTGATTCCCGTGAAATCCAACCCGCGGTCCCGATTTCACATCCCTCTTCCGGACCGCAATGTCATATCCGCTTCGAGACGAAAGCGTCATTCCAAATAGCGAAACATCCCCGCACCATTGAGACGGATTTTTAAATGTCACGTACGAAGGGTTGGCAGATGTCGGTAGCCTCGGAAGAGTGCAAGAACAAAAGAAGGCGGCGGAGAAAAAAAGATAGGAGAGAGAGATGGGAGAGGAGGAAAGAAACGGAGGCACATCTAGATGCACGTGGATTGGCCGCTTTTTCGTTTCAGACTAACAGCAGTCGGTGGCTACCGAGTTAGTCCTCCGGCAACCCCTTCCTTCCTACGCCCACCCGCCACCGCAAGCCTCCATCTGTCTAACACCATCTCCTCCTTCGCCTGACTCCCATCTCAATTTCAAATGAGATTTGCCACCGAATATAATCCATCCCTCCACCTATACGCACGCGGGGGATCACACACGCATCCACCACTAGAAGTCGATCGCTCACGATCCTCTGTCTCTTGTATCCATCGTTTTTTCCTCTCGACCTTTCTTATAATATCTATTCTGCTGTTGGTCGTATTTATTTGCCTTATTCCATCACTGTCCCCCGCCATTCGTAGGTGTTCGTCCAAGAAGTTGTCCCATTTGTAAAATTCCTGTAGACACATTTACACGGTGCTACGTGTATTATTATTTGACGCAAAGTTACGAGTAGGGAAAATCCAGGTGGGAACATTACCACGGTTTATATTTACATACCGTATGAGAATTATAAATTAACTTTAGTAAAAAGTTTATCGAATTTAGTTAAAAGATACTAAGGTAGAATTAACGATATTGAACACACGGGGCATGAAAGTAAAGATATCATGAAATTTTTCTACCGAATTCAAATTAAATTGCCAACATTGTCCAACATTTGGACTATAGAGCAAATAATATCCTTACAGAATTGCTAAAACAAAACGGCAGAAAATTAATTGGCCACTCATTGGATCATATTTCACAATCCATTCAGAGAAATGGTTGGATGAGGATTTTCTTCCGCGCATTTTATTAAACATGACCTGCCGTTCATCAGCCTGTTGAGCGGGTTAAGGAAGTGATAAGAAAGCGAACTATTAAATGAATGCATAACATGCGCATCTCAATTGCAATATCGCCGTCTTTAAGAGATAATTTGCCGATCGCTGATTCTTATTTGAATGCGAGATTAACACTGCGGTCGAACGCCTTTTAATGATCATGCACATATGATTTTGTGTACCGTTTTAAAGCTGAAGAGGTTGAAATGTCTACCTCTCGTAAATTTCGTCATTAAGTAAATTTGAGTGGTAGTTTGGGTAAAGATTTACTTACCAGATCCCATTTAGTCGAAAACAGGATACTTTACATACGTGAAACGGTAGAAACTTTTTCGCTCGATTTTTATACGGGGATGTTTTGTTATTTAAATACAAATATTATATGAAAGGACTTAAGGACATTTTTTCATGAAAATCGTATCTTAACCAAAGATAAGCTACCCTCAGTTGCTGGAGTAGCACACATATGAGCTAAAAGCCCAGGGATAAGTAAATTTTTAAGGTTAAGTAGTGTCATTCTTGAAAGCTAACGTTTTTATCAAAAGAATAACATATCGAATTATAAAAGTTAGCAATATTATATTAATAAAATTTACCACAGATATAATTCATTATTTCTTATCTTTAAATTTACTAGTTAGCTGAATTCTTTCGCTTCATTTAAAACCAAAAATATATTTTACCGTAGATTATCAGAAAAATATCAAAATTTTTGGTGAAAGGAGAATGCAGGACAAGGCGCATTTTCTGGACAGGACGGAAAAGGGAAGAAAGATCAGAATAATTAATTGTGAGGTATACTGTAAATAATCTTAGCAATTTATTTTGACAGAAAATACATAATTTAATTATTACCAGTTACTATATTTTATCAAAGTTCATTTTACTTTACGATTCGCCTGGAAATGATTGTATATGTTAACTTAAAGCTGTTACAGTATATCAGGTGGCGATACCCGAAAGTTTTTATCATCACTTTATCATCGGTAAATCTGAAGATGAACTCCTCATCCTTGGAATGAGATACGATACTTATGGAGAGTAAAAATGATGAAAACAGTTTCCTAATCAAGATTTCACAAGAATTCGTAGCAACAGTATTTTTTATTTTATTTGAAATTCAGGTTATTTTATCTTCCTGGATACTAGAATATGTATTGTGAATATTTAATACAGAGCCACCTAGCGGATCATATATAAACAAAATATGAAAGCAGTCTTACGAATAATTAAAATTTAACTGGGAAACATTCAAATTCAGATTTATATCTATTTGTGCAACAATAATTCTAAAATCTTGACTCCTTCCTTTTCGCTGCTCATAAGTGTAACGAATGCATAAAGAAATTAAATATTGATATTTGTAAAAGTGGGAGGAATTACGAAATGTATAATTGAATATATCATTGATTGATTTGATATATCATTGATTGATTTGATATATCATTGATTGATTTGATATATCATTGATTGATTCTAGGAACAGAAAAACTTGCCTTTCATACAGTGGTATCTTAACTTACGAACCTATCTGTATACAAAATTTCCGACAAACGAACTTCGTTCTTATTCCATTCTGATCTGAAGAAACGGACTTAATTTCGACAAAAGAACTTGAAAAACTAGAAATACGAGTATATTATAGAAAATTGTCTCGAAAGAGATATTTTTCGATCGACGAACTTCTGATTGGAACGAATAAAGTTCATAAGTCGAGGTACCACGGTATAGTCAATATATTATTATACGTCCTCTCCTAACCATTTTGTCTTTAATTTGACATTTGCTACGTACTTGCTTATGTTATTATCGCAACTTTGAAACTTTAACCTACATATCATTGTTCACGTTACTTTACCTAAAGGAGCGCTTAAACATCCAAGAATCCGATAAATTTAAACAATCTTTGATGAAATGAACGGTTCATATCTCAAATCCAAAATTCCCGGATTTCAATCCACATACTCTGAAGCAGATCGTGATCTAAATCGTACAGTACTTTGTCCTTCCCACGTGGGTTGAGAGGAATCAAAGACCTCCAGCACTTGGGTTTTACTGACAGTATGATTCACTCCGGAATCTATCGAATCGCGGGAAAGGTAGAAACGTTTGGCGGCGATCGGAGAGAGATTTTCGAGGGAGAGAACGCTTCGGTACGTAGAGTAGGAAATGGTGGGAATGGAGTAAGAAGAAGATAAGGGAGATAAGGTGGAACAAAGCACAGAGAGAGATGGGCTAAGATTAGGAGATCGTGGGAGTGAGAATGATGTAGGAGAGCGAAGGTCGAACCCCAAGTCCTTCTGGAAACCCTCACCAAAAAGTGCCGCCGGGGTCTGCGCGGGGCCCTTTCTGCCATTTCGGACCCAAACGTTGGCCCAGATCTTCGCCGTGATCGTCTCCTTAAAGCATCCTTTTTTACCGCATCTTCCCTCTGTGTACTACATCAACCCCTTCCATCCTTTTCTCCGCAACCTTTGATCCCAGATTCCGCCGACTTCCGTTTGGGACCGACGGTGCATCTGAAGGTATTCCTTCGATCCTCGCCGAAGGCATCGTTCCGCATACATATTGAGATTGATAAGGAAAATGAGGGGTGCTGTAAAGTGGGAGTGGGTTATATAGGAAGTTCTTTTGAAGTGGACAGGGTCAGGTATATACTGATGGAGAGGGATTCCTGCGGAGTAATCTCGGAGCAAATTGGAGGTAGTCTTTCCAACGGTATTCATATTAAATCTTAAAAATCTTTGTTTTGAGGCAAACCCACACACAAATTAAATACATCTGATTACTTAACTCTTTCGTACTATAAAATTTTGCCTTAAATCGAACTCTACTACAATAAAAATAAAAATTAAATACGTTAAAATTATTCAGATTGAAGCTTGCATTGAACAACAACTAAACAAAAGTAATCGGCCGACACGATGTTTTGCGGTGTTACTAAGAGAAATTAACTTATAACCAACGAGAAATAAAACAATTTTTTATGCCAATAAATTAATTTTTATATACTCTGCCTAGGTTTACGTTGCTGTGTTTTACCGAAAGTTTTACTTCTTACAGGTGTGAATTTAAAATTTAATTCAAATATAAATTTTAATAAGAACACTTATTCTTATTAAAATTAATCAGCGGACCAAGTTAATTGTCATCTGTGATATGGACACATATATCACAAATTTTTGTCTTTTAAATTGAAATTAAAAAAGAACAGTATTAAATGTCTAATTATTTGATGTAAGAGATCAGTCATCATTCTTAATTTTTTTTGTAAAACAAGAAAGGAATTTTTCCCTATTACATTTACTACCACGTTAAACCTTACCACAAAGATATTATTTACCTCTCGGCATAAGTCATTCCTCTCATGAGAGGGGGATCAAATTGGACATAATGAAGCCAAATATACTCACCGAACATGATCCATAAAGGTTTTTCCACGAAAAACTCAAAAGAAAAGGGTTTGCATAGGTGCAAGATTTCCTGGATGACGAAGACCGTTGACGTCTAATGAAAGGTTGTCTACGGAAATTACATTTAATTCAAAGGTTTCTTCCCGTTTGCGTACCTTACCCCGTAATTTACCGAGTTTGGCCATTTACAGGGATGGACGCTAAGTTAGATGGTCTTTACGATTTCAGAGAAACTTACGGACAAAAACTAGCGGGATTTTCGTTAGCTAAAAGGAAGCGTCATATTATGATTAGAAAAAAGTATTATTACTAGAAAAAGTGAGAAAATTACGATTATTTCTTCTGATATTTAATTATTTCCGAAGAAGAATCTCTTATTTTTTCTGGGAAGTATTGGAATCCCTCATTGTGTTCCATATCCTACATTTAATTTCGAAATATTTTTTGTATTTACCTGTATATCCTCTGCTCGTAAAGAGGATACAGAAAATAGTTTCTGCTGCTTCTGTTTTGTGTTAACTGAAGTTCTCCATGGATACCTGAAAGTTCAGAATAGGGATCTGTTATTGTAGAAGATGTAAGGGTTGATTAGATTGATTTTTGCATACGAAGTAGTTTGTGTAATGATGCATTTCTGCGTAATCATACCTCAATCTTGTGAGAAAACAAATTAAAAGAGATTTCACTTTCAGGGAAGTCATTCTATCAGGAAAGGAATGTATGTGCGCTACAGATTGAAATTTCTTCCACTACTCTGAGAAAGGTATATCCATTTAAACAATGCGGTATTAATATTTTGACACTTTGTGAATACATTTTAACAACTACGGATCGCAGATTTATCCCTAAGAAACAATTTCTCACTCTAAAAAGGCTCCCGAGGCTTCCCAAACGGCCCAAAATTATTTCCCAGAACGTAGTACGCGACGTCCCTTGTATCTTCAACTGATAATTTTTTTGCCGTTTCGGAGGAAACAGACCCAGGCAGGAAATGGGTAAAACGTAATAAAAGAGTAAAGTATGGAAGAGGATGATAAAGAAGGATGCGGCATACGTGAGGGAGAGCGGAATAAAGATATAGGAAAAGGGGAGGATAGAGGGAAAGAAGTACGTGGGTGGGAGGCAGGGAAAAGGGTCCAAGAGAAAGGAGCGAGATTTTTATCTTCACGTAGCCACGGGCAGATATGTTACGTTCCGGATCCCCATCACCTTAAAAACTCCTCCCAAACTAGGCCCCCCTTTATTTCATATAATTTCATAGTGCCCTTACCTTCTCTACCTGCGACAAAAAGGTCGACCCACTGTTAAGGAAAGCGGGGGAGTGGTTGCGTTAATACGTGGGCCAGGCGGTAACGATTGAAGGAAGAAGGCGTTTCCGAGGAATAGCTAAGGGCTTTAAACTCTTCATTACGTGTATTTGTCGAATTATAGGATTGGACGCTATTTTTCGCGTAGCTGAAATTCTCCGTCGAAATGTCGCGGGCGCATTACAGACCCGTGCGGGACTCAATGATTGACTTAATGATACGGTGTATTGAAGGATTTGTCCCTTTTTTTGGTTATTGGTGGGGTAGTTCTTTGTCTAGGTTTTTTTCTGCTACAATATATCTCTCCCTTTTTTAGGAGGAACGTTTTCGGAGAATTTTTTCGGCACGAGAAAAAAATTCTACACCGATTTTTGCCGTTTTGAAAGTTTTCTCCAAATTCTTCGTTCGAAATGCCGTTGTTGGTATTTCTATTTTATATTCTGAGTTCCCGCATAATCATGAAAAATAAGGTTAAAGATCTGATTTTAATAGTTGAGTTATTGAATACGAAATCGTTCTATGGAAATAACTGGTGCGCAATGTAACCGATATCTTACTATACCGATATACCGATAATAACATTCAAAACAAACAGTATTTCGTAACTCCCACATTTTTTTAATTTTAATTTTACGACCGATTTCGGCCCAAGTACGGCCATTTCAGGGACATTAGTCTTAATTATATTGATTATATAGTCTCACTTATAGAAATTACTATTCAGGTTTATTTAACAGTATGATAATCGTATATTAAATGCAAAATGTATTCCAAAAAAGAGATAATATCAGTGACTATGTTAAATTATGAGCAGAAATTGAACGGTGAATGAAAAATTTGAAGCAGAAATTTTTAAGGAGGGAAATGTTTAATTTCTGACCACTGGGTACATCCGAACATCGTTCTATTGTAATATGATTAAATCTTATTCTTTCTGAGAAATATCGTACTTGCAAGATTTTACTATAAGCAATACACCAGACATGTGGTCTTTTAATAATAATAAATCATGTTACCGATAGACTACAGTTTCAAACGATAGCAACCGCATGAACGCGCTGCATTTCCGCCTGCGGGTGTGCCTCACTTTGCCTGCGTTTCACGGTGCAATAGCACTTGCGATTGGATTTGATGGCATAGTTAGCATCGCATCCTACGGCGCACGCGCGACTAAAACACGGATCGGAAGTCTCTTGGGATTTCATCAGCAAATGTCTAAAATCAATCGGTCTCTTCACGCACTCCCTTATTGCCAGTCACGGCTGCGGTGCACTCAATAGCCATAAATCTGCTTTGATCCTTCCTCGATGGATCGCACGGATGCTGAGTCTCTGATTGGGAGAGGAATGCTCTACTTTACATTCCTAATGATCTGCGATTTTACTTTCGATGAATGAAGTTCTGGTTAATATAATCTGAGGATAAAATGATTATAGAAAACGTTAAAGAGTGATTCTTTAACGTCATCTCTATTGAGAAGTTGTGAAATGATATCGACGCAGTAATTCGAGGAGATTTGCTAGTTTGTCGGTTATTTTCACGAAAACTTTTCACTTTTTCGCTTTTGTCTCCAACGTTGCTGAATGTACGCTGTGAAATACTTGGGATAATCCTACCTAAGTCTTTATAATGTTACAAAAATTAATTTATTGACCTAATCATATGGTATTTTTTGGTAAGAAATTTCGTAACTCTTACAAAGTGACCGAATATTTCATAATTAAAACGAAGAAAAAGATCTATCCTATCATGAACTCATTTCTTTCTTAGAATCATGAATTCGTTGTATGTTGTATTAGAAGGAAATTTGGGTAGTTAGTTTTTGTTCATGACTTCATCAAGTCAAAAGGAACCTCTTTCCTTTCAAACATTTTTATATTCTAATACAAGGAACCTTTAACTTACAGGAGATATGTTAAAGTTCGCAAAGACAGTTTACTTTGCTTAGTCTTAATATCTCTACAACGGATATCAATATCACTCGACTAATAATTTTCGCACTGAGGCCTACGCACAGTTTTAAAAATGTTTTTAGATATAAAATCATCGTAAACTAATAATGGGCTTCTTTGTTTTCACTCTCCCAAAATTTGTTACCTTCCAATGAGTAACTCTGTGGCCACTGTGTTAAAATCCTTTCTGTCCATCTCCACCTTCAGTTCAACAGCGATTGTTTCAGACGAAGTCTTTTTCTCTGATTTTCCAATGTCATCGAATTTGACAACCATCCGCTAAATTTGCGGAATATTTTAATGGCATCCGTCATTTGTCATATATTCTATTAATTTACGTTATGTTGTTAATTATACACTTCTTCCCTGTCTTGATGCGTCGTTAGGAAGATTTTTCCTATCTCCAGGTAAACATTTTGAGAGTGAATCATATTTAATACTCTTGACGCTGAGCTCTCTTCCTCTCTTAAGGTGACTTCTCTTTCAGAAAAGACTCTCTATGTTCCATTCTTGAAGAACAGTCGAGCAATCAGTCCTCGATTATTTTTCTTAATATATTTATCATTACTCTTATATTGGGACCCTTATTCTTATTTTGAAACAAAAACTTCGAAATATGTTAGGAATCGCTTTGCTGATCTGTGTTAATAGCAGTATGTAGCTACATGACTGATACTTTCTTATTTACTACCATCTAGTATATTTACTTATACATATGTAATTAATAGGTACTTTTGTAGGGAGTGATATCCTTATGACATTGTCATTAATCATCACACCTTGTGCTTAATTGGTTTTCGACTACGTCAGGTAGTTACGTTACGTTAATATAATGGTGAATTATTAATGAAAAGGACAACATTTGTCGTATTTATGGATGACTAAGAGGAGTGGCTGGGTATTTTCCATCTACTCTAAAGTGATAGTTTAAGTCCAACTTGTATCTGGACGCTTAAATGAGGAATATTTCAATCGCTAAACGGGACAAACTTTGCATGAACCCACCTAGATAAAGATATATAAAAAATATCATCATAAAGAGTAACGTTATAACTTCGAAAACACGGCTGAATCCATTTGTGGTTCTTAGGGTGTACATTCTTCAGCAAGTTCAGCTTGAGAATCATTTTATGCCCCATTATGAAGTATATCCTGGATTTGAATGATGTATAAAAATCGAAACCCCCCTCGATCGCTGCTGACCTCTGTAGGCGAAGCGGAGAGCTATGCGCTCCTCCTTCCTCATGGAGCTAGCGACATCAGTCTCTGCGGCCACTGAGGGAGACACCAGCGCAGTGATCCACAGCCCGCATCTAATTCAATGAATTCTGCGAACACATTCTTCTGCAGCTCTGCTACAAAGGTTTGATGTGATCGACTTGAGAGTTTACTTGTTGTGACTTCTGGTTCGAATCTCTCCATCAACTTTCTAGTGATACTTCTATTCATCAAACGTAAGCTCTTCGAAAGTTGATCGACATCTCCAAGTAGAGGAAATAACAAATAAAAAAGTGGCACAAAAACGGAATGGGAAAGAAATTTAGCTTGTATGTCAACTTGAGTAAAAAATGGTCTTTTCAATAGAATTGAAGATCAAAAAGATCAAAGAACGCTAAATGCGTTTCCTCTAGCTTATTTCAATTCTACGCGATGAAGTGTGGATAACCGCCGATGACATTCTATATATAATGGTATACATCGAAACAAAATATTGATATAGAAAAATTAAATAATTTATAATGGAGGGGATAATATATGAACCTGGGCTATACACCGACTTCAGCCTCCGTAAACACACCTTGGAGTAAGAAATATGCTGATTTTTAAGCTTGTCGTGTTCGAATTGTGTTGGCTTATCTGTAAGATCATTGAATCAATTCTACCATTTACATTTCTAATTCGATAAAGGCAGCCTTTCAATTGAGATACTTACTAAAGATGTATTACTGAGGATTAATATACAGATAAAGAAATTATTCCGAAGTACAGTACTGAAATTTCCGTATATAAAATTATTTACCTCAATTCTGCATGCGCAAGTAAGTTACTAGCTGTATAACTTGTAAAGCTCATAGATAATCCATAAAAATATACAAGGGTCCACATGATCTTGGGGAATGATGTATTGCCTGGAAATTCGGTCCAGATGTAATAAACTAGAGTTCGCGTACATGCGTATTAGCTTCCAATTATATGTTAATAGGTGAAACCTATTTGGATTAAAAGAAAACTACTGAAATATTTCCCTTTCTTTTCTAACAAATTTTTGATGTTTCGGAAACACGTACGACCTATTTTAGTTATTTTTTCTGCCTCATTTTACAAGATTCATTGCTAGAAACTTCGGCTTCATTTGCGCTATCTTACATGCATTGCGTTTGCAACATTATAGTAGACTTTGGTTGGCATTTTCTCATTCTATCACTGCAGATTTACAATTGATCTACACCTTGATACCAAAACGTTTGGCTTTATGTTACATCCTCTTAAATATAAACCCAACTCTAGCCTCCAAACCATCCTTTTTAGTAAGTTGGGTCTTTTCGAGCCCTTATCATTAACATCGTAACCTTTACCAGAACTTTCTCAGGTTTGGGAAAATCTTTTCACTTGGGAAGTTTGCTCTCGTCCTTGGCAGAAAATGTACGTAAGATTTCTTAGATTACAAACCTCATTAATTTCCTCATATTATTTTGTTCGAACGCTTACTTCCAAGCAAGTTCGAAAATTGATAACATATTATCTGTCTTCTGCATAAAGTATTATTTGAGTTTACTCCCTAGTGATATAGTTCCTTCCGTAATTTTTCATGCTTAGATAATATGATATAACTTTATATGAAAATCTTTATTTATAATTTCATTTAACTCGAATATATGTTTCGATCGTAGTTTTTGAGTCCCCTCTACATTAATGAAATAAAGAAGACAAAAGTTTGCAAAATATCGGAGGTATATATCATAAAGTTTGGTCTGACAAGACTTTTGTAACTCTTGCTCTGTCACATCGTCTTCAGACAAAAGAGTCCATAACGTCTCTTCACTTTTTCTTGGAAAATCTTCAGCCATGATGAGCAGTATAGAAATTTTATATATATTTCAATGAAAAATGATTTTATATGCCTGCGTTTTGAAGTACAGTGGCGTTAAATTAACCTTTGAATCCGCTATGAAAATCTTACGAACAAGAAGGATTTATTTTACGCATTTATTAGGTCGATTTATGAATGAGTTGCCGGGGATAATTTGTTCTTCTTATGACAATAAAGCTTATGAAATCAATACTGGAACATTTTAATGCTGTACGATAACAAACAGAACAAGGCAAAATAGAAACTTTTAAACCAACTATTTACCAAATTTGGGGGAAAAAAATTTATCACAATAATCTGAATCCGAGAATAAATTATGCACAATATTTTTAAATACTATTATTTGTAATTAAGTTAACCTGGTCTTATAATTTCATAGTTATTTGATCTAAAACGCTGTGTCAATTACGCACGCAATGCCACATTATTCTCTCTGCGCGCCAAGTCTTCATGATATCTTTATCAACACTTTATCATGTACAAATGTCCATTGACGTAACTGGTATTAATAGAGGTGGTCATACGAAAATATCAATACGGTTGAACAACCATGGCTTATAGTAGGGTTGCCCAACCTTTTCGACCAGAGGACCACAATAGAAATTTATTCGAACAGACGGGAAGAGGAAGCATTAAATTAGACTAAAATTCAATCGTATAAGTATTTTCTATCTTCGCTTAGTTATTATTGTGCAGATTGTTTGTGCTAAAAATCCCTAACATGAAAGCAAGTATGTATTTGTAACGTTAACTTTACGTACGTACACAGATTAAAAAGCTAATCAGTAGAAGAGTAAAGTTAATTTATCATAAAACAAGTATGGTTTTATAGAACTATTTCAAAGATTTTCCTACAAGTTTTACTTATTTTATTTAATAATATAAGTAAACGATACGGAAATATTCCTTGGAAATGTCGAGCAGATTGGTAGGCTGGTTAAAATCCTTTAGCGGGCCATAAACTGGACAACACTATTTATATACGCAAGGAAAACAATTCATAATGAACGTCAAAAACTATACTATGAAAACGGTGGGAATGAAGCACTTTCTTTGCCTCAGCATCTCTCCGTATCATCCCCTGCAAATGTGGTATGCTATACCTCTTAGTAAGGGCAACCGCTTCACGGTGCAGTAGCAGTTGCGATTGGATTTGATGGCATAGTTAGCATCGCATCCTACGGCGCACGCGCGACTAAAACACGGATCGGAAGTCTCTTGGGATTTCATCAGCAAATGTCTAAAATCAATCGGTCTCTTCACGCACTCCCTTATTGCCAGTCACGGCTGCGGTGCACTCAATAGCCATAAATCTGCTTTGATCCTTCCTCGATGGACCAGCGGGAGTGGTACTTTCGAGGAATCGGTTTGTATCAAGCTTGATAGGAATTTCTTCGGAATTTTTTGATTCGGTTAACTATCTATTATCATTATCACGCATTAAACATGGTTTTGTATGGTAGGGATTGTCCATCAAACGTCTGTAAAGAGAAGATTATTTTGTAGTTTAGCTTAACAGTTGTGTCATTTTGGCAGGGATACCAAAGGATAACTCCTGGAGGCACCTCAGACATTGGTCAATTCTCTTTCGTAAAATATTTATATGAAGGAAAACAAGATAAAATTAATTTAAGCTGATATTTAAGCATTCTGAATATAATCTTGATTATGGAAAATGTAGTATACCTATATGTGCAAAGCCTGAATTAAGCATAAACTAAATAAGCTATCACTCAGGACTTCACAATCTGCGGGCATATAAAAATCCTATTTTAATAAAAGTGCAATTTCTGTGATTTTGCAAACATATTATTGATTATTTCTTATAGTAAAATTAAATGACAATAGATTTCCCCCGTTAAAAATTTGAGAGGTATTCATATATTTAACGTAATTCTGATGTAATTTTAAACGGTAAGGGCCTCAACTCAGGGCTTCATCAAGTATAAAACGTACAAGTCTAATGTCTACAATTATATTATATCGTACTTAAGAGTTTCCTCTTCAGAAACTTGCTATCCTAATACCATTAAGTTACTGATTACCGTTATTGATACTTAAGAATATATATTCTTAACAATAATTTGGTGTTCCATTACTTATTGCATTTTTAAGATCATAAGAAAGCCAAGAAAAAGATACCACCTTACATCTAACTTTATTTCGAGAAGAGCTTTTGAAGAATAAAGGAAGAATATGTAAAAATATTTGAATTGTATCTTATAAATGATTTAAATTGCTTTAAACATTAGTAATTTCCTGTTACTCTATTAGAAATCTAAATGGTCTTTATCAGATATTTAGTGGCTGAAACTAACAATTCACAAAACTCCAAATAAATTTATTTGTGAAAGAATAAATCGTTATTGACGATAATCACCTGCACATAGACTATATTCCCTTCAAGACTGACCTGTCCCTTGGGCATGACCCCTCCTTCAGCATGGCCAACTCCTGAGGGGGATAGTCTTCTGCCTTGAGGGTGACCTCTATCTCCAACATCGGAGCTACTACCGAGCTATGCTCATAATTTTGTTAGTCTGAGATACTTCGAATCAAGCTAAATCTCTTATTTTCACAATCTTATTATTTCCTTTCCCATAAATCAAAGGTGCCCATTGACAGCATTGAAATTTTATGCATTCTTGTTTCGAATCACGCAGAAAAATGCATGGTGTTTACTTCCTAAACACGTATTCACGAACGATACCCGTTCAATGAGATAAATCGGTGTACAGAGAAAAATATACAACTCGGGTGTTTGCGGCTCGTACTTTATATCGGCAGAACATCACAAAAACACTTTTTTTTATCGTATTTCGCAGGCTGCTGCGGTTCTTCCTTAGCCAGACTTTTCGCTCGCATGGAGAGACAGGTAACTCGTATTTCTGGTAGTAGACATTTCAGGGGTACAATGTGTTATGCTGCAGACTCAGGTAAGCTAGGATGCACAAGCGTTCACTTCCAGAGGGTCGCATTAGCTCCCATTAGGAATTCACGGGGGACATATAATTTACCTCGAAGTTATTATAAACGCTAACAATTTATTGCATGTATATTTCAAATACTACCGTAATAAAATTATGGAGTTGGGGAGAACTTTGATTCAAATTCTTAGCAATAGAAACGTCTGGGAAAGATTGATAAAATATTTATTTCGTATGAAATATGACCGGCACTCCGTAAACTGAAGTTCACTTAAAGGATGTAAGCCAGTGTACAATGCTGATCGAATTTAAGATCGGTAAGGCTGTATCAAACAAGACCTGGGGCACAGTATCAATAAAATATGAAAATATGAAATATAAATAATTTCACTTGCCTCGTTTATTAATTTTTATGTTTCAGAGATTTTTTTTATTTCTCATTGACCCATTAGACCCTTGATCCTACTTATACCCTCTAGATTTAAATCGAGTAGTTACCGAAAAGTACACCTGTTTCAAGAAATTGTATATTTATAGGTAGCACGTCTGTCCATACTGTTCATTAATATGCTCAGTGAAACACCATTCTATTCAGCTCTATGCAAGTGAAATCGGTAAAAACGTTTCTTAATGGAGATAAATAAGCTTAATAAAAATCGAAAGTACAACTATAAATCATTTCAATCTTTCTCAATTACGGCGATCTAAGGACGTCGGTCACAACGAGAGATCTGCTGGACATTCCTATACTATGGAATACTCCTTGGAAGAGAATGGACCCTTCATTATAATTTTTAACACATAGGCTCAATTTTCGCCACAAATTCCGCACCGCTCCGATCAATAAATAATCAGATATTAGCAAATTAATTTTATTGCAATTTTAATATTGCCATGTATTGAGTCAGCCAACCCAATCTGAAAATTTTTACGATCATGCACCTTTCTATAAACCATCATCTTGAAGGCAGGTTTAAAGCTTAACTGATGGATGATTTGCTTCTAAAAACTCTGAAGAATGATTCAGATGTACTATGAGGATGAGTGATGAAGTTTGGCTTCGCTTTCATCACCAAGCCAGAATGCTATAAGTTGTAAAATACCAAAAAAGTGCAGCACAATGACCCTATAAAAATAACAGTTCTCTACCCTAAGAACAACAGCTTTCATAACATTTATCAAGGATTGACCCCTATGAATTCCATTATTCAGCGTCATCCACATCTCAGTAGCTTCCGTATAATCAAAACCAAGTGCAATTTATCTTTCTACATCCCGTACCGAAAGACGAATGAAAAAAGCATCCCATCCATCAAGATACGTTGACAGCTACCCGATCATGTGCACTTCCTAGTCGTAAATTTCCTTCAACCTCCTCAAAATTGCACCGAAGAGTTTCCCAAGAGTCCCATCATTATCAAACAATTACCTAACTTAATGACTTCCTCGTGTTCGATTCGTAAACACCTTACCGCAAATAAAAAAAAACCGGCCTCACGGAGGGACTCCATCGTCGGCTCTTATTTATAAAGGCGGTGAAAAATGAGTCTCCGCGAAATCTCCGCCTTATCCCCGCATTTCACTTTCGATCTCCGCTATGCACGGACACTACATAAATAAACCATGGCTTTCGAGGAAATCTCTTCCCCTCATTGTTTCGGAATCGGGAGTGATTCACATTTTTTCCCAGCGTTTCCTGGAATCGAACCTCCGCGGCCCAAAGATCGTCTTCCGCGTTTGTGAGGGTGCCTCTGCTCATCCGAATAGCGTCCTTATTTCCTTTCACTCCTCCAATCGAAATTCCGAGCGACGCCCCCGCTTTATGTTTTACAACTCTCCCTCGGCATTTTTTCCCAATAGCAACGCTGTGAGCACCTGTTGAAAGAAATGACGCCGCAGATGGCTTTCCTCGCGGGGAACGGAGGGAATATCGTGGAAGAGAGAGGTGCGGCGCAGGATTTATTTTTCATTTGTTTCCCGAACGAATTTCACAGCCGAATTGCTCGCTGACACTTTCGCGTCGTTTTTCCGTTTCGTTGTCTGAGAGAAAGGGGTCTAATATTTAAGATCCGCAAACGCAACGTAGTGTAACCGACATGTTGGTAAGGTTATATGAGGGACTATCCATACCATGATGTCAACTACTCTTAGAATAAACAGTAAAGTCACACGCAACTGGGGCTCGAACCCACCTTCCAGTTGGGTACTCTAGTCAATTGAGCTACCACGCAGAGTAGTCCTACCACGTTTTTAGGTATCTTTGTGAGTAAAGAAAGTGATGACTCTGACTTGATGGTATGAACTAAAGCCACGGTCGTAGAAAATCTTTCGTTTATTCCTTGGATTTCCTCAGACTCGCGCTACTGTATGCTTTATTACTTAAAAATTCCTTTCTTGTCCACTATTCTGTTTCTTTTCATTATAAATGGTGGTTAATGTGAGGATTGCTTTACTACAGACATCCTAGCTTACCTGTTCCAGCAATTACTTAATCATTTTCGACTTAAACAATTACCATCACTTGTCTCACATTTCAGTTTTGATCTTAATTCTTCTCCGTCTTTACAATTTTACTTGGAGGAGACTGTTGTGCCTTAGTTTTAGACCGTTTAAATTTCGTCCTCCTTTTGTCTGTATTATACAGATTTATCTCCTTATTTATTCTTAGGAGGATATTTTCATTACTAATCTTATTATACATTATTTGCTATTACTATCGTGGTCTACTTTATTTTCTCCAGAGACACCACACCTCCTTTACTTCTAATCTGCAACTTTTGAAGTCTATCTTTACAACCATCGAGCAAGACACTTCATAAATAGGTATTTCTTCCATAAAATGTTTCCATACATCATGGCTTGCCTATCTTGACCGACGTAGGATTCTAGTTTAGGTGAAGGTATAAATAATATAAGCATGGTTTTTCAGACTGACTTAATATGCAGCCACTGGGCCGACTATATATAAACGGTAAGTAATAGAGGGCAATCGCTTAAGGGCGCAATAATCTATCGGGCCTCAATGATTAAAGATCGGATTATAGAGATTTATATAAAGATCGAGATTATAAACTCCTTCAGCAATGACGAATGAAAATTTACGCTTAATCACTTTATAGGGTAGTGATTTAATTATAGGGTAACAAATGCTTAATATGGCGTTAGGAAACTGCACGTTACGACGCATTGATATGCGAAGTGAAACAACTCATAAACTGACATTCATCACGCGAATACACTTCGCTTAAAGGTCACCACACATCTACTGCAGGTACTGTATAACTGATTCCATAATCCTTTTATAGATATAACAATGTAGTATTTTCTAAAACCGTAATGGTTTCTCTCAAGAAACATTCTAATAGCTTGTTTTATTCGAGAAGTATAAATTACTCGTAAATATTTGATTCGTAGAGCTTTAAATTAAATGTATAATCGATTATAACTATTGACTGAGAAAGAATATATTTACTTTTCTCGTCAGCATTTTTCTCCGGAACATTTTCTTTTCGCAGAAGTGTTGCATGATGTTCCAACGTTTTGACTGAAATGTTGAAGTTCATTTGAAGTGTGATTTCAAAGACAATTTTGGGTATGTTTTCAAGTTGCTGAAAATTTAGCAAATCTAACATTTAATAAGTTCGCTTACGATTCCCGATTAGTATCTATGAGATACAGACATCGATAGTTTCGTTTCTGAAAAATATTTTAGATTGTCATTCTGAAAATCAGAAGTCAATCTTTTAATTTTGAAATATACAAATGGAAAAGAGATCGTTTACAGATAGCTGAAAAATTTCATGATTACATTTTTGCAAATAATTAACCTTACAAAATAGAGTTGATAAGAAGGATATAAAATAAGAAGGATAAGAGCCACAATATCATTACATCAAAGACTGACAATGAGAGTTTTAGTGGCCATTGGTTAATTGGCAATTGGAACCTTTTCCAAGACAGAATATTATTGATAGTTTATGGAAACCATAATAATCAATTCATTAATAATGTCAGTTTCGGAGAGAGCCGACGAAGAAAGAAATACTCACAAGACAAACTTATGCGGATATCAACCCTAAGGTTTGGTTAGAAAAATCCTACGAAATAATTTCGGAAAATTCAAGATTCCCTGTATATGAATACATTTCTTCGGCCACGGATATATTTCTTCCTAACGATTTTAACTCCTTAATAAGCCAACAATCCACTTCACAAGTAAAGATAATCTCTAAAGTTCTTCGAAAACGAGCTGATGATTCTGACAAAGTATGCATGGACATGCTTCTTCTTTAGTGCTCTCGAGAAATGACATCATTCACATAATAAATGATTTCGATGGAAAAAGACTTACGCTAAAAATGATATTACACTTCATTTGAATTTCTTCAGTAGCGTCAATGTGAGACGAAGCCAAAGACGTAGCCGTATGTGACGCATTTCGAGACATTACTTTCACGCAGTCTCCAATCTCCACAGACATAATGAGGATGGACATAACTAATCAACTGCTGTGCCAATGTCAATATGGTGCCAGTTTTTTGCTTGGAGTAAGAAATATTAGCACGAAAAAATAGCTGAAACACTAGTATGGGTGAGTTATTATCTACAGTTCGTTGCTCCTACTTTTTCTCCCACTAATATTGCCATAGATGATAACCTCGAAAATATGTTTTGTTTCGTTCATACAGTGAGCAACGAACCTTACATATAGTATAATACATATTGTACAGTAGTGGAATTCTAATCCCGCATTGATTCCATTTTGGTTCGCCATTAGGGCAGTGATTCATAGTGAAGAAGAGGTTAGAAGCGGTATGTGACGTCTTGTTGTGGTCTGAGCAATACTTTCTTTGTGCATTAGGTTTCCGTAAATGTACGATGCATTTCATTGTCATGACTCGCGGGATGCACGAATGGGATGGGAAGGAAGTCATCAATCACACATTCTTCAGTCTCCTTAAGAAGAACAGGAGAGCCATTGATGCATCTGAAGATATTCCATGAGACCTTTTCCTAGATGAGTTCCACAGAAAAATTCTCGGAAGTTTTCATCCTAATACTTTACCGATCTCGGATATAAAAAAGGAGGCAAAACCGATATTAATTCTATAATTGCAATAATATATTACATTAATTGATGATGAAGATGATAAAAATCTTATTTCTATTTCAATTAAGTGCAACGAAAACTGAAGACGGTAACAAAAATTCATGTCCTAGCCAGAAAAAGCCAAGAGTTGGTACTCAAACCTGGGACTTCAATGTTGGACGACTAACATGCAAATCATTCCGGCAGATATCGACACTTCTTTTCCCGAGAGATACCCTTGTGTATCATTCTTCCCCGAAACTGACCGGTCCATAACTTATCAAGAGTGGAAACTCCGCGACTGAATAAGATGGAAATCGAATCAATCTAACAAGCAATGAAGCATAAAATAAACATATGTATGCAACTGCCATCTCAAGAACACTTTCTCCTTTTCTTGGTAAGGAATTAAAATCCCGGGAGCAAGATCGCGAGATAATGAAACATTAACATCTATTACGCCGCATTCTTCCTTCCTCAGCCACCACCTGCCAATCATTACATTCAAAACACACACACTTCCATCATGAATTGGCATTTTCGTCCGGTTGGAAAATTGGAAGGATTTCCCTTCTAGTTTCCAAAACATGGAAGTCTAGCACTCGAGAAAGTTTCCGTTAACCAGCGTCAGCTAATATATGCTCGATATTTGAGTAACAAAGAATTAAGCAGGAATATGAGTTGGATGGACTATGGAGTAATTAAGTGAGCTATCACTCACCTATCCAACGAAAAGCAGTGGAAATAGAGAACTGGTAAGAAAGAGTTAACGTAACTCTTTGAATGCTGAAAAAAGTTAAAGATATTGTATATTTTTTAATAAAGAAAATATTATCGAGTTCACTGGGACATATTTATAAGTCCACTCTTACAAATAACCCTCGAAATTTACAAAATTTGACATATATGCCAAGATTCAAATCTGGGACCACCGAACTTTGTCAACTAATTTCGCTGCTTGAATCCAAATGTACAAGAATTTAATACCAGGAAAAACAATATACAATGCCACAGAAAATGCATACTGAAACTTAACTTGTGTGGTTGCACTAAACCCAAGTAATAGCGTATAAAATTCTGTAGAAATTTATAATTTAATACCATTAATTATACCGCCACCTTGCATAAATTCAAATTTCGCGCCTTTATCATATCATAACCGAATTAATGTTGGAAGCAATTGAGAAGAAGATCACATCTGCTTATACGGAATTCCGCGAAGTACGCCGAAAGTAATTTTTCGTGCAATTATCATTGTTGTACTATCCTGTGGAATCAAACATAGAAATTCAAACTACAAGTTATTAAAATTATGAAATAAAGAGACGAGCACCGTTTTCAACAATCCGGTAGTACTCCCCAAATATTGCACCGCGAGAGAGAGCCTCTAAGTAACTCGCAGTCCACTTAACACGCGCGAATTCCCCGAAAAACTCGACGGCAGCAAAAACAGCGGATAATCTCCTCCCGAAAATGCTTCGACGAATCAGCACCCGCTCATAAAAACTTTAATTTTTTCCGCCCTTCGTTTTGGAGCAAAAGTGACGTCAGGAGGACCAACCGAAAAACCACTCCCTCGAAAAGAAATTTCAAAAGGGAGAAGCAAAAAGAAACAAAGCACTGTAGCTGAGGAGGGGAGGATCGTTTTCTCCAAGTTTGGTCATGAGCGAGCAAGCCAAAGAGCGATTGGCCTTGAAGTTTGTGCCAAGGTATGGGAGGAGAGAGAGGTGTGGGGGTGGAGGGATGTTGGTTGCAGGGTTGGTAATGGCGCTCGGATGGGAGACACGCATTTCGTATCCTCTATATTATATTCCTTATGCCTCATCTGCGAAGTAAATGATAATGATAATAATGACTAGTTGCCCTGTGCGAAAATTTCGCTGAAAAACGATGGTACATTATTTCCCCACCCAAAAACATTTCAACCACCACTCCAATCATTACAAACGATTATACAAACACTAAAAACATACTTAAAAACACACCTTCATATTCTGTATCAGTGTCCGTTTCCATATACCTCGTTTGTATCGATAGACATCGATATCTACACATCCAGTAACGAAACTCTATGAGCATATTCAAATTTAACTCGATTTTTTGACCAAATGGTGCATCTTTCATTTGTTGGTCAATTTTTAGCAAGAATATGGAAACTTTCTCTTTAAAACTGTGTTTCATTTATATGTTTTGATGGTATGTGGAAGGAAAAAAGTGCTAGTCACCGAAAACGGATGTTTAGAAATAATACATGGATGGTTTGAAAAGGTTCCAACATTTCGCCATTTCTCGACATGTTTTCTGAAAATTTTCTGAAGATTTCTGAAAAATCTAGGGTCGGATACTTTTCAGACCACCCTCGTATATAAAGACACTTGAGTATTGGGTCAAGATTCAGACTAAATATATTATATTCAGACTATGTATAATAGAAAGTCTCCATTTACATAATTTTTCATGTAACATTTAAAAGATAGAATAGCTTAAAAAGGTGCAGAGAAGAAAACTAATAAGTGAGTTTAAAAACCTAAGACAATGCTTAGGAAAGAATAAAGTGTGAAAAAAATTACAGATACTTAAAGATTAAATTTGACGAGAAAGGAAAGATAAGTTATCTGAAAACAAAAACAATACATACGCACTTGACATAGCTAATACAAAAGTTATACGTTCACCTATTTCGTTTGTGAATCGCCAATAAATTAGTTTGATGGAGGATTGAGATAAAAATAGCTTAGCCCATGTGAGAAGGCATAAGGAACCAAAAATAATTCTTAATAGCGAATAACACGGGATTTGAAGATAGGAAATAGAAACTTATACGGTCCTTATCCATGGTTTTAATGCAGGGATTGTAACAACATCAGAGAAGAGTAGAACATTAAATGCTGAACATTAAAGACCGAGCAAGAGAAACTAAGGAAGTGGGCATTCGAAGAACAAATGCAGAGTTGGTGGAAAACACGATGGATTAGAAATTAAATTGGTAACACTGTAGGAAACTAACTCATCTTCTGATCTACGCATTCGAATGAAATAGAGAAGATTGGATTGCGAGCGAAAGGTGCGTTTCAAAATAAATGTGAAGGAATTAACTGATTGGCACGAAAATTATTTACTGCAATTGACCAATACTGCCATATATAAACATTGACGATGCTGAAGCAAGAAAAGATAGGCGGATAGTAGCGATTTCAATCAAAATACTTGATTTTCATGAATTTAAGTGTAACAAAATATTTAACGAATAATACATTGAAGAAATTTTAGTCAAAAATTAAAATTTCGTTAAAAATACTTTGTGTAATGTGGACTATTTCTGCAGGATTGGGATGAAGGACTTCCACGAGTTCATCTTTTCTCGCCTCATTTCCCGTCACGGCTCGGTAAGTATTAAGGTATTATAAAGTAATTATTAAAAACAACGTCAAGAAGAGTAGATTGGGATATAAAGAAATTTTTTAAGGAATGTAAATATTTGGAGAGACATGTGCTGTTCGCCAAGGGTAGTATCGGTATCCTTATGATTATTATTTCAGAATCCCGCAATACTGAAAGTAATTCAACAATATTTATTAGAGTATAAAAGAAAATTAATAAAATGTTTTCCTTGATATTTTCCTATCATAATATGTATTTCCGACAAATATTCGGTACGATAACTTTAGATAACAATAAAAATTTTAAAATAATTGCTTTGGAAAAGGAAGGTTATTAATTGCAGAAAGGTAATGGAAGAGTTTACCCGATGAAAAAAGGCATAAAGCAAGTATATTTAAATCATAGAGAAGTGTAGAAAAATGTACGAAATACCTATTAGAAATTTCACCGATACTTTTATTAAAGAAGTCAGATAAAAATATTCTTTGATACCTCCAATGAAGAAAGCTTATTTAATTTTAATTTCGATTTCACATTGCATTCGTAAAAGATTGTGTAGTCGGAAGAAGCTCAATTTCACACTCATGATAGTGTGTTTACCAGGAAATGAGATAAAAATCAAAATTGAAGCCCGTGTTGCTGTAAAATGAAGAAAAAATCTCAAAATACTTGGTAAGTACTACCTTGATTGCGGAAATAAGGACCATTAATTACGTCATAACCCATTTAGCGTTCAAGTTCGATAAATAAAGTTCGAGAATGGTTCGAGAAAGGACTTGAATGGCTGCAACAAGTCCAGGGATTGACAACCCTTGATCAACGTGAGTTTTATAAATTTTAATAATTTTATATCAATTTCATCATGTAATACTTTTAATGATATATAAATATAAATAATCATTACGGATCGGATTCACTATTGCTTCCTCAACTTCTTTAATCGATGCATCTTCTAAGTTACGAGATGAATTTTTGAAAGCCATAGATTCTCCTCAAAAGGAAGCATTTTCTCCATACTTCCAAAGGATTTTACACTATTTATAATGAAGAGAGACGTATTTTCCTCAAAAAATTTTTCTTTATAATTCATGACGAATTTTCACAACAGCTCGCATTTTACTGTGAATTTACCCTATAGTTTACTGTTAAGCAAAATGCAATGAAATTTTTCGTCGGACAAATTTTATTTTTTCCTCAGTTCTAATGGCATTATTTCAACGATGATGTGTTATTTCGTCGGTATAAACATATTGATCCGTACCCTTCCCGTGAAATTTTCCCGTGGTCGCCGAACCTATGTTAGGGTTACTATAATCTACTCGTTCAAATGAAATCTTAATTTAAATGCTAAGATATGAAATAATTCTTTGTTATTTCATCAGAAACGCTTATAAACAAGTATGTAGAAATTAGGATAATACAACCACGCACTACAACATTAAGTAGTACTTGAGACTGCAGTGCCTAATTGCATACTCCGTAGATAAAAGACTATTAATATTTTTCAATCTCACTACTGACGACACTTCTTATCTATCGTAGAAAGTCTCATTCCCTATATAAAGCTTTTTGGAGCTACTGGTGGAGTTTGAGGACCATTGAGAAATTTGAGTTTGAGAACATTGGGTTGACAGTACTGGCAGGATATACAGTTAATAAATTAAAATAGCTAGATGTTTGTCAATAGAAATTTACTATGGAACGCACTTTCTTTCCGTGTTCGTCCAAAGCGGATGTGATTTTTCCGGAGTATCTTCAGCGATAATAACGACAGCCATTGACGCACATGTGCTTAAATTAACCTCTAAATGGTCCAGCGGTGTAAGTAGTTTGTGTATTGCCAATTCGCATGAGTTCTCGCACATAATCCACGCGTGGAAGAAAGCCCCGCTGTATCTCTTTCACCACAGCCCCATCCTAATTTTACGTCCGCCTTTTCAGAAACATCTCTCTCCGCATTGGTCGCGAGATTTTTCAATGGCCATTGAAAAGAAGGCCTCCCACAGCTAAACAGAATCTTTTTACGGATGTAAAAAACGCCACCTCCGCGTCCGGGAAGGGTACTTGCCCAAGTAATTAGGAGGCAATAATGAATGGGACATTTTTCCCGCCCTTGTTAGTTTTTCGCCTCTCCCCGAGCAAAACGTTTGTGGAGTTAAGTGTTTAGAGGGGGGATTGAATGTATGAAAATTTATTCTTTTTCGAAAGCTCGTCCTCGCTTTTTTCTCCTGCTTTAACGACGCCTCTTAATAGCTGCGCGAAGATCGAAAGGTTCAAATTTGGTCTAACAAGAGATTATCTGTGCGTACGCTTAAAAGCCTGTCAATGTCTCAATAATCACCTTGGAACAGTCTTTCTTTGCGTGAGGACAGTTTGGGACTTCGCTGCATTAACGTGTATCTCTTCCCTCGAGTCTCCGGTGATTCATACGCGCGAAATTTGGTATTATAATAATTGGTTCTAAATGACTCGGATGCGATGCCATTACCTTTAAGACAAATATTTTAGGGTGTGTTTCTCCCAAGATGCTTGGTTATTTCAAGTTAAAATAAATGCATTCCTTATGAAGATAAGTGTGCTTCTTTGACCGAAATTGAGAAATTTAGGAAATGCGTTACTGTTGAATGCATCGTGAAAAGGCTATCATTGTTCTCCTTGTCTTCAAAAAGAGTACCTTTGATTGAGATATGTGAATATTTCGGTCTACGATTTTCTCGTTAATTCAGACTAAAGTGAGTGAGGAAAATAAAAAGCAATCTCAAGCATACCATAAAATATACATTACTCGTAAATATCCCTAAACATTAAAATAAATAAGTATAACACAAATAAAAATGCATAATAAATTGATTATATAAATGTATAAGTACTATATAGCTCGTACTAAGTGATCTACTTCCTAGAATCCTCAGTTTCTCGGGAAAATATTGGTAACCAGGAAGTGGGGATCCAAATTCTATTTCCCGTCATCATCCTTCCTTCTCACCTCCGTTAATCCATTAGGATTTTCCTGGGCTCACACCGATATGGACAACATTAATTTTTTTCCCCTTCCAATTAAGAAAAATCTTTGCTGAGGATTGTTGCATTTCGGCGTTTTGACCGATTTATAAAATATTGTCACGATGAATAATAACGTAAATACTTTTCTGTTCCTCGAATATTTGAAGTTGACGAGCCATGCGTAAGCTTAGCATAGCCCATTCCATTAACTTATAAATCACCTATGGGAAGAAATTAATGAAGGGTTAACAACGTGAAAATATTCTTAATGACTTATGAAGTGCTTGTTTTCATTATAATAGCGGAGCAGATGAATTTAATCAAATTCATACAACAGCATTGAAAGTTCTTTTCTTTGATATAGTTTTCCCCTGCAAGGTACAGTTTTATTTACTACTGTGATTATTATTTTAATCAACGAGAAGTGTTGACAGAACGGTGAATTTATTGAACTAACCTAACTAATTTGAATGAAAGGCGAACATTAAAATACATCGTGCGGTCACAAAAAATCTTAATGGCCGTCTTTTTTCGCGGGTGAGATCCTTTTCATTTCCTGAACGCGAAGTTAAAAAAGAAAAGTACAAACCTCTGAGATACTTTTTAAATAATTTATTCCATTATGCTGGAAGAAATTTTAAATTTAGTCAGACAAACCATAAAATCAATGGAAATAATATCTTTAAAAACAACATATTCAATTGAAATTTTTAGTAGTTTCATGAAATTTACTCTTCGATTAACTCTATGGAATATCGGTGCGACACATTGAAGTGCATATTGGTACATAATATGACGTTGTACAACAAGCAATAAAAGTGAATGAAAAAATGAATTGTCAAGGATTTCAGTCACGTTTTTAATTAAAGATAAAATGGAGAAGGAATACTGAACTTTGAGTTTGGAAGAGAGAAGAATCAATTAATTATGAGACCAGAAATAAGGGATACAAGTCGATAATTAAGCTTGTTCTCAAGATACTGAAGGATTAGACGCAGGTGGTGTAGGTTTAATAAATTCATAATTTCCTTCACAAAAAATATCTCCATTAATTGATTTCCAGCTTATAAATTATTTCATTTTCAGTAGAATCTTGTTAAACTAAACCTTTACACTCGATACCAGAAGATCGAATTGAAAATTCAACTTTTCAACGGAAAAGCAGAAAAAATAGCTCTAAAATAATTTCTGTGAGTAAATTCAGTATTAACTCATTTCACTTACTACTAGTAAAATATTGAATTTGTTAATTCATATATTTCTCCTTTAATTAATCTAATAACTTTAGTTTGTGTAACGTAAACGTAAATCCCAAATTCGACGGCTTTATAGAATAGGGGTTTTTAAATCATCTATTGCGCAAGATTTTCTTACTACTTAACCAAAAATATTGTTTTTAGAAGCATCAGCTACTAATCACAAACCTCAGTAACTTTTACCGGAAGATTATACGTGATAAAATCTTAAATAGAAGCATTATGTTTTTATGCGTTGCATTTTCAACTTCCAATTTTTTCCCCGTTTTTAACATACCCTCTTCAAATTCCTATTTCGTTTTTTTTGGATATCAGAACCAAGCAAAGACAGAAGCCTTTCCGCGATGAGCACACGTGTTCTACGTTCATTTAAACGCGAGGGCATCATCTCAAGTCATACATGAGCACTGCTTGTTCGCTGTTTCATCAAAGCGAGGAATTTTTCCCTTTGAATGAAAAAATCGCTTTACAGATTGGCGGATAAGATTTTTACTGGCTTTATAGTAGCTTAATCACTTATTCTTCGCACGGTATTATAAATTTCCTTGTGGAAAACGATGTCTGAAGCATTCCTTCATTCGTTTTTGTAAGAAATTTTTTATTTTGAAGCCATACTTACTTTCTACCCGTCTTCCATGCAGTATCCTTATTGGTCTAACAGGAGATAGTAGATTTGTAAAATTGCCGTTCAAAACCGAAAAGTTTTCAATCAAAA
Source organism: Pachydiplax longipennis (assembly GCA_036926295.1). Lineage (NCBI taxonomy): Eukaryota > Metazoa > Arthropoda > Insecta > Odonata > Libellulidae > Pachydiplax > Pachydiplax longipennis. Next base: position 20,570,128 of record JAVFKF010000026.1, on the reverse strand, counting down.
TAAATATTATTCCCATTCAAAAATCAACATGAATGCGTCTCAAAATTTCATACTAAAATAGATTCTATCGGATGACTTCAATCTAGAAATCAGTCGACAATCACTCGAATTGTAAAATCCGATCGAGTTTCAAAGCAAGAACAGAAAAACTTTGGTATCTTTTTCCTAACCTACAATTAAAGTTGGTGGGTAAATCGAGGTCGGAATTCGAATAACTAAAAAACTTAGACTTATTTGACCACATTATTACCGAGCTAAAAAATTAGCTTTTCGCAAATTTAGCCTCGAGAGAATATAACCGTCGACTACTCTTACGTATGAGTCCTTGAACTTTTTCGGACCGATGACCAATGAATAAATACGTTTAATAATTTCAACGCAAAATTACGAACTACATCCGCGTTTTATTTAAGGATTTCAGACGAAAATTAAATAGGGACTAATTAGATCTTCCGTAAACAATGAGCTCCGTCATAAAAAGCTTTATTTGTTTATCTCCGCAAAATTCCTTCGGGCATTCACGGGTCATAATTTAAGCACCATTTTATAGTAATGAGGTTAAAATAAATCATTTTCTGTTCTCACCTGAGTAACTCACGTCGTAGCAATCAAAATAAGCATTGCGAGTGAATAAATCCATCCTCTCGGAGAAAATATAGTGTTTTTACCTCTGCATCGTATATCAACGGTGTTAATGGAAGAAGAAAATTTGTACGGCACTTTTTCTACTAAATGTATTTTTTAAGTTGAAAGAAATGATTTTGATGAACACTCACCAGTATGACAAGAAAGTCACTAAGTGTGACAAGAAATAATTTCTTAAAAGACTTCTATTCCCTTATTTCGCGAAATATACAGAAGCAATAATTATATGTATTACTTAAATAAATATAATCTGAGTCCTTAGGTCCACTAAAATAGTATTTAACAATTAAAATTTCAAAATCGCCTTAAAAAGGTTTATCACTATAGTAAAATTTAAAAATATTCGAGTATCATTCAATATAAAGATAAATTATTACGTGGTCAATAGGTACAGTTCAAACTGAAAGCATTAGGAAATGAAAATTAATTTGGAAACTTAGCAAAATATTGACATCATGGAAATAGTATGAAAGAGGTTTCCATATTCTTGGTATTTGTAAATAATGATTGAATATCATTTCATAAAACAGATCCTCAAACATTCGTGGAACAAAAATAAAAAAAGGACATTTAAGAAGTGGGAAAGAAGTTGAAATGACTAGCATGAAAGAAGGAGCTACGGATGTGAAGGATTTATAAAATAAAAAATATCCAAGGTATGAGGAAGAAGAGCAATTGCTGAAAATAGCCTAAAGTAAAAGGACATAGCGAAGCGAAAAGAAAACAACAAATAATAGGGAATTCAAATCAGTGCGTGATATCTAGACAGCCTTAACGTGGAAAGTACAGGTACAGGACAGAGAAAATGTATCTTTCATTTATTTTTGTCACAGTCTTGTTCTTATCTGAGATGTTCGGAAAGGTAACAATACTGAATGAGGTGCCATGAAATTTAGTTTCTCATATGGCTATTGTTTTATACTTGTCCCTTTTAAAGCATTCTAGTTCAGCGAAGGGAGCAAGATCAAGGTACCTCATCCTGCATCACCTCATTCTTTCTCAAGTGATTTTGGAAGCTAATTTTGAGGAAGATACCGACTCTACCAGCATTTGGGCTGTTTACTTAATAGAAAGATAGCATTTGCAGGTTCCAGTTAGGACTGAACCGGGACGATAAATCGAAAATGACTTTATATCCGTCCTCTTACCGGACTCTACTCCCTTTGATAGCCCAAGTAATAGCACGAAGATAATTGTATTCGTGAGGTACACCCTTCTTTATCTGAGACACCGAAACAGCGAGTCACCCTACCTTCCGTACACACTTGAACATCGTCCGTTCCTCGTTACCTACATACGACTTCCTCCCTGCCTAAACAGGGCCTTTAAGACTCCACTCGCGTAAAGCCCACCGCAGGGGCAGACGGCGCTATTCGAGGCTAGGCTAGACATGTTTGGGTGCCTCCTTCACCATTCCCAAGAAGCGTTCCTCGAGATAGGGGAGGCGGAAGTATGTGTTGTTGTCGGGTGCGTGAGGGAGCCGCGGTGATGGCTATCGACCGCTCCCCCCCGAAACAGCCTCCCTCCCGGAATAATTTAGGCATTCAAATGTCGACCCCCCTTCCGAACTTGACCTCCTCCCCCGACGCCCTCGACGCTCCTGCCGATGCCGTGTTTCGCATCACAAATGCTCTCCTTGTTTCTCTCGCTGTGCTCCGCTTTAAGCGCGCACAGACTGCTCTTTAAAGCACGCTTGTCTTCCGGATGCTCACGAACAGGTGTGTTGACGGATAACTTTTGGGGAATTATTCGACGGGCGGAAGTGGACGTAAGCTGCTTGGACTGTAAGGACCAAAAAGATGCCTAGGTGGGGATTGTACTGGTTGAATATACCAATATCAAAAGATTTGGTGAATTAGTTGCAAGAATAATTTCTATTCAACTTACCATTCTTAGGTTCAGATTTCGCGATTTATTCAAGTCAATAAAAACCATAATGATTTTGATCTTATTCAGATTTCCACAGAAAAGACTTCAGGAGAAATGAAAATATCAAATTCTATGCATTAACACGGATTTTACTTTCGGTTTCGATAATCGTCTCAGGTCTTAGGCAGTCAAAGTTAAAGTTTAAAAGTCGCTCTTCATATTCCTCCCGATATTTTTGTTTCAATATTTGATTCCATGCTAAACAGTGCAAATAAACTTTCACCTGAGATTGAAAAGATGTTAGTATCTCCGTCTTCGATAAAAGTTGGCCTCTCTGATCGAGAGATTGGGCCTTGACTTAGTGATAGGACACCAACTGAATAAGACTAATGAGCCTTACTCTGAAAATAAAATAGCTAACAATTTTATCTTTCACAAATCAATTTTTGATTCTACATGATAGTAAAAGAAACAAGTATTAATTAATATACAAAACCACAAATATTATAATTATTCAAAGCTTATAGTGATACAACTATTGCGTCAACGCTCTTTTGGTTACATCAGTCATCATCATCCGACTTTTTATGCCGTAATTTGGTGGATGAGAAATATAGATAACTTTAAATTATTGATTTCAGAAAACATAACTCCTTTCTTAAGATTTTGATGAGACGGTTTTTTTGCTGAATGAATGAATCTAAAATATTTGACTAGATGAAAAATCTGTAAATAAAGCGAAGTTTATACGTCTGATGAAACGAAAGTAATGGGAGAGCGATGGAAAGAAATGTATGAATGTGCAGGGTCATTTTCTAAAGCTGCAGGAAAATGAAAATGAACATAATTGCAATGAAGAAATCGAATAAATATATCTAACAACTTTCGTTCCAATGGAAGCACAGATTGCCTACAAAAAATCCAATCACTTGGATAATTTAACGAATTTAATAAGTCTGAATGAAAGAAGGAAACTTAGAGTAACTGCTTCTTGAATGGATACAGACAATTTTAACAAAAAGGAAAGCATTCCTATTTATATAATTTGAACGAAAGTAATGTCTGCTAATGATTCGTATAGTAATCTAAAAGCATTACTCTCTCTTCTAAATACTTAAAAAATTCTTTACAACTTTTGATGGAATATTTAGTTCCAGAAAATGAATTAGTTAGTCTGCAAAATTTGGATAACTTTTAAGAAATATTCTTTGAAGGAAAGAATTTCTCTATAAACATTTCAGTAATTTATACTAGAAAACATAATCGTAATACGCCTTATTGAATAACTTATTCCATTTGTATGACTATGAAAATTTAAAATATTATGTTCCAACATAAAAATGATAAAGTTAAATAAATCACTATAAGAAGTTAGTTTTATTCGATTTTTACGATGATTGATATACTTTAACTACAATTACTATACTACAATTAAGTATCTCTTTCCTCTATTATTTGGATAGAAATTTTCTTAAAACGTAGAAACATACTATGGAAGACAAAACTACTTTCGTAAACTTCTTTTATCCAATTGTTCAACGTTTAGGTCTCCAAACATCACGTTTTATCTCATTACACTTAATTTTTTAACTTAGTCTTGAAAAAAGAATTCATACTAATGAAGGAATGAAAATAGACAAGAAATATTACCTAATGATTTAATTTTCTTTCGGCTTTGCTTTCCCAGTTCTTGAATTAGTATGGTTAAAAGATAATGAACTTCGAAATTTATTATTTTGTTTTTTTTTGTGATTATCTGTACAGTAGTTAAGGGGAAACAGAAAACTATTGGTTTCTTAGGGAATATACTACCGTGAGTTTGCTGGAGTTTATAGAGTAGGAATTTAAGCACCTTACTGATGCTGATCAATTATCCGCTTCCTTTTCTGTTCAACTTCCTACATATGATCCCCTTGTTTGGCAAGCGTTGACTACAAACAGGTTGACGGCAAGATAATTTCTTGGCAAACCTCATTTCTTAGCCATATGGACGGCGAAATAAAAAAGGAAGCGAGGAATTTTTTTCTTGAATACGATTACACATCCGAAGGAATTTTTATAAGTAAACTTAAACTTCCGCGGACTCGTTTCATTTAATAAGAGGAACCTGATGTCGAATTTTTGTGGCGTGGAAGTGGAAAACTGGACCTAAAAGAAAACTAAAGCATCGATAAAAGGGAATAATTAAATCAAGCATGATATTATTTGTCGGCAATTTTTAAGATTTGACACTTCTAAGCGCTAAACGAAAAAATTATACTTAGGAGACTACTGAAAGTAACAAAATAAATTAATTTAATTGCGAACACTTAACACACAATTGAGCAGTTCTTAGAAAGCTTCTCTTTCGCAAACGACTTTGCTCTTCTATTTATTATATTGCAACATTTTAAGCATACCAGCTGACTCTTACTTTATACACAGTTGCTTTCATATTTCATAACTCAATAATATATAGATATCATTAAAATAAATTATTTTTAAATATTTGAAGGTGAAATTCACAGAAAAACTTTAATATTTTTATTAGCATTATACTTTTAAATCATGTAAAAATAATGTCAGACATGAATAGGTAAGTGCTTCTTCGATGACAAATATTTATTATATTTATGTATATTTATATATTATCATAATTATGCTATTAATTTAGAAATATATATTACGAAGGACTATTAAATCTGTAATCCCACAAACATCTCAAATATCATTTCTACTTGAGATGCATGCACTATTGGTCTATTTCCATGATCTTTTACTGCCTCGTCTTCGTCAAAAACATTGAATTTAGCATACATCTCTCTGAAATTTCTCGCAGTGTTTGATCGGTAACGTAATAGTGTAGGCATAGTGTCTATTACGTTTCCCGTGAGCGATTTATTACTGAATTTATGGAGCAAGTTTTGTCTCAAAATTGATCTTAATTTCTTGGACGGTTTTCATCCTTTATCAAGAATCTTTGTGAAAACGCTTGCCAATATTTATTTATTTTTTAGTAAAAAACGCATAGATTTAATTTGAGATTTTTTGTCATTTTGCTTGTTATTTGTTAATTTACCAAAGGAACCCTCAGTATACGGGGTCCCATATAGATCACGCAGACCATAGTCATGCAGACTCTTGCAGACTTCTCTACGGTCAAATAGAGTTGCGGTCAAATGAGAGTCGATCAAGAGTGAGGATCTCATCTGAGGACCTACCACGATCTGCTGGTATCTGCGAGACTCCGAACCAATACTTTGAGAAAAAAATAATCATAAACGAAGGTGATTTATGGCGCCAATCTTACATTTCAGTGCAGCGATCGCCCAGTCGCAAACGAGCATTTTTTCGCAACCGATCTGAGAGCTAATTAAAACTTTTTGTCGCACCCTTTCGTTCTGCGCTGCGCTTGATGGGATCGTTCGCGTTTGCGAAAGAAAAACTACTTTTTTCTCCGGGAGCGAGTTTGAGCGATGGACAATCGTAATACATCCTGGTTTTTCCGCAGGTAAACACCAGATGGATTCCGGCGCTTGAAGGGAAGGGGCAAGGAAATGTACTCCGAAATAAATCAACCGGCGAAGCAGGCATATCCAGCAAATAATTTCTACACCTGCCACTCCCCCTCCACCCGTGTAATTATTAGCATTGAGAAAATACTAGGTAATTGGACATTTTTCGCGTTCTTTCAAAAACTGCTACGCATCCGCAATCCAAATACGATTATGAAACGCCGCTCGACGGATAAACAATAGAATTTTCCTGGATAAATGCACTCGGAAAACGTAAACAACCGGAGGCGATGAAATAACATTTGGCGTTAATTAATAGCCTTAAGTGCTGCTCGGACGAGGATTAAGAGGATTTAATTCGGAATATTATTTCGAGAGCGGTGGTTATGTTGTCACGTTTCCGCTTTTCTATTCGTTTTTTCGGTCATCTTCGGACTCACGTCCTGTATGATGCATGGACTAAGTTACTGCTCTGCGGGATTGGCGATTCTGTTCACCCGGACTTGCCTCCGTTTCAAAGAATACACCTCGTTTACATTTTGGGGATCATTCTCTGTGTGTATGTTATTTCTCGCTCCTTTATTCTGCAATGAGAGAATTTCATGGTTTTTACTCAATCAGCGAATTACATGATAGATTCTTCGTAATTATCGGCCTTTTTATCAGAATAATTCAATCACCGCCTAGCTCAATATCGTCATTTAATAGCTGATATCCAGTTCGTGGCCACAAAGTTGATGATACAACAAGTATTTATTAAAAAATACTAAATGAAGCTTAAGATAGAAATGAAAGTTTTTCAACGTATTTGTTGAAAATAAAAACGTGTTTTTTAATTAATTTGTTCGACGTAACAAATATTGTTAATTATAATGTGTTTTAGCGATTATTTATGACTTTTCAGTGGATAATGCAACTGGAGTAATAGAAGACATACAGTTTCGGTTCATTTTAATAAACTACGCTTCATCTAATCTATTAGTCTAATAGTCTTCATCTAGCATTAATAAGTTTTTACAATAAATATTATTAATCTAATAGTTCAAACCGCGGTCTTTTCATCCATTCCGTGTTACACAAGCTAAATCTTCCAAGTAAAATTCATAGTGTAATAAGTGACTGCCTTGGAGAATTAATAACTGCGATATATTTAAATACTATTACTATTAAACATCTGAATTAATAACTTAAAAGGTGTTAATAACTTTTGATAATTCGACAGAACAGTATATAGCGGCTCTCGAAGTCTTTCTAGGATCTTTTATCCCTAATCTATTCTGTCCTCAGTACTTCTGAAAGAAGATAAAAATCGAAAGCAAATTTTGTCAAGATAAGGACTTGACGACGCAAGACGAGGATAATAATTTGTGCGAATACTAATGTTTTCATAACCGGTACTTAAAATCAACCGTTTTGACACACTTGAAGTATTAACACACCGAAAAGCGGCTGTTAAATCGATTGCTTACGATGTTTAAAGGAGGAAAGTGGCGAAAATCTCCGGTGGATGCAATGAGCAAAAATAACGAGAAAATATCCAGACGATGATATACTGAATCGCCACTCGAAAAGGTTAGAAATATCGACATCCGTCGATATTAAGGAGATTTTATTTATCATCTCCACTCACGCGAACTAGGCTGGGGTCGAGAAAGCTCTTCTTGAAAATCGATTAAACCTATTACGTTCCGTGGGAGCCGTCTTAAAGTATTTCCAGCGATCGAGTGGGCTGTGAGAAACATACTGTTTCTTACGTGAACATTGAAGTATTTCTTTGAATTTTCGTACTCCTTTTCGGATTTACCTTTTCCTTTTACGTATAATGAATAATCTCCATTCCATTCCAAACTCTCATTAGACCATACGTTTCAAGCAATTAAAACGTTACTTTCGTTTAAGGATAACAAAAGTATCACTATCACTATTTATTAATGAAATTCTCATAGTAAGAACGAAAAAATGGCAATTACTCTTTCATTTCTAAAATTTAATTCATCGCGCAATATATGTGGGAAATTCCGGTAAAGCATGAATCTTAGATACGTATCGAATCAATACATTTTGAGGGGTGAAATTTACCCGTAGAGTATTTTTCATTTCTAGCAAGTAACCCACAGTAAATCTGCCAGCGTCAGTGTTATGATAGCATACCTTCAGCCAGAGCCACCCAATTACATTGAAGATCCAAGCAGTTGATTTCATTTTCTGTTTGGGCGGATGTGTTCCGGTTTTTCAGGTTCCATGCCAAAGAACCTACGTTAAGATAGAGTTCAGAAACTTAGAACTTATAAGGGTATTTAGACTGTGAAATTTCTCACCGTTCTTACGGAATTCCACTTTTTGTAATTAATGTCATCTTTGAATCATCTTGGAATATTCATATATATGACCGGCTACGGAAAATAAAGAAACTTTATCGAGCGAAAATCATTATGGAATAATTGCTTTGTCAGTTCTTTTAAGTAGATGATATCTGAATTAGAAACGTGAAAGTGCCGTTTGTCATCACGGGGAGGGTTTCATCTAATCTTTCTTTCGTGACCATAAAATATACATATAAAATACATATTATCCGAAACCCAAATGCAGAAAAATTCATCATAATTAGTAGCAGATATGATAGATTTTTCATACGGACGATGCTTGTCTAAGCTACCTATTATCCAAAATTTAAGCTAATGGGATTTGGAAATTGGTGGGGTTAAGAAATTTCACTCACTTGACCCTTGATAACAAAATAAAACAAACTTTCAAAGTAGGTGTCATAGATTTAAAATTTAAAAGTGGTGAAAGTCACACGTTATTTAAACTAGATTATTATTCATGATAACATCTTGGGATATTTACAACTAACTTTTTCCTTGATGATGTTCCATAAATTGGTGACGCGTGAAAATAGAGTGACGCGAGTTTGAATTCATGTTAACTAATTGTTACAAATTTCATTCAAATGATATTTATGATGCTAAATTTTTATCAACGATGATATTCTGTTTGTTTAAAATGGCATATCTTGATTATAGAAAATTTAGCACTCAGATGTATCAATACATTAAATTTAGCGCTTGGCTGATGAACTTTCAGGTAGACAACTTTTAATTTTCACCACTTAATATGAAACCCTTCCTGATAACCGTTTGTCTTCCGAGAAGAGTTAAATTTTGATTACAAGATTTTCAATTCGAGCTATCGTAAGTGTTAACCAAGTGAAAAGGAACGACGGAAGAAGATATTTCAGATGCATATTGCTCTTCCGCTCTTATTTTCCGTATGAAAATGAATATTTATATCAACGGTATATGTATTATGAGTAGTATTTCTGAAATAGATGACGTATACAGGAAATTCCCTCCATCTTTTATGATAATTCATCAGAAAATGAAATTTTACTCTTGGGGTGACCTATCTCACACTATTAAGAATAAAAGCAAAATCGTCAATGGTATGCAAAAGAGAAATCTTTTGTGATGAAAAGAATAAATGAGGAAATTATTTTCATTAGAACAATGAATGGAATATAACCTCCTTATACAGAATTTACTAGAATGAAAGGGATGCCTTGGTAAGGACCAAAAGTGTGTTTGATAAATAAAAATTCTGGTAAATAATATATTGCAAATTTCTCTTCCTTGGTTTTAAAGAATTAGGGGAATATATCTGATAAGCATGCATTTCTACGGTTTTATACTTATTGTCATTCAGGGTATCATAGCAATCCTCTAATTTCAAGAAGTGAATATATATTTGGATTCTAAACTGATATATTTAATGCGCCTGTAGCAAAAATATAAGTTGTCGATTACAAACCAAATGTTAACTACAATATATTTTTTTAACAGTATTAAAAGTATAGGAGGTTCAGATGTAGCATATCATAAAATAAAGTGAATTTCGAAATAAAAGGTTCATTATAATTATAAGAGTGAGTTGATTCAAGTAGAAGTATACAAAAGTCACTTCAGTTAACCTGATTTCTCAGGACTATGACTGTTGAATAATTGAAAAAGTAAGGGTGATTGATGAGGAGTTTCAAGATGTTTTTCTGGGAAAGCCAATATTCAAATTTATTTCATTCATATTATTTTTGGCGTTTCTTGGCTCATATTCTGCTCTGGTTTGGCTAGTTTTCTCCATGATTCAGGCTGTGGTATTGCTACACTCTTGTTATGAGTTTTTCTTAATAAACCTTGCTTCCCTTTTAAGAGGAGTTGCTTACAGCTCTCATTATTTTAGCGAGAGAGCTGTTATCACTCAGAAAAATATACCTTTACAATCAGATGCTTACTGAGCAGTTGTTCATATCCTATCAGTATATGTCATTAAGGTTTAGATAGGATTTATTGTTGTAGATTGACAGTGAATGATTGTGGCATATCATATAACTACCTTTTGTGTCATTAACCAAGTTTTAATCATTTAATACATTTATTCTTAAAGCACGCATATCGCATAATCAGTCGATTTGAAGAATAATACGGCTTTAATTGTTCATAGTTAACTTCATGTTATCGTGAAAAAATCCAGGGCAGTGTTTTCGGCAAGTGGGAAGCAGAAGAAGGCGTGCCTGCCGAATTCCGGAGCCTCAACACATTTTCGCTTGGGACGATACCTTACTTTCATCCCTGCAACTTTTTCATCTGCATCGATATCGCCCCTAACATAACCTTTTATTCGATTACCATTTATTTACATGAGGAAATAAGCGACTTCGTGATTCCCGTACTCAGTGAGCGTAGTTTTCGAGACCAGACGTCAAAAAGATTCCGCGAAATTATAGCGAGAACAGATAGCTATTTCTGGTCTCTTTTTCCAGATAGTATTAGGTACGCAAACCAGATGGTTGGTTAGGGAGTTCGGTGTATTCACACCCCCTGCCACGCGCCTTACGGCGGTTAGCGGGGTATTAATGTAAATGTAAATGTAAATGTACCATCCGCTCCCCTTTAAATCCGCGGACGCAACCTCCGCTTTCGCATCGACTCCACACCTTGCTCTTGGGGAACCAAAGATGGGCGGATGTCTTCCTCGTAAAAAAAATCAATACCCTCTCCGCGGACCTCCATCATGGCAATGCAGGCCGAAAAGGAAGACATCGGGAAGGATGGAATGCGAATAAAAAGCCACCAGTGATCGGGGGACTTTTACCTCCTGAAAATCTAGAACAAACCGATACGAAGGGGAGACTGACTTTGCATCCCCGATCGATACTGTATAATGTCGCGATTCACTCCCTTTGCCGACATTCCGCCGGGAAAGCGCCGGCGACACGGCGGCAGATGCGACCGCAATCCCCGCCACCAAAACGACTCTCGGGCTTGAATAAGACCGCGATGAGGCGGAACGCGACGAGACGAAATAAATACCGAAAAATTAGAATAACAACGAAGAACGATTACTAAACAACAACTCGAGAAAACTATTCGAAAACATAAAAAATAAACTCGCTAAGCTCTCGGGAACGGGCAAGTATCAAGAAGGACACAGGTCCTCTACTTCGATTTCAGACCAGTACATGCGACACGACAAGTAACAACCCAACTCACTTGACAAAAACTAAACATTCCGGGAGCGCTCGCTAGGATATCCTAAACTTCTCCACCGCATAGCGAAGAGCGTACCTGTCCCACGAGGGCGGAAATGGGGGCAAATCCACCCCCTTTTCCCACTTCCGCTGACACCCTCGGAATAATAGACGACGGGTAAAAAAATCCGGTTATAGAAAACCGGCGAGAAACAAGTCTCCGGGACACCGCACTACGAACGACGCGTTTTAAATACTCTACGTTTCCGACGGCCAATTCATACACCGCAATCTAAGTCCGAACATCGCCAATCTCTCTCAAAATAACGAAGAAAAGGACCCTTGAATCGGAGATCGATCTACCAACTTCCACTAAATCCTAAGAAGAAGAATAAGGGATTTCTTCACGTATGAAACACTCCGCAGCGGCAGCGATACCTCGCCCAGGGCAGCCACGCCTCCCCACACCCGCCTTCTCCCGCAATCGTCTCGACACTGAGGCTGGGCGGGGCCTCGGGGGCCGTCCGGGGCAGCCCCCGAGGGCCAAGAGGCGGCGTAACCGTCCAACCCGATGCCTCCCGTCGCGTGACGTAGGAGAACCCTCCCGACGGCCAATCGGATTCTCGGGAGAACGTGTAAGCGAGTTCCGGAGCCCAAAGCCACGCCCCCTTCGTGGATCCGTGGTGTGAGAAAAGCGGCGAAGGTATGAGAAGTCCTATGCGGTGGAGTGGGAAGGAGAAGGGGTAAGAGGGGAGGTGGCAGAGGGGAAGTAGGGGCAATCCTCCAGCGTCCGGGAGGGAGGACTCCAGCGAGGGCAGTAGGCAGTGAGAGAACGAGCGTGCTGCATGCATAACGCATGAACCCCGACGGAACGACGACTGTGCCCTCCTACTCTCCAACAACACGGTTCGCGATCGGCGACCCCCGCCATCTCTGGGACCTGCACCCCACCTCTCCTCCGGGTGCCACCGGACGATTCGAAGCCGTGACTGTGGCGCTGGGCCCCGGAGCGACGGCACACGCAGCGTGGTGGCCCCCTTCTCCGGTATCGCCCCCTCGGCCCCTCCACCAGGACACGAACTCCCACCTCTCCGCCGAAGGCCCCTCTCTCTCTCCGGATCTTCGCGAGCGGGGGCCGGGCTGCGAGGCCCCCCCCTGCCCCCACCCACCTCGCCCCTCTCCCGTAGTTATGGCGACGGCCGCGTTCCTCTCGGCTAGTGCTAACGTGTCCTCGGTGGCGAGCGGCGGAGTGCCCCCCACTAGCGGAGGCGGTGGCGGAGTTTTAGCGTGTGGTATAGACGCAGTGATGAACATAGTGAACTCCTCCGGAGGCGGAGGGGACGGTGGTAACGGCGGGGCGGGGAACAACGGCGGAGGCAGTGCGAATGGTTCCGGTGGATCCAGCGGGGGCGGGGGTGGCTACGGATCCCCGAGGGAATCCCCGTTGGAGATGAAATACCTGCCCCCGAGTTCCCAGCACCATCACCATCCGGTAGGGCTAACCCACAACCCGTGGATCAGCGGCGGAAACGGTGGCGGAGACGCAGGACATTGGGCGGCCGCGGCGGCAGCAGCCGCCGCGGCCGTGTCCGCCTCTTCGAACATGCACCTGCATCAGGACATAAAACCACATCAACAACAACAGCAGCAACAGCAACAGCAACAACATGCGTGGCACACCCCCGTAGGATCGCATTACCTTCCTACGAATGGTGGCGGTAACGGAGGTGGCGGGGGAAGCGGAGGAGGTTCGCCTCTGCAACACTCGTTGTATCCGATGAATGGAATGTTGGGTCCTCAGGGCGGGTTGGGAGGCCACCACCCGCACCAACATCCACCTCCCCCGCCGCACCAGCACCACGCAGTGCACCACGCGGCGGTGCACCATTCGCACCATGCGGCTTCGGCAGCCGCGGCGGCGGCGGCAGCGGCAGCAGCGGCGGCAGCGGGTGGAGGCGGAGGCAGCGGCGCAGGGCACCACCACCCCCACCATGCACACCATCCTCCTCCGCCCCCGCACCACCTCGCGCACCATCATCACCACCATCACCACCACGTAACGCCTTTGAGAGACGTACCCAACGGAAGCCCTCCCCCGCCCCCGCACCCGTCCCTTCCACCCCCCCACGGACTGTCCCTCGGAGGCGCCGGAGGTCAGGGTCTCGATCCCAGGTCGCACCACCATCATCACCACCATAACCCACACGGGGTGTTAGGCGGAGGTGGCTTGGGAGGCGTTGGACAGGGAGGCGAAGTCGACGAAGACACTCCCACGTCCGACGACCTGGAGGCCTTCGCCAAGCAGTTCAAACAACGTCGAATCAAACTCGGTTTCACCCAGGCGGACGTCGGCTTAGCCCTGGGCACCCTTTACGGCAACGTTTTCTCGCAAACGACGATATGTCGGTTCGAGGCGCTCCAACTGAGCTTCAAAAACATGTGCAAACTGAAGCCCCTCCTGCAGAAGTGGCTGGAGGAGGCGGATTCCACGACGGGTTCCCCGACGTCCATCGACAAGATCGCGGCGCAGGGTAGGAAACGAAAGAAGAGGACGAGTATCGAGGTGTCCGTCAAAGGAGCCCTCGAGAGTCACTTCCACAAACAGCCAAAACCTTCGGCGCAGGAGATTACGTCGTTGGCGGACTCTCTTCAGCTGGAGAAGGAAGTGGTGAGGGTTTGGTTCTGCAACAGACGGCAGAAGGAGAAGCGGATGACCCCCCCTAACACCTTGCCCGGTGCGTCCAACGATGGGATGATGGTGGGGGAGGGGGGAAGTCTGCAGAGTCTGCACGGGTACCACGGGCACCCTGCGAGCCATCATCCCGCGCAAGAAGGCCCCATGCACGGTTCCCCGATGGGGGGACATTCTCACAGCCCCCCTATGCTATCGCCTCAACCCCTGCCCACGCACCAGAGCTTAGCTGCTCACTAGCGGAGCGCAAAGAGGTAATTTTTCATAAGGAAAATCGTAAAATTCTGAGTAAACAACTTGCCAAAATTGAGAATCTGGGTTGAGGACCGTAGTGAGAGTGCGGACGCGAAGGAAATGAGAGATAGAAGTGTCGTAGTGTTCTGGAATGTCGCGTGATTCGTGTGTTACCGAGTGAAATTATTTTGGTCCCCGTTAGGATGCGGGATGAGCGAGGAGAGACAGTAAGTAGACATTCGTTTAAATTAAAGTAAAGGGTCGTCATACGCCCTGTACTGTTCTTCTCGAAAAACTCCCCGTAAGTTACGCTTCATTTGCACGTCTTTTTCTCTCTTAAATCTTTCTCGGTTTACAATTAGTTTTACTCTTTGAAAATTACATCTTCCGTAGCGTATCCGACCGTCAGATTCATAAAGTCCCCGATATTGTAAATAAAGCATGTTTCATCCCCTTTCGGAGAGCTTCCTTTACAATGGGGTGAGGGCAACGGGAAGATTGCATTCATTTCATCATTTCCTGGATGCATAGGATGCCTTTGTGCGACATCATTAACCCGCTATGAATTGGTTTACTTGCGTCGCTTCGCGGCTGGTTTTCAGAGCTGACCATCTCATTCCGAGTCAATTGTGCGATTCGCGTCCCTTCCTATAGTACGCAACGCGAAATTAAAACTTCCTTTTCGGTTAAAACGCCGTTTTCCGAGTGGTAATACCCTTCCAGCTGCGCGCCTCTTTGGGGCGGATGGGTATCTTCTATGCCCGTTCGGGAAGGGTTTGTTTGTTTTAATTATCTTAGATTTGGCTGGAAGATCCTTTCGGTGCTGAGTGGTTCATACATATCCAATGCATGTGCACAGGAAATCGTAAACTTTTCATTCAGCAAAAGTGCCGCTGCCCAAAATCCGGTGAATTACTGCCTAAATTGTAGACAAGTGCTTTTGCATATAGAAAACCGTTTTGAGAAAATCTTAACAAGGGATAAGGGACATATCTCTGCGGGTAGGAAGAGCATCGAGGGAATAAAACTCTAGAATTTGATAAATTAATCGGTAGAAATAGATGCTTCAATATAATTTCGGATGTGATATCCAGCATAACCGAATGCATAGTTCAAACTTCGGAGAATTCGAATCGATTATCGACGTAAATTGTTATAATAGAAGTGGTTAGCTTCCTATGAGTTCGAAGAGGCTATCATACCATTCCTTTTCCTTCCTCCGCTCCCTTACACTGCAGCCGCATCCCTTTCTCAATTTAATGTGTTCGTGGTCTTATCCGCTCAATGGTTTCTCTTGTTACTTGTACTTGTAAAGAGTGCATTTGAGTTGCAAAGTGATAATCAATCATTCTCAGCCAAGCATATCATAAAATGACTTGTATTTATTGTAGCTATGTTGTGGAATGACGTTGAAAAGCACTCTCAATCCTTCAACTTAGTTTCTTACGTCACTAAATTGTGTAAGTATTAATAAATGTAAAAACGTCAAAACTACTCCTTACTTTGACAAGAACGGTGATCAATTAAAGCTGCTTAATGTGACTATGAATATAGTAATCTACCATTTTTAGTCCGTTTCGCACTTGCTTATCCGTCTGGAATGAAAGTAATGTCTTGAATTTAACGAGATTGGCACGAATGTGTCATGAAATGCTATTCTTCAGTCTTGTTTGCTCCTCATGAGATTGAATATGTAATATGTCATAAAATTATGTATTCGTTCTATTATGTTTTCAATGATTATAACTCTCATATATTCACAATTTCAAATATTTCGTTAAGAGATTCAAGTTTGTCATAGAATTATTTCACTGTACTCAATCGGAATTGTTTTAGTAGCAATTGATACATTATTTTCTTGTCTTTGATGTATGGGTAACCGAATATGAATCTGTTTGAATGAATTTGCCTAACAATATTCTCTTTCCCGCTCTCTTCTCAGGCACCCTTGCTCGCTTGACGGGCGCCCAAGTTCCTATCCGGAAGGCCTCCCTTGGGCCCAAGGCACCAACGCACCATGGTCCTGGTGCTCGGACTCTCAGCGTTTCACGAGTGTTATGGGTGTCGGAGTGGGAGGGGGTAGTGGCGTGGGATGGGGAGGTGTTGCCGACGGGGGTTGGGGTGAATTTTCTTGGGGTGTAACTTCCACCCCTTTGCAAAACCCCCAAGCACCTACCCCATCACCCCCAGAACCACCCCACTTCAGAACTAATTAACATACAGACATAAAAAAGCAAAAGAGGACGGATTTTGCAAAACACACGCGACCGTTCTGTCTTCGGAAAGGGGGTGCGGAAGAATCAGATGCAATTTGGCCGCAAAAGCATGTTTGTTTTCCCTCCTCATCGTCAGGTTCGGGGGCCGGACGCTTCTATCGAAAGACGGACTTCGCCGCATATTTAAGAGCCCTGTGAAAGGGGGCCTTTTTAAATTAAAAAAGCAAGAACGAACTCGAACGTTTGAAAAAAGAGAATGAATTTTAAGAGAATATTATACCTTCCAAAGATGCTAAAAGGACATCGTGTACATAGAGGAGAGAGACTTGTGTGGCAAAAAAGTGATTTTTTTGAGTGCGTGTGTTTTTGTTGAGAGAGAAAGGAGGCAGAATGCGTGATCTTTATTGTTGAAACAAAATAAAAACGAGTGCGTAAACGTGCGTGAGGTTTTCTTTCTTGAGAGGGAAATGAGAGAGAGTTTTCCCCCGTTTATATTTTTTTTCGCAAGGAGAGAAAAAAATCCTCGGATTTTTGCCACAATGAGAAATTATATAAATATTATATATAAATATATACATATATGTATATGTATGGATCGAAACGTCCGGGTGCTGTGTCCGGACGCACAGAGAACGTAAGAGAAAAAAAAACCCAAAAAAATTTGAGAGCATTACAAAAAGTACCCCATCCCCAATTTTAAACGAGGACAACAGATTTCAGTGTTACAATTTTGTTTCTTATACGAGTCCAGGAAAAAAAGTCGAAGGGGTTTGCGAGTTCGGTCATAGTTAGGGAAGCATCTCCGTTTTAACACTTTTCGCGCCCGCGGGTTCCTGTGAGTGTGTCGGGGGAGTTTGGAAGTTTCGGTACATTCGAAAACAATGACAGAGATCGTCTTGGCTGGGTGTCCCTCCCTGGAAAATGTTAGCGAAAGGCGCCGCTGGGACGTCGGCAAGTGATCGCGCGAGGCAACCCCGTCATCCTGCGACGGCGCTCGGCCGTTCTCCGTTGGACATCGGCCGCCGGAGCTGCGTTGCCCGGATCTCACCCGAGCCCGGCCTTCAAGAGATACCTGTCGCAGGTGAGCGAGCTGCAGGGAATCCCAAAGGCGCTTGTAGGACGGATGTTTCGGAAGAGTGGTGTCTGTTATTAAGCCAAAAAAAAGTTTTGTTCGTTGGTGAATCCCGTGTGGTGTGTCTATCGGAAAAGTTCAAATGAGTAGAGGCTTCTTCCCCTCCATCCTAAACGTGGAAAACGAACATGTTCAAAATTCACGAATTCAATTAATGGAAAAAACCCCTTCGCTCTGTTGTCATTGCAAAACAAACCAGAATTGTTCTATCGCTGTTTTCTTTAACTATAAACCACTCGAACAAAAATATGAGAGACAAAACAGATTCGTGCTGGCAATATGTTCTTTTTGCTTTTTTGTCTGTTCCGAAGTTCTTTCCTGTTTTATTCACATTTGTCTTGAACTGTCGTGTGTTGTTTGAGACGGATGGATGTTGAATGTTTTTATAAATATATACAAATATTTATAATTATCAGCATTGGATTGTTTTCTGTCCCGCAAGTTATTATTGTGTCTTGATAAAATGGCAAAAGCAACCTTGTGGTTCCCTCCGTTAATGTTATACTTTGTCTCGTTTAAGAAAAGCATAGAAGCTCCAGTAGTCACTTCCTTTCGTTCTTTCAAATTTTAAATATCATGAAAACCTTATGTGAGAATTTAATTCAGAACCTTATCCTCTGAATGAGTGGATTTTGAGAGATTTTGGATATGTAGAGGTTTAACCAGACTATTAAGGTGTGTGCAGTATTCCCCTTAATTTATGAGTCAAAAATTATCTAATGTAAATTATTTCTCTTTTGCCAATTCATTCCCTATGAACTTTGTTTCGTTGAAACGACTTATTGATCTCAGCTTGCTCTTAACCGCATATTTTAAGACATCAAAGAACGATTAGACCGCTAGATTAAAGTAACGGATAGAATCGCGGACTTTTTTTGTAAGAGGAAGTAAGCCCATTGAAAGTAAAAACTTGTATATATTTTTGAAAGTGATCAATTTTATTCTGGAAAAGTCTCTCATACCTTGACAGTCTGGGATCAATTTTCTTTCCGTTCCTTCCCGTAGTCTGGATGTAAGTTGTTAAATATGTTCGTTTTTTAAACTAAGTATGTAAGAGTAATCGTGTAAAATTGCCTGACGTCCAGCCCTTACCGAGCACATAGGAGCAAGACTATATTTTGTCACTAGTTATTTCGTAATGTCGTCGAAAGAAATGTAGAAAGTTAATACAGACAACCGAAGTGAAAAAGAGACATTATTGAGCAGCTACGATCAACAACGATGTACTTCTTTTGGACTGAAATTTTCAATGGATTTAATAAGTGACCAGTCATCACTCCAAGACTCGTTACAGTAACTGCTGACTTAAAACAAAGGATTCAGTTGTTATTTATGCCAGTGATATAAACTGATTGTCTATTAGGTATTTTATTTCTTAAAACAGCAAAAGATCACTCCATGGATTTATCAATTCAAGAGCCAGTATATCTGTAAATGTTGTGCACATTTTCAGAAAAACAAAATGAGCCGAAAAAGAGATCCTGTGCCAAATATACATATTATATATATATATAAATAAAATATACCTAGAAAAATATAATTTTTGTTAATAATTTTTCTCATACCTTGTCCCAGAAGATAAAAAGTAATACACTGTCAAAGACTTGAGCGACAGCATTAAGCCGAAAGTTATCAAGGAGAATTACTTAAGATAACAATGATTGATTGCTTCCTCAGTCTGGATGAGAGATAAAATTATTATTTTTGGAAACTTTTAAGCTTTTAGCATGAATCTTTACGAATTTTAATGGCTTGATAGCATTCTCTTGAGTTTTATTTTCGATTTGACATGGATTAATCGTAGTTACTGAGGTTTGAGAGTCATTAATTTGCGAGAATTATCAATTTTTCGTTCACGCCTTCCTACTATATTGATTTCATTCCACATTAACTGGTATTTATTTGTGATATCGCGAGGTGAGACCTTTCTTCATTATCTCAGTGAGAGTTAAACGTCACTCATACTAAATCTGACTCCCTACAGATATAGCACCAACGAGAAATTCATAGAATAGCTGTAGAGACAGCACAATTACCCTATAGAATATCGTGACAATGTGACATGTTAAATCATTCTCAAAAGTTTCCTGTTGCTTGTTCGATTAAGTATACTGAAGTGATACTATGCGGTCTTCGCAAATAACTACCACTCATCACAAACACATTAAAGAATAGGTTATTTCTAAAGTCATTGCGTCCAACTACAGATCCTAAACCTGCTTGTGATATATTAACGGCTCCAAATCCTGAAAACAGCTCAAAAGTCTCAGTAACTAACACTTCTCACATTTGAATATGCAGGGAATTTCATCACTGAAATTATAGAACGATGTATGACTAATTCCACAAGGAGGAGAAAGATAACTGAAGATTTGGTTGTTTTCAGCAATTACTAGCCAACTTGTTTTTCAGAAAGATGAAGAAGGGTATATAGGTGAGTGATGGAGAGTAACCTTTGTTGCCTCCTCACTTATATGAACATTAGTTTTGTCGCAATTGCTCCATTTCCTTAAAGATAAAGAACTACTTTACCTCTTGTAAGTGCCAATAATTAAATTTCTCTTCCTTAAGGAATTTTTTACTGTATTTTCGAAAAATTACGGATGAACACCACCGGATTTCGGCCACCTCATTCCCAACACTGGAAATCCTAAGATTGATTTACAGCGGGTTGGATTCGGTTCATGGGCATTGATTACGATTTCTTGACCTCTTGAACAGCAATAATGACGTCGAATTTTCATTCCTCGATTCTGCTCACTTAGGTTAAAACAACAGCTTACGGATCACTTCCCGACCGCCGTCTCCTATCCATTGAGAGGAGACATCTATAAATCCGCGCAATCTCTTACTCTCATTAAAAATCCGTGCGGACGTTGCTTTCATTAATCTTTTCGCGTGCAACTGTTTTGTCTCCTCGAAAATAAAAAAAAACATCTTTCTACGCTTGCGCAGTTGAATGCGTCGCGAGCGAAGTGAATTCAATTGCGCGATATATATCTTTTTACAATGGCGAGGTATTGTAATTTATCGCTGCTTTCAGCGGACGCCTACGGAGGGAAGACGAAAATCAAAACGTTGCCGGGGTTCGAAAATAATTTCAACTTCTTGACGCCTCTCGAGCTGAAAATTTCTGGAAAGAGTTCTCGGAAAGAGCGGCGATGGAGTCGCGCTGCCAAGTCCATTCGCAACTCTTGATGTCAATGGAGTTATTCTAAGAATTCTCTTTAACATACTGACTTCGTTGACAAACGCATGAACATCAAGGCGGTCATGCATGCTTCGAGAGGAAATTAGTTATTAAATCAGGGCAAGGGATTGTTTAGAAATTATAAAGAGAGAAACTATGCGATGATTTTCCGTGTATTATGAAGAAAATTAGATCTTGATTCGCTGATGCGTGTAGAAAAATTAGCAATTCTTACAGTTTTAGTTTTGAAGATGAAACTGATTAGGAATTATAACTATGCGATATTTTAATGAATCTTAAGAAAAGAAGACCTTAATTTTGCTGATTTATCTTGTAAAAAGCTAACCTTACCTTGATGATGTATGTTGACGAATGTGATACATAGCTATTACCATTGTATGGTGAGAACTTTTTCTGGAGAGTAAATTCGTTCTTAAAATTATAGGTAGACAAAATCCTCGGAAAACATCTTATTTCAGATAAAAACAATTTCCAGATCATATATTTATCATAATTCAAATTGTAAGGTCATAATATTGGATTTCAAATTCATAAAATGATGGTCTCATCTGTTTTCTAAGTCATAAAAAATGATGTAAGAGTGAATAGGAACATTTAGCGTATTCCTCCACAGTTGGATATGTCATCATTGATTTCTCCAAAGAGAACTCATACAATTCTTTTACATTATCACCATTATTTAGGAAATACTATTGTTTGCATGGCTACAGAGAGGTTGGCTTCATCAAGTTTAATATTCCCCTAAATCTTTTGAAATTTCTATATAATTCCATTCAAAATAAGGTATTGTTTTGAAGGAAGCTGCGGTGTCACTAGTTCGGTCATCCTCAATTTGGACACGTGAACTTGTCAGGAAATCAACGATCTTCTCACAGGTCACCACGTTATCTGTAGCCCGATTCACCTGACGGAAAACCAAAAGACGGAAGGGCGCCTCCCGCAATTTTTCCGAAATGGAAAAATGAAAATGGCACCGGATTCCGCGAATCATTTATTCTCGCGTCCGTTTGTACCGCTCGAAATAAAAATAAAAGCCGGTCGAAAATAAAGAGCGCGGATTCTACGGATACACCCCGACGTTGAATACGTAAGCGGAGTAAAGTCTCCTTCCCATCTCATTTGCTATGCCTCTCACACTATCGATCCAAATTTTGCCAAACACTTGTCTCTATTCGCGCGGAATACGTAAGTGAGATTACTCACTTTTAGGGCGTAAGTTACCTTTCCCTGCTGCGGTTATTGTCCACTCGTGGGAAGTTCTGTGTGTTGCGCGCCGTCTCCATGCAGAAAAGATTTCACTTTTCATCGCGGTGTTTTAGCCACCCCGACCACTTGACACTAATTGGGGGGTAACGGCGTTAAGGATAATACTACCACTGCGACGGATATCTCTCCCAAACATTCCTCTTTCCGACCCCTGTCTTTTCCTTCCGATTTCGTTCCTCTATTTGGTTTCTGTTTTGGGGGCTATCGATGAGTATGCATTATTGATATTTCATCATCTCTAAGTATCGTTTCCCTCCGTGTATTTCGTTTGTTTTGTCCTTATCTCTGTATATTGTTTAGTTTTATGTCTTTCTTCCTTCCAAAATTCATTAGGGAAATAGAGAAAATATCAGGCAAAATATTTGAAATGTATCATCACATAGCACACCATTAGTAGTAGAGATTTTAGTTGTGACATCCTGTTTATGCGACGGCTGTATCAAATCGAAGTCCTTTATAGAAAAATATGAATAGTATTTCCCTCTTATATAGCTTGCAGCAATTACACCTGCAATTTCTGAATATTGGCCCTGTAAATGCAGATATTTTAACAACCGTCCTTTCGCCCGAAGAAGAGGTGCTTTCGCCACGGGTAACGCATTTTTAAGTGCCTCAAGTAATCAAAATAAGACGAAAATTTATGCTAAGAATCAAATTCGAAAATTAGAACACGCCTAATAATTCTAGCTCTCCTCGAACAGTGATCACTTTTAATACTTGTGCACATTTAAGTGCACCTCGCTGCTCGCCAAGGGCATATAGTACTAGTGTTTTGATTTTACAATTCATGGCTCCAATATGTACAGTTTTTGTTCCTCGCCACCTCGACGGACATTCCTGATTGTAGCTAGTATTTATTAAAAGTTGGATACAATCATAATATGTGTGCAACACTTCTTACATTTTTTCGTCAAATTTCATGGCAAATCTCTATTAAAATAAGGAATAGAGTACCAGCGAGTATAGCTTCAGAAGAATCCGTTTTCTGAAATATATTCGCTTAAATTATTAATAATTTCCAGGAATTCTGTAAACTATACTAACATACTGTTGAGTTACCATGAGAAAATAATTTCATCATAAATTTCTCTGCATATTTATATTCCTTGGAAGGTTATTTACTGTTTTTAGAGTTTTCCTCAAATAAACTTATTCATGAAATTATTTCTTGGAATCAGTGTCGTATTTTGGGGAAATAAATGGGGAATTTGCCCTCCTTTGCTATTTCTTAAAGGTATACGCTATTCCTTTTATTTATTCCTATTGTTATGTCTTAAGTGACAAGCTATCCATTTTAGTTCTGCTGTAATACAAACATTATAAATCTTACATAACAATAGCTCATATTCATTCACGTAAAACTATTCTTACGTTATCATATAAGAATTATTCAAGGAATAAATTGTAATTCTTAATGATATTTTAAAGTACAATTAGTTGCTTTCAATACTTTTTCACACGTGAAAAACACTAATTATCTACCAACAATCTCAAAAGTTACTTAAATATTTATTAGGTTTTATTAAATAATAGGTTAAGTCCCTAAGAGTATGCAAAGACCGTTCTTTTGCCCATCACCACAATATAACGCGACTTATTCAGCTAAATTATTTTCCAGATTTCCTCACGAAATACGGGAACGATCATTTACGTTCAATTCTCACGCTATCTCAATAACTCCTGTATTGTCACACTTATGCGACGCTCGATAACGTCTTGTTTCCGGCATTCTGCTCTATAAAAACATGCAAATTAACACTTGTGTATATGAGATAAGTTTCCCTCTTTCTACCATCAAGGCCTTCACGATTCCTATGAAACGGTTAGCTTTGTATAGACATAATCAATACAAAAGAGTATTTTATTCTTTAAGCTTGATAGTACGTAAGTCTTAATTTCGCGTTGAATTCTTTACTGGTAGCTTGACACTTTATACTTTGTAAAGATCGTCATTGGTGTTTTGTTATAATTCTGCTTCAATGTTGTGATATGGTAATTTTTAGTCTCTTGGAATGCTTTCATATTCGATATTTACGCAATGAAATTAATCATACTGATTGCTATAACATTTGTCGCGCATTTTCCGCCAAAAAAACCAACAGATTTACTTTCCTCATAGTTTCATATATGACAAAATAGCAGAAACAAATCTTTCTGTTTACAATAGAATATATTCTTCATGATTTTATCTACACGTAATCCTTAGTGATATTTTTACAGTAATATCAGTTGCCTTCAATACTTTTGCTCTATATATGCTGTAACTTTTTCCATATTTTATTCTATCGAAGGAGATCGAATTCATATCGATCTTTTACGTCGACAGCGATGATAGAACATGACAGACATTGTCAGGTCCTAACAAACATCCGTCGAACGCCTAATATCAAGTTAGGGTGTTCATCCAGATTCCTCGACTTGTTACCCCACGCCTGTTAATCCATCCATCCCATCCCATCATATCTTCCCGCAGTTACGTCGAAACAATTTACGCCATCGAGTATTTTCCCTTCGCCGTGTTTACACCGCAACCCCCGGGGAACCTTTTATCGTTCGGACATCCGTAAACACCGATTGTTCTCTCCCCCGGACCCCCATTTCTCTCCCCGGTTATGAACCAAATGGTGGCGACGCGTTTAAATCACCAAAGCGGTTGAATGAAATTTGTGTCCGCGGGACGGAGGAATCGTACATCACCGCGGCGGAGGAGCGTCTTGCGCTGGGGCGTCCGCACGGCGATTGGGGAGAGACGGACTTTTAAAAGGAAGTGTCCGTCGGAAACAGAAGGAAAAATTTATCGATGGCGTTTTTAATTCGTTATAAGAGTTTGAGGGGTGTATTTTTTGGGGGTATCACGCGATTCCGTTGATGATCGAAAGGGATGGCTAAACGGGAAGGGGAAAATGGTTAAAAAATTTCGGTGGCGTTCTAAACCATGTCGTCTGTAGTTTGTCTCGGCGTCTATTTGAGTTAAGATGAAGATAATCGGATATGAACGAATAATCCGGATAAAAGATTACTGATCGAATGATTTTCGTTCCCGAATTATCTCTGCGGAAATACTTCAGAGCCAAAATTCGCAGAAGCTTGGAAATCGATTTTTGATATATCCGCCTTGCATCGAATTATTCCATAGAAAAAGAAACCGATGAAAGAAAAGAATCCTGCATAATCTTAATATTCATAGTTATTGGTGCTAAATTATCTCAACGGTTAACATAATGTAAAATAGCGTTCATTACATGCGTCGCCATTTGGAATTTTCTCGAAACTCATCTGATATTCATTGTTATAATGCTAGGTATATTTCGGTTGTCTCGAGCCATTAATTTCTCCTTAAATGTATCTAAACCATCAATAATTACAATAAATTATCCATGCAATCTATTTGGGTCTTATTGTTGGCATAGCAATGATGTCGAATTAAGTAATCGTACGAATAAAGGTAGCGATTATTTTATAGAAGAATTAAACATTTACAATGTCATAAATAGTTATTTTTACAGATTGTTGAAAAATTTCTCTCCCTTTACTTTTATACGCATTAGAATATAAGTAAAAAATTAGTATATAAGTAAAAAATCCACTTTTTCTAGCGATTTATTCAAGCTAAGGTTGTACCTTTGATCACAATGGAAAATTGTGGAAATTTGGATGCAAAAGAGACCGTTTATCCACATATTTACGGAGAAAACAAGCATTATTAGGAATAAAAATATTATGCGTTAAATAAATAACAAACCAATCTTATATACGCCGTAATCCCTCTTTCGAAGCGAAATTAAGCCAATTGGATGTTAAAAGCTGTACACGACAATTTGATCAACCTGTAATACCATCACATAAGTTAGATCAAAACACACACTTTCATCCACTCTTAAAAGTGTTAAATTTTCCCTCATTTGTAGCCTAAATTTTATCATAATACGAAAGCAAATGAAAGAAAATAAATAACCACAATAGAAAAAAAGTGTTATTGACTTTAATCAGGATATAATTGACTTTTTTAAAAACATCTCGACTTCGGTCAAACATATTCGATATTTCTCATAAAGTTCCGTAGTATAAATCCAATGCTTATGAAGAAAGACATGGAGGCAGCTTCTAGGATGAGGAAAAATGAATGCGCTGATGAAGGGAAAGAAAGGGAAAAGTAGAGAGAGTTGGGAGAAAGGGGTGAATATGGAGATGCGGGATAAATAAGTGTCAGGGCGCTATCACTGCGGTTTAATTAAGTCGGTCGATGTACAGCTGACGAAGGCAAAGGACGAAATTAGATTTTAAAATTTATTTAGAGGTTCGTAAATTCGAGTTTTTCCCTCCTGCCAGCGCTACCGGGTCCTCTTTGTTTCTTTTTTCGCCTGTTAAACAACTCGTGTCTAGAAATATTTTTCAACCCGGACTTGCGAGCTGTGAGGTAAAATGATGACCGAAATTGTCTCCCCAAATGTTGCGTGCAGGGAGTTTTTCCTATATTCCGAAGATAACTCATGCTATGGAACTAGCGGTTTGCAATTGTCCATTACTCAAGTTATAGTTCTTGAAGTTTACTTGTATCTCTCATGGTAGAGTCATCTTTTCAATGATGTTCTTGCGTTCCTTTCGCACTGGTCTTTATCAAAATTTACTTCTATGTTTACATCTTGTACGGATATGTAAATTAATATAAAGTATTTACGCGATATTTATCTTAATAAAGTAAATAAGTAAAATAATTTATCTTAATAATCTTAAGCTTTTTCGGCAGGAGTTAATTTATTTGTATCAGTTGCATCTTAAATCTATCTGATAAACAGAAAGAATGAGTTAAATATTTGATTTAGCATGAAAAAATTTGCTTTTTACACCTAAATGATCTCAATTGGTATGCATATTTTCCCACGATATTAACAAATATAATATTGCTGTATCGGATATAAATAGTATCTTGTCGTGTGTAGTGTAATTTTGTGGAAATGTAGAATATTTGGTCTATTTTTATTTTCAATGCTCAAAAATATTATCTCATTTCTAAATATCTTGTTGTTTACCAACAAAACATTTAGACTTAAAACTATTTTCGAGTGTGTATTTCTTTTACGAAATTCTTCCATTTTGTGGTTTGTTTACTTAAAGTCGAAAATTCACCAGGAAATTTTTAATTCTGACTTGAAAACATAGATTATGAGAAAATAGTTTTTGAAACGTTACAAATTTATCGTTTATTGTTTCAGCGATCAAAACCGAAATTACTGAGTTTTGTTTTGACGATTATTTTGATGGCCGCTTAATTCGGTGTTTATAATAACTTCATAATAATAATTGAGGGCTCGGTTTATAGATGTATGAATACGAGGATATATATTTATGGAAATTAAACACAGTAAAAATCGAAAGGATCGCGACTTTTAATAACATCAATAACCTCGAAACACGTCCATCCGGTTAACATCTCGACACAAATTCGTATTTTTGATAGACCACACTGCTGGGAAAGGAGCTCGGATTTTTCTCCTAACAGGAATAACATCCTCCTTAATACCTTGAGTAAATACGGTATATTTTCAGCGAGAGATTAAGGGGGTAAACGAATTGCCTTGCGTTTGTCATCCTCGGGCGTGTAATGAAATGCGCGCTTTTTTTATTCCGTCGCGTATTTTTTTCGGGTCGGTTGTGTTAAGAAACATCATATTTCAAAGATAAGAGTTGATCGCATGTCACTCTCCGCCATCCATCCCCGTTGAATTCACCTCTTAATGCGTAATGCCCGAAAAGCGCTGCGCGACCTTCATTGTCGACTTGATCGTTGAGTCGCAATCCTTTGGTAAAAACAATCGCAGACAATTCCGATTTTGACAGTCATTCCCGTCTTATGAGGTCTATCCAGAAGTCGCGCCGAAGATGAAGCTGGCGTAAGGAATCGATACAAAGGCGCAGTTTCGTCTGTTTTCTCACCCAATGGATTTCTTTAAAGCCCGAACAGGAGAACTCTTCAATCGATTGGGGTTGCTCTGTTATCGCTGCGTTCTATAAACATTCCGCCGACGCTCAATGGATAACCTCTATTGCCCGAAAGAGTGGATGTTCGTAATTTCCGATGACCGAATTCCGTCGGACGAAGTGCTCGAATTCAAGCCACTGATATCGAGGTTTATGCGAAAATAGGATGTAATCTAAACAGAGGAGGAATTGATTCGAACGCCTGTTTATCCTTTGCGAGAATCTAAGAAAATCTTACTTAAGGTTTCATGGAGACGGAAAATCCACATACTGTGATTGAATTTGTGATAGGTTTAATACTATTTAGGGGGAATAGGTAAAGGATACCAGAGATAGAGGAATCATCACACTCTTTTTCTATGAAATCTCTTATCGGTTTTATTGATGAATGAACATCCGAAGAACATCAAATTAATTCCGAACGATCCTGTTCGAAAAATCTATCATTTCCGCTTCCAACATTAGTTTTACGATTTGTATCTTACGATTTAAGTATCTCAAGGCAGTGGTGTGCCTATTAAGTTTTTCTTCACTTGATGACGGAAAAATTAAGTTTTATACCAACATCACAAGTTCCGTATCAAAAGTTCTGTACCACTTATTATTTTATTGCAGCAGTACTAATGCTATTTAGTACATGAGCAATATAATGCTTAGTTAATCTCTTATTGCCATCGAATGACTGACTATTGGTTTTACGTGGTATTTGGATAATCAATCATAGATACATGTTTACCTAAAGAAGTAGTAATCGCGTAGTTCTCTTTCGAAGCGAGTACCGTAACGTCCTCTTCTATTCACAATTGAGATTTTAGAGTGATTTATGACGTTGATTAACAATTATAGTAATGAATCTCATAAACTAATATAGCGATTATATTACCTTGCAATAATTTTCTTAAAATATAACTTAATAAAATCAGCGCAAATATTTAAATAAAGCGAAGAACAGAGAAAATATATTTAATTGTGTTTGAGTTTACCAGATAAGTGCTTCCTAGCTGGTGTTCCACGAATAAGCTCTGTATATGCCGCATTATCTGATGGTAATAAAATTTTCAAATTTACCATAATGTTTATATGCCTAATCTAACGGGACATTATATCCTTAAAAATGAAAAGACAAAATAACTCCACGCTCGGTGTCTTCCTATTTTAATCCGCACCTAGACCAAAATTAACAAAAGTGTTGTATAGTGCTCCACAGAGTTCGAGTCGATACACTAGTGCACCGTGGAAGACAAGAGGTCGGAAATGGCCTCTTGGACAAACAAAATCAGCCCATCCTTAACCGCGAGAGTCAACCCCGTCAATACTTCACGCAAAATGAACCGCCAGACGTGATGGATCGAGAGATCTCCCGAAAATCTCCACCCTGCGGAAAACCGCCGCTTTTAATTAAAAAACATCCGACGAGCGGTCCGCGTCGCATTATAATATTTCACCGGAAAAAAACGACACTCCCGCGCCCTCCGCCGCCTTATTATTTCCTTAAATAAATATTACCGCCCCCCATTATTAAAAGCGCCAACCCCCTTACGTGCTGGGTAGACGAGATGGGATTAATGACAACGCTCCGTTAGCACGGACCTCTTTCTCCCCCACGCTTTCCTATTGACAACGGCTTATCAAACCACCCCACTCACCCTTCATTACCCTCCCGTTTTAAATCCAAACCCTCCGCACCCTCTCCCCCCCGTTTGCGACACTTCGAATCCCCCCCGTGGCGAAGGAGACCGTCTAAACATCCTCGGGCCACGGCTCAATCATACGATCATCGAAAAGCCTTTTGGAAAACCTCTCTTGGGATACGAGTGCGTAGAGCAGCCTTGCGTAAAATTGGTCGATTCGCCTAATCCCAACCACCGTTATGAAACAATTAAGGGAATATGCAGATGCGGTTATGTTAATGCCCTAACGGAGTGATTGTCTTAATGATGCGCATTCCGTGGGCTTATTTATGCCCCGAGAAGACTGTGTATGATATCTACTTAATGAGCTGAAGAGAGATATCGAGGAATCTTATGCTTTTCGTCGCTTAAATTAATTCTTTGTCGTAAGGTTTTCCCTTCTTAAGATGGCCTAGGAATATGTATTTAGGTTCGCGCACCGTGTTCACATTCACCGTAGTAAGCCTTACTACAATTACCGAAGACACTTCTTTTCAATTGAAATATTTTCCTATGTATATAACTAGGGATTAGTGTAATGAGGTTAAACGCGTTTAATTTTCATTCAGCAGTATTTTCAATTGTTAATAAGATGAGAAGATATTAAGATTACTGAAGAGTTCCTTCCGAGGTTCTAACGGACTGTGAGATAAAAGGGATTCTCATAAAAGTAGTTAAAACGGCATTCTTAAATTATTTATTAACTTCGCAATAACTAGGAGAAGTTAACATTCGAAACCAAAATGAGGTGTCCGTCGTTCTGTAAAGGATATCACAATCTTACACCTTATGTCGCTTCTTTTAATTTTATTCCGAAAGTTATTATATATCCGAAACTGTGTTCGTTGTCTGAAAATGCAAATATTTCGCGAGTGTTCATAGTCCTTTCCTCCTAGAGAGAGCTGTTCCTTAACCCGTCACCAACTGTACTATTAATTCAGTAGCGGAATTTATTACTTCCTTACTGAATTCTTTCCTCTGAATTTATTACTTCAGCCATAGTCAACCACTTGAGATATTTCTTTTGAATGAAGGCAAATTTGTTGCGATGTGATTTGTGTCGAACATTACTCTATAATAAGGGGATTAACATCAACACTTGAAACCATTGAGATTTATAAACCATTCAACGGTAAAAGCGCATTTATAAGGAATAAAAAGCGAGTTATGCTTACGTGACATGTGTTTTTCGTCCGTATTATACGGCTGTTACGTATTACTCTACCGTTCGCCGGGAATTTCAGTCCTGCCTTAATTCTGCTTTGACTCCGCCGTCGGACAATGGCGATCTTACACGGCGATTGTCCCAAGGCGCAATCAATCAAAGGACTTTCGATTTTTTCCCCGCGAAATCCACCGACTCTCGATGCTTTTCGGTGGATTTATTCGGAATCTGACGTCGGACGTTTGATCTCGCCACTCCATCCCCAAGCGGATTAATTCCCGCGCATTAATCAAAACGCTTGACGTCCTAAGTCGGATACTTCTCCCAATTTTTCGGGCCAAGATGGATATTCCCTCTGCCGCTATGATTTCCATCGTCTGCCGTTCTGCGATGACTACCTCTTTCCCCATCGTTCGCGGTCTTCGCGTTTGTGAGCTCCGCGGTACTTTTCTGTTCCGTTCCTTCGGAAAATGGAGATCAGAAAAAGTAATTTGCGTACATCATTCTTGCTGCTTAGTATTTTCAGGGTTCTTGACTTTAAAATCCTTACCCATTGATTGTATAACTATGAGTTGTCATGTCGAAAAAGATCGTGTTTTACTTCGGTAACTTAAATTGTGGTAAAGTATTGCTTAATTGTGCTTAAGTATTTCGGGAGAATTTTCCCTATCGTTCGCGGTATTTGCGTTTGTGAGCTCCGCAGTTCTATTCTGTTTCGTTCCTTCAGAATACGGATATAATATATAAGTAATTTGCCTATATACTTCTTGCCAAAAAGCACATTCAGGGTTCTTGAGTGTAAAATCCACACCTTTTGCTTCCAAAACTATGATGAGGTTTTAACGTTATAAAAGTGTTTCACTTCAGTGACTAAAATCGTGATAAAGTGTTGCGGTTTAATATTTCGTGGAATTTTGTGTTCTTCCTCTCGATTAACTGGAATAAACCCACCAAGTATCAGTTGAAATCCTTCAATTTATTTTATCCTGTTATACAAAACGGATATTTTATAATTAATGAAATTCCAATCTTGAAAAGTGTATTAATCCTGGTAAACCCTAGTCATTCCGCGGTTCGCAATCGATTTCTTCTAAGAGCGATTAACAATGGAATTCGTTGATTATATCTCTTCCGGTTTCGTTGACTTGAGGATTTTATCCGAAATGGACACAATAGCGCTCTCGATCGGAGGAATTTGTTTCCGGTCATTGTTTACGGTAACTGCGCTGTAAGGAGCGATTTTAATTCGGATGAATGTAAGCTAACTTAATCTGGTCATATCTATCTTGATAGATTTTAATTTTTCCTCCATTCATTGGAGAACAATGCGGTATCTACGAAGATTTTCAGGACTCTTAACTTCTTGACAATTATTCTCCCCTTGGATGTCTATTGTTAGAATGTATGAGTTTTGGCTCCCTCTCTCTCTTTGCTCAATACATAAATTCGTCAACGTGTTTCGAATGCTAAGGTTCAATACATTCTCTTTCTTTTGTACCATTCCAAAATTCTCCTTTTGCCCACTATCGCGTTAGATATCATATACAGCCTTCATCTAACCTTTCGCTTTTCCCTTCATCAAATACCAAATGCGAGGAAATCGGAAATCGAATTTTACAGTCACTTTTACTCTTCCACTTTGTCGTAAGACTTACTACTGCACTAGCGAAAGTCCAACCACGGTGCGAATGTAATCATGAGACAGCTATACTTATGTACTTGGCAGTCTTGACGAAAATTTCCTTTCTCTAAACGGAATGACAATCTTTTAGATCTTAAAGGTTCCACTGAAGTTAGACGCCCCTTATCTTGTCAAATGTCGTACAGAGTTTGTTTGATTTTGGTTTAACGAATCCGTAAATGTTTGAGATCCAAGATTGCTATTCGTGCATTCTCTGAGCCCGGTAAATGGAAGTTAACTAAACGTAAGGGTGCCACTGCACATACAATAAATAAGAATTTTCAAATCCTTTTTGAATATACATTTCCACACCGTGATTGAAAATATATTCCAATTTTAGCATGGTCTTAGTTGCATTTCTATGGTAAACATTGTCTGTATAGTCATCCGCCCAAAGGCTGGCTAAATCTTCCACTACTCCATTATTATCTACAAATAACTTTGAAGGGGTGATGAGGCGACTAAGCAAAATGAGGAGTGAAGTAGTTTGCCCTTGCTTTTATGTTAGAATGATATGATATGCAGAAAAAGTGCAACCAAGTGTAGCACAAGGACCCTATGAATATCACTCAACACTTTAAGCATTTCTGTTACATAAATGACGCCCTCAACCGCAAACATTACTCTATTGTGGTCAATATCTACACCACGTACCGTATTCCCTTTAGCTTTTTGTTGATTTTTATCACACCCTCTACTCACTGAAATGAGAGTCTAAGATTTACCATGCACATTCACAGACAAGCGTTAATACATACATGACGGACTGAAACATGATGGAATCACCAGGAAATGCTCATAAAACAAGTATATATACTCATACATGAGTATTTATTATAATAGAATAATATACTAATGTAGCTGCTGATCACCGTCCCTTGCATAGCTTAAATTCTAGAATCAATAGGTATCTTACCAGAGTTCAAGGGTTGTGAACTCAAAATACACTCTATAGCTCAATTAATCCTTATGGCACAGTTCATTCTACTCAGGTAAATTAAAGAAAACTATAGCTACCACGTTATAAATCACAATCGATTCCCGGATGCGATAAAGGAACGGGCGCTAAGTGGCTCTCACATCAACCGACTAAAGTCGAACTCCCGACATGTCAGCTCATTTATTCGGGCGCTAAAATTCCAGCGTAGGATCAACGCCGTGGTTTTTCCTCTTTTCACCCTCTCCAAGAACATCCCGATCCTGTTGCCGCGCGCGCCATCGACCCCGGAGAAGAAGGGATGGCTTGCGCGGCGCACGCGATATTCGCCTGTTTTGGGCGGCGCTGCTGCGGTGTTTTCGTCCCCTCCGCCCTTCTACGTGGGGGTGGAGGGAAAAAGGGATTTCACGGAGATCGACAAGGTTCGCACCCGGCGAATCAAATCTCGCCCCGCTCTATCGCCTATGGGTGTGTCTGCTCCCTTTTTTTTCCATCCAAAGAGATCTTGATTTTTTTCGGGGAGTCACTTGCCGCTGATGAGGATTGGGACTCGGATGAAGCGAAAGGGTTCGTTTCATCTTTGCTTCCATCTTTGTTTACGCGAAAAAATGGATCCCGAACGCTCCACCCGCGCCAAATCGTAATGGCGGTTTCCCCGGCCGTGAGAAAGGGGCAATTGTTTCTCGTCTACGTTTTTTTCCCGGATTCGTGACGTAGTATCGTAGGGTTTTTGAGTTTTATGGCTGTATCACGGTGCTGAAGGCCTCGTCTCGAACTGAAATACTGTTCTTTGTTTCACGCCGGAATGTTTTGCTTTGAATCAGTCATACACAACATCTCCTACTGAGAAGACCTGTTCCGACCCGTTGATTATGATTTTTAACGTGAGATAAATTGTATTAGTTTCATAGAGCGACCTTTTACGCTCCGTAATACGGGGCAGTTAACATGCGACACGAATAAAACGGCAATAAAGACGAATATGAACCTGAACGTTCTCGGGTGGATTCAAATCAGCGATAACTGATTTAAGTGGACTCCCTAGCCACGTGAATAGAATTTCAAGGTACTATGTTTTTAGCGGGTAATTAAACGCCGGGGATTCATCATCATTTCCACGACCAGTCCCGGCGCTAACTTGACGAATTACTTTCTTAAAGCAATGAAATCGGTGTTTGTTAGATAAACTCGACTTGTGGAGATGTGGGAATTATGAGGCTCGGTTTATTGTAATGTGCTAATGATATCTCTATTGCCGCTGAATATGTTTGTTAAGTAAACGAATTAAAACACTGATCCACTTGTAACTCTATCTGTACTCTTTGGAAGGTTATTGAAACCATTAACACAATAAAGTTTCATCAGCTGGTCATCGTGTCGGGAAAAATTTGAAGGAAGCTATTCAGAGGAGGCTTGTATTTACCAACGTGGTGTTGGATTGAGCCAGTCTTTACTTATAAATGTTACAGTGCTGAGAGATTTACTGTTTTCTGAGGATTGAGATAGATGGATGTAAACTCCAACATATTCATTGCTTTGTTGAAGTACTTCGATGAATATAATCAAAGAAAGCTTCGGCTAAATTTATGATGTGATTACCAATGCATCCGCTAATATTAGGCCGGAAGGTTTTATACTAGCTTAACTATGTTTATTCCTGCAAAATCATGCTGCTCATTAATATATACGTTCTTAATGAAAATTTTCTACCTTTAGTATTGAAAATTTCATTTGTTACTAATTGACAATCCTCCAAAAATCTTAAGAACCTTTGCGATGAAATGTTTTTGGAGCAATAACGCAATCTCTTTGAGCAGCCGAATTTCGTGACAACGATGAAAGTTGCGTTAATTTTGTATGAGGATATTAATGAGACTATCAACAAATAGAAAGAACTGCCAAATACTCCATGAAGATAGCATTTGAAATTTCTCTTTTGGTATATCGCCGTTAAAACTCCCTCTTTGAAATCCAAGCGAGGTAAAACTCCGAGAAATAGAGACATCCTCTGGATCGAGTTAAAAATAGCGCTCCGCCGTAATTATCGATGGAAATTTTCCACGCACCGAACCCATCCTAACGAAGACACTTGGTCCAAATTTCGCTCGCTCCGTCCCGTCCGATTTTACTCCGTCCCGTTTGTTTTGTTATGAACCACGCTCAAATTCGTCAAATACGTGCTTCCCAAAGCGCACCCTTCTTTATCGCTAACGCAAGGCAATTAGTCGACCACCACCCGCTACAGGAGACGCACTCAATGGAAATGGAGAGAGAGAGAGTTGCGCCCCGCGCCATCATGAATTTACTCCCGCGTAAAAGTACTTCAGTAGGAATATGCGTGGAATATGGACTTGGATAGGTAAAGAGAGGGGGAAGATATTGAGGGAGTAGTAATGAGGCGCGATTATCGACTTAGCTCTAATGCTTTTTTAGCGTCGCTGCGTTAAAATTACCGCTCGTCCTTCTCCGCGTTGTGAATGGAGGCGATCTCTTCTCCTGAGTCTTTTTCGGCTTCCTTCACCTCCTCCGGCTGCTCATGTACTTTCGATTTGCTCAGCAGTCACGCAATATTCAACACGGCGCGTTGACTATTATTAAGCTTCCGTTCCTTCCTTTCGGTCGTGACTGCCATTTTCCCCGGGCGTCGTTTGTTTCCGGATTTAGCGCGCCCTCGCGGCGGAATGGAAAAATACTGACTCATTTAACCGTGCACGTGGACTTTTCCGACGGGGTTGATATTTTGTGGGGAGGAAATTTCTTGGGAACACAGTCGTCTGGTTCGCGGATGCTTGGGGATTTGGAACTTCGTCTTTTTTGTGGGTTGCGGCGGACGAGACCGTTTCCTTCTCATAATTGGCCGAGGTTCTGGCGTGATGGAAATTCGAACGATCGAAATTGCATTTATTCTATCTTCAATGGTGAATTCTATTTGTTAGGCTGCGAAAAATAAACTCAAGAATCAGGAGAGCTCGAATCTTAAATGGAGTTTTACATTTTAGGAAATCGCTGATCGATATGTTCTTCTCTTAAAATTTTTAAAGCCACGGAATCAATATTCGAGAAATATAACGAAGACATTTTTACTATTGAATATAAATTTACATAATGGATTCGAAGAGTAGAAATATATGGAACGAAGAACAATTTTCGTTCTAGACCGTTCAAATATTTCGATAGCTGATGGTTCAGAGTTTAGCAACAGAGTAATCATTTCCTAGTATGTAATGAGACTCGATATAAACAATCCTTATATAATTGCATTTAAATTTAGCAAAACAAGGTACAAAACTTAGTTCGAACTTGGTTTAATTTGGATTATATTCATTAGAAAATTGTTTAACGGATTGATTCTCACCTGAAAATTGCTATCGATATTTACTAAATATTGTTTTGGGGGAATACTAAACGTGAAATTCTCATAAAATGGAGATAAATCAACAAGATCGGTTATGGTCCTTTAACGTGTAAAATCTACTTTACTTTTCAATCCAAACGTTATTTTCGTTTTACATAACCTTTTTATACGTAACAGCGTCTCTTATGCGAAATTTCCCGCGTCAGTCTCGGCTCAAGTTATCATTACAAGTTAGGTCATTTCGGAAATTCTCGAAACGAAAATCTTCAATACCTTGCGAGACACGGATCACAGCATTCTGAAAGTAGAGAGACCTGTCCTATGTTGCTATACGTCCTCTCACATGATTCCCAGAGATGATCGTGCACCGTCTTTTCCTTAGAGGAATACATTCTCTAACTTCGGTTACGGGAGCTGCCTCGTCTGCGTGATCGATTGATGTCGAAAGTGTATCTTGCGCCATGAGAATTCCTGCGTCAAATATAGTTGGAAGGAGTGTTCTCTCTCAGCCCATAAGGAGAGGCAGCGACCTCGCGACCAATTGCTTCTTGTGAGTGCGTCCTTCGCGGTTCTCGAATCCGCGACCCCCTTCGTTCCGCTCTCTACACTTCCAATGGAAGAGACGTGCCGAGATTGGGTCCATTCCATCCAATTATTTGGGTGGGAATCATCGCCAACAATACGGACCATGCATTATTTCCTCATGCTTTCCTTGAAGGCCACTTCTACGCTTATGCTTAGAGGTTTACTTGTTAAACTACATTGTTTCCCCGTTTGCAGACAGAGAAAATGTTTTTCGTGATTCATTCCATGATATTATTATATATTATAGTTATTACCATATTATTATTATCATCATATTTAATATTATTGTATGATTTACGCGAGGTATAGCCATCTCAGAGATGTTTCTGCGAAATATTGGAAAATAGTATTTTCCGACTCATCTAGACTCATCTATGTTTCTACGTAATTCTTTTAAATTTTATTTGAGAGAGAGATTTCTAATTTATTTAAATATCATCACTCGATTATTAAGTCTTTCCGTGAATTTTTCCTATTTTGAAAGTAACGAGTTGTTATGCTGAATGATAGGAATACCGTTTTCTGTTCTTTTTCATTTCAAAGTGGATTAAATATCAAAAAAATAAAAATTATAAGTATACACACAAACATACAAACATTAATATGCATAAATATAAATAGCAACAAAAGGAGCTTACCACTGTAATCCAAACCGATGAGGGCTTCGTTTTATGATTTTCTTTCCGGTGGTGTTGTCTCTGGAAAGATAACGGGGAAGACATTATTTTACCTAATAATATGTAAATTATTAATAATTATTTATATTTTTATGAATCATTGTCTCCTTATGATACCAAAACACAAATTATTTACTGGATATCACTCTTTCTAGAGAAAAATCTATATTATATATACGGTTAGCAAAATTTTGAATTGAAATATTGTAAATTACTGATGGCCATGATTTAGTAAGTATGTTTCCTAGGAGTTATTTAGAAATATTTGTGATGCTGCGGAGAGTTAATGTTGTGCCGATTTGAATATGCTAGATTAGGAGAAAGGAAATATATGGAAGCATACGGAAAATTGAGGAAATGAATAATGCTTAAAAATAAACAGTCGTCAGCGAAAAGAAGTGATTTATGTACGAGAAAATTTCGGTGAAATGAGAGAAAAAGTTGGGTCCACCCACGCCTTGCCAACAGAGGCCTTCGTCAACATTTGCTCCCTAAGTGACTGCGAGACGCGGGTATTGGCGGACACCGAGGACGTTCAAGGAGAAGGAAAATAAAAAAAGACTCCTAAACGCTCTTTCCGGAACGAACTCTTTTATTAAAAAGTCATGTAGTTGTCGGGATATTGGCCCGTCCGTGTTTACCTCGTGATATTTCTGTCTATCGTGGGAAGTGGTGATAATAGAGGAAAACTTAATGAATGTTTCTTCGGCCTAAAGGATGTTCAGCTGTGGGGATTTCTTATTATGCCGAAAACGTTTCACGCAATTAGGTTTATGCTTGTTAATAAACGCCGCTTTACTAACTGTTTCACAGATTTCTGGCGACAGTTACTCCCTGGGTTTGGTTCCACAGAGTGACTGGCAAGAATTCGAAGAAACAAGACTAAATTTTTAGCGTGATAAACCAATGTAATCTGTAGCAACGATCTAGGAAATATGAAAGGGAATACGATTCGGCTTCAACTTGTATCACATATAACATTTAGTTTATGCATGACAATATTAGCAGTTAACAATTTTTGTTTTGTGTGATTAGCATATCTTCATAAGAAATTAAATAAATTAGTGGAATATATTTCAAGACTCTTTTATTGATTCTCAATATTAGCACCGGTTCAGTACAACCTATTGAATAATTTTATCGCCTAACTTTAAATGTTTAGTCCCAGAAAGAAGTCTCTGGGAAAAAGAATAAAGTAAACCTTCGTGACACGAGCTTCAATAGCGTTCTTTTCCATTTTTATTGAGATTTTTTTCAATAGGATGCTGAATTGTAACGACCAGATATGGTGATTATAGGAGAGAAAAAGCCACGAATCATTACAAGTCTATTCTCAATAGAACAATGCTACAAATATTTCTTGTAGAGTTAAACTACCACGAGTTCCGTCATCCAGAAAAAATAGTAATTGACTCATCAATGTTATTATTGGGAAACCATACTACTCATTCAAAAATACTGTTATGGATTCCATTCACTCATTAATTCTCTTTTCCTATATTTACGGTAAACATGACAACTAAGGAATGTTCTTTAGGCATTGAAACGTATAGGCATTTTAAGCGAGCAGAAGATTTTCCTAAGGTAAAGGTTAAGGTTAAATTAAGATTTCCTAACAGTAAATTCACAGCAAAGGAAATTTGAAGAATCAACGTATAAGGGTACACAAGATTTATTTGTGTAAGTTATAAGTTTAATCGCAACTTACGAAAGTCCATGTTTAAAACCACGGGAAAAAAGCGTAATATAAATAAATATCCCGCTAGAAAAGTCTTCGGCGCTGAGACCAGCTGACCCCCAAGCCCTCCACTAATAACTAACATAAGCCGTCGGGAATGAGGCTTAATAGGTAAGATGTATAGTCAGGTATTTTGCCTTCTTTTACATCATGAAACCAGAATTCTATGACTGAAAAATTCATTGCAGCAAAATGATCCTACGATAAGAACTCTTCGCAAAATTCAAAAGGTGTGACAAAAAATTCCATTTTGCGTCACTCATACCTCAGTACTAAATTCATTAAGAAGACTGGCACAAAATTAGACGAGGAACGATTTTATCTCTACTTTAACTTTCTTTCGAGATTTTTACTTACATTGGAATCATCCTTTCTTGTTTCATTATTAATCTTTGTAAATAATACAGTGACATACGTGGTTAATGTAAGAGGGACCCACATGGTTCTAACCTCACCATTAAAATCTATCTATTTGCTAGATATCTAGATACATAGATAAATATTACATGCATCAAGATATGGTATCAGATAAAAATCACTGTTATCTTAAAATACATCATTCAATACAATTTAAAATTAATAATACAGTTTAAACGACAGAAGATGAAAATATTTTTGTCGATCTACAAAATAAGCTTACTTTTCTAAAATTCTCATGTAACTAACGGCTGATTCTATGTCATGATTATCCCTACAGACAACAGATAGCAAGCAGAGACAGTATACAAAATTTCATAACGATAACCCCATTGAATGAGGTAGTCCGTCTCTTATCAACTCTTCTATCGCAGATAAGACCTTAAGACGAAGCAGCGATTTGTAAAGAAAACCTCGAATTTTGAGAATTAAATGATTATCTTATAATTTGATAGCATAATCATTTAAAGAACATCAAAGATGCCACTCGGAGATCCGGGTAGTAATTTTTCCCGTTCAAGGAGCCAAAAAATCGTGTCTGCGTTTACGTTTGGAACCTTCAAATGCATACAGTTACGAAAACCATATTTCGAAATATCCTGCAATTGGTAATTTTTTCCTTACCATTAAAACGCGTCAGTTGCTTGTTCGTTCAACTTTCTGAGAATGATTTTCCTTCTTTCTTGGTTCTATAAGGGTCAAGACTTGACCTTAAAGTATACGAAATTTTTTCCTCGTCTGTCTTGTAACGCGAATGCTTTTGCTTTTTCTGTAGCCCTTTTGCTCCCTAACGCTTTTTACCTTAACAAAATCCGCACTTGCGTAACTCTTTCCTCGTCTTTTGTCATAAATGTTCTCACAGAGGATGTGCTACATAAGAAATTGTCTTCGTGATATGCGATATTTCAACATTTTTAATTCTCTGATATATACGTAATTTCAAGTGTTTTCTTTGTGTCTATGGTTCACGAAGTTTAAGTAAATAATGAAAGTAAGGTATCAGATCGATTCATTAAGTAGATCATCCACGAACAACTTCAAACGGGATATTTTCGTCTGCCTTACAGACGAGGCTACCTATGTAAATCAGCTGAGATAAAATAAATTTATATATTCAGTGCCTGATATCATTGAGAAAAAATTTCACACCATTGAAACTTCCTCAATGGATTTTGCGGGAAGTCATGGAAAAGAGTTGCTATTCCCCGGATAAATAGAGTGAAGTCAAGAAATGAGTGACAAATAACTTCATAACATGTATTTCATAGGATAGAGAGCTTCAGAAACAGAACCATCGCAAGTGATTGAGACGTTGAATACGAAAGGCGACACTTAAATATCTTTGCTTTACATCCGGTGAGAAGAGAACTTTTCAAATCCTATCATTCCATAGAATCTACGTTAGTTGGTAGTTATTAGCTTTTAAATGGGCACATAATATAACGTTGCACGTGAACCAAATGGGAAGAGGTGCTATTAAACGTCACTTGGTCCTCTGCTATCGACAGGTGTTGTTTAAATCCTCCGGATGCATATGCCGTACGTTGTGTTGCATTCATAATGGCGAGCTTTTACCTCGGCTGATCGACGCACACTTGACCGACCAATTTATACCGCCACTCCGTTTAGGCGACAGTCCTTCTCCTTTCTGTCTAATACACAGAGAAAGTTATAAAAATTTGTACTATCGAAATAAGTTGAATTCCATGCATCATTAAGCGACCAGATGGAGAGATTTTCAATAAAAAGAACTAAGTTGAGATGATACGTATGCATTATTTCTTATAAAACGAACTAAATTGAGCTGCAGGGTACTGTATTAACTTCTATAAATAAAGAACACTTTTATTAGTAATTTCTTCTCTTTTCCCCTTTGAAAAACAAGAGAGAATGCTTTACTGATAAGAAATTAGCATTATATTATTTTTGATCGATTTTTTATTTATTATTATTAAATGATTATGATTGAAAAGTAACGATTCGATGAATATTTACATTAATCTTTTAAATAATGTTTGAATAGATTCCATGGAACGCTAGTTAACGAATGTTTTAATGTTTACCATTTAGAGTTAATTGATGCATAATTTTGAACAATTTTTTACTCTATTGATGCTAGATTTGTCATTTAACAGGGTCTTCAAAATTTTGTGTCGGTCAAGTGGTTGTCGATATAATGATTGTCGCTTAGGTGAGTGTCGGTAAAGTGGGTGTCGGTTAAGAGACCCATCGACAGGTGCTCTAGATGCATATGCCATACGTTGAACTGCATCCGCTATGACGACTGTCGAACAGGACTTCTCTTTAATTCCTGCGGCCTCAATATCGTATCGTTATGGCCGAATACCACGGCGGAGGAAGGAAGTTATTTTTCCGTCCGAGGGACATGAAATTGCCACGTTCTACGGTTTTGTAGTGAGAGGGAAGGCTTTGTGTAAGATTCTCCCGATGGTTAATTGCTCGATAGCTATCATTGAAATTGTCTGCAGTTGAGTCATTTGAGTCATTTGGAGAATCCTCATCATTTCATCCGCTTTGTCCGGATCCGTGTTTACGTACAATCTTGCAGTGTATCTTCCTCATCCCAAGGGCAAGCTACTGAAAAGGGTTAATGATGGTTTTATAATATAATGAATAGGTTTCCCCAGAGATACGCAGCTTCGAATGAGTTATTATAACGATGAAAATCACTCTCGGAGAATTCATACAATGCACCTCTCCTGATCTGTGCGTAAGGTCGCGATTCAGGAAAGATTCTATATAAAGAGGTCATGTATGGAGAAGGGAGTTTCAATCCAGATAAAAGAAAGGAAAATATAATAGTGGATATTTTCTTAGGGCTTAACGTAAAAAAGTAGGAAGAGATACGGAGTGGGAAGAAGCTCATTTGGAGATCGTTGAGATTTAATCTTCAAAAATGAAAACTAATTCAATATCCAGAAAAAGATTTAGAAGCTTACATCTTTTAACAGTGAAACAAAATATATTGTAATCTGTTTGTAAAGGATCAGTAAATTTATATAGTTGGAGAATCGGATAAATTGCATGTATTGATTAATTCTAACCATTACTTAAAAATGATCACAATAGTATTCTACAGAGAGAAAACTATAATTTAAATATTCAGAAAACTTTTACATCAAGCAGCAAATAATACGGTAATAATCATTGCGGTAGATCTGGATTCCGAGACAGCTTAGTATGAGATAAACCGGAAAAAAGGCATTCATGCTTCATCCAGCATTTAAACCGTTACCTTTCGAGAAAAAGCTGTACTCTACGTTCAGCTGGGCGTTGAACATATTTCCCAAAGCCTATGAATATGCATCCAACTTAATTTTCATGAAATCCAACTTAATTTTCAACTTCCGTTCTGCCAGTGCATCGCAAAGTGAAGGCTGATTCGGCCGATCATTTCATTACCTATAAGTCCTAGTGAATGCGATACATGAAATTTCATGTTTCACTGATTCAACCTCATGACCGCTGCAGCTTATCTACATTATCCGCATAAATTAGTCGACATAAATCCGATCCGGATGCTTTCGAGCATAATAACCCCGCGATTATGCTTAATACATCGATCACTTGCTTCATTAACAGTTAATCCGTAAGGCTTGACGGTTCATTACCGACGAATGCGCGTCTGGCAAATCTTTTCCCCGTAAAAGTACCCCACTGAACGTCCCTCTATATTTAACGCCTGCCAACTCTCCGGCCTCCGTAATTGTTCACCCGTTGGTCAGCTCCGGACAGGTGCAATGGAATCGCCGAATAAAAACGCCAAGAAAAACACGGCTCCTACAAAACGATCCGAGAATATTTAATAGCTACCGTCCTACACAAAAAAGAAGCTGGCCGACC
Source organism: Pachydiplax longipennis (assembly GCA_036926295.1). NCBI lineage: Eukaryota > Metazoa > Arthropoda > Insecta > Odonata > Libellulidae > Pachydiplax > Pachydiplax longipennis. The sequence goes on along the minus strand of JAVFKF010000026.1, from coordinate 20,525,780 downwards.
GATGATGGCCGCTTTTAATATTGAAATTAGTCTCCGTGTATGGGGAAGGGGTTCCACGCGACAACGAATGGAATACATTAGGGAGAAGGGTTTTGGGGAGGCGGGCTGAAATCTTGAAAGATGGCGCTGAAGAGACAATTAATGGATAATTAGGGAAGTCTCTTATTCCCGTGGATAGGTGAGGCATAGATTGGACGCTCTCACAACCCTTTCTCTCCCATGTCCGAAAGTCTTCCTTCTCACACTTGGCCTTCCTTTAAGAGAGAGAGTGTTCGAGATACGGCGTGTCGAAAGTGTCGTGCGCTGTGGGGGGAAAGTGAAACTGTAATGCTGAAAAGGTGTTGGTGAGATTGGTGAGGAGATGAGGTAATGTCGATACGGTGACCACCACGCGTGTCTTTACCTGGAGTTATAATGCCAAAAGTCGTTAACGGCTTCGAAAACGAAGTTGCCAACTCCTGACACTTTATTACAACGAACCTCGTGAATGCAGTACCTCGGCTAACGAAGATATCTGATTCCGAAATCATATTTATTAGCTGAATTCTTTGTTAGATGGAAAATTCTTTTGGTTAGGTTACTTGTTATCCGTTAGCTGTCACATTCTTCATACCATCATCAAAGGTTTCAGGAAGTGTAATATTTGGGCGCAGCGCACGTTCCGTAACATAATATGACCTTAGACGTTGGTAAAGGTTGTGTTGATGTTATGAATTTCGAAATGTTTAACATTCTCAAGAAGGAAATGTATGAAAATATTTATTTACTTAAAAGCACACAAAAAGTTCTTTAAGTACCAGCATATCGGGGTAAGCGGTGTATGGCATTAAACATAGGGATTACTGTTTTATAAGAAAGAATATCTCTTAAGCATAATGAGCTACTACTGTTATTCGGAAAAGTATGCAACTGTTATGAAGAATAATTCGGCGTGTAGGTAAGAAATGTGAAGAATAATAGAAAGAAAGAATGAAAATGAAAAACGAAACGAGTTTTACGGAACTTTCCGTTAAGAAAAAAAGCTCACTCGACATGCAATTTATTTAAATATTTTTTAAATTTAAAATAAAATTAAAAATCTATTTTCCTACGATTTCACCGAATCCATGAAAACTTGGAAGACACACGGAAGAATTGGTAATAATGTCATCGTGTTTTAACTCATTCACTAAAGATATTTCCATATGTATCCCTTAGGAATTTTAATGTAAGTACACATCGTTAAACATAAGTAATTGAGATACCACAGAGCAACATTCAGATTTCATTCATGCCTCCCGCTTTATTGAAAGAATCTCTACCATATGTATAATAATAAAATACTTCTCGCAAGGAAATTAACTGACCATCCCATCTAGCTGCTGCAAGAAGTATGTGAAAGGACGCTCTTCGCCGAGATGAAACGGAATCTTAATTTGTTAAACGCACACTTAAGATTACATAACTATTGCAGAATTCTGGTTGATAACGAATGTCCGTGAGTGGAAGCTCAGCAGATCGGCAGGAGATACGGCAGGTTGTGACGCCAAGCTGACTCGTAAAAACATTAATCGATCCCACGAATAGTTTACAACTGTCATAAAGCATAATTAATGATTCGACTAGCTCCTTCGACCATAAAACGGCAAAAAGAAACCAGAGACGCATTTCAAATGCGAAAGACGTCTGCGAAGGTGATTCATCGACTTCGGCAAGAACCGCTCTCAATACTTTCGGACGATATTCTTCCTTCTAATCATTAAGGTAAAGGAGAATCCGAACTTAACTTCGCATGGCGAGATTCTTTTATGATAAAGCAAGATCGTGAAATTTCACATGTGAAAATGCTCTCTGGTTCCACAGCTATAAACTTGGAGGTTTTCCGCTACCTTCGATCATCTCCGTTTTGGCAGAATGTTATTCTTTTTGCGAATAACCATCAGTTTAACGGAAACTAGCGGTTGAAACGGCAATAAAACATGCATTAACAGAATAGTTTTATGACATTTATTCAGGCGAGATTGATATTGTAAACTTTCTTCTTTCATCCAACCTATCTTCGATGCTATTGGAATGAAACTTAACTATTGTATATGTAAATAGAAAAATGGGAAAATCTTAGGAGTTATGGATGAAAAACGTCAAAGTAGCGTCTCACGGTGGTATTTTTTAAAATATTCAAACAGTTATTTTCCGAAAACCTTGAACATAAGCGTGGATCATATGAGAAATCTACAGTAACAGAAAGATCGGCAAAGATTAAATGAAGTGCTTGAGGAGGAAGATCCTGAAACAGGCTCTTAAAGATATTAGGAACAATCTAGAAGTCACTCGAATCAGTTTTAGTCTGTCTTATACGTAACGAAATCTTTTTCATCATAAAATTCTCCATGAATGTTCACTCCTGCTTAATGCTTCATTTACATGAATATCCAAATTTAAATGTCGGCTATACATACATATGTATACATATACGATGTTAAAAACATAGTAGCGGCCGCAAGGAAGGATCAAATTTTCATTATTTTATATCTATTTATTAGAAAAACACCATGTCAAAAGTACACAAAGAAATTTTTGTAAGATTGTTTCAAGACTTATGGTTCACCACGCTTGAGCCAGTGGGATCCATCTCCATAACCATCCGTTTCAGAAAATTCCAAAACCCAAACAAAACTGCAAACAAACAGTAAGTAGCACTCCATGACCTTCTTATGACTCAAAGGATACCATCTCGGTCTTCGCATACTCACGCACACACATATGAGCATGTATGAAACCTTGTCAAGATATAAACCCTCCCTTGTTCAATTACTTTCCGCGACGCATCAACGGGTGCAGCCACCTCTTTGGACTCTTTCGAAGACAAACTTCGCGACACGCTCCAGGTAAACCATGATTGATGTAATGATATCCGCACCGAGAGCAAGCTTCGGTGGCGAGATCCGACAGCGAAGAGGCGTAGCAAGTCCGCGTGTGTGTGACGGCCATCTGCGCCTCGAAAAGAGGTCCCCGAGACACCAAAAGGATACTTCCCATCCACTGCAGCGCCTCTTCCCTCCACCTGTCTTCCACGGCGTTTCCTCCTTGGTCACACTCCCCGCGCCTATCTCTCCATCACCACCTCCATTTCCTCTCCCTCCCTCCCTTATCTCTAACCGATCTTTCTCCACTAAGTCTCTCCCCCCTCACCTGTCCTCCACACTCATTTCCTCCCCCTCGAAATCCCCCTTCCTCCATCTAACCTCTATATCTTCACGCTCTCTTCAACGCATATAACAATCCGGCAAACGACTCGCCTCTCTCCCAGGACGCTCACGCTCGCCTACCTTCGCTTTTCCCATTCTCCTGCCTCTATCGGTACATCTTTCTACTCCCCGTCTGTTTCCCTTACCTCAAGGAGATGTGCGCGAGTTTTTTTGGTGGAAAAATCGTACGGCTTCTGTTTTTGTTTTGTCCGTCCGTGGGACGAATGTCGCTGCGGCACCTCCTTTTTTTGGAACGCCACCCTCATTTTGATGTTGAATTAATTTTTTAGACCTAATTTTTCTGGTTGACCCTAGAGGAGGAATGGTGTTAGGTATCGGAAGAGGGAATTTTATATTTGATGTGTTCGGATTTAACAGTTAAGAGTAGCGATTTCATTTTCGATTGCTTGTTTCCACCCAATTGGAGTTCAAACGCAAAAAGCACCGAAACTGCTTCTAATAAATCAAAAAATGAGGTATTTAGTGTATGTAGTACCTTTGTGATTAGTTCACATTCACAAATTCGTTGTCACATCCGTAATCGTAAAATAGCAAAAAGGGCATCATGATTGAAGACCAGACTATTTCTTTTTACAATAAATTTTGAGGACCGTCTAATGACGGGAATTCTTAAAACTAAGAGTTTATACTTTATTGATAAATTCTGAGTAATCAAATTCCTTAGCAAATATCTATGCTTGATAATCTTACGCAAGAATTTCGTGCTTAGTGTTTGGGATGATTATGTTAAACGAGTTGAGGTAGCTATCTATTTTTTCGGAGTCAAGCCAGCAAGAATATATAAATAACTATTAGAGGTACAAAAGATAGATTTGAGTATATTAGCTAAACCTATTACTCATTAATGATCCACGGAAAATAATCTATTCTTAAGACAATTATCAATTCTTAAGACAAATTAAATAACTTTGGGACATTTTACCTACGTGAAGTTACGGCACTCATAACTTACAAGTGGGCAAGGAGTTTTCAGGAAAGCAAACAATTTTTATCACACCTCTTATTAGTCTAAGCAGTTAAAGGTTATAAATCTCCTCGTTTACAAAAACCTACTACAGCTATTATAGGAATGACAAGAGTTTAAAACATTTGGATTGCCACCACAACTCTAATATTTACATTCAGATTATTCCCATGAAACTATCCACACCTCGGTGGCTCTTTCACTGAATTTTATGGCCTTTCTTAGTACTTTCCCCTCCGCGACGAACGTCTTCCCGTTTCTTTACCAAACGTCTGCAAATGGCGGGCAATGCCTCAAGAGTTTTTTCCTCGCGCGACCCGAGTGGCGATTGTTTTCAATGGAGGCGATTTAATTTATCGCAGGCGCAGAAATGCGTATCGTTGCTCGATCGGCGCTTTCGTTACGCCGTGTTTCCTCTGGGATTGCTGAAAAAATCGCGCGAGGGGGTAACAAATCGCTGTGCTTCTGGATAAATTAGTGGTGCGAGTTAGAGAAGGAAAGGTAACGCCTCTTCTTCCAACACTTCATTTCTTCCGTGACGTTCGATCGATAAGGTGAACAGAATGGAAACGTTTCGATGAGTCGGCAAAGCTAAGTATTTCGACAATGAAAGGGATTTAACTTTTCACGGGTCGTTGTTGTGTTCCGCGCAAGAAAAACTCACAGATTTAAAGGAAAGGAATGTCATAAGTGACTGGGACTCGAACTCAAATCTTCCACTTTCCGGTAGGATACCCTATGCGAATAATTGTATCACGCAGGGCAGTCTCACTCAGGGAGGGAAAAGCTTTGTAGGCAAAGTGAGTGGAGGCCCCTACGACACGGTCCTCATTGAGTGAGCCAGCCGAAAAAGCAGGTGATAGAGGTTCTAAAAAGCAACGAGTGAGTATGAGAAGTTGGCTTATACTTAGTTGTTTTGTAGAATGGCTGAGATGTGGAATGACTGACTCTATGAGGACCATGGCGAGTTCTGCAATGGTGTATTACTGCTCCTAACTTCCCTGCTTTAATCGAAGAGGATATTATTCAATTCCTACATTTTTTCCGATAAAAATGATACTTTTTAAAGACAGTTCTTATGGAAGACATGATTGCTCAACTATGCGAATGTTAATGTAATTAATATTCTGACTTTTCATTCAATTCAAACTATGAACCCCAGTTGCCTTTCTCTTCTGTTTCCTCTTCAATTCTACATTTCCCTGGTGTATTCCGTTTTTCTTTCTCCTCTCCAATTCTACCCCATTCCCAATTTTCCCTCCCCATACGTCCTGAAACCTGCCACTTTGCTCCCGAGTGCGTCACGTTCCTTCATTTCCTCACAAGTAATTCCCATTTCTCGCAAATCCTCTTCCGCATTCACGAAACATGCCCACTTTGTCTTTCATCCGGAAAATACTTCCAAATTCTGCTGGTCAATTTCGTCTCTTCCATTCTTATCAAGTGCCTATAAAACACACAATCTCTCCTTTTTCTGAATGTTGATTGTCACGTTTAAGTAGCCTTACATATATTCCAACAGTATTTCCATTCTTTACTGTATACATTAAAATAGAAAATAGACACATTTTTCTTTTTTTGCAAACGCCAAAATGTTTTAGATTCTCGATTTCTTTTTACCTAACCCTTTTAGAGCTAATTACCGGTTCAAAAATTCAAATCCGTGAAACTAAGATGATACTTGAAGAATAAATATGATACTCAATCGTATATATTCCTACACACATCAACATAGAGGTTATTTCATTAGCTATTAATTTAATCATTCATTAAATTATTTTTCCTTTTCATATCATTATTGGAAAATATCCCTTTATGTATCCAGTAATCTAACAAAATATAGAATTTTTGTATAATTTATCCAAATAAATTTAATTTAGGATGAAACCTATCGGGTACTTCCTGTTAATGGAATATCTACGATGTATTTTATGATCATGAGAAAGGATTTTGCGGAATTAGTCTCAATGAATCTCAAGCAGTATTTTGCTTACAAAAATGAAAGAAACAACTATTTCTATTTACGGAAGAACAAGAATCAAAAGTGTAAAATCAAAGGTAAAAAAGGCAGAGTAATCTAGAATAAAGACTGCGGAGAGGGTGGAAGAACTGGAGGATCGTCAGACGGAGTATAGGATGTTGAGAATGAGACAGATGTGCTACAAGAGTAAAGAGATGTCATGAAAGGTAAGGCGCTGTAGTATTTATAGAATTACGCGTAATTTAAACTTATCCTGAAATTATATTACGCCTTCATATTATAAGCTGCATAATGCGTCTTCTCTGCAGTCATTAAATTCACTGCGAGCTTCCTTGCTACCCGCCGTCTTGAAGGTTATACATTTCCCGCTGCCTTTGATGAAACTGATAGAAGACCTCGGAGTTAACCAGGAAAGCGTTGCTCATAAGTCAACGCAATGGAAAATAACGAAATCATTTTGGATGCACTCTTAAGAAGGACTTGAAGTTTCACTTAATATTGATATGAATCACTGCCCTCAATTTTAAGTTCTACTTCTCTTAATCATTGCTGTAATTAACCCATTAACGCCGGATTTTTTTCCCGCTCTGCCGTGAAGGTATGTTAATGTAATATTTTCATAGAACCCATGGTACTCAGCAAAGTAGTGAAAGTTTATGAAATTAAAAGTTTTCGCATAATGCTACGTTTCAAATATCGAAGACTTTAGCAGTCAAATTACTAAAATTCAATGTTTTAATATTGATACAGCCACTAAATGATAATAGTAATAATAAGTATGATAATGTCTAGCTGCAGCGGCTTTATCGTAAACAAGAAAAGTTAAAATAATCATTGTAAGACTTTTGAATACCAATACGTCATTTTTTGCAAACATTTACATATAAATTGGAATTCAGAGTATAATTGATATTCCATGATAAAGTCAGTACTCAGCAGCTGAGGTCCTCTTGATTAACTACGTTTCATCAACACTACTGTTGCCTCCTTCAGGCATACTCTATATTCAACACGATATGTATTGAAAGAAAAATGACGAACTGTTGTAAATATGATATTCCTTTCGTAATATTTTCATTTTCGAATGAGGTTATCTTTATAAGAATCTCGTGAAATGTAGGAGGATAAACAACTCTTTGGCTTCTTTAAAGATGGGGTTGAAAAAATAAAGAAAGATGCACTTAAAGTAATAGACAGATAGATTTTCTTTTCGCAAGGATTCCGCAACTTTGCAGGGATTTGACTATTGACCAAACTATTCTTCTAAAATCTATAAAACTATAAAATCTAAATCTAACACATATAAGAAGGAAAAGATTATATTCATCGAGATGAAATTCCCGAAATACGTCATTTACATTTTAAAATGGAAAAAGAAATACTTTCGGATTAAATTAGCAGAAAGTTACGCGGGCCAAAGGAGACAGCATTCACGTTGGGCACATCCAACTTATTTTCCTCAACCTCTCTCAGATAGATTTGGACCAGAGCCCTTCAAAACGTTACACATCCCAAAAATCGAAGACATTTTAATTAAAAAACGGGATCGCGTGCAAAAGAAAAAAAAGAGAAGGGGGCGCAACCGTCAACGAAATCCCGCCGACGGACGAGTTGAAATAGGATAGATCGCGGACGACTGATTTTCCCAGGAATTTCTCCGAATTAATCACAGTTTTTCCTCCGATCCGAAGAAATTAAACCCGGAACGATAGGCTCTCCACGCATTCTTGAGCTCATCTTCGATCTTTCCCCACTCAATCTTCCTTTCCCCCGCTTCCACTAACTCCCGGACGATATTAGGCGGTGTTGTGAAGCCAGAGGATTAGCCTCAAACCGTTCCAATGAGTTTTGAAGGATGACGGCGGGGTATTTTGGGGTTTGCGCGAGGGAGTGGGTTAATGTTATTACAACCGAATGGCAGAGGAAGGGGATATTGGGAGAGTTTTGGATGGTAAGCGTACGCGATAGCCATGCTGTGGTCTCGCAGACTAGTTTCTCACGGACTAACTTCCTTTGGCTTATAGTTTGATATTACGGTTCGATAAAGGAGCAGAGTATGGGACATCAAATTTTCCTAACATTGTCATAGAGAAATATTTTATATTTTTATTAGACAATATTATTCTACTTTTTATTTATTATATATGAGACATGTTCTCGCTTTAAATAATGCTTATATATTAATCATCATGAAAAATATCTAGAGAGCACTTACACTTTTACCATCAATACGTATATGTAGTTATTAGAAAGTGTAATATGCAGTATAGGGTAAATAAATTATAGCTAAAAGTATAATTTACAGACTCTTAAATTTCCTACACATTTTATTTATTTTACTCAAGCCCTTTCTTCTTCTACAATCTGCTGAATTTCTTCGCTAAAATTTGTGTCAATTTCATTCTTTCTCCATACTAAATCCCAAGCATCTCTTATCTTTAACTCATCCTGGACTGGATTAAATTTTTAATTAAACATAAGCTTCCAGTTAAATACTAATTTGCGCAAAGTCAATGAAAATAGTGAGTCATCTACGAGATAGAAATCCTCCTCGAACGCATAGCTGTACTTTGAGAATAATTACCAAGAAATTGTAAAAATAAATCCCAAATAACTCTCAGTTAGGAAAGGAATGGGAACTGGTTTTTGATCCGATACATCCTCCTTATAATCACTCAAAGTACCCATCTTTTATCTCTTCCATGTTTCATATCCATACATAAAACACTCCAAACAGAATACTTTCTAGAAGTAAGCGCAATAGGATTTTAAACCACAAACGGATTAGAGAATGGAGGAAAACTACTTCCGATATATTTGTTCTCAGTCCTTAACCAGTTTAATTATCCTTCTTTTATGGAGTCTACGTTTCACACTCATGGAACAAAACACATACAAAAGTACGAGAGATTAGTTTAATAGTGTATAAATTCTTCGGAAGTGTCATTGCTCGAAAAAAACTCGGGAGATGAAGCCTCATAGGGAGGATTGCACCGTTGGGCAGCGGATGGCCTCTTCTTTCGCTGGGTTAGGATCGCGTGGGCTTTGATGCTCTCAGAGGGGGAGGACGTCGAAATCGTTCGAGGTGTGGGTGTCGGTGGATGAGAGGAAAGAGGAGGGAGAGGGAAGTTTGTGAAACTTATGGTACTCTGTGTTTGTTTTACTGCTATAGGGTGCCTACTCCTTCTGCTCAAACAAAGCCTCCCCTTTCTACTTTAACCTCCGCGGAAAAAACCACCCTTTTCCAGCCTAATCCCTCCCATCCCCGCACGCCTCTCCCTGCCCGCGCATAAAACCCTGGCTCACCCCTTTCGCACCCCCAATCCGCCCCATTTCCTACGCATCCCCCGTTTCGAAGCCCTCGCCGTGTTGGGTTTGTGCGACAGATCGAATAAAAACGACCCTCTCTCCGTTTGTGTTCTTTTTCGAGAGGGATTGTGACACTCTCTTCCCTTTCTCCATGTCGTGAGTTTGCGATAGGAGCGACGGTCCATTGTCGGCGTAATCCGGGAGTGAGCGTCAGTGATCGCGTGGGACGGAGAGCAGACGTCCTGCCCGTGATCCCTTCTTCAAACTGTGGTCTCATCCCACCACACTGGACCTAGACAATGGCGTGGGCGATCCGTTGCTCCCGAGCCACTTGCGGTTCCTTTTGCTCTCCCGATCAAAGATCGATTGTTTATCTAATCTTCAGCTGCTAATCGACTTCTGCACTCGCACGATTGCCTCTATATTCTTACCGTGAGTGCAAAATTTTGCGATCCCTGAGTTTGTTTGGGTATTACAAGTCCATAACCAAATTAACCCCCACAAGATGATTTTGGAGATAGGGTTAAAATTTCATATTGATAATGAAATTATGAATAAACTTCACATTAGAGGATATGAGAAAGAAAAATGAGGATCTCGAGGACTTCATGATGGCGGTCATTTGTCGAGACCGCTCCTTTTTCTTTAGAAAATTACTTTTGAAGAAAAAATATAATTGAAAGTTTCTTGATTCGCGAATTCACTTATATTTACCATCTATATAAATATGAGAGTTTAATTATTTAACTAAATTATTTCTGATGCATTCTATCGATTAAAATCTTTGCAGGATTACGAATTCATCCGTCAATATATTTGAATTGCTTTTTTCTTACTTAGGTTTTTTACAAAACCGGTAATTTTACGAGTAACCGAATCTGATGTTTTGCAAAGTTGCGTGACTCAACAAAATGAATCCTTATTGTTTTAATACGTAGCCGCCGTTTGTTGTGATTCACGGTTCTTTTCGATTATTACTATGATTTTCGAAAATATAACTTAAAGAGGTTTTTGGTAGATCTAAATATAATTACAGTAGGACGAACTGAACTTTCCACGTGAGAAAATAATCCTCGACCTAGGACACGCAAAGTTAGGAAAATGGTTCAAGTATATGGTACATGAGATCATTAAAAATTTACTGAGAAGTTTTTCCGTTTATATTCACCTCTATTTTCTCATTCATTTGCTATTTATCTAACCTCATAAAGTGTTAGCATACGATTTCCCTTCTAAATCACCAGAAATTAAAATTTAATTAATTAAACTGTTTTCCCTACCTCTCTCCAATAGCCCAAAGACAAGATATATGCAAACAGCTATAATAAAATGATTTCCTTTCTATATTTCATTATTTCATATTTCGCTAAAACTCTTACGAATATCCCATGATAACAAGAAGTAGATTCTGTTCGAAATATTTCCTTTGCGAGTAAGTAAATGGCGTGTATTTCTAATCCTTATTTCATATGCGATATCTTCTTTAGATCGATCATTCTCTCGGGCGTGTCATATTTGATAATATTCGAAATAGCAGAGCACGGGAAGAGAACGAAAGTGAATTACAAAACGCGCCAATTACGCCAATAAACATTCACCAACCGAAACGAAACGTTTCGATTTTCAGATAATTTGAGTAATTAAAGTGTCACGGTCGGAGCTAATTAACGGGAACTGCTCATATCAAACAATCCTCACCTTGTGCCAACTTTCAAAATCATTTTCGCCTATAACTTACACTCTCACAGAAATGCATTCGAAATGTATATTATTATCGGGATAAGGGGGAGATAAGAAAGGCCATAAAATAAACCTTCGCGTGACCTCTGATTCATTTCAACTTTTCTAGATCTTTAATTTGATTAATACCCGAAATTCGCGGCTGTTTCAATTAGGGAGTCGTTTCGTGGCATTGCCTAATCGATGGAATTGAAAGCGATCTGATTGCGAGACAAAAGAAGTGCACAGAATGTTTTTGGGAAGGAACGAAAGAAATTAATGTTTCGACTAATGAACGAGGGCCTACCTTCCTACATTCGCATTCGTATCGGAGGAAAATAAAAAGATACACCTCCTCCCAGCGTGCGTTAATTTCTATTACATCGGAAGTGTTGAGTCTAAACGAAGTGTCGTGAAAAAAGGCGGGCAAATTTAATCTCCCAAGAATTTACGACGACCTTTATGGCATTCCAATCAACGATTTACACGCACGTCATAAAAGCCGGAGAATGATTGCCTCTCTCGCGTGCGATATTAGAGGGAGCGACCGCTGTGAAACGTATTTTTCGGGAAGATATAGGGAATGGAATAAACTCTATCGTTTTCATCTTGGGGAAATAATTTTCGAGGCAATTTCCCCTAACTGAAATCCGAAATCGGATTTCGGATTCCAGGCGTGAAAATTTCTATTGGTTTCCCATTTACCAAGGTATGCACGCCGTGTTCAAAATGTCGTGCCATTGAATTAAACGGCGGTTTCTCTCCCATTGATCCCCGGATTTTTTGTCCTCGGGGACGTTACGATTGCCTCAGGTCCCTTTTTCTTTTCCGCCGATTATTTTTCGCTAAATGTTTTCACCGTCCTCGTTACCTCGCCTCTCTTTTAATGCGGAAAATAATCGTGTACCTCCCACGCAAATGTTTTCAGTCCTTAAGGATCGCTCAAATTGTGTCGAAGGGATTTACTCTGTTTTAATGAAGATAAATTCACACAATTAAATCCGCTAAAATACCGATGAACGTGAATTGTACTGCTGAAATGGCATTTACTTTAAAAGTATGAAACATGCGAGAAATTATAGTTGTCATCACCGTCGTGCAAGAATGTCCTGTTTTTACGAATTCTTATTAAGAGTATGTTCACGAAACTTTTGTTAAGATATTTTTATTATAATAATAAACACGAACGGGTAAAAACTTTTTGAAACAAAGCATTTCATTATTATGTATATTTTAATACCGTGCATAATTGTATGTGAGAACAGACGACTATTGGGTTCAAAAACTTATTTTCTATCTATTACGAAGGAATCAGACAAGTAGAAATTAACCTGCAATCCTAAATATCGCGAGATGACTTTGATTTTTGCGGCAACCGTTAATCCTCATTTATAAGCTTTTTATTTATAATTCCTTCATAAATTTTATTCTTATAAATAATAGTTTTTCAGATAAAAGAAAAGAAAAATTCTGTAACTTCCATTAAGTTTTATCGAATCGTTCAGCTTCAACTAAATCGCCATCCTTTAGTTACAGATTACCTTGAGATAAAATTCCTATATAGCAAGTAGTACACTCATAAATTGAGTACTTCTTCAACCCCCACACAGTTACCTCAAATATGAGAAGGATTCGACTTACGTCAATTCTCTCCGAAGTGTAAAACAGTTGAATATTTCGCGAAAAATGTATTTGCAGGATAGACAATACGTTGGCATTCAAGCCTATCAGTAACATCGAGGCATTCAAAGGAGATTAAGGAAAGCCAAATGTTTAAATTAACTAAATTCTCTCTCGAGCGATTGCACCTACGAACCTTTGAGAGCTTTAACATGTTCAATTCGCTCCGCGAAAAAATATTACCTTATCGCAATCACCGAAGACAGTTCAAACTTAACACGAATGTGCGTGTACATCATAAGTTTCGACAACTTTTGACAAACAAAATTGCCATTCGATATATGCAGTTAAACCCGTTTCGCCCTCAAACTCCCCCGATTCCTTACGCAAATGACCCCGCCGTCCTTTCTTCCGCTTATTATATGCAGTTTAACATTCCCCCTGACGGAAGAAATCGTGACGCTCCTTTCGCCACTCATTAGTCCCTTATCTAATCCCCATTCATGTTTCCGCTGCTCTTTTGTCTTTTTTTCGCGCCGATACCATTTATGAATTGGATCGGAAACGCAACGCATTGCATAAGCGCCTCCGCCGTGCATTGTCATTCATCGCGATGAGTTGTTTACTTGTGACGTAGGTGTCTCCAAAGGGGTTGGCGTGCACTGCTGGAGAACCCTCTGACGTCTTGCCATTCATGGGTAAGATATGTTAATTAATGGAGTGCCTCGGAGTGGTTACACGGCGCGGGGACTAAGTAATGAACCTCACGGCTCTTTTCCTTTCATCAATTGCGGCCTCTGAATTGATTAGAGCGAACGTGTTTGAATTACAACTAAAGTGCTCGCTCCCGCTTTGGATTTTCCGATCGGCATTTCGAATTCGCGGCCGGCCGATGTCTCGCCTCCGTTTTCGAAAACAGTTGCGCTTTTTTATGTCCGCGGATGCATCTATCAATCGACCAAGTTTACCCATTTATTCATTCCTTTCTTGTCCTTCCCCGCTTCCGTTTTCCAGTGGATTAGGTCAGCAGAGGCGGATTTCTTGAACGCTTCGAAGCGCCTTGAGAAGCTGTTCGATGATGGGATTCCGTACTTCGAGACTTGATGCATCGAAGCTTCAAAATTTGATATTGAATTTACGAAAACTTTTTCTCGAGTGAGGTTTATACTAAGAAGTCTCCCCTTCCAACTCATCGGTATTTATTTCTTGGGTAAATCTCAGAACGCAAAGGATGAGGTTATTCCTGAACTTGTCTTACTCGGATTTAATATCGTCAACATTCGTAATTATTATTTATTAATCAACTGTAATAGTACTTAAATATATTTTCAAATTTATGCATACTAAAAAGCAATTTATATTAAACATAATAGCCCATTCAGTAATTAATTTTAAATATATGATGCAATAATTTATCTTGGTATATATGAATATCGCCCGATACGTACTTGAACTTAGCTTCCCATTTCAATAATTTCCACATTTATTTTTGTATTTACAGTATTTTCCGAGATTTATGTCTCTTTCTGAATTGAATTATTTCGTGTTTTGATACCGTAAATAGCACAGATCTCTCAGATCTATTAACTAAAAGTAGACGTGCTTAAATTTATCAAACTTAGACATAGTTGTGCAGCCATAACTAACCATAAGTATTGAATAAGTATATGCTTGGTTAATTGTTGCGACTTATAATGTAGTTAGTGTCCTCTAAATACTTTTATTTGATGAAATCCACAAAGGAGATACGGGAGACTAAAAATTGGGCAAAATTAATTTAAATACCGCAATAGTAAAGATTGATACCTATACTTTGGTTGAAATATTTGAACTATTTATTTCGATCTTAATTGATTGCTATTATTTCCACAAGATGCGGTCGAATGAGTCTCAAACGGAAACTTCACAAAAGAAGACAAAATATGTTAGAAATTACAAAATTTTGAAGCTTCTCGTATTCTTTTCTTCACATACATAAAGTCGTAGACATAGCTATATCATAAATATTTTCATATGCTTTTTGGTATCGATATGAAAAAACTCGACGACTCATGGTAATGAGCATTTAATACCACTTAATTATAGACCATTTCCCACGTGTAAACTGCTTCCATTGACCTTTCTTAGGTGAGCACATGATAAAAGTTATCCTTAGTCAGTTATCCAAGGGATATTTCGTAACTTAAAAAAATAAATTAAAGTATTTCTCGATTCTATGGGTAATTATTCTCTATATTTGCTGAACAGCACGATAATTATCCACTGATAGAAGCGACCCCACCAGGTTGTCGAACCGGTAATTTACGTTAGACTAAACCTTTCGTAAGAATACATTTGAATTTAATTTAGAAAAATTCTTGCGATATTTGCTCGATATTAACGTATCGGAAATATTTTAATACAGGAGAATGACTACTAATTATAATAACTGTTAAATGTCGATCATTAAATAGCACAAGAAGCTACATTCAGCCGAGAGATAAAGTTGAAAGCTTCCCGAAAATTAATAACTGATACTATTATGTGTATGCATAAAAACAAAACCGTATTTTTATAGCTTTTCTACTGACAAATAGTTGGGAATGGAAGAAAAAGCACTGATGCGAGCTTTGGCCACAAGGAGGAAATTAAACGTTCTCATTGCATACCTTGAATGTTGAAATGGAATGAAGATTAATTTGATCACGTTAACATAGTTATCAATCATTAGTCATCAAGGGGAAACAATGGGTTGATTCTACTAATTTCTAACGGGATTATTCGTTCTCAAATCTTCATCGTTAGGCGAAATGTTTAAAGTAAAATAAATACTATAAGATACTAAAATAAATTCAAACATAGAAAAACTAAGCGTCTTCTTATTAAAATCCATTCTAAATGAAACATGTAGGTAAAAAATCAAAAATATTTTTCAAAATGGGGGCTCTTCAGAGAAAGATACTTTTATGATAATTATCTATATCGTTATTATTTTACGTAAACATATGGATTCACGGTATCCAATTACCAATTATCAATCTCATTCATTATAAAACATATCATATTATTAAATCAATACCTGGCAGTGATATATGTAGCCCGGATACTGCTTCGAACCTCAAGTCCTCCATCAGCTACGAGGAGTTTTGGAAAGCAAATAAAGCTTATTATTTTTTAATAGGTGTGATGATGAGTGAAGTAGTTTATCCAAGCTAGAATGCTATTTGCGGAAAAAGTTCAAGGAGGTGAAATAGTAATCCCATGATTTATGCTTTTCCTTGGAATCAATGGGAAATGAATGAAATGAACAATAATTATTCATTACCGCTCGTAACTCCATAGCTTTCAAATGATCTCAGCGATGATAAAATAATAAAAGAACAAATGAAAGATAAATGTTTTCATCCTGAACCGAAACAATAACAGAAGCATTCCATCTAAATAGAAATCCAGAGAAGAAAAACATTCCATCCAACAAGTTATGGTAGCAGGAAAAGTTGCATATCAAAGAGATGTAAATCATCATCATCGCGAATGATTTCACAACCTGAAAACTGATTAATGGACATCAATTCCACCATCATGAGACGCTGTATTTACATTAAGTAATCGCTTACGGTTTAGCAGTATGATTCGAACCGATTAACCTCTGTGCGGCGCGATCGTTGAATAATTATCATCCGTACGCACTTTGGCATGGCTATTCAAGGATCCTCGAAAGGCGCAATTTCCATCGGCGTCCTTCACGCATCTTGCGCCGATCGCAACACCTATCGCCGCTTCTTTTCACCGGATGCTCGGCAAATCGCATCCGATCTTCCAAACTAAGCACCGCGTCCTCCATCCAAAAATATTCTTTTTTTTGTTCAAAGAGGGAGCTTAACGAGAGAAAGTGAAAGTCATGCAAATCCGTGGGAACCGCGGCGAATTCCGGAAGTAGAGATGGGCTTCGTTTTGTTTATTTTTTCCTTTCGGAGAGGCGCTGATGACTAATTTGCCGGATGAAAAACTTTTGCGGTTTCTCCTGCTGTAGCGGATCCGTGGCTGATGAAAGGACGTTTCGGCCGTTGGCTATGGCGGTTGCCGATCTTTTTTCCTCTGCTGAGGTTTCTCGCGTGGATAATTTCAGGTGATAAGGCTGTTTGACGCGCGGAACGCTCGCCGCATTCAATTGGTATCGAAGGATGTTTCACTAATTTGCACCAGCCGCGGTGAGGGAAGCATAAGAACCATAAGAATGCACCTAACTCCTGCATAATCATGGATCTACTGATCTATTTCTGCAGCATCATATAGTATCCTGTAGACATGTGTTGCAACTGCGAATATGAAATAATTCTAAATCTACATATAGAAATCCGTGAGCTCTGATAAGAATTACTATAAGAATATCATTAGTAAGAGGATACTTAAAGTTGGATAGGCTTCGATAAATAGAAAGGAAGATAATGATTAAAACAATGAAGGTTATACTTGCTCAATAAATTCAGAGATAACACCTTCCCGGAAGACATATATTATATTATACGTCCACTCTGTCAAATACTTCACTATTCATCAATGCAGATTGCAATGTTTATTCCATAATCCAGTTATGTAGCCTGTAATACTTATTGACTTAAAATATATTTGAAAACCTTACGAAGTGAAAGAAACTCTATCATCCAAATAATTTTACTTTACCTAATTAAAGAGCGTTTTGAATAGCTGATTGCAGCATTGCGATTTTTATGCTTACTTTTCATTGGGTAGGAAAGGAGCGCAGAAGACATTCATTGAAAGTAGAATTCCTTCCATGCCCTATTTTGGCATCTAAATGCGCTTAGTTAAATTGGGTGACATGTATAAAGCTAAACCTTAATTCAGAAATGAGGTGCGATATTTCAGGATCAAATAAAAAAACTAATTCAGATAAAATGTCACTAACAATAAGTACTATAATGTTGAACTTTATGCCAGCGCATACATCTGGATGAAATAGTCAAAATAAATAAAGCACAAATGTATCGTATTTATGATGATGGTACTGAAAAAGTAGGTGCTCCACGAAAAATTTTCATAATGGGTACTATCACGTCATTTATAAAAAATACTATTTTTCTAATACTGTAATTTTAAATAGTCAATTTTTCCTATACTATAGCACGACTCAATTTTCATTAACATTTACAGGAAGGAAATATCTCAAATCTGCGTGCTAAATCTAGCTATTAGGAATCTAGCTTATCTCAATTTAGGCCTCATCAACTCGTTTTTACATTTGGAATCTTCGTTCTCGAACATAAGTAGCATCGCTAAAAGGTAAAACCACCGACGTCACATTCTCTTCGAATCAAAACATAGGAAATGTTAGCTCCCCTTCCCAAAACAACTATCTTTTCCTCAGCATTCGACATACGATTTTCCCTTACACTGTGGTACAGGAAGAAGAAGAGATTATACGAACGTAAATGGGCTCCTCTCCCTTCCGCCTTAATCTGCTACCAGAGTTGTGAATAAAAGTCATACGAAATCGCCCTCGCGCACAGTTATACTCGGTCCGGACTGACATCGTTATAAGGACACGTTTTCCGTCTGACCTCCAGGGGTCACTTGGCCCCTCTCGGTTTCTCATCTCTTCCCCTCTTATTCCCATCCATTCACTCATCTCTCCTAAGGCCGTTCCCCAGAGATGGGAGGCCCTCCGGCGGACCTATGGATGGATATATTACGAAAAAATAACCAAATTAAAGGGGATGGGATTCATTAAGGAGTTCACCACTCATCGACAATATATTTTCAGGTGTTTTCTTCCCGCAGAGACGCGCAAAAAGGATGATTTATGCCGTTATCTCGAGCGAATCTCCTAGGTAACGACGATTCTCGACGTATATAACATTACGATATTTATCGCGACGTAGAGCTCGCTTATCATTTCTCAAAGGAACGTTTCAAGAGAATAGATCTCATGGATGCAGTGACGGATCGGAATTAGGCGCATTAGGGGGAGGCTAATAACCTCGTCTTAAACCACAACGGGGGCCACAACGTAGGTTGTGCTGATGGGCTATAATTCTCTATTCTTTTTATTTATAAGGACTACAAGTTGACAGCTAGGCCAGGTGATAGTCTTTATCAAGCAGAAATAAAAACCTTGCCGGGTAGACAACCTAGTCGGGAGGGGAACCCCTCGAAAACATCCCAAAGAAAGTGCGTCGCACAATTTACAAGATAATTATTAAGTTCCACTATTCACAAAAGCATAGCATACCTCTGAAAAGTAATTTTATCAATAATATAATCTTTATAATCGATGTTAATTGTGTAGTGACGACAATGCAAGCAATTCGAAATAAACTTAAGTAACAAAAATTTAAAGTTATCAAATAAATTAATCCTTTAATCTCTATTTAAGAAGATATTCCCGGAATGAGGAAAGGATTACAAAACTTCCTTAGGCAAATTGTCCATTCCGTTATCTCCATTCATTCAATGTTTATAAACTTCCGTCCTCTGTTTAATAGGGAAAACTTTAATTAACGATAATATCTCCCCGGATAATCCGGAGTTTTTAGTCTAATTTTCAATTCTTTCATCGAAGGCTTTTCTCCTACAGAATGTATCTCTTCTAATTATTTTTTTTCACATGCCGAATCATATTCTTCTCGCCCAAACTCCGCTCATTTCAGAGGTAAACAGCAAACGAAAAATCTTACAATTACAGTAATTGAAAGTAATGCCAATAATTGAGATTATTTAAAGTCTCTATAGTTCGTCCTTTGTTTACTCATAGGTAAATTGAGTGATCGAAATTTCAACGGTGTATATCTCTATGAATGTTGCAGGAAAGTTTTATCATTGTATGAGATATATTCTTTGAGATATTTCTTGCTTCTTGGCCCTATTATGGTTCTAATCTGCTCATGCACACATGTGATTCATCTACGATACTCATGACTTCGATATACTCTAATCACTCCTGAAATATTATTCCTCTCATGAGTTTCGCCGAGTATGTTCCACATTATCATGGTTGGGACCTACTTCTCTCGTGCTCTTCTATAATCCTTCTACTTTATTGCAAATAGTTCCATCCGTTAAGCGGAAGGAGGATACAGTCTAGTTAATATAATTATACTTCCCAGCATCTGCGAAGCACTTTTCACGGTATAATATTTTCAGAGAGAATTTCGCTGAAAGAAAAAAGAAACAAAAAGAGAGCCCTGAAATAGGTGTGTCATCGTCTTTAATCATTTCATTGCCATTAATTCCGCTTGTGGTCTACGAGCACTAGAATTCTGAGTGGTAGGAAATTACCATAAAATTCCGTTTGCAGCTCATTGTTTTAGCAAATTTCAACGGTTAAGTGAGTGCTCCAGAACGTGTAATTTCTATCTAAATGTCATTTTACGTGTATGCATTAGGTCAGCTGCCTGCCTAAGTATGTAGAAACCTAAGGCCTATTTAAACACAGCTTTATTGAGGCCACCGTATCGATGAGACCGATAACTCTTCTAATCATAAATCTTCGAGATACGAGATATAATTTTATGCTTTTAACTTAAACATTTTATATTCTTAATTATTATTGAAATACATCACAATTTTAAAACGAGTATTTTATAATTCCTATAACAAGAAGTTAGAATTTCTATCCCAAATCGGCACCTTCTAGATATCATTGCATCTCTAACAGACAATTCGCTTATCCTCTTGTATATGTACACAGTGTTATTCCCGTTTCCTAAAAACCATCCATCAAATAGCAATTTAAACAACCCGTCGACGGACCGCCTAACTACCGTTACGGGAACCGAGAAGTTAAATACAAGAGCATGGGAACTTCTCTTCAGATATCGCCCTTCAAAACTCCCGGTTCCCATGGAACTTCTCCACCTTCTCTCCTTCATCCTTCCTCGATTATTATCCCTTTTCTGTTTCTTCACTTCCCGCAATGCCATTTTCTTTTCTTCCCCGTTTCACCTTACCCGTTTCTTTCCAAACTTCACAATAACTTTCTCATGTGGAACTTGGGGATAATCCGTCCATGGGAGACCCTTACCACCTGAGGTTATTTATTGTCCTTCGGGGTATGCCGCTCCTTTCAAGAGGATGTGGAATCAGTCAAGGTCGCATTAAGGAGGTGTGGGTGGGACAGAAGTCTTCATGCTCTCTACAATTGATTTCGTCATATTGTGCGAGACACCCAGCATGGGTTCACACGCCGAAAGCGTTTATGGCCTTTCGGCCGGTTTGGTGTTATTAAAAGCTTAAGCGAAGCTTTTATGAGCGTAATAAAATTCGCGTTCTCGTTTTTTCTCCTTCGCAGGGGAAAAAATTCGCTAAAATTTGTAGAGATTTTGTTGGCGGAATGGTCACGCGGGCCTGCGCTAATGACCGCCGGAAACGGCCAAAGGAATTTTGGGGCCCCGAGCAAAGGGTCTTTTCAAACGCCTTCCTCAGTAAATATTTGCCAGGGATTGCTAATTTTCCTTGTGACACGGTACTGTGTGATATGCGGGAGACTATAAAATTCTCTAACAATACAATATATTTATTGAGGAGTGTTATCAGTGTAGCAAAACAAACGCGGAGGTGCTGTGGATGGTTGGTGAGGAGAAGATTTTAATTGAAGTAATTAAGCGACGGCAGAGGAAGGTGGTGGGTCAAATATTGAGAGGAGAGGGATTGCTGAGGAGAGTAATTCAGGGTAGAATGCAGGGGAAAAGACAGACGGGAAGACAAAGACGAAAGATGTCACATGATGTAAATGGTGGGATAAGTTACCAAAAAAGGACGGCGAAGGCATTGGGGAATATATATAATGGGGAATATTCGGGCACATTATGAGAAGGGGCACATTATTATATAGGGCCATGTTATCAGAGGCGGAATGGTCAGAGGTCGGCTTCTAGTAAGTGTTTTCCTGTTGTTATCGTTTACGCCTCTCTCTACAATTGTCCACTAATAGATGTTGGTGGAGACGTTTGTAAATAAATAATAAAGTGATTAATAATATAGAATTAACAATATATAAATTAATGAGATGAAAATAAATAAATATTAATTAACAATACTTAATTAATTCATGGTTAAAATTTACAATAAAAAAACAAAAACAAAGATTAATAAATATATTTACATTCCTGAGTATTCGTCAACCTGAAATACAATAGAAGATAGATATTTTCTCAGAAATCAGGCTCTTCATCCCTGAAATTCTGCAGAAATTCTAGCTATGCTTGTTTGCGAAATTAGGGCCTGATTATCTGCACGTAGAGTAGTAAGCGTAGTCTTTTGGTTTCCGTCATAGCTTTATCTTCCTGTCCCTAGCGAGATAATATGTTTTCGGCAAAGTTAGCACACGCCGTGGGGTTGCACATGGGCGAAGGGTTAATGAAAAATAACAGAGAGGTTATCTATTGTAACGGATACCATTTGTTGTGGACGCCCACCGTTTTAAAGACTCTTAATAATAGAACTGTTAGAAAAGCGGAAATCTAATCGTCGGTTAGTGAAATATGCGCTAAAATGAAGAACGTGTCGAGCTGGCTCGAGGGTCCGGTTCGACAACAAAAGAAAAGGAGAAAAGACAGCTTTTTTGGTGTAAAGATGTTAGTTTGAAAGCGATAAGCCTCGGACGTAAACAGTTGTTTGCATGTCCGCTTCCTCGAGATTATCCTAAATTTTATATGCCGTCTCGTTTGCTGACGCTAAATGAGCGAAGATTATTCGAGAAGTTTTTGCGTGGTCAAGTTGTATAAATATATAAGGAATTCCGCTAAATATATTCGCATAAGACACAAGAAACACGTAGGACTGCTTAGAAGCATGAACAGCACGTGTATATCTTTAAAAAATTAGCAACATAAACATTGTGTGAGTATGACCATAGAGGGGATAATTAAAAAAAAAATTTTGGATATGAGAAGAAGAGAATTGGAATGCATTTGCTGATAGTGAAATTAGAGCGGTTAAGGATAGAAAATGGGTAGAGATTATTTTATTTCGTCACCAACAGGAGCAGATCTAGATACCTCTAATCAGACGGCAGTTTCGAATAATTCCTATTTTATTTATCTTAATAACGTAAAAAAAGTTATTTGTATTCATTAGCTCAAATTACCTATAAATGGCATTTTGTGGGGAAAGATCGAATAGATTTAAATTTATCGCTGAGAGAATTAAATGCTGATTTTTTATTTGAGATCCTCATCATGCCTAAAATGTAGCTTATTTTGCAAAATCCACAACATAGAAAAATGTTCCCCAACCTAATAACTCCAGGATCGTATGCTTTTATGAAGAAAACTAGTTAACCTAATTACGGAAACGTAATTGACTAGAAAACATCTTTCGTAAACATCTAATATTATACTATAGGAATGTCCTTGCTGAAATCTTAAAATGCTCTTTTATCAAGAGTGAATCTAACTTAGAGTAATTACTTAAATTTTCTTCTGTATATTTATGCTACGTTATATATTCAAAATTTCCCAATTTTTGAATAAGTTAGAATAGAGACACTTTAACTACGATGTATATCATTGGTAAGATGTAAAAGTTTTCATATGCATTTTCCCTAATTAACTGTATGAAGTCTGGATTCCATCTCTGATATTTTTCTGCAATAAGTATCGGATCGTAATGCATTATAGACAAAGCTATTTAGCACTCTGAGACATACTCTCGAGATATTCACGTAAACCACCGCTCGTTAACCCACCACCAAAGAATTACATTTCCCCCTTGAAAAGGAGTCTGTGGACCCTTGTCCGAAACCAGACTACGTCCCATTATATCCACACAAAAAACCCACCGAAGGCTTGGAAAAATCCCAATCGTGAGAAAACAAGGGTGACATAAGGGGATTTAGATCGGCCACCCAATGCAGATGTCATGCGGACGACTCAGCTGACTGGAGGTCAGTGGAAGAAATGACCGTCTCCCCTCCGCCCCCGCTCTCTTCCCCACACTCTCCCAATTGAAGCCAACTGCTGCCCACCGTTTGCCCCCAATTACTCGGCCGACTAGTCCATTCACTCTTCCTCTTCTCTCTTCTTTCCAATCATCCTCTTCTTCTTCTCCAACGCGTAGGTGTCCCTTACGAAACAAAACCGACAGTTTTATACATTCAAACTGACTGGGTCCTTCGAGCTCACCAATATCGCTTGCTTTGAGCACTGAAACCGCACTTAAGATAAAGAGATTCGGCGTTCTTTGCTTTGATATTCGTACTGCTACTTGGATTTCAGAGGAGACAAGGTGTTTTACCAGAAATATCCGGAAATGTGTCTGTGTTATCTCTCTACTTCCTTACCTCTTTACACCGGTTGATTTTGGGGTTTGATTAGAAAATTGCGGTAGGTCTCCAGTTTTAACCAGTTTTCGACTGATTTTTTCGAGTGTCTGAAATAGTTAAGATCGATATTGAAACTAGCGTTACTCATATTCATATCATCTACATCTAGCAAATTTAATAAAACTGATTTTTGAGAGACGGTAGCCACGGTATTCCAATAAACCTCTCTTTATTCTGATATAAATCACATTAAATAATTGCCATATAAAAGAAAAATATACGAAATTACTTAGTTAATACTTTTCTATCAACGTTACTGATAACCAATACCTTCCATTTTTTAGGTTTCCTCCTCGTGCGGATCTAGATACGGCACAGGGGCCTAAGACAATATCCTGATGAACTCATCCTTAATCAATTTTTAATATGAAATTTTATCGTCATAAATGTAGCTGATGTACAGTGATAACGGAAAAATTTACAATCTGATTTTAATTCAAGCTGCTGGTCAGATCCTAGGCAAATTGCTAACACTATAAAGTCATTGGGATCCCCCACTTGGATCTGCCAATGGTTTCATTCCATGAGTATTCGTTTATGTGAGAGGTTATACATTGATAAATTTCCAGAACGGGAATTACTGTGTACAATGAGAGCCATTTAAAATGCAAATTAATCGTGCCTTACAATTCAACGTATGTACGCACTGCCCGAAGTTGAGGAGTGTAATTACTCAAAGGAAATTATTCGGAAGCGGTCGTCAACCAAACAAGGACTTGCTCCCTGTCACCTGTGTCAAGATTAGGAGAATTCGAAGAGAGCGTATGTGCGCAATGCTCGGTAACTAAAAAGGACGAGATAAGTAACGCGGGAAGTGAAGCGGTTGACTTAAAGACCTGATTGAGAAGCAACATTTCTTTTCTATCTACTTCCGCAAAATAATTGCCTCCAGCAAAATTTTCAGAATCTCGAAATTTTAGTGTTTCCTCGCGAGGAAACACGAGTGGTTTCCTTTCAATTGAGAATTTGTCAAGGTTATTCAACTCAAACTCTGATAGGGGGAAAACTGATTCGCGTCCTTAATATTTTATTATTATCATTGACGGATACTCCTTAAAATTCTAGTAAATTATTTTATCCCATTCTGTCCATCCTTCTGCTAAGATATTCCCCATCTACTCGTATTATTGACCCAAGCCATGATAAGAACTGCTTATTATCAATTATTTAATTAAATAATTAGTCAAATAAGGGTCAATTATTTATTTAAATGTCACATTTAGCGGAAGAAAACGTCAAATTACGGTGATAATATTAGATAAAAAGAATAGAAACAGCAGCAAACACAAAAAAGTCATAGGTGGAAATAAAAACATGTTTTAAATAGGGACAATATTACAATGATCTGGCGTGGAATAAACCTAATTTTATAAATATTCCTTTAGTTAAGGATCGAAAGATGGGAAAGAATAAGGCAAAGAAAAGGGAACGAATGATAAGTGAAAGTCTTGGTGTACAATAATGAATTATAGATGTCATATGGTTGGATCTGTTAAGACCACGATTTTTTAAAAGAGAGATCAGGAGTGGACAGTCAGAAAAGGAATTCAGCAACGAATATAAGAAAAATAGGTTTAACTCGTCTGGCGGAAAGAAAATCCAAGGATAGAGAAGATATTACAGTAGTGGTGGAAAGAAAAGACTCTGGTTTTCACAATTTTCAGAAAAATGTTCGTAATATTGTCTACACAGGAAAGATGAGTAAAGGAGAATACAGACCAAATAGATGATCAATAGGATAAAACAGGAAGGATAAAAGAGGAAGAGAACAAGAAAAGGGCTAACGGGTCTGCAGTATCAGTAAAACGATAATGAGATCTTAAAGAGATTAACCTTTTAGTGGCATCAGTTACAAGAGCTCTTACGTCTGAAATTATTACTAAATTATTTTACTCCATTTTTATTCGTTAATTTCGTCTTTTTCGAGTATTCTTTTAAATGGCGCTACAAAAGTCAGGAAACACTAGATTTCAACCGATCTAAATTCGCTTTATTCAACGTCAGAAGCAAGTTACAATTCAGTTATCAACTGCGCGAAAATCTTCTATTTAGTAGTACGCGCTATCTTGCAGCTAGAATTAAAAACCGGTTTAGAAGCTCTCCTAATCCTAAAAACTATTATAACTACATATACTGACGTAAGACCTTATCAAATAATCAAAAACAAGGTCGACGAAATATGTGCCCTAGACAGCCACACTTTATTGAAAGCTTTCTCCTACAACACGTCGAGTGAGTGTTTCCTATGAGATATGCGATATTTAAACGCGGCAATAGTTAAAAGGGAGCTTTTGATAAATTTCGAGCCGAGTCTCGCTCCAAATTCGCGTTTTTCTGGAGGACGAAGCGAGAAATCGTCTTGGGGAAACCGGCAACGATAAGAAAACTGACGAAATTATCGACTTTTTCCCAAAATGTCGTTATCTTAGGCTATTCACCCTTTCGCAAAAAAGAAGAGCCGAAAAGGTCGCCAAAAGACGTGCTGCCATAGAAACTGCGAGATATTACGAAGGCTAGCGATAAAAAAATGCCCAATGTACGACTTCTTTCAGGGAGTAGCGATGAGTCTGGAAGTGACTCGGATATGTATTTGATACAATAAATGTATAACAATTTGGATAATCGATACCACAAGAACTAAGGATTAGCCAATTTAACTTTGTTCAACGTTATGCCCTGTTACCTCTTTGATTAATTCTGACATCTCCACTGTGATATAATGGCAAAAATGTTTCTAGGATATCCTATTGAAAAAATTATACACGTAGAGTAAAATGGTAAATCTTTAGGAATATATGAGGACATTTTTGATCTTCGCGAAGGGCTCTTTTCTTCATTTCCTTCTCAATTTTTATAGTTAATTCAAGTTATTCTTTTATATGCTGCGTCTTATCTTTTCTCTTGAATTTTGGCGAGTTGTCCTCACTATAAATCATATGTACAGCCACGTTTGGTTCCTTCAAATATGTCTCAATAAAGTATGACAATGGATTATTCTTTCCATTTATATCACATTCAACGGTTAATATTGCGATGGAATCATGAAATTAAGGAACAATCCAATTAAATCTATGAGGTAAAATTGTATTATTTTAAGGCATAATTTCCGATATCAAGATAATTGCTTCGCAGATAATGATAATTCTAATATTACGCATAAAGATTATGAGTGAACAATATCACGTGAATATTGCGAAATAAAGATTTGGAGGATAACTGTTTTTTGCTGTGAGCATAGACGTTTAGAAAAAGGATCAATTTTCCAATAGGTCAAACGAAGCTTTTCAGTGAGAAGGTACTTTTCTCTATTTTCAGACCTTATCGTATGAATCTCGTGATAAAACCCTTTAACCTTCCAATGGGTGCATATAAATAGATCATAAAATGTTGAACGCCTTTGATATGAATGAAAAATGGTCAGCCGAGTATCCTTTACGATCTCTGAGGGCGATACCTCAAATATCCACCTTTCTCCTCGACCATTCAGCTAGATCTCGCGAATATATCATACAGTTACTTTGTAAAACATTTTTGAAACTATAAATCCTTATTTGTCTCATGTGAAGAAAGTCACATATACAAATATGAGTCTAAATATAGTCTTAGAAAATTAGTCATAAATTATGTAATTACTCCTATTTAATAATTTCACAATTTACACGTAGATGTCATAAATCGTAACCGAGACTTATAAAGCAGTTGAATTAGGATTATCATGAATGACTCCAGGTTCGTACTAGGTAATGTATTTTTCTTTCCATTCTTTCACCATGCTTATCCATAGTTGAGACCTTGACTTCTTGGTAGGACACCCTCAAAATAAACGAATATGCAAAAATTATATGCCACAGCATATGAATGTGGTTAGATGTAGTTGTATTCATGTTAACTTTCCCTCGTAATCCAATTTTCCAGTCCAACACGCTTTGAAAATCTTGGATATTCAATGCCTAAAAACAACTTTTCACAACCGCTAGATTAATCAATTCATGTTGCTGAAAATTCTTAATTTACCGAAAAAAGTGAAAAATATGCCAATTTATTAATGGTCCTAATCTTTTCCAATTAATGAATACCCATATTTCCGAATACATTTTCGCATTTTTAATTGTCATTTTTTTTGGAAGAGAAAAAATGTACCTCGTGGGAGGTTCATGTTCCCTAAAATTCACCACTTGTTTCCTTTTCCTTCGCTTCTTGATAAGGTATCCACCCTACGTACAACCCAAAACTTTTTTTTCTGTTTTCCCCTTGTACCTTACATTCATTTACTTTCATTTGTTAATTCAAACTTGAGTGACTTTCTTAAGCAAAAACAAGAAAGCCGCGTATTAACATGGGTGATAAGAATTATCATCTTTTGAACATCATAATTAAGAATGAAAT
Organism: Pachydiplax longipennis; assembly: GCA_036926295.1. Lineage (NCBI taxonomy): Eukaryota > Metazoa > Arthropoda > Insecta > Odonata > Libellulidae > Pachydiplax > Pachydiplax longipennis. Next base: position 20,497,233 of record JAVFKF010000026.1, on the reverse strand, counting down.
AAAACTGCGTTCTACCACTTCATGACGAACACCGTTGGTGAAGTAAAATCTACCGCGTGATAATTGAAGGCAAACAGGAAATATTAAACTGATAATTATTGGGGCCTAATCTTACTTTTTTGTCCTAAGGAGGAACTAAAATAAAAATTTGCTAGAATTTCACAATGTTATGGTGCATTTATCAATTATTTACTAATAGTTTAATAATGAAAACTAGTTTTTTCACTGGTGGTTGTAACACATTTTTCAGCTGTCTTAGTTATTGGCGAAGTAAAAATTCGGTGTTTTTTATTTTAATCGTTTGTTGAAGGTAGTAACAGTAATTTTTCATTTTATTCTCATTTTATTTCATTTATGATTTGCTATATGTTTGCGTAAAATGTTAATAGGTATAATCTGTATTTTAATTCTCATTTTTTTCTACAATGAGCAAATTTTTCTTGAATGTTACAACATGTGCTTTCTTAAGAGGCAACCTAAAGCTTCATCATCTACCTAATATAAACCTGCATTAATAATAATTATTGGATTAATCACGTATTTATTGGGCGAATTTAGTACATCGAGACCACTATTACAATAGTCCCTTTTATAGTCCCCGAAGTCACTAACAATCATACCCTTACCAAGATTCAAACGCATGTTGTTCAGTGTTACAAGGCCAGTACGTCAACCCCTACACTACAATAGCGTTGATGAAAGGAAGTGAAATTACCTAATTTCAAACTTACAGAAGGCGCTAATACAGTTAGAATAAGTGAAGACAAATCAGGCTTTAGAAGAGCCGTCGTATCTCGCAGAAGGGTGTCTTAGTGAGATAATCGCGACGCAGGATAACGTGGGTGGATAGTGGCTAGCTTGCATCCGGATCTCTTTAAGAGCCCAACGTCCTGCACCGAGTATCATTTCCACGCGCCCTTAACTAAAGCCTCATTTTTCATCGCTCCCCTTCCTTTTTAACGGGGACGACTCTAGAAAGCGATCCGTAGGAAATGATTTTTCCTTCTCTCGCCCTATTGATCAATCCCATTATAAACAAGGATACGCGCGTGAAAGTCCTTCGTAATTAAAACAGAATTGCGTCATTTTTTCGTCCGGGGATTAGCCGAAGACTAGCGCTCGTTCCGCCGTGATTTTTTCCGCGAACAAAATCCGAATTCGTTTTCGCCGTTAATTCCCGGCGGAAGAGCCGCGCGGGGAAAAATTAGCGATTTGTTTGATTGAGTCGTAGAGGGGATTTCTCCCTTAATGATTTCGTCAGCGGAGGAAAAAAGGGGCACGAAAGTGGTCCTCGGCGGTGGTAAACCTCCCGGCAGGAAACGTAATATCAAGTTTTCGCGATCGCTCGGGCGATTGGGTTAAAAATAAAGGTGCGAGGATTAAGCTGCGGTTGGTGGAGAAAAAAAGGCGCAGTAAAACGAATGGTTCCTTGCATTCGAATTCTGGATTCGCTCTATCGCACGCGAGCCCGCCTGAGAGCCGTGTCGGTTATTTAATCTGATGTCGTGCACTAATCTGGCGAGTATTGCTTATGCTTCTTAGCGTCCGTGTTATACGGAGGGGATGACTTTTTTCCGCCTTAATCACCTTTCACGGCCGTTTCTCCCGTTACTTCCATCCCTCCCTCAATTTGTTTACGAGCGCCTTAATCGTCCTTTCTTTCCTAACCCCCTCATATTCTGCTCTTTTCTTTGCTTTTCTTCCTTATCTTATCTGCTTTGAATACCGTTTTCAGTCTCTCTCTCTGCCGCATTAGGAAATGAAAATTGGTTTCATCGCCTCCGCAGTTTCGTCTTGATAAGTCGGGGGAATGAAGACGGCCGAGAGCGTGATTTTCTCCGAAATCGAAAACGATTTCCCGAAGAACGGCAACGCAAATAGTCCATGGCTCGAAGATTGCAAGGGTTTGAGGGTTAATTTAATCCGAATAAACGAAGAATGGATAAGAAAGTCGTTTGTATAATTCCAAGCTTACATGTAATTCCTATTACAACTCCAGAGAGGGAGAACGACAGAGTCGATAGATAAACTTTTTAAAAATCTAACACGTATTTTTAATAATAATTGAAAACTCTTCATGAATTACGCGTAATTTCTTTACTTCCTCTCTCCGATTCCCGCTTAGGAATTGGGAAAGAGTTAGCGGAAGATTTACTTAATAAAAAATATGTAAGTTGGGTTGCCTATTTTCAGGAGCGAGGCTTGCCGTTATGGATTCCACCACATAAATAGCGAAATTCCAATAGCTTCCGGACATACTGTTATTACATATTTTACATTACTACTATCGCATATTAAAAAATAATACTTTACAAATTCGATTTTAGAGAGCCTGCTCTACCTGTAAATAACTGAAATGTCATGCATTTCTTGATATACTTCACCTAGGCATCCTTTATCTCATTCTGTTTATTTATGTAGCCCTTTTAATTAGAAGAAAAACGAAAGGAATGTTTCAGAAAGTTACTTCGTAAAGGCACATGCAAAGTACTACTGAAATGCGTCTAAAAGTTATGGATTTAATGCACGTTCCTTAATCGATATCGATTAATTGGACTCTTTAATTACTTTACCACAGGAAATGAAACAGCATGATAGCCAAGCCAATAGCCAAGGCAAAAGTACTCAATTAAAGACAAAAATTACCATTATGATAGCATATTTGTATAATTCCCATTGTTTTCTATGCATCGAACTTTACCGACGATATCAACTTAGCATACGACGCCTTTGAATCTTTCGATGCATTCAAACTTACTCGACCAGTATACAATTCGGCTCATTAATACAGAAGGGTCCACACACAACTCGGGCTCTTAACCTCGTCCCCGAATCCCACCGGCGCACCTATATTATAAATCTCTTCCCTCTCAACGGAAGCCTAAAGAGCGAGAAATAACTTCGGAGAATCGATCAGCTGCGATAGAGGAAGACGTCGTCCACTCCACACCTATGCACCTCTCGAATCTCCCAACCATCTCCGGTGCCCTTCTGACTTTTCTTCGACGCACTTTATATCTCCATCTAACTTTCTCCATCCCTTGAGGCCCCCTTCGTCCTCCAGCGGCATTACGCTCATCCGATATCCCTCTCCCCCAACCCGTCCTTCACCCACTTAAGGCCCCTCACTCCCATTTTAGGGGTCGTTGACGCTCGGACCTCCTGCCGCGGCCTGACCACTGTGACACTCCCCATTCCGCGACCTCCAACTTAAATGTACTCTTTACCTCTACATCTCTCACATATATCTCTCTGCTCTGTTGAGATTTGCTCTCTTTTCCCCTTAGATGTTGCGTGTTTTATTTCCTAGATTTGATGGCCATTCGTTTGGCGAGATTACTCCCCAGAGGACCTCTCGTCTACCTAATCACGTATTTTGTTTCATTATTATATGTTTGATACATTCTATGTTTAGCACATTACAGAATTAATGAAAAGGGAAGAGTGCACGAGAAAACATATTCGCCATTTGAGGTTGTTGAAAATGAAAATAAAATCACTTTGGGAGAAAGGACTCTCAAAGGATGCAAAACATGGAAGGAAACGCAGACATAAAAGGAATTAAAGTACTGATACATACTAGAAGAAAATAAGCCGCAGAGAGATAATTTTTCGACAAAAATTATGGTTCTGACTGTGAATTTACCGGCCGAGATAGCGTAGTGGTTAGTTTGATAACGTCCCAACACTGAGTTCCCGGGTTCGAGTCCCGACTAACTGGATTTTTCTGGTTAGAGACTGGTCTTCTATTGTTGACGTCTCTCCTTTAATGGTTCAAAAAGGATATTTGTGAGGGCACCAATTAAATAAATAAATATTACGATATAAGCAATAGTACACTACATAATATTAGACAAAACTACAACACTATGTAATATACTTCCGTTTTCTTATAAAATTGTCTGCATTTACCTCTAAATATAGTAAATCGGACCGCCTTTACTATTTTAGAGTTAGTGCATATATAAGTGAAGTTGCAAATCTTGCAAAAAAAGACGAAATTCATTTTCATACCTGTAATTCGGAAAGACAGATGAACGATGTTATACTCATCTGAGTGCCCCCCCTTTTCCATAGTAAAGGTAATATCAAGGGTAAATGGGGTCATCTCTTGTCTTTAAGAATTTGATCACTTTTGTAATCGTTTTACAGTATTTGGGACGTTTCTCATGATACTGATAGTACGAAAACGAGTTCAATATCTTCTTGTTAACTGACAAGTATAAGCTGAAGGAGAGTAATAACTACTCAGATAGTTAATCGCCAAACGTAGATTTAAGTGCGAAAAACTAGTTCGCATGGATGCCTGAAAACTGCAATTATATAACCTAGAATGTTAAAGCGATTAATATGAGGAAAAGTATAGTTTTTCAAGCGTGACCATTAGTGAAATATATCTACCACAAATAAAGAATGACAGGCTGATCTTTAAAGAGTAAAGAACTGAATCGTTGTAACTATCAGGTTTAGTTAGAACACCAACGATGTCGGAAAATTATTCCAGATAGCACAGGTCATTAGCGGATAAGGAAATCTCCACTCAAACGCTGAAACTTCAAGTGAAATTCTTATCACCAGCGAATAGTTAAATGATAAAAAACGCGGATAAATATGCCACAAACATAGCCCAATAGAAACGAGATTCGGAATGGGATCGGAATTTCTCTTTTTTCGTTACGAGAAAACGTGATCGAAAAATCGTCGGCCGGACTTTCAAAATACGCCTGTCAGTTCTAATATTCCGCATCCTAAATTTCCGACCGGATTTCGCCCAAAACTACTCCTGGGTAAAGGAAAGAAAGGGCAAAATTAACCTGTTCTATAAAAAGCATTTTAAGCGTGAATAAGTGAAAGGAGGTTACCCTGAAAATGTTTTAAGCTGTACTCGGATTAGATTCAAAGTTGACACTCAGCACAAAATCACGAGTGAGCATCAAAATAAAATTTGTTTCGAAACAATCTTAAATATAATAATGGCTCACCATGGTGGACCTGGACGTCCTAAAGCAGATAATGTTAAGCGGAAGAAATCATGTACCAAAACACAGATGATCCTCTGTTTAGATTTAGCTGGATTGGTACCGATTCTCCCTTCAGTTACTAAAAAGAGCATAAATATTATAATCATGTATGAGACTATGTGTACTATTTGAGTGATTTAGTCTTTCTTATACCTTTAGAAATTTCTGCGCCAATGAATACGCATTCAAAAGTATGCAAATAATAATATTCATAAATTAATATGAAACCTTTGCGAATCTTCCAGTCTTCTTCGGTAACGGTACAGACCATCAACCTCTCCGTTATCCCGCGTTTAACTCTTTTCTAAACCTTTTTCTTAAGTACGAAAATAAATCAATTCGCCGAACCGTTCTCTCGTACGAGGCTTAATTATAGCCTTACGATCAAGTCGCCAAAGTGATTGCCCGTAGTATAGTTGTGTAACGACGTAGTTTGGCCACACGATCCACGAGAGAAATAAATTCAAGACTTGACGACTCAATAAGCGAAAAAAAACGACCATCTTATGAAATTCCGCTTGAACCGAAAGCTATGAAGTTGTGTCCATATTTCGCCTGATGCTGTTTATGAAGTCGTCTTTCTCCCTCTCATTTTTTCGAGTCGTTAAGTCGAAGGAAAACCGAAATGGCACAAAGAAGAGCCTGTTTGAGGATCTGGCATTACATCTTGTGGGGGATGGAATTAGCGCGTAATTACGCTTGGTTTAGCGCCGGCGCGATGTCTTCCTTTTTCGCTCAGTCTTGCTCCGTGTGAATGAGTGGCTGAATGTGAAAATGAATGGAGGACGGGGTGACCTCCTAACTTGTAAGAACTAAAAAGCGAGTTATGAACTAACGGCTGGATTTGTCGTAACGCATCGCGAGGCGAGGAAAATAACCTGGATATGGATAACGTGTCTGGAGTGTGGTACGTGGAATGAAAGGAAACCTCCACCAAACGGGAATGTATTGGATGAATAGCTTACTAGGTATCATAATAAGGGGATGGTAGAAATGATATTTTTGAGAATACTTGTAATTATCTATTGTCTAGGAAGACGTTTTTGGACATTAATCATGTTTAGTTGACTTCACTTCTTATAATAGTAATTTGAGTGAATATCATTTTTTGTTATTTAGCATAAAAAATTTACAGTATCATAAAACTCCTCTTAAATGTTAATTTGAGGGCTTATTCTCCTTGCCCCCCTGCATTAGCTTGTCTTGGATAATAACGCCAACATTACTAAACTGGAGGTTGAATTGAAGTCTTTTGCCACTTTATTATTGGGTATTTAGATATAAATAAGTAGCACCAGAGGGTAACGAAGAGAATCCTGCTCAACAACGTAATTTTCTATTAAGATATATATTCGCACGATGGATGGAACCCATGTTGAATATTTATGGTTATCGAAGCTGATAATCAAGTTAGGAATGAAATTTCAGGAATAACGTTCACGAATATTTTTCTCTTTTATTTTCCCCTTTACTTTCAAAACTTGAATATTTTCACATATCAATTGTACATATACATGATTGAGGAAAATGTATATTCGAGTAGAGTTTCCCGACAGGGAAGTGGGGAATATAGCCATCTATTTTCAGTCCCATTCATCATAAAGCTATAAATTCATAACATATAAAAATTACGTCAAACAAATAATAATCTTAACGTATATTTCTCCTACGTCCTGAGAAAATGAATTCTAGGACTTGAGATTTATATAATATCTTGCATTTTCAAGAATTAATGAGACAAAAGTAAACAAAATATTCATTTGTCTCTATATTGTACAAAGAGAAGAATAAAATATATGCCATTCATCTGGATGTGGTAGCATGAGCATTATCTAAACTCGTCCTAAACTTCAACTGTCCTCCGAAATTTAACAGCCTTTCTAACAGGATGACGATGATGGTGAGCAAAGGCGAGGGTATATCGCGTTAAATATATGTTATTCGCCAAGTCCAGCGAAAAAGCGTTACAAACTAGAAAACGAGTGACCTATCGCGTTGAATGGACACCCACTTGCGTCACCGCGACGCCAGGTTGCTAAGCGAGCCGTGGACAAAACAAAACAAAAGCAACCAGTCGGGCGAGGAGGAGGCGACGCGAATGAAATCATGTCCTTTTATCTCCCCGGATCGCGGATCGATCCCCGGGAAGAGAACATTCGAATCCCGGCCCTTTTGACGCCGATTTCCCGCCATAATCCCTCGAGCGCGGGAAGCGGAAAAAAGTGAGTGACGAATATCCCTTTCCCTCGCCGATCCATCTTTTTGCCAACCTTGCGCGCGCGCACATACTCGCGTGAGGCGCTAATAAACCAACGAGAATAAGTGCCACAATCTCGTATAGGAATCCAACGAGCAGGGCAATCGCGGCGCCTTTTATAAGTGAGGCGATAAGGGAAGGGTGGTGAGCGTGTTGGGCGCGAGAGAGTGGACAGTCGGCGTAGGAGATGGATGGATCGGTAGGCGTGGGTGGAGAGAGGGTGTGAGAGATACATGCGAGGAAGAGGTACATGGGAAAGAGATAAGACGCTATATGGTATCGTTTGGTTATTCGAGGGAACATGCGGAAAGAGTGCGATTCCTCCATCGATCAACGACAGAGTAGATTAAGTGCCCAATAACGAAAAAGGTCAAGTGTAACCATTAAGTGTTGTTGCCATAGGCTTTTTTATTTTATCAGGCTCGACTTACTTTTAAGCTCGTTCGAGTGATATCTTAATGATTTATTCGTAGTCCGATTCTTTCAATGAAATTGAAGATCCTCCATTAGGTTAGGTAACCAAAAGTATGTTAGGCTGCAACATAAATTATTCGCATTAGTGGTTCAAATGTATACAATCTGACCTTTCGGGAAAAATGTATTCAATTATTAATCTACTGACCTATATTGTTTACCATGGTCATAATACAAACTGCAACTTGTGATAATTGCTACAACGACAATTATCAAATGTCAAAAATCATTATGCAAAATACGACAAATATTATGAGAAATCCAAGATTTAGTATATAGGGTGTTCATTTCACCCTTTTTCCCTAGAAATTGCTGGTGGAGATTCCACAGTTTGGCGACCTGAATTAAGGCTGCTATTTAAAGTCTAACGTTTTAACACAGCAATGTTCGCTTTCCATATATAGATTATTATTATTACATGCATAAATTCACCCTCTTCATTTAATATAAATTTCTTTTCGTAGATAAAAATTCCATCATATACTACAATCACAACGGATTTAATCTCTTATGATAAAATTTAGTCAGAGTTTATTGAATAATATTAATAATTATGATTTGAATAGATATGGGCATTTAGTATTTCACGTGTTTAAGTATAATTAATTCAACTTTTGAAGGAATCCATTTATAAAGATAAAACGTACGGTGTCTAGAAATATCTAACCGTAGAAACTACAGATAGTTGTCGTAGTTTAGCCAACTAGGTATTCGAGTTATTCCACTCCTAGGACACTCTGATAAACTCTTCAAATAGATCGAATCGATATATTCAACTCGATAAATGAAGTATATCAATCGAACTAAAAAGGTGACATTTTTTTGGTGATAAAGGGTCACGTATGTGGTTTTTGGCAAGTTAATTTGAAATCCAGAATGAGCAGAATATTAAGTTTACGAAGGTACTCCGAGGAATATGCCTTGAGAAAGGCATTTCTATGGAAACTTTCCAAGGACAAGACTAAAAATAAGATAATTATGTAACCGACTTAATCGGTATTTATATCATACGAATGCAAATCCGATCGTGTCGAGATAAAGTCTGGTTTTATAAATTCACTACAACGGAGATTTTATTGTAATTGGATTAAGAAGTTTGTACAGTGCTACTCTTAATTGGTTTTTTTAATGTCAAAATTAATCAATGGAGATGAGGAAGTGGTCTAATATTTTCTTTGAAAAGCGTAAAATTTTTATTTACTCTACAGTAGCAGAATTTTCGTTCGTTACAAATATAAATATCCATTTCTTTTATTTCATTCAAATAGTAGATAATAGAGAAAGAAGATATGATGCAATGAAAATAATAGTTTAAGAAATATGAAACCCCCAACGAACTATTTCCTTATCAACATTGAGCATTTATTTTCTCTGCTTGTTTCGTATATATCTGCACCTTAAAAAATTAAAGAAACGGAAGTAATGTTAACACAATTCAGAATGGCGTTAAAGTTTATTTGCATATTTATCTAGTTTACTTAATCTGAATAATAATAGTGATAATATTATTTATAAATTATTTTCATTAGCTTAATTAAACTTATAGTATTCATATTTGATCGATTAGAGAAGGCTTCACTAAAAATTACCCCGTTACAAATGGCTAATTAACTTTCGCGTAGTGAATATAAATAGAATTAACAATTACTGATCCAATGTAGAACTGTTAAAATAATAATGGAAACCTGTAGAAGTTAATCCAATTAATTTATGAGTGTGTAAAGAAATTTATCTAGATTTACTTTTACTACGTTATAATACTAGAGAATTAAAAAAAATTGTTTCGAATAATTCTATAGCTATAATAAAATGGAAGAAGGGATTATAATGATGAGATATTCTGGAGAAAACGTGTAATTCCAAATTTGATTTAATCTTTGATGGCTCCTGTATTCCTTCTAAACCAAAAAGATAGAAATTCTGCTTGCTAAGGAGGCCTAGGGTTTGTGACGAAGCGAATAAAGAATGGAAGAGTAAGAAGTAAATCATGCAGGGGCTTTGCCATTGAGTGAGGCGATAGAGAAAGTGTAATGTCTCGCGGAGGGCGAATGATAAACGGCTCGGTTCTCGAATGTCTTTTATGTCACGGGGCGCTAACTAGCTGCCTAATGCGGTTAGCCGCGGGGAAAAAGGGTGATGAGACGAGGACTTTCGGGAGAAGTGATGTGGCGAGGGGATGGCCAGAGCCCTGTTTGTGGTTTCCCCACCCACGCCTCTTCTCTTTCGCCCTTCATTTATATCCCGACTTTGACCACTTGCACTTGCCGAATTGAGCCTTTCGACCGATGGGCTGTATTAGAAGTGACCGCCTCAAGAGGCAAATGGTGATTTTTATGGGACACTTTGGTTACGGTGAATTGACCGGATACAGAATGTTGAAATATAAGCTTATTTATTTCCGGAAATAAAGCCTTAGGAGACGATTCCATTAATTAGATGTAATATTAAATCTCGTATCGGTCAAAACTTAATTACATTACAAAAATTTTCATGCTTACGGTTGTTCATATATCGTTACCTATCTGTTGTTTTGTTTTATTGAATAATTACATTATTTGCAATAACTTAACGTGTTCTTGGTCAGGGCAGGTATCACATCATAGTGGTTCACATTTCATATTTACTTAGCTATTCTTCAGTTTTTGTATACAAAATTGTTAAATATTTAATTAAAAATATTCAAGCGGTACTTCGTCGTTTCCACAAAAATAATTGTTAATCAGTGCTAAGGCAGGCCACATTTTGTATATAGTAGTTTGTAGGAAATAATAACTTTATTGATTAAGGGAGTAATGAACCTTACGCTTCCCAACTTAGGAGGCCAAAAATCATCTTCATTATTTTCTACATTGCTTTTTAGAAGAAAAGTTTCAATTAAATTTTCCAGAATTTAAACTTGACTTTTCTCGCATTATTGTTCAAAATCCTAATGTATTTATCACTTTGCTTGTTTTCGGATCTACTAGTAGAGTTGGCGGTTACTTGATTATCTAAAACTCACCATGGAAGAAATTCCTCATACTTCTATTGTAAAATATTCTGATCATATTTCCTAACTTCAGATATTGATTATGTGGCATTCTAATTTATTGCTATAACAAAGAATATTCCTCCAATATATTAGACCAATGTACGCACGAAACTCATATGTGAACGTGTGTGCGCGCGCGTAGCTGTTTACAGGCTTCAATTAAATAACTTCATCCAAAAAAATACTCCAACTAAATTGTAGAGGGACGGTCTGGTATTGGAGCGAATCGAGAAAACAGCAGTTTTCGATCGAGGCAAGATTAAAAAGGATTAAAACTCATCGCGGAGGCAATGTTTTCAAGCTTATAATGTAACTTACGGAATCCGAGTCAATTCGAAAAAAATCGGAGTTTCGCTGTTTTATACATCTCCAGATCGCAATCAATCAAGGATTTACGCGCAATCTGGGAATCTTTTTTATCCCTAAATGAGCAGGCGTTAATTCGAGAAGTAACACGGGCTGGAAATGCCCGCAGGTGCCCCGCTTCAACGGGAATTTTAGGCGAAAAACGAATAAAAGTACCGCGTTATTGCCTGATCCCGCTGGAATTGATATTTTAAAAGCCGGGTCTTATTGAAATTTACGTATCGAATTAGAGAGGCGGGCGGAGGGCCAATTCCGAAGGAGATTTTTATCCTATTTATATTTATAATCCGGAAAAATTGGACTCGATGAATTTTTCGATGAGTTGGCTGGGGAGGGTTGTTTTTCGCATAATTTGACCACGGAGTGTGTTCGGTAATTCTTGTAGCTTCGAAAGAGGTCGACGACATTTACTCGCAATCGAACATATCTTTTTTCCGCACTTGTTCCGAAATTAAAAAAACGAGCAATCATCGATCATTCGTGAAAAAGCAGGTTTATACTGCCTCAAACGATGCCGACGGCAATAAATAATTCTTGCGCACACCGAAAGTTTTGCTTTTATCGAATGGGAAAAAGTGACGCACGAAACTGCTCAATGGATAGTGAGAAATCGTGGATGTTCTTATTCATACTTAGTTTACGATAATCGTAGTTCGGTAGGTTTCTTCGAGATAAGTAATTCCCTCCGGAACAAGGCAATGAGACATTCACGTAGATGGAAAGGAAATGCGTACTTCAAAACCGATAAAATTAGCAATTATTCCTCATCCATGGTAACTTCTAAAACGGTCCGACAGATAACCTCCGACCCAGATTGATATTTTACTATCAGAATAGGAAACTTCCTTCAGCAAGTAAATATCTTCAGGGCAGTTGCATTACATGAACCTTATCATGAAATTTACCGAATAAGTGTTGTAAATGTTTGTGACGTTTCGCGGCAACTTTTCGCATAGCCTAATTCTGAGGCGACTAAAAAGTTTTAACAGAGATAAATTAAGCACGATAATTCACTTCTGATACTTGGCCCAGAGTGTAATTGCCCGTCACTGACAGCTTTATCGCAGACAAATAAATACTACGAAAGAGATTCGTGTAGGACTTGTTATTAGTTAAGATAATGAATAAATTATTGCTTAAATCAGTTGTCATATAAACGAGCGCTTATGTAGGAAACTTGAGATATAATTCAGTGATCAAGAACCTTGTCAATATAAATTACAATTTTCTGTGTTTTCTTTAACACAAAATAGGAGTTCCGTCGTAGTATTTCTAAAACTTAAATTAACAAATGATGGCTTGACTTAATATAAATGTATTTGAATAAAATAAAAGTAAAATTTTCACATAGAAGCAACATTATACAACTAGTGGCAATTTACAGCAAAGTAGAGTGTGATCTAACTTGAAAAACTATGCAGTAAAACAAACTTAAAGCAAAGCTAACAAACTAAGAACTTCTATATTCCATCCCTCCCTAGAGGAGCCCTATCTTTATGACAAAATCATACAGTTTGCAGTGATTACAATTCTTCTATCATTTAGCCACAAATGATGTTTGCGTACACTAATCAAGTATAGTGAAGCTATCTTCTGGTACAGTAATCATTGACCGCCTTAGATATTAAAAATGTTTCCGTCTTCGCGACTTCATTCACAAACCGAGGTTAAGTTGATTTTCATTCAGTATAATTCAATTTGAAATACAAAAAAAAAAATCATAAGCCTTGATACAAAGCTAAAAAACGAACAGAAAACGATAAATTTCAAACCGCAGTATCCGTCGTGAAAACTGGAGAATTAGACCATCAAACCGTTGTAACCCCCAAACCAAACTCTAAGCGAAGAATTATGAACTCCTCGAGTCTGAATGTAATGAAACTAATGATTGCGGAAAAAACAGACGGGGAGAGGCGCTTCTCGAGAGAGCAGAATCTGGAGATGAAAAACGACTTCATCAAAGGGTCATTTGGAGAGTCGCGAATGAGAAAGGGTTGCGCTCAAGCATTCGGATAATCGGAATGGAAGGGGTCCCGAGTGACGAAGGAATGATATATCGGATGGAACGAGTTCGTTAAGGGTTTGCGCGCGAACGAGTTGACAGCGCAAAGGGGGAGGGATTCGAATAGGGGAGACATGCGAGGTATGCGATATGCGAAAGTAAAGAGCGTGATATATGAAGATAGTTAGTGACGTGAAGAGGCCTGATTCGCCCTATCACGCGGCTCTTTTTCCGCTCTTCTTGACCAAGTCGGCCGTGAAATGAGCGACTTAACAAGCATCGCGTGGATTACCAGCCGATGGTGCACGCGTAGGCAGATGAAAAAGGGATGCCGTTCTTGTCGCCGCGGTGGAGGACACGAAAAGGTGGCGGGGGTGTTTAAATAAAATCATCTTGACTTTGGTCTGGTATACATGTTCTCTATCTCGAACCATTGGGGATGGTTATCTCTGTCGACATCCTTGTTCAAAATCGCCTTTCTTTGCATGCAGATGCTAACGAGTGGAGCGATTCGTTTCGCGTCACTTTTGGCTACATTTAAAAATTTAATTATGGTTCGTTAATTTTAATTTGTAAAAATGTTTTGGTTACCATGATCATGATAAGAGGTCATTTCAGCTGCTGAATTTACGAATTCCTTCTTATTATAAGCCCCTTATGCTTGGTTCAGGAAATTAAAGATAAGAATAGGGCTTTAAGAATTCATAATAAAGATTCATTTCGCGTCGCATTTAGCTACATTTCAAATGTTTAACTATGAATTATTAATTTTGATTTTTAAAATATTTTCGTTAACATAATGAATAAGACGTAATTGTCCATACGGAACTTATAATTATTATTTATTTAAATACCACTGAATTTTTGTTATTAATTCATTATAATTTTAATTACTTAATTCCTTAATGTAATGATCCTAATAGTAATGATACCAATACGGATGTATTTATTATAGCTATAATGACTAAAGTATAACAATTATCGTGAAGAAAACTACTTTCTTGATTCCAACCCTTTACGATTTGCCGAAGTATATTTCTGTTTCTCAACTAAGACCTAAATATATATAGAATTAAACATTGCTAACCAAAATATATATAAATAATCGCTATAACCGAAGTCGGCCTGAAAAATGCACCGAATACTGAAAATAACAGCAATTTATAGAGGAAATTTACAAAATTTCGGCACTGATTAGTCGATTCCACTTTTACTTACGTCATTGAAAAAAGCTTTGCCTTGTGAAGGAGAAAGACGTTATAATTGTAACATTTTAATAGTAGAAAACAGATAACAAAGATCAGTAGGTTTCCCATATCATGGGTCGTGCGGCCACTCCCTCAAATTATAGCCCTTGGACCCCTTGTACCACACAATTCCCGCACTTTTATCGTCCCAAAAACCGCATTCCTCCCTTCTCCACACATCAACTTCCTTTAAATCCCATTCTTCCGTTTCCTCTGTCCCTTCCGAACATCCATCCAGATCGCTGCCATCATTCATCCTTCCAATCCGCTACATGAGTGCCCTCTGCGGCTGCGGAGGAAATTTAATTTTTCCTTCGCGAGAATTTATGTACCCCGCGGATTTCGGCCGACTTGACGCGGAACCCTTGGCGATGAGGACGCGGTTGCGTTAACACACGTATGGTCAACCTGTTGAGTGCCCTTGCGGCGACATTTTCAAGTCGCCCCGCTTATTTTTTTTTTATTCGGGGCTATCGGTTTTATGGTGTTCGGCCGGGGGTGAAAGATAGCCCTCTATGCTACACCCAATTCGCTTCATTTGGTTGTGAATCATCCCAAGGCTTATGTTGGCCATTTTCATTACGTTTGGTGTGAAAGCATTGACTGACCATTCTGACCCTTCCTGAATCATTCCTTGCTCTTTATGTCCTTTAATCATTCTTTTCGTTTCGGAAATTATCCTATGCTAGCAACGACGTGTACTAAAAATTTCTGTAGAATTAATCTTTTATTCTCTTATTTATTATCTTATTATTTATTGGGGATATGTTATGTCCGAACGAGAGCCCGTCTACATTGCGGTAGGTTATTTGTCTACACAACATGACGTCACATTTCGTCGGAAGTTCTGTAAAAGATGACGTGATGAAGTGATGTTATGAACGCTTTGAGTTTTGAGTGATGTGATAATAAGGAATTTACCCTGGTGAATACTCATTGAATGCTATGAAAAGCGTCATAGTGTCATTGTGGGGCAATGATGTACTGATCTAGTGGCATTGTGCCGTAATGAGGAAAGCAAGATCAAACTAATTCACTCCTCATCTTGCTTGGAGTAAGCTTACTTGCTAACGCCTTATTTCCTTCCAAAGCTTTTGGTAGGTTGAGGGCTGGGGTTGAGGATTCAAACGAAATTCGAATTTATGACACTAGAGTCAATAAATTAATTCCTTTAATTAAAAACTGTTACACTTAGAGCGTTAAATATTTCAGAAAAATATTGTTTTCACTTCAATTCTGGATATTGGCTTAGATTTTCAATCAGTTAATGATATTTACAGTAGAAATAGGTTTTCCTTGTATAATATTGCTCAGTTATCGTAAGATTCTTTCCCAAGATTCATACTTTACATTACTCCATGGAAAGACACGGACTAATCATATAAAGCAAATTTTAATTTCTTTTCGAGTAAAACCATTAGGAGAACCATGAAATTATTATTATATAACTTCGCATACACACTTCTATATATTAAAGAAATATAAGGAATTCGGAGAAAAAATCTAAAATATTCTATAAGTTTTAAGTAAAAGATGATTAACTAAGATCCAAGGATATTATTTCAGTCATACGTTGTCACCAAAGACATCCTGTTTCTTACAGTAACTTGTCTATAGCCAAGTACTTCAATATCAAAAGCCGTTGTTACACAAGGTACCGATGTACGATCAATTGTATTATACAATTCTTCACAGTATTCTTCGAGGAAAGGGGATTATGGCATATGTGCAGAATACCTGAACAAGGCATCGTTTGAGACAAGTTTATGCCATGCTATATGGTTGAGGGGTGGTAAATAATCAACCCGAGTAAGCCCGTCCTTTGCCTAGCAGGCGAATGAGAGAATCTAAAGGCCGGAGGATTTTCGACCGGGCCTTCGAAAACTCGCTTGTTCGTACATACACAGGTACGGCAATCCGTCCTTCATAGGTGACATTAAGCCTTACCCAGTCACATTTCGTCAAGGAGGGTCTCCGGTATTTCTCCGTGAGAAAGTTGGTGTGTGAATGAGTGCGTGAGTGGCATTTCTCCTGGTCCTCGTGACTGAGGTTGGGCGCAGGGTCTTGACCACCGTGGAAAATTTAATTGTTCGAGTGTACCTCACGTACAAGTTGAGAATGCAACCGTTGTGGAAAGTGGCACGGAGAAGTATGGAATTATCTAACGGGAGAGATAAATCCACTTTTATGGACATCGATGAATTCGTTTCTTTTCATTCGATTCGATTTGGCATTGACTTTATGAGAAAAGTTGGGAAAAAGTACTAGAAAAACAAACACAGGAATATAATAAGAGGTCGCGATAGGTAGGTAAATACATTAACATATATCGACAGCTAATATGATGGACATGTTTTAACCCTCAACTGGAATCGACCCTGTGACCACTACAATATTGTTAAATATTGAATTTTACTGATGAAATTTCGTGAAAGTTTTTGTCAGATGATTAAGCTTAAATAAACTATATAGAATCCTGGAAGAGCGTGGGGATAGCAAGTTTTCCTATCTTCGCTTGTAGCCGTATTATAACATTTAAATACTGAAATAATGTGGTTTTCGGTATTATCTTGAGTGGTATATAGATAAATGTATAAAATATTTTTGCGATACTAATAAAACTGGAAATTGTTTACCAATAAATTTATCGGACGAGTAATTATCTATGCCACAAAGCGCTAAAACTAGGCAGTAAACCTTCTCAGATGGCCCTACAAGTATTTCGAAAAATATTCCGTAAATTCATTTTCACTTCCTTTTTAAAATGTGAGTAGTGTCTTTGTTACAAAAAATTATCGCTCCTTTGGAGGAAGGACACTATACTATATTGTTACTTGTTGTTGATACCTATAAAGACAAAGTATGGAGGCAAAAAGAAGTCTGGATTTTGATAACCAACGAAGAAGAGTTGAGAAAGTCTAAAAGCTATTTCCGTAATACAATGAAAAACTTCAGGAAATGTATGTATCAGTACAACTGTAAGTAATGAACACTTAGGAGATACAAAGAAATCCAGTAATGGAAAATAAGAATCTATGGGGCGATAATTACTCTTTCTTCGCTTAGGTTTAACACACGGAAGAAGAATGCAGAATGAAGGATCGATAATCCTTTGATAGCTGCATGGAAACAAAGCTCCATTTCCTTACTTCATCAAAGAAATAATGAAACGTGATGATCGCTTAATACTCAACTTATCCATTCATTTATTACATCGGAGAGAGATCCGTAATCCATCCGAAAGACCAATCAATCCCGTCGAATACCTTCCGACTGATCTCCTAAACTATAGCTCATCTAAAGTTAATCCTTCCGATCATTCACGGGATTAATTACGTCGGGATATTCGCGAGAGTCCCCGGGAGATGATCGAGGAACATTTTTAAGGAGCGAGATCCATAAACAGCAGAAAAGCATAAGCATACACTCGGGCGAGATAACCTCTTGTGACGTCGCCTGACCCCTTAGTTTTTCGAGATAACCGTTACTGATAAGAGTCCCTTTGGCTTTGGAGCGAAGATTGAGACACGCGCGGGGGCCGTAAAAGGCTGGGGCGAGGTCAGGTGTGCCTTCAAATGGTCATCGCTCCTGGAAATCCTCGATCATTTCCCCTTTGAGAGTACCGCCTCTTATTGCCAATCATCTCCCCTTCCCACATACTTCATCCTTACCTAGAGCTCGACACATCCAAATCAACACCTTCCACCTCGTTATCCACGCCGGCGAGCGAGGGTTTCAACACCCACGCCTCACTCTTCGAGATCCCCAAACGGCTGCGAGAGCCTTACGCGATACTATCGCGAAGAGGGAAATGATTCGAGATTTGGGACGCGGTTCCTTCTAAGGTGACAAGTTGGCAGTTTTGGTTCACGGTTGTAATTTCCATGTTTAGTGGTTATTGATTTGTTGACTCTTTCAGAGCTTTAACTTCATAGACTTATACCTCAACGCGAACTGGCGGCACTGATTCGATTCGAATTCCAATCTGATAAGAACGTCTGATCAATACCTGCTGAAGATTTGTCACTTTAGGTAGGCGGTTGGAAATCTTCAGTGATGAATATTGATTGGTTTCCTTCATCTTCTCGCGTAACCAAGACGGAATGTGGACTTCAATTTAAACGTATGCTTCTATGATCATCATTCAACGATTTAACTTATTTGCTCGGAAGTCCAAATTCTAAGACGAAACTACTAAAGAAATATTTCGAGTGCACAACCGCTGGAGGTAGCAAATAACTACCTAGCAACCTCTAACTTCACCTCGTTTTCATCAATTTCATTTCAATAAATTTCTTTTGGGTAGTGATAAATTCGTATTTCTTTCGAAGGCTTTCACCAAAATATGCCACAAAATATCCCCGAATAAACCATATAACTTATTTATAATAATTCAGGTATAATATATAACATATATTACCAGATACGTAATATTTAAAACGTCTTTTAGGAGAAGTACCCTGGTAGTTAAGATGTACTTAGAAGAGTACTTTTATTATACTGATTTATTGATAAAAGCATTTCTCCAACCATAGAAAGTAGTACATCCTTGGTAGGTTGTGGATGGAAATAACGACGAAAAATCGCCTTTGTGTGAACCTTATGCTAACCAAATAATCCTCTCCTTTAGATCCAATTAAAAATTCACCTCGCATTCCGCAGAAAGGAGTACATAGATCACCAATCGACCCACCACAATAACGTCATCTCTCCTTTCTGTCGGAACGCGTAACCATCAGAAGTAACCTTGTAGAAATAACTCGCTAAAACAAACGCCGCATTCCACATCGATCCCCCTAATTTTTCCATTGGAAATATCCTTCTCGCCGTCAAATAAAAACGGTTTCCGCGGCCAAGCCCACAGCGTCACAAATCTCTCCCACCGTCCCCTTAAAATTCCTTCCCTGCCTCCGCATGCGTTGTAAGATACTTAACAGGTGATCGCCTTAAAGATGCCGCAATAAAAAACCCCGGACTTCCTCCGCGACGGGTTTTACTCCTCGGGATTCCGGCGTATTACGCGAGGCACAAGTGCGTGCATAAACCGCACGCCGACAACTGGCCCCGTTAATTCTTTGCGCGAAAAATTTACGTCGGCGTTCAACAGCCCGCATCGGGAAACGGAGGTCGATCGATACATTATCGACGGTGGTAAAAACATCACCCCGGGCTTAAAAACATCGCTCTCCGTGTCAGGAGCTACCTCTTTTGCCCACCTTTTCAAGACGCCTTCGGAGTAGGATTGCCAACTGAAAGACGACTCGAGATTTCCATCGCATACATTTCCATGGGTACGGTTCTTTTCTGATTTTACCAAGCTGGCCGTTTGTATCTCTCGATTATTTAGAATGCTATTGTGTACTATCTATTATCAGCTTAATGTCAGTATAATCTTTGTGGCGGATTGGTTAATATGTCAGTACACCAAGGCTGAGGGTTCGAGTCCCGGCTGATAGGATTTTTTTCGCTTAAGACATGGTTGTAGGTTCAAAATCAATTGTTTATGTTTATATTAATGGTTATAATCCATTGTTTATATCTACCTCCATAATATAATTTTCTAATAATTGGGCATCAGTACACACAGCGCAAGATTATACATATAATATTAAGAAATAATACCTACACGAACACAAAAGTATCACGAGTACGTGACGTATATGACGTTCATCTGGCTTAGCAAAATCCTAGAGAATCGATAATGATATTAAGATGTATTAATACCTTGGCTATGAGTTTAGAGATATTTACAAGCAGATTATGTGAAAATATGTGTCTAGAGAAAGTAGAAGGAAGACCGTTACTATATCGAGGACGAAAATTTGGAGACACGGGGGGAATGCATGCTCCAAGGGGGAAAATGCATGCTCCAATTATTTTGTGACTATGAGGTTAAAATACGGTGCGAAAATATTCTTTTCATACATACGTGCCATATTTACGTCGTATGTGGCTATAAAAGAGTAATGTACTTAAATAATAAATAGTTTGTTTAATCGTATTTATAATTTCGTATGATTAAAAAATTCTTCTTTCAAGCATAGGAGTGTCGAAGGATGCGTTATATCCGTAAGGCTTTTCGAGAAAATGTAGCTTTCCGCAGTAAATATGAGAGAATTGAGGAATCAATATTTTGTTAATTTGAGATGAATCAATAAGGAAAATGTCAAAAATCGCCCCGTTTACAAAACTTTGGGTCCGCCTCTACCTGACGCAAGGCAATATTAAAATTCCCAAGCTTGGGGAAACACTGCTTCATCTCTTGACGTCAATTCAAAATGCCCCAGTTGGCAATTCTAGAAAGAAGGATGACAGCAATGCTTTCGGAGAAAACTACGCGCGTGCAATTCGTCGCGATTCTGTTCTCGCATTGTTCTTTTTTTATACGACGCATACCTGCAGACTACTTGATGGCGACTGCTGTTTATGCCTCGCGATGACTTGATGATAATAAGGAGCTATTTATCGATGGAGAGGCTTTTGAAGAGAGATGGTGGGTATGGGTGGAAAAAGGAACGCACGCCTTAAACGGGATTAGAAGCTGAACCGGTGTAGCGAGTGTGCATCAGAAGCCTTCGGAAGGCGCGATCGACATCCCATGCGCCGATCTCCACATCCCACTTTTTCTCTCCGTTTGTTTTCCATCTAGAAAAAAATTCGAAGTTTCCTTTTGTAATGGCGCATGATAGAAAAGAATGTACTTCTCTTTAACGCCTGGTGGCTAAATAATTTGTCGTTGTAACGCTTCATTGACTGCACTCCTTTCAAAATACCATCCTGAAATTCATCTCGAAGAGACTTAATGATGATTTATCATCCGTCGACCGGAATGCGTTAATTCTATTTTTATGTGTGCGTTCTACTGCCTTCCATTCACCATACTCGACACAAAAGAAATCGTAAACTGTAGGAATGCTATTTTACTACATTTATGCATTAATTTACCTGAGTTTACCCTATTTACTATATTTGTCACTTTGTAATTGGGTCTTAGGCGCTTGCATTAAAAATAAACACTTCTGTTTGCCATCTTCAGGTACTGTAGCATCATAAACTTTGGTTTGAGTAAACCCGTTAGATATTCTGAGATGCTTTATAAATCGAAGCAACATTCATGTATAGCACATTAAAATATATTAATTGCCCTAGTTATGCTTAAATGATCACTTTTTAACCTATTAAAAGACTATGTTTATTTTGATGAATTTTTAATCTGCGAGACATTCACTATGTGTCACTTATTGATAGAATGAGCAAATTTCAGCTATTTAAACAATTACTATTCTATGCTTATCTACGTCTACTAAGCCATCAGTACCTATTAAGGGTTTTCACTCAACGTAAATCTCTGAAAATCCACGTCAATCCACTACAAACGCTTAATTATAAATCCATCCATTTGGAATTAACCCCAGAGACAACTCCTGTACCGGACCTCAAGTTTCCTCGCATCCACATGCGATCGCGATGAATTATGAAAACATCGAAGCTTGCTTACATTAACGAACGCTCTCCGGAGCAAAGCTGTGCACATCAATAAGAAGCGTACATATGAAACAAATTGACCGTTTTTAATGCGACAAATTACTTTCCGTTCCGCACGATCGCGGAGTGCTCGGAAGCGTCTGTAACAACCGTCACCTTCAACATTGAAACAACAAAACGGCCGCGCTGGCGAAGTTCACGGACAAGCAGGGCCCGATCCATTTAACCGCGAGACATTTATGATGCACGACGCATATAAAACGCGTCAGAAATAAAGCTAGCGACTGTCGTCCTCCCATAAGAGCCTCCGCCACTAGGTCGGCGATCAACAAAAGCGCTTTTCTCACCGAGGGAAACCCTTCTATCTCTCTCTTTGGAATTCCCGTTGTGAAGGCTCACAAGGCATTTTTATAGTGCGGCTGGATACACTATTCGATCAGATTCCACTTTTCTCCCTCTCTGCTATCTAAAAAGCCTATGCGTCTATCTCTAAGCTTTGGCCCTCGACCTTTTTTCGGTCAATGCTCCACCTCAGAGGCTTCCTCTTGTCATCCTCATTTTTTTTCTGAGGTACTCACGTCAATAATCTATGAAGAGAGGGTAGGAAGAGGTGAGAGATTTGAAACGTTTGAATCGTATTACCTTCGCTGAACGTTCTATTTCCTTGATGTTAAAATTGTTGAGGTGTAGTATCAAGGTTATATAGGATAACTTAAAAGATTATCTTATTTTAAATAAAACAAATTACATAAATCTTTTAAATATCTACCTGTATTTAGAAATTTAAAAAATTCAGGGTTCAGAGAGCACAATTTAGCCAAAAAAGAAGTATGCCAGAATCATGAATGAGTTTCAAATTACGTTCTTTTACCAAAATTAACAGCGATTTCTTTGTCTTTCTGCTCTCACGTAAGGTAGGCTACTGAATGAAATAATTTTTGAGAGAATAATCTCGTTGAATTACATTTAAAGCAACAACCACTATTCTATAGGGACTCAGGTGCATTTGATCACATTAGTGAATCAATAACAAACATCAAGTCAAGTCCTATGTTAAGAATTCCGGACATCGCTAATTCAGGATACAATATATTTTCAGTTATTTTTGTGAAAATTTTATTACATAAAAATGGAGGCACAGTGCAACAGCTATGCTAGAAATTGACGAATCGATTTCCGAGTATATTGTAACGGAATCAACCCTTAACTATTAAGAACTTCTTAATGTTAAGCTATTTTTTCTGTACAGTTACAATATATAACCTCAAATTTACCACCGATGAGTGAAGCCAGGATAAAAAACACCGAGTAGTGCTTCGTGCATCCCAGTTGAGTAACCTCTGATCCGAACCATGCTTAGCTTTTAGGTCCATCTCGCGCTATCGACTCCCGTGGGTGCTTCTGTTTGGGTGAAAGACGACCCACCTAACCCGATTCCCCCTCCGATCCCAACGGCCAAACCCTCCCTCCATTCCCCTGCCCACTGTCCCGTACCCTTATACCCTTTTGCGTTGCTTATCTCCCTCTTCGGTTAGGCAACGCCGATCTTTTTACCGTCGACGCACAGCTGGATGCTGCGATGCCGGAAGGCTTTTTAACTACTGCCGTGCTCTCTTATGGGAGAAGTCTTTTTGCTACGCTTCGGGACAATTTGTACGAAGCTGTGTTACTGCTACCGCCACGGCGAACGGGGTTTCCAATCGTAAGCCGGCCATGTTTTTGGGCTGTTTTTTTGGTATCGTTGTTGTTTTTTGTACAGCTGCGTGGATTGCAGATAGTTCTTGATGGGGTGGCGACGTTGTCAAGTTTAGGCTCGCTTTTTAATCTTCGCGGAGTGAAGCGAAAGATATAAGTTGGCAGTTTTCCTGGTGATTGAGGGAAAAGCAATATTTCTTTCGAGAATAATCGCTCCGGTTATGTAAGAGGCGGATTCCTTTAAAAGAATTCTGTCTTAATTGAAGGGACAGTACTGTCACGTTTGGATAATTGGAAGGTTCTGCCATTTAGGTGTCATCACGATATGAGCCAATTGAATGAATGCAACGTTCGTCAACGACATCGGAGAAAACATTTTTTAATTCAAAAGGGCGAGTAATATTAGACAGATATGAACCCTTTTACTGTCAATGTTCCAAGATTAATATATTTCGGGTCTTATTTTTTCACAAAGCAGTTTCATTTATCATTTCATGCAAAATATTACTAGGTAATGTATGTCTGAAGTATTTAAACCGATATTTTAGAACGAGGCTTAAATTATTAATATTATATATAAGAATATTTTTTCTATTAATACTAAAATTTTCCGTTATAAACATTTACTAACGACAAGAAACACAAAACGCAAAACCTGCAAACAAATAGCGATGCTAACTCAACAGGTCAAATAAGTTACGGATAGTTCATTTTTATTTATTACTTGGAAGTGAATCGTGGCAGAGTTTTCTTCATATCGTTAAACTTTCCAGTTATAATATATTACGCATCATTTATGTGGACGGTTATGTCTAATATCTACGCCAAGGCCTTATATAGTTGGAATATTAGAGCAATAAAAATACTTCTCCGTCAGCTGAGAGATTATCTATACCTCTATTCGGGGCAACTTAGAAATATCTCGGGAATTTCGTATTCGTAATTTATGCGAGTAGAATAGTCACTTTTAATGCCCATAAAAACGAGACATTAAATCATTCCTAGCTTTTTTTCCACATCAAAACCGAACGACCACGAAAACTGTTATTTCCCTCGTAATTAAGAAACAAAATCGCGCCGCTTTATCTCCTGCAACTCATTCTCGACTACCGTTTAGGAGCGCTAAAAACTTTTCCAAACCGAACGTTTTACGCGACGAATACCCACCTTTAAATCACTCCCCATTGCCATCAAAAAATACTCAACTTTCATCCTTTAAAGAGCTCTAAAACCGGTGCCGAGGAAGACAGTAAAGCATCGGAACTCTCCTTATGTCCTCCTTCCGCGTTGTCACAGGTCGTAAACCCTTCCGTCTTCATTTGCATAGGTTCAGGTATCGGCCTCGAACTTGCGTCGATAAACCACCTTAAAACCCTATTTATTCCTTGGAAAAGTGTACCGGTCGCAAACTAATCGCGAAAAGGAGGAGAGGTGAGGAAGGGTGACGTGACGTAGGTTCGCGCAGTTCACGGATTTTGCACGGTCTTTGTACACGCGTGCAATGCTAGGGGATTGAAGGGATGACGGTGAAGGGGAGAAAGGAGGTTAGGGAAAGGAGAAGGGTAGAGAGAATGGTAGAGGGGAGAAGAATAGAAAGAGGGGCTACGTATGAGTGATATATAGAAAGGTAAAGAATGGAGGAAGAAGGTTACTAAGAAGATAAATAAAGGGGATTTGGGGGTAGAGAATGATCGAAGGCCGTGTGAGTGAAGGATGCTATAGAGGAAAAATGGAAGAGATGAAAGGAATAAAATGGGAGGTGTAATAAGGAAAGAAACAGGAAATATAGAAAGTTATTCTAGTAGAGAGGGATGCTTATGGAAGAATTAAAGAGGTGGAGACCGAAAGAAAGAGTCGACGAGTAATAAAATGTGTAAAATAGTGCAAGAGATACAGGTTAAAGGAAGGAAAAAACGGAAGAACGAGCGCCGACAGAGTTCAGAATAAAAGACTGGAAAAAAACAGTGGAAAAGTGATTCGGAATTAGGAGTAAATACAGGTACAAATAGATACAATTAAAAAACGAAAAGGTTAAAGGGTAACATACTAAGGATCAAAAGAGAAAATTGGGAATATAAATAAAAAAAATAGTATCAGCGAATGTAATAAAGTAATTGAATAAATAAATTGCTTATTGGTAGAGGTCCTGGATAGCCAAGTTGGTATCCCGCTCGCATTTGGTGGAAGTGGCCCGAGTTGATTCCCTATGGAGACCCATATGTGTGAAAGACCTCACCTATAGAAACACTTTTAGCAACATTAGTATTAAATATTGGTGCGGGATAGGTTGAGATTAAGATTATTTTTCTTCGGACAAAACATAGTCGATGATTATAAACCATGACCGAAAATTTAGGAAATTCAAATATACATAGCATAAGGAAAAGATAACTATAGCTTAGCGGAAAGTTTATACAAACTCAAGAAGGCACGCAAAATATTTGTGCAAATTTACATAGAGTAACAGCTAAAAGATTTCGAAATAGAACTCTCAACGTAGCATAGATATACCATCCATAACACAAGTAATATATGTATTAAGCATTCAGCCAGAGGCCGGTTTGGTCCTCAATCACTCCGCCATAAGCAACCAAATCCTCTGAGAATGGAACGATGTCTACTAGAGAAGTGAGTTAGTTATTCTTTCCATTCTTCTCTAAGCCAAAAATCTGATTGTGGGAGAGGTCCACGTAAGAACAGCACAATGACCCAGAGAACAACACCTTTCATAGTATTCAATGAGGAGTGATCAGGATGAATTGCGTTAATTAGCATCACAATAGCACAGTAGCCTTCAAATTATTACAGCCATGAGTAGGGGTGTGACAAATTTAAATGTAAACACAATTTCTTCTATCCTACACTAGAGGACAATTGAAAATCGTTTTATCCCTCATACAAGTAATTTCTAGAAAACACTTGGTGGAATCAATATGCTCTGGACCAATTCAAAATGAATTATAAAACGGGCGATAGTAAAAGGTAATAACGACTTCGCAAAATTGATAAATGCGATAAAAGATCTGAACAAAAATTAGTGTAGAGATACATGAACAATAATGAAAAAGGATCAATAATGAAATAATAAGTTATAATAATAATGAAATAATAAGTAATAATAATAATCAATCATGAAAAAAGATGTTCAGTGTTCAGAAAAAGCATCGCTTCGGAAGACAGGCTCTCAAACACGAAAAACGCGGAACTTGGCAGGAGAGAAAAGCGCAAACCGAAGAGGGAAAAGGCGGAGGAAGAAGGTATAGGAAAAGAGTCAAACGAATGCCGTGGGAAAAGTTGTTCCTATTCGCCCTGAGGCACCCATCGACCCCTCTCTCTACGATTGTCGTTTAGAGGCCTCTTTCACTCCCAACACTAGACTCGAATGGCCTCGGGGATATATCTGCGGAGAGAGGATTTGCGTCCCTTTTGGGGGGGGGGGGGAGGGGAGGGGGGCAGGTGGCAGGCGGACGGCGACAGTCTCTCAAAGCTCTACCTTTCTCCCCTCTGATCATTTCATCTCACGCCGATGCTGCATCGCCTCTCTCACACGTGGGTGCGAATGTCTCGAACTTGTGGTAGCCCTTAAGAGAATGGGTCCCTTCTCGAAACAAGAATGTGGAGCGATAAAAAATTATTAATAACCCTGCCGAATCATGATGCGGATACAGGTGTGAATGCGTTTGTGAGGGAGGCCGCGATGTTTGGCCCGGGGACGGCTTCTGTGTTATTACTCCGCGCTTTATGTTGGACGTCCGAGCACTTTTCCACCCGACGCAGAAACAATCGGGGAGGGATGTACGCGCTTCGCTACTTTATTTCGTTCTTTTGAAACACGGAACGTCTGGTATCTGAAAGATCATTCTCACCTCCACAAAAAATCAATCCACGCGCTGGAGGAGAACGATTTTGATGGCTAGAAGTTTATTCCATAAGGGCAGGGCCGGTCCATAGTACGTATATTGGCGTCCTGGGCCAGGAGTAATAGTTCAGGCACCCCTAAAAATAGATTATTAGCATTATTATTGGTATACATATAATAGTATATTATATTAGTATATATTATATTATTAGTTAGTCGCCAGGAGAGGTGGCGATGTGAACTTACCTTACGTTTACATTAACCAACTCTAAAAATGTTTGAAGGTTCTACCTATACAACTACAGAACATGTGTTTAAAAATCCATTCCACTAACTACAAAAGTTTAAAAAATACGCTAGTTTAAAATTTAAACAGTAATAATTTCCGACTAATATACAACATGTGCGTTTAAAAATTAACTCGAACAATTCCCTAGAACCTTACACATACAAATACAGATCATCAGTGCATACCCTAAAAAGCATTGCTCACCAACTGCGATAGGTTAAAAAGAGCGCGTTAAATAGGTATAACTCATGAATGTGAAATTTTCTTGAAAGAGTATTTATATAACTTGTCTATATTACTTATCGCGTAGGATTCCTTAGGGTTATTCTTAAAATCCATTTTTCGATGATTCATTTGTTCTCAAATGACATTCTCAAAAAGAAATAAAATTATTAACATTTAGGGACGATTTGAAAGATTATATTTTTCTAGCTAAGTCCATTATTAATGCAATAATATTAATTAATTATGAAATTAACAACGCGAATAATCGACAATGAAGTGATTAGCAATCAGTTCATCGTTGCCAGGCAATTAAAGATACTTTTCATTAATTTTTAGATGATGAATTAACTGATGATAAATCTTGACTGATCGACCACAGGGTAAACTTGAGAGTGAACGAAATTCCTTTCAAATTCCCTAGATTTTCATGAACTCTCTATTTTAAGCCTCCCGTTGAACCTTTTTGCGGCATACCTATATTGCGAATCACTCGTAACATCTGCCAGAAGAAGAGATATGATGTTATTATCTTATTTCAGCAATCGAAATGTTATCTGGTAATAAACACAATCATCTCTCAACGCCTTTCAAAAGCATTCTCGTGAAATCCCACGGAGGGAATTTGCTAGAAATTATCATGACCCGGTAATCGTGCGGATTTTCTCTCCTTTCTCATTCGCATTTCTGATATCCATCGGAGCATTAATTCCGAATACCTTACCGAGCCTCTTCGACCGATAAATTATTGACGCATTTCCCAAAGCGTCCCTTTGCCTTGAGCGATTTTAGTATGCTGCGCGGTGCTTCGCTTCCGCAGAAAGGGAGAAAAACTAAATTTTTCCTCTCTCTTGCCCGCATTCCGATTCCATGCATGACCAAGGATTACATACATGCCGATGATCGTGCCACTTGCCGCGTTTTCGATTCCGAAAAAGAATTTGTTACGTTTTAAATCAAAGAAAAACTCGTCGGGCTGCTTTTTACCGTTAATTCGCGTTCGGGCAGGAATTAAATTGAATTCGAATCGACGGAAAAGTGGTAACGCTAATTTAATCACTTCTCATCCGAACGAATGCGGCTCTGAATAATAGACAGCGGCGGAGGTAAAAAGAGTCGCCCACGCGTTTCGCCTATTTCCTTGCGTAACGAACACCATTAGGAATAACTCGACGCGGTCCGCTAACATTGGGAACGTTTTGGTACTGCGGCTACAAAAAGAGTGATTTTATTTGGGGATAAATTCTGCCGAGGCTTTGAAACGGGAAATCCAAAAGTATCTCTGGAAAATAAATCGTCATTAATTACGTGAAACTCTGGACGTATTTTCGCACTTTTCCGTTATCGGACTGTGCCGACAGAGTCTGTTAAATGATAGAAGGAAATTCAGTTGCGATTTGATTGACCAACTCCTGTCGAGTTACGGAAAATACCAGTGTATGAATCATAATATAAGGTAATATAATTCTTAAAATTCAACGTTAACGCAAAGACTTTCTTTAGGTTCACAGAAAATATGTTTATGAAGTGCTTTTATTTAATAATTCCAAAAATGACAAAATATTTTTTCTATTAAATATAACAAAATAACTTTTTCAAATCTTGACCTGCTCTTCTGGATTTGGTTTATGTAAGATCTTATTTTAATCTAATTCTTACATTATTAATGAATGAAGCTTTTGAAGTCTATATCGAAGTGAAATTGAAGAATAATAGAATAGATATTTTATAGAAATTTATTTCTTAGTAGAATAAATTCCACTAAATTTATCAGTTTTCACTAGAAAAATTCGAGTTAATTACAACGTTAATTTCAACATGAATTCTAGACATAACTATTATTGTATACTACAAAAAGCAACTGAGTGACTGACTGACAAGGCTAGATATTACGTCTTTTATATATTAAATTGTCCGTTATTAAAGTTGAACATGTAATAAATATGGTGTAACAACTTCATTTAATGCGTGTTTATTAAAGGATAATTATCCTGGAAAAATTTGAAGAAATTATTTCAATTCAACAATTCCAAGGATAAGAAATTAAAACTGAATGCCAAGGAATTCCATACGCCTAATAATCGTTTATTTTCTATGATTGCAGAAACCGTGCTTTTCTGTCTCCTCATTTTACCTCCCTTGAGTAGTTACCAATTAATTGCTCATTCGACCGATCATTAATTACCGCGTTGAGCTTCACTTCAAGAGAGACCCCTATCCGGTAGGAATTCGTGCCTAATAGCTCTTACGCACCGTCTCTAACCATCGCCAAAGAAAAGGCCTCCAAGAGAGACTTCCTCGGACCACTTTTCCCGGTAAAAGCGACCCACAAAATCAATCCGATTACGCTCTTCCTTTCATAAAAAACCAGACGCCATTGACTCGCGTGAAATTCCGAGGTAAAAATCCGCCGGAACACAGAATGGCGCTACACTTTCCTGCTCGGATCGTGCGTGCATCCTCGAGTGGAGGCTCAGGAGTCCGCTTTCCAGATTTTGAAAGCGCAGGTCCCCCACTCCATACCGCATTCCCTTCGAGGAAGAAAAAGGCTACCGACAGACACTACGTGGTCCCAAACTGTCTCATCCTACCTCCGGAAAACCCTCTTCCTCTCTCCGGGCACCTCGGCAGGGGTGAAGTAATCCCTTCCTGGCATACCTTTCTCTTCACGACTCGTCCCTCTATCCTCCCACTACACCAGTTTCTCCTTTCCAGACATCCACTCTTTCATTCACTCACGACCAGCTCAGAACAATTAGGCCATTGGGCAGGTGATCGTATTTGAAAGTGATGACCGACGGTATTTGAAACAATATTTTTAGCTGTAAATCTGGGGTCTCGTATATTGTAACCGCATGGGTCGCATCAGCTTCCATAAAAACTTCGGGGGTCGTATAAGATGTATATATTCTGGTATATTTAGAAATATTTATAAATCATTGCAAATAGTTTAGTTTGTTGCAGAAATACTCAAAGTGAATATGTTTCTCACTCTAGATTTTTTCAACTAATGTTTTCTGTGACCAACTTAACAAGTTTTAAGGATGGTATATTTTTAAAAATCTTAGCGCCAAAACTATTGGTCTGCTTCTAAAAAGTTTTTCTACATTGAAGCAGCATAGTTTTCTTTTCCACTATTAGGGAAATTGCTACATTGAAAAATGTGTCCTTCTTGTAGGAATATTTTCTGAGTGTTAAAAACGTCTAGCCTTTCTTTGTCAGTTTTCTTTATTCTCAAGACAATATTTAGTTTATTTAGTATTCTATCAGCATGGTCATCGGAAAACGTCAACCAAAATTCGTGGTTGCACGGCGATGGAAATAGACTGTGATTCCATTCGTGATTAAATGAAATGAAGGCATTAAAATTTTTCGAAGAAATATTGATGTAGATCTTACAGTCAAGAGAGATTTTTAAATAATATTAAATAAGACTAAAAATCAAGATTGTAAATTCAATATATAATTTTTTATTTACTACTAATTGAATCGTTCTCCCTAAAATGGAAGTACTTTGCCTACGCCAGATATAATTGCTTTGTGATACGGTTATTACCGTGAAGACTGTTAAAGAAGAATGGCCTCCAACAAATGATAAAGATTTCATACGTGAGACCGAATGAAATCTCTCCCAAATAGCCAGAAGGTGTCGATTTGACTCAATCCCTTGCACCTGAGTTCTCTATGCTTGTTTACTTTTGCTCTCACAACTGTTTCCTTCCCTTCCCACACCGTCTTTTAGCCATTCTTCCGCCTACACACCCTCCCTGTACCATTCACCTCTTTGCGAGAGTTGCTTCCTCAGGTCGTGGAAAGGGAAGGTAAAAACCTGCCCAGCTGCGTGGGGTCGTTCCGTAAACACAGCAAAACTTCATGGAAATTCTGCCAAGTTTTGGGTACCTTTCATGTTTCCTTGTTTACTTTTTGGCAAGGGTGGACTAGAGACCTGCTTGCGAAAAATATAGCAGATAGTGTGGATTTGGCTCAGTAAATGTAAGGGGATCCTCCGTAGCTAGGGGTCCGAAAGTAATGCTAAAAGACATATTTAATAGAAAAATGTGCATATATTCACATCTTTTACAGAGAGTACCTTACTGTATGACTTTCTTTTGAATTTGCCCCACTTAAATCTAATTCACCGTACTTCATAATTCTATTTTATGGAAACATGTATTCTAGAGCATAATTGAATACATAAGAAATTTTGGACCTTTGGAATTACACGAAGAAGATATAAATAATCATCAGTTATTTCTAGATTAATATTAGGAAAAACTCCCTAATGAATTGAGTTTAGAGAGAGATTTGTTAGTTTTTGGCTACTCCAGTCATCTAAGCTATCCGTCATCCAAAATATGAAACGAATTTTATGTATCCTATTTTATTACAAAATGTTATACAGTTCAGTTATTGTCAGTTCTACCGATTGAGCTGCAAGTAGATTCATTTCTTTAATCCCTCTTTACTTTTACAGTATTATTTAAAATTAGAATTCCTTCGATGCATTAATGTTATCCACAAATTTATTTCGTGTGAAAAAGAAACAATTTCAGAGAATGACAACGAAAACACAAGAAGTTTCACAAGTGAAAAATAATAAATGTATGTTTCAAAATTAAACAATAAAATAAGATTATATCAAATAGTAGGAACATCAAATAAAAAACATGAGATACACCGAATGCGTAGATCCAAGGCTCAATGTCAGGATTCCCTTTCTCTCACGCGTTGAAGTCTCCAATAGTAGAATCACGCTAGGTCTATCAGCGTCCAAATTACTTCCTCAAACATCCTTATTTGTTCGACATTAACCAATAAAACCTCGTCCTTTCCGGCGCCATAGATACCGATCAAATGTTTATCCCATAACTTCACCGCATTTTTAAGTCACTTCAAATGAATCGAGCTAAGATCGCGTTATACAATCCGCCCGTTCCGGAACTCGTTCCATCAAGCCTCATTTGCCCAAAGATCCTTGCGGAGCGCTAACTATTGAAGGCAACTGTACCCACTCATAAGCGCGGAGTCCGAAATGAAAAAAACACACCCGATCCGCAACCTTAGGGAAAAAAACAAGAGTTTATCTTTCTGCGGACGTCCTTGCCCCGGGCGCGGAAGAATGGTCGAACCCCTGACCTCGTATTTGAGAGGAACGCCACCCCAAACAAACCGACACCCCTCCGGATAGGATTCGTAGAAGTGGTGAAAGTGTTTTGGAATAAATTAGCTGGCAGGTTAGGGACGGACTGCCTCGTGGCAGGTGGCGGACGCGAATTAACACCGCCCTACCGAATATGATTACTGCCTAAACTCGCACGACGCGATGTAAATATTTTGCATTCCCTCCTCTTTCCTTGCAGCCAAAACACGGCTTTATTTTCCCTCTTCTATTTTTCCTTGTGGGCCTGCGAATTTGGCGACTTTTCTGAGCGGCGCTAATGCACTTAGTGGGGAGGCCTTCGGGAAGTGTTTGCGGGTCCATTATCGGGGACTGCGATTGAGCAATTCTTCCCGGTCAGTTTTCGTTTTATATTCCCTTCCATAAATAGACATTGCTACTGTTTCCGAGTAGCGATTTGCAACTCGCTGTCCGGTGATTTTGCGTGGGCGAATCTTTCGTTAAGGCCGATTGTTTGATCTTTACAGTGATTCGATTTGAGGATCGTGTTCCCGTTTGGGAGAAGGCGAGTGATATGTCAATTCATCGATATGAAGAGTTTGCTTTCGAGGCATCGAGGGTGCATATCGATGTTGTTTGAGATGAGGTCTATAACGATTGAATTGAATAATTGAATTTCCTCCTCGGGAGCATTAGGAAGATGCATTTTTCACAATTAGATTGTTTTACGTTTCCACTCAGATATAGCTAGAGTGAGGCGCGCACCCATTTGGGTAGCAGACGGGTTTTAGTCTCTGACAGTTTATGTCTTCCTTATGAAGCTAATTCTTGAAGGTTTCGTTAGTGATTTAATGGAAACTATTGAATCTCCACAGTATTATTGCAATCACTTTAAATCAAATAAGAATTAAAAGTCTCTCATCTCATTCTCATTTTATTTAAAATGAATATCCATAAAATATAAGTTAATATTTATAAATTTGCAATCATTATGTTAAAAAATGATAACATTCATTTACGACGTCCATTGTTTCATAATCTAGCTATTATTGGTTAGTGTTTAAGCTGAGCCAACTAAAATGAAAATTCTGAATTCATATCTTATTAGGATAAGGATATCACTCTTACAATGAAACGGATTACGTATGTGCGATTATATGATGGTAATGTGCGAGTATTAACAGGTTGTGAAGACAAAGTCGTTCCAAATACTGTGATACCATTCAGGTAGTTTGCAAAAGGAAAGTTAAAATAATTTTAATTGTGTTTAGAAACTTCAATGATTTGAATGTAAATTTCGAGGTCTCAAATTTAGTTTATTTTAGATTGGGTATGAATAAAGCATCCCGTTGATTGAGGACAATTTCCACATCGTTCCTTCATATGTTTTCGTTTCGTTAATTTCTAATGTAGTATCGATTCCTAAGATTAGCTCGTAAGTAAGATTAATTTCTTTTTATATAGAATAAAGTATCTTTCATCATAACGTTACACAGTTCTTTACGGTAGCTCAGCGTGATTCCGCCAAAGCATTTTCAATAAATTTCGACGATGGAAACGTGACTTTTACGCTCTGACGATCTGAAATAATCACAAAACGCAATTCACCATTCGTATAACTCAAGCTCCGCACCATTAACGACCTCGAACAATCTGCTATAAATCAGACTGCTGGACGGCGGAAGATGGCCAAAGTGCACCACGTTTACCCACCAGCACTGGTCTCGAACCCCTGCCTTTCTATAGAGACACCCAAAATGATTCATTCCCTTTTATAAAACCGCCCCGATACGCAGTAGTACGTCAGTGCCCAATACCTTCAAACGGGGTAGTCCCACCTCACAGAGGAAAAAAACCGTTATATTCCATTTCCCCTTTTCAAATCCCCTACTAGCTCGCTTCCTCACACACGCACGCACACAACAACAGCCTCTTCCAGACACCGTACACACGCACCTCTCTTACCTTTTTCTCCCGTCTCTTCCCCGAAGCTGTGAAAATGGCCGGTTTGGTTTTCGGTGCCCTACGAGAAGAGGTATAAGGGTGCGCGTAGGAAAAGGGTGGGGTCGTAAAGAGATGCCTGAAGGAAAAGGAGAGTGATGGATGGATGGGAGAGAGACCTTTGGGTACCTGGTCCGGGAATTCGGGGACTTGTGTTGGTAGTCGAGGGGGAGGGAAGGAAATAAAGTGCTGTAATAATGAAAAATGCGGTGACGCCGCGGAAGGAGTTGGGGATCGGATCGAGGCTCAGATGAACAACTCGTCTTTGCGCTGGAAGTGCAACCTTTTCATCCTTGCTGAGTCAGCAATTAGATTCGCTACGTTTTCCCGATGTATTTCGTTTCGTCGCAACTTCAATTTTCTTGATTTTCCTTACCATTCGTAAAATTAATTTCCCTTGCTATTTCCGCAAGCTTTTAGTTTAAGGACGATCAGTAAAAATGGAAAACCATCATTATCAGAATGAAGAAATAAAAAGGAATGCGACTTTTAGATCCTTGTAAATTGGGTTGCTAAGTAAATGGGGTAAAAAATTCTGTGTGACATCTTTAGAGATAGTAATTCTTACGATTATTATATTTTAATATTTTATAAAGTTTAAAATGCCAAGAACCACGACGTTTAGTCCTAAATAGAGTATTAGGTAGTTATTCTGAATAGAATAACTACCTGAATTCAGGTAGCTGAATACTTATTTATACACTATGCTGTTTTTTCCCTCCCATTTCCCTCAAGATTATTCTAAAAGCATACAAGAAATGAACTGAAATAAGTCGTATTTTGATCATTCTTGGGCGTGAAAGATGCCTACTAAATGAAGTAGAAGGATGCCTACTATCCTCTGTGAATTTAATTTTATATAAAATATCCCAACTCTGCTACTATATGAGTTTCGACTGGCAAACGGAAAACACAAAGCATCCTTAAAAGAAATCTCAATGAATAGTTTCCATAGACAGAATTACTTTACAGGGAAATTGGTATAATTTCAAATTTCAGAAATTAAAAGCAAGTACGGTTTATTTTGCGACTGTTAACAACTGCCTTTTTTTGCCAAAATTATTCAACGTATGAGAATTTACGTTTTCGTTTTCGGGCCCCAATTACAGCAAGTCCACTGCTAGCGCATGAGAAGCCTAATCGAAAGTAAGGCTCATTATTTCAAACAAAAATGAAAGGACTGCAATTTGTTGAAGTGATTTCCTGAATAGTATACGACGAAATTATACATCATATTTCATCTTCGTAGCGTGACCTTACTGCAGAAATATGCTTGAAAAGAATATTTATTCTTCACAGAATTTCTGGAAACAATGCCCACCAGATCAGAATTTAAAGCCGCACGGCAGTCAGCTTTAACAGAGTCGTTACGTATCCTCTTTTTGAAAAATACTGCCACCTGTTTAGATTGACTACTCTGAAAGTAGCGCCAAGATATGTCAACATGTACAGGTCTCGCAGGTTAAACACAAATACCGGAATCGAGCCAAAGCATTCCATCGCGAGAATTCATATTCTGACAGCGTCAATTTATCAATTCCTCCAAGAGCACGAGCCCCTATCTGCTTTATCGCGAAAACGTTACCATTTCAGTTACTTCATCCATGTTTCCGCACTGCCATGGAAAAACCGGTAGGATACCCGAAGGTTCTCCTCAATAGCCCGAGGAACCCATGCGAAGGAGAACGACAGATCTTTAACGGCGTCCTCCGTGGACCTCTAGTGAATCCCTACTCCACTTCTCCCTTCAGTGAAAGCCGTCGTTCTTGAAAAATATCACGGGACTTTTCGGTTTCCCCTCATCCCTTTTTGCGTTCCGAAAGCCACGGGAGAGTAGATTTTTATCTTTTCGCCGTGCAGTCCCCCAATAACTTCGCCGGACCGTGCAAAATCGCACGACGTTTGCGGAGCATTCATCTCTGGTCCAGGTACAGTTAAAGTCTCCGCTACACGTTGTGGTATCAATTCCTTAAAACCCCGAAGTCGTCCGAAGCGAACCTGGGCACAATTTTTACTATAGTTTATTGAGAACGCTTACCACGAGGATAGAGATGCCGTAGCATATTTAAACATTAAAATCAAATGTAAGGATAAAGTGCAAATCTTGTAACTTTAGCTTATATACCTAACCCTTAAGAGCGAGATGATGTATCCAGTTGTTGAATGAATAACTTAATACCGCATCTTTTTCTGAAACCTTTGCCATGACTCCAATATATTTTCCTGAGAAAAAATCTTGACTCGGTATTTATTACTTATAAATCTGTTGATCAGAAAAAATATACATTTATTACATCGCGGAATCAGATATAACAGACAATACTCGTGGTATGATTCTTATAGGAAATTCACATTTAGAATGAAATGAAACCGATGTGATAGACGAAGAAATACATCGCTTTGATTAGTCCGTACTCTTTGCTCCTTTTACGACTGCCTCAAAGAAAGGTCATTCTCATAATAGTAAGTACTAAAATAGTAGCAGAAGAATTTTGAGACGGAAAGTGGAAACCAAAGCTAGTAGATTATTATTTCCAATATTTTCTAAAAATTCCTGCCCCGACCTCACTCCAGTACTAAGAAACCAAACGACAAATCGCATTATTGCAATAAATTACCAAATCCATCAAAATTGTTTGAAAACTGTTTATGCATGAACCTCCTTAGCTTACATAGCTGTGCGATCTTAGCCATTAATTAGTATTAATAAGATGGATAAAGGAAAGGGAGAATCATCCATATTCTCATCATTTTTTCGTAAGTGCCACTTACAATCTTAATAATTGCTAAATTGATGCTTGCTCCTTTGTGCCACAGTTTCATGCTTAGTTTTCGATGTATTTTGCGTCACCTGCTCTTGCGTGCTTGCTTGCTGTTTCGACCTCTGCTGTTCGATGCAAGCTGTTATGACTTACGTTGATTTAATACCTGCTGTTATGAGGCCTCTGATGAGCACTGAATCGGTAACGTCGCTGTCAGTAAACGACGCTACTCGAGGGACACCTCGATTTGTTTTCGATCCCAGATCTCTCCGTTCGTTATTTAATCTCGGCGGCGGAGAAGGGAGTTATGGGCAAGGCCTATTTAATCGTGGCCTTGGCTTTGAGTCAACTTTCTGACAGCTTCAGAAGGGCTTACGTGCGTGAGACACGCGGCGAGGGAGGGGGCGAACGAGCACGCGATTACGCTTTGAGAGAGTGGAGACGTAAATCCTGGGATCTATCGCCGCGACGCACGCATTGCCTGCGTCCAGATTCGCGCTCTCAGAGCGTGTCGCAAGAGCTGCGACATGAATTCCACGTCTTCTACGCCCGCCTTTATCGCCGCAAAGATAGAGCGAATAAATTTTTGTCGCGCTTCGTCGTCTTGTAATCATTTTTTCGTTTCCCTCGCAAGGGGGATCGAGATGGATGTTTTCCAAAGATCGAGATGTACGTTCCGTTGATTGCTCCTCGAAGTAGGTCGCCGATGAATACCGAAGGGGGAAACACCCATGGCTCGGAAGGACGTCCTTTTCGCGGATGACGTAGATGTTGCTTCATACTCCGCGTTCCCTTGTAGATCGCCAGCTGATACTCACGGAGTTTTCAGGTTCGAGAGTGCCAAAGCGAATTCCGACCTGTCCGCATGCAGCCAGATAAATTTGCTGCGATAGAGGAATATTTTTTTTGAACTTTTCCCGAGTTTTTTCCGTGGTGTAAACTGAGTCTGAAGATGAAATTTTATGTGCTCACTTGCTGAAAGAGATACTTTGAGGTCTGAGGAAAACAAATCACCTTAAATGCACAGCGTGATGTATAAATGGACATGGAAATATTTCCTTACTGTTGTAGAGCATTTATCGTAGTTGGTGATATGTATTTTCATAAAACTCTAACTGAATCAAAATATGCAGCATCTTAATATCCATTAGAATTGATGAATGTATAATTTCATAATTCAAGGAATTTTATAATATTTTCAGTTTAGAGATTTTCTTAGTATATCATAGAATTAATTCCAAAAGCTTTCGAGATGAGGCACATAAAAAATCTTTCTAAATTAGGTAATAAATGTACATGAAGCTGGAATTTAAAATAAAATTCGACTTAACA
This sequence comes from Pachydiplax longipennis, assembly GCA_036926295.1. Classification (NCBI taxonomy): domain Eukaryota; kingdom Metazoa; phylum Arthropoda; class Insecta; order Odonata; family Libellulidae; genus Pachydiplax; species Pachydiplax longipennis. The sequence continues at coordinate 20,458,071 of JAVFKF010000026.1, read as the reverse complement.
ATTCACAAAGGGGCAGATAAGAATAATCTAACTTCAATCAAAATCATATCAATCATAATTTTTAGTTTTATCCTGAAGGAAAACACCAGAGATATCTTATCAAGGACGTGGAATCGAGAATTGTTGGTAAATAGAGCAATAATAAAATTTAACCTTCACATTCCAAAGTATACGCTATAATTTCAGCTAGTTTTACTTTTGTGGTATTTTTCATGCCGTGGAAAATGTGTAACAATATATAATATACAAAAAGCAATAAAAATAGGAAGGAGTATTTGTAGTGTGGAAGGAGGATTCATTTCAATTCGGCATAAGAATCATTCAGTTTGATGAAATTTTATAAAATTGATCACCTTTGAGTTCATCAAGATAAAATTGCCAATAATAGAGAGTACGTTATGTAAGATAAGCTCAAAGTCAAAGTAAGGCGGAGAAATTATTTTATTTATCAACAATTCTTGAATCTACCTTAAGTAGCACTTCCACAAAGTTATGGCCTCATAAATTTTCTCTTAACTCATTTAAAGTCTGCAAAGTATAAAAGTATAGTAAAGAAGTACTTCAAGTTTATCTTAACTGCCCACAAGACTTACAAGTAAGTGTTAATGGCAATGAAATCGATAGAAAAGGATATATTTTAGATCATTAAATAGAGCTATTTAATTGGAATGGTCCGACTAAAATAAAACACCTTGCTTGATATTTTCAGAGACCACAACGAGCTTCAGGAGCCCCAAGGCTTTCGACATCTGTGTCAATGTTTCATCTTTTGAAAATTTTCGGAGGAATTGAAAAAAGCAGCATTCAAGTCAGTGACACATGTATTTGGACATGCTTAGAAAATGATGAGTCTATTTTTCAACTCTTTGAAAAACAATACCGAATAACAACTGTAATACTGTGATTTGTGTACAACGGTTATGCAGGAGATGTAGAATTGCTCAAGGATATTAAAGAGGTGTGTGAAGAAATATCTTTAGTTATTTTTTTATTCTAACCCTACCTTTCTACATTATGTGCCAAGCATGATGTGACATTTATACTGTCCATAATACCTGAGAATTTTTTTTTTATTCTTTATAGATTCAGTTTTCACGGATTGCTTTACGGATGTGCTCCCGGCATATCTAAAGTAGATTATGATGTATAATTTATTTTTGTCGAATCGGAAAAACTCTCCTCGAATACTGTTTTAGACAGTAAGTAAAAAAGTAATAAATGATGAAGGAAATCCGAATTTTATCTCTGTAAATTCTACGTGAAATCACGAAGTAAGTGAAAAAAGGACACCAAATCTTACAAATGAATGGATAACTTGCAGCTGAATAGCAAAATGTTCGAGTAAGTCTGAATGGCATTTTATACGAAGACAATTAAGAGAAAGCTAAAAGATTGTATTCCGCACTATGAAAATCTCCTGCGGGTAAACGGAGATGAATTATTTCCATAAAATCTCTCGAAGATATTTGCTATCGCTGATAATCATCTCTCACGAATGTGCTTTTTATTGGAACATCGGAGCTCTTGTCCAAATTATCTAATGACTCTACCGACATTTTAGGAAATCTGTTGTAATAATCGAATGTATATTTATGAATGCGTTAATCAGTATCATTAACTTCCGTAATATATACCTGTTGAGGTAATTTCGTTTTTTTGCAGACTTTTCTTTAATAAAACTCAACACGAAGCACTTGTATTCCAAAACAGGGAAGAAAGCCATGAGAAACATTTAAAAAATATTCCGATTTTAATCAACGAAATTGTTTGGAATTAAAAAACTCTAATGAAATACATTGATTTTTGCGTTTTCGACAAGTTCTAAAGTTTTATGTCAATCAAATATATTATCATTGTATTATAATGAATAATATGGTTAGATTTTTGATAACTTTAAGATGCTGAGAGCAGGAAAATACGAACAACGTTACCTCGAAAAACTATTACCTAATTTTTGACGGCAAGGACAACCAGTTTTCATAATTAATAATGATTATAACGCAATAAAATCATCTCATTGTGACCCTTTGTCTTACGCTGGCCCCTGTAAATTACTCCAAAAATATACATAGTATACCTACCGCGCGCGAGCAAATGTTCCACCATTATGTATGAGCATTGTCTGACAGGGCACCCCAACCTGACGACGAAAAGATAACATATTTATTTACAAGTTTATCTCACCACGCAGAACTCAACCTGACGTATGATTATTTACTACCTTCCTACCCTTTAATATCCCTTTAATTCATCCAGATGAACCTCAATTTGAGCCAGAATTTTTTTTCCTCGATTCGTGTGCGCGCTGTACAAAAAATTCGGGCGATTCTCTAATGAAGGACGGAGAAGGTCCTAAAAGGTAGAGCAACAGGAGCAGAGTAAGGGCAGGTGCAGCGAGAGACTGTCCTTTGTGTTCTACGGAGGAATAAAAAGGTTGGAAAAGCGGTTGGGAGTTCCGGAATGCGGTGCGGGGAATTAAATGTATGGCATTGCGGAGGTAGTAATGGGAGGGAATGCGCTGAAACAAAAGACATACGAAAAGGAGACGAATGCGCTGAGAAGGAAGGTGAGGAATTGATGGACAGGAAAGAGGCAGAGGGAATGCCGGGAAGGAATGAAAGAAATACTGCGGGTAAGTAAGAGGAAGTTTGATGGAGATTGAGGAGGAATGTTATTCAAGAAATGGTAAGTTAGGCTACTTAGATCCAACGGAGAGAGTTTACGTAAGCAATACGCTAGCCAGAAAACAAGACTTACCCATTTATATCATTGACGAAGGCTCTAAATATACACTATCATAAAAAGTCTCACGGTCATTTATTGCAGCACATTATAAACATTAGGGAAAGATTGTCATTTCAACTACATTCATCCTTCCCCTCGCAAAGTTTATTACTTTGCACCATTTCTCAAACAAGAGCAATGATGAAAAATTACCTTCGAGTGTACTTTGCACTAGCAAGTGGCTATATCCATGCGCTTCCGTAAATTACTGGCAGCGCCTATGTTTACATCGGTTTTTATTGCTAATTTCAGTAGTTTTTGACGAGAGAAACAGAGAAATCAAAAAATATTATTCTCTTAAGAATATCGTGTTAGTATTTCAATATAGATGTGATGATTTAGCTATATTACATCACTATCGATAGGCGATTTACTCAATGACGAACTTGAATTTCAGAAAGAGATACATTCCATTGGTTAAATAATATGTATTTTTATAGAATAGAAAATATGTTGCAAATGCGTCGCGTATATTTCTATCGAGTATGACGATACATTGGCTTGTCACTTTGAAGGTCAACGTCACTCATCTAATGACAACTTCTGCATCTTTATTGTAGCTAAATTCAATGTAATAGGGTGAAGGTTTCAAAATTCCAGCTACATTAGGTACATAAATTGATCTAAACTAGTTTCACAATAGAGATTTTAGACACTCTTTTAAATGTTGGGAAATTCATCATGAAAATGTTCCACCAGAAACATCTTTAATCCTCAAATCTCTCTCAATTTCTGATGCACTCTGCTTCTGAAACGAGTATGAATTGGAGTAACTGTTCAGTTCCGATCAGATAGCTTACTTGCTTTGGAAATTTTTGACGGAGACAAAAATACATAAAATGATAAAGATCATCGCTCATATTATCACAATCAGCTATTGATGAGGTAAGAATGGAAAGACTGAATAGGAATTAAGTGTGCCGATGTGTAGATATGTTTTCCTGTGACAATCAGCTGGTGTACAGGATATTGAAGAATAAGTGACACAAAGATGTTAAAAGAGTCTCCGAATGAATATTAGAAATGGATAGAAAATGAAGCATTTACTTCTGGATTTCATTTCAGCCGAGCTACTATAAATATATCAAACTTTCTAGACCTTAGCTTGTATGTTTCAACAACTCTAAGAGGAAAGTCGGCGCTAGTCTCGAAGCTTTATTTCCTGTTCTGTCTCCTTTACACTTACATTAGTTTTGCGTCCATAATGATGAACTGAGTCATATGAGCAGCTCATTCGACTTTGATGATAATGGAAGTCCTTGTGATGAATTTTTCTGTCAATAGAACAAAAATCTTGGATAAAAAAGATAGACTACGTAATTTTATGCGATATTATCTATTTACAAAATATTATGTAGATAACTGATTCTTGATGAATTGAGTACTGATAGTTTTTTAATGAAAAGAATTCTTAAAACAGTGCTATTACAAGCAATACTTAGGAGATTAAAAATACTACATGCGAAACTGAAAAACATGCAATAAGTTGAGATGGTAGTGATAAGAAACTTCCCTATCAGCAAATATTTCAGCAAACATTTCAAAAATTTCCAAAATCTTGGGATTATATCAATAAAAAAAAGTCACCGCTTCTCTCAATCAACCCAGTCCGTTAAAGTTGGAGTTGGACTTTCATACTAATGGCATGGGAAAATATGATTGATACCATAGACAACAGAAAGAATACAAATTGTCGAATAATGAAGAATTCAGCCCCGAGAGAGAAAAAACTGTGGAACATAAAGAGAGAGGTAGAAAACTGCATGATGACATTAGAAAAGAATTAATAACAGATGGGCGAGCGAGAACGGAAGCTGATTCTAGTGTGAGATTGCGCTGGTAAAACGCGGCAAGAAAAAGGAAAGGTGAAAACAGTGCCTAGGATAGGTGGAGGGCGGGGTCTAAAACTTTATTACGGGGCGAGCGTCTGTGGGAACGTTGAAAACGTCTTGGGCGAAGGGCGCTGAAAATCGTAGAGGAGCAGATCTCGTCGGTTTTAAAACAACAGAAAAGGGAGAATGCGTCCGAGCAAAACCGAGTATCTCTCGGGAAAATGAAAGGGGAGAGTTGTTTGGAAGGCTGGACGTCCGGTGGGAGAAATGGATAATATAGGGAAGGCAACCGTATTACATTGGTTGGGGAAAAGTGTGGAAGGTGCGAGGGGAGGCGTTTATGGTGGCAGTGGAAGTGTGGTTATGCCGCGGCGGAAGGTGCGGAATGCGGTCTCTTAGGGAAGGGGGAAGTGGGCTTTGATGCTGGAGGGTGGTGGATCTAGTAAAACCAGAAGGGGTGAGGGCGATTTTCAAACGATTCTAGAAGGTGGATTTCGACTCGACGAGGGTGGGCATGGAAGATGATCTCAAGAAGTTTCTCCATACGTCTATTTCGTGAATTACAATGACAAATGTGAATCACTGGTGGATCCAGAGAAGACGGACAATAGCCGGCCCAGTCGGTCTGCGTGCTAGTCACGGAAAACCGAGATCTCGGATTTGAATTGTTGTTTGTACTGTTAATCAAACTATTAATAGTAACAGTGGTCATATAAAACAAAAATTCGCCCAAAAAGTCGACATTATTATTACTGATTAATCTGCCAAACAAGTATCATAAGAAAAATTTATACTCCATAGGATTAAACACAAAAATGGCCTTTTAACAAATAAATAGAGAAAACGAAAGCACTCAGGTTATTTTTTGAGACAGGTGTTTAAGGTAATTGGCTAAGTTTATCCTATCCGCCTAACAAGTTCCTATCTTTATCCCTGTTACGAATGGAAACGTCTTTTTGAAGGAAATAGAACCATTCTCAACAATTCAAATTAATTCCAACGTTGGTCTAAAAAGTTAAATTAAATTCTTAACATTGGTCTAAAAAGTTAAATTAAATAAATATAAATAAATTAAATATTGACTTAAGTAGAGTACTTCAGAATTTCTTCCCCTGGTATATATACACTGAAAAATACAATGAAAGGACAACATACAAATAGAGAATATTATTCATAGTATATAATAATATACTATGATAAATGTACATACGTACGTGGAACGATTTTTCAAGCAAAGACCGTCAGCCAAATCAAAATCCCTGTAAGTGGAGTGTAACGCAATCCTACTCGACCGTTGACGGAAAAGCACATTAACCAGCTATACACTATAATTTATCCAAATTTAGAGTTACTGATTTGGAAGAAAGTGAAAACGGCCGACTAACAGAGCCCACCTAAAAAATCAAGAGCAAATTTAATGAATCGTCATTATCGTTAGGGCATTTTTATAACATCTTACTCACGAAAACCAGTAGCTTGCAATCGCTTTAACGGTAGCTCTGCAGGTATCGGCTTAAGTTTCTAAACGACTTCTAATACCCCATATTAGCAAGTATAAATAGGCCTATAATTTGGAAATCTTTCGTTTGAAGGGCACAGATGATTTCTCATGGTTTTCGATAGACTTAAAAAAAAACATCCTTCTCCTGTGAAAGATACTTCCTTATACTATATTCCAATCATGTATTAGTTTCGCTGCTTTTATATCTATCCTACTAAGAATTCCTCTTGTTGAATTTCATTTCTTTAGTACATAGCAGATGAGTAAGTCTTCGCTGTTAATTTCTCATAAGCCTTTTGGTTACTTTATTTTAATATATGGTTCACAGATTTATAAATCAATCATTTAGCAGATGACGATATATTGGAACATCTATAGCCTCTAAAATCTTTTTCTACTATATTTCTCTGAGCAAATGATTAAATACTGCTGCTGCTACTGAATTTCGTGACATTCAGTGCTAAAATATCGTGGTAACATCATGTTATTTCATTATATCATTTATTCATCATATCATTTATTTTGTTTCAACAAAAGCCTACTATAGAACAGGACTTTTTGTAAAACCGATAATTTAGGAAAGTAGGGGAGGTTTTAGATTTAACATTATCCGATTATTTCAACAGGAGAATAATTCAGATTTCGTTTGAAACTTAATTTATTTAAATATTAAAGTTTTATAAAGTAACACTAGGAGCTATGAAGGAAAGGGGTTTAATTTGGTTGTTTAACTGTTGTTTTAATTAGGTAGAGAATCTAGACAAGTAAAGTTTTACTGATACGCGCAACAGGAAAATTGATCTGAGTTGCGAACTAGAACAGTTAATAAAGAGTCTAGGAGAGAAGAAGTAGAATGATTTTTCGTCCATTACTAGGAACGTAATTAGATACTGAACCTTAATTTCGAGTTATGATAATTATAATGGCAGGGGACTTTCTAAGCAGAGGACTTCGAGAAGAGCAACTTCTGTCTTACAGCAAGAACCTAACCGTTCAGAGATATAGAGACAAATACGTCGAGAATTAAACTATTTCCTGATTTCTTTCTAAATGTGTACATATGAATCATCACCTGTTTTTGGAAGGCCTCCCGAAACGGTTTCGAATATTTTTCCTTGGTTATCGTTTTCATAAAAGAACTCGATGATGATTTTATTTTGTCTTTTGTTCTCGTGTTTGGTCTCTTCATATTTCTTGGTGCTAAGTTGAGAGCTACTAATCTCCAATGGTTGCAGTTTCCTTTGGCCACATGACGTACCCACATCAGTTTCAGTGAATTTATTTTACCTATTATATCAAATACTCCTATCACCAAACACGTTGCGTTTCCTCCCTTTTCCTGCAATTCCAAGCGCACAGCGATTATTAATAAACGATTTTTCTAAATGTTACTGATAAATCCCCTTAAAAATCTCGCTAAAAATGTTTTCCTTGCAAAATATTTCTTCGGAGTGACTTTCGCAGTCTTATTTTTACAGTTTTCTAGTCTATTTTGGATACGATGCGAATTTATTTCTGTGAAGACAGGAATTCTTGGCGCAATACATTACCACCTATGTAGCACATCAAATTGTCGTTCTAAACCTTTCCATATTTCGATTCAACACATAAATCAATACCGTTTACCAAGTTTGGAATTCCAGTCCTAGTAATATATATCGAATCTTTAAATTGCCCGGAAAATCCCGTTATATGGTTCAGGAGTCATTTTACGAGTTTTGGCTTAGCCAATAAAGGTTACCGTGACACTTATTCGTTTAAATCAATGACAGCGACGTATTAAAGCGCCATTTGTCGCTTTCAAGACTAATAATTAATCGTTGATGTCGGGTATTTAGCGGTCGCAGGCACGCTGTGTACGTACTTGGAGGAATTTTATTATTCGCTCCACGCGCTTCGTTTCGTTTCTAACTTGTTTAGTCACGTGAGTGATATGATTGCGAATATCATTGACGTAATCTCAGCTTTGAGTGCCTTGTTATGCTAGGGTTATGCGGAATTGAATTTTCGACGGATTTTATGAACGTAACCCATCATTAAACCGTCCAATGGCTAAATTTCTTCTATTTCAAGCTCTTATCACCTTTTTGGGGAAAACCACCTAAATTAGCACTTTGCTTACTTTTGCGCTACATCTACCTCCAGCCCTAGCATTTACGTTTTTCATTCAAAGCATAGATATCTCAGAAATGGAGTTTTTTACTGATGTTAATTTCTTAGGCACATATTTCTTAGATACTACATACATGGGTGGTCTGAAAAGTTTCCGACATTTCGCCATTTCTCGACATGTTTTCTGAAAATTTTCTGAAGATTTCTGAAAACTCTGGGGTCGGAAACTTTTGAGATCACCCTCGTATGTGAGTGTATTTATATGTGTAGAACATAAAAATTAATGCAATCGATAATCATCCACATTAGAGCTGATCTTGGTTGTTACAAAGATGTTATAAAGATATCTAGAATCAAGTTACAAGGAATCGTATACCAAAGCAAGGAAATGATAATTCGATGAGTAAAATATAAAATTAAGTTATGAAAATTGATTTAATAGATAACAAAAGTATTTAATAATCAATAATAAATATTAACTAGGAATTTTAATAAATTACAGATTGTATTCAGTGAAATAATATTGAGTTCCTATAAATCTAAGAGTTACGCGAAGTAAATTCTTCCACATTACAGTATGAAAATATAGTCAGACAATATATGTTTACAATTAAATTTCAGTCAGACTTACACTTTGAGCTATTGATACGGAATTATGATGCATTATGTGATATGGCATTTATGATGCATCTATACGATAACAATAAGAATCGGAAAGCTGATAAAATTCGGAATCATACATCTGACGAAATGCCGATGGACGTAGCAATGGTATAGTCTAACACGCCGCCTTTAGATAATCCTTCCTTTCGACAATTATCACCAAATTAAGCACGCTGTAAAGGGATGTAAACTTCGGGTAGATAGTACCCTAGTTCTTTTTAAGAAGTCGCCGACGGCCGCAGGACCTAAAATCGTTAAGGAAAACACCCCAGCCTTCACGCGGATAGTGCAATAAAAGCCAAAACTCAAACCAGGTAACCTCCGGTATCGGCCTCTGCTCTTAAACTGCCGTAAAAATAGACATAAAGATGTTTTGTGGTCCTCTTTCGGATATACTTGTAAAAACGCCCTCTCGCGAGAGTTCCCACGGATCACTCACCCCCGTAAAGGGGATTCTCTAACTCGCAAACGAAAAGCTTCGAGATTTTTCGCAATAGAATTCCTTTTACCACCAACCCTCCATTTCTTGACCGTTTCCTTTGCAATGACATTCCTTTCTCTAGAGGATAATTTTGTACTCGATCACTTCCTTGGATTCGCCCGATATTGTCTGAGTGGGCAGATTTGATGGCAGAGGTTTTGATACATTATTTTGAAACTCAAAATATTTGAGATTGTTGGAGTTCCTAAGATCATACGTAGTGTTTTACTAGTGCAAAATATGGAGATGTTAAACATATCAATCAATTTTCTCTATTGACCGATACCTCACCTTCGTTTGACAGTTCCCTTTCGTAACGTATTAATTAAATGATACATACTTCAACGTCAAAAACAGTTACTTTAAAAGGGGTACACAGTAACCCGAGACAGTTACATTTAGTATTAAAAGATATCTGTATAAGTAATTCTAAAGTTTTTATGATACTTAAAGGTTCTGTTGGAATCGACGAACCAGATATCAATCATCCTTTACAACTGTAGGTTCTACATAGCGTAATGGGTAGTTTACATAATATTTCAATAATGCTTTAGTTTTCCGAAAATGATTATGTATATTAATTCATTCTAGGGATATCAGCAAATTTCAGTCCACCTTTGAATCACAATCTGCCAAAGAGGAATAGGTTTGGCCTAGGTATGATAGAGAACGTGAGACAACTGAGGCTCGCGAAATCATTTTTTAACTAAATTAATCGTTTCTTATCCGTTCTAATTCAGTATTAATAACTTCCGGATGAGAATTATCAACCGATCCTTCGATCAAAACGTTGGATTCTAAACTGAATGCATCACATCCGATATAAGTCTCGTATTGTTACGCACATTTCGTATTCCGTGATACGGGTGATATTAAGGAGACACTAAAGTAGGACTACCGCCTGAAGATCTTCCAGACCACCCAACAAGATGTATTCCGCGAAAGATTTCTTCCCATAAGCGGAGAACATATTCTAAGCCCGCATCGGGTACATGTATCGGTCTTACTTTCCCAAAAACGTATACGGCTGAGTCGCCGTTCCTTTGGACAAGCGCAGCGTGCGCTGTTTGAAAAATAACCGTTCGAAAGAGGATTGACAAACAATTTTCGAGCGGGTTTATTTCGCTTCATTTTTGTTTTTGGTAAGGACGAGTCTCCTTTTTGAGATGACAGGGGATTTATTCTCGAGAGTTTCAGTCCCACGTTCTTTCATTTCTCTGCGATTCGGTTGCTAATTAGGAGGCGGATGTGAATTATTGGAGGTTGGTATAACAAGAGTGATGCGCTAAGATGATGGGCTGACAGCGGAATTTTAATTTGAATTCTATGGGCCCATTATTCCTCTGCTTAAGCGCAAAAGACGACACTGCAGGCAAAAGAACTCACGGGTGTAGAGAAGAAATTACGTTTAATAGCAGATATTGAGGGTGTTGAAAACTTTATCTCGTAAAGGAAGTACTATGCTATCAAAAATTATTTTTTTGCTTTACAGTAGATTTTATGAAATATATTCTCACTATTCTTTAGAGGCCATGCCATGTCGCAGTCGCGGTACCAATGTTTCTCTTTCTAAAGTTGTTTTCATTCCGGCGAAGTTACAGTTATAGTTTGGGATTCACATAATACGGAATCAGTCAAACTTAGGCAGTCCTGTAGTTTTAATCTGCAACTTTTTACATCAAAAAGGTGATTTTTATAAAGGGAATCGGAGAAGCTATATTCTAAAATATTGTTTTTTCCAAAAACCTGTTTCATAATTCTCCTCGAGAAACACATTTTTGAAGAAATAATCCAACTTTATTCTTCTCTATTGAAGTGAAATCTTTCATAATGATTATTGAGCACGCTTAAGATAAAGCTTTTCGCAAATTCCAGTTATTATGAAACAGTTCATCTAAGCAGACAGAAACCAGAAATCACTATTACGATTCAGATTTGGCCGCTGGAACTTAATATGAAAAAATCCAACTAATATATTAGCTGAGATACTGAAGTAGAGGTTTATATGAAATCCGAAAATTTTTAATTCAGAATACTTAAAATTAACCAGAAAAGTATCGAACCATAATTTCAGATCAAAAGATCATCAAATCTATAAACTGTACCGAAATAAGATTCATTTAGAAAAAAAACAAGGAAATAGGTAAAGGTGAATATGCACGAGATTGTGTGAACCCAGTCCCGTTGAACTTTTTTCAAGTCTACTCTTCTTTGGGATTCATTTAGAAAACTAACTTATAATAATTTTACCCTCCGGTGACAAAACGTCTACAGCTAACATATAATTTAAATCAATTATTAGATTAAAACTCGAAATACTTGTATACAATTTTCCAATTCAGTGGTCCCGTTTCAGAATTTCTGCCTAACGATATTGCCGAGCTATTAGGAGGTATTAGATGGCATCGCATAGAAGGAAACTCCTGAAAAATTCGTTGGGAGAACGAAACGATTAAGCGGATTCAACGACCGACCGAGATCTTCAGTAGTACTCACAACCGCTTCGCTGGACTCCATAACCATTCGAATTTCGAAAATTTACGGCGTCTCTACGGATTTCATTACCCTAACACGTCGTTAGATAACGGTTAATTTCCAGCCTCTCAACGGTCCATAAAAATTCGTTGAAACGTCTTCCTTTTCGTCGTCCAGCTTGACCATCCCCTCCAACGTCTTTAAAACGTGTAAGAAAGCAGCTGTCCAACTCCGACGCGATACCCCCTAACTGATACGACGCCCTCGAGGTAAATCGAACCAACACCGGGTTATGTAAATTCCCGTAATGACAAAATAAAGCTCTTTCTCTCCCCTTTCGAGGAACCGGACAGATAAGGGTTCCGAAATATCAGTTGGAAAACGTCTCCTCGAATTTTACTCATCCTTTAAAAACGACGGAGTCAAAAACCTCTGAACGTAAACGGACGCATCCGACCGTTTTTTCTCTCCCTTCTTCGAAAACTCCCACTTGCTCCTTATCCAATCGGTCCACTCCTTTTCCGCGGAACCTCACCCTTTTCCTTCCCTATTCACCTCGCCCTTTCTTGACAAAACTCGCATCATCGCACCCCTTCGCCTTGGGAAATTTTTCCCACCGACCGACTCCAGTAAAATCCCCTTTTCCTTGCCTATATTTCCCGTCCCTTTTACATCATAGGCATCCATCTATACTCTGCCATCGGGAAAATCCCACCCTTTTCCCGACCACCGCCTTAGAATTGCCCCTTTCCAGTGAGTCATCGATCCAACCCTTGCACCCCATCCCCCACCACCCCATACCCCTTGCGAATCCCCACCCTTTATCCAGTACCAGTTCCTCTTCTCATCTTATAGCCCATCCCTTCATCTTAGGAACCAACACCCTCTTTCACCGATTCTTCCTTTCATCGCCGAGGACCTTTTCCAACCCTTTTAGGTCTCCCCTTTTACGCAAAGATTCCTCCATTTTTATTCCGCAAACTGCCTTTACCTTTCTTACTGATTCCCCACCCCTTGTGCCAATACCCTTTCCCCTTACGGCCACCACCCTTTCTTCGTCTTACGGCTGCTTCACGGATTTACCCTTCCGGAGATCTACCTATCATGGGGGAAATTATAGCCGATTGATCATTCACTTTATACGAACGTCATGGAAGTTTGGTTTGGGGATATATTAGGTACGGGGGGTAAAGCCTCTTTCGCTTAACGGAAAGGGATTTCTCTTCCAATTCGTTCGTTTTTAATGTGGCTTCTAACAGACGCCGCGATGCATGGGAATCTTCACCTCCTTAAGCGGATGTGCCGTTGAACACTTTAAGTTTCTAAGCATTGGAAGGGGTGGACTTCCTGGAAGATGACCAGTGGACATTTAAGGGTATTTAATTCGTTTGAGTGGAGAGGGGTACCGGATGGAATTAGTTTTGTTGGAGACTAATGTCTTCTTTAGCGGTTGGAAATCCGTAAAGCCAATACATGGGGTGATTTTTGTAACGCTCGTTGCTGGACCGATAGTTGAATCTGTTAGGACTCCCCAGGAGTCGTTAAAATATATTTTCTAGGGGAATGGTGATGAATTTTCCGCGTCATTTATAGTACGTTAAAAGTAGCAGCATTTAAGCTTGGATATGCAAATCTTAAATTCTCCAACCTATAGCAAGCCAAACGATAACGTTTCTAACGACTCAACGGTAGTTAGGAAAAGCTGAGTAGATGAGAAATTCAATCCGCGGTTTAACAGACTTTGCCGTTATATCCAGAGATTTAGATTCAAAATAATCGAAAAACATTTCATAGGGGAATTTTTGATTAAATTAAATATATTTAAGAATTATTCAACATATATTATATAGATTGAATAATCATTCAGTTATTATATAAACTGTCCAATTAATCAAATGAAATTAGAGTAATTGGACGATTTATTTATTATTAAAAAGAAAAATTAAATATTATTTATATATATTTGAAAGGGAGTTTACCGTTTGATCCAATAATTGAACAATGAATCGTGAATAGTGACAATAATTGAATAGTAGCTCGCCTGAATTTACTAAAAAAGAAATAATAAGTGTTTAATTAACGATGAGATATGCAATTTAGTTGCCAGATATAGGGTCAACAACGTTTCTCTTCTGAAATTTAACCCTGTATTGATATGCCAAATATGTATACGAATGAAGTTAAATTAGGAAATTCATTTCCCTAAAAAAGATGCATTTTAAATATTTAATTTAAATACTTTGCCCTTATCGATGATCTCCTCTGTTACTTTCTTCTGTAAACTGGGCAGTTTTTTATTGATATAGACCACCATAAAATGTCTTGTCTCTTTTTAAATAATTTGGACTTCAAAGTTTCAGGCATTGGAGAAAAACTGTGGGTTCTATTAGTTCTGATCATTAAGAAATCGCTAATAATGGACAAATTATTCTATGACTTATTCGCTTAAATTATTGGATAACCCTGTGTTATTAATATATATCAAATCAAATATATATCAATATCAAATCCAAGTGTTTTAATCAAACTTCCATTGTTTTACATTTTTTCATACGACAAAAATGTTTTCAGTTATCGACTTTGACATCCTTTGCGATATCCATATGGAGTTGACGGACCTGCTACACGACCGAGACTTTTGCATCACCTTGTCTTTTATTAGTCACGCAAAACAAGCATCGGAACGTCCATTCTCCCATTCAAGTACCTCTTGACTCCTTCTTCATCCCTTTCTTCGTTTGTCTATTCCCAACCGTTTTTCCTTTCTTCTTACATTTCCTTTGTCCCACCTCCTAATCCCGACACTCTCTTTCCTTTCTCTTGAAAATTTTCCCATGCGAGCGACTCAACCGATTCCTTCCTCCGTTTTCTTCCTCAGCCCCTTCTCTTCCTTCGCCCTATGACCTCTCCCTTTCCCCTCTTCCTCAGTCTTCGCTAGTTTTACCCTTCCGTTTCTCGCCCTACCACTTTCCAACCCTTTCCGTTGTAATGCACTCTGCTTTCTCAATGTTTTCGGAAGAAATTTTAAAAAACCAGTAAAACAACTTCCATACGTTACGAAATTCCGTCATGCAAATCTAACGTTCTAAAACAGAAATTCTAAAAAATCGAAAATTCTGAAAAATTCTAAAGATGTTAAAAATATCTGGGCGACATTTAAAATCCATATCAGAGATGTTAAAACAATATGATAATGGATTACCTCACATCTATAAGGGAATTCGATGAAAACATGAACGGCTGATTTTTAAATAACGATGAATATGATTAAAACCTTGAAATTTTAAAAATCGAATTATAAAATATGACCGTAAGCATATGCCGTGATTTAATTACGCGGAATTAAGTATCATTTATGCAACAATTGCCTATTTCCAAAATATAAAAAGTACGATATTATTAACATTTAATAAAATACCACGCCGGAAAATCTGATCACGGAGAATATCCGAAATTTTAATTTACTGAGTAGTATATAAATAATTAATTTGATAAAATCGCTTCATAAATAAAGTTAAACTTTGAAGGACCGATTTTCAGAGAGCTACATCGTCCATATATATGATTAAAAGTATCAAAATAGCAATATATTAAAATGAAATAAAATATAGACTATACCATTTTTGTGAAAACTTTCTATTCATTGACCAACGATAAATGAACCATCAGTAAAATTGGAAAGAAGGCTCAAGTCATTAGGATGTTATGGAGGGTGGCGACGAAATACTTATGCCGATTTACTAAATGATTTCATTGGCAAGTAATAGTTTATTAGACTAATCTGCCCATTTTCTTTCCCCTTATTTTATGGAACCTTGCTTGCTCATAGTTTTGTGTCTAGAAAAAATGCTGCTTATAGGGAATACGAATACAAGCTACGAAATTCGTGGCTAATACAGTAATAGGTACGTTAATAAAATACGTAGAAACTGGCGAGTTAAATAAAAGCCATTTTTCATAGGATCACTTGAAACAAAACTGAATTTATAGCACGACCCAGGTTTACGATGCTTTCATCACTAATTTCCTGATTATGACGTATTACCTTATCGATGAAGCGAGAAAACGAAATCTGGGTTTTACTTTAAGTTTCATTTCAAGTTGCTTTATAAATACATTACTATTATTCTAAATCCCTGTTTCTGGGATGAAGTACCACCACGTTCCAATCTTCATAGAAAGTACCTTAAACATATATATATCCGGTATTTTCATAGAATTAAATTTCCGAAATTGGCAATTTCTGGTTTTAGAAATGGCGAATATACTCCCAACCCTTCTTCCTTTCCTGTCTCGGACTATCTTCGGCTCTTTTGGGAACCAACCCTATGGATTAAACCCGCATTTTCCACCCTTTTCACCTATTGAGGATGCCTTCTTCCTCTCTCTCTTAACCATCTTTTCACCTACCCAAACACTCCCTCTTCTTCCCCTGAACTTCATGGGCCGAAACCCCCATTTCTGCTCACGCAACACCGCGGAATCCTCCGGCTGACTTAAGGGGATCGCGTTTTTTTTCTGCAAGGGGTCTTGTTGTCATACCCTTTCTGTCTTCCTCTTTTTCTCCCTCTCACAGCTGGAAGCAGTATCCCGATTCAATGGCTCACGTTTTGTCGCTTCCGCGATGTATATGTTTTTTCCCTCGATGTAGGGCCATTCATAAGCTAGCCTACGTCGCATCCGTGGTCTCGACCTGCGATAGATTAGGAAAACAAGCCAACATTTCGAGTCGGAACGTTTCGAAGGAGTAATGGCTCGGAAGGCTTTTTTTCCTTTATTATTCCGCACAGAAATGTCGTGAGATATTTGTAGGGACGAAGGGTAAGGGCGATTGCTTTATGGTAGGATGGGTTGAGCGACCGCTCAGTGCGAGCCGATTCCGGGAGGGTGCACTGAAGCAGTAGCAGTTTAAATGCTTAAAGTTTGAGATAAAGGTGTGACAAATTCCATCGATTTACATGGTTTTGATGGAGAAAAAAATTGACGGAACTTTTCACATCGTATTCGCAATATCTTGGTTTCTATAAGGAGGTTAAATCTCAGGAGGAACTGAAAATAACGATCACGTTGAAAAATATTATCACTTAAAATAAATTGCAGTGTATTCGATTTTCAGTTCAAGTACAAAACGAATCTTCTTACGTTCTTAATCACAAACAAATATTCTTTAAATATGTACGTAGTTAACCTGTGGGCTAGCATATGGAAGTTATCACGATGTGATGTTTACTTTACTGGAGTGGACTCAAGGATGATAGAAATGAAATTCCTCAAAATATATTTCATAAATTTCTTAGTTCATAACACGAAGCCAATTTGAAGTTAGTGACAATAATGGTAAAATATTTCACTTTTACGTAAATTCCAAAGGACTGCATTCCCTTTCCATGATAGAAATGCATCATTTGCCACTATGCAATGTTGTTGGAAATAATACATATAAATCAATTACGTCACGCGTGCATATCTCGCGCCGAATTAGATTTCTTTATCCTTTTGACGGAATTTAGTTAAAATAACAATACTCAAAACAATCTTATTTAGCTTACACGTTTATTCACTCTATCAAAACTGTGCTGGAGTAATTTTTAAATTTAGACTCCATATTTTAAACACTTCTTGTCCGAGTTAATATATTCATTTACACCCCAATTATGGAACTGGAAATATTTAATCTTCATACTCCTTAGATGAAACCTTTATAGCCTATTTTTAATTTACGTTCTTCATCGAGATTTGAAGTAGCGCATTTACTAAAAAGCAATAATTTTCTTCTTCTTCATTAACGCCTAATTTCCGATTGGCGTAATGCATTAGTGTAAGAAAATAAGATGGAATACTTCTCCTACAACCAGGCAATATTGAGAGTGTTACGGAAATACCTGGGAACAACCTACTTAATCAATTTAAACCCACATTTGCCACGTCATTACCCCAATCACACCCATCGCAGCTCACCACAAAACGGCAATATTCTTCCTTTGAACCCAGACTATAGATTATCGAACCAGCTCAGCTGGAGTTTGTTATTCCAACCTATTCCAGGAATGTGGTAGAAAGCATGGCAGAATGTGCATTGTCATCGATGGCCCGTCTTGAGGGACAAATGGCACGGGACACAGGAAAAGAGTCAAAAAAGGTCGATAATACGCAAAGAATCCCTCAAATTTAGGGTTTTTCTGACACCGCGCGTGTCTCCACAGAATAGGACTTCCACGATCCACCCAAAAACTCGAAGATTTCGGAAAAAATCGAGCGCGTGCCTCCAAAACACGCCTCAGAATCGCAAAAAACTGCGCGACGCCCCAAAATTTCACCCCATTCGTCCCAGCACGCGACGCGGCAAAGAAAAAAACACCCTCGAATACCTGCTATGCCAGTTGACGAGGCATACATTAACCCTTGTCTACATGCACGTGCACTTATGTATTTTCATTTTCAACCGGTTGAGGTAGGCGAGTGTAAGGGTGGCGGAAGGCTCTTTTTTATACTTATTCCAAGTTTGGGCTAAAAAGACCTTTTTTTCCCTTAAGCGGGGGAATTTTTTTTCTCTCGGCCATGCGCCGAAGGAGTGGTTTTTAGGGCGAAATTTCCTCAGAATGGGAGTTTATTTTTCACAACATGAAGCAAGAAGGGTGGGTCTCCGATAGTGCTCGGGAGATGGATGCCTGGAATGGAAGTGGATTCGGGGTAGCGATGCGAAGGCTCACGCACGTAAGGGGCAGGGAAGGATTAAAGGAAGGTTATTGATATTTTACTGTCGAAGTAAGGAAAGCATGCGATTCCTACGAATATCTGGGGTTACATCTATTGTGAGTGTTACGATAACTTCCTTCGCCATAGGGGTCCAGTTCCCTTTAGCCGCTGGATATGGTAATATTAAAGCCCAAATTCGTATTGGTGATTCACAAAAAGCAGGGGAGTTAGCAAATTTGCCGATGTCCAAATATTTTTATGCAATGGCTACCTTTGCTGTACATAATCGGTATCATGAATACTCTTAGGAGCATTTATACTCATAACCATAAGGGTTTTGAAAATTACATCATGACGGTAATAACGGATGACGGAATGCTTTCCTCAACGTTTATATACTGATGGCTATAATAAATATGGAATACAATATGGAGCCAAGCGAGAATAAATAAAAACTCACGATTAACGACTTACGTCTCCAAAAGAAACTCTCCAAATCGCCAAGTTTGGAAGTACCAAAGTAGAGAAAGAATTGCAGAGTTCCAAGCTCAAACATTTTCTTCGAAAATGAAAGGAAAATTGTAAGAAAAAGTCCAGAATCTACGTCACGCTTGAATAAATAATACGTTTCCTACATTTCCTTCCTTACATAGTGCAGAGGTGATTTTTCATGTTGTGGAAGTGAAATATAATTACTCAGCATTGGAACGCTTTTAGAATATTCACCTCATTGTGGCTAACTCCAGCAATCATCCTCAAATACAGTGAGCTTCAGAATCCAGGGCTTCAGCGATTGAGATCGAATTTTCCACATTCATCTGTGCACTTCGCTCATGTTTGGTGAGACGACGCTACTGGAGACTAAAGTCAAGCTACTAGACAAGCGATAATGCACATAGTTGATAGAATAACTTCTGAAAATGCAATCGGAAATACTACTCAGTAAACGGATTGTATTAAAGTACTGATTAGAAGAATACCATCATTTCCTTCCACCAACAAATAATTTCGCGCTGCAAAGAAACAAAACCAGCTCAAGTAGCCCTTACGTCTCATTCTTAGTCTATCGATCTCTCAAACAAAAACGTCGCGGGATCCAAAATGGAGTGACGCCTTTTTCAATCAACAACGGTCCTGACGCTTTGGCACGAGGACTCTGGGAATGAATGGGAGAAAATCGACGCTTTGGACGGGGAAAAACAGCGCAGAAAGCGGAGAAAAAACGGCGGACAAAAGGAAGTTGAAAAAATCGACCGAGTGTGTGGCGGAAAATGGGTATATAAGGAATGGTAAAAAACGAGGAATATGGTCCGGGATGAGGTAAGATAGAGGAGACAGAGGAGGAGAGATGTGGCGTGCCCAAGGGGGGGCTGGAAATGGAAGGGATAGTGGTTCTTTGCTGTAGGACTCTGGTAGGACGTGCCTTGAATTCCAGCCTTGGCGAGTGTATTTGTGTGGGGAGGGTGGAGCGCCGTTGGGGTGGATTAGGATCTGGAAGGGAGGAGGACTGTGGGGTGGATGGGGAGATTGGCAGTGGGACCTCTTCCCCTCTCTTTTAACTTCCCTACCTTTCCCTCAAGAGGGAAACCCTCGCCGTTGCCTCGCCTCGCTCTTTTACACCACTTTTATGGCAAATTCTGCCACTGTAGGATTGAACTGCCACCGTCTTCTAATCTCTGATAAGTTATCAATAAAATATATGCTGGTACGAACGTAAGTCGGGAAATCGATCGGATTCATGCTCTGACTTTTGGTATATAGTCATCCAGGCTTGATGAAACATCTACATCTACAGAAATACCCTGCAAAACGTCTTTCGGTCTATGGCAGGTTGTGTAAACACTGAATGTTTGAGCTACATCTTTACTCGAATCACTCGCGGAAAGAATGAGTTCTTAGGTTGATTTGAAGTACTAAGCACGGAATTTTATATATTAAGGAGTACTGGCGTAATAAAATGAGAAAGCTGCCAAGACGAGGGGATAGGCTGCTTAGTTAGTCTATCATGGATGGGTAGAGAATTCGGAAACATTGACCAATGTTCAAGGATAAATGGCTAGACTGTATGTAAGATTTACAGGATGTTTCAAGACATTGGTACATCATAGTGGCACACGAAAATAAAAAAATCTTCTCAGTCTCATTTTAAAAATCTTTAATGGAATTGGGCGAGCACGGGTAACTTTCATACATGAAATATAGAAAACCCTTGACTATTTCGCATTTCCCTATTTAGGAATACATCTCTCGCATCTCACAGGCATACTACTCTTTGGAAGAGCTTTCCTGCCTGCTTTCCTTTGACAATAAAATATCTAACACCAAATTTTATAGCTGAGACAAAATTGATTATGGATATTGCAAAAATAATTAAAAATAAACAAAACTCATTAAAATGACGATTCTTTCCAAGATACCTGAGTCTGGAACCACAAGTCACTAATCATACCGTGGATTTTGGATGATATATTTATAAGGTCTTTTGAGTGTTTTTCTTGTTTAGCATGATGGTTTTTCTACTTGTGTAGACAAAGGTGGCTCTAGCCCCTGAGAGTAGTTCCTTTGATTAATGATGTTGGTGGTAGTTTCTTTGATTAATGATGGATCTACACTTCGTCAGCATGGACAGCTTCGAAATTTCCTCCTTAATTTTTAAATCTCCTACTCCGACATGTGTTTACCACTGATTCTCCGGGACATTTAATATCCAATTAATCCTCGAAAGCCGTGCCTCCATTAGTTTCTAAATTTGAATGTGGAGGCCCTCTCGTCCAAACACTAATCTGCCAACAGAAATTGAATGAGTGGGGAAGCGAAATCCACAAACCCCTTCCGTGTGCCTTCCTCCTTTTACCTTTTCCACAGCGATAAGCGGCCCTCGAATTTCTCTTCATATTTTTTCCCCTCCATTTTTCTGTTTATCTTAAATGTGTAGGTCCGACGGTCCACCCATTTGATTCCTACCTTTGATAACGTCGCAAGTGACGTCATCGAAGGCGGCGATGCGTTATTTCTTCCCCTTCCGAAAAGGGTTAATAGGCCGCGAAAATTTCTCGGACGTCTGATTCACTTCTTGAAATGTGTATTTTTCGTGAATAATTACCCCCTCGGTTTCGAGCTTGAATGAAAGGTTGGGCATTCAATGAGGAAATTAGCCGGTGGAGATTTGGCTCGAATTAAATACATTCGAGGGGAAAAAAACGTGACATTTCCGAGGTACTACAATTAACAAATGAATTACGGAAACCGCCCTCTTATAATGTTTCCCATTGATAAGAATGAGAATTGCGTGAGGGTTTCTCTTAATTTCGACTTTCGAATCACAAAATGTTAGGTCTTGTATCTCCTTACTTATTTTAATTCTCCAAAATAATAATGTTTTGTTTAATTCTTTGATTGTTATGAACGATTCAGAAACTTCAATCTTTTGATTTAGGTGAAACGCTAACGATATTGGCCAGCCTAGGGGTATTGGGGTTAGCGAGCTAGCTGCTTTAGAGTACTGGGTTCGTAAGAGTAAGATTTGTAACATTGGTCTTAAAAATTTAACTTTTCCTAATGAAGACACAATTATTAGACTCAATTAATCAGCCATGGAGAATATAGGATTTTTAGATGTTTAGCATAAATTAATTAGCCTGTGGATTTATTTAAATTATATAAATTTTAAAATAATCTCCTACAGAAAAAATTAATCGGAAAGGAAGTTTGCGAATATAATCTAAAGGTTGTGGAGTACATAAATACACAATTATCAGTTGAATTACGGTAAAAGTATTAGATATCCTCTCATGTAAATTAGTTTTGATAATATTTTGACAGATAAATACCGAGTTCGTGGAAGTTTCCATTCGCGATCCTATATTTATCTCAATTAAAGAGTATTTAGGCTATATTTCATCCACTCCAGTTCGATAACACACAAGATTTACCCCCACTGATATAGTACCCTTGTACTGGGAGACATTGCGAGACTAATAGCCTTTACTCTGATGATGAAAATCACTGAAATACTCACAGGATGGCTCTGAATTAAAGCACGCAAGGATGAGATTGTATTCGAGCACATGTGAGATGAGTATTAAATTGCTCTTTTATCTTTAATGGGTCGCGGAGTGGATGGAGAAAAAGTCAAGAACCGATTCCGCATCCCTTAATTGATATCATAGCCCTCGAATCTCTTATCTCGATAGAATGTCACACTTATCATCACGCGATCGCAGGTGCATTCTCTCCCCTGTCCCCATGCTAAGGACGTCGATTTGCTTTCCTTCTCTTATTTGCTCTCTTCCTCGAATATATTCAATTGTCTTTTACGAGGGAGCTCCGATGAGACCCCGAAAAATAATCATCTTTATCTCCGTAGATTTGAATCTCATCTTCCGAGAGAACAACTGTTACACAAGTTCTTGTTTTGTATCAGGGATTGCTCCGGTTCGCTGAAGAACTCGGTTGGTTCATAAGTTTATCGCGTGTGTTTAAGGCGCAATCGAGGGAGTTTCTTTTGTTCCGTCAAATCCTTTACTAATGACATATTTATAAGAAGTTTTACCACAGTGGAGGTCAGGGTTCAAAATCTAGACATTCATTTGTCTCATGTCCTGCTTATCTAGTATCGGTCCCTGAAAAATTCTTCCTAATTAGATGTGTTATGAGAGGGAGATATTTTTTCCGCCAGCTTCTCTCCCAAGAAAATTTCCTATTATCTGAACAGTGCCGAATGATACGATGCTCGATGCAAAGTTCTTTTTATGTTACTGTTATCGTAAAATCAACAGATTACTTTTCTAAATTCGCAGAAATCGCCCTTAACTCACATGACTTTAGAAATAATCCCGTAACAATGGCTCCTCTCCTTACATAGAACTTTGTGCATTATTTTTCCATATTTATTATTTCTGCAATAATTTTTATGATTTTCTGCACTGATACATATACGAAAGATATGTATAAGTGTCAGTTAATAATGTGTTCCGGGAAAATGAGATACAAAAAAGTAAAGTAATTAATTAGTCAAAATTTCTAAATATAAATATTTGATGCTTCGAAATATTCGAAGAAATATCTAAGTGATTTCTCTCCTCTTTTGAAGTAAGTTTACTGAATAGTTAGTTGTATTTGCTATTCCTAATCGTTTTTACTATAAAATTTTGATATGATGAATTCACACATTTTATTCTTTGATACAACAATTTATACTCAACATTAATTAATTTCCCTTATGGAGTTCCAAAGAAAGTCTTCCTAGATTTATCTAAATACAGTAGTACTTCGACTTATGAACTTAATTCGTTCCAGTTCGAATTTCTTAACTCGAAAATTTCATTCTCATTTCATATCTAAAAACAGTTTTCCATCTTATTTGTTTTGTTTTTTTCAGTTCCTATTTAGAAATGAAGTTCGTATCTAGAGGGCGAATTGTAGTAAGAACAAAGTTCGTTTGCCGTTAAGCTCGTACGTAGAGGAGTTCGTAAATCGAGGTACTACTGTACAGCATCTCTCAGTATGATATGAATCGAATAGAATTCAAGGAGTAATCTATAGAAGCTATCAAACGTATCTATCGTTTCTGCTAGCCACCGTTGCCTTATCGGTCACAACCAGCAGCTCTAATAACCCCGCTACCGGTTTTTCAAGATCCTTCATTTTTCGAGGAAAACCTTCTGAAGACGTTATCCATCTCCCGAGAAATAAGACCCCGGAATATACAAAGGAACATCCCTTACACCGAAAAGTACGGCATGTCGGAAAAAAATCCCTCACTCGTGCAATAAAGTTCGATTTGTAATAACCCTTTTCGTGGGTCACGTACGGACTTCCTTTTTCTTTCAGTCTGATAGCATTCAACGGCGCATGGAATGATTGCCTTTAACCTGAAGATTCCTCGCAGATGAAAATAGTTTAACAGCGGAGATCCTTGCATTTCAAGTTCTTTGGAAACTGGGTCGATCGATGGAGCCTCTTTAAAATGAGATCGGAATTTTTGTGATGCTTGGAAGAACAAAAATCTCGTTGCTGCACGGTTTCACTCGAAGGCACCTATTCGCCAAGAGAAGGAGGTGACACAGTCTAATGCGTTTTCGTTTATGTACATTTTCCACTCGCCAGCGAATTTTTCATTATTCTGCCCTTATATGAAATTTAGCGGAGGATATTCTCAACGGTCGAGGGAACTTTCAAGGACGTTAAAAAGTAATTTTGGCCATCGGACGACGAATCTATTTCGATATCGCTCGCATCCGCTCATTGTCTATTTTACCGTTACCGAATTTCCATTCGGCGAGAGCTGGAATAGTTCTCGTTTGTGCTCTACCTTTGGACACTCCGTGATAAATACATATACGGCATGCGAAAATTATATTAATAATAATTATATTTTGAGGCTAATTTTAGACTAATGTGACCACTTTTACAAACGACCCATCATAATTTTTTAAAAACACACACAGTACCCAAACTAGGATTCACACTCGGAAGCTAATTTTTATTAACTTAGGTAAGCTAAGGTAATCGTCGGATGTTTCTGTAGGTAGCTAATGATTAAAATATTTAAACAGCGCGTTATTTAAAAGCGATTCTCGAAGACTATTCATAAGGAATTCGAAAGATTTTATGATAGCAGTCGATTCTAATTCCAAACTCCATATAAGTAGGAGATGATAATTATGATCTGATCAGATCACTGCTCCTGTTTCATATCAGGAATGGCTAGATTTGTCATATTTTGTGTTTAACGAAGCAGTTATAATGTTAAGTCCCCCTGCCACACGCCGAAAGGTGGCTTGTAGGGTACATATGTAGATGTAGATGAAAATTGGAAACACTTTTCTATCAGTTTTTCATTGGAGCTACTACTCACATCCCGATCAAATAGCTTATCCTACAAAGTAATAAATGGAACAGCCCTCTGTGGATTTACCAATCTTGATCATAGTCCATTCTGTTTGGTTTTTATCACCCTTAAAGAATAGGGATTCCTTTAATAATTTGTTGAATAGATCACTTGAATATCATTAGTTCCAACGACGGTGAACTGTAAGGATAATGACTCGAATTCCGGGAAAGATAAAACATTTGCGACCCTGACTCTTCTGAAAGAGGCAAATGAATGACGGAAGCAAACAAGATTTTATTTGTTCCTCTCTCACTCTCATTCAAGATTCCGAGGGATGATTTCGGTACTCACTTCCTCTGCCATGCACGCGGCGGATCCAGCACAGTGTGTGCCTCAATTTAAATATGTTTACTTTGCCTTCGTCTCGATTAGTGACCCTCACAGTCATCCCTAGCAAAGAAAACCTCGGTCACGTTTTTAATCTCATCTCCTTCACGCATTTCTGTAAAGTATTCAACTGGAAGGCAAGTTTGAACTTCGAAAAATTCCCACCATTAATGAGTAACGGAAGCGGATATCTGGACGTGAGTAGGACAGGAGCCCAAGCCTTCAAATTTTCCAGACGATGTTTCTAACACGGAACTACCACACAGTTTACTCAGTCTGCGGAATACCTAAGAAGTGTGTTCAATATTCACGATCTGGGTTCTAATCTCAGTCATGTGGCTGTTTTTCATTTCAGTGAATCACTGTGGTTGAAAGCTCACTCCCAATTGTGCTAATGTGAATACCTCTCACTAAATCCTTCACCGTTGATGAGAGAGGCAGTTTTCCCTTGCTTTCCTAGGCATGTCAGAATGGTATTTGTTTAATAAGCTAAGTAAGGTGCAACTCAATAACACCATGAATATCACTCTTCATTGAATTCAATAAAGTATTGAATAGAATTACTTTCATTAATCAGCATCATTTATACCTGAGTAGATTTTATCTCATTACAGTGCGATTCAAAAGTAAATGGGAATAATTATATAATATTTATATGGTAAATGTCCTTCTTAATAAGAGGAAAAGGACAAATATTCAATTCGATCGACATGATACAGTGGTGTTAAAAAAAATAAGGGCTTGCAGCATTCTATTAGGTAGCCACTTGAATAACGAAAAGCAATATAAATGTATATAAATATATATGTATATATAAATATATAAGCAATATAAATGTAATTCTACTAGCTCTCCCTTCAACTTTGGGACACCCTATAGCAGAAAGTCCTTCACATATAATTTCAGCGAAATTTGCTTTTCCTTCTCCTTTTCGGGATGTCGGAATTCCTTCGTCCCCTCGCCGACCGTTTCATCTTACCCCCGTTTCTCACCTTCTTGGCCGGTCATCCCCCTCCAGTGACCTCATCACCACCACTGTCCCCTCTTTCCTTGATCCATCAATCTTTCCCTTCCGCGCCGTGCATTCCTCCACTCTCCTTTAACGCTCTTCCCTTTCTTTTCTTTGTTTTCCCTCCCCTTCCATTTCCTCAAAGTCCATCCATCTCTTTTGGCCTCCCTCTTTTGCCATTCACGCAATCCGAATCTTACGCCGACTATTTTTCCATCGCTTTTCCGTATCGGGTCTCGTAACGGAGCTCTTTTTTGAGAGGCGCGGGTCGCGACCCGCCGGTGGTTCGCGGGGTGATGAAGAGCTGGGTCGCGCGAGAGGGAAACGGGCGAATGATTGAAATGCAAATCAGTGAGTGGCTTCCAACTCTGAGAGGTATCGCTTTTCCCCATTGCCTTCTGTTTTCGAATGGTTATTCCCGTGAAAGAGGATGTAGAACCACGGAATCGGTGGTAATCCCTCATACATTTGCTTCTCCTTTACGTCGATGCGAGTAAAAAATTTGCGATGCTCTTCCTCTCATATTTACGCATATGTTTAACACGTCTTTGCATTCTCAAGGAAAGAGTTTACTCCTAAAAATAAGTTTCTCCAGAGGTTCTTTACTTCCTACTGTCGGTAATGCTGAACTGAATTTTTTACTGTATTCGAAATTCGGAATTACTCTTGCCCCAAACATTCATGTTATCTATTCTCAATTTTGCCATGCTTTCTCAAGGAATCAGAACATCGTTGGAGACTTACTGGAGGTATCCCAACTCCTTCAGGAATTCAGGAGCTCTTGTACATCAGAATACATGGGCGACAGTTCTGCAACTCTGGCGGAGATGTTGAAATATAACATCTGTTTTACAAAAGCATCCTTTTCTTCGGAGGGTCTACTCATGCCAACGAACCAGTTTCTCAAACATTTCCTTGCACGTTGGTAATTCCGAAATTTTAACAGAGCACCTTGGTATGATTCTTTTAATCACGAATAAAGTAAATATACGCGTTCAGTATCAGTACAGAACAATAAATATCAAGAAATCCGGATATTCTAATATTTCCTTATTCGCGCTTCAATGAGATCCAAATGATGGTTTGGACCGGGCACAACTTGGGATACCCTAGTACTAAACAATAGGTATGAACTTCAGAGGACATGAATACAGAGACTAGGAAGATCATGAAAATCTCAAGGCGCAGCCTAAAGGTCTCCATCAACTCCGATGTTAAGGCCACAGTAATAACAAAATACTTACTATACTACAATACTACGAAATACTACTATATAAAAAGTATTACTCCTGCGACTCTGAATCCTCCATGATTCCCTCATCTTTACCCCGACTCCTTCACTTCCGACTTTCACTCAACGTATTGCATATTCTTCTCCCCTCTCTCCCGCATTCCCTTCCCCACCCGTCACTTCTCCCCTATGATGAATGTCGCGGATATCCACACTAGAGGAAGACCGGACCCTCCACCGTCCACCCCACCTCTCTTATCTTCCCCTTTTTCATCCTTCCCTAAAACACACGTATTCCCGAGCCCAAGCTCCATACATCCTTCTCATCTTTCCACACAAACTCCTACGGCCATAATCCAATCGTTGGGATAACCTTCTCTAGGGGGGTTTCATTGTCTGTTAGTATATCTGCGTCTCCCCCGCATCATCCCAATAAGTCTCGCTTCGACGCCTGTCTTCTGATACGAGTTTTTATCTTCACCTAATTTATCACCACTCGAGGATGATTAGGTCCGGTCCACTAGGTAGCGGACCTGATATACGTCATTCGCTGGTTCCTCCAGCAATTAAATAAACGTAAATAACGTCACTTGAGTAAACAAACAAAAATAATTACCGTATCTTGCGGCATATAAGATCTGGCAAATAAGATGTACCCTCAATTCAGAAGGAAAACGGTAGGAAAAGTTTTAACGGCATTTTTGAAACTTAAGTTTTATTTCTGTTCAATCTTTAATTTTCAGTTTTCTGGATACGTTTTCTTAGATCATTATTCAAATCTATCAAGGTCATGCGATATCTCGATTGTATCTCCTTCAATATCGAAAGGAGTAAACGGTAAATAAGGCCGAACATTCGAACATACGACGCAGGGGTCATTTATAAGTCATAACATAGAAAAAAAGTTGCGCCTACATGCCGTTACATATGCCATTTAAATATTATAAATAATCGTAATTATGAATTTCAGGTATATATATCAAAGGTATAACGTTATATACTTTATATATTAATTAACCTTGCATTAACGTACTCCTTAGAAGAACGGGTAAGACATTGCGGTAGGAAGAACGTCAATTTCAGTTGCGCAATTTAAAACAGATTTAACGCTGTCATCAGTAATGGCACTCACGCAAAAAGTTATATAAGAGAGTCAAGACCAGGTACCAAAGTAGTTGGAAGAGCAGTGAATAGGAAAGCATTTTCTGTAGTTCGAAAGATTAATAAGGTATGGAATGCCTATCAAGCAATGAGAGTAAGAAAAACTTGGAGTGTTATATAATTGTACACTTGTTGCAGAGTGTTAGCAAGAGACTTCAGTGTGAAAATTTCCACTCAAATTAATTTATTAACGTTAGATTAAGTATGTACGCTTGACAATGTACTCGGGCAATTTTATTTTCTTATTATTGAAGTTTGTATATAAATGTTCATGTTAATCTATTAGAAGCAACGGTAAACTGGGGCATCTTCTACTTTTGAAATATCTATAATAGCAATTTTTCTCGTTATTCTAGAAGCTACTACTTCAGGAAGCCAGTACCAACTCATAACTAAATAACTTTTCACCTCGGTTGATTATGAAATTAAATATTATTATTGATTTTCATTATCCATTATTATCATTACTATCGTCCTAACATTATAATTGTTACTTAAAGCAGAACCGAGCCGAAACTGATCGAAGAAATTTATCCACTCATAGGTTCATGTTTCAACTCCTATGATCACTTACGAACTAATAGCTCATGGTGCATTGGATGGGGTGGTAATTGCATAAATTTGAATTCAGCAACCTCTAAACCTGACCTTACAGTTATAAGAGTGATGATTCACCGCCTTATGATTCACAAATTGCCCATTGAAAGAGGAACAGGATGGATAAGTCAAACAATCGATAAAAAGTATCTCTGTCCGTTAACTTT
Organism: Pachydiplax longipennis; assembly: GCA_036926295.1. Classification (NCBI taxonomy): domain Eukaryota; kingdom Metazoa; phylum Arthropoda; class Insecta; order Odonata; family Libellulidae; genus Pachydiplax; species Pachydiplax longipennis. The sequence continues at coordinate 20,428,140 of JAVFKF010000026.1, read as the reverse complement.
GATCGGAATAATACTTTTTAACAATCCGTGAAGGAATTTCCGGTCCGGTGTTCGCGTGCTGTTTAAGTCTGGATTTCCTCTGGCGGAAACGGTTTGTTCGCTTGAGGACATCCCTTTATTTTTACAGACTACTGAAGGCTCATGTTGCCTGTCATATCATAAACTTGAAGATGCCTACATTCGGGAAATCGTCCTCATTGTTACACTCGCAGAGACTTCTCTTTGAGTCATCCTGCTTTACTATAAATTGTATCGCATGAGGTATAAGTCTTACAGGAATCCGCTACAACAGGACTCTGACCGTTTGAGTACTCACTTATTTTTATATACACAATTTCCTTTCATGGTGTATATTTTGCGGAAGAATATATATGCACATGGTGTTTATAAATATGCATATCATCTCTTTTATGGATGACTAAAAAGGAAACGGTTGAGATTTTGCTACACCATTAAAAAGGTGAAAGCCAAGTTCTTCCTCGAAGGAAGGAAAATTGCAAAATACGCGTTGAAATTGAACGATGTACTTAAAAGTGGAAAAATAGGGAAAAGGAATACCAATAGGCATGCATAATGCAAGCAAATAACCATTAATATAGATTAAAATGATCGAAGGAAATAAATTGCAACTTATTTTGGAAATCAAAATTTTCAAAATGATTTTTAGAATTCTTAATCGATGAAGATCATCGCTGAATTCAATATCATCATTGCTTGTTAATATTTTTTATTATTAAACATCTTGCGAAATTTATGTTGTTTTTATTTTCGAGAGAGAACAACCCATTTGTCATCCTGGGCCTCCAAAATATTGATAATACGAAATATACTTTACAATAAATAAGATTTAAATAGAAGGACCATACCATGCAATGGAAGCGATGTAATAATAACATTCTGCGATGAACTAACCGCGATATATGTGCATTAGATTGTCACTTAATAATTCCTTCCCCGATGACAAATTATCCACCCTCTTCAATTATCTCATATATAACATGTCTCATCCGTGGTCCACGGGCACCCTTACAACTTCCCTGTCACCATCCCTCACCATCGTCTCCTATACGAGTCAATATCACTGCAGTGCCGCAAAGCGAAGACAGCTCGGGCTCCTAAACACCCCACATCACAAAGATATTGTGTTACGTAACGGAAATCCACTTGGAACCCGTTTAAAATACCACGAGTAGGCACGCCACTCGATGACCTCCCAAAAGGAGTCGACACCCTCCCCACTTCATTCACACTGAAGAAAGGGCCCTTCGATTTTTTCGCCCTATTAAACAAGTGCACTTTTTTCCCCGTCGTGCGAAAAACGCCCCCTCAAAATCCCTTACTTCGAAACCCTCGTCGTCAAACAAAAGGGTGATAGAGCGTAAACGACGTCGACCCTCAAACGGTTCCTGACACGCGATACTTTCCTGGCGACTGAAACTGCTGCATAGAGAAGGTGCGTGGGTGGATGTGCTTGCAAGTGGTGGAGGGGGTCCATTCTGGGGAACTCCGAAGGTGTTTCGCGACAAACCGACTGAAAAAGTTGATACGGAAACTTCTGCTCCGAATCTCGTGCGGGGTATTCAGCGAAGAAAATCCAAGCGAAAAAAATCCCTGGCCAAAAAGCAGTCTGTTTCTACAGAGAGATCTCAGATTTCCTTTTCTTTACAATTTACAGGGAAAAGTGAATAGAATTAGAGGTGACGCTGTAGTTAGTTTTTTTCTGGACACCCAAAAGATTTCTTGCTCTTATGCTATAATATTTGATTCCTTCGGTAAAACCAGAAAGGAACTGCTTGCAGAAAGAATACTCTACAATGAAGCCTTAGGTAAAAAACAGCCTTAGATTTAGATTAAAGGAGCATAGGGAAGATTTCTTATTATTATTTGCTTAGTGAGTCTGATCCCTTTCTTTGTGTTCAAAAATAGTATTTTGAACAAGGAATGCAATACGATGAAATTATTCGAAAACGTTATGATAATACGTAATATATGAAATGGTGGTAGCCAAGGTAATAAACAGTGATACATAGTTCAGAAGCATAAAATATATTAAATAAATAATAAATGATCGTTTTATAAAATTGCTATCTCTTACCATCCAATTCAAATGTTAGGAAAAGAATTCTAGGATTTAATTAGTCATTCTGAAATTCGTTTCCTGGGAATTAAGATGTTGGTCATCTGAGCAGGCATTTCCGGCAAATATATCTTCGCAAGAGAAATTCATTTGGCGTCGTTGAGAAGAAATGAAATTCAAAGAAATTCACTCAGTTATAAAATTATGATAAGCACCGTTAGAGCTATTCCACAGGAAGATAAAACCAATTTTATAATTTTCTTTTTCATACTTCACACGCTATTCTCGTGTTCGAGTGTCGAATCTCTTGTGACTGATGTTCACCTCCTTTCCTCATTTTAGAGGGATTTAAACGGGTTTCTGTATCTCGATGAAACGGCGGAAAGATAAAAAAGGGATTACATATACGCTGGATTATGCTAATTATTCAACTCGGACCTCCTTGGGCGTGGCCGGGAGTTAATTTCATTCCCTCTGTGAGCCTCTGATTGAACGGTTGAATACTTCTGGATGACAACTGGATGTAATTAATTTCTGATCTTTATAAAGCAAAGAGAAAAATTTTTAAAATGCCACTTATATGTGAGTCCGCGAAACTACGGTTTTATTTCATAAAATTATTTGCTTTCTGAAGGAAAAGAGGAAATGAAAAAGTAGTTTTGATAAAATGAAGCTGTTATTTTTAGACTTGAAAGGCTTGAACATTTATAAAAATTTCCAGGTTTCGGATTACATTTCAGAGAGATCTAGTTCATTTCTTCAAGTTTTCAATCCCTTACAAAGAAAAAAAAAACAATCGTATTAAAACTAATAATGCGGTCCGAGATAGACGGTATGGTGAGAAATCAAAAGTGGCTATATATTCTATTTAGAGTCTCCATTATAGTGAACGACCCTCAAGGACTGAGAACTGTCAACATAGAGAATAAATTATTTATAACTTTCTATCACATCACAGAGGATACGCGTATTTTCTCTCTTTAAACTTTAAAAGCGATTCCATAAATTCGTTAGTTATTAGTGATAAGTAAACATAATTCAATTAAAGGGGAGATTATAATTTGTGGATCCCCATCCATCCATAATTAATCCATCCATGGTCTTATACTAATTCCATCATAAATTAATTTTTCGGAAATTGTTCTGCAATGATACATTGATGCAAAAGATTTTCATGAAAATTTCGAAAACTTCGTGAAAATAGTATAGTACGACTCCCCGTCTCAATCCATTCCCTGAAATCTGCAATCCTTCACGCTTTAAAATATCAAATCCTTTATCACTTTAATTAACCTTAGAAATATTCTTATTCCGAGAAAATTCCCAAAATATTTATGTCTCGCTGCTACGTGCGAGGAACTACTATTTAGTATCGTAATCTTTGCTTTGATTCAGACGAGACAGAACGTAAAAAAGCAGCTCAAACGCTTTCATGCACTCTTCCAATAACATTCATAACCCAACACCTGTCTTGTCGTGTCTCTGATTCGAAATCCATATTCTCCATCAAATGACCACCAGAGAAGCGTACGGCGCCGCCAATACAAAAATCATTAGGGCGAGGTAATTATCCATCCTCCACGTCTCTATTAAACCTCCATCACAACTCCTGCCCCCGCCACTCCGCAATCCCACTTTTTAATGACCTCCTCATCCCCCCGCCCTCTCATTTTCTGCCTCACTTCTTCCTCCAACCCCCATAAACCCCCCTTGCTTTTTCCTACCCTCTCAAGTGCCCCTCCTTCATCTCCCTCCCGTAAGAACCCTACCCCAATTCCATCATACGGAACTCCTCCCCGAATGGTCGTTTTCGTGACTCAGTGGAAAATTTCAGCTCGTTATTGATACGTGCTCCCTTGCGAAATCCAACTTAAATTTTTCCAACCCTCTCTCCTCCCCTTCAGGAACCGTCCTCGAGGGAACACTATCATCCTCCCTTCATATTCTGCGCCCCCCCTTTCCTTCCCCCCCGCCGCGATGCCCATATCCATCCACCGGTCTCTCTAGAGGTCCTCTTTCCTCATTGTCTCCGCCTTTCACCCTTCTCCACCTTACGTCATCTCTTTCCAACCTATATTCCATTTTCCCTACGCATTCGTTCCGCCTCTTACACTTTTTTCTGACCTTCCTTCCCTCGATGTATAAAAATTTCCCTTTCGGACCTGTCTCCCTTCTTCTTCCTGGTCCCTTTTCTCCGATCCTGGAATTCCTTCACGGAATGTCCCTTTTTTTCTTGCGCAAACTGGAGCCCACGCATATCTCGGGTTTCTTTGACTTATTCGATTATGTTTGTCGTTTATTTTCCTTGCTGGGGTGCACTACAGGGGGTACGCGATCTCATAGCTATACGACGCGAGTTTAGCGGGGAAATCAAGGGAAATGAAGAAGTAACTCCTCGCACGCATCGAGCATACGAGTGAAAATTTCTGCTCTGTTTTCGCGCCGATAAATTTTCGGATGTCTCTGCAATGATACATTTTTTAATGTCCTTTGGTACAGAAGAACGAAAAATCTTTCACTTAATTATGTCTCATTATTGTATAGGGTTGTGAATATAAAGCTATTAAATTATGAAGAGCTTAAGTTTTTGTGCTGTACATTCGGCTGAGAAAGGTAAGCTGAGGCGAACTGCATCACTTCTCATTTTGCTTAGAAGACTCATTCCCTCTCCAAAGCTTTAGGCAGCTGATGGTTGAAGAATGAGGTTCAGATATGCCTCCAAACTGAATACTGTACAGAAAAATTTTAGCATCTACAAGTGGATTTTCTTGTTTACTTCCTTTTCTTGACTGCTCAGATGGAAATGATTTTAAATCGCCCCTTAATTGATCAGAGAAAGAATTTTAGGTACTTGTGGTATCATTTTACACTTCTTTCACGTGAGTGAAAATAGTTAGTGGTTGAGAGAATAGTATTTATACCAGGTGTAGATGTTCGTAGTTGTATTAGGCAGATAGTTCAGGAAGAGTTAAATTTGAACGGTTATAACGTTACGTTTTTACGTATTTTCTGATACCTGGATTCATAATCGAATAATTTAATTTCTTAACAACTTGCGAGATTCTTCTTCCAAAAATTATGGAGTACTAATTATGAAATATAGTCTTTTCATTGAAAATATCTTTCACTACTTATATGCAAGGCTGCCGATTTTTTTCAGAATCTACACTTTTGCGTTAAATTATTCCAAGATCCTCAACTAAGGCTCGTGTCGAAAATTTTTAGCTGAATCGTAAACAGGGCCCCCTGATGCTTTTGTCCCTCCTTTTTGATGCCCCCCTCTTAGCTTCAGAATAGACGAGCTTCGACCCTTAAAACGGAGAAAGTAATGAGTATTAACTCGAACCTAGCATTCGAAGCGTTTCTTCTTTAGATCTCTACGGAGGACGAAAAACCCCTCATCTTCTTTATCTGCTTGGAACGGCACCCGTAAGGGAAGAGAGTCCTTCATCCCCCGGCCTCCCCCTGCCACAACCCCATTTCAACCCCTGAAAAAAAATCCCTCGCCTTCCCAATCGGCATCTTCCCTCTCCAATCTTTCCTATCTATATTTCTCGTCTACGATACCTATCTCCGGCGGTTTCTCTCATTCCTGAAGGCGCATCAAATCCCAAGCTTTCTGCCACCTTTCGCGCACCTCTACACCTCATTTTATGCCCTTCTTACGGCCTTCAGTTCCCTCCGTTGATCGAATAGTTAAAGCCAAACGCAGCACAGCATAAGACAGAGCAGGAAAAGCTCTGGAGGATTTTATGTCTCCTGATTGTGACGTGTTTACGCTTCAGAGTCGGTCGGAATCAGCTTTGTAGCTGCCTTAAAGGTACCAAATACTAAGAAGGGTGAGAGCAATATTGTTTTTAGGTCACCTCACCTCTCATTAGATCGACAAATTAAATAAAATCCCAAAATATTATAGGAAAAATTATGGATGCAAGAAATCATGTTTCCCCATGTATATATATATATATATATATATATATATATATATATATATATATATATATATATATATATATATATATATATATATATGTTTTCCTCATATAGATTCATCGCATTCATTGTGTTCAAATAGAAGTGTATAATAAAGTGGAAGAAAGACGTTAAAGTAAGATATAGGCCAACTTATAAAATATGAAGAGCTTCAGAATTGGAGCAATTGATGGAATAAGCGAATTAACTATGGTAATTAATTGTAGTACATGACATAAAGTCAAATAATATCCACTTAAGTTACATTTTCCAACATTAATCCACCTGGTTTAGCAGATATACTATTTCGAGCTTCCACACATTATATAGATGACAATTATATCAATTTAATGTAAAGATTAAACATGTAGATCAGTGTGTGGCAACGATAGTAAACAGGAAAGCAAAGGATCCATAAAATAGAAGCGATAAATACGAAGGAAACAGCTTGGAAAATTTAAAGTTCCGAGGAAGGTATTTCAGAAAATTCCCTTCTGAAGTAGAAAACCTAAAGAAAAATCGAATATAATTGGTACAGAGATTTGTAAAAGGGCAGATAAATTATAATTTTAGTAACCATCATAATTCCAACCAAAATTGGAAATGCTTGTCTCTCTTGCATTTCATTTACCAAATGGCAGAACCGAGTAAACGAGCCATAGACATTTTCGGTACCAGAACACATATGGCACGGGAAGCGCGGACGAATCCTATTCCTTGGTTCTGTTTTCCCTGCGTTGCCTTACGCTATGATATGCGGTCCTAACCCCTGACCCTTTCTCCACTCTCTTCTAACCTGCCCATCACAACCCCTGTACCTGCTTGCCTCCGCGGAAGAATGCCGCCTCCAACCATACCCTTGCCCCTCCCCCATCGATACCCATATTCCCTCAGAGACTCCCCGGGGGGCATCCCAGGGATAAATCTCTCGCACTTCGAGAGGCCTCCCCGAAAAAGAAGAATCTTTCCATCCCTTAGCAACAAAGTCCCGCGCTTTTTCGGCACTGGGATCCTTTTTAACGTGAAGCAGGTGAGATGAGATGGATGGAGAGATATGGTGGGGAGGTCTGAAGGAGAGAGAGGTTCGTCAAGAGGCCGCTATGGACTGTGCGACTTGTTTCGCCTGAATTCTGTTGAAGATTGATCCGGAGATAGTGGTCCATGCATCGCAGATGTCAGATGCGCAAATTTTGCCTTTCAAACATGCCGATGACGTAAATCTTCGTGTATCTTTGAATCTCGTTTCTTTGAAATCTGACCTTTCTATGGCTAATTAAGGAGCAAACTCTGCGATAGGGAGCGTAACTTGAAAAGGTTTATGAAATTAAAGCTAGCACCAAAACTATTAATCCCTTGTTCACGGCAGTAATATTTTCTGATTTATCGTCACAAACAAAGTAATTAAAATTTCAAAAAATATTCAATATTCCCCCGGTAGCCTTTGTGTATGCGGTAATCTCGTAATTAATAATATTGGTTATTGTAAATTAGATGATGAAATGGAATGAAATAATTATATTACAAAATCGAAGATAATTTCGCTCTTTATGAGAAAGAATTATATAAAACTAAACTATGACTAAAATACTTATTGATAATGAACCTGTTTGATAATGGGAAGATATTATAAAGCAATAAACGGAAATTTACATGCGAATAGCTAAAATTAATTTAGCAAAGATGAGAGTGAAAGAGAAGGAAGGAATATCAAAAAGTCGCATTCAAAGAGATTCGGCTACATTATCTTATGCATCAAATATTGACAGCTAAAAGTATAAGAGACAAATATATAGGAAAATACAGTATAAGAAAGGAATATATAGGAATAAGAAGGAAGCCAGAATGCTGAATGCTGACGTCAACGCAAGTTCAGCATGATAAAAAATATTTCATAAAATTTAATTATGATTCACCAAAATTAATATCGTTATCATATATCACAACCATGAACAAAGATAGGTAAAAGGTTGTTTTAAGATAACTTATTCCATCATGTACCAAAAGATAAATGAAAACTCCATTCATCATGATAAGTAGCTGGAACAAAGTCAACGTACTTCCGGGAATTAATACAAACAGTTTTTCGTAAAATATGAAAACATAAACAGCGCACCTGGCCGCGTTAATGATGCAACGTAAAACTATCCGTTCGAATCCGAGAAAAAACGAGAAGTACACACAGCCTTAAACTCGCATGATTAATGAGAACTCCCCTTGTTTTGCTCTCTGGCGCGAGAGACGTGAAGATTCGGCATCGATTCATTATCCCCCACCAGATTCGCTGGAAGAAACCGCGTGCGGAACTCACCAATCGAACACATTAATGCCGCGATGTTTTGCTTCCAGCCGGCATAACTCACGAGGGCGGGAGACGATGGCAAATTATGCAAAGTTATGCGGACTTTCCGCGCTCCTACGTCTACCCTTCATTACCGTTTTCCGATTCTTGTCCTTGTTATTCATTCCTATATTTAATCCGTCGTTGATAAACAAAGTCATTCCGCACCGTAGAAAAAAAAACCTCGTTTAAACTGCCGGAGTCGTGATCCACGCTGTTTATCTACATCTTTCGATTAAAGCAAACGGTTGATTCGGAAGAAGACGGGATTAATTAATTAAGGATTCATCTCGCATAATGAACGTAAATTGACGCGGTGTTCCATCGCCCCCGGGCTCCATAGACGAATTAATAAGGTCAAGAAGTTGAATGAATTCATTCGGAATGTGTACCCAGGCGTCGAAAACCATTCATCACCATTCTCATCAACACATACTTAGCGCCTTTAATACGAGTTACAGATTATGATCCGGTAAATAAAAAAGGGGGAAAGGCGTAAAGAAGTATCCGATGATTACGGGGGCAATTTGAGTCAATCCTTTAGAGCGGTTCCATTTCTCAAACGTATTCGAGAAGGGAAGGAGTTTCTCATAATTACCGAAATTTTATCTCGTATTTCTTTCGGGCAACATCTGTGTGTGTAAAAAAGGCGATGGGGAATGTGCGTGTGTGAGAAACAGTGAGGGAGATGAATTAAGTTAATTAAGCGGGAGAAAGAAAAGGGTTAGTTGGATAGGGAGAAGGAATCGTGGGGATGAGCGAATGAGTGTTTTACGATTAAACGGGGTCCGCTCACTCGGTTCGTAAGAATGCGGCTGTTTGAAAAATTACGAGTGGAAAGGTGGAGATACGTATGGTGAGGGGACTCGTTCATTCTATAAGAAAATGGTAAAGTACGTTAGAAGGACCAAGGCAGGTATACAAAAAGTTGAGCATTCTTGACTTCAAATTATTTTCTTTTTCAATTTGAAGAGCGGATAGAGATAAATGGTTAAAGCACAGTTTCAAGATTAGGTTGCTTGATTTACTGATCCGACGGCTGACTACTATATCCCAAGTCTTTGGTGAAGGGTCATAATCCTCCAGTAAAACGGAGAAGCTCTTCGTACGATTTCGGAAGAATTTATCACTTCAATTATAATGGTCTCACTCAAAATCGTATTAATAATAATGATCTAATAACCTCGTACTAATTTATAGAAATTTAGAGCTATTATATGGATGGTAAACTGATCTTGACCAAACAGGATTTCGCGACAGTGTTGAGATCGAGTTTTGTTCCGACACTTAGAGTAATATAAAATAATTTTTAGCCTTTATGTAGTTGAAATAATTCCTTCAGTTTTAACACTGAATTTTGTTCCTGTATTGCTATTGGTTTCTTCCAGAAGAGGTGAAAACCTAGTCACTTTTAGAAAGAAGCTCTATATTATAGTAAGTTACTGTTAAAAAGTTTCATCTTCTGAACCCCATATTTAGCAGCAAAGAATTTGAAAAAAGGGGGAATAATTTTCGGAAGCCACGAAGACGAAATGTGTTAGGTAATGAAATATCATTAGTGCAGTACGAGAATAAAGCGAGTTCTAGAACTTAATGCATAATTTATTCGAGCTGAAGATACACTGCTGTAGTATTCAAGTAGGGGAGAATAATTTATCTAGTGCCCATACAAATGTAAATATAAATTATGAGGAAGTAGAATCTTATTGTCACATCTATGCAGGATAATTTTGATTTGACGGAGAAATAAAGTAAATACAGGAATTGTGTAAAATCTGTTACTAGGGATTCTTTTTGATGGCGTCCCTTAGTTGACAGGAAAGACAGATGCGAGTAATCTAAATAACAAGATACTACAATAATTTATCCGAGGAGGAGGAAATAGAACGTAATCAAAAACTCCAAAAATCGAAAGAATACTTAGAAAACCTATCTCTTATTTTGATCGTCAAGAGTTTACTTCACCGCATTTACTAAAGGCGGTTACGTTAATCTTAGAAAGAGATTTATTCTCTCAAAGTCACGGAGCAATTATATAAAAAAAGATCAACTTCGTAGAATACATGAGCAATTCTCTTAACCTTTCAACGCACTTCATGTTGACATAAGGATGGTCTCTCGCAACGCATAAAAAAGAAAGAATTGAAAACATGGAATGAAGAAATCATAATTCCTCCGGTCGAACCTCTTACTCACGCTCCTATTTCAGGATAGATCAATGGTACTTCACGATCGTCATGCAGCTGCCGACATCCGATAGAAAAGGGTCAATACCGTTTCACTATATCTCGATAGAAATTCCACGCTTTGTTATTACGTCACAGTGACCGTCGCATTCCATTTGTTATTGTTTTCAGTACGATATGTTGCTCAGAAGTTGGTCACCGAGTCAACATTTAAGTCTCCTCGATACGAATCGGCAGATCCTAGGATGGAAAGCGAAATTACGTGAACTTTTTCTTAAATATTGCGCACGCATCTTCCGATGTAATCTCCTCCCATCGGCGCAATTCTTCCGTGAAACCCACTTTCTAAAACGGGCTTAGAAGGCTGCAGCACTTAGCGTGACTTCCTACCTGCTCCTGACTAAAGGAATTCCATCATCGATACGTAACGAAAATATTTTCTCGGATCGGGAATTCATCAATCGTCACAGAATCGATGGCAGTGAAGTTGAGATACTGTACCGGACTCATTTCTAGAGATAACTAGGGCTCCTTAAAGGGACATTAAGTAAGGATAATGATTAGAGCAAAAAAGGACAAGCTGAGTCTTTCAACTGTTCTTAAGAGGTTGATTTGTGATCAAGTTTTGCTTAAGGAAAATTGATAACAAGGAGTCTGAGGGCTCTTGATTCAACGAAGAATCGTGTGATTGTCCAGATTGAGACTATTATTGATACAAAATTAAAATTCATGTTACATTGGCGAGCGGATATTATTCTCGCTATTCATGTATTTGTAAATATCTGACTGATACATTAAATTAGGTTAAAGATTCTAGGTTAATATTAAAATTAATTTACGAAAAAATTATTTTCAATAACTAAGACGAAGTAAGAAAAGAATAATGATAGAATAATGAGAAAAGTAGGAAAAGTAGTAACAATTAGTAGGAAGTATTTCGATTTAAATGAAATGAGGTAATAAAAATATTTATCCCTGCATAATTTTCGTATTACTCCACGTTCATTGATCATGGTGGATGAGATCTTACCTATTCGAAACTAGGCAATCACTATTTCTTTTCTCAAAAACAATACAAGTCAAATTTACCTTAACATTTTAAAAGTAAGGGCTGCATTTAGGAACCTTCTAGGTGAAGAATGAATTCGGTTATAGCGAGAAATGTTTCTTTCACTTTCGACATTAATGCTCTATTTTAAGCAGAGAGAGAAACAGAACGCTACACTCATTACTAAATAAAAGGAGAGGAAATTCCTAAACTTTAAATTAGGGAAGCCATTATTCAAGCATAAAGGCGCAATTCAGAAATTTGAAAAATGTTGCTCACATTTCAGTGGAGGAAGTCGTTCGGATATTCGATCCTCGAAGAAAGTGGTTTTCTCAAGTTTTCCTCTTACTCTCAAGATGTGGCACACAAGTTAAATTTTTTAGCCTTCAAGTGAGATTACAGCTTTAACTCCATCCTACACTCTTAGTATCATTTTCGTCTGTTTGAATCCATTTCTAACGGACATTTTCTGAACCTTCGTGTATGCCCAAGCATTTTATAAAGTAAGTTTCCATTACGAGATTCGTAAAAGTAACTGATGTTACTTTTACGTTCACCATCGTAAACTAATTGTAAAATTTTTAAAATTTCTCCAGAAGCTATTCTTACATACTTTTTATGATTAAATATGATCAATTTATCTACAGGTATATTATCTAACACACATTCATACACGCACACAAATATTGGTACTAGACATTATATTAACCGGAGTGTTAATCAAGCAATTTCTTTGCTCATAGCTTAGTAAGAAATTCATTAACGATTTTTATCGATGGGAATAATTAGGGGATGACTCGTGATCAACATGTCCATGGATAGCGACGATAATCGACCGTGATTCTGAAATTATCGACTGAATGATTTGTGATTTGGAATTAACTTTTTGTTACTTGGTTTGATGTTTAGCAATTACTAACTTGAACAGCTTAAAATAGATATATTAATTGGCCGGAGAGTTCAAGAAGCTATTAGGGCATTCAGCATCAGTTTAGAATGCTTCGTCATTGAGGCACATTTTATAATCTCATACAACGAATTGGACTCTCTTTAACAAGAGAAAAGATACACATCGTTGGTGAATATTTTTATGGTTTTTAAAAACTTTTCACTTACTGTAATGAGAACTAATCTACATTAATGTCATATGTCAGCATCAATAATACCTCAATGTCTTAATTTCTTACATAATTACAGTCATGGAAAGGATTGAATTAATATAGACTAATTAATGAAAAAAATTTCATCCGTCTTTAGGCACAGGATGAAGGAAAGATATTTTATATATATTATTTTATATGAAAGAATATTTTTAACATAGTTTTATCTCAGCCTTTTTGCATGACTGTGATAATGCAAGACACTGAGGTATGACAGATACTGAGTTTTGCTATCAATTTAGATTAGATCTTATTTAATCCTATGAAAATTTTATTCCTATTGTTCAGTACTTGTACTTTGGTTGAAGAAAGTAAAGGTCAACTACCTTACTCCTCATCCCGCCTCATCCCCCATCTAAAGCTCTACGTAGCTAATCACGGAGAGGATGAGTATACAATACTATTGATACAATAATACATACAACTTGTCTTTAGGACATACAGAGAGACAAAGACTTACTACGAGTAGTTTACAAACATGTAGATCGTCACGCTTACTCATGCGACGAGAGTCCCGCAGGGGTCTCATTTGGGTCCACATCTATTTCGGGCGAAAACAGCCGCGCGATTGCATCCGAAACCACATCAAGCATTCGTCACTGTGCCAAATTCCTTCGGCATACCCTAGTTTCGGCCCTCGACAACCCGTTCCTGCGGATCTGAGAAGCGTGAAAAGGGAAAGGAGCGACGCAATAGCGAGGGCGGCGGAAAAAGAAGGCCTTTCAAGCCAGAGAGCTCTCCGATTTCAAAGGGAGGAAGTGAGAGGGAGGGCGTAATAGGACTGGGAGGTGGACTCGAAGGTTAGCCCTATTCCCTTCTCTTAAATACCCATCTCACGCGATGAATGAAGACGTGCCGTTCTCAATTAGGGAGAATCGTATAGTGTCGGACGGGAAGGGGAGTTGGGAGCGGGGGAGTAGGGAGGAAATTAGTCCCGCAGGGGACGTGTGCCACTTATATTGAACCTCTTTCTCTGTCTATCTTTCACGTACGCGCGCGCGGAGGTCGTGAGTTCGACAAAGGAAGTCCAAGAAGAAAAAAATACCGCCTCTGGTTTCGTTTTCACGGAGTTAGCCGGGTCCATTGTTGGAGATTTTGATTGATTGATTACTCTTCCGCTCCTTCTCGTACCTTTTCGACTTTCTTCTTTTTTTCTGTTCGGAGTCCTGATTGGCCACGCTTTGTTGATAATAGAGGACGTTTCGAAGGCAACCTGTTCGCAGGTTGGGCGGGGGTGGAGGGATATGGGAATTACCACGTTCTTCGTGATCGAACGCTTGGGAAGATGGGACGGTAAAGGGCCACTTATCTTTATTAGAAGGTCCGGTACTCGAGACGGCGTCCCGAAAGTGCTTCGGTAATCCGATACGTAATACTTTTTTTTCGCTTCGGCGCCACGATCCCATGGCGGTCCATTGAAGTCCAAATTAACTTTTTAGCTGTGGATTTTTCTACGTGGGTGAGATGAGTTTCAGCCTTCTAATGTCTCATATTTGGACATTAATTTGGCGGAAATTCGGTAGTCAGAAGGCACTGCTACAGCATGTCTTATGATTTATTGCAGAAGAAATATGGGCTATTCATTACCTATTTATTACATTCATTATCTATTCATTACAGAAGAGACAATAAGAGTAAATAACCCCAATAGTATCTCTACACTTGTTCTCTTATTCTAAAATTTACCAGAAAGGTTGGAAAGGTCGTGGATAAGAAAAAGCATTCGAATTTCATTCCTAAACCTACACTTCTTTCTTAGATTTTTCTCAAGAAAGTTTCAATTCCGCCTCATATATTGCATTCTATAAAATATCTATATCATACCAATGAGGTTGATACAAAGTAGAGATGATTATTAAATTTTATAAAAAATTTTCTAACATAAGTAAGCGGCTAATTCGGAGTTTCGTCAACTGTTAACTTGAAGATGACTATGCCATCAAATGAGAAGGATCTGCATAATTTCACGCATTACTATTTTTCAGGCCCATATTTTAAATTTATCGAGAGAAAAGTATTTTGGCATACATAAAGACTCTTGAGAACTAATAAAATCACGAATGAATGACTACATCATTAATAACATCATATAAATTAAATAATTATATAAATTTCCTCTGCCTCTTTCAATTGCGAATTAGAAGATCTTGATTAACAAAAGTTAGAAATCTGAAAAGTAACATACTAGGAATTTTAGACATATTTAAGTATTTCAACGATTTCTTTCTCATTACACCTCGCCTGAGTTGTATACTCTCCAACAGTGGATGTTAGTGTGATTGGCGGAATTTAACTTCATGTAACATTCTTGCACCTCTCGGTTATTAATCTGCATTCTATTAGATAAGAAGACTATAGGAACATCATTAACATAACTCCAACCTCATTTACGTCGAAATAAACTCAGATCATCCACTTAACAAGTTTAAACATCCTACTTTTATGATCCTTGACAGCCTCTACGTTCGCTGGCCGGATTAGGCTCAATTTACACGAAAAGCAAGGGAATTAAACAACCTTTCTCTATGACTGAAAGCTCGTTAGATTTTTTCCCCGCGTCCTCTCCATCGAAACTCGAATCCTTGTCGAAGGGATATGGAGAAAAGTGGCACCAATTAACCCTCTTATACGACACGCCGTAAACTCCTTTATCTTAACCATCCGGGTGATTAGCGCTCGAAAATCTTAGCCGCATACTGTTAATTCCCGACCAACGAGGAGGGGATAATTTAATTTAGCTATGTGCTAACTTTACTGCCCGTGTTCGCGTTTAGTTTGATGTCACGAGACGCTTGATAAAAAGGTCGGAGGAAAAAACGAAACGGAGACCGTTTTTTTCCTAAGCTGCGCGAGTAAATTGTGAAGTAAACCCTTATTAATTTTCGCCCCGTTTCCCTCTCCATCTCGATGATTCCACCACTGTTTCTTTCGATAATTCCAGCGCCCCTTAGTTTTTTCCTCCGCCCTCCCAACAGACAGCGGTATTTTTTCATCTCGCAGCAGATTGCCGGCCTCCGCGTCAATAAGAGACCGTGCAATTTTAATTACCAACTCGTGTTCCGAAAGAAGTTTTTTTCCGCCTCCTCACCGCCCAGCGCTCCCCTCCTTAAAACTCCCACCGTTATTTATTGTGAGCATTTTATTGCGATTCTTTCTCCTGGCCTTAGGTTCCGCTTCCGTACCTCCCCCTCTTCTACTTACCTCCCGCTCTCGTTAGAAAGAAAATATGTACGACTAGGCCATAAAACTTGGATGTCTCGCCGGGTTGCATACAAACTCTGCGGGAAGGGGCAGTAAAAATGGATGGGGAAAAGGGTTGAGGGGAAAGGGGTAATGTGGTCTGGAGGGGGGAATGAGGGAATGGGGGAGAAGTTGCAGGGTGCGAACAGGTGTCGAGGGGGGTGGGGAATAGATGAGGAATTAAGGGGAGAGGGGAAACTACTGGGAAATGTATTAATTCCGCCATCGCAATCCCTTTAATTATTCTCCGCGCTTTTCTTTCCGCTGGCTTCTGTAATAAACCGAAGGGTTGAAGGGTTACGGGGAATGGTGATGGAACGGAAAGGGTTTTATTTTTTCTTTGGTGGGGGTGTTGAGAAATTGGGTAAAAGGGGATCGTTCTTATATTCCCCGGATTATCTGAAGTGAGTGCTCATTCGCTAATCAACATTTCTCGTTTGTTTCCCCTCTCTGGAATTCGCTCCTCTTGTTCAGTTTTTTCGGATCGAACGATAAATGCCCGCAGAATTGATTTTGGAATCGGTCCTTAATTTGGTATCATTGAGGATGAAAGTACTTTTCCGAACTAATATTCTCAATGGAGCCTGTTCTTGGAAACCAATCCTGCATTGCAGATTAGATGATATTAAAGATTACTTCTGTTGTGTTCCTCAAATATAGCGATTTCTATATTTATTTGTATTTATATTCCTCGCTTTCAGCTGTATGAGAAAGTTAATACGAAAGTTCCCTTAAAGCAACTACTTTTAACTTACTTTTTGGCATTCTTTGGTCCTGGAATCGTCATCGCACAGTAGCGGTTACCTTACTTAATCTTCCATGGTTAGAAGACATATACCTATAAAAGAAATCATGGGAATTATTCTAGAGGTGTGATTCCACTTCATAATTTTTCGATTCATCAAAATTTCAATTATTTTATGAGTAAATGGTAACCCTAATACATAAAATTGTCTGGATTTAAATATCATTATTGTTTGTTCAGAGTGAAAAATTTTTGAATTCCCTTTTCTGGGGCTATTACTGATGTTTTTGTAATTATAATTAAATTAACTATAAATCAAAGAAAATTCTAATTCATTTACACTTGGGAAACGTCAAATGCACATAAATGCTTTAATTTAGTTATATATAACACACGTCTAAATTTAATTATAACATTACAGTGCCATCTTAGTTCACTATGGCCGTAGTTAAAGACGTGCTCGGTTAACGAGTGACTGAAATCACAAGTTTTCTGTGGTAGCAATGCAGATTTAGTTGTACTACGGTTCATCGGTGAATGGCCAATGTCAATAAAACGTTCAAGAAAGCATTTATGAGTATATTCGACATATACTACGGTAGTAGGAAGAATCCGAAAAAAAATTATTTAGCATATTTGTGAGTAATCGCGCCACGGATAACGACGATTCCTCTCCTGGAACGGATTACCGTCGTTAACCAAGTCTCCACTGCATTTTTTGTCGGTAGCGGAAACATTCGGAATGTTTCACTTCTCGTGCTATCACTGACCGGCAAATAAGAACAGAACATTAGGCGTAATAACTTTTCAACTAGTATCAGGAAGATCGCAGGGGAATCCGTCGAGGTGGAAAGCGTCATAACTCACAAGTTCCCTCCCTCGAACCGTTTCGGAACCGTGTCTCTCTTCCGTCACACACACAAAAAAGCAACACCATTTTTTCCGTTTCGCCGCCGACTCTTCACGAGATAACGTCGTCCTCCACGAAATACAAACTCCCTTTTCACGATTATATCAAAAGGAAGAATCCTTTTTTCCCGAACAGTTTCCATTGTGTCGCTTCGTCCCCTTTTCCCGCGCACCATACCAAAGTTTATAATCTTCCCGTGGTCAACCCTAAACCTCTCTAGAACGGACTCAGGTGAGCAATTGCCTCACCCTTTCTCACCCCTATTCCACTCATCCTGAGCACAATCCCTTAACCTGAGATTCCCACCCAGAACTGCTCATTCTTCCCTTCTCATCTTTGCTCATTCAATCTCGAGGAGGACAGGGTACCACCCTTTCCCTATTCTGTGTTTCTCCAGTTTCTAGTGAATCCCTTCCTCAATTCCAGTTTCTCGTATTCCGTATTCTCGTGTGTCCGCTCTCACAATTCCCTAATTGTAGGGTCTTTTATTCATCTTCGCTTCCTCTGTTGCTATAACTGGATTTGAAAGAGTTGAGGGAATTACTCACTGTCTCGTGTAGCGGAGCTTTGCGTTCATGAGATTCCCAGTCACTCTACCTGGTAACCTTCTCCCGAAACCTCTATATTCCTTGGTTGATGCCTATCGAGACTGAGATAATTTGAGTTTTAAGCGTTTCAGAGATGCAACGTACGAGGGTTGCGATATGTCAGGACTGCTATTCTTTGAAGTTACTACGCTTGTGGTAAAGAGCACCAAGAGCTATGACAAGAAACAAGGGTGACAGTTTTACGGAAGCTTACTGAAATTTTCCTTATTCTTGGACACTTACCACTCCAGGCTGCAACATAAAAAAACAAGGAAATATTAATTAATGCAAGAAACACATTATACTTAAAGCAACCGTACATATTCAATTGATTAAAGGTAGCAAGAAAACAATAATGAGTGGAATAGCTCAAGCGAATTCAACATTCTACCAGAAAATGACTAAACCGACAGCAAATAATACAACCTGGATTTAGAGAAACAGTTTTCAATAACCTATATCGTATAGGTATAATAATATATATTGTGTCACTAACCTATATAGTGTCACTTTGTATGCTTGTGATACATAGACTTTCGGAAAAGCAGAGAGAAAAAGATATATGCAGTAGAATCGGATTGTGAACAAAATATGAAAAAATTGGAAAAACCAAGTAAATAATGGAAAATATCTTCGGAGAGTAAATGAAGAGAACTTAATAAAAAATCGTAAAGAGGAAGGTGATTAATTGGGCTCACTTTATAGAGTGATAGACTGAAGACGATATTAGAAGCAACAATGGAAAACTGGAATCACAACGGAAGATCTAGGTTGTATCATAGGAGGCATATATGGTTTTAATGCTAGTAATTAAGAGGGATTGAAGCGATTGGTCGAGGACTTCGGTTTGGAGATTCAAAGGAACCAATTCTCAGAATTTTAATCGATATGGTGATGTACAGCAATTCAGATATTATAAAACAAATTCCGATCAAACCAATTATAACGTATTCTTCTGGTTGTTCAATTTAGCCTCGTATCCATGAAAAACGCTGGCTTCACATCTAAGGAACATTAGATATTTCCTTTTCTAACTAACGAAATATTTCTGCTCTAACTTCTCTTTTTAAACCCCATCTCTTGCCTCTCTCAAAGTACTTATGTCTCTTTATCTTCTCCTTTGTGTTTCAATTTCCTCTACGACTCCTTCGTAAATTTATTTCGGCCATTCTCATCCTTTTTCCCAGTTCTTCTTCACCTTCTTCGCTTATTTTACCCTTGTCCCTTCGTGGGGTTGGTTATGTCAGATATGCTCACGTATCCTTCCTTATTTATATCCCTAGTTTTTATGACGCGTCATAACTGTTTCCCCGCATTTCTCCCCTGTGTCCGATTTAAAGCATCTCCTTGCAGCAAACTCTAGTTTCTCCGTTGCTGAAAAGCTCCATTTTGATTTTCACGATTTTGTGCCATACAAACTTTTATCATGCTTACATACAAAGATGATGTGGGCGTGATATCAGATAACCAAGTTACACCCTAGGTATATCTTGGGACTAAAAGAAGGATGACTTATGTAGCGATCAAATTTTCGTATTGGAAAGAAAATCAGATTGAGCGAATGCATTGAAAATCATAATATCAGAAATCGTGTTTAAGTAATGCAAAGTAATTTGACAGTGTTTTGCCTTCAGAATCTGTTTTCAGGCATTCGACTTAGGTGAAACAAATTTATATGATAGGATAAAATATTCATTTTATTCCTTTAAAATGAAATTCTCATATCTACTTATTCTCATAGCTTATATTATTCCTAAGCAACCATGGCACAACTCCGTAATGCAGACTATCAGATCAATACTCCTTCCAGCTAAAGAAGATAAAAATATCGTTTTAGCGATCAAGGATATCTTCGCTGAGAAAATTCATTGATCACAAGCAAGAAAGATATAGGAACACATGTCCATTAAACTCTTTTAAGAGAAGAGAAAGAGCATTACACGCATGAGCAATTGAGATTCTTTCCTAAAAGCATCTGCTCCATTTCAGAGGCAAGTAACTGTCATCGTATCGAGAGACGTGACACTTCCTAAAAAATCCACCGATGCAGAAATAGTAATAAAAGGCATCTCCAATTAGCGAAGGACGTGAGGATGCGTTTGTTGTACTGGTTCTTCCAAGAACGCGCTCTCCTTCCAAAAATATATTATTCCGTTATTTTCTCGAAATCCCAACCCAATGCATCCTTCCTCAGACTAGTCAATACATCATCTTCGACGTAATGAGCCCCCTTCAAGGGTAAACCCCGAGACGTTGAGTACTTATGTAACGCGGATAAAATTTTGTTACTCTTCTGTTTGAAATGAGTTGAGCAATCTCCGCGAAGAATACAGAAGAGATTAAAAAAACGGAGGAGAAAAGTTTTCTTCCCACTATATCTTGAAACGAATAAAAATAACGAAACATGAAAATAATTTTGAGCAAATGCAATGAAAATCCTTACTAAAATAAGCAATGATATACCACCATACCACACATGGTACTGTATATATCACTCATTGCTTATTATAGATTACTATCACTTCAAATTATACATTTTGAAACATAAAATGTTCAAGGAAAACATTCGAAAGGCTGATTCGAAAAGGGTAACAGAGACGAAAATATTATGTCGTTAATTTAACTACTCTACTCTAGCCAACTTGTACCAATTTTTAAGATTATCGCTGTATTTTTATACTTGATACGGCATTTTTATTTGTTACTAGGAAAACCAATCTTGATTATATAATCGTTATGAACGCTTCCTAATACGTCTATGTGATCCAAAAAGTAACTAAAACTGGTTCAAATCTTTAAAAAATTACAAATATTCGTTATCTGAGACATAAGTTTAAAAAATGTCCCTAACTAAAATTCTAAGTGATAAACGACCGTAGGGTTATATATACAAAGTCTTTCTTTTCTATAAGTTATTACTTCGTTACAACGTTAAAGTAACGGTAAACGACGTATAGTTTTAATGGTGACATAGAACGTAAAAAAACCAAATTACTTTTTTTGCCGTAACGAAAAAACAACGAATCGATCTTTTTTTGTTTGCTCAGCTTGTAACCAGTTACCTCTTATCTTTCTCGGCCACCCTTTCTTACTGCGTCTCCTTCATCATCTTTTCCTTTACTTCCCTTAGCTCGTGCCCTTCCCAACCCAAAAACCCTTCGCTCACGTCTTCCTACGTCACTTCCGGCTAGCGTGTGCCGCATTCGTATAGGCGGCCCTAGCGTGGGAAGTGAAAGGGTGGCCACCTCGCCACCTCCCAAAACCGAGATACGATCTTGGGAGAGTTACAAAACATATATTTAAACGGAAATTCGGAAGTCCTTTGTTGAGGGAATGTTATTCTAAGCTGGGACAAAATGCGCCTTCAACAATGTAACGGTTTACGAATTCAACATGTAAACAAACATGTCGAAACGGGAATAGAATATAATGTATGTGATACTACGGTTTTCTTCAATATAGTAGTATTTGATATTATGATATGTTGAGCGGAAATTTCTTCTTGGGTTAAAAGAGCGAAGGAAGGAAGTTCAAATGTAAGATAACACCTCTCAAGAAGATACAAAATTTTTTAAATATATGTCGGGTAATCAACCGTATCGTGCACTGTAGAACAGAATTTATTTTCTCGTGAATACAGAATCATACTCGTATGAATATAAAAAATTTCCAATCGATATCTGGAAACTATAAGAGAATTCATGAAAAACAGATTTCGGAGTTTTACTTAATTATTGCTTCCATATCAGAAAATCTTAAACGATCAAAGGAGCAATAAATGACTGAACATTATTCATAACCATATTTATTGTATGTCCTAACTTCAAAAGTTCCCGAAAGAAATTCTGAGCTATAACAACTCTCATGCCAACCCTCCCGGATTCTGGGAGATTCTCGGATTTGGACACTGATTTTTAAATCTCCCGCCTCCCGGATTGAGGCGTTCCCCTCTTGTCTTCATTGAACTAGACTTATTTTACACACTAATTTACTGATTTCGCACCTTATTTCGAATAAGCCTCTTTCACAGTTAAATATCAGCATTCCTATCTAAATTACGCCCCATGTTCGTCTCGAGTTGTTTAAAAGTTTTAAGATGTTATCAGGCAATTTCTTAAAATTTTTGGAAATCGCTTGAAATCATCCAAAATTACATCTCTGGTTAGAGCTAGTTTATTGTGAGTAAACTGCTGCATTTATTTTGCTCATGAAAGATGAATGCATATTCTGCGCTAAGTAAAGTTATCTTTTAAATCAGTATTTTCCAAACTTAGTGCCGCGGCAGTTAAGAAGTGTGCACAAAAATAACCTGTTACGGCGATGCGGAACTTAATATCCATCTCAAGGAATAAATAGCTACTTGTAGGTTAAACTGAAAATTTTCTGTTATCAACTGGTTCTACGTTCGCTTGGATTCTTGAGAGAATAAAGCATCACTTCAACCTTTGCTTAGGACACGTTCCCAAAAACCTCAGTAATGTCGAAAGTTTAAGAGTAAGCATTTTAATATGATTATGATTCCAAAATTTAGTAGTCGACGTTTTTTATGTTTAACAGCATAGCTTTAAAAATTTCATTGGTTTGCCGCAAAACCAATTTCCTAACTCCAGTGTATATAGGGGTAAAATAGTTTGGCAGAGACTGCTTTAAATAATTTCCTCAAATCTCTGAAATTCATATCTTATTGAATAGATAATTCTCGGCATTAATTCATCGGGAATTGGCAACCCAAATATAACTCACTCAGTCGTCAGAGCATTTTCCCGGAAAGTACGTACGAAAGGACCTTAGTTTGAGTCTGCCAATTGACATTTCTACTTCCTTTTTTCTAGAGAAAATATAAATAATTCACCGTTCATTTCGTAGAGTGGATAGTCCGATTAGTAGAATCAAGTCGACTTCAGATTTTATCCGGAGTGAGTCAGAAGATATGGGAAGTGAAGATGGACAGCTAGAACCCGATTCCTCTTAGAAAAACTTGGTCGATGGGAAAAGGAAGGGTGGTCCAAGGGCGAGAGGATGTGGAAAAAGGGGTTCCCTCGGAAACCAACCTTACTTGAGAAGGAAGAATCATACTTCATTGTTGGAAAAGGTCTCGTGGAAAAACGGTCGAGTGAAGGGTGGGATTTTTTCTTTTCCTCCAATTGTTCGATCACAGGTGCTGGAGGAAGTGCGCGCACACACCCCATATTATGGCCATTAATAAATTGGACTTTTTTCCTTTCTTGGTGTGATTTTTTCCTCCGCCTCGCGCCGCTTTTACTCACGGATCATTATGATTCATGCGGGCCAACGACTCCCAATCATTTCTTTTTAAATTCCCATTCGCGCGGCAATATCTCTTCATCTCTGGGTTGCATCTATCGCTCATCTGTCGTGTTTGATACTTGACTCTCAATTCGCCGTCACTTTTGAGATGAAATATTCTCACAACTCTCCACTTTCATGAGCGAAATTTTGATTCAAATGACTGGGTTTGTCGCTACTGCAATTTTTGAGCATATTCGCGAGCATCAAAGAAAGTATTACTTGAAATAATCCAAGAGGGCAGATAAAATGAAAACCAATACCTGATTTTTCAACAGCATCCATGCAACAAACATATAGCTGTTTTGTTCAGTTGTTAAAAAATTTACGATGCAGATTAATCTGCCTAGGTATATAGCAACTCATACCGATAAATCGTCTAGACCATGCCTTTAATATAATAAGCGTAGAGAAATAAAAAGTGTAGGTCATTTCATATCTTGGTTTTCCTTCTTACTCCTCAGGCGGAATGTTTAAAAATGTCTGAACTTACATTGATACTTACATAAATATATTTTTAACTTGACTATTTAGAATAGAGTAGACTAATTTTGGTCTCTATCACCGAACAACACTTATATAATCAACAGCATGTCTAAACTAGAGAATAGCTCCATTTTCATCTCTCATACTTCGATTTTGAAATTCGATGGCACAACTTTTGGGAGAAAAGAGTTAATAGGCAATGTTACAGAAGTATCCTGTAACGCATCTAACTGAAAATCGTTCACATTGGTGAAAGGAATTCAAAATACTTCACCAGCCCGAGAATTTGAAACATATAAACAATTGTCAATCCGACGGCATAGACAGGATATTTCCTTTGCTGTTAGTCATAGAAGAAAGCCCTTTCTACACTGATTTCCTTCCGCTCTTTTATAAAAATCTTATTCAGGTTTGTAAGGCAAACGTGCTGGGCCGATGAGCCATCGGTAACTTCCGTTTCAATACCTGCACATATTTTGAAGTGCATTGTGAGGAAGAGAAAGTGCAGCTGTAGAGACGAAGAGAAATCTATGAAATTGAAAGGGTGAAGTAGCAGGTAGGGAGGATTCGAACTCCGGTTGGGACTTACAGGTTCAGGAAGAACCCTAGCATTCCCTCTATGGAAACGGGGATCGCGCGATCGTTTCTTTGGCAGTCTATCTTCGCACGGTATGCAATGCAATATCATTCTTTGCGAATAGTCATTTGCTGACATTCCTTCCTTTAGAAGCCCACCGATTTTCAGTTCCTCTTTTAGATCATGATAATGTTAAATTGGTAATTGTCTACTCAATATTCCCACTATGATGCCCTTTTTATTAAAAGAGTCCTAGTAATTTCGATGTTTTGCAATTCCTTTTATCCTTGTGTTAAGATGCACTTTTCTACATACTAAATGACTTTCCTCTTCTTACGTATATAAAGATAGTAAGTATAAAATGATAAATAAATATATTGTCAAGTTTTAACATTTGCGTAATTGTCTTTTTACATAAGGCAATTACTTATACAATAAAGATCCAGTTTTACTACATTAATATTTAGAAAATTAAACTTTTTATGCTAATTTTAAGGGTACAATTGCATCATGTCATTGCCAAAATATTTATTAATTAAATAGGTTGCTGATTTTAAAAGAAAATTTTATAGGAAAAAGGAAATGAGAGAATTATTTGAACAGCATCCTTCCATGTCCAGGTATATCTATAGGTCTAGAGAGAGAATGAAACTTACTAGGCAAGATGAAGAGTGAAATAATTTACCTTTGCTTTCTTTAGATTTCCCCCGAGCCAGCAAACGAGCGGAAAACGTTCGCATAAGTGCGGTAAAAATCATCCTGTGAACAAAAGTTTTCATAAAAATCAATAAATAGCGCCTAGATGGATTTCATTATTTATCAGTACTAACAATTATATTAGAAAATCCTGATTTTATATACTGAAGTAATAAATAAATAAAATAAATTCCATACATCAAGATGTGTTTGCAGGATTGAACATTAAAGAATTACTAATAAGAAATAGCGCATTGAAGAAAAGGGGGCAAAAGAAGTATCGAGAAAGCATGAAGCGCAGACAAAATTAAAATCAACCAATGTTTTAGGGGAATCGAAAAAAAGTAGATGGCATTGGAACGCCGAGGAAATCCTCAAGAACTGCTTCATCTCGAAATGGAGCAAAAGCAAATAATAGAAAAGGGAACGGAGTGATGGAGAGGGGCAAAAGTTTGAATTGAAATAGATTCCCCGTCCGACTCTCATTGGTCGGTTTTATTCGTTCCGGACACGCACACGCGGGGAAGAAGAGGGTGCCATTCCGGCAAAAGGGAATTCGCAGTGCGTTGTTTCGGGTAGGTTATGGCGGGTCGGGTTAGGAATACGAATGGCGGAAAAGGGGGCGGAGGAGAAAACGTTGTTTTGCATGAGAAGTCACTCGCTTTGATTCGCTAAGAGAATAAGTCTGCGGATTTTTGCTGCGAGGAAAAAAAATCGAGTGTCTTTGCTCCTCCGAGATTTTTTCCGCCATCCTTTATGAAATACGTGCTCTTTCTTTCCTTTCATTTGCGTCCCTTTGAAGATAGACATAAATTCCCGATTATTATGGAAAGATATAGAGAAAGAATTGAGGAAAGTTATGCGCAATACAGTAGTTTATTTTCTACGTCATTGATCTTTTAATGGGTTGAGCTCGATCGTTTAAATTGTGGAGATTTATTTAAGAGAAAAAGACCTTCTCGACTGTCTATATTTCAAATTTCAAGAGTATAAATGTAAAACATTTAAAATTAAGATAAAAATATCAATCAAATTCTGATATTTGGGAAATATACTAAAAAAAGGTATACTCATAGAAATCGAGAACACTTACGTGAACATGAATTTCAATCAAATACTGTATCTCAGTCATCATTTCAATATTTATCTTATTATTATTAAGAAGATTAAAATAATCTTTGTCCTATAATTTCAATATGGTACTCATTATTTAAAATAGGTTAAATAGAAAATTTTACTTTAAAGCATCCACGCCACTAAAATTAATATATTCTTTAAATATATTGCTTGTATTTATTATTTTAAAAAAGATACTCCTAGTTTTTGTAATTAATTAATGTTAAATGATGACGAGGTAATAAGGAATCAAAAGATTGAGATTCAATAATATCTTTTCCATCGAATCGTCGCTAAAATATGAGAGTTAAGAAACAAACTTAACTTAAAGAATGTGATGAAAATTTTATAAATTTAAAAAAATCAATTCTGTATTAATTAGAAAGTACACATCTACGAAATAACATCAATAGGATCTTAGCAACCTCAAATATTACCGACCTCTTCTATTGTAGAATGAGAACATTATTTAACTCTTCGAATCAACTCATATCGAGTTTTTGCATATGAAGTAAATGGCTCACAAAGGAAATTACTACCCAACTATTACACGTCTGGCTGATTGTGTTTCAATTCCTCTTTCGTAAATGGCACTATATTTATCAATGTAAGAATTATATTACTATGGAAATGAAACGCTCAAAAGTAACAAAATTAGAGCTCATAGAACGTTATCGAATTCGGTTTAATAGCGTATCGATTGGACGCGACCGAAGCAATTATGGAAGATTTAGAGAGAAACATTGACTCCCATTCACAGAATTAACTACACCACGGTCGAGCTGCATTTCTTCTCCCTTGTGAAATTCCCAATGATCAAAAAATCTACTCCCACCGAAATAAAACTATCAACGGAAAATTGTGCGGGGAGTGATGCGTGGGTAACTCTATGACTTGGATATTACCCCTGAGTCTGAAATTGTGTATCGTGATTATAAATTGTGAATTCACGGTCAAAGGAGGTGCGGTGACATGCCCTTGAAATATGTTCAAGGTCACTAAGCCATACCAAATAGGGTTTCGTTATTTTCAAGTTCATGGTCGGAATCGAAATTGCAGCGAGTCAATTATGAAAGCGGGTGGGATATTGCGATGCGTGGAAACATTTTCGAGAACAGGTTCAGAGTCCGTTGCATACTACGGACGGAAATTGGATGGAGACTCGGTTGAGGGAATCATGAGCAAATTAATGGATTTCACGGCAGCATGATATGGTGGAATAAAATATATTCGATCATGGTACATATTTTATTCCAATATATTTTATTGAAAAGCATTCTCTTCATAAAATTTCCACCTCTTTCAGTAGGACTATAACAGGATTTCCTGGGAAGGAGGCCAGGATTTTGTTTGAAATATATTTAACCTATTAATGAATATTGCTTATATACGCAATTTCAAGTTTTTGATGAATTGTCAATGGGAAGTTCCGAAGTTTTCTTGATTATAATTTAATTTTTTTGACTTTTATCTAAGTGAGAAAAATCCAAAATATGAGCGACAAATGAATGCTATCAAGGTCAAGTGAAAATGGAGAAGAGAAAATACTGTAACATGCATTGCAAGAAGCTGTATCGTAAGAGAAAGTTCAGTTATTTGTACTTCGAAGCGATTTATAAATTCATTTTAGGCTTGTTGGTTCTTCATTCATATTCCCTGGCAATTATTTTAATGTTACTTGTAAAATATTTTTACCATCAAGTTTAAAAAAAACACCTTTGATTTTTTAAAAGTAATTTAAAATATTTTTCAATGTAAATTAACTATCAAGTAGCCATGATCCTCATTCAGGTTTCAGTGTTTTACCACAGTCATGAACAACACTGAAAAAATATTAAAATCAAACGATAACTATTTCTGCATTCAGAAAAGGAAAAACGACATATCTTTACCGCGGGATTCCGCCCTAACTATCACCTAATCCTAATGGGACAATTTCGCGACCCAGTTTCGAACCTCCAGTATGGTCACCTATTTGTTCCCCCCACACCTTAAAGCTAGGGCGATCATGCGGAGCAATTAAAATCATAAGTCTCCTAGAAACTCGACCACTTCAACGGGCGAAGAAAAACGACAACCTCACCTATCGCGAAAGACACTTGGACACCATCGCAAATAACTTTAAAGGAAAGCGTCGGTAGAAACAGGGAGTGGATGTCGGCTTGAAAAGCGTTGCGGAAGAGGGTGTTGAGATGGTTGTATAATGGAGTGCCCAAGGAGGGAGATTCCCCCGTCACCATGGTTACATCCTAACCTGGGTCAGAGCTATTATCGGAGCTCCTGGGGCGCTGTGATGAGGAACGGCGGGTGCAGATCGGGAAAGGTGCGGCTCTTTCCCCTCCACATCACCCTTTCCTCTTTTCTTCCGCATTCTCTTCCGTTTCTCCTTTTCCCTTTCGTTATTCCTTTTATTCCATCTAAACCCCTATCCCTCCTTTACTCCGGCATAATATCCCGGGTCTTACCGACTCCCCGTCGACTTTCGACCAACGAGTGCCTGTGTCTTCTCCTTTTGCTAGGGATTCTTCTCTCTCTCTATCGCCATACTCCCATCGTCAATCTCGACGTCGAATTTCTTCCCCGTTGTATCGACTTTTTATTCCGTGGGAGTGAAGGGTTGCCAACTTTTGAGATATGGTTGGGAGCGAAGTGGCTTAGGCCTCGGGGTTGATGTGAGGGACGAATTTGATCAAATCGAGAGAAATTTGATGGAATGTCATACTTGAAGTAATGAGTTTCGGTAAGAAATATAAACTACAACCTCTCGATAGCGTAAATGTCTATATTTAATGTTTAACGGGAATGGAGACAATTAGGAATGGATAAGATATGGCCACCATATCAAAAGAATGATGTGGATAAATGAAAATATGACATTATAGACAGGATGTGACGTCAAAAATTGTAGTCACAGAAAATCAAGCAAGTCATTGAATTTGTTATTTTATTGAAATTTTGTTTAGGTGCCAATGTAGTTACATGTTAACAGATATAGCCGTGAGTTAAATCGTTACAATTACTCTTCCTTTCCACGAACGGTCCGTTATAGTCACAATCGAAATAAATATGTCGACCACTGACTGTTAACACCCCCTGCCACACGCCGAGGCTTGGGGAATATCAATATAAATGTAGAAGCTCAGTGAAGAATTTATATAAATACATTTTGAGTAGTATCTAACTTTCTGCACCCCTCTCTGAAGTTAGTTTCATTTCATCGCCAAAGAAAATGTTTTTGCTTGCATCACTTTGAATTCGCGAACTATTGACATACATACATATTCCTATACATATCCTTTTTCCAATGTTTCATTAACATATGGATGGCAAACAATATTCTTCATTTATTATTTGTAGCACTCACCAGAATTATGTTAATATCGCAGTCTTTTCAATGAACATTTTAAAGATGAATGTCTAAGTTTCTCATGAAACGATATTGGAACGAATAATACAATTTAAATTTCCTTACAAGAGGCTCGGGTAATGCTACAAGGTTTTATAGGCACAAGATCGAAAAGATATGTTGCCAGAGGATTAACTCGCGCATAGTAGCCCTAAACACTTCGTAAAGCTCCCTCACACAGGTAGCTCCAAAAGTCTTTATTCCTCACTTCAGACGAAGCCGATTCAGGGTCGCGTGTTGTAATTAAAACACCAAAACATCCTCTCCTCATAACCACTGCTATTATTTTCGGGAACTTAAATTCGGGGGACACTTTCGCACCTATTGTCTTTACAACCCCCGGGAATTTATTGCTTCGGACTCGGGCATTAGCATTGTTGCGAACTTTAGACCGAAAGACTTGATAAAAAAATCGCCTTTTTTTTAGCCATCGTCGCCGAGATGTTTCTGAACCCGTTGTCCATTATAATGTCGCACGAGTTGTTGTGGTTCTCTCATTCCCCTTTCCTTTGCAACCCCTCACGTTTCCCTTCCCGGCATTCCCCGCCACTCCTTCCGACCAATGGGAGCTCTCCCTCTCCGGTTACCCTAGCAACCTCTTTTGCACGGCCACCCTCTCCTCTCACTTTGTTCATCTCTCAGACTTCCTTTATGTACACCTATCCCTTAGAGACGGCCTTCCAGCATCTGCATAACTACTCTCCGTCTGACATTCCCCCATTATTGCCCTTAATAACACCCGAGGAGGGGGCATTAAACACGTGCTACTTTTATAATGGTGAATTGCGACGCTGGGATGTTGATACTATTTGGTCACTCTTAAGTGGGGTAGGTTAGATCTCTTGAGCAATTTTTTGTACAAGTCGTGGCATACTTTTGCGAATTAACATGGTATGGTTTTTTAACCCTATATATGGAATTTCTACATCTGCATATGCACATATCCTACAAACTAACGGCATGTGTGATATATATCGATCCCCTTATCAGTCGCGTGTCGCTCTTCGAAAATATGAATTATTGAAAAGGCTAGTCCTGGCAACTATTTCCCTGATTTTCTCGCAGTAATGAGACTATGTAGCAGGGAAGATTCACATTTCCGTTACGTCTTCAAAAAACACACTATCTCTAAATTTACATAAAGGGTACATAAAGTCTCAGTTTAAATCTTTTTTTCGTTGGATTCACATTCTACGTCTAGAAACATTTGTGTAAATTTGTGAAATGTGTTTACTGTTTTTTCGAAATAATTCTAAAAATAATCTTCTCTAATATTACAACAACTGTATACGTAACAAACGTACGCCTTTCGCTATACTTTTTCTTATTCTTTGGAACATCCTCACTTTAAAGTGTTTTTTGTTAAATGTATAGTTTCATCAGGGACTTGTGTTGTGATAGTGAAGTTATTAAAATTATTCACGGCACACTTTATTGAACCGTAAAAGCAATATCTGCAACTTAAATAAAGAGAGATATGCTGGTGAAATATCTGAATCACGCCTTCCGCAAGTTATCTGAATTCAAATATTCCGATGTAAAAAGTGCTGAATACTTTAATTTCTATTGCTCCATTTATCAAATTCTTTAGCTTCGGAATAACATTCTGAACGCGCTGCTGTTTTTGACCAGAAATAAAAGAAGCTATCGACTCTATTTAAATCGTTTCCTCTATAAAATGAATACTCTCGGGAATGAAATCATTTTTCATCGAACGTCTTCCAATAATGTTAACTCCATACTTCCCTGAGGATTGAAAGTAGATTAAATTTGTGAACGTAATAAATGTTCATCATTTAGTGTATCAGATTACTTTCAATCGCTTTTTTTATTCATCATAATAGATATGAGTCAGGGATACCTTTGAATGCTTTAGCCAGCACTCCAACCTGCGGTCGTCAAACCGTCAACATTCACGAATGCATTTCATCAAGTCTCCGAATATTGCCTTCGTTAATTAAATTTCATTCAAATTTGCGATCGATTGCAAAAAAGCTTTTATGCTTAAAAGCAATAATTAAATATGAAAACCGGTTCAATTGCAAATTATATCCTTAAAATTATAGACGAATCAGTTTCGATTCATTATAGAATTTTAAAATATGAAGGAATGTAGGTCGTATGCGGCCCTTAAAAACTCTGAACCATAAATTAGGAAACTCCTGCTTTAAGCTGTACAGAAACGTGCAGATAGAAAACTAAAGCCATTCTTACAATTTATGAATAAGGGTGTTCCAAAGAAAATTCTTCGTGAAGAACAATAAAATGTTACAGTCACTGTCGCCTTGAGTTTTAGTCTGCGAAGCTCACAAGTAAATGTTTTCTCGAAGACAACCAAGTCTATTCCACGTACGTAAAGAATCAAGAAGTTTAGTAGAAATTGCAGAAACTCATAAAATAAATTCTTAATTGTTACTTGGCCTCCGTGTATCAGATGGATATTACGCATCTTGAATCGCTTTTGTTCGTCCGATAAGAGAGATAGGAACAGAGGAAGCTACTCGAAATGGAAGCACAGGAGATTTTCTTGGCAATCTCTCAGTATGGACCATATTCCGTGTCGTTGGCGCGGTGTCCTTCCGCCCCCTCCGAATACCTACGAGCCATTTTCAGTCAATTTATTCCGAAACACATTCTTTCCCTTTT
This sequence comes from Pachydiplax longipennis, assembly GCA_036926295.1. Lineage (NCBI taxonomy): Eukaryota > Metazoa > Arthropoda > Insecta > Odonata > Libellulidae > Pachydiplax > Pachydiplax longipennis. The sequence continues at coordinate 20,395,643 of JAVFKF010000026.1, read as the reverse complement.
ACATCGCACAGCCTGTTTTCCCCTTTTGCTTTGATTCCTTTCCCACGCACAATATACGTCGTTTATTTTGCACCTTTAATGCGCCCGATGGCAGTTTGCTATCCATTATAGCTTCAGTGTCTATTTATCGGAATAATCTCCACCGTAAAATCTGGCACTGACGTATTCGCGGGAAATCAACTGGGAAAGTAACGGCAGGTAGCATACTCACCTCTCGTAACGATTACCTATGGGAATGTCTTTAAAAAAAATTATTTTCCTCCATCGGAAAATTATTATTGAGGTATTAAAATTATGAAAGAGGAATTGTTTTGGCCTGAATATTGACCTAAATACACAATCAAAGATTTCGAGGCAATGCTCTAGCTTAAAATTAAATGAACGAAGAGTAAATTTTCTACGTCGTAGAAAATGTGGAATTGCTGGTACTATTCCAGCAGACAAATATGAAATTCCCCTTACATTATAAAGTATATATGGAGAAGATTTATAAAATATAATAATCTGCACCTGTGCAAAAGACTTTCAATTCAATAATTTCTATTTAATTTCCACATGGGAAGTTGAAAATTAGGCGCAGAGGTACTCGTTCTAAAGCAGAATATCGCCGAGGAACTTGAAATATTGTAATGAAAGTTTTTCAGTGACACTTGTTGGAACTTATGCACTCAAAGAAGAACATAAAACGTGCCATATTCTAAAATTCAATCTATTTCGAATTTTAATTGATTTAAATACCTCATAATTTTTCTTTTTTATCCATCCACAGTGTATCAACTTGTTTTCAAAGCGGATTTCTGTGTATTATAAAGTGAAAACAAATCGAGTATCGTTTCATTCTAACTATAATTTCTGATAGGGGACTCGATCTAGCACCTCTGATAATGTAACTCATATCCTCTATCCCTCTTGAATTTAATTTTAATAAATACCTTAAAATATACAATTATATCTTCCATCCCTTTTCCTAATTCTCCTTTGATTTCCTACCAAACTCGCCCCCTTAGATAACCTCCTTCTTCGAGAGGACCCATCTTTCGAAGATGGAAGGCACCCTTGGACAGAATGACCCCATTTACACCCTATCCGTGGATCCTTAGATACACGGCCTTAGAACCCTTCGCAATGGAAGCGATTGGTCACTTTGTCTCCCTCCCTTCTTTACCTTAGGACCAATGCATCTTAACTTGCATCGTCTCGACTTCGCCCCATAACTCCGTTAGCTTCACAGGTTTTCCTTCCCCTTTTCGGTGAGGATGAGTATCCCCCCATGACCTCTAACCAGTCTTGCACTCAATCCGATCGAAGTGGACTTTTTCAGATAGTTATCGAGTGCCCTTTGACTTCCTGGCTCTTTCAGTGTGTCTCCAAGGAGGGTGGCCTTCTCTGAAGGTTTCTTCTCTGGTGGAAAGAGACACTCCTCTTAGGATTTGGGAAAGGTGGATTCGCTCGTAAATGTAGGTGGAGAGGAATCATTTTAAAGCGCAACCTCTTGATTCACTTATCTGGTACGAGGAAAAGGGAACATTTTGGATACATGTTCCATTATAAATAACGCTAACTCTTCAGGATTTTCTAACATAAACGTATAATAAACTTTTTTAAAGACTTGACTTGGAAAATGATGAAGCAATGCATGTATACATATACGATATATAATTTCATGTAAAACGACATATCTCGTATTTATATGAAATTATCAAAATTTCTTTCAATTAATAACTCAAATGATTTAGGAAGCAACTTCACGAGATAGATTCATGAAGCCGATAACGAGAAGTTTAAAAAAATTCTGCAACTTAATTCACGTATCATGTCTGCGCATTGAGTAAATCCACGGAAAATCGTTTTTCCAGAATAATTTACACGAAAAAGGTAACTAATAAGTTTTAAAGTTTTATCAAGCAGTTCATTTTAGAAATAACTGGCTACATCATTTCAAATAAATTATTTAGAATTCAACGTGGTTGAAAAGTGATCTTATTACTTTCAAAAGAGTTTCATTCTCATTGATTTTACGACACTGAAGCTTAAATTATTAGAGTATTCACAAATTAAACGAAATTAAACGTTTAAGAACTTTATTTAGTTCGAGCCCGCGTCACGTCGATTTTTAAAATTTCTCTTCATCCTTGGAGAGGCGCACTCTCGTACGTGCTGATATTTCCACCTTGTATTAATTTCTTGTAGAATATGAATGGAATTTAAAATATATTCACTACACGCGTTTTATTTATTTAAGAAATTGATTAATATTCAAACCATTGCATTAAGTACGCATCCATGAAGGACACAAATGAAATTTTATTGCATTGGTATCATAAATTAGTTAAGTTGAATGCATTTCCTTTTTTATATTCAATCCCCAATAGATTGCAACGATACTCCTTGGAAAAAACTGGTATATCAGGCTATGGTTTCTGAGGAAAACCAGGTTTTATCATAATTTATCGTATATTTTTCTCGACCCTTACGAAATCGATAAGTGTACATCCCTTAGGAAGGGAGAATGAGTAAGACACAACCGTTACAACCCTCGAAGGAATAGATGGGGTTGGAAAGGGTTTTTAAGGTTGGCTGGAGATGGAGTTAAACGTAGGCCAGACTTAAAGGGTTGAGCTGACGTGTTAATTTCCCGTCAAGAGGAGGGGAACGATTCGGGTGGTGTGAAAATTCTTCCACGCCGCTTCTTCATCACCCTGGACCTATCCAATTCCTACTTCCCTATTCCGTCTTCATCCCCCTCATTCCAATTTGTCATCCCTTCAACTCTATCTTTCTTCCCCTTTTATTGCATTCGATCCTATTTCCTCCCCTTCTATACCCGTAAGCTATGTGGATGCATTCCATTTCCTGTTTTCATTCCTTCGACGCCCAGATATGTTTATATTTATTGATTTTGAATTTATGTGGCGTAATCTCAGTTCGCGAGAAGATTATTTTCTCGTTTTGACCCATTTTGGACTGAAATAAGTTTCGATTAAATGTAAGCTCCTAAATAACGGTGCAAATTCCAAGTAAAGGAGTAAGATATTATAGGAACAGTAACTCTGCCCCATCTCATAAATATGAAACAAGTATGAATTTGGCTATATATAGTAATAAATACACAGAAAATATTATGAAAAAAAATCGCTAACGCACCCTTAAGAAATGGAATTTATTGTGCATGCTGGCGGTGTATTGGTGCTCAATTCAAACATCTACATTCAAATAACATCAAAGAAAGAAATTATTGAACCGAAAAATCCAAAAATCTCCAAATTTTCTAGAAAAGACTTGATGACAAAAAATGTGAAGCCTGTGAAGAATATGTGATAACCATTTTCTGGAGCATTTTCATCATTATAAGAATGAAGTGTCTGAAATCCAAGAATATTTTTTAAAGATTCGGTAAGATGTAGTGATATAAAGCTCATGTAAATTTTCTGATGACACCAAACATTGAAAGTTATGTACTTTTGCACCTATAAATTAGCATATATATTTGATAATATATTCCAATATAGATTTGATCACGCTGGAGAAAAGAACAACCGCAGGGTTTAAAACAGTTAATTTTTTTAAATATTCTAAATAAACCGAATAAGTATAGTCCATGCTAAGTGATATATTTATATCTTATATCCGAGATAAAATATCAAATAATCGCTATATTCTATATGAAAATTAAGAAGAACCGTAGGATCTCAATAGACAAGAATCATACTTTAATAAAATAAGTTGAAAGCACATTTTAAAATATTTTCCTCTGATCACCTTCCGAGAAACTCAAAGCGTCGTAATTTTTCAAATAAGCGGAGAAGAAAGCAAATTCCACGCTCACCAACACACGCCAGGGCGTAAAAACCCTTTCACCTACACGGATAAAGAACCCATATGGGTTCCCCAACCCCTTATAAGGCACGGTAAACAATTCCGATAAGATATTAGAAGAAAGCACCAGCTCATACTTACATACGTGCCCACGTGTATTCGCTAAGCGGACAATCTGAGGGAGAAATTTTAAAAGCTCTATTAAAAAGTCTTGTTTCTCCCTTCCCACGTACATGAAACTCACTCAACATTCATCCCTCGCTTCCTCCAGGTCGCCGGATGATGGGCGACAACGGAGAGATGATTCGTCTCGGGAGAAAGACGCCCTCCGGCGATGCTGACACCTGACCTCCGATGCTCGGCTAAGAGGGCAAAGCCGACCAATAAGAGGACATGGAGGGCGCCGCACCGCGAGTGCATTGCACCAGGTGAGAGAGACTCCCCCCCATTATACCATCCCATTGATATACGGGGACAACGGCTGGAATCTATTGCGCTCGAGTTGCGGGCGCAAAGTGCTTCCTTTGGTCTAATGCGATATGGCGGTGGAGATAAGCCCGTGACTCGGTCGTGTGCACGCGTGTAAGTGAGCGCCCTTTACGAATCTCTGAGGGTACGGAGCGCCGTGCTCGATAAGGACTTCCTCCTACTCGTACGTTATGTAGAGGTGCTTTTGGTGCATGATGCACGAAAAGTCTAGGGTTTATCTGCGAACGATTTTCTATTCAGATGGCGGATTAGATCTCGCGAAAGTTTGTTTAAACTAAACGCTTGTCTCTCTGCGTCGGTTTGAAGAATGGTATACCTTGACTTTCGTTAAAACTGCGATTTGGTAGATTCTGCGACCCTCAAATTTAAAGGAGACGTTCCGAAAATAACGCTTTCCGAGGGGTCAGGGGATGCGTAGCGCCATTCGGAAATTTTCATCATATTTTAAATTTTTCGTATACGTACATTCTTCACTACAGGAATCATTCATTTTCAGAGTTATTATTATCTTCGTTATCGCCTGAGTTGATTCTTATTGAAATCGATAAAAAAATAGATCGTTTAATTAATTTTCTTAAGAATTGATTTTTTTCTACGTGTAAGAAGTTGGGAATGATGACATTAATCTGTATATAACGTTAGCCATGTCGTGGAATCACGATTTATCAGTATCTACTAAGTAGAATGGGGTGGCCAAAAAGATTCAATAATATCCAGCATTATAACTCAATGAAATCGAACAAAGTTAGAAAGTGCAAAGCTCTTTTTCGTAGCACTCAATGAGAAAAACACTGTCAATCCATATCTTTAAAATTCATGGAATGATTGCAGTTCTGTTCTTTGCTTACGAGGTTTGATTCTGCATCTTTAAAAGCAAATTTTTACTCGCAAGCCTATCTCTTCATATTAATAAACGGTAACATAAAGTTAAGTAACATAAAAAAATCACTTAATGCAAACTGAGAAAATGAAGCTATTACCAACACTTCAGGTCTGTAAAATTGGAGTTAATCCAGTCTAATCTATTGCTTACGAATCCTTGAAAGAAAATATTTACCAGCAATATTTCCGCGTAAGAGCCTTACGAGATAAAGGCAACAATACGGCGAAAGCATCCCGCAATTTCAAGCACGCCAAAACGGCGATTAAAGGGGAAAAATCAATACGCGACAACACGAGATTAATGATCTGCGAAGCATTTCAAAAACTTCTCCTCATCCATCAGCGGAAGAGTCTCTTCCCAATCAGCGAAAACAAACGAAAAAAGCAAGCATTCCGAGAGAGGCCATCCTCAGACACCCCAAACCTCTCCCTCTCGCCGTGTTTCGCTTCAGAATTCGACTCCTGAGTCTGTACCCGTTTGCACGGAAGCTCTACCTCGATAATCATTCTGCCATTACAGACGCCTCATCCCACCCCCTAATTCCGCCCCTCCCCTCGCCCACTCGTCGTCATGGAAACCCTGCATCCTGCCAACAGGAAGCTGGGAAGGGGTGGGTGGAGGGGTTTTCCGGATACCACGTGACTACGTATCCTTTCTCCTCCGGGCCACCTTCCTCCTCCCCCGCTGGCTCCTCCCATACCTTACCCAACCGTGTTCTACATGATCGAACGCCTCTGCGGTGATTTCTGCACCGCGTTTATGGTTTCTCGCGGAATTCCGGAGAGCCATTTAACACGGTTCCTCTATGATGCCACTCCGTCACTCTCTCTTCCATTCCTGTTTAGTGCCTGCCCTTGGATAGACAGCTTCTGCCTCTCCGTTTTGCTCTGTACACTCCCTTCAATTGAATACCCCTCGCCAGAGTGTGTGTGTCTAACGCAGCCTCATCAATCTGCGAGTCGGGCAATCTGAGATGTCAAGAGCGCGGAGTTACGTCGGGGGAATGGCTCGTCTCAGGGAAAAGAAGTTCTAGTTAGCTCGGAAGCAGGTAGAGAAATCGGGGAATCGCGATACATTTCTATAGAAAGAGGAAATGGGAAATTGGACTTCGGGAAGTTTACGATCACTTGAATGTCTGTTGTTATACTCGCGATGTTTTATGGAAACATTTATCCCTTTACCGTCAATTATTCAAGATTAACTTAGGATTTAATTCTTTCTTCGTGTTAATGCTTCCTTACGAACCAACGTAACGAATGTAAAACAATATTTGCTAACGTGCGATTCTTGGAATAAAAAAGTTTCTTACCGAAGAAAGTACAAGCAAGTTTTACAACCATCCACTAGTATTAAGAAAAATACACTCAGTATTTAAAATTATTAATGCTCTTCGAGTTAAGAAAAAACGTTTAATTTTATGTGCCTGCCCATAAACGTTTGTAATGTTACCATGAGTCATATTCAGTCGGACTGAGTAGCCAACTTCTTGGAATCATCGTAAAAACGGTCATCGTGCATATTAAACTGAAAAAAGATTTCCTTATGCTGTAGCCAATCCGTAGATTGATTTGAAATGAGTTTTCAGTCTTACTTATAGGACCTTTTTCTTACTTTTTCGTAATTTAAGGAGTTCATATCATCTACGATGTTGAACTCCAGCCTCCATGGGTCTCCCTACGATCCTTTCCTATATTATCATGCTCAAAACCCCTTAATGTCCTAGTGTATATCCCATTCGTGTCTCTTATCTTTGACACAGTCGTGAGGAAGGCACTATTCTCATCCATTCATTTACGAGCTTCCTCAGTCGTAACTTTTTCTATAGGATTTTCTACATTCGCACGGCACCACGACTCAAACGCTTCTACATTATTATTCTGAGTCGTTCCAACAGCCCAACTCTATCTATTGTGTATCACAATATATTCAACATCTTAAGGTGTATGTTTAAGACAGTGATTTCTTCCTTATAAACCAACGTTGTTGGAGAAGAGTAGCTCTTCATCTTTACTGAAGGTTTTTTTTGTCGGGAAATTAACTACAAAATAAATTATAAATATAATTGGATTTCAACGCTTTAAAATAGTCGTTTCAAAGTGAGTCGAAAATGAAAATAATCGGTTGATACAGCAGATTGAAGCCCTCATTACTCCTCATTACACGAACATCCGATTTACAGAATTCAGTTGAAATAACTTTTGAAAAACCTAAACATTTTTCAGGGAAATCTTACTAACTTTTACAGCAAATGTAGTCCGATGAAAACAGTGAAACATCGACATAGTATGTAAACTAGCTATTCTGCATAGTTTTTTAGATTTCACAATCATTCAATCATTTTAATTTGGTCATTTACACAACTGCTAGAACCAACTATAATCCCCAGGCATGTACACTTTATTATGGATGATGAGGCCCTCTAGTGTTGAGGTGAGGTGTTGAGAATTCTGTAGAAATCACACTGATAAGCCGAATAGGGATATTCCCATATTCCTAGGTTGTCCCGCTTTCACACACCAAATCTCGCTCTCTTGTCTCACTCGCTACTTACGTTCCCTATGAAGTTATTCGTTCTATAATATTTTCATCATCGAAAGATTAGGTCTTAGAAATTTTTTATTATTTTCATTCCTTTTTCTTCCAACGTCGAAAATGAATTTTTAAGCATATTTATACTCATTATTACATTCATATTCCAGATATTTTTCTATAGGAACATAACTTCATTGACCGCACTATCTATACACAATCAATCCTCTCATAATGAACTCCCGCTTTACGACCAATCCAAAACGAATCAATTCGTAAACCGAGGTGTGCCTTTACGTAAACATCCCCGATTTAATCCCGCTGAATTAGTAACTCTCCTCCGTCGGAATTAAATCGACCCGCGGAATGAACGACTTACGAAAGAAATGAGAAAAAGGAGAAACTCTGGCGTGAGTGATCGGAGAGTCATAGACATGAGGGATCATCTCCGTCGATCCTCTTTCCCGAGGAAAACTTTCTCCGCCATTTTCTCTCCCTCTTTCCGACCTTTCTAGACCTTCTTTCCTTAAGAGTTTTCGTACTTCCACCCCCGCAACGAGAGTGGGGAGTCAAACGGAGCGTAAAATTAATCACGGGAGGAAGACGTGCTCCGAGTCACATGACTGGAGCAGGGCGGCCCTTGGAGTGGGGCGGGGAAGAGGTGTGGAGCGGAAAGAGCGAGCATAAGAATTGGGACAAAGGATATTGAGAAAAGCTTTCAAGCAACAGGGAAGCAGAACGGAGATTTTTTGCATTTTTTTTTCTCTCGAGAAGAGTCGCTCTTAAGGTAGGGAAGGAGTTGGTGGAAGGGTGCGCTTCTTCCAGTGGAAAGGTGGACGAAGAAGAAGTAGAGTTGGGAAAATCAATCAGCTCGCTCGTACGGAAGTAATGCGGTTGTAAATGAAGAAATATGATAAAGGGAAGGGCAAGTTCGGGAGACGTTAAATTCTGCGTCCACTTCATGGGGGAGAATGTGTCTTTGTTTACCGCTATAGTCATATTATCCACCGATAAAAAATACAGGCTTTGGCACTTTGTTGTTTTAAGTTTTCTAAACTTGGAGCCCAATAGCAACACAGGCTTTCCACAGAAAAATATTTATATCCACTGGACGTGGGACAGAGCGACTAAGATTCTCTCCCAGTATTTATGCTATATATTCTGAATATTTTCTGAAGTTCTTACAAGTCGTAGATTCCTGATTTTGAGCTGCCACTATATACAAATTACAATAAATTCAGTCATTTTCGTGTCTTTGAAACAAGGATTCGCTATAATTCACAAAATCCCACCTTGATTTTTAAATTTCGTTTTTAATTCTGCTTATCGCAATATGCGAAAATATGAGTTTTTTAAAAATTTATTTGAAATTAATTTATTCGTTAATTGCTACTTATTTTGACCTTTATGTTCAATCAAAGTGAATCATACAAACTTCACATGTGGAATTCCGGCAATTTTTACGCTGATTAAATACGGTATACAATCGATTCCACCAAGAGAAAGCCAGTGATACTCATTTTATTACTTTGAACTGCTGCAATCAGAACATACTTGAATCATAATATTTTAAATTTAAATTGAATCAGACAAGGTTTCTTTTTCTTGATAGAATAATCATAGCAAAAAAAATTTCTAGTGGCCACTTCAATAAAAATGACGCCTTGGAATAATTGCGTGCAACCAAAATTTTCGTTACTCATCCATCTCTCGGGAATACTCACTGGCTCTTATGATTCACCCAATAAAATATATAATAATGAAATACACAATCAAATTCTTTGTGTGAGTTTCATTAACATTTTCAAAAGTTTGGTTCGTTTCGCTGACGATTTCACTTCACCCCTGAAGTCAGGCAACCATCACATCATGTGAGGCGCTATTTAGGATAATTTCGTCTTGTGAGTCGATGTTAAACACCGAAACGGCAGAAAAGGGTAAAACCTTGCCAAAAACCGTAAAGAATATTTTACTGCTAAAAGAAAGGGAAATTATGTGAGGAGAATTCAAACTGCGGAATACAAATATGCGGTGACATAGAACGAAGCATGCAGGGAATGGGGCTCAATGAACTAGAAAAGAATCGTGCAACTCGTCGATAGAAAACTAGCATAAATTAGAAATAGTACAGACAGAATTTAAGAACTAAAATACAATATTAATAAAAAATGATCATGAAAATCACCTGCAGAGCAAGAACGAATGTTGGGTAATTTAGCTGATGATAGCCATTTATTATATAATTAGAGGAGAGTTGTTAACAGTAATTACGGACAAACACGTACAACCAGAAAAAAACTCCGATCTGCCGGTACTCATATCTGAGACCTTCCCAGGGTAGGTTAACGTATTAGCGTTAGCATTCCTCTAATAATATTAGTATAGAATTTAGATTAACATGAAGTAATAGAGCTCAATTTCGTAAATACATCGATTGTTTTTAAGCATTTGGAAGGCGTCAGCGGTTAAACTATACCCACACATACAGTAAAATCTCTGCCAAGCAATTATATGCAGGGTTTAAGTGGACATAGGAGCGATCAACTTTTCTACAACTTGAATAATAGCGTCATAGTCACACAAAATGCAAAAATTTACAACATTATCCCTGACATTGAACAGGCGATAAAAGAAACGCAGTTTTGACTTTTATTGGAATGCGCAATTTACTGATTAATTAGAGCATAAATAACGCAGCTAAAGATAGGTTGAAACCGAAGCCGAGGTGCAGAATGAAGGAAGATGGGATAAACGTGACTGGGTGTGGAAGGTTTTCAGGATGGTAGTGAAATGGTAAGGGAATCTGGGAGGAGTAATTGAGATATGCGATGAAGGTGGACCAGTCGAAGGGAGCGAAAGTTGGCTCAAGTGAGGAGAGGCCGTGGGAAAAGGATTCTGCCGAGAGAGATTGCTCCAATGCAAGCTAAACGAGTTACCTATCTATGCCATAAAGCGAGAGATTGTAGCGAGAATTATTTTTTTTATTCCATGTCTGAGATTGCAAGGACTCTCTTTCTCTTTCCACACTCTCTAGTCATAGGCTTAGTTTACTTAGAAGAGTTAACTTTCTAAAGTATTACTTTGAAGGATGAACACTAAAATTTCCTGCAACTATGAAATAAAGGACAGACATTAAATACTCAACGAGAATATTTAGAGTATAAATACTGCTATTTAGAAAATCTAACTTCTACAATGACTAATTCGGAATTTGAGTTTCATTTTGATTACAAAAAGCACTTTAGGAAAGAATTAACCTTCTAATCAATACCTGACTTTAAACATAAAGTGAACGGAATAGCGAGTAACTTTGTGGAAGTTCATTACGACGAAGAAAAGAAAACAGTAAAAACTTTTCAATTGAAACTATTTCCATTCTTCGAATTCTCTTCGAATAACTGATTTAGTTCAAAAGGGCTGATGATTTAGTTTAAAATGAATATATCAGACTTCAATTGGCAAAGACATTTAATAATCTCAGAGGGCAGTAAGTTACATTCGCTAAACTAAATGATCATTCCTAAGAAAAATAAAACATAAATCACTGAACTCTCTAATGTATGTTAAATCTCGCGCTATTTTCCGATGAGTCATCAGCCCAAAAGGTGGTAAGATTCAGCGATGCTTCGTATCAAATTACTCGTTTAGATATGACAAGCCATGTACTCCTCAAAAGTTTTACACAGCGGAAAATTGAAATAAAATCTACGTCATCTAAAAAGTCTTAAAACAGGATCACGAGTTCAGGTTCATGAGCAGAGGAAGCTATTAATATATTTGTGGGACTGACCCGTAATTGATGTTATATTAATGAGATAAAGACCAATAATTAAGAATGAATTAAGATATATCATTGGGATATCAAATATACCTTTTATGGATCCTAACTTGGATGAGGAATTTCAAGGACAAATAAAAGATATGCAACCATATCTCAAATGGTCGCTACTCAGAGATATAGCTGAAAATCAGGGTCACTGTAAAATAGTTTGAGATATACCTGTGCATGAAAATTTCAATGACTAATTTTATATTCAATACATTTAAAGTGGAATTATCAAATGATAAGTATTACACAATTATATTCCTGATAATAATACACTTGTATCATAAGATATAAAAATATTTCTTCTATGAAGTTTATTTTATTTTTTTCAAAAAAAATCTTTCAATATTTTTAAACAGCTGAATCGTAGAGATATTTGAAAACGGCTTTCTATACAAAACCCTATAGTTATAAGATTTCATGAAACAAAAACCTTAGAACAGAGGTTCAATTTTCCTACGACATGAGTTACCATTCTATAAACAGCTACCCATAAATTCGATCCTCTCGACTGTTACTGGGAGATCTCGAATCGTGCTGAACCATATCAGTAGCGATAACTTTCCTCCCTAAATTCATTCGCAAAATATTAATAATTTCCTTATCGCGAATTCTGGAATAAAACCGGGTATGGGCGGTATCCAATAAATCGGGCCTACAGTAACACGAGTCGGGGAACAGAAAAAATCTTCCTGAAAATAAATTGGATTGAGATTAAGAAAAGGATGGAAGAAGGAGAGGAAAAGAAGGAATCGGAGTGGGGAGAAAAGGATGAGAGAAGGAATGAATCGAGATCCGCAGGGGAGGGGATAAATAAACTGACTCATCTAATGTCCCCAAATCCAATTCCTCCGCTAGGGTTTGCAATCAGGAGTCGATCTCCAGTCTTAAGTTTATTGTGTTGCCCTCATCCCCACTGTTTCCCTTATGCCGTTAGAGTTGCGATGGCGACGGAAATGCTCCCGGAAAAAATAAAACGTCGGAAAAAAAGAGAGAGATCTCGAAGTCATCAAACGCCATCCCGCCGCCTTACGTTGCGCTCGCTCTTGTTTTTCCTTTTATTAATTCCACTCGAAATACAAGAGCTTATGAAATTCTCCTTTTTCTACCTACGAATTTTATACCCGTCGAGTGCGCTTTACTTAAACCTCGGATAGGAGGAAAATATCGGCTGTAAAAATTGAGAGAAATCGGGAGAGATATCCCGGCGTCGTTCCTCTTCCGAATTTCTCGTTTCGCGAAATAGAGTTCATTCGGTTAATAGCTGACGGAGACTTGTTTACACTCGAAGAAGAGCAAACCGACCATTACGGTCGGGAAGTAAAGTTTATAGCGAGTTCAACGGAATGGAAATCAAACCAGACCGGCGAAATTATTTTATTGTGGCATATAGAGCAACGAACCTTTCCACATTACGATCTATGGTTTTATCCGCAATTGATAGTGTTTATTTGTCTAATTTTGTAGCCAAGATTTCAATATCATAAAAGCTCGACATATTTCATTCTGATGGATAGGATAAAACGTACCTTTTATCAGAATTTTTACTATTTCATGTGTCAAACAACAAAAATCTTAAAGAACATAAGAGTTAATCATTTTTTAGTAATCTGTTCAAATGAGAATTTAGACAAAGTTGCTCAGAGAAGGTTTTGGAGCAAACATTTTGAACTTCTATAAGCTACACTGAGTAATAGTTACCCGAAATTTCTGTAGAACGATAAAAACAATTTAGAAGCTATCATTCATAAGATAAGCATTTATTTTAAAATAATTAATTCTGAGCTTTTACAGAGGGTATAAAACACCACTTTTTTACCTGCATATTGCTATCACGAGCTGGTGCTTCACCCCATTGAGAATTTTATCCCTGTAATAATGCATATGGCAGCATATTATTTCACTCCATTACAAATCTTCTTTTGTGAAATTATCTAATAAAATTAAACTGCTGAAATTTGAATTCCTCTGTAATGGAGGGACTATGTGAACCGCAAACAGAGAGAAATTAATTTTAACGTGTCCGGAATGAAAAGCACTTGCGAATAAAGACCCTCCAAGTGCAATTTTCCAGCTTTCATCGCACTCCCTTCATATCCACAATTAATGCGATATGCAATGTTTTAAATCTCTTGTAATGGGCCTCATTCGAAACGTGCAAATTCTTCCCGAGTTAAGTTTAACTATTACAACTAATCCCGCGGATATATTTTCTGGAGCGATAACCATCGTGTTCGGGTTGACGGAACCAAGCATCATAACGTCCAACTGAAAAATTCCTTTTATTTTTTCCTTCAATCCCGCGAAAACTCCGCTTCTTGCTTATTCCTCAAATATTATACGTATGCCCGTGCATCTGAATACGTTCTAGGTGTCACAGAGTGGATAAAACCGTGTGATATCAGCGCCTCCACTCGTTCTGATCCGTATAAAGCCCATCTCCTCGTTTGGTCCCGTTCCCAGCTTCTTTCCATACTCCCTCCCCTCTTCTTAAGCTCCTCATCTCTCCTCTTCCAACGGAATTTGTTTACTTGCGCGAGAAAAAAATCCTTCCATCGATTTGCTCCAGTAGAAACGGGAAGAGGACTCCTACTACACGACCTTTTACGTCTTTACTGATATTCACACTAACATGTTCGAGGGATGCTTTAACATTGGGTTTTTCTATATTCACTGTCCTGACCAACGATACTGTAATTAACTTTATCAAAAATTAACTTCTTTCTTTAATGAGCCAATTTCAGTAAAGGAAAAGCAGGAGGCTTATATTAGTAAATGATATATGCAATATTTACTTCACGTTATGCATTATTATCGACACAAGGATCTGCATATTCACTGCCTTTGAATCAACGGAAGTATTTAACTAGGATATCACTTCAAATACAACGAACTTGTAACATTTTATTTGTGATAGATGTTTCATTGGATTTATGCTGAAGAAAAAATCCAATGTATTCTTAAGGGCTATTATGAGTTTGATAAAAACATCACTTTTTCATCGTCCAAATCACGTTTAATCTTCCAAATTAATTCCACGGAAACAGAAGAAGCCGTTTGATATAAATAACCCCGAGGAAAATGAAAATTTACTCAGTCAAACACTCTAAACAAGCTTTCTTTACCCTTTCCTAAATAAGAGTGTTAAACTGATTTCACTGCAAAAATATACCTTGAAACGCACTTCCATTTATTTTGCTTCCGCTTATACTACAAATTTTCAGTGCAGATTCGTAAATACTAAACTAAATTACATGACTAATGAACATTTTTTTTCGTATATTGCTATCAAAATTTGGAAAAGAAAACTTTTTAGCATCCTTGCTTTCACACGCTCCAACAAATTGTTTATTTTCACTTGGGAGGGGCTCCGTTTGGTAGGAAAATTGTGTTCTGCTCCTTTTATCTGATTTATTACCGTGAAAATAATTGTTCTTATTTATGAATCCTAGTGGTATTTACCTGTTGATGCCCGCTGAAAATTTTATTCACCGCACAAATTAGCATCTCCTATCACTCACTCAGTTTCCCCTTACCCATGAACCAACAGTGATCCGTGAAGAAATTTGAAGCAAATTCTAGAGTTTAAACAGAGATCGCGGGCAAAAAATCCCAACGCCTGTGCTCAACAATCCAGCATAGAATCATTGCCCAGCCAAAGAAACCTCATCAAGGAATTCACCCTCAGTAAACGCCCCATCTCCGTTGATCGCATTCCTAGGCATAATCGAAGCGCATACCGCACTTTCCCAAAGAAAAGGAGAGGTGAAAAAGAAAACGAGGACTTTGAGAATCCGTTTATTTATCGCCTCTTCAGTCTCTTCCTTCGATTCGCACTCTCCATACATTTGAGACCCCTCTCAAATCGGATCCATTCTTTCCCGCGCACATGCTACTTTGCCATAAACTTCGAATAAACTCGAAAATATTCCTTCGCCATTTTTATTGCGACGTCCTTCCGCCCTTCCCGTCCTACGCGAGGCTAAAAAAGGAGGGAAAACACAAAGAAAGTGAGTATTTTTTTATAGCCTCCTTGGAGGTGAGAGGCCCCATCCACGGCGTCTATATGGCGTCTCTACGCATGCACTCCCAATCGAGTCTCTGTTGGAATGAGAGGTGACGAGGAAAAAGAAGAGATGAGATGGGGAGAAGAGATTTCGATGAGTACAAGGCGCTAAGAATGAAAGAAATAGATATTAGGATGGGTAGAACGATTATAAACGGCTGATGGATATAGAATTGAGTTAGATTGGAAGGACTTTTCATATGGAAAAAAGAACTAAAACGAAATTACGAAATTTTATATAGTATATGTATAGAGATCTCATTTGACCGACATCTACTTTGCAGACAATCCACCTTGAGAACCTTGTTTGAGCGACAAATGCGTTTGTTACAGTGGTGCATATTTTCAAACGATCTGAAGTAATTTTAAATATTATTTATTTAAAAAAGTTTCCGTGGTAATTATTCCGTGGTTTTGTAAATACCATTTACAAGATAATTTAAATTTTTTCTCGGGACAAAGATTTAGGAAAGACTGTGTTCATGTCCTGATAGCTTATCATTCTGCATATAGACAAGAATATATACAAGCAAAGGGAGCGAATCCACGAAAATGGTATAAGAATTTGACGAAATGAGTAAATGGAAACAAAATGGTACAAAAGATAAGGAAACTAATGATGGGATAAGAGGAATACAAACAGGAGAGTAAAAGGCAGAAGATAGCGAGCCAAAGGAGATAATTGGCAATGGGAAGATGCAGATGCGTTTGTTAATTGCATTGGGAGAAAACGAGATGCGGGCTAACGAGGGAAGGACTAACTGGCAGAGAGCGAATTAAAATCTGGTACCGAAGAGGTGAAGGACACTGAGTTTCTCTGAAGAAAGAAATATGAAGGTGGGGAATATGCATTCGAGAGATAAATGTGTAACTGATTTAAGATATACGTTACGTGACTGAGAAGATAGGAAGATTCAATGTGAAAATGAGCGCTTATTCACGTAAAATATAGTATCAAACTGCTGTAAAACGATTAAATGAATAAGGTCATGCACTGCTTAATATTGGATAAAAAATTGGTCAAAGTTCCGTTTTAGAATTCCCAATCGCTTTAAATTGATCAAAATTTTGCGAACAGTCTTGAATCTATGTAAGTTTTTATACAGCATTTGGTACGTTTACTAAAAACCATATGCGTCACGACGTAAACAATGTAATTAGGATAACATGTCCCGCATTTATTCTGTCTGTTCTAAGGAAACAAGCATTTGATCTAGATTATAAAGCTTTTATTGGGTGAATTGCAAATTAATTACTTGTTTGTTTCCAAGATTATTTCCGACTGAGACGCATTCGCTGCCTCTTTCATGGCTGGAAAAGTTAAGGCGCCGTCTGAGAAGTTTATGTGCCGCTATATTAGAGCATAAAGAATAGTGAGAGTCTTGACCGGGTCTCAGATAAACTTTGTTCTGACGGAAATTCTTGTTTATGTTTGACAAGCGTTAATGGCACCGGAACGTACTTTCATGATTCAGGATGGATGGAATCTTACTCTCTTTCAGAAAAGTATACAAGACAAGAGACTTAAAATTTCACAATAGTGAAAGAGAAATTAGGCTTGAATAGTTGAAATTATTACTTGATGTTTTGAATCACTATTTCAACTCCGCACCTTATCTGACTAATATCTTAGTGATATTTAATTTTAGTGAATTTAATATATTTCGACTTTTAAAATAATAATGATGACTTTATTGGAAAAATTTTTAGACTAACGAGAACAGTTTTATAGCAAAACAATATTAAACTACTCAAAAAACCGTGCTATAACCAGGATTCGAACACAGGAATCAGTACTGCTAAGCATTGTGGCCTGATAGTGAATTATAACGTGTAAAGGTAATATTAATAAATTAATGTGGAATTATAGAATATAATATTGAAATCTAACTAATAACAATAACCTTTTATACTATTAGTTTTCATAATTTAGGCAAAAGAGAATATCAGTCAGAGTCTAAGTCAGTTTAAAATTCAACCTGGAAATTTTAAACTTTTTAAGGAACTCCGCCACTAAATTAAACAAAACGAAAACAAAGTTCAAATTTTGGAATACAATAGGAAATTGAATGAATATTCATACCAATAGGACTACTTTTAGCGTGTAATTGATATATTAATAATATTACTAAAAATCCTTGCCTTCACCTATTCCTTGACAAGAAAGGACAAATATACCATTAAAGTTACTAGTACATACAACATAAGCTTATGAGTTCAATCATAGTAGAAAAAAATATCAGAACCCGGGTTTCGATGGATAGCATAGTCATGCTCACTAAATTAACAGCATTAACTATAAGTGTAAAAGATCATAACCAGAAGGAACTGAATGGGTTTCCTTACCAATGAAGCAATACGAACTTCTGTAAGATCCCGGAACATACAAAAGCAACATACGTTTTCTCCCGCCAACCAAATTAGTCGATTCGAACCGAGTCAATCTCCGCCGGGGTATAATATATGAGGATCGGATTCGAAGCACCCCGGAACCAATCCCTCGTCATTTCCACCGGCTAAGTTACGACGCCAACCCATGTGCGAAACGCACGCGGGAGGCAAATATGAAAAGGAAAAACCCTTGCTCTCACAACTTTCTTCCTCGGAAGACAAAAGCGGGAGAAACGAAAAAATATACGAGGTGGAAGGGAAATGAGTGGGAGGAAAAATAAGGGACGAGAGAGAACGGTATGGATGGTGGATTTCGATTGAGGAGGAAAGGGGAGGCACCGGGACGAGGGCCAAGAGAGAGGGACAGATGAGGGAAAAGAAAGAGGGAAAGAAAAAAGAGAGGCCACGTAGTTGAGGGGGGTTCCTGAGGCATTGAGTTAGAGAAGGGGAGGTAAGGGTATAAGACACTGGCGAAGGAGAGGGGGGGTCCTAACCTCTAGGGCACGCACACGGCCTCCCCTTTCGCTCGAATGGCGCCCCCCCTTCCGCCCCCAACCTACGTGCCCCACTTACAAATGCGGGGGCCGGACGACGCCCTGCCCGGGGGCCTCGTGGGCTTCTCTTATACCCCGGGATTAGCGGGGGAGGCTCTTTCCCCCCCTTCCCTCCCCCCATCTTCTTCCTTCGGTGGATCCATAGAGTTTCCGTGGGAGGCCTTGAAGCTCTCCCTCTTTGTCTTTCTCTTCTGGCATCACAACCGAGGGGAAGTACCTCGAGACCTGTATCCAAAAACGTACGAGCGTATATATGTCTACTCATATAAATATAGGAGGGTGCCTTAATCCCGTATACCTAAACAGGCACGCTGATCACGGCCGTTGACATATTTCACTCCTCCGTGCGCATCTAAGGAAGACGCCTGAGTACCACAAGGCTCGACACACGACGTATTTTTTCCCGCGAAGGAAATCGATGCTAAGAGATGCGTTTTTGGGAGTAAAAGGAGGCGTTGCACCGTGCGGAGAACAACACGACTTTCCGCTTTCCTTTCCCGTTAATTTTTGGGGGTGTTTCGCTGGCACGCGTCCATTTCCCGGAATTCGCGACTTTTTCCGTGGATTAGGTGCGGCATTCTTGACGCCTTTTTGCGTAGTTTCCATCGATAAGGGCTCGGTTTCGGTCCTCAGGCGGCGTCGTCCGCGGCTGGGTGACAAATCACTGGTGATGTCATGCTTCCACTAAGGTTCCCACCTATCCATCTTAGGGGACTGATGTTGAGCTGGCAGGATTAACTGATACGCGGACCAGGAAAGGACAAAGGCATTCCGAGGCTGGGTTTCTTAGCAGTGTCCTCAGCTGGCGACTGCGTTCGATCGTTCGGGAGTTGAAAACTATAACGGTTGTCTCGCGGAGTTTATGTAACGCTCTTCGCATTTTGCCTGTTAATGTTTCAAACCACTAATCGCTTCCTCTCTTAAGAGAGCGAAAGTAACGAGGAACAGTTAGGAAATGTTGCGGAAGGCTTACGGTTCATTAACATTCCTCATCACTCTCGTCGTCGCGGAAGGGTAAACATATTAGATCGGCTTAAATTAGAGAGATGAATATTCGATTAAAAGAATATCCAAGAAAAAGGCTAAGAGAATCTAATACGGTTCATGAACTAAATATATTGTTAATCAACTTAAGTTTTACACGATGATCATATCTACTCATACCAATTAAGGCGGCTGAATTCAAATAACTAATACAGGAAGAGCATTATAGGAATTAACGATGAATGTGTTTTTCAAATTTTCAAATTACAGAGGAAAATTCCATCTCATTCATTCTACTATAAACATCAAGAAGGGGGATTCCAAATAAATGAGTTTTTCTTATGAATACCCTGGTGACAATATTCAGGCTTTAGATACAATGTGCTCTCTGCATATTTAAAATGCCATCATGTATTTAAATATATGCATAAAATATAGGTGGAATATATTGTTCATTAATTTAACATGAATATAAGGGCAAACAAAAAATATCTAAAACTGCAACAAATACTTTTCTTCGCAAAATTAGAAACCATATCTACCTTACACGAGCTTTTCATAAGAGTTATGAGATGCTTGTCGGTTAACGCTGAGATATTTCATATACATCTAATTAAAATAATATTTTCGTTGAAATCATAGTATGTAGCGAAGCAACAAAAACCCTCACAGCTCAAGGCTTTTTTCTTACAATACGTTAAAATAACTTTAATCCCCGACATCAAATAACTGACAAATGAAGTGATTAATGTGGACATATTCCACACAACTTCCGTGACCACATGATTACGCTACGAGTAAATGAGTTATGTAGCAAAGTTATTCAGAATAAAGTTACATCCTCATGTGCGGAATGCAGGTGGAGGAGACAATGGAAGTAACACTCCTGGCATTACGTATTCAGACCTCTGGTAATACCATATTGAGACGTTGAATGGTGTATCACTGCGATGCGTTAGACTGTATGTCAGTTTGCCGGAGCATAGTGAATGCGACTCCTTCCAACTGAGCGACAAGAGTAGACTCGTGCTAGCATGAGAGATGCAGATAATGGCTTTCGTGGGAGTTAATGGACGCACTTCTGAAGGGGAGAGTGGAACAGGCGACCGCGGACAACCCCTTCCTCTTCAATCAGCTCCTTACGAGCCATCAGCAATCAGAGTTTGACCTCGACGAAAAAAAAACTTACTAAAGAACGCCGGCCGACCTCACGACTCTCTTCGCCCGGCTATTGCTCTTAAAGATTGGCATTCCCATCCACAGTAATAGATTCTTTTACGCGATTAAAAGTAGAGCTTCCATCTTTTGATGATTATTCTCTCATCTTTTACTATGTCAAAGATTCACTTAAAGATAATAGGACTGGAAAGAAAAAAAACATGATGGTGAACTATGTACTGGAAGATCAAAACATAGGGAGCCATACATGAAACCAAATTGTAACTCATTCGAAAACCTTGATAAAATAACATTCGATTATATATTTGTACAATGCTTATCGGTCTCTGTAGAGGATAGCCTAAAGATCATTATACACGACTCAGGGGTTTCGGGTTGGTGTCGGCACGTGCATGAATGTTTGTGGTGATCATCATTTATAAGAATTCTCGATCCAAAATTTTCCCCAGAAAATTCGAGAGTATCATTTTTATAGTTGTTGAACTAATCACAAATATAATACGCTGGTCTTTGCAGACACTTTACCAAAAATAAGAAGCGGAGGAAATTAATGCAGAGTGAATTGAAAATACTGGAAGTAATTTTAAATGCTATCTGTTAAAATATATCTCATTGAATACAATCAATAAAAGTTGTTAGTGCGAGCTGCAGAGATATAAATCTAGTTCTTAAATATAATATTTTAATTTTTTTTCTGTTCAAGCAGAGAAATTATTTTTCCCTCTTACCGCTTTGCCTAATGCCATTCTTTAAGTAAATGAAACAGTAAATTATTGTGTTGAATCGAGTAGATATTGAGGTATAAATACATGGGAAAAATTCGATCGAGGAGAAAAATTATTGTTTTCTGTTAAAATTACATCTTCTATATTTGTGTGAATTTTGCAATACGATTAGCATAAAAGACTAGATGCTAATTACAAGAGTGAAGATATAATGCTGGATAATCTTCCTCAGTTATTTTAACTTAACTATCCTTAACGGAATAACAACTCTTGATATCCGTTGAGCATTTTTTCATTCAAAATCATGAAGAACAAGGAATAGTTCTATGGAAGTCTTGATGAATAGTGGGAAATTGAAAAATACGATTGATAAAGATGAATATTTAGATGGCCACATGGTTTCTTAAGGACCGAATATCGCAAGGTAAACAGGTATTTCAATTTTCTTTTCCAAAAACATAGATGATAATCGTAGGTTCATTGCATATACGCACATTAAATTTATAAAATACTGAAAGATTCATACACACACAATACTCATGAACAATCAGCTATGAGAGGTTTTATGTTAAATGACTCATCGTAAGAATACCATTTTAAAATTTCGTATCCAGCTAAAGCCAATGTAAAAGAAAATACTGTTTCACTTCCCCATTTAGCTGCTACAAAGACCATGATTATTTCTTCCCTCACTTTAAGTTGTTTACGAAACGCGGGCCGAAGGCGTCCCTTTTTTGATCCAAAAAATTTCGGAGGCGGAAGAAATCTCGTTCTCTCTCCCCTTACTCTATCTCGCCATCTTTTTATTCCCTCAGCGGATGAATATTGACGAAGAGAGGGCGTTCTGGAAATGATAGTGTAGCCGAGGAGAGGAAGGGGAGGTGGTTGCGGATGAGGAATAAAAAGAAGAGTAGAGAAAACGCATTGTTCTACATAGATAAGGATGGAGTAAATTTCCTACTGTAGAAAAACGACATCATAACGTACATAATTAAAATATCACATCATTCAGGGACTTGTTCTTTATACCTTTAAGCTGTAATATTCAGTAGGAAAACGTATTTAGAGGAGGTTAATACTAAATAAACTCCTTAAATATGTATCAGGAACGAACTTAGATAATCAGATATAGCCTGAACAAAGCTCCAGTTAAAACTATCATCGTAAAAATTAAAATACCCATTTACAGTGATATACATAGACCTATATACTTACCTAAGTTTGAATTTAGTGTATTTTGCCTGGAGGCTTCAATATAAGCTACCGAAAGGTCTGCATACGAAATACATTTTACGAGGCGAGATGAGAATTGAGGTAGTTTTCACTTGCTGTCTTCTTTTAGTCAGAATATTCCTCATCATCAGCTTCATCACCTTTAGTTCCTTTGAAGCTTGAGTGATGACTTAAATTCTAAGACAAAGAGCATAAAAATAAAGTAAAATATACGATCAAATGTAGAAGAACAAAGATAAAAACACATTAAAAATGGAAATAAAAAAGGATACGAATCCTTATGTAATATGGTGAATATAACAATAAAAATAAACGATGAAGTTTAATAAATAAGATAAGCGGACGGATTAATTGAGTGAAGACTTAGAAAGGAAAGCACTAGATAGGATAAAGGATGTAGAGATGGATATATATTCTTGCAATAAAATATTAAAAATACTTTAAGTTGAAACTGAAACTGGGCGGTCCTTCCATCTTATCTAATCTGTCGTTTAGTATATATATATAAAATCTTCTACATTAAGATTCCATAGCAGACCTTCGTGTTAAGCAGGCATACGTATTAGAAATGAGTAAAGGAATGATAAAATAGAATGATTTAAGGTACTTGATACAGAGAACAGTGATGGTAAGCGAGGGCAGCAAGGAGAGGAGTGAGGGAGAAAGGTAGGAGTATGCGTATACGTTTCGGTGTACCCTAGCTTTGCCCGTGGTTGTGGAAAGGGTTTTTTGCCACAGGGGTTAGGGACTGTGGCTCCCTTGCGAAATAAGTGGGGGGTGTGCGAAACCACTGCGGTAGCTAGCAATCACTAAAGGCGGGAGAAACCAAGCAGAAGAAAGGATACACCGAAGCATATATATATAGAATGCTAGTGAGAGGATTCTAAAATAAACAAAGGTTCTATCAGTAATTAAAAACTTGATTCCATTGATGATAGGAAACTTGAAAAAGGTTAATGATGTCCAAAACTATTTCAATATTTATTTATAATAATATACATTATACATAATAATATGTTATAATATATATTATATATGCTAACGTTCAAGCCTTCTAAGTCACAAACATGATCCTATCGGAAATAGTATTGTATATAATCGTAGTTTTTAGCTCTTCCTAACGAAGATAGGTATATTTTTAATCTCACACACAGCATTTAATTAGCGTCTTTGAATGAATGGCTTTTTATCAGGGTGAGATTTAATCTAACAACTCCTTTTTTTAAATGAGCCATTGCTATTTCATATTCAGAATACAGAAGAAACAAATTGAACCGATTGAAGAAAAAAGGAAAGGTGAGGCAATTTGATGAAACAAAACCTAAGTTAAGCACTCAAGGGGGATGAGGGAAAGACCTGGAAAACCTACTCATAATACCTTCGCAGACCTCAGATAGATATCGTTACTTTGCATAGAAGGGATCTATTTCTTGTTGAGATCCTTTTGATTTTGCTAAAAATGCAGTTGCTTAGTAACTGCTAAAACATAGTATGCATAAATTCGGTCTTTCTAAAGATTTACAGAAAGTCAAGCTTTCCTTAGGTACTCTAAACATAAGGCGCTTTCCTTCTTACAGTAGCACTTCGACAGAGATAAACGTTCTGCGAATTTGACACAAATCGATGTCGATACTGAATGCGCGACTATTCAACCCAAAATCCCCGGACAAGGACGTACACACTGATTCTCGGAGCATCTTGAAGAACCTCAAAATAGCATGCAACGTGGGACTTGGATAAACCATCGAGAATATATTGTAGATGATAGGTTGGAATACGTCACTCATCATCGAAGAATGCTAATGTTTAGTGCAAGAAAGGGAGATCTTTTAACATTACAGGGGTGTAAAGGGAAGGAAGGAAAGAAGAGATTCGATGCGATTGGGGGCGGGGCCCGAGGGGATAGAGACTATAGCACCTGCGCACGCTTTGACTTCAAGTGCCACGAGTCGAAGGACGATGAGTGTTCCTTCCCTGGATTTTTTCCTCCCCACTTCCACGAAATTTTCCTCCAAATCCTTCCCCGTATTCGCTCCTTCTCTGCATTCTTGATTGTGTCGATATGGAAAGGCTTGGAAAGGAATAGTTGATACGCCAGCAAGTTGCGGCTGAAAGAGACCATCTAAATTGTCTCATTACCCTTGATTATGGAAGACTAAGGAAGTACTGTAGTATGAATACTGTCACTGCGTAATACATAAACCTTGATCCATCGCACTGAATTGCTTTAAGAGACGTTTTAATCATTGTCAGTAAACTAATTAGTTGTTTTTGGGGCCTGAAAATCCTCACTTTTGTCTAGCAATAGATTAGGAGAAGGACTGAGGCGCATTAAGCAAGAGGATTGAGGTAGATGGACCCTACTTTAGTCACTGAGCCCACTTAAAGTGGAATAAGTCCACGTTAGTTAAGTACATGAATGAATATGGATAAAATTATCTATAGCTTTATATATTTTCCATTATCCAACATAACCCATATCTCAGTCGTATTTACATTATCACAGCCATGAACTATACAGCATAAGTCAATGAAAGGTACATATTTCTCTTTTAGATGTCAAAAACAAATATTGAAAACTATTCCATTCCTCGAGGTCGGGTAGCGGGAATGTCTTAATCTTAATAAAATATTATAATAAATAGTAACGTTTCCTACCACCTCAATACAAAATATATGTTTCTACTATTCGTTTAAATTTACCCGACCCTCATTGAACGTTTATATAATAAATGACGTCTGTCCTTGAATTCCGTAGAAGGAAAGCAAAATATTTATTCAACTAAAAGGACGTTTATATTCCAAAAGAATGTAAAATTTCATGTAAGGTAGTGAACATGAAAATCAGTATGCAAATCGAAACTAAACGAATGGATAGAGGAATTAAAATTGAAAGGAAGAAAAATTAAAATTTCTTCGTACTAAATGATATATAAACTTAAAAATCGAGCCGATGATAATCAAATCAATAATTTTTCTACTTACTTACTTGTGCAATAATAAATGAGAAAAATGAAAATAAAATAACTTGTGATTTTAGACGAGCGATAGTTTTTGTAGGAACACAAGAAGCTATATTATATATGATAATCTATCATGGACATAAATTATATGAAGGAGAAAACAGCCTTTAGAGATAAAATAACGATCTTTTATTTACCATCCGTCGACGGCAATGATCTTTAATAGCAATGATTAGAATAATTTTATAGAATCCAATGATCATCCCCTCTCGAATTATCTAAATTTATTATAGAAACACGTGATCAATTAGTAATATATCGGGATGTCATTCTCTCAGAAAAGAATACCCTCACCTCACAGCAATTCTTTACTACCTCACATTACACCGTAATGGGTAAAACCCTGTGCAGCATTAAAATATTCCCTTTACTCCCGTTCCCTTTATCCTCTTCCGCCTCATTTCCAATCCCTTTCTTCTCCCCTTTCTTAATCCCTTTTCCCCAATTGCTACTTCGCAGCGCCTTCGCTACCACCTCCACGCTTCTTTCCTTTTTTCCTTGATCCGGCGCCATCTTGTTGACGGGTTTAGTCTGGTATTGATCACCTCAGCTGTTGCTCTCCTCACTGTGAACGTGTGTCTGTGTGAGTTTGTGCGAGGGCTCTTTTCACCCACCAGATGAAGGGTTTCGAGCACAGGACTCCCAGAAAGTGAGTCGGGGTTTCCTGGGATAGAATCAGACCGAATTTGCACTCTAAAGGAGACTCCGTCGGGCGGTCAGCGACACCGGGGCAATTTTCCCAAGTACATCTCTTGTTCTCAACAATTGAGGGTAAAGGGGATTGCGAGGCTAACTCCTACTAATCACAATAGAGTGCGCTAGTTGCGACGAGTTTGACGTCGTGAAAGGATAACAAACCTCTGGATTAGACGAAGTATTCCGGAGCATATGTGCCACGCCGCAGGGGTGAGAGGGAAAAATTCGAATACGGAGAAACTAAAGAGGATGTAAATGCGCGGTCTCGAAAAAGAAGACTCGGAAAGGATTCTCCCAGTGGATTATTTCCTTTCTTTACGTTAACTAAGGGATCAGGATATTACCTCGGGAATCTATAAAATAAGCCCACAGTGGAATGATATGGAACAAAGCCCTATTATCGTTTAAGAAACAAAAATATTAATGGATGTCCTATCTCGAATCATTAAATTTTCACATTTATCATGTATCTAAATTAATACTTATCATGATCATGATTCATTATCGTTTGATTGAATTTTAACTCCTTGAGTCCTAATTGCGAGTCTATTTTGTACCATTAAAATCAATTACATCAGAGAAATGGACATTATTTTTTAAATACTGCGTTACATATAGAAATGCCTTAATGGCTATATCTATTACTCTCGTCAGTAAAAGTAACCATTGGCTTTCAGCAAGAGAAATAGATTCTCCAAGAATTCTGGTAGATTTAAAGCAAAACCGTAACTTAAAAACATACTGTATAAAATTTAATGAGAGGTTTATTTGATTAGCATTTATGATACACTTTAAGTTTTCTTGAATATAAAACCAAATGGGATTATTTTGCAGCTATTAATGCTTACTAGTAACACTTTATGCATTTTTTAATTAAAGTTGGTTGCTATAATTTTCTATTCTTTCTTCTGAAAACATAATTGAAAAATATAGACATCACACCGAAAACGAAACACGAGAGTTGCTGAGAATATCTTGGTATTTTAAATTTTGGTGCCATTACGCTAAATATTTCATTTTTTATGACTTTATTACAGAAGCATTGATCAAAGCATTCGAACTAACCTGGATTAAGTCGTCAGAATTGTTTGCAAATTCCTCTCTAGGTAAACTACGTTCCTTAGAAATAGAAATATCAAAATAATAAAAACATACATGAATTAACAAAAGAATAACTTGGTCATCATTGCCCTTATTTACTGATGGAAGGTTTCCTGTTTGCCCCATCTGCGATATGGTCATCCTACGTGTAAACACATTCAGGACTGACGATCGATAATTTTCCATAATAAATGAAGTAACAGAAAGGTTGAATATCACATGTCAAATTATATTTCACCTTTAATTCGATATTGCCTTTAAAATAATTCAGCATGGATACCGCCTAAATCTCTTAAATTAATTGAAAAAGTTTCTCCTTCCAAATTGCTTTCATAATGTAGCATAAAAAATAACAGAATAATGCTATAAATAATTTAAGCAAACTGTTCAATCATAATGCATGAATAAGAGTAAAGGATTAAATTCGACTTTCGCGCTAATAAAAAAATGTTTCTTTGCAAAGTGATCCCAATTGCGATCATAATTAATTACAAAGCTTCCCAATGTGATCGCGGCATTTTCGGGTGATAAGTATAAAAATACGTCTGTCATGACAGCGAAAAGCAAGTTGCTCAAGCATTTTTTCTTTTCTCCTAATGTATTTTGCACATTCAAGAGCCACCGAGGGAGAAAAAATATCGCCGAAACAGACAAAGTGAATTATGCCCTTTAACTGACATCAAAGCACTTAAATATACGTCACCTTCGCTGGTTAGAAATCATCTGCCAACGCTAAAGGGCGTCCTGTGTCCAGCAAAGAGTCGATATATATTTTATATGGAGACGTAAGCGCGGAAAGAGTCTCCGAGTTGAAAAAAAAATGAACCGCGGAATTGTAACAAGACCACTGCATTAAAATTCCCTCTGCATCTCCACGCGATTTATTAGAAAGGGAAAAAGAGTGGCGGAAGGAAAAAAATCTTCGCTTTAAAAAGTCGGGCACGTTCATGGCATTAAAAGCTATCCGAGGGAATACATATGAAAAATAGATTGATGTAAAAATAAATACGGATAAATAGATAAATATCTATTTATATCTGTTTAATACACACACAGAGCTGTAATGACGAATTTTTCCACCTGACAAGAGTAGCTTCGGTCACCTCGAGATATTTATTATTACTTACAAGGAAAAGGGTGTAGATGATTTTGCACGTGATATTCCTTAGGATATTACAACTTAGACTTACGGTTATAAAAAAATAACTAAAAAGTTATAACATAAGATATTTATAGAAATTATGATTCATTTAAGAATATTTTCTGTTGAAATTTTATAGTTTCTCTATGCCAACGCTTTAAACCATAGAGACATGTGCTGTTTTAAGCCTCGTATTTCTTCTTTTATTTGTAGCTTACTCACATTAACCTTATATATGCTACATGTGAGCCAATAGTTTCCTCTCTTTCTATATAAAAATATATAAATATAATATAATTAATAAATTACATAAAATTTTAGATTCATCGGCGGAAGGCAATACTAGTTTTTCTAACATTTTTCGAGCCTTGCTAAATTTCCGCTGACGTGCTTTTTATAATCGCGCTAGTATCTTCTGTCTCCTCCGAATATTTATTGCAACAGAGTTATAAAAATTTATTTAAAAAGTTGTTTAAGAACTGATGTATAGAAATTCTGATTGATTTAGTAAAATTTGCTACTGAAATTTTCAGTATCTCTTTCTTTACGCTCTAAATCAGAGACAGGTGCTGTTTTAAACTTCGTATATCTCCCATTTTTTCAGATTTCAGTTTCTTTCCAGTCCATCAGAAGAACTTCCAGTTTTTTCAGATTAGGCTTACGTACTGTATACTAAATGCGACCTGAAAATTTCCTCTCCTTCTATATTAAAATATATAAATATAATATAATAAATAAATTTCATAAAAATTTAGATTCATTAGTGGAAGGCAATAGGATTTTTTCTAACTTTTTTCCAGCCTTGCTAAATTTCCGCTGACGTGCTTTTTTTTTAATAGTGCTGAAAAATCGCCGTAGGAAAACAGGAAAAAGGCGCGATTCCGTTGCAGGGGACGTGTACTTGGAGCGAAGGAATTAAATCCTCGCCCAAGAAAAGCCAGTAGCTGTTAAAGAAAGCGCGCCCTCCCTCTAAGTTGCACCGGATGTGCCTCGCAGTTACGTCATTTCCGTTGAGATGTGGGTTGCTCGGCTACAGGCTGTCGTGTTACTGAGAAGCGACATTTGAAACGAACGGAGATGCAGCGAATTTCGAGTAAATTAAATGATGCAGTCGCACCTCGCCAAAGGCTAGATTCGCGGAAAAGGGAAAATATTTCGGTTTCGCGGATTCGAGCAGTCTAAATTCGTTTTCGCGAGTGTGAGACTTGGAAGGGTAATTTGAGAATCGGCGAATTGTTTGCCACATGAGTGTTATTTATTTAGAAGGAAATTCGCGCTACCAATATACTCGGGGATGAATGATATGCATCAATTATAATGAAATTCTGGTCTGTGAAAATTCTCCGTTAAATTACTAAAACTTATCTTATTCAGATTCATAAAATCATAAATCCAGTTTCACGCCTCGTGGCTTAGTAATACAAATTTGCCGAAGTAAAGCTATAATATTTTCATGACATTTTCAAAATGGTCGATTTGATACATCAATGCCAGATTTTTCACAAGTAAGTTACGAAAAAATAAGGAATATTCATTGAAATATAAATAGCCAAAGATTGTAGGAATTGGAAATTTGGATAGAAATTTTTTCTCAGATAATTTTCGATCCTGACTTTGAAAGAAAGAAGGGAATATATGCGATTAATTTTAATGTCATATTATGGGGTTTAAATTCATATCGTCGCTACAGCTATTAGTAATTTCACATCGTATATCAGAACTCTTGCTAGAAAATTAACAGATGTGATTCTTGTTTATTGTTTTCAATTTAACAGTACCTCAAATCAAAATATAAAAAAGATACCTAATCCATCTGCCCATTAAAATTAGTATTAATTAAAAATAATTTGTATTAATGTAATAATTTATTTAATAATACATCATTAAATTATTACGAATTAATATGTCATTAATACGATTAAATATTCGTAATAATAATTCGTAGTCGCTAATCAATATATTCTTTGCAAGTTTCATACTAACGAGCAAGTCCTAAGATATTTGAAGAAACATCGCTGCAGAGTTATTGGTTATCCATCAACGAGAAATCTAACAACATTCCAATAGTAAACACGAGGAAAACGAGAGCTGCAGGAGACGAAGGAAACATAGCCGCATGTTTCGCGATTTTCGTCAGCGGCGCACCCACAGTGGGACCCTCAATTGGAAGTTTCTCCTTCGAATACCTGTCGATAGATCCGCCCTCCTAACCTCGGTCTCCTCTCCCTCCGAATCTTCTTCGCACACGCATGCACGCGCGCGCACACGCACATGCTCGCTAACGTGGCCTTCATGTGGATTTCTCCTCTCTCTTCCTTGAATGCCTGACGTAATGTCAAGGGAGCGCAATCATGTGTGGTGAGGAGGGGATGAGGAGTGGGTGCAGCCCAATGGGAGTCTTCGATAGAGGCCCCCAAACACTCTCTTCGGTTAATACTATCTTGTAAATACATTCGAGAGAAAATTCACTGCGAACGAATGGGGATTCACGTTGGCAGCAGAGCAGGAATTCGAACGATCTGAAATCCCACGAAATTCCACCTGCGCTATTAATCTAAACTTGTTTCTAATTTGACGTAGGTATTACTTTATAGTTCCTGCTACTGTTTCTTGATGATTCATCCTGGTAACTCCTTTTTGAATGCTATGAAGGGTATGATTCATTAAGTTATTTTCCTGCACTTCCCTGGAAGTTTTCCTATACCTATGGCTCAGTAAGAAAACCATAGAAATCCATCCTCCTCATTTTCCTTGATTGCCTCATTCCTTTCCTATGTTTTCTATGGTTAATAATGAAATAATATCAAGCCAGTCTTTAAGCCTGTAGAGGAGAATTCATCTATGATATGGTAAATATCATATTTATGGATTATTTAATTCAATAGAATATTCGATGCAATTTTCCTTACTGAAATTCGCGGCTAAATTTAACACTTCCTTACTTCCGAAGAGAAGAGCTGAAATCTTAGAGGACAAAATTATTTTGATCTATTGTGGATCATATTTACTAGAGAGTTTGCGTTATTATATATTCTTTATGGTAATTACTGCGGGTAGAATTCCTATCTATCAACCAATTCATTTCGTGTAATGCCATCGTAGATAGTTGGAGTAAAAATGAGTTTTTCTTAACGTTTTGTGTTCGCCTCTGTGTTCTCTTCAGCCCTAACAAGCGAAGTAAATGAGAGTTAAAGGTTAGTTAGCCAATTAGATAGTTAACTACGACCCCAACTAATGTTTATTTACCTATAAGATAAGAATTAAAATATCCTTTCATTATAAACAGTATTGGTATCACAATAAAAATCATACTCGAATAGGAAGATGAAATTTTAGTATAAACAAAAGTGATGATTCAATTACGAATACAGAAAAATTTCATTTTTCACCACGCGTCACTTTTTCCATGGCATAGCAAATAGGTTTTATCGTTCGACATCATTCCACGCGTCTGTGGAATTAAAAATTTAATTTCGTCGCTTAATCACGAAACTCAATCGTTGGCAAATATAAAGCAATGAAAGGTTCACAGCTACCTGCATTAAATTTTATTTGCGCTTTTTCAAAAATACTTCGCTGCTGATCTCTGCAGACAGGTCGCTGGCAAGAATTCGATCTGGCGAGAGAGAGAACTCGTTCCAATGTTGAAGATTAAGAAATGCGATGAAAGCGAAAATGACAGAGAGCAATCAGAAAATTACTTCTCGTTAGTCGTGAAAAGTGGTTTCGATTCGGAGGGACTTTAATCGTGTCAATTTGAGACTTCAGTGCTTCTGCCAAAATAATTAACCGAGTCCTTGGGAAAGAGAGGATTGGAAAGATACGCAATGTTGACGTCTCTTATAGTGGCTTATGTAACACTTTGGAATTGCTGGGTCAAATTAATGTGCGGAATTGATATTGCCCTTGAGTGTCGTTTCAGGTTCAGAATATGTAAATAAGAAACTAGTTTTCAATATTTGAATATCGCGTTGGGACCGGTTATTAAACGTTTCCTTTATTTACATTGGGAGCCTTTTCTTCCTTTTCCTGCCGTTTGCAATTGAAGGAATTCGACGTCCGTAAAACAGCGATGACAGCGGATGTCAAATAAAACTGTACAAAAACAAAAGAAGATCAGTGAGAAACTTCCGGAGAAAATTCGGAAAATTTAGCGAAATTTGTTTTACAGCGTCTATAAGGTCTATAAACGTCATTGATTAAGTTCGGCAGTTGCATTTCTCAGCTTTTCTAATTTTATTCTCATTATTTTCAGTTTACCACATGTATCATGAATGGAGGATTTATAAAGGTTTATAATTCTATGCCGACTACTGAGATACACAGTGACTTCTTGGATATATATGCATAAATTTCTTCACACAGTACACCGAAGCAGCATAAGTGAAGAAACAGTTTGATTTCTCCATTTCTCTTATCTAACCGTTGCGCTCAATTTCTGATTCCAGTTCACTTACTCAGAAGTGAAAAGTAGAGTTAATCTCCATCTAAATTCTTTAGATCGAAAAACGATGTATACTCTATCTACCTGAATGTGGATTTTTATTTAGGTGAAAGTAGAATGTTGCATCGTTTTTCATATGAATAGTTTCCGATGGATTTATACAAAATAAAGGTCTGAATATCAGCAATACAACAGTTGCTATTTTGGCTCAGCTAACATCAAGCACGTGTGAAAGACATGATGACAAGTTTTTCAAACATACAAAGGTTCATTTAGCTGTAATTTTTATTCTTTCATCCTCAGAATACAAGAACGAAAGCTATATTTTAGTGAACGCACGCACATAGATAATAACTTTAATCTGTACAAGTCGAAAAGTGTTAAACGGGACGCATTTGCACGCTTTAATTCCACACAATGCTTCTCGGGCGTTAGCTCTCCTCCCCGTTCCTCTCTCAGACAAATCCAGCCATAAAACACGAATAAAAACAAATAATTCCCGATCGCCGAAGAGGAACACAGGCGTGAAATTTCGCATCCATCTTGCCTCTCCCACACTCCCGTCACCACACGCCCCAAACCTCCGCCCACCTCCACAAATAAATACATCCACAAGACGAGTCAATAAGCCAAGTCTCGATCGCGCCAAAATATTGAGTCGTACCGCTCCTTCCCGCACCCCTTTCCTTCGGCACCCAGTCATCCTCGCTCCCCACCCCATGGCGTCCCTCCCTGGATCGCTTCCAGGCCGCGTAGGTCGTCCGATGGCCACGTCGGGAGGAAGTCACGCGGCTCTGACCCCGCTGCTTCCACAGTCACGCCCCCCGTGCGTGTCTCTTCGGACTGCGGCATCGCCGCTCCTATATGCCATCCGCCTTACCCACAAAACCAACCCAGGGACGCACACACACACACACCCCACTCTCTGCATGCACCACCTCTAAACACAGACCTCCCCCTCCCTCGCACGTCTCTCTCCATACAGTCACCGGCTATTTTTTATCTCTCCTTTATTTCTCTGCGTTCTTGTTCTTTGGGCTTGGTTGTGGGGATTTGCCTCGGGTGACAACGCTATAGCAATGCGACGTTCCCGTGGTTACGACGTAGGGGTAAGTTTGATTAACAATGACAATTTCTCTGATTTCCGTACATACATATATATACAGCAACAATATATTCACATAATTTTTCTTTATACTTTCTATATACATTAGGTCTTTGCTACAGAATGCATTCGTAGAAGAGATTCTCCACTATATTTGTTCAGGTTACAAAGTATCTTAATTTATTCTTTCTTGTGGCTAAATGAAACTGCTTTTAACGAGGATCAGTTCCTCCACTTATCTTGGAAAGCTTAAAATTTCAATTCACAATATCCGAGGTATGTCCGAAACATATTGATTACATTTGAAGTTTTCAACGGATTTAGTTGGACTCTTATCGCAATCTATCGAACCTGCAGTACAAACATTAATGTCTTTGGAGAACATTCTCCTTAACAGTTCTCCAGATTCTTCGGCTACTGGTGGACACCTAAGAGTACCTTCAGCTTTGGTAGTTGCTGCACCTTGAATTGATATTTCCCCATTTCTCTCACCATATGTTTCTGGCATCACTCTATTCAATACGTATATTTAACGAAACAGGTTTAAGTCTGCCCTCAATAATGTTCATTACGATCCCCAAGACCGACTTTACAGCTTCTATTCCAGTTCATTACGTCATTGATGGATTATTCAATTCATCCTTAAGCTTCTTTGACGTTTCAAAAAATTTCCAGTGCATTCAATTCACACCTCAGAACAACAAAATCGATAAAAAAGATGAGATTCAGTATCTCGTAAATACTCGCTTTTTATTGAAATATTGTATCATACGATGAAGCTTACTACGTTTTCTATTGTTTCTCCCGAGAGTTTGGTCGTTCTCTTTTTGGAAGTTACCCTATACTCCCGTAGTGGTAAGCTGGCAGAGTTTAGTTTTTTAAAGTCGCTTTTATACTAATTTTGCAGTATAGCATTCCTCCGCTTTATTTTGGATCCATCCATTCGAAAGAAACTCTAATTTAAGCGTCCCTCAAAACAGAAGACTTACAGAAATCATCGCAATCCTTCTATTCCCAACTCCTCGCAATTATATAATAATTTTCTTCTCATTGTGTGTTTTCTTGCAACGCCCCTCTCCTCTCCTTATTATTCCACGAACGATGTTTCTCGTTGCGACGTGGATATTTTCGCTTATTTATCGCCGTTTCCTTAAATCCACCGTGAGTACTTCCCACTATTTCAATTTCTGTCGAAAGGGGTCGTCGACGAGGTGAATATTCGTCGATAAATCAACTCATCGCCGATTAACCCCGGCTTAACGATGCCTCGCATAGCGACGATTCCGCGTCGTTACATGAGCGATAACTGTATTTTGTCACGTTTTCCTTCCCGGCCAACTCTGTAACGTGCTCCTTCGGCTGGTTTCTCCTTCTTTTGCTCATTCTCATCTTTAAGAATTCCCGATTCAATCTCCAATTTCCCTTTTTCTCTTACATCTCTGCTTTAACTCCGCCAATCCTCCTCTTCCTTTCAACCTTGCATTTCTTTTCCTTCTTGCATCTTTTTCCTTTTTGTCTCCTTTCTTTGCTCATTCTCACCTTTTTCCTTTGAGGATTCCCGATTCTCTCTCCCATTTTCTTACTCTTTTCCATCTCTCCTTTGCTTTAATTTTGATTCCACCAATTCTCCTTCCTTTCTACCTTGCATTTCTTGCATCATTTTCCTTTCTGTCTCCTTTCTTTGCTCATTCTCAACTTTTCCTTTAAGTATTCCCGATTCCCTCTCTTATTTCACTTCATCTCTTTCATCTCTCTTTTGCTTTAATTTCGATCTCTACCTCCCTTTCCACCTTGCATTTCTTGCATCTTTTTCCTTTTCCCCCACAGCCTCTCCGACACTTTTCCTTTTACCTCACGCGATACTGCCCGGAGGACGTCCTCTATCCGAGAGTGAGGGCATTAGCGCCCGTAAGGATTGTAGGTCGAGTGTCGCAATGTATATGGGAGTTTCATATTTTGATCGAATAGGCAATAATTCATTCTCTCTCCTACTTCTAGCTCGTGTGCCTTACGCGTTGTTAAGCAGTGAGTTATTTAGCCGATTAGTCGTTCGCGTGCTCGTTTATCGCCGTTTAAAACGCGCCTGCTTATTGAAAGGTGTTGTGTTGGGAGAGAGAGGAGTTTTTGTCTTCTTTTCTTATGGCGTTAAATTTATCAGTACCATTTATTTAAAGTGCAGAAATTAGTGAATAGGAGCAAAAAGCGAGGAATGATATACTACGGATAATGATATGATGTTTTAACAAAGCGAGTCTACCGCGAACCTCATCGGTGATTTTAGAAATAAAGGCATTTGTAATTGAATAGAACTGTAGTGAAGAGGCTGAGAATAATTATCATCTGATATTTTTTTATTCCATTAACCGTTTTTGTTTTACTATGGATTTTTTAACACAATCAACAGCGTTACGTTTTCTCAATTTTGCACAAATTTGATTAGTAAAAGATAGTATTTTTACACTTTCATCAATATCACGGCAAAATGTTTGATTCAGTTTCTTATATGCCAAGTAAACTGTGGACAATTCGGTAACCATTAGCTTTTGCTGATATAAATGGTGATTCACCCTAAATTATTTGGTTGAAAAATCGAACGGAGCTCGGTTCTCCAGAAGACAATCTTGAAGCCCAGAATGAGAATACTATACCTCCAATATTTCAGAATCTGTGCATCGGTGAGAATGTATTAATTTAGAACTCTCTATGAGGGATGAATGTTACAAATATTTCAAATGGTTTGAAATTATAGAGCTGAAAATTTTATGATGATCAATTTTATTTTCATTTTACTACCTCGCAGTAAATGGAACATCGAGTTTTGCTCGACTATGACCACTAACACACTGTAATACAGCATCTTACAATATAGGCCAGCTCAATTCGATCGTAAGTGAACAAAAACCTAATGCTAATAGTGATTGCATATTCCGGCCTGTAGTCTGACGACAGCCCGTAAAAGAGCCGATGTAAACGTCTATCACATATCCAGTTAATACCCCAACCATTGAGGAATCGCCAATCGGTATTAGTAACAAATAGACCACCAAATGTTTACTTATCTATCCCGTCAACGAAAAAGAAAGCACCGGTAGAATCGTTTCCGACTCGCAATCTCTCGGGAAACTTAATGATGACATCGCGCACCATTTACGTGTTCAGATGAGTGAAATCCCCTCCGGACGTTATTAAGTTCCGAATCTCACGCGCTAATTTCGTGTCGTTCGTTATTTCGCGAAAAATAAAAAGGTGACGGCGAGCGAAATCATTGGCGGTGGTACGCACTCGTTAAGGGCCGCTGGCTGCATCTCTTTCGTCCATTTGTCAACCCCCTTAACCTACACCGCTTCCCTGTCACATCCTACCACCCACCTCCACTCCCATCGGGAAGCCAAGGAACGCAGCTTACCTCCACTCTTTCATTCCCTCTTTTTCTCCACGTGTTCATCTCCCTCTTTCGTTCACTTCTTTCTCCTTTAGTCACGGAATCGTTTTTATTTGTCCTTTGTTTGGGAATGTCATCCCGAGTTTGGTGATGGAATCTCGGATTTTTTCTTCGCTTCATGCCGTCCTCATTTCATTGCGTTCTCGAAAATGTAGGTATACAATTACCGATTTCCGTTTTCCGAAGAAATTCCCGAGGAGTTTCGTAAATCGCGATTTCTGAAGCATTTAATAGCCAAATATTGTTGGGTGTTTTTTGTATGCCCGGAATAAGTATTATACAGACAATGTAACAATAACAGTAACACTGTACTGATAACGTACACTAGCCAATTTTATTTAGGTTTACGTATATACATAAAAATATTCAACCAATAAACCATTTTTTCTTAGCATTCCATGAAGAGTTACCTAAAAGAATGCCATTATTCAGCATCGCCCATACTTCATAGGCTTTCATATTATCTCAGTGTTGAGCAAGACGGAAAATATATCAAATGAAAGATGCACATTCCTTATAATATACAAAAGACAAATGAAAAACATTCCACTCTCCAACTAATAGCAGCAAGAATACACATTGTATTGACATTTGTATAATTGCATTACTAAGTGTAAATTGAGTGGAGATACAAATCATTGATATAAAATATAATACATATTATATATTATTATAATATACACAGAGAGAAGACATTAACATGAAGAAATATTTGATCATGTCTTCTCTTATTACTCTTTATGTCCATAAATCGGAAATCAATCGGATCTAAAGATGAACTATTACGACTTATTCATAGAACATAACTAAAATGTGTATCTTATCGTTTTAAAGTTTAAAAAAGACATAAAGCCGTCTGCTTGATATTCTAAAGGGAAGGCTAAAAAAAGCCTTTACTCCCCGTTGATTATGCCACTGATTTAGAAATCATACTTTACCCCTCAATACGCATCTTGTCATAGTTGATTACGGTAATTCCTGCATAAGAGTACCCATTTCAGCATTCGCAACAGAACAGTTATATAGGTATGACAAGTCTCACTTATAAACCCCTATTTTGCGTATTCTTTGACGGCAAATTCTTCTGCTCCTCCTTACCTATATGAGTTCTAATCCAACTATTTCCACAATTCCATTCCCGTTCACAAAGGATATTCGTCACCCGCACGAGCATCCGTCTCATGTTCCAAAAGGTCACTCTCGCTAATTTAATCATCTCATCCCAATTATATAGTAAGCGATCCGGTGAATATTCAGCTTGGAAGTAATTAAGCGTCGTTCTCGGAATAGGCGCTTGAGTGCGACTCTAACGCATTCACTTGAGACAAAAGCGCGGAAGATGTTTCGCGCCACTCATTACGAGCTCCAAGTTTCACGTTTCGGTATCGATATCCTCTAAAAATCCCCATAAATAACGGAGCCTCCCCAACGTCTTTATGTTTCGGGATTTTTCATCCCAAATCCCTTTCGGCTCTGTCGTCAGCCTCGTGGACAAGAGGTCAGTGTGTCTTCCTTCGGAGTCGTGGGTCGGGTTTCGAGCCGACATTTACGTTTGCCTCTCACATCTCCTTGCTCATCTTACTGAACGTATCCATCACGGTGAACAACCCAGCAGAGTGGAATTTTTCGACATATTCCTGCGACCCATGCCGTCTCATACCAATTGCTAACATCCTTCTCCTTTGCCTTACCTTATGGCTCTCTTAATACATCGATGTTCGCATATTTGATGAAATTTGAGGAAATTTGTGAAATAATACTATTGCCTTTATCATTGTTGTTGCTATATTATTATTGCTATTATTAAATAATAGCAATATAGTTAAATTACTGTCGTTATGATTATTGTTATTTTCATAATTATTGGGTTATTATGAATTTTATTATTTATTATGGTGATATTTTTCACGGAAAGATTTCACATTACCTAAGAAAAGAAATCAGTGAATCGCGAGTTACCTTTCGAATCAAAGTATCAGAACATAAGTCGGTCAATTTTTCTTATGTATCAAAGTTAGCTTATACACGAGTTTATACACAATTAGTTATACACGATTTTTGCTTCGCAGTAGTCTGTAATTGTCCGCCATTACAATGGTTTCATAGAATTCTACATTCCATTTATCCCTACGGATCAAAGTTTTTTCCTTTCACCATTCGAATTCATAATTATTTTCTATTCATTCTGAAAATGTACACAGATCGTCCGAAAAACCTACGAAAAGAAATAATTTCATTTAAGGAAGAAATATAATTGGTGAATTATAATGAAAAAATGATTAGAAAGCACTGATACTTCTTCTACCAATTTAACTTTTATATTTATTATTTGTTTATTTACCACCAATTTAATTTTTATATTATAATTTCTATTTCGCATATTTTTGAATCAAAAAATGCGAACGAGGATATACATTACTCGAATATTAATAGCTAAAGGTTATATGGTACATATTTTATGGTTCATTAATGAGAAAGGGGTAGAAGATTAGCAACCGGTGGAAAATATTCTAATGGAAACATTTTTCCTGAGGTTAAGAAAGCAAATATACGCTCACTGAGCTCATTTTTTAATATCTACGCATTATTTCTGGAATAATTGAAAAATTGACTAATCTTGTTGAATCCATATCGAATTATAATTATTGTCATTGATTCGAAATCGAATCAAAACTCAAATCTCCCCCTGTTTTCACGTGTCAGTTATCTTAACATTTCCGTATGGTGCGGAATACTTTATCTTTGGCATCACCGGTGCTAAAACGAAATCAGTATGCCAACTATAATTGGTCAGAATATGAATATTCAAAGAGATATATTTCATAAAGCCGTCCAAATATGCTAATGCGTCTCATATATTGAAATGCATCCTTTCATTATACGACGTAACTCTTTATATATTTAATTAATTACTTTAAATGATCGAAGAAATTGAAATTAGATGAAAATGACCGAAAGATTCTTTGGGTAACTAATTATCAAGGAAATTTAACTCCTTAACTACGAATATGCTTCGGGAAAACTAAAAATTTCTACTGATATTTATAGATCTGCGGGAGATTACTCGTTATTTTATAATATTAACCAACCTAACTCGTTCATATTGGTAATGGTTAGAATTTAAAACCTTAAATGTTAAAGGTAAGTATCATTTAAAGTATGAATTCCAGTTACTTATATGGTAAGTTGGAAGCTGAGACTATGAGATAAGAAGTTTCTCTAAAATTTGTTACGGAGATGCGGTGGATATGAAAGGTTACGTGAAATGAAATTTTATCAATGACTTCTATTTTTGAAAGTGTAGAAAGGATAAACAGATAATATTAAGTTTTTTTGTATTATTGATTATTTTACATAAATATATCTATATAAATTAAATAAATTCAAATAAAATTTTCTTGCTATCCAAGTTTATTGTTGTAATAACTTTTTTGCATGAAGGAAAAAGATACCTACGCTTCTAATTTCGGTGTTACTCTATCTTGTCAAGTTAAAAAAGTTTCTTTTCGATCAGTCCTCAGTCATGGAATCCTCATTTTCTTTTATTATCTTTTATCATAAATCCAAGCTGAATTTAAGTAGCCAATATAGTCTTAGATTAATCGTATGTCATGCCTTCTAGCTCACCGATATAATTCATTTGTACAGTAAGGAAGCAAAGTTATGATCTCAAGGATTTAACACGCATCGCAAATACCGCATAACTTCTCCCAATCCATATTCAAGAATCTATTACAGCGTGCTTCTCTAATGGTTACATCCTCACCGAGTTTCAATCACAATGGGAGCCGCGGCGGCACATGTTTATTGTTTAGTTTGGAACAAGCGCTCAATTTTATGTGTAAGATTTATCTATCTCCTTCTCCTTCCTCCCCCATCTCTTTCAATGTGTCCCCGGAAGTCCTCTATGCGTGAGCTTTTCCTTTCCGTCCCTCAAGTCTATGGCCTTCGTCTCGCGGCCTCAAAGAGAAGCACGGAGTGGGGAGTCAGTGGGTGAGGAGTGGGCGTGAATAGCCGTGGGCTGAGAGGAAGATGAGTGGGTTGCTGCCATCGCGGGACTACCAAAGGCATTTTAGTGCCCAAAGGGATTGAACATTCAAAAGAGGTTCATACCATGTTCATTTTCGTGAAAAAGTGTCGTCTTAGATGGAATGATTGTATGCAGAGCCGAGATAAGGATGCTTGGCGCCCGGACGTAAATGGTATATACTGCATTTAATTACTGTCTTTCATAATCTACGAGTATTTAGAAGTATTATTTGAAAAGGGTTAAAACACATATAAAAATATATACAAAAATATGAACTCAAGTTACAGTGCGCTCATGAGCGCGCCCTGATTACAATTTGATTAAATCTCATTCATTTATATTACTTTCCTTTTGCAAGGGGAGTATCTAGAGATCTGAGGTTTTAACATCGTAAACTGCGACACATGTGATAATTCAATTTTGTATCAATTAATTTATTAATCAATTCCTTTTGCTTATGTGAGAAGTTTCCTCAAGCAATGATGAAAAAGAGGAATATCATTGAATTAATTAACACGCAGATGATGGATGTAGGAAAGTAGGATATTTTCAAAATAATCAATTTATTTTCAAGCCTCTTATACTCATCCATAAGCAAAAGGAATGAAAAAGAATAACTTAATTCACGACGTATCGACTTTCAAAGACGAGTGCGAGTAAAATTTGCAACAAAATATTTCCTCTAAGTTATGCAAATGAGTTATACTAAATCTTAGGAATAACAAATTTTAAAAATAAGAACTTGAAAGGTTGAGTAAATACAATACCAAATGACGAATTTTCTACCTACCGAACTTGAGCCACGTTAGAATCTAGATTTAACTTCTTCATAAAGAGATAATTTAGAAGTAAAAGCGTGCAATTAGTCACCCTATGTACGGTTAATAAAAAAAGCCATACAACGTATTCCCCATGGCGGAGTTCAATATACAGCATATTGAGTATGGTCATCTTATCTTGTAATGGAAAATATAAGGAAAATTATGGTGTATAGCGGAAGACGACTTGAAATAGTAAAGAAGGAAAACATAAAGCGGAAAAGCAATAGAAATACGAAATAAGAAAGCCAAGGAGTGAGACGCATTTGCACGCTGTTAGTACTTCACTTGTCATTTCTCTTCGGATGGCCTTGCCGAATGTGGCATCTCTGCGTAGGAAGGGAGTGTTGTCATTATGAGCACTCTCATGGAAATGACCAAAGTGGCATAAAATTGTATGGTCACTAAATCAAAATAGCAAAGACTTCTCTCTAAGGAATTTAGCCTTATTTTCCTCCATATCATAAATCAAAAACGAAACGAAAAGATAGCGTTCGTTTCAGTTAAATATTCGAATGAGGAAATCCTTGTCGATTCCACGATAAACATTCCACGGATAAAGGTTTTCGATTAATAAACCCCTGTTATTATTCATATTTCTGCTATTATCAACGCTACGCTTAATAAGCGGTGAGTGAAAGTGATTAAATACGAATCGCCAGACTTTAAGTCTCCTATGTAATTGAGCGTGATGGTCGGAATGAAATTTGTGTCAACGTAATCTGACGTGAAGCTTTTGCCAACTCCGAGAGGGAGCCACGTTGCGAATACGAACGCATGCACTTCGTACGGAAACAAAGGAAATTCATATCGTATCATAGTTCCTTAAACCGATAACAATCAAATTATGAGTGCAGCGTAAAGCATATTAATGGGGATTACTTCCACCACTCTGAAACGAACGCTGGGGTGAGAACCTCTCCCCCCCTTTCATTTAACTTATCAGATATAATATTTCTTTTTTCTCCGGAGAGTAATTGTTAAGGAAAATCTCCTACAGATGACATTGGACTGAAAATTATTATCTTGCTGGCAAATCCGTTTGCGCAAGCGTAATAAAACAGGAGGGATTCATTGAACGAGGTTTACGACGAAACTAGGAATCTTTTATGGTTGATGCCTTGCTGACAATGCAAGGTGAGTTGAATGAAAGCGATGGCTATCATAATATAACATTTGTTAAAGCTCACGAAATTAGCTGCGATAAAGAATGGTTTGTAGGTCGGATCTTCACCATGTCTGTCATACACGGAAGGAAGTCTTGGTCTCTGGAAACTGAGATATACATGACTATCCCAATAAAAATTTACCTTTACCGATAAGGAAATTTTGTTTACGATATCTGCATTATTTCCTGTATGTTAATGAATATAAAATATTGTTAGTATCGAAACTTAGTACATATTGCGAAATTATCATTGACGATTAAGTGAATAAACAGCTAAGAGTTCCCCATACTTTGCGATATTCATGCTGAAAAGGTTTTCCTTGGTAGCCTAAGTTGGATGGTGAAACAGAATAGAATGTGAGTGACGGTAAAAACATTCATTTCATAATGTGACCTCCTCTCCTTCATACTGAAATCATAATTAAATGATCATACGTTAAAAGATCACGACTAAAACATCCTTAATCGCTTTAGATTTCCTGTTAGGTAAATATCTCCTACTTATCCAACATTATCTGGAGAAGATTTGGTAAAAGTAAGCTACTTAAAGCTATAAAGCTGTTTCAGCCAAGGAACAAAGAGGTAGGAAATGAATAGTTTTCGAAACCACGACTTGCATTTCCAGCCCGTCACGCAG
Source organism: Pachydiplax longipennis (assembly GCA_036926295.1). NCBI lineage: Eukaryota > Metazoa > Arthropoda > Insecta > Odonata > Libellulidae > Pachydiplax > Pachydiplax longipennis. The sequence continues at coordinate 20,351,363 of JAVFKF010000026.1, read as the reverse complement.
GTAAACTATTAAGGCCGCATGTACATTTTATTTAACCATTAAACATCATCCGAATCCTTTGTTTGGTTTAATTACAACGGTACATAGATTCCAGATGAGCAGAAATGAAGACGTAATCCGTAATTACCCTTTGTTAATCATGATTTGACATACTTATTACGGAAAGGTCAATCATCACATCTTCGCAAATAACATCTGTCTTACTCATTCATCCTGAATTTTAAGCACCATTTGTTGGAAATATCATCTATAGGAGGCTCCTTCCACCACCTCGACTGCAGGAGCGATAGTAACATCACAGTTGCTCTATCGATTCCCCAACCAAATCATTGACGAGCACAGTCTTCACAATTTCCGACCAATCCAAAAGCCATTCCACGAAACACCACCCGCGTACTCCTCCCAAGAATCTCTTAAAGGGAACAATCGCCGCATGCCAAAGCACCAATGACGTCACCCACGCACCAAAAGACGTCATAGAGCCTGGTATACTTCCTGCACCTTCTGAGTATCCTCCAAAGGCATTTCCGTGTAGAATACTATGGGAAGTATACGTTACAGTACTTTTATTTACCTTAATTACCTTACCTAAAAGGTAAACTCAATCTCAAAATATCGATAGTCCTGAAAAATGCTGGTGATGAAATAGTCATTTGATGGGGAAATATTTCTTTGGCAAAAACATCTCAAGAGATTTTCCGTCACCTTAAATGACTTTCATCTGGAACTCCCTTCGAAGACTCCTATATTTTTGGATGAAGTCAAGATAGGTTGACAATTCGATTTCGATGGATCAATGGACGAAAACCACAGATCTACCACGTGGTAAATACGTCGATTCGAATCGCCACAGCCAGGCTGTATCTCGGAAAAAATAAGTTTTCCAATAATCTGCGACATGGTACCCAGCTAACCACCAACTCTAACAACCAATATTTTCCAACATGGTTCACGACCCTCATGTATCAAAATCCAAGAGGTTCGAACGTGATCCAGCTTGACTTTGCAAATACCCCACACACAGCACTAAAAACCACGCAGGAATGAGCTCCGCGTTGTGAATCGAGAAGGAACAAAACACACCCGCTTGGCATTCCCGAATCCACAACGCGTTTTACGTGTGGAAGCGGCAGCTTTTCCAACTCCTACCGGACGCGATACGGTAGCTAGAGAGAGAGATTTGGAGAGGCACCCAGTGTCACGTCCAACCACGGCTTTCCCAATAGTTCATTCGGGCGGGGGAGGGAGCGGCAGACATGTCGCGAGGATCATGCGCAGCTCAGAAGAGACGCGTCGCCAGGCGCCGCTCCCCCCGCCACCTTCCCTTCCCCCTCTTCATTCACGGACATTCCCTTTATAAACCCAATTTTTCTTATCTTTCTTCTCTAATCGCTGTCGCTAATCTATCGACTTGTATCGATCTATCGTTTTTCGACCGATCGATTAATTCGGTGTTGCCTTTTACCTGCATAAACTCTTCCCGTAATGATTCGGACTTGAGTAAACATTCTTAATAGAGCATGCGTTTGAATGACTGCAGCCACTTAATCTTGAATAATAATCGGAAGCATTGCGATTAAAAACGTAAAATGAAACAGCTATAGAAATGATTTCTCAGCTTGATACTCATTTTGAATTCCCTTATCCATTGAAAATTTTAGACTATAATTACTTTTAAGGGCAGCTATTTCATAAAACTCCTTTCCAAATTTTGTTCCTTATCCTAGCATCCATTATCTCCTTTTATTTAATAGCTGTAGCAAATCTATCCATTAACATCGATCATTCCCACACGAGCGATAGATTTCTATGTTGTATTTCCCGATTGCATCGTCTTTAGTAGCAGTCCTGTACAAATCATTTTCCTGAATTATTTTCCTTCTTTTCACATTAATTTTTTTCTTATATTGAGTTTTTCAACTGCCGCACATATATCGATCTGTATCGATCCGTTCCTTTTCGATTGATCGATTCCATTGGTGTTGACTGTGCAGCAACGATTGAGATGCTTGCTAAAACATGCCTCCTTTGGGTGCTTCTCGAGCAAGATATTTTTTCCTTTATCAGTTAAAACAGTAACAAATAATTCACAACCGCTTCCACGGATCAATTATTTACTCTATTTTGCTGTAAGTAATAACACCAGAATTTCATTCGAAGAAAATTGTCATTTATCTCCAAAGTTCAGAAGAATGAACTATTCGAGGTATTGCGATTAAATACAAAGGATCAAATAGATATAGAAATGATTTCCCAGCTTAAAACTCATTTTGAATTCCCTTATCCATTGAAAACTTTAGACTATATCATGGTAAAATTACATCGATTTGAAACTTGAGGAGCAATACAAAGCACTTCAGTTGGAACTCCAATACCCTAATATCGATCCAACGAAACAAAACGACAAGTTAGTGCAAAATTATCCTCAAAGAGACTTTTACCAAAATTAAGGGTGAAGTTCACAGATTTAAAATTGAATTTGAAAACTCACAATTCAAAGGATTCATCCGTCAATATACGCCTCACAAGTTGCACTGCTTCTTAATTCTCAAAAAATGAACATATAAGGCCAAATTACCGTCCATGAAAAATATGTTAATTCCGAAGGATGTAAGTTAACGGTCTGGAAGTTGATATCTGGACGTAAAAATATAGGAGGAAAAAAGAAAATATAAGAAATATGAGAAAAATATAACAGAGGAATGACAAAAACGGTGCATGAAGCATAGATGGTGAACGTAACATTACCGTTTAATCCATTGCTTAATCTAATGAGGATTCTACTCGTTGAATTACGTATGCTGATAAGGCATGGTCTAATGTTTGTAGTCTAAGTCAACAGTGTTTCGCATTGAATCTCGAGTATAAAAAGTATGCTGCCTTTTTAATATTTACGAAGATAAAACGTTGCTTTCGGATTCGTATGAATGAGTTGGAAATATGTGAATGGATGAAAGGAAACCGACAGTGAATGGATTACTCCCAGCATCAGATAAAAAGGCGGTCCAAAACAGCAGGGTCGTGAGGCATAATAAAGGTAGGATAAGGTCAGTGGGGTTCTCTCGTGATTTCCATTTTAAAATACACGCATAATAATCACTGCCCAAGATTAATTCCCAAATATTAATATACATATTAAAGTATTTGATATTTAATTAATCCATTTTTAGCCGTTTAATTTGCATGTAATGACTTAAGCATTGGCGGTGTTGTTGAACTGCGTCGGAATATGAATTTATCCCACTTATTCCAGCCTACCATCTGCCGATTGCAGATTGGTACTTTGATCACAACTTTCATTAAATAAGTGGAATAATTTCTAAGATACATCATGGAAATTTAGGTAATATAACACCCAGGTAAGATCTAACTATTAAATATTGAGAGAAATTTTGTATGAATTCATACATTTGTCTTAAATGGATAAAGTAAGGAGATGGATTAAATGATTAGTTCAATCATTAGTTCATGTATTCCTATAAACATTTGTAGTGATGAATAATTGTAACTGAATATCTATAACGCAAATAACAATTCTTCTTCATTAATGGTTGATTATTTTCTTCATCATTTTTGTTTATAATAGCTCCTTCTCACTGTTCTTTAATAGTATTCTTTGTTGTTTTTCTCGGATATTATTACTTTGTATAACTAAAACTAATCCAAAGCATGCTGATTTCGTTTTGTGTTTTTGTTCATACGGGATATATTTTGAAAAACAATCGTTGGTGAACAGTTTGAATCGTACTCTTCGTTAACTATCATCATAGTTCAAAATATGACATATTATTAAAAATAAAATTTCTTTGGTAATATGGCCTATCTATTAAATACTCTCACTTCCGTAAGTTACAATACATTCATCCATTTCAATGAGTTATCGCAGACCCTTGGCTAATTCTTTAGATAACTGTCATAATTATTTCCTAATTATACATTCAATTATCCATTTAATCTCCAAATTCACGCAAAAAACAGCCCACATTTTCAATCCTAGTTTATCCTCAATTTCCAAGCTAGTAAACCCCGTCGTTGTGTTTACTTTCATTATAGATCTAACCATTTCCTTATTGAAAGCAAGACGTATAAACCTTTCCCGCCATATCTTCTCCACGCATCTTTCTAAAAGATGGGGGACCCTCCCCTTTTCTCCTTCTCACAATCCACTCGTTATTTGCGCCGCCGGTGACGAAAATGTTTTCGCGTGTCACTCTTAATTACTTCCATTTCTCGCGATCCGAGAAATTCCGAAATTCGGGAGCGATTAAATGGGCTCTGAGATGAATGGGATTGAAAAGGGATAGGAAAAACCTTTTCACGGCCAGCTAAACGGGATTGAAATGAGGAAGAGAAGGCGGGCGGGGGAGGAAGGCATTTTTGAATTTTAAATCGCGCGGGACTCGAATTCCGCGGAAACTGTTGAATTATGCATCGGGAAAACCTTAACTGTACCGCTTTTACGCGCGTTTATTTGAGATAACTCGCGGGAGAACGAGAAGAAAGGGAAAAAAATATCGCCTCGATTTTCTTCTGGTGGCACTTTTTCGCCACGCCGAAATTGTTTTCTTCCCTTCGCCACCCTATGAAAATTTCGCAGCTAAGGCCATAGGCCATATGTTAAAACGCGAAGACTTTTGCATCGGCCATTATCTTCCGCACATGACGCTTTTACCTAATGTAGCGAGCCCATGTATTATTCATAGAGAAATCTGTAAGGGCTTCTCTCTCTCTCTATTCAAGGTCGGTAGCTGTTAGAGTCGGTTCCATAGAGCGAATCGTAAACAACATTTCACGCGTGGAAATTGTCCTCCGGGGCACGAAAAACGTGGATTAGGAATTCATTCTTTAACTCTTAAATCCAGGAGTATTAAAAGTGGCGGAGAAACAATTAATACGGGAACGACAAATTATTCGGTCGAGGAAGGGTATAAATAGGTCGTCGACTCAAAAAAAGCTGTAAAGGTGAGAGAATATTAAAACGAGATTAAACCGCGTTGGAAGAACTTAATCCGATTAATGAAGAGAAAGGAAGTGGATGATGCTTTTAGGAGGAGAATAACCCCGGAGCAATGTTGTTGCAGGCCATGAATACGTTACTTCTTTCTAAGCTGGTACCGTAAAATGTGGCAAGCAGGAAATGGGAATTTCTAGAATTATTAAAAAATGGAAATAAAAAATCAGAAATTTGTAATGTGAATACATTATTTAAAGATATGAGTCACTTTTAATAGAGGCTTTTACGGAAAATGGATGATTTATTTATTACAGCGTAACAGCAACATGTTTAGAATTCGAGTAAGAATATACTGCATATTAGGAACTACTTACTATACGATACATAGTCATTAAATATTAACTGATATCTAAAGTTGTAATTTCTGTATGTTGGTTATAATTTTGGTTGAGAGCTAATTATGATTAACTATACAATAGTTCTCATTCCTGAAGGAATTTTATTACTGCATATGCTTAACCGATTATCAACATTTTATGCAATAAATTCGTGTAATTAATTATACTTTTAGTAAAATCTAACCATTCCTATATTTTTGCAAAGTGCATCAAGAGTATATTTTGATTTTATTGATTTCGAATGATATTGTACATATATTTGTCGTCTTTAGTTTCTGAACAAATTGTATGACCGTAATTGAATCTAACTAGAGTTTACCTCATGTTATTCTCCGACGTGACCCCGCAAAACCTCGCAATATCCGGATCAGATAAATAGCACTCATCAAACTATGCGCGATATCATTTTCAGACTGATTTCCCCTAGAGATAGTTAATAAAGGATTATATCCACTTAGCTCTTCTATCCTAGCTGCTAGAGAGGCAATTACCCCTTTATATCTCCCATGCGTCGGAGTTAATTGAGAACCTAATTACCTCCGCGGAAATTCTGTAAGATTATACTGCGTTACATTTATAAGCCTTCCTTATCGCTTCGATAACTTTTTTTATAAGCGAGTTTTAAACGGACGCCATCGCGGCGAAGTGCAGACGATGATATCTCTGATTTTTCATCCCCTTTCCCACGTGATGAATTTCCATACTTCTTTAACCTCCACCTTCTTCAAAAAACACTCATTCTTCGCAAGCTCCACTCCCTCTTTCATCTGCACGAATTGCGTCACCGTAATTGCTCCCGTCGACAGATGGCATCGCAATCGCGGCTTGAGACCACCAAAGCTTTAAAGAGGCCGCACCCTTGGAAAATAAGGGAGAAAACCGCGCAATTCGGATCCGATATTTACCCCCCGCCTTCCCCATCACGAGGAAGCGAAAATTAAGCGAAATCCTCCGCGGAAACTCTCCCCTGAACATGCTTCCTTTCCCTCCCGATTTTTTTCCCCGGAAAGACCTTTTTCTGGCCGGGAAAAAATCCCTCTCACTCCCGGGCATATGCAGTGACGCGGGATAATTTTTCGGATATTCACGTCAGCTTTTCCGCGCGACATGATGTAATCTGGGTAATGAGCCGTTATACAAATGGACAAACAAGCGGAGTTCAAATAAAGGGGCGGGAAGCGGGCAAAAGGAAGGAGACGAAATAATATGGAGAGGCACGTAAGAAAAAGCCCGAGTCCGTCGTGATCGCCGCTGCGAGGAGAAGATGTCGTACATAAATAAGATTAATGAGCCGATGTCTAGCGATGTGGGAATAAAGCCAAGTATAGTCGTCCGCGAGCGTAACTCGGGAGGTTTTAGATGAAGTGGGGGGGATCCGAACGGGAGGAAAGCGTGGAATGTGGGGAACGAAGTGGACTGACGGCTATTGACGAAGGAATACGCGAAAGGGCTCCGTCTAAGAGTGGGCAATTTGTCACTAACAAGCCGGCCATTAAACATCATCCCGCCGTTGGAGAGGGAGACAGGGGTTCGATTCCCGCCGAGGAGAAGGATGGTCACCTGTTGGTGAGGGTCGTTTTTCTTCCACGTTCCGAACGCGACGAAAAAAAAATAAATATACAACGAGGAATAATTTACGTAACGAGATGAATGGAGTAATCGCTCCGCTACAACGTGCGCGTTTAATTTTATGGATGGTTTTCACAACAAATACACGTTCGAGCTTAAATTATTGAGGGGCATTAAAAGTTTAAAACTGTGAGTTAATATCCGATATATCCGCAGTAAAAAACTGAAATCGATGTCATACGAATAGTCTTGAGTTGCTCATATTTATATGATTGCCCAGCATGGAAAGACAGCTAAATTAAAGGAAGATATCGAAAATAGGAATTGATGGAATCTTACGAGAGATGATCGATCATAGAGGTAAACCGCCGATATACTGTTTTGATATCATGAAAGTTGACGTTAAATCGAAGCGCAAAAAGCGTTGGAGAAATGCGTTCCTAAATTGGAAGAAATACTCACCTACGTTCAATTACATTAATTCCTTTTTATCAAGCCCCGACTGATTTCTGTTATTTATTCATTTCCTCAACACAAATGAACTTATAACAAGGGCATTCACGTTCCTTATTAACAATGAATATCCTACTCTTCCATATTAATATTTAAAATGTAACTTAATCTTACACAAGAGAAACAGGCCAGGTAGCTTCATAAAGTATAAAGAAGCAAGATTTATTAAAAGACAGATTTGTATGTAAAATGTTCTGATTCCATAACGGTATCTCAAGATGTATAGGATGGCATCTAAAATCTTTACAAAATAATTGTTTGATTCTAAAAGCATCGACTCGAATTTGAACAATCGATAACCTCTTACGTATACTTTGATCAGCCTACTCGTGATCGTAAAAAAATGAACAACGAATTTTACGCATTAGATGAAATTAGCCGAATTCAATTTAAAACGTAAAAGAATAAGAACAGAGAACCTTTGCTACACTTTTCATAAGAGCCTTCAATTATACTTTGGAGTATTGAAACAACGAATTTTGTATTATTTAGATAATTTCTGAAATTTGAGTTCATAATACCTATATTTTTGACCTTTTCAGAAAATTTTCACGTCACGGGCTCAAGAAATCAATATTAAATTGGTATTCTTCTTTCTCCTGATGAAAAATTACTTTCATTCTCAGATTTTGCCTTTCGCAATCAATGTGGCCGTGAGAAGGTGATCAATGATCACAATCATTTTTGTATTTGGTAGCAATTATTATGGTCGGATGCCCATCCTGCAGCTAACCTTCATCAGATACAGCATGACTCCACCGAAATGGAAAGTCTTCCATCAACAGTAGACGCGCTACCTATATCTTGAAATATTATTATAAATTCATCGTAAATTTTGATTGATTACATGCAGCTCAGAATAAAGAAAGGTACTTCCTTTATAGAGATTCGACTGTTTCAAAAATACATTAAATGAGAGCATTGATACTGTAAAATAGAGCATAAGTAAATAATGAAAATTACTCTTGATACTCGAGTCAAATGGAAATTGACTTAAATGTTTCCACCTGTTTTGGTTTCATTCCGTCGCAGTAGAGATTCCAATAGTTGAATATTAAGGCTCTTTAGAATGAGAAACATTCAAAATAGTATCAGAAGCACTTATCAGTCCATTGTGCTCATGAAATTTAGCTTCTCCTGTTAGAGGGAAATCAACCCAACGCAGAGACACCAGGAAACGATTTCACGGCCAGCGGATGCCTTATTATACCATCAGGCCCGTGCCTGGCATCCTATCTTATCCCAATGCTAAATATCAGCGGCATTATCGTGTTGTCGGTAGAACACAATTTCACCGCCCGCCATCCCACTTACACACAATTCCAACGGGCATGCATTCACCGCTGTCGAACCGACTATTTAGCGGCGAGATCGCAGATATGGTCCGTTTGAATTCCGCGATATCCCCGGTTAATGTAGCCGCCACTTTAACCCGAGGACCAATAAGAAAGGGGGACTTAGATGCTTATCCACTGGGTCAGTCGTGGAATGCGACAAAGTAGAGGGAAAAAAGGAGGGAGAAAGCGAAGTCGAAGGTGAGATAAAGAAGGTGGTTTTCTGCCTATGTCCCTCCGTCCGCCCCCACCACTCCAAGAAGCACACTTCTCTCCTCTTTACACACTACATCTCTCTTTTTCACGCACCATCTCACCACACCGTCTCTCCACCTCGAGACCCATACCTATACAAGCACTTATATAGCGCAAGCCTCCCTCCCGCCAACGAACCCTTGCCTACTCATGTAAACACCTTTTTCTAGAGGGAGGCATGGCCGTCGAGTGGAAGCAGAAGGCTCTGGGGAAGGTGCCGTCGAAAGAGGAACTGCGATTATCCGTGTTAATTACCTTTGATGAACATGGATGGAGAAATTGAAAATATGAACTAACGAAAGTGATCCTGAGAATCATTTCATGAAGTTATTAGATTAATTGGGCTTTTTTTCCACATGAGTATCCTGTTGTCCGTAGCTTCCTTATTCGTAGCAACATCTGGTATATCTATTTTTAAAAAAGATTCTTGACCTCGGAGGACTACGAGATTTTTTTTTAATTCTTTAATATCCCTGTCTTACGTAAGAAGTAATATCTAACAAAATTCAACGACTCCGTCCACTAAAAGGTTAGATAGTTGGTTGACACCCACATTTACATAAAAATTGTCAAAGTATATAGCATAGAATCACTTCTTAAAGTTGCACTTAAATATAATCATTTGCAGATCATACTGTATACATCACATTGTTTACATAAACATGTCAAACTTTATTCAGTGATTCTACACAGTATTCTCTGGGGATTGAATTTTTGATCTAAAAGTCATGTTTTCGAGGTCAAAACAAATTACTACTGTTTATCAATTAATTCACTGGCAGTTATACAATTATCTTCCTCCTTTCTAAAGTAATTAGTTACGAAAACAAACTCAATCACACGTAATTATCTTCTTAGCAGAATAGGGCTATAAATTACACCTTTCCTTGTCCTTTATCATGTCAAAGTGAGCTGATCACGTACTTCGGATTTTAAACGTACCTAGGAGTTCAGAATCCTTGGATAGATAAATTTCCTTTTCCAATAAACAAAAACAGAAAGAGAATTTCCTATCTAATGATACATTATCATTACGGAAATATAAAATGGATTTGTTTATAATAGTAATAAGCAAAGAATATTTCCTTAGCTTTAAATTTAAGTAAATGATATACAGAGGAAATAATTTATTACCTACCCATTTTCTTATATATGTACTATATCGTAAAACCGAATAAAGTAAACTTTTTCTCCGTTTCCTATATTCTTATTTATTTTCGAAGGGAAAGTAATCAGAGCAACGCGGAAACTCCACATCTTTCTCCTCAAGTCACAGATTTAAGCACTGGTAATTATATCATCATCGCAGCTCACGAAACATCCGCACGTCATACGCGGAATTTACCGGGACTTAAACATGTGTTACGAACGTCTACCGGATCGTAATCTCGGATGAACCTGTGATAGCCGGTCACCCTTTCGCCGGATAGCCGTAGGTCGGATAATCGGAGATTCACCCGGTGTCACCTGCATCTCTTCCTCTTCTCCCGATGGTGAAAAAATGAACCCCACCGCCTCATGGACTGGCCTTCGGGGTCAGTGGGCAGTTTCCAGGCTGGCCGCGCGCCATAACAGTCACGTGACCACCCCACATGCGCGCACACACGCACACATACGCGACCCAACCTCCCGATGGGATGGACTCGACCAAGGACCCTCACACACGCACTCTTCCCTCTCTTTCCACCTGCTTCTTCCTCCTCTTCTTCCCATTTTTATCTCCTCCTCCACTCACCTGCCTCCGTCACTTGCTCATCCTCGTACGTGTTATTCGTCTCACCTGCTTCCTATACCGATTCCGAGCTGCCTATATGGCCTTTCTTCATTCTTTCAAAAAAGCCCCACTTTGGTTGCTATGCCGCATGCGACGAACGACTACTATTGAACGCTTTGAGTGGCTATGACGCAAACTTTCGCCATGGAAAAATGAAGAATGCATCCGAGGAAATTCCCACCAATAGTTGTCGAAGACGACAATATTCGTCCTCAACGCATTTCGTGGTTGTATACTGAAAACTTCAGTACTGACTCCATCCGGAATAAATTAATTCTAATTTAGTTTTGAGTATTCGTTTCAAACACATTTCATTTCATTCTTTGGAATGATCCGTGTAATTAAATGATTCCATAAAGATTTAACACTTTTCGTAAAAAATTTTAGATTGCATTGTGTATGCAATCATTTAATTATTCTGTACGTTTGATTTGCAACTTTTGCGCATAAGATATAAATATTCAAAATGAAATATGTAATAGATTCATACCGATAAATTGAGATCGGTACCTTGTAAAAGCAAACAAAAGGATGTATGAGACGTAATTCTCATAAAAGCTACATATGAAATATGACAATTTTAAGCTACACAAAGTAATGTACGTATTACCTACTTTATAATGTCTGCTACACAAAGTGAAATAAAAAATAGTTCTGTAAAAAGGAGGCAATGCGTGTGTCACGAAATCATTCTATAATATCTTACATTTAAAAACAGTTAAATGTCTTAATTTTGCCTTTAATTTGACTAAGTACTTGTATTAATAGAACTTTGCAAACTCATTAATTCTTCACATTTGAGTTGAACCAGGTAAATGTTTGAATATCAAAGTCCTTTTCGAAATTACTTTATCGATGGAAATACATTCATCAACTTTTAAGGCATAGGAGCAAAGTTAAGCCTTATAATCTGAGGATGGTTAAAAAATTCCCGAAAACTCGAGACACTATGGCTTTCTCGAGATGCATAACAACAGCAAACATCCAGAAGACAATCACTCCGGTTAAACCAAACCTTACCACTGAAACATCACAATTTAATCAGATTATACAATTGAATAATATTTATGATCGCTAAACTTATTCAATTTGAATTCAACATTTCTCGAAGAGTCCTTAGGCTCACGTTATGTCGTTACCACTGCTGGAGCAAAACCAGTACAATTCAGGGTTATCTCGATCTGGAATTCAACTGTCGCAACTAATTTACGATTACGGGCAGATCATTCGAATGGTATCTAATGTTATAACAACTCCTTCTGCGAGACACCATTCCCCAGTTCGCGAAACTCTGTCAACCTAAAGATCACGGATTGAAACACGCGTTTATTCTTGTTTACCTGTCCTTTCTCTCGCGATTCGTTGTGCAACGCCTCCACGTCTCACTTCCTACTTCGCCAATTCTATTCTCGGATATCTCCCTTCCAATGCGCACTTTTCCATCTCCTTTTTCCTCCGTCTTCGTGACCCCGTTTCACAACCGCCTCCCTCAGCATCTCTCCTGCGGAACCATTCTATATCCCTTGTAAATTCCGAGATGGGGGAAGTTATAATTCGATTCCGAATTGCTTTTGTGTTGGGTATTAATCTGGGGGACGGACGTTCCTTTCGCTTGTTAGTGTTGCGAAATCGAGCAGTTTTGTGAAGATGTCTTTCGCTTGCTATTTTCTTCAGAAGCCATTAAAGACGTTTCAGATTGTTTACGATCTTGGTGGATTCGCTTTGTCGCTTCAAGCGGTCTAATACACTGTCCCTCCATGAATTATTTTCTGTGACATAATTTTCTGAAATTATTTACCTTTTAGAATACTGACTAATTTTATCTCGTTTCTCAGCAATATGTATCATTATATCCATGCAGTAGCGGGTAGACAAAATCCAGGCAATATTGTCACATTAGAAACATATGTACAATCTTAGAGAGTTGGCCAACAGGCTGATCTCGATAGACCTATCGACTGTCGAGATACATTCGGTCGATCACGACTGTTAACCGGAGAAATATTTTCTTTCGAGTAATTTTTATTACTTCAAGTATCATGACCAGTACTACTTCAAGTATATGACCAGTAAATCTCTTTCATATGCCTACGTTCAATAAAATTGAGTAAATGTTTGATAATAGACAAAATATCTCCCAAAGACGGAAAAATAAGACAATCGATAATTTTTCTATTATCAAATGCCAAAATATGCCAAATTTTATTTATTTTAGACGATCGTGGTAGATAAATTAGTCACAGAAGAAGATAAATTGGACACCCGAGATACATTAAATTATAAAAGTGCATTCATTTAAACATTATGACGACACCAAATGATATTATTCTTTGTCTATGGAGTATGTTTTAAGCCCATATCCTCCACTATTAGAAACCAAAAGCTAAAGACTAAGGAAAAATATAATGAGGCTTACCATATAAGATGAGGAGTGGAGTGGTTTGCCTTTGCTTTTCTCACTGATTGCTATGATTGGAAAAAGTCTAAGTAGATTCAGCCACCTATAAAAAACAGTTTTCGTTGCATTCAATAAGTAGTGACCAAGTGAATTCTATTAGTAATGTATTATATAATGACATCATACTTCAGAAGTTTTCATATCATTCCTGTGTTGTCACTTGGACAACTAAAGAATGCGTATGAAGAATATTCCGTTCATCACAAAATGGTTACAGAAGCAATATCATTGTACACATATACCTCACTATATACCGTAAAGTTATGTTCAAACAATTTCAATAAACGACTTATCTTATGTAAAATTTCCCTATATCTTGCGCTAGGAATCACAATTCTCGTATAAACACCAAAACAAACGGCATTTTAAGAGTGCATGTGCGTCGTGATATGCTTCACTTGCGCATCTTCACAACACCTAAGATATCTCAATGTAGCAGTTATTCAAAGAGGTATACACTGATTATAGAAGCGTTTTAGTCGAAACGACTTGAGGATGAACTCGAAGCGTTTATTGACCATTAAAAAGCATACCGTAAAATCGGAGAATGGGTTTTCAAAAATGCCTTATACGCGATATAAAAGATAAAATATCGTTCTCCAGAGATAATCGCATGCTGATGGAGCTAATGCAACAAGGGCACGACCTTATCACTCGCAATTGCCTTTCTAATTTCCTTTTAGTAGATTCTAATCTAATTCTGATTTCAAAACAATGTGCACTGTGTCGAGTTGTTACCGCATTTTCAGTGATTAACCTTTCATTCAACCCTAAGTTATCTACGACATAGATGACAGAATAAGTTGCGTGAAACATCTAACAGAGAAATCATAATACTGGTGACCAACACAGAGATATCGGAAAATAAAAAAAGAAGTTCAAATCCATTATTGGCGTCAGCGAGGGGATTGGAAAGTCATTTCGATAGCTATGTATCGTAATTACCCATCTGCAAGACAATCCTCTCCGATAGAGGCGAGGTTGTTCACTTCAAAAATCATTTTTAATCAATTCTAAACCTTCTTAATTATTTTACCCATCATCCCTGGGCGGTAAGTCCCGTAATGGAAAAAGGTCGCGGAAGAGAGAGTGTGGGGAGATAATTCATTTCTCATCTGATATTTTTTTACATCTCGGGATAATAGAACGCTCTCTTGCAATGAGATTCATTCTTTCAAACTCCTCATCTCTCCAGTGTCTTTACGGAGCGCCATTCCTCGCCTCGCACTCCTTGACACAGTTCTGACACTTCTCATTTTGACCCTCGCCGTCTCTCTCTCTCTTTCCATCTCCATTCAGCATCCTTTCCATCTCTTCGTTGATCGTTTCATTCGGCGGCATTTGTTTATCTCGGCTCTGATGTGTTTGAGGACACGATCAACAGTTGTGCGATCGGTAATGTCACCAGCCCGTTTACCAATTTCGCAAATATCGTTTGTATGATTGCTACTCTTACACTACACAATCCTTCAAGGAAAGAGATTTTAGATGACGGTGCTTGCGCTTTAGCTGTCTCCGAATGAGATTTAGAGAAGATCTTAATCAATGAGTTAATTAAAAATGATGTTAATCATTACTCTGTAACGAACTACCCCAAGCTTAGAACAAATTGAAACTATTTCATTCCAATGCTCTTGCACATGTGAATACAGACCTTTCACTCCCTTAAAGCTCTGATTTGGGAAATTAAACGATAAAATTTCTTTGAAATTTCTTGATAATTTCATGCTACTGCCTTCTTTCATATTCATTTCTTTTTTAGCTATTACACCATTTCAACAGAAAGTATTACAAACTTGGATTTAAGGAAATGGTTAACAAATACTGCTGTATAGACTTGAAACATAGGCTATAGCAGCAACAGAGAACATATATCAAGAATCAATTGAAATGTTATGCCACAATAGAATGAGGAAAGTAAAAAGGAAAGACTTGGGTAACTAATAAAGAAGACTTACGTTGAGCAAATGAAAAGAGGTCTATGAAAAGACGAGAGTAATTGATCGGCCATACTTTGAAGTATGATTATTTGTTGAAGAGATCATTGGGAGGAACGGTGGAAGGGATGAATTATAGAGGAAGTACAATATGAGATAGTGAGCAGCAGGTAATTCATAGTGGTTATGAATCATAAGGTTATGAATCGTGAGTGAATGAAGCAATTGACTGCGGATAGGATACTCAGGGAGATGTAACAAACAAATCTTCGAATTGTTAACTAATGATAACGGATTTTCTATTTCACTTTGTATCTATTAAATATTTAACGTTTGTTTTACATACAAGGAACCATAGTAATTGAAGATTTCTCAAAAGTATCATCAGTTCATTCTGTGTTCTTTCGTTCCTTGTCATATTCCCCTGGTTAGAGAATAGTATTCCATTGTGAGTTTTTAATATTTTTCCTTCCTACGTACACAAGCCGTAAAGAAGTAAAATAGATGGAGTACGCAGGGAGAATTTCTCTTCCGAGAGAAGTAAAAGATTCGTCTGGCCAAACCCCTGAAAAAACTTCCCGACCCAGCATTCCTCATTTCTCGCCCAATCTCCTTACATTTATTTCCCTCTCCGTATCTTTTTGGCCATCCGCATTTTTTCTCGCTCCTACAACGTTATTACTCTTCTCACTTAACATATTCTGATTAATATCTGTGCGCAGGTTAGAAGCTACGAAGCATCCCGTTCGGGGGCGTAACTTTACCTAAATAGCCAATTATCTCTATCTAACAAACACACACAAACGCACGCGGGGCCAAGGTTCCCAAATTACCATCCTGCCGTATTCCTCGGAAGCGATCGCCACCTTTTTTTCCTTCATCGGCGTATAAAAAATGAGCCTCTACTCTCCGTATTACGCGCGAATACATTATCGTATTTTTAAGGCGGTTTACAGTAGCTTGGCCGACTGTCGTGGACGTGTTTATTTATCGCATAAGTCTTCTTTTTTTTCGACCGCAGTCAAGCTCCTTCATAAACGGCGACCAGATACAAGAAGTGACTTATTTGTTGCTGTTGCGGATTCGGTGATTCATCTACTCGGCATACATTAATGCGAACGTTGTCATCTTGATGATAAGCACCTGATTTCTTGGCTCTCGGATGCTTTATTAGCATTTTGTACAATTGACTTCGATCATTATAATGTCGCTCATTCGAATCAATTTAATGACAAGATAATCCAATGATGCTGCCGATGCTGAGCTTCGGAAGCGGTAACTTCGAAAGGTAACAAGGAAAAATAACCATGTCTATTCATAGTTACAACCTGGCTTGGTAATATATAGAAATTATTGAAACAAGTTGAGTATAAAAATGTTTATTGTGGAACCTAGGCTTTGTTATTGTACCTCATCACCTTACAATTTATTAAAGCTTAACAACCTGAGAAATGCGCAAGAAATCTCCGCCGATGACTTTTGGCCAACCTGACGGTTATTTTCATGACAGACATGGACTCTTATGAAAATTATATGCGTCGCATAATCACACATCTCTACTAAGCCATGTTTATCTTCGAAGCCGAAGTTCGGGTCACTTCCGAAAACGGTAGTTACCTCGCGGAATTTTTTCCACCGGACGGTTTTAAACGGTAATTAACCGTTGGCAGCCCCTCCGAGTTTATTCTACACCTTGTAAATCTGCATGGTGGGTCGATCGTGATGCATCAAATAACATATGCTCGTCGAATTTTCCTCTTTCTAAACTCCCGTGTCCGACTCCTCGGTTCTACTGCTCCTTACCTGCCTCGAATCCTCCCTCCCTCCCAAGGCAAGCTCACCCAAACCTCTTCTTCAATCCTCCGCCAGCCACCTCTCCGAAACAATCCCCCGAAAAATCGCCCATCGACGCCCGGGGCCAAATTAAACGCCATCCCAATCAGAAGTACCTAGTTCGACCCGACTCGGCCCTTATCCCGCTTATTTCCACTTATCTATCTTCTTCCTCCCTCCCTCCCAACCTCCCAACCTCCTCTACCCTCTCCACCACATTCTTCCTTCTCCTCAGCCCACGCGCGCTACCTAGGGAAACAGGTTCTGTTGTTCTAACCTCTTCCCTCTACACAAACCCTCCCTTTTCCCCCCTATACATCCTCCCTCCCATAGAAACTATTTCCATCCTCTCTCTCTCTCCTCTTTTATCTCTTCCTTCTCCCCCCATCTTTTCTTCGGCCACCGAGTTTACATTCCTTAAGTCATTCATTCATATAAACTTGTACGCCGAAAAAAAGAGGAGGAAATCTCTCTCCTCCTTGAGGACGACTCGCTGAAACACCTGTACGCAGTTGGCTATATATCGTTCTACCGTTCCCGAAATCACCGGACCTCAACGCTTCCACTCATCCGAGAATGGATTTCCAGTATCAATTGAATTGTTGTATTGTGCTTCCTACCTTTTTCCTTTCCTCCGCTTTTTTCTTCGCCCTCTTTTCCACTCTCTTTGTTCCACTTGTTTCTATAACTCTTCGCCTGACACCTTTTATTCCCTCCATTCTTTTTCTACTCTCCTTTTGCTCACGAGATTTTACCCCACGCCTTCCTTCATCTCTTTATTCTTTTTCCGTTTTGTAACTCATCTTCTATCTTGTACCTATTCCAATCTCTCAGTACACTTACCTATTCGTGGATATCTAACGGAACTGCTTTCATTCATAGTATTCTTCAATCATAACTCTATTGGTTTAGGTGAAAAAACCTTCAATATGCAAAGATATTTCCCATATACTGATCTTTACATATTTTTGTTGATACGGATGTAGTACAAACGCACACACACACACCACTGAATTGCTGATTAATAGTAATTAAACTAGCTACTACTTACAACTACTGAAAAACTGGGATTTGAGGAAATTGAAGAACTCTCTTATAATATTTATCAAACAATAATTCAAACCATGGATGACAATGATATAAGAATACGAAGACGAAAAGTTCGTCAAGAATTATATTGTGATGACGTTCATTGAGAAAATCAAGTATGTTACAAAGCCTACTGCAAAGTTAATCACTTTCTAAGTTCCGCATTGTTAATGAGGAATTACATTTTACTTCCCAAAACAGGCACTCTGTAAGGGTTTTTGGTTCGAGTCGGAAGCCGTTGAACAATGAAAAGTTGGGTCAAAATAGAGGGAAATTGTAACTTGCGATGAGATGTTCCATTTTCAACTTTCAATTTATTTATTTGTTATTATCAGTTCACCAGAATCATAAACAAATCAGTGCACCATATCCTCACGAATACAATGCTGAAGATCCATTAGGTTAGTTAAAGAAGAGATATAAATCAAAGTCAGATGTCTTGCAGCAATGATCATGAGGAAATGTATGATGGATCTCAGATCAAACTTCATTAAGCTTTCAAGCAATCCCTTCCTCATTAAGGAAAACGATTGAATTCTTTGTAATAACTACGCCTTTATCATCAGTTTTTGTTTCAAGGACGTATATTACTAGTAAGTTGATAATATCGTTAGAAATAGGTATCGCAGAACTCGTTGAACTAGTTTACTATTAGTCACTTCAGCTGTAAAGATTCTGAAATGCTCTAAATAAACTTCTTTGATAATAATGTGAATAGTTACTTCTTCAGTTTCAGTTTGTGATGATGTGAGTCATCGCAACCTTTTCAAATTAAATCATTACGTTGAGATTCCAAATTCCCCTAATATAGAATCGACACATTGAGAAAGGATATTTTATATATATCGATTGAATTCTCAGCGACCATCTACCATTGTTTTTCTTTGGAGATGTCAGAAAAACAAAAGTAGATACTGAGTGCATCTTTCATCACCCACTGCCTATGAGGAGCCTAGGTTTATCTTAGCATAGTTTACGTGTCCTAAAAATCCTTAAAACTTCACCTCAGCCCACTTCATTTGTTGGGCCTTTTCTCAACCTTCCACTTTCTTCTCCCATTCCAACCAATCTCTCGCTCACTTTTAATATTCCCTTTCTCTTCCACGTATTCATCTCTCTTTTCTTTCTCGGCTCACTCCCTTTTTAGACACTTCCATTAGCACTTCTCGACATCTGTCTCCTACCGAACGAACAGTTTTCACCTCCAGACACAAGGCGAGGGGAATGGGAGGCAAACGGACGACGGACCAGGGCCCGCAGGGAGGAATTCGACCTAAGGTCATTATAACACCATTTGAACTATCGATTAAGAGTAGAGGAAAACAATGATCTGATGACTCTATGAGAAGATTCATTTAAAGGTGTTAATGACTGAGTCGTTAACTGATCCAACATCAGAAGCTGAAAGTGGAATATTCTGAAGTAACGTGTGATGTGTAGGAAGACCTGTTGCCATTTCATCAATTCATGTTAATTCAATTCTGATCATGTTCGCTATCAATGTAACGAGGGACGTTTAAATGTACAATCATGTCATAGGATTTGCATTCTTCGCGCCGTTACGTAATCTTTCATAACTGAGTTATGCGGTAATTTTATGCAGAGTTATTTCGATTTAATTATTTTACGATCTGAAACTAAGGCTAATATATTACACTAAGCAAAAAATATAGTCTGCGTTTGCATATATTTTGCGATTATTTTCAACTTTATGACACACGGTAAACCTGTTTGATTGGCTATTACGTCATCTTCTTCATACTTAACATACTCTCGTTATCTAGTGCGGATACTAGGAGAATGATCGATGTAAACTAAACTGGAATAAGTGGAATAAACTAATTGAGATCAGTTTAGATATAAGTTAAGAGCTATCTAAAAATTAAATTCTCTTCCCAAATCAAAAGCCATCCTAGATTACATTAAATCTAATTGATACCAGATTTTTTTATGAATAACAGATAATGTGTATATGACCTAGAGAGGCACTTTCTCCTCTTACACTTGGTGTATAGGAAACCTCTTTCGGACAGCAACGAATACAAGTTAAAGAAGATGTTTGTAAAATTTTCAAGTAAGAGCTCGGCAACCACTATTCCATAAGGTAGTTTTTTATAATAGAATTTATTGCCAGCCTCTGCGATTCTGAGAGATATTATCTGTCGACCTCAGAGTTGACAAGCAATCGGCTCACGGGCCAAGTGCGACCTGCTGATGTTTTGGAACCGATTCACCAATCATTACCAAAAATTTCTTTATGAAATACGATCTCAAAAACTTATATGTTACATGAAGAAGTAATATAATGACAATATTGCCCTTAAGAATAATTCTTGTTTCGATTCAAATTTCGTTTGCGCACAATTGCTGGTCCATTTAAAATCATATTTCTAACGATGTATTTCGGTATATATTTGGCAAATTTTACGTATCTGTGCTTGCTGATTTAAAAATTTACATACATACCATCATTGTCTATATTTGTTGGGTCTCTGCAACTGTTCTGTTGCCAACCAGTAGCTTTATTCCCATATAATTCCTAGCCAAAGCACAAACCATTACCCACCGTTAAAAATAGGTCTTCCTCTATAATGCTTCCCTTCCAACGATTCCTTGAATACTGTCTGTAGGTGACTATAGGGTCTCATTGTATACCCTATAAAGTTTGCCCATAATTATATCAATGTTTTTCGGAGAAGGTCAGGTCTTTCGACGAGGTCAGGCAATATGGTCTTCCCAAATACCTAATTTCCGAACTGAATAACGTCTAAAATGAAACAGGAGATTTTAATGCTTGTAATTTCCAGCTAGAAAAATCATATCAAAGCGAAAAGGGACACAGAAAGACATGGGAAAAAACTCAACTGAAGGTTTAAGAACAACCCAAGTTGCGGAAAACGCTCATACATGAAGATAGGAGATATATAGTATACTTATAGATTGATACGAAATAAAGTTTTTTTCAATTTAAGCTGTCCTTGAAGGACTTCGTGGTATATTAAGGTCCTGTTGTGACCGGTTAACAACCCTAGGATGCACCCAGAGCTGCCCATTCGATATAGCCCTAGAAACCGAGTTTTCTAAAGGTGTTTTTGCGAGTTCATCGCGTTGTCTCCGACATTTCTTCAACTTCAATGAAAAGGCTTCGCGAAGGAGCGCATCAGAGGAAAAAAGGTCACTTATCGACCACGTGTATGGACTTTTTCGGAGCCTTTCGTCCGCTCGAAACGGAGATTTCCCGTCTCGCTCTTTGTCCGCTTTCGAAATTCATTGCCTTCGGATCGCGTTTATCTCGGGGTTGTAAAGTCTCCCTTTATGACCGGTTAACCCCCATATGGCGGACGCAGCGCTCCTTCTTGGTGAATGGATTGATGTTAAGTGCCCCAGGGCGAGATTCGATCGGCGCCTTGCCGTTGAGGAATTAAGGCTGCTTCTTCTTTGGGCTACTGAAGGTGATCCGGAGAGACGAGTGATGGAGAATTCGGCTTCTTTCACGGATACTCCGTGAAAGCGTACCTGAATAGATTAGGATCGAGTATGGGGATATTTTTAAGGTGATCCGAGAAAGGCCTGCTGTGGACGTGATTGTAATTATTTATCTGCGGGGGAATAGAGGTTTATGACCATTTCTAAAGGTTCGAAGCGAGATGGACATTAAAAAAGACAGGCTTAAGGTGTGGATCTTCCTTCAAGCGAGGTAGTTAAAGCATCTTCATCAACTCTTTGCGTTCACTGATATTCCTTGTGAATCTAAGGTGAGAATTTAAGGTGAGCTTTTGAATCTTTGTTAGGAAAACGTGAAGAAATTAAATCAATAATCTTAATTATATGAAAATTAAAATTTTCTTTCTATGCAAATGAAGGAGAATTTTTAAATCACGTTGATATATTTCTTCAATAAATGTAAACATATTTCAAAATCCATAAAGATAGCACTGAGATAAATAATCAGAATTTGGATTTAAAATTTAAAGCAGTTATTTTTTTAATCAATGAGTAACTCTGTGGTCAGTAAAATTCGTTTCTATACATCTTTAGGGAGAGGTTTTACAGTGAGTATGAATTAATATTTATGAAATATGCAGGGTCAAACAAACCAAACTTGCTAGTATTAGTAAAGGCCAAATAATCCTCACCAATAGAATTAAAAAAGCATATTGTACTTTTTTAAATCCCTCCAGTTATCTAACGAGTAAATCAGCAAGTTAATTATTGTTCATCTCACGAACTGAATATGAACCGCGGCTAGTCATCGAATCAAGCGCCAATCTTTAGATTTATGACAAAATATTCCAGACAAAAATTTATATTAAGCAGTAAATAAGTCGATCGGTATGAAAATTCCTTAACAGTTATTCAATGTAATAATTTATGTAAATCGGAAATATATACTTCCGCACATCTTATCTGTTTAACTAGGATATCACTGAGCTTTATTTATTTTATTAGAGTAAAAACAGACTCTTTTTATTCTCTATAAAAAGAAAATATCGCGAAAAATTTCATTCTTCAACAAAAATTATTTTTAGGGAGTATTAGTAAGCCGATGCAAATTTCTGTAAAAACATAAGCACGTATAAAGTTAAATACATAAACTATAATGGATCATACAGCATTTTAGCCGTCTCGTTTTATTAAAAGAAATCCCTTTTCTCATTCTATGAGACAAGGGATTCTTTTCCACTGCTTCTTTCAGTCGTGACGTAAGACGTTCAACGCATTCTCTTTAGGAGTACTAGAAACTTCAAGTTTCCCTTCAAAATTGAAATATATACGTTAAAAAGACTTGCCTCAACAAATTTAAACGCAGCTCGGTCTATGCTCCGCAAAGTTTCGAAAGTACCCATTTCTATTACACCGAGAAGGCTAAGCCAGAATTTAAAATAGTTTCCCCCAATCGTAACATCGAAAGATTTACGAGAGCATTTCCGCGGGATAGCATTCGTCACCATTTTTTGGGAAAGGTCATTGCCAGCGAAAGGAGAGGTGATCTTAAATGCGGGAAATATCGCCGGGGTATTTCCGTGGCTTAAACAAGAAGAGGGACGGCTTCCAATTGAAGATGCCGGGCATGAGCTGGCTGGGGAATTAGCATAATCAACGCGGGGCTCAAAATCTCCGTGACACACATACCTACTCGGTTACAATCATTTCGTGAGGGAGCAGATGTAAACAAACGCTTTGGATCAATAAGGTCCACTCTCCCGTTTCGCCTATGAAACTTCTCCGCATGTTTACACCCCATTTGTCAAACGAGAAAGCGGCGATATCTACTTAATCGCCTGCTTTTTTATGGGCTGCAGCGCTCGGCGCGATGCTTTCTGATTTTAATCTCCTTTCTTCTCATTCTGCAACGTAAAAAACGGAACGTATGCGTCCTTTGATACGAGTGCTATTTCTAAATGGATCGACTCGCCGCTTTGGAGCGTGTGATTATAGTGTTAAAGCGCGCTTCAAATAATAGGCGGTAATTGCGTTTGTCGATTTCCGATTAATCTGTTTACGTTTCGTGACCCAGTTCCCGCTTTATTCCGAGCATTTGCGAAGTGTTTCCAGAATACGGATGACTCGGGGATCCCCTTTGATGTGTACCAAATGAGAAACAAATGCTTGATAAACTGGAGGCGATCTATGAGGATGAGAATCATTTACCGACAGGGATCATTCACCTGAAGGTAACTCTGTTAAAGAAAGAATAAACAAAAGGGTTAAAAAGAATTAGAATTTTATATTCCATTTGTAATTCCTTATTAATTCTACGAAGCATGTGAGTGAATTAGAGGCATTAAATTTATGATTTTTTTTTCGCTTTTTTCGAAATATAAATACTACTTCTTGGCATTGCATAGAATTTGACTACGATCCTTAATTATGGTTTATTTAATTTTTTATGCACTCTATATGGTGGCATATACTATTTATATTATAGTACTCGATTGTTTGTTAATTGCAGCATATTTTATTGTTTCTAGGCGATTGTAAGTATATATTTTTTAATATCTTTTATTTATCACTCCCAATAAGTTTGTTCAGGTTTTTTACAACCGTCTTCAACATAAGACATTTCCCGCCCTGAGTAATTTTTTTCCTAAATAAAGAAGTTATTTATTCAAGTATTGTTCTGAAAGTTACCAATCGGTCGTTAATGGAACCGGAGATATTTTCCAGGTACTATGAATTAGTTTTTCGTGGAATAGATTATTCTTGCAAAAATCGTAACATTTTCGGTTTTAATTACACACTTTATGGTTTTTACAACGAAAGGAAGCATTTCATTACACATTAGGATACAAATCTATTCTCAAAATTTATGGAAGAATTTCATTATGATGTATTCTATTATTCATTGATGACAAATTAAAGAACCGATGTTTATTTGGCTACCTTTTATTTATCCCTATAACAGTCTATTCCGTGCAAAGGGGCCAGCTCGATAATATAGCACTTAGGTGAGGAAGTAAAATTCGAAGCAATTTTAGCTGTGAGCGATTTGAGACTAAGATAACTGTCACACCTTTTATGGCTAATATACGATACATAGATATTTTGCGGTTGAACGCAGTGTAACAGAAGGAAATTCAAACATCAACGATGACAAACACATAATATTGTAAATTCACGGGACACTGAAAAAATATCTTTCTCTAAAAAAGACAAAATTTTAAAGCGTGAGTAGGTAAATGGAAAATACAGCTGTAAACGAAAGGAGTTCAATTCCTCTTAATAACTTGAATTTCAAGAATTCGTTGCTTAGATGTTAAAATTTTAGAAGCTAGTTTTTATTACATCGATAATGTTGTTACGATGATGACATTTTTTTCGCCGAACCATTCATACTCTAAACATTAGTTGTAATTAACAAATAATGGTGATAAATTTCTACTTAGCACAAGGACAGGGTGGCGGAGTGGTTAACGTGCCAAGGCGCTCTAGTACGAAAGTCCTGGGTTCGAATCCCGGCTAACAAGGTTATGGAATGGGTATTTGTGTTCGTCAATAATAATTATTATTAAAATGGATGTAACTGGGATTATCTTCCTGTTTCCATTAAAGCAATTATCATTAATTATGCACCTTGATCCATTTACAAACTGTTATAACTCATTCGCGATATAAATTATTAATTTAAAAAGGTCCAAAAAAATATCATCATCATCTATTAGCCTGTAGTTTTGGAGAACGACCTAAAATATGAGAGTTAATTGAAGCTTATGGTCAAAATATCCGCTTCCTATTGCTACCGACTTCAGTAAGTATCTCGCTTTTCATTCGTACGAAAACCGTGAAGACATTAAAATTACTCGGCAATGAAGCAGACGGGCATTGGAAGCTCAGAACTAATAACGTCGTTCAAATCAACCGTAAAAATACGTCTTTAAAAGAGAGAAAAAATCGCCATCTTGCCGGAGGTCCCATTTCGAGGGCCGGTTTTCAATTTTTTAACGCTTCCATCGACTCGCGAACGAGGGAAAACCGTCGTCAGCGCGAAAATAAAAACCTCGCCCTTTTTAGACAAAGGGCTTCGCTGCTTTGGGATTCCGACCGCGGCCTCACTCGAGAAAACCCTTGATCCTCGCCAGATCATCGCCACTGATTGGCCCCAGATATGACGGACATTTTTTGCCACTCGTGAAGACGAGCAAAGGGAGGGCAAAAAACTTTAATGCACTGTGTTTTCTTCAGCGACGATCGGATTTTCGGACGGGCTACAAGGGATAAGAAACAGCGCAAGAGTAGGATGGGTCGATACGTATGAAAAAACATAAATAACCCACTCCTTCCCTTCGAAACTCTTTCTCTTCTCTTCTTCTTCGCGAAGAAAAACGCAGTGGCAGTGGAGAAAGAGAGATACCAACTGCTTCTTCCTCCCCAGTGGCTTCTTACATCGCCGGAGAAGGAGGTCCTTCCAGAACCTCTTTCTCCTTTGTAACTCCCTTCCCCCCGTGGGCCCCCCTGATCAGAGCTACGTCGATTGAATTTCAATTCCTTCTCTTGGCCCCCGCGCTACGCAGAGAATAAGCGTGACCTCCCCCCCCTAATCTATTTCCCCCACCCATCCACTCCTCTATATATCTTCTCTCTCTCTGCCAGACTGGAGATCACTGAAGGTCCTTTTCCTACCCTTTCATCCGTAGAAACGTGACTTTGACCGCGACCAATCAAAGGCGCTCTTGATGTCTTCTCCACCCCCTTTACGAACCGCCCCCGTACTCTGCGTCCCACTCTCTTTATCCCATCCCCTTTTTTTTCTTTTTCTCCATCCCCCTGTCTTTCTGCTTCCCTCTCATCCGTCGCTACCATCTCGTCCATGAGCGATGAAAAAGTTCACATTCGTATTTTTCGGGGTGACTTTTGGCTGATGGTATGAAAAGAATGCTCGTGATCCGCTACTTCTTTACCATCAATCCGCTAGTAATTTTTCATCATTAAAAATGTTGAGAATTCTCGGTGGCAAGAGAATAATTAGATATTATATCTTCAATCCTTCGCTTTCATATAAAAATCAATCACCACAAAAAAAGATTTGCTCTCCACTAGATATTTAGCCGTATAACGTAGATCAGATCGCCCTAAGAATAGGTTTTCCCTATTTTTATGTAAATTAAATTTTTTAAATACAAATCAGAAGTTTGAAAGAAAGATTATATCAAGTTATTTATTAAATATTCGCCATAATAAAACAAAATTAAAAATCTATTTAAGTGTACACGCATTTTATGATTTACTTAATCATAATGTTTGCAGCGGCTGATGGTAATTACCTCCTCGTTCTATGTTTAGTATGTAAAATTTAATGTTAAAAAGTTACCAAAAAGCTAATTTCTACATCGCTGAAGTCATAGTATTTTTAAATTCAACGATATATCATGCATTAAATAAGTAAATAAAATTATATCAAATCTGATTCGGAAAAGGTGACTTAGGAAAGAAAATTCTGACTTCATACCAAGGTGAGCGAAGTTGCAAAAAGTTACTGGTATACTAGTACGTGGATACACCTTTTAATCCAAGAAATACAGCAGGAGTTAACCCCCGCATTAAAAAATACACTTCAGCATTAAAAGGGTACTGCAGAAGTTATACGTTTAAAACGAATATTTTAGCTTGGGATGTGATCAATGTAAAGGAGAAAAGATAATATCGCTATATGATGGGCTTATAGCGTTTTGAGGCTGACTGTACAGAGGTTTTATGAAGAACTGGTATATCAATTTATAAAAAATAGTTTTCCTGTGTGTTTTTAAGATTAAATACTTGGCCGCATATTTTAAAAGATTTCTATATTTAATATTTGCTAATGGTACGATAAACCATGATTAAAAGTTATTAAAGAACTGGTAAAAAAATTCGATTAAGATATTCTAAGACTATTTTTTATTATATATAATAATATATAACTAATGATAATATGACTAATATATTCTATTCGATTAAGACTTTCATCTAATCAAAGAAGCAAATCTACATATTTTCTGTAATCATGCGGTTATTTTTCGACTGCAATCTATAAATGCTGTTAACTCGTAATATAATGCACCACTAAGGAGTATTTCATCCTTCTCTTTCCTTCTCCAAATTTCTTCAATTTCATTCCTAAATTTGGTGAGCATTTTCGGAAGTCCTAAATACCCAAGAAGATAGCGATCAGTATTCCTTTGGTTCATTCTGAGAATAAGTGCACATTTAGAATAAGAATTTCAAGTCAGTCCATTTATCGTCCATAGAACAGGAGTAACGGCTTCATAGTAACGGTAGATGTCTGAATAATTTGTACAGACAAATGTGATCGCATGAGATTCTTCTACTTTGGGATAGATTTATAGCCGGCCGGAATTTTTATGGGATTTAGCGATGAATTTTTGAAATCTAGGCGAATAGGAGATGATCGTTCTGGGTGAACGTTCTCCCCGAATCCAAAGGAGATAACCAATCACTATTTTCCAATCGAAAACTACGGAATCATGAATTTTCAATTCATCTGGTATATAAAATGCATTATCAATGAATAATTTCCTCTTTCTATGAATAGGTAAAAGAACTAGCGACCATATATTTTCTTTCATAACGAAGTGCAAAGAAATAGTTTCATTACATTCAGAAAATAAATCTCACCAATAAAGATTACGAGGGCTGTTCAAAAAGTTCCCGAACTTTATTTATTACAGAACAAATATTTCACTTACAAATTATTGCTCCGAGTCTCCTTAAAAGTACTCCCCACCCCAACGTTTACACTTATCCAAATGGTATTTCCACTATTTAAAACAGTCTTGGGACGCTTCTTTCGGACTGTTCATAAGCTCCTCCGTCGATTTTTTCTTTATTTCTCGAATGGTGGCAAATCTTTTTCCTTTGAGCGGGGTTTTTAGCTTAGGAAATAGAAAAATGTCACATGAAGCCAGGCTTGGTGAATAGGGTGGTTGAAGAAGCACAGTGGTCTTGTTTTTGGCTAAATAGTCACGAGTTGCTCGTGTTGCTCCTGGTCTGCTGTCATCAGGCTAGGCATGAATTTGTCCTCGACTCGATGCATCCTCAATTTTTTTAGTTAGGATTTCGTAGCAGAACCAATCGGGATGCCACGCTCTTCTGCAAGATCCCTGACAGTCAAACGTCAATTTGCACGAACGAGAT
Organism: Pachydiplax longipennis; assembly: GCA_036926295.1. NCBI lineage: Eukaryota > Metazoa > Arthropoda > Insecta > Odonata > Libellulidae > Pachydiplax > Pachydiplax longipennis. The sequence continues at coordinate 20,322,617 of JAVFKF010000026.1, read as the reverse complement.
CGTTCACTTTTTCGATGTGGGGGTCATCTGTGGACGTTGATGGTCTTCCGGAACGCTCGTCGTCTTCCACTGATTGCCGCCCGTCTTTGAACCGTATAAACCACTCATAACACGCGGTACGTTTCATAGCATGCTCACCAATAGCCTTGGTAATCAACTCAAAAGTTTCCGTGAAAGATTTGCCCAGTTTCACGCAGAATTTTACAGAAGAACGCTGCTCCTTCAAAGAGCTCATTTCCGCGGACCCGATTTTTCGCCGCACTCTACGATCATCTGTTCACATAAACATCCGTAACTAATGAACAAATCAAGATATCGACAAAGTGATTGAAGGTGGTTATTTGGGAAGCTTTCGCGGATACAACGCCTACAGGCAGATTAAAAAATAACCAACTGGAGGCACACTATAAAAAAAGTTCGGGAACTTTTTGAACGGACCTCGTATTACTAATTCAGGTGGTCCTTTACAAGGGATACCAGTTATTCTCTTCCTGTCTGAAACGAATGGCAAAATTCTTACTTAGATACGCCTACTGCTGAATGGTTTTATTTGATTTCAAAAGTTCAGATATAAAAAATGAATCAAGCCTAAGTCGACAATAAATCGAAATATGAAATTTAAGTTTTGAAAAGGAGCTCTACTATAATTATGCTATAATTCTACAAGATAAAACCATAGACTGTCATTGACAAAGGTGTCTATGCTGGATGCTCCACGTGTTATGTAATGAAGTCCAACGGGTAAAGCTGGGATGTAGTAAAGGAAAACTTGTATTACTCGTGAAAATACTCAGGAACGGAAATAAATTCTGAGAATCGGTATTATCCATAGACAATACCTCAGGATAATTTAGTGCTATCGGCTTATCGTCAATCGCAAAGAGACTTGAGGAAGCAATAATTCGGGGTGAGGAAATGTTAGCGTGGGATGGCTAGCTGCGGTGTACAGCAGGGAAGATATTTAAAGAGATGGAAAACGCTTATGCTCAAATCCACGATGGGTGCATACAAACGCATTGAAAGAGGATAATCGTTTTTATATAATTCTGGGAAACGAACATCTGAGTGGGAATCTTTATGGCAATTCACTGCCGTGTAAATTCATGACTCGAAATGCTTGGTGTGGAAGTACTTGGAAAAAAGCTTATCTTTGACTTAATCGAAGAATTCATATAATTAAGTACAGTAATAATCTGAATACTTATGATAATAAAAAATACCGAACATCTAACACCTCTTCACACCAGACTGGTTCCTAAAAAGCTCATGGAAATAAATGGTCTTCATTGCAGTTTCTAAATGCATAACAAAATATAATTCACAGAATAACAGAATACCTGTGAGTACATTGCCGAAAACAGAGGTTAGTTATGCAGTCACTTCTAAAAATGTAGACATAAAGTACAAAAAGTATATAATCAATAAATATTTAATGCATAGATATAAAGAAATACTTAAAAACAAAGTAAATAAAATGCGTAAAAACATAACACAAAATACATAAAAACACAACATAAAAGACAAAAAATCACAACTAAAAATACATAAAACACGGAAAAAATAACTTGCAAAAATAATAATTAAACAACTATGGACGCAGGTAAGAACGAATCAAAACGTAATCGATACTCAGAGTAGAAAATACGCATCCCCGCATTACTTCTATTTCACCACGTTCCTTTCTCCTGACAATTTCATCTCTCCATCTTTCTCCACTCCTTTGTACTACCTTTCTTGGGCGCTCCACCCGATGCTGTGATGAACAGCATTGATGCGTGCCTCTTTCTAAGTGAGCTACCGATTTGCTGCCTCTCACCCGACCCTCCTCAAGGTTTTGCTCTCCCACTACATACACATATATGCTCCCTGATAAATCTACCTCTCTTCCTTTCAATGCTCGTGATAAAGGTCATCGCGGCAAAAGTGTGTCGACGTGAGAATGTATGTCCCCGCTCTCGAGGGACGCGCAATTTTTGCTTTCGTTTCGTTTTTGTTTCTGAGAGAGGGGGCGGAAAAAGAAAGGGCGGGAAAAAATGAAGGAGTCGTAAAAAAAAGCGAGGAATAGAGTGAGGCATAAATTCCGACTTTTTATAACCTGGAATCAAACGCGGACGAGCCGAACTGATTGCCTTATTTATTAACACGTTCGGCTGTAAATCTTGGGAGTGAAAACGCTCATCTCGGGATGATTTTCTTTTTTTCACCAAGTTAACGGCCGCTTTAATTCGGGGGAAAAATATTTGCGTGAGGAACTTTATGGGATTTTGGTAGTGTTCCCATGTCAAGCGACGGGTGTCCTTGCTTCGTAAAAAGTGTAATTAAAGCCAACGGGAGATGGCAGCAATGGATGTGAAATCGATTTTAGTCGACGTACTTTTGGACATAGAGTTACCTCCGCGGAGTTTATGTTAAATAAACGGATTCGTCGATAAAAAATTCCGGTACATCCACGCACTATGACGTATGTAAATAATAAAGGAAGGTTGTGAGCTTATATTTTAGTTTTACAACATATGATGAACGATTAACTCATGCCCATAGGTAATCTGAAAACTACCTCAGTGCGTTAAGCGATGGGGAGTAATAATAGCCGTATTAATTAAAGTATTTGTTTTCATTTATAAATTTAAATAAGAGAAAGCAAGTATTCCGAAGGGCTCCTTAATAAGTCTTAGTTTATACCGTGCTCATATTACTTTTATAAACATATGCCTTCCTGAGAAAAGGAAGAATCTTTTGAATCTTGATGTTTTGTAGGGTCAAGGCACCTCATAAAAGTTGTATAATGTTACCTAAGACTCTTACGCCGCAGGTTATGCAGCTTTCAAGTTACTTCTTCTTTCTGTTATTTTGAGGCATCACAAGGTAGAATTAACGAACACCTCTCATAATTAGCGGTTGTAATTCACGGTAGGTAATTTGGAATAATAATCCGAATTTAATTGTTTTTTAGTCCATATTTACGAGTTTGCGAATAGTTAATAAAACTGGCACACGCTTTTATTGTGCACTAATAAAATCATTAATACACCTGATGGTTCTAAAAAGAGATAGTATCATAAAAATAAATTAGTCTGATGTTATATAAATATTTCATTATTTCATTTTTGAGCCTACATTATGCAAACATCTTAGCATTCTCTAGTCCTCACTCAATTCTTTTTGGTTATTGATAGGCACAAATAAAATTACCATTCTATACTAATAAAATGAAATTGATGTTGGTGATTTGACGTGGTACTTTTTTGCTTCTTTCTTTCTCTTCAAGTTTATCGATTGATTTGGTTATATGGATCGATAGTATCTTCCAATACCAAGGTTACTTAGTATGCAGCCTTAGCAAAAGATCCATTATTTTTGCATTTGAAAAATTACGCGCCAAATGATACACATATGTAAATATACATGCACACTTTTAGACAACAAAATAAAATGTTTTATTATTATTTAATTTTTAGTGGATATTTAATAAATCGATTTTAGTTTACGGAACCCAAATTCGAAAAATAGTAAAGATTCAACTTTCAATTCTATACCACCAATTTCCGGTATATTACCATCCGTGCATTGAACACTGAATTATATAGCTCCAATAAATATCACTCTTTAACTCAAGAAAACTCTGTTGTTATTTGTAGAGACTTTTACGTTCGTCCTGTTCCATTTCTTTCCGATTCCTTATCTCTTTCAATCGTAGCCCTCCTTTCCTCGTGAGGATCCCTTGCAATCTTCCTTCTTTCTCATTACTCCACAGACGAAAGTGAAAGTCTCCTTCGTTGACCTGTTGGTTCTCAATCACGCGGCCATCTTGTTAACCCGCCATTATCCACCCGCGCCATCTCACATCTCCAATTATCCAACAATTGGCGCGCATCTTTTCCTTCCCCCTCTCAATGCTCCATTTTCACTCCTACTACAAGTTGCTCCTCCGCAGGGGAAAACTACCTTATGAAACGGTTCAGTTTACGGACTCACTCACATTGTGCGTGTACGTAAACGTTTGATCGTACTCTTTTAATTATTTTAAGGAGAGATGACTTGATGATAAGAGGGTAGCGACGGTAAAAATCCAAGGGACAGTTACAAATTTATTAAGTTTGAAATCTAATGACATTCTAAGAGTAACTAATCACGGCTGATATAAAACACATTTGATAATAAAATTCACGGAAGGCTAGAACTCCATTATAAATTAAACGAATACAGGAAAAGTATGACTTCCTGTCATCGTTTCACTTGTTGATAATGTTAAATTTAAAATAATTCTGAATTTAACAAGTCTCTAGGTCACGAAAGTAAACTGGGAATCTAAGATCTGTTCGAATAACCTCCAAGTATAGTTTGCACCAAATTCTGTTTAAGTAGTTTTGCTTGTTTGTTTTGGATGTTTCCAATGCCAAATACGTACACCAAACTGAAAAATTAGTTATTGTGATAGAGAATTATAAGTAAATTTACCTTCTCATTGGTTGCATGGAAGACGACGTAGCTAGTCGTCCTTGTAGATGGATCTTCTTAGTGATCTAATGGAAAAAATGAATCTTTAGGTTTCACAACGAAATGTAGTTAGGAGCTTTCTTTAAAAAGATTACATAATTTTTTGGATGGAAATGTAAGCCACGATAGCAGTAATAATTAAAATCACATGAGCACAATCACATACCATCACTAAAATCCATGCATTATTAGCACATTAATATTTTAAAGCAGAAAAGGGAAACTTTTGACTTGCAACTAAAGCCATATATAACACACAGAGCTGAATATTTTGCAAATGCATTCGAGTAAAAATGATCATTTAATCAAATGCTTCGAGAAATGGTTACCGCCCGTCATTAGTTGGCTGACCTAATGTAGACGATTCAGAAACAGGACTTTTCCCACGATAAGGGACAAAACAGAAAAATAATCTTCTCTAGGTTTTCGGAAGATGGTATTGCTACTTCTAAATTAAAACAATCTAAGCTATTCTCAGACAGAAATTTTATTCTAGACGGAGAGAAATATGCGAGAATTTTAAAGCTTCGAGCTTGATTCGTTTATATACTACGAGATATACTGATGTCGTAAATATGCAACTGAGAATGATTTATTAAGATGAACCCTAGATATTTCAATATTACTCAAATTTCCTTTGCAATAAGGTTTCAATGTATCATTAAGACTCACGAAGCACTACATAAAAAAAATCCTTATCAATATTTTTCTGAGGTATGAGAATATGAGTTTCAGAGGCGAAACTTTTATGAAGGAACAATATACAGCTTTTATACAGCTATATGAAGGAACAATATGCAGCTTTGACAAATACGGTGAGGTACTGTTCTGAAAAAAATATGAACGGCCTCATCATCGAGGGATGTATATGGGTGACCTGGTGTACTCCATTTCGAATTGAAACACCCACTCACCGGATTAAATTTTTTGAAAATAACCCCTTTCGCAAAATATGAAATTTTATGCACAATGAGGTATTTCAGAAACACATTGTACAACAATAAACATAGTATTACAATAAACAGAATGCAATATTGAGGTATTCCGCAAATATCGTCCCTTGTATACATTTACATATTGCATGAAAACGTATGAAATATTGCCTTTAGGGGATGCCCACATGTAAGCGAAACGGGAACCTAAAAACAGGTTTAGTTGGAGATATGAAACGAAAAGAAAATTAGCCGCTGGTCAATATTTAGTCGAAATGTACAGTTTTAGGCTTGATAAACAACCACGTGTGTAACTCATATGTACTGCCATAGCATAGTAATGCGATTTTTCTCGAGTTTGAGAAATATATGCCAATTTCCATCCATTGAATACCCTAAATGTATGTTACCTCAAGTCCTATTTTTGCATGACTCATTTCCTAAGAGAAATCCTAGATTGAGGGTAAATCTTTCAGTGTTTTCTACTGTTCCATTCGAATCCTGGGGGCTGTTGGATAAATCTCCACTTATTAGCGTATCGCTAGAATCGCGACCCTTGTAAAAAAGACGTCAGCCTCGCTGAGCGAACTAGTAGCGAGGTAACCCTTTCTCATTCCTTACCCCGTCATATATTTAATGTTGTTAAGTAATTAAACTCTTTTTCCGAAAGCGGACGCGGGGAGATAATCTCGATCGGGCGGAAAATTACACCCGCCGCGCACATCCCGCCTTACGCTGCATCGCTTGGCCTATCATCTTGAGGAGAGAATGACGCTGAGCCCGGGGGAATGATGGAGAAGGAAAAAGTCTCGGAAATGGAGAGCGCTTTTTTCCTTCTTTTTATCGAGACGTATGATAATGAGCGGGGGCGAAGAGAGGGAGGCTTGGACTTAGGTCAAGATCTCCAAATCGAAGCGTATCTTGATTGGCTTCCGGCAACGCGCCTCAGCCCACCAACAAGAGAGAGGATAAAAAATCCCTCTCTCTCAAGACGGTGGCATTCCCAGATTAATAATCTCCATTCGATCCAGTATGCCTCGAGAGCATCCGACCTCTTACTCTATTTTCCCTCACTCCCCCTTATCTCTCTCTTAACTCTCTCTCTCGCTCACTCTCGCTTAATCTTGATCCTTCCCGTTCAATTTCCATTTTTATTTCATCCTCCTCTTTACTTCTTTGCCCTTCCTTTGCCGCTTTCTCATGTTTATGCTCCACTTTCCGTTTTTCCATGTATCTCTCAGTGTAATGCACAGCTTGGAAGAAACTCAAATCCTCCACTATCAAAAGGTTCGGAGAGGGAATGAGGCTTACTAATCATGATGAGGAGTGAGGTTGATTGCCTAAACTTTGCTCATAGAACCAGAATCTTATGAATGAAAAAAAAACACGTAAACGCATTAGAAAGGCTCAATGTATTATAAGTTTTATGGCATTCAAAAAAATGTCTTTGAATTTTATAAATTATTTCTGAGTTATCTATACTCGAAAGCGATTCTTTCATTGAAACACTCATCGTTAGAAGATCGTTTAAAAATAAATTTTACATACATACTTCCATTGAAAATCAAATTCAACTAAGAATCTAAACTATGAGGAATCACGCAAAGAAACCAATTGAAAGGTTTCTGAATATTTACATTTCAACGAAGATGTTTGTGGAGAGCCATGTTAAGCTAATAATTTTATTCCGTGTTGGAACATCATTCATTACTCAAAAACATCCCAGCTTTCTACAAAAAACGTAAGCTAATTAATCTTACAGTTTCAATGAGTGAATTGATCCAGATGTACAGAGAGCTACTACGTACTATGTCACCGACACATTTCTTATATTTTCTGCCAAAAACTTCCAAAGAGCATAAAAATGTGACGAAAGGTAAATACCCCTGAGGTGTATTCCGTTGATGGCTCAATGATTCAGTTATAGCTCCAAAAGAGAGAACATCACAATTCCAAACTAAGTCCCGGGACGATTAATTTGTTAAGTGAAAGTTCCACTACCTTAAGGTTAATGACGAACGCCCAGCTACCGCCATTTTTACAACTTTCCTTACGACATGCCTTCCCTCTGATTAATACCTCAGATCATATTTCAGCTTAGGACGTAATTAAAGGGAATCGCATTGTTAAGCGCCAGGTGAAATATTCTTGCGTGCGCATGAAAATGAAGGTAACAGTAGCGCATACGTAATTACGCACACGTGGTATACGAGCTGCCTTTTATGCGCAACGGTATCATTTCCTGTTTTTAAGACTCAGGCCATCGGAATTTCCCTTAATTCAGCCCTTTTTTCCCCGGAAGATTTACGACCCAATAAGTGACGGAAATTTGGACGGCTGCGTGCGCCCGGAGAATCAGAAAACTCACGGCAGAAACATTCACGGCGCTTATAAATCGATCCGAAGATACTGTTGGAGAGCAGCTGTCAATTTGGGCGACGCAAAAACACAATTTTCTATCCCGAAATAAGTCGGACCCCAGAGGGAGACGTATAAAGAGACGTAAACCGATGTTTCTTTATGGAGTAGGAGGAAATGTATAAGACGTTGATACCCCATTACTTACGAGAAAGGTGTGTAGGTCACTAGTGAGGAGATATAGCTGGGAGTGGGCCCAAGGAGAAGATAAATAGAGAGATTTACATGGAATTCCTATGAGGTAGTAATGACTCTCTCCGAGTGCTAGGTATGTACCAATGTGTCATCTAGTTCTGTGGTACTTAACAACTCTACCTTCTGACGCTATATCGTGACGTACTTAAATTTTCACGATTCCTTTTCTCACAATTATTACATAACTGCCAAAGGTGTAATAAACAGAGAGAGGCATCTAATATATTAACAGGATGATTATATTTTCCCGCAATATATTACTGTGTACTCTGAACAACACTGAATACCATCTCCTACTGATATGAGGCTGAAGTCCTTTTAAATTGGTTCATTACACCTTTAGAGATAGCCTTTGAATGTTTCTTTACAGGATACTAATTAGCAAATTTTATGTATGCTTCGGTTTCTCCAGAACTGCATGGTAAAGAACATATATAATAGTTTTCAATGTACTTTACTTTAGACATTGATTAAATTTTGCCGTATTTAGCGAAAGATTTGCGAAAACGTTGAATGAAACGATGCTTTCCAATGGCTTCGCTAACTTTGACGCATTCAATATCTTCCATCATTTTTATACCTCCGCAAAGAATTGTGATAGCTGAAAATGTAACGACGTTTTACAGTGTGTGGCTTGCACGTTTCAGTACATTAATATTTTGATTGGCTTTCTGGTATTTCTAATTTATTTGATATTCTTCGAACATTAATCCTAACATTTTAAGCGTTTCTATGAAATGTAGCCTTTTACATTGACTACTAGACATGAATATAGAAAATTAAAAAATACATCACATGGATGGTAACACGTAACGGATGGTTGCCGTAATGCATGACCATAGAGTGATAGTCGAGGGGGCTAATTCGATCAAAAATGAATTATTGCCACTTAGAAGCATTATTTGAAGCTTTTAGCTATCCACTTCTTAGGTTCCATCAGTCTCTCAATGTATCCTCGTTATAATACTCACGTATCCTACCGTATCCATCATAGAAAACACTTCGCAATTTCGCAGCAATCATCTCCCTCACTTTCGACATTTCGCCAGTGCACAAAAGCGTCGGAAAGCGACACTTATTTACGACGTCGACAAAAACAGACGCCGCGGAAACGATCTAGGCGCAGTCGGGCGGAGGAAGACTCTGCAGGGGATAGAATAATGGTTCAAGGAGAGCGAGAAGAGGAAGAAATAAAAAGAGCCCACCAAACGAGTAAAAGGCAATAGGAAAAAAATAGAAGTCCGGAGAAAAGACAGAATGAAAGGCAGGGAGAGGTGGGAGCACTGCCGATGGGAGAAGTCTGAAACGGTGCTACCCCGACTGGTTTTCTGCCCTGGTCGTCAGACGTGGGTGTGGGTTGGGTTGTGGGCGGTGGGGGGAGATGGGGAAGGGGAGGCAGGAATGGAAGGGTTACTCTGGTGAGCTGTCTTGAGACTATCTTGATTCTGTGCTACCGGGCATTTCGCCCCACCCAGCTCCCTCTCCCCACCACCTCTTCTTATCGAACGGCTTTTTAACTCCGATTTCCCTTCACAGGGGCACGGATCCGTGACTCCTTGGCCCGGAGAGGCCTCACGTTCGCACACCAGCTCCGCTGCCACCATTCCGGGCTACACGCATCCCCGCCACCCAATGGTGAGTTTCAATTTATGGCCCGCTTGTACAGCTAGTTCCAAAAAAAACTTACCACCTAAGCCGCAACCCGCATAACAGGCAGTGAATTTCCTCCGTGCGAGCCTTAAGAAGTGAGAGAGAGAGAGAGGAAAAACATGGAGGAGATAGTCTGCTTCTGTCCTGGCTCCGCTTGCAGAGTTGAAATGGATTTATTTGCATTATTGATATTGCAAAGATTTATTAGTATCCTTAGTTTGGTGGCATTGGCGTAGCAGAATAGTATTATAACAATATGGATGTTGTAATGCAAGAATTCAGTTATTATAAAATGGTTATTACAAATCAGTACATATTCTAGCTTTGCTTCTCGCACCGAGGGAACCATCGCACACGAGGTCCCGTTATTCCTAGGAAACCGAGGCAAACCCCCTTCCCCTCATAAAATTCGAGTCTGTGACGAAAGGCACAAGCAGGACGAAGGAAATTTTTGCAAAATCTGCCTCTGAGCCGCTCTGAGCTTTTAGGACTGAGATGGGAGGAGGAAAATTTCCGCGCAGTTTGAATCGGTGTCGGACCAGAAATGTATAGACCTCGAATTCGACGCCTTCGTTTGCAAAACTCTGCGGTTATAATGGGTCGTATTATATATTATAATAGTAGATAATATTATACATCGTTCAAGAGAAGAGTTATTAGCCTTTAAAATTATATACCTAAGGAGTCCATATCGATCACCTGTTTTATCACAGCCTGTGTGAATGCAATCTATACAAGTAAAGTAAGGCGAACTCATGGCCATATCTATGCTATTACTTTAAATACATAAAAAATCTATAAGTAAATATGTAGTATGAAGTCTTGAGGCATTCTCTGCGTATTTTAAATAAATTTTGTTTCATTTGATAAGCATCAAAATTAAAACTCGATCGGTAAAAAATCAGTAGATTTTATCATCTATGCAGTTGGTATTTTTAATACACCGTCCAAATCAATTGATAGAAAATGTGCTAGGATCGATTTTCCTGAATTAATAAAGATGACGGATACGAGACAACCATCTTTCACATTAATTTTGAATCCAAAATGAATTTTTTTGGTGTCATTGAAGTGTGAATCGAATAAACGTGATTTCTTCTGTGGATTCCTCTTGAAATGGTTGCAGTCACAAACCATTACGTTCTTAAACGTTCTTCTCTCGTATTTATCAAGTTCTAAAATACACAAAAAGATAGGGCGAATGAGGTTTTGTCATAATGCTCATTGAATGCTACTGTAAGCTATGAATGTAAAATTTTCAATTAATTTTGAATGCATACAAAACTACTTGCATTGTTTATATTTCAACTGTTTATTATTATCACGTTTACAATTATTATAATGTAGAAAACGTTAAAAATACGCGAAATAATAGGGACTTAGTGAAATAGTTTTAGGGCCTTTTTACCTGTAATTCCAACCCTATAAGTATCACACGGGGATAGAAGCACATATAAGGCTCATGTTGAAATTTTGCTCCCCTCGGTTGATGGCTGGCCCTACGTAACTCTCATATTTTTCGACAGAATTTTAATGATTGAGATGAATGGGCGGTGGTTTGGTATGAATAGTCTATCTACATATTTATCGCTCGGTGATATTGAAAATATTCCTTCGTATTTAAAATGTATGGCTATGAGAAACTTTTCATCTCTCCACATTCCATGACAAATTTGAAAAGCAAGATAGAGGAGTGATTGGAAGAAGTGGTTAAAGCAATGAGTTCACCAGGACTTCAAAAGGGGGCCTGCTTTGATAGAGATAGGGAAGTGAGAAACGACGGCAACAGTAATACATACACTCACATGAATTTAACAACCGAAAGTGTAAGAGGTATGTTAATTCCAGATTTTTTGATAAATCACAATAGATAATGGCATTTCTTGCGTTCCTCGTTGACCAATTGGTTACTTTGAGTAGGAGCAACGACCTCTTTTAAAAGTATAACCCACTCACTCACCTTCTCAATTTTCTCATCCAACATATATTTTTTCCGTTTATGACAGCCTCCAGAGAAACTACTCATTTATCCAATTTAAGTAATATCTTAGTCAAACATGGTTAACATTCAAATATACAGGATATAACGCCCATGGCTTATCATACTTTCAGAAATTTCCTTCTGATGCATTAGTAATTCCCAGGATCTCGGAAATTGTATACAATAGCGATGTTCAATGTATCGTACCAATATTTTAATTCTATAAGAAAGTTCGAGTAGTTTACTAAGCCAGAACCTAAACCATCTTCTTATCAGCAATTTATTTTGGAAAGAGAGTTCGGTTTTTTCAAACCGATAAAAATTGCTAACATTGGTATTACTATCTATGCAAGCCAATGGTTTATTCTAAATCTTACCTAACTTTAGAGATGTAATTTATCTGTAATCGGCGTATAAACTTCAAGTTTCTGCGACACTGAATATGCGGAGTATCTAAAATTCCATATTTACGTTGCAAGTCATATTTTAGTGACATGATAATAGAAACTTTAGTCGATGTAGTAAGATCATCTTCAACGCTCTATCTATTTTGTATCATAGATGTTATAAGAGAAGTGAAACGATTTGGTTCTCGTAAGCGTAAGGAATAAATATTAGATGGCGTTTCTCTAGTTCATTGTTCATTTCTCAAGTTATTTCAAACTGCGAAATATTTAGCTCAATGTAGGGACAAAATAAAGCATAAAAAACAATTTATATAAATAAAGTAAACAATCATTGACGAAGAGCTTGATTGATATAAGTTGACGATAGGCAGCATTACTTATTTTTTCATTTTTGTTATTGCATTAGTTATTTAGTATAATCTAATACAGTTTATACCATTCACTTTAAAAGCAGAATATAGAGATACTAATTCTGATATGATGCACCCAAACATTGTCAACTTTATGTTATCGTTCAGATTTTCCGAAGGTCCTATTTTAACTTGAATGATCTTCCTTGCATTACTATTTAAAAATACTATAAAAAATTTAAAAAACTTCTTCGCAGAGTTCGTAGAGAATTATGATGTGCCTAGGATGAGGGTGTTACGAAGGTCCTTGAAGTGAATATTGGAGTAATGGATTACATATAGAACCAAGAATATTTTAACAGCTAACGTATGAATCATGAGAATTAGAGGAATATTCTCATGTAAGTACGGTTACCATCCGTTGGTTTCTATTTTTAACGTGTTCTTCCATGACTCCCTTTACCCATCATTCATAATTATTGATAGTGATTTTTCTTTTAATTATTATACATATTATACACCATTCAAACAATTCGGGTTATATAGTTTACTTGAGGCATTCAGAAACCGAAGCAGCGATCATTAGTCATTAGTCTCACTTTCACCTAGCGCATAGTTCTGAAAATCATTTCAGTATAACAATGGAAATCGTGTTGTGGGTGTTTTCACACCCCCTGACATACGTCATCCGGCGGATCGCGGGGTATTAATGTAAATATAAATAAACCAAATGTCAACATGTAAACCTGCAATATGCAAGTATACAAAAACCTGGTATTTATCTGCAATATGCAAATCAGTCTTAAGGTTCTGATTTGCCATACTAACTGTTGTTTCTTAACCATCTGGATTCCTTGCAAGAAGTCCTGAAAGGTCGTCTACCTCAAAAATAGAGTTGAATATCTTCATTCCCTAAGGGAATACCCGCGGCGAAGATTACAAATCGCGGATCCACCATTTCCCACCTTACTTGTGATCGGTCGCCGCCACCATACCCTAACCTTGGATACCTGCTCAGCAGGGGTGCGGTCGGTAATCCTCATTAGCGCTTTCAAATTCGCTACCCCGGATACATACGACCATCCACAATATGCCGAAAAGGGGGTTTTCTTTCTCAGAGAGGAGTTCACCTTCATCCATCGGCCGTTTTATGGTTCCTTTGAGAAAATAGATAATACCTTTCGATGGACGAAACAAAAGAAAAAGAAACAACAAAGGAATGAATAGGGGATACTCCTAGGGCCAGAGTGGAGGTCCTCCGCTCTCTCTGAAAGACTCAGTAAAACTTCAGACGGGAATTTGTCAGAAACAGCCAAATCTCATCTCAAAATCATAATGCTTCATCTGATACAATCATCACGAATGCCTGATGGAAGTAAGAACAGAATGGCATGTTGATGCATATATTCTGAATTACCTAATGCTCTGTTAATTGTAGTATCAAGCAAATTTTATACCTCTCTGTATTGCAGAATAATTCAACTGCGAAGAAATCGAGTCAAAATTTGCACCACGGGGCAAGAAAGAGATTTAGCATCAGATAAAAGTTGGGACAGCATAATTTTGCAAGTAACATGAACTTGATTTAATTAAAGGGATAGTTTTTCTGGGACTGGCAATGAACAATATTTTCGGAAAAATGTTACGAGATGCTGGCGTTAATTTCGTGGTAAATTAATTTTTAATTCGATACGTGAAAAAAATTTGTAGCCTTCAGTATTTAAATTGTGCTACTATTCTAATATCTATGTTATTTTCTAAAATATTAAATTAGCAATTTGAATTTTAAACAATTACCTTAGAAAATGATGATAGCACACCAATTAATATTTTACTTTCTATCAATTGATTTGGTGTTATTTAAAATTTTTGTTATATTTGATGTAATTATCTGATGTAGTTGACCGTAATTTACTTGGTTTACTTTATTGTAATATGTTTTGGGTCTAATTTTCAGAGCTCTCTACCAGGTTGACTTAAAATGATTCTTTCTCAGTGTATTCGTCCAGATAAAGTTTCTTTTCATCTTTGCTTTCCTCAGTAGGTATCGAAGTTTTTTCATACTCCCCTTTTCGATAGCATTTTTCTGCAACATAAATTAGTTTACATACAGTTGATTGTGTTCTTATTCCTAATTATTCTTTATCTCCTTGCAGAGTTTTCGTTCATCTTTCTATTTAAGTCTTAGTCGTGAATTTCCTCTAAATAAATTTAAAAGTTCTTCCTGTAGGCGTCAAGAGCATAAAAAACGTAATAATATAATCCTTTTTAATCTTGCAATGACATAATTTTTTATTGGATAATTGAAGCAGCTAAATTAAGTTTACCCGATGTCTACAGAAAAAGGTGAATTACGCAGAAATTTCAGGCCGAAATAAGGAGATCCGATTTCCATTCATTTTTTAATACTATGCTGCTGACATAGTAAAAATTAACACTAAATTTAAACTAGATTTCATGCTAATAAAGACGGTACAAATACGTTCAACGCGTTTCACAACGGTTTAAAAAGGCGCCGTCAGAATGCTCCTCCTTCCAAGAGCCAATAGAATGCGTGGAAAACTCTAGACTCGCTCTCATCGAGCTTCACGTCTGTTATGCGGGTTGCGGCTTAGGTGGTAAGTTTTTTTTGGAACTAGCTGTACTAACTAGCCCCGCTCCGATGCATTTATTCTCTGTTTGTCCCGTGTGAATGCGTGATTCCTCTTTTTTCGGGGCTGTTTTGTTATTTGAGGCTGGATTTGAATGTTGGGTGGTCTTTGTCGTTTTCATCACTCGCGGGGAGAGGGGCGGTGCGTGTGAATGAGGCGCTGCCGATTTATTTTTTTTTCTTGTTTTTGGCTCGAGGAGCTAACTCGGCCGCCTAATGGTCTTTTCTGGGAAAATAAGTGGGGGGAGTATCGAATGGAGATGGCCGTGTTTTTTCCCGGTGGCGATTCAATTCGGTGCGATTCGAGGTTGCGAATATCCAGGAACCGATCGGGAGTCCGCGGCGTCTTCATTTGGAGTGAAATACGGTGGAAATCAAAAGGCGTTGAGGTTGGCGAAAGCGCTTTCGTCATAAATGCCACTGAGATTTTTCACTTTATCGCGAGAGCAAGATCTACTGCGTGCATGATTTGAATTTTTAGCATCTATGAGAACAGATCGTCAGCATTGAAGGAAGCATAACAATGAAACTGAATTTATGAAAGTAATTTCATGATTGTTACTAGCCGTGCTTCAAACTCATTGATGGAAAGAATTTATTGGTCGTAATCGCTATAGAATGCCTACGAAATCATTCTCATACCCTTCAATCCAAATCTTTGGGACTGTGTGTTAAAATTGAACTATTTAATATTCGAGGCGGATATTTATTCGTACAGTTGAACAAAAACCTGCATACAATATTTCAAACGCTTAAATGACGTCTTAGCGCGAAATTCAAACGACCTTCACACCTTTAAAACAGGCATGGCTTTATAAGTAAAATTATTTTCTAAAAAATATAATATTGGAACTGAAAATTTCGTAGAGTTAAACAAACAGATTTAGCAAGCCGTATCTTTTTTTTTCGGTATCGGTCACAGTATTTATCTGCTATCTAGATTTTGTTATTTTGTTAAGTTTCATTTATATACATCCTTCTTGATCATCATATTCTCCAAACTTAGAGCGAGGTTGGCCAGTCGATTTGTATCTCATAAATGTATTTATATAATTGTATACTTTTAAATGAGAAATATATCACCGCAAAGCACGAAGAATCTCGCTGAGTTATTTATATTCCGCCTTATCTACTACAAACTGATTCAGCTGTGACCGTGACTGTAAAACCAACCTCTGTTTCAAGCCCTCATCCCTCAACCTTAAAATTTTTCTACGTAATTATGTCCCATTTTCACAGCTATAGACGAGAGGGTAGAGATTCTTACGGGTATTTTTTGCACCTCAGAGGCCTTTATGGTTGGCTTCCCCATGGAAAAAGGAAAGGTTCCGATTAAGTGGACTACATACCATGCTACATTCTAATTGATCCATAGCAAGCGTACCGTGCCCAAACCAGCCCAAACTCCTCCCATTTCTTTCCAACGCAGTAAATTTCTTGCGCATCCACCTTCAACGACTCCGTTATCAATATTGCAATGAGTTCGAAGGCCCTTATACGATCTTTCTCTCTTTGTCCTCGTGCTTCTCCTTCCTTTTTCTTAATCATTCTCAATCCTTTCATTATTTCACTTATCAACATACTAATTCATCGTATCTTCGATGAATAGAATGTAAGTCCCTTATTGAATTTTTGGTATTTTTTGGGTACTTATTTTCTTCGGCTTTGTTGAATGTTAATTTTGTTTTATTACTTAGAAATGTTAACAGTTTCTATGGTGTGGAAATTGTGTTTACTTCTTTGAAATGATTAAATGCTAAAGTTAATAATAGCTGTAGAGAGTAAAATGAGAAATAGTCCTCAATCGAGAGTATTATTTCGCATGAAAATTGCTAATAAGATGGGAATGTTTATAGCGAAACCTAAAAAAACCCAAATATACTTATCCAAAGACACTTCGGCATCTTTAACTTGTACACAATTAACTTTTATCCTCTCTAATACACTTTCCTTTCTGCATTCAACGAAAAGACGTTTTGCTTTGTTGATAAAAATTTCAACTCGTCGATTTAGATTAATACGAATGGGAAATGTTTCTAAATTGATAACTCCATTTACTAATTATTTGCTAAATTATTCCACTTCCATAGATTATTTCCAGAAAAATTTCTTAACATTTCTTACAATAATTTACTTTTGTTTTTGCTATCATGTCCTCCACTTTGATTATTTCCAAACAATCTCCTTAGCATCTCTTTTATCATTTCTTCCTATTCACTTCCCATCACTCGTACGATATATTCATTCCCAACTTGACTGGAATAGTACATCTTATTTCCCCACCATCCATCGTAGATACACCCAGAATTCTACCCACTCCACACATAAACCGAACTCATCTCCTCCACCCAACCCACGTTCATACACTCTTTCTTTCCCGATTTCCTCTCCTTTTGCCCCACAATTCCCACCCTCGAAGGCGGCGTCCTGCCCGTGTCGCCCTAGCTTTTAATTGGGACCTCTCTTCCCCCTTTCACCGAGGAAAGGTGCGTAGCAACGAGAAAAGAAGGAAGAACCAGTCCAGCTTCCTCACACTTCCACACCCTCTCCGCATTACTTTCCTTTGTACGCTTCGCTGACCCTCTCTAGGTGCCCACAGGTCTAATTTTTTATACGTCCATGCGCGGAATAATTCCGTTGTGCTCCGGGAGTCTCTTTCCATAGCTGATATCAAAGAGGCGAAGTGTGGAGTTCTGAAGAAAGAGAACATTTTTCTTCGCCGGAATTCACAGTTCAAGGGTGATAGATTACGAGGTGTTGAGTCTGAGAACTGATGCGTTTAGCCGGAGGGGAATGAATTTACATTCACTCTAAGTGTATTTTAGTTTCAAGGTCATGTTTTGGTAATCCCTTCACATTTATTCCTGGTGTTTTTATCATCGATGCATGTGCGATTTCGTGAAAATGTTGCCTTCAATTGTATCTTCTACTCTGTGCAATAGTCTAGTAATACTGAGGTCCAGGGTTCCAATCTTAGATAGGGTAGGGTTGTTTGCGTGTATTGATAAAAAGTCTATTTTCAATAATGAAGTCGATAAAAGTTTATCATTGGAAAGGCTTTGCTGAATTTTTCCAACTTTTGAAGTATCCTATCCATCTTTTGTAAGTTCTAAACCTCACTAAAAATAAGATTGATGACTAATGAGAAGGACTTCTTTTCTCGTTGAAGTATCATAGATACACTATAGGCAACAATTCCAAAGAAAAGGAAAATGAAGAATAGATTATGTTCTCTATAATCTCTAATCTATATACTCTCCCTAATTCTCTCGGTTTTCTATAAACGGGGAATATATCCTTCTTGAAGGAAGAAGAATTCTTCCGGGGAAAATCTAGACGTTGTTAACACCAAGGGCATGTGTATTAAAAGACGTAATTGCTGCTGTACAGTGAACATTTTATGGTACGCTTCTTCAACTATTTAAAATTATCTGGCATTTAAGTCCGAGATGAGGTTGGACGTGAGTCAGTATATTCCTACATTTGCGTAAATTAAAAATATGTTGCATGACCTTGCCTCCGCGCTCTACAGGTGCCGAGTTTTTACCTCTTGAGCAGATCTCTTACGTATGAAATTGATAACCCTAAAAATTTTCCATCTGTATTCGAGAGAAGTATTAAGTGAAAACTTCTTAAAGGCCATACGTAGGCATGCTTCTTCCCCTACCGAAGGCTGGCAGGATACAAAAATCATCTACGATCAGCTATCAAAAGACTTAGAGATGGAATGACGCTCACTAGACAAGATGAGGATAATTATTTTCATAGCATCCAATAAGGAGAGAACCGAAATGATTGCCATTATTTAGAGCTATTCATACACCATTAGGTTTCATGTTATCACAACCATGAACTACACTGAGAAAAAAGATGGTAATACTCATCTCTTCTGCCCAAAATTACAGATAAAAATCTAAATGTAGCTGCTCGAAAGCATAATTAAAAATGTTTTACATCATACATTTCTGAAATTAATACTTTGAAGGGAATTTTGTAGACATTTTCGTCACATACAAGGAAGTGTACACATCCCAGGTAACTACCATTGAAATAAATTTCATGCCCTTTTATTACCAGAAAATCGGCTGATTTCTACAGAAAACCTCAAGCGAACGTATTTTACCAATCGCACAAATTTATTGATAAACGACCACTGTTTCGAATCATACAATCATCTTTAGGTAAAAAAAGTTAAACGCGATTGCATATATGATAACCAGTGGAAAATTTCAATATCTGAAACCGCAAGAACTCATACCAAGGAACGATTCAGCACGAACTCGAATTCTGACAGCAATCGTAAATCGAAGTAGAAGTATGTAAATTAACGAGACCAAATGAGCTATAACCGAGATGACAAAGGAATATTTGTGCACTGGGAGAAGCTATACTTCTTGCTCCGACCGACGTCACGAGACAGAACAATGCCTCCGAATGTCATCCCAGCTATGAGACCCCATCCTCAGTTAAGACCCGAAAAAGGCGAAACGGCCAACTTCCGAAAAATCCCGTCCAATATCCGGAAATCACCTCGAGGAGGCGGGCGGGGAAAAGCGGCAGAAGCTGAAAAGATGAAACTCCCGCTCTTATTAATTCTCGTGTGACCTTTTACACAGTTCGCGGCGAAGAGGCTCGACCTTTCGCAAGAGTGGATTCTTGCGCTTTTTTCCCCCGTTGAGGAGCTGTTTTCCTTCGCGCGTCCTCCCATTGTCTTCTCGCGGGGAAGGGAAAGAAATATATGTATATATGTATGGCTTCGCGAGACTTTGGAAAAACTTACCCACGTATAAAAAAACAATGACGATAAGACAATACCCTAGAGCCGTGTGCGTAGGTTGACTCCCTCGGCTGTTTTTGTGCCCGTCCCACCCCATTCCCACCCCGTCCCCTCCCCCAAACCCCGCCCTCTTCTCACAGACCATTCCACCTGCTCATTTCGTCTCCCACGCGCCCGGTTCTGCCGCTCGCGGAATTGAGTATGACGAAGCCTTTAAGATACACCGGACGCGAAAAAAAGGACTAAACGAAAGCGTAATTTCTCCCGAGAGAATTGCAGGACGGCTCTCAAACAAGGAGGGGAGATTTTTATGAAGAGTAGTATGGATGGATGATGTTGGTGTGTTTTCCTGCAGATTGAGCCCTTCCCGAGCACACCTGAATTTATTAAGTAGAGAAAGATTTTTCCAAAGAACATTTTTCTGATTGTAAGACTAATGAACGCTCGGTTGCTAAAATTTTAATTCGGAGTAAATTTAACGGAACCTATTTAAATGCCGCACCCAGGAAAGAAAGAGTTTAGAAAGAGAAAATAAATGGACGATCAACAAGAAGTTGAGATTTTGGATAATGCCAAAAATTAGGAAGCAAGATATCGTAGTATCAGGAATCTAGGTGCAATGCAGGCATACTAAAATGGGCTCAGACGAATCTGAATGGAACAACGGGGTAAGACAATCTGATGCATTTTAATTAAATCTTAAACAGTTACTCTATTAAGCATCTAATTAAACCGTTTAAAAAAGTGTAAGAGACACCACAAAAATATGACCGTAAAAAAGATCTCAAGATCAGAACCGTTAAACAAATAAAAAAAGAGTACGGAAGTATCAGTCTAGTTACTGAAGATGAAGATACCAAAAGGCTTCTACAGTATACAGGTTACCGGTAATTAAATAGTATTGGATTATAAAAGATCTCTATCGCATTAAACTACTTGTTAAAGATACGCTTGGTACTTTATAACGTAAGAAAGTCGAGAAACATGCGAGCCTAAAATACTTTTCTTATTTATCACTCAACTGATTATATGAAAGTTGGATTGCAAGAAGAGGAAATTCGACCAGAGTGAATTTAATGGGAGTTATCTCAAAAACAGAAAAATCTCCACTCCGATTCCCCACTTTCATATTGTCATTAACTTAAGAATCAAATAGGTCTACAAATAAGTATAGATCAAGAAAAAATCCTAATAAATTAGTGGCTGCATAAGAGATACTATTAGTTGAAAAATTAAATTTATCGAAGAAATTACTTAAATAGAAAATATTAAAATGATTCGTTTGAAGAAACCTCAAAAGTATCATTGAGATGGAGTGAATGAATGAAATAACCAACGATGAATTTCAGCGTAATTCGTTTATTAATTGAATCCATAGAAGGAAAATGAAAGAAAGAATAAACGCGATATTTCTTCATTAGTTTGGGTCTCTGAGAGGTCTCGCATTCGAGTCCTATATTAACATGGCAGCGTTTTGTTTAGCTTGATATCCATCTATTTCGTTATCGACCTCTTCGTCATTAAAAATGCCCTTTACGACGCTATAAAAATCCGGTCCCCTTAAGTTTAGGGCTTGAGTCGTAAATTGAAAAAGTAGCTGATAAAAATGTGATCTGCTCCTGATTAAAAATAAACGCCGCATTTTTTTCTTCACTTACACGTAAACGTCAGGGTAAGTATATCAGTAGCCTTTAAGATTAAAAAAAAATTTGCCCGAATTCTCACTCACTTAGATCAAAGATATGACTGTGTTCTTAAAATACAGGGTTCGCTGGAATTTGCTGTTTGTTTCCAAAGTCTTTGACACAATTTACCGTATTTCATGGGTTAGAATCTATTTCGGGAAAACTGTCCCTGAAATTCATCAATTCTGGCAACGATATGAGTCTTTTGAGAAAGAGTAT
Organism: Pachydiplax longipennis; assembly: GCA_036926295.1. Lineage (NCBI taxonomy): Eukaryota > Metazoa > Arthropoda > Insecta > Odonata > Libellulidae > Pachydiplax > Pachydiplax longipennis. Next base: position 20,300,856 of record JAVFKF010000026.1, on the reverse strand, counting down.
ATTACGAGAAAAGTAAACCTCGTCTATTCTTATAATTACCAAACAATTTTTGTTTTCCCAAAAACACTTCAAATACAGCTGAATTGATTTTCCACCTCAAATTTCACAGAAGTATCTAACATACAATCTCGGTTGGCGAAAAAAGAAACTATTTCTGATTTTAGCCAAGCACCGTAATACTGTTGCACGAAAAAATGTCAGCAACTTTCAATGGAATGTTATTATTGACATTGAATTGATAAATGATAGTAGTGATAGGGAGGACAAATAAGCAAAACTCAATGGAATAAATAGTTGTCAATAATATACTGGCATTTATATAAATTTCGATATTTATTTCCTTAGGTCTCCGCAACATTCTCCAGAGCAGGCATTTCAAGCAGGTACGACGATTTCATAGGGTGAATAAAATCTGCAGTTCCTAGATTTGAATGTCTACTTTAATAAGCAATTATTGAATAAAATACTAAGGTTATCGCTGGCATTGTTGGTCTTGCTATCGCCTATAGATAAAAAATAAATAGGTTTTGAAATCGCAATTGGGTCAAATATCCTTTAAACATACATCGTTTACTGCCCCTGACGAAAACAAGCTGAGCTGGAACGATATCCCGATTCCAAAACCATGAAAGCTATCAGTTATATTTAAAGTCAACTTCAATAAAATACTTTTTACACGATAAAAGAATCCTCCGTTGATCTGAGAATTACAGTACAACTCTCGATCCAAACGGATTCAGAACGAAAATCGGAACCAACTTCATCTGAAATCCTCATCTTCTGAAAAAGGCCACTTTTTTAATGAAACTGCTCTTTTTGTCTCGTGTCAAAACATCCTCTGAAAATTTCGAACGCTTTCTTGTTAACTCGGAATCCCCAAGCTGAAAAAACAGCTTACTAGGAATCTCATGGAAAACCGTTTCGCCCCTTTTTTTACAACTTAGATAGAAAAAGTCGATGAGTGATAGACCCGAGGGACGTTTCCCTAAGCTAGTGGCGGGGACTATCTCGCAGGGAAATTTGATGGGGAAGGAAGATGGCGAAGGGAGAGCACGAGGGGTAGGGAAATTTAACGAGTGGAGGGTGAGTGCGTGAAGCTATCTGTTAGGATACATAGCAAAGGACTCCAATGAGGGTTTTCGAAGATCTCGAAGACATTGGAAAACTTCCGTTTCAGCTTTAATCTCGATAATGCAGCAAAATTTTTGCTGTAAAGAATTTCAAACTTCATAATATTGTATACTAATTTCTTATAATATATTCTCCTTATTTGTATACTATTTTCCTCTCCTAATTTCTTCTAAGCCATCTCAAGCAAATTGAACATTAAATCAACACCTAATTTATAAATCTAAATAATGGGTTACAACACGGAAAAAGTATCACCAAAAAAGCAAATTTGAGTCTCCTGTTGAGGTACCTGCCCGTTTGTAGCATTCATTTTGTGCTTGCTATAGTGTTTTGGGAATCACTCTTTTGATGACACTGATTGGCACTCTATAACATATTCATGAATTTATCTTATAATTGAAAATTGTTCCATAGTTAGAAATAGAACTGATTGTCAATGTTTTGTTGACTCCACCGCAGATAATTGACAACAAGCTAATTGTCTCTATTTCTTACTTAGCATTATCTAGTTTGTTGAAATCATCCAAAAACATCCTTAAGGTTTTTAGCTTTCCATTCTAATACTTTTCCTTGCTCTATTTATCTTTCACCTTCAAACATGTTTTCTCTTGCTTCAACGAGAAACCATCACATTTGGAGCAACTCCTCACTTCGCTCTCTTATCTTTCATCGCACGAAACAAGCGGTCCTCTTCCACGATATTTCTGATGATTGTACCTCTTTAGTTGCAAAAGAGATCCGATAGTATCAAAAATCGTTCCACGGATAACTTGTCATGTGATGAAAATTCGTTTTTTCTGATACACATTTTTCTTACACGCTGGAGAACTAACTCCAAAGATACATCCTTTTTCTTTTCTAAAAATGTTTCGTTTGTTAGGGCGAAAGGATTTTCTACCGATGCCTGTTTAGGGCGAAAGGATTTTCTACCGATGCCTGTCAATAAAATGGTTTAAGGTTCTTCTTCAAGCTGCCTCATGTTGCACAAGCCTTCCCTTCCGAATGACTGAATATTAGTTTCTCTCAACGCACAATGAAATCTGTTTGGTATATTATTGATTCATCTTCTAATCTTAATATCTTCAGGTCTCAATTATATCAACTGTTCTTATATTCTTCCTACAGAAACTAACAGCATTCGGCGCCAGTCCGATCAAAGCCCAAGCCAAAAGCTATGATTAGGGAATGAGGCTTACCAGGCAAGATTATGAGCGAGAAAATTTGTCAAAATTTACCTTAAAAATGAGGAAAATCTTCATGTTGGAGTGGAACACAAATCCTACAAATGCCACTTTCATTATATTCGTTGAGTGATCAGGATGAATTCAGAACTCAGATCAGAGCGTCATTCAGATCTCAGTAGCTTTCGTAGAATTGCAGTCCTGCACAAGACTAAGACTAAAATAATTGAAATATATATTTTCTTTTTCTTTTCTACTATAAAATTAAAGAATATCCCATTTTTCAATATTTGGCGGAGGGAAGCTTTAGAAACTGAAGATTGTGATTCCCGCGTTCTAATTCAGAGTTTAAAAAATATTGAATAGAGGGTAAATTGTTACTTGTAGATACATAAATAGATACACGTAGTTTAAATTCAATTCTCACCATAGAGAAACAGATAAAAATTTTGTATCAATTTCTGCAACCACAACCTTCCTTTATAATACAATCGCCTATTCCTTAAGTCACATATGATGTCATTGAACCAAAATTTCTTTCTCTTTAGCATATAATCCACTAAAATACACCCTATTGATCAGATTTCGAGGTAAAACTGATAGATCGTTCGAACAGTATCCCCTATCCAACTTGAACAATTCAGACCCGAGCAAAATATTTATGATTTAAAGCATCGGGAAAGGGATATGGACAAGATAGAGTGAAGGAGCGAGCGTCATGTTTTGGTGGGAAAAATAAAGCGGACTCAAAAGAGTGGAAACCTTGGGCAGGGTGGGGAAAGTATGATGAGAATGGGAGCGTACCGAGAGGAAGGGGTGTGGGAATTAAGAAGGGCGGGGGTGGTGGGAGTCGGAGCATAGGGTGGAAGGGATCAGAGCTGGATGGAGTTACATTATGCAAATTGTTATCGTTCCGGTTAACTGGCATAGAACTGTTCTTCCTTCCTTGGTTCTGCTTCTCTTCTCCTTGTCTTCCGGTCCTGGAGAACCCCACCTCTCTCTCTCTCCATCCTTCTTCCTCTTCTTCTTCCCCATCCTCCTTCTCTCTTTCGTTCCAAAAATGAAACCCATCCGCCCGAATACTTAATGCCCTAGAATCCACTCCGCTCACTCACCGAAAGTGGGTCGACGGAGTTAAGGACAGTTCGCAACCTCTTGACGTTTGCGTTAGTGTCGCGTGACATAATGTTGGGGAAATTTCGGCGGAGTTCGTCGGACCTCTTCGGCGGCGATTCTTGCACGGATATGTTTGCATGCGTAATCTCAGCCTTTTTTCCTTCGTTACTGCGTCCTGTTCTCTTCCTGAAAGACTTCGCAGTTGGGAGAGAATTGAGACTTCAGACGGGAAAGGTTTTGATTATTACGGACCATTGTTTTTTCTGTTCCTTGTGCGTGGGGTGGGAATCTTACGCGACTAATGGCCTTCTGTTCGCTAATGCTTTGGTATTCCAAGACCTTCGTTGATCGGAAACCGTTGATCAAAAGATATCTATTGGAATTTTCATGTTTCGGGAAATCTCCTCATGAATAATATCACCAATCTTCTTATCAAGGATGTTCAATGACCGATGGTGTCGAACCAGGACATTTATTAATAATATTACTATCCGAAACTTTATTAGGCGAGGTTAGGCTCGAGAGGGCCTTTCCTCTACGAAACCATTTATGATATTCTTGTACGAAGATAATAAAGATAGAAAAATATACATACAAAAAGAGAAGAGGAAAATTTTACTACCTTATGAACAGAAAATACCGTAACATAAGCGATATACAGTCATGTTTCAATCCTTGCTGTATTTAAAGGAATTAAAATATTTCATTTTAATATTATTATATGCTATCGTTAGACGATGAAGTTAATTTTACTGGTAATATTATGACGATTATCGAAACATTCAATAACAGGAGAAGATTTCATCGGTCAATCGATCTTAAGATAATTCAGGGATCTTCAAATTAACCGGAAATTTGGGGGTAATGAAGAGAGCTATAAGAACCTCCAGAGATGTCATAGAATACGAAAACAAATTACAATTCGACTGCGGTCATCGGTGAAGATAGCCAAGCGCTTACAAATGTTTACGATTTCCATTAATTGCCGTTTAATTCACTGTGACTAACCATCGAAGAAGAAACGCTATTATAGAAAATCTTGTGAATACATTTGAATATGAATGTTTTCCCGTCTGATAATTTCCTGGAATGTCGGAAGGCTGTAAAATATTCCAAATGTAACTTGTCTAGGTTAGGGAAATAGCATTTAAAGACTCGGAATTTCACGAAATATTATGATGGCTTATATTTTATCTCTCTGATTTTTGAGTAGTTCCAAATTGAATTAAAACTAATTTTTCTTAAAATTATAATACCTATGGGTTTCCATATATTTGTATCAAATTTTAATGGCGTTTAACATTTATCACGTAAAATTTCGGGCATTGCACGTTCAATTATCCAATATATCATGTAATTTTGTACAATATCTATTTACTCAGAAAGTTTAAGATCGCTTACAATTATGACCTTTGGCCAAATTAGTTATTACAATTTCAAGTTACGCGTCAGTTGATCCAGTATCCTGCGATCACTTTTCGTGTGTACAAAAATGAAATCGCCAGTAACAAATAACCCTTATTCAAAAGAACAAATCCATTGCATCCAAGAAACACATCATAACACATTATACATATCAATAAGGTAGGTTAGTTCGTTAAATATTCAGTAACTCATATATCGACACACGCTCATGAGAATTTCATTAGTGGAAACTCACAATGAGTACTTTGCCTAGCATTTTAACCTAGTCAAGGATAGCTCCTCAAAAATTGGACCAAACAAAAGGGCGATAATAAGACAGGCACAGCTACTACAAAGCTCATACAAAGTATTCAAAATAGAGAGGCCGTAGTACAATATGATTAAATGATCAATATATTAGCAATATGCAATAGAACATTAGTAATTATGCGTATATACTAGCATTCTTAAAAATTAAGAAAAGGGTCAGCAGCGTAATTATTTATGTAATAGCAAGATCTCTCGAACTTGCATCGCACCAACTCCCTTTGGTGAGGATTCATGCTACCCCTCAAGCTCTTCAGAGATCACTTGTATTAACCTCGCTCTAGAATTATTTCATTAGATTCTTATTCGCCGCGGAAATCCAGCCGGGCTACAATTTTCGAACTGTGAAACGGCACTGCACCAGACCATCCAAGTTTGAGTACGCGCTTAAGCAATGGTAGCTAATACACTTTGTCTTCCCTGGGCCGCCTTCACTTCCTCCCGTAAATAACGCTTTAGAGATTTGAAGTGGGTTAATATACAATTTCGCGGCATGCTCCAACTCTAACGAGGGTTAGCGCGGAGTTGAAATAGAATCTGTCCCCTCGTTTAGCCACTCGTATTAGCTATGCATACGTCGGAATCTACATAATAACCTGCAGTGCGCAAAATCGTACCGGGCGGCCCTCTTAGATAACTTCCATCGCACTCCTAAAAACATTCACCCTCTCAAAAGTCACCGTCGCGCATTTCACCTAAGACCGGTACGGATTTCCTCCGCTGCAAACACGCATTAACTCCGGCCGAAAATTGAAATAAAATTAAACGCGCCGAATAATCCGCGATTCCCTTGCGGAAAAAGTAGCCGTTTTATTTCAGCGTGGCATTACAAGGGTACAAGTAATAATTCCGCTTAATCTTTTCGCTGGCGGAGTCTCGCTCAAATCTCGAGGAAGGAATTCGTTGAGGAAGTGCGGCGCTGGAAAAAATTTAAACGGGCGCTCACGACAATTTAGCATCGGAATCTGCGAGGGGGATAAGGGCCTTTTTATTTTCCCGACAGGAGCTTAGCATCACTTTTTATGACAGCTAACAGGAGACTGAAGTATATGAGCCGTTATCTTTAAGACGGGGAGAGAGAGAATACATCGCGTATCCAAATAGAAAGTAACCGAAACTAGGGTTGAGCATTAGCTGGAATGGAAGATATGTCTAATCCTTTTTCGGGGATTTGGGGAGCGAGTTATGGAAGAGCAAGAATAAAGCAAAAAGTTGGCGTAAGGGACGAGAGAGCAGGTGAACGGGAACTGGTAACTCTCTTTCTTTGCTTCTTTCTTCCCCTTCTCACCCCATCTCTTACAAACCGTATTCCATGTAACACGGTCGAATCTTTTTCGCTCCATCCACTTCCAAATGCTTGACTCCCTCATCTCCCTGCCCCTCCCTGCGTTCCACTCTCTTTCCTCCACTAGGTTTCTTCCTCTATCGAATTATTACAAGAGAAGTTCATGCAATTCATCGACCACCATCCACTTCCCACTCTGCAGAATCACAGGCGGCCGAAAACGAAATTAAAGAAAAAAAAAACGCTTCTCGTTGACGTTGACATGCAAAATATTTCTAATCCAAAGAAATTACATCTTTTAGTTAGAGGAAACGAAAAACAGCCTAGAAATTAAATAATGAACATTAATTACCACAGAATATATTTTCGTTTTGTTTTCCTTCAGCTAGATTCTACAATTGTTCTATAGTTTGGTGCTGGATTTTCCGCATCGTTGTGTAGGGTTGAATTTTACGTATTTCACCTCAACTTTGAGTACCATGGGAATTAGTTCACGCGAAAGAAACTTTTAAAAAATTACCATTTACAAAAAAAACAATAATACTGCTATTACTACTACCTAAAATGTAAATTTTGTATGTTACATGCATTTTTTATGTTACACAATCTTCGCAGTGACTCCAAAATTCATTGTATGCTAACTTATTAGAATAACAGCACGACAGTAAGCATAAAATCGCTATCCACGGTAAACTTCTATTAAATTCACTTGATGAAAAATTTCACTATCTTAATATTGACGAAAAGATACGGCAAAGGCTTCATCGCTGAAAAAATAAAAGACACGTTTCCAAAATAGCATCAGATATAATGTAGAGTAACCTTTTCGGTTTCGGTTTACTTTCGGAAGATAAATCGCGAGTAGAAAAACTGACAAGAAATAATAAAAATCTATCTGCGTGAGACCAATAGTACAATCATCTTTAGCTACCGAATCTGATATTGTAATACTTCCACAAACATTTCATTCGACCGAGAGCGTTTAATTTAGAAAGTTTCTCCTCGCGCAACTCGATGGTTCATCCGACTTAAAAAATTAAGTGTTCTACAAACCCAGCTGTCTTTCGCGCGCCTTAAAACCGCTATTTATCGCATCCCATCAATGTTTTAAGTGCCACTTGCTCTGGGCCGTATAAATAATCCAATGTCTCGCCCCTTAAGGAAATCGCTCGCCAAAATCGATCCCGTCTGTCTAGCAAAAGGAATCAGAATGAGAATTTGGAATGGAATGGAGGGGACGGGAGGTCAGGATGGCGTTGACGACTCCTGTAAAAGGGGAAGGTTGCGGTAGTGAGCGTTCGGAATGCAATTTTTTCGTTGGGTCACTGGTGAAAAATGCGTGTTGTGTTTCCTCTGCCACCCAAACCTGTCGTCATTCTTGCGATCCGCACTTCCTTCTCTCATCTCGGAATTCTCCATCTCCTACTCTATATCCATTCCTTGTCCCATTCCCGCGCTTCATTCTTCCCAATGGGATGTTTGGAGTAGAGGGATTGCCCATCTTTGAATACATACGAAGTTATGCTGTATTTCTGGATTTCCTTGGATGACGATAGGAAACAGGCTGGTACCAATATTCCGTTGTTCCCCAATCTATTATTACTTTTGCTATTATTACCAACTACCTGGGCTTTACTAAGGAGCTGATAAATTCTAAAGTGTTATACGTCTGAAGTTTCATATTAAGTGTGAAGTTTACATCGAAAATTATTATTATCCATGAAAAAGAAATAATTGCAGAATTTTATAACCGTTAAAAATGTAACATTCTATAAAATATATTCTCTATAAAGGACAACTAATTCTACCATTGAAAAAGCTGTTATGTTATGCACGTACCATTTTCATTCCACTACATTAACCATGCGAAATAAAGGCAAAGTAAAAGTAAGATCAGCTCATAAAACAAATAATTCTCAGCTATATCTCAAAAAATCCCACTATAAAACTTCCCAATTTTCTCACGACTTCGTCTAGTAGACGAATAATAGGATTTAAAGTATCGGGTCGTTCGATTAAACATCATTTACCTAAAACTTCATTTAAAATACTACTGAAACTAACCGGCACTTTATGCGTTACAAATCCTCCAACGGGTTCGATGACTTTGCCTGATCAAAGGTGATTTAATTCTTGGAAAGAAAATTCGTGTAGATTTGCCTAAATCCATTTAATGATCACCCATTTTTGAAAATTTTTTGGAACATTTTTAAAGAATAAAATAATAAAAGAGACGATGAATAACTATGATAAAGTGATAATGAAATAATTACGTAACTTCCCTATGTAAGAAGGAAAGATGGACTATCGAGGCAAAAATATGCTTACTCACGCTAAAGATGCTTTGCACTATATAGCCACATGGCCCAGAGATTCATAAGAGTATTTGATAATTGAAAATTTCAAGTCCTTTGCATTTTAGATTTTTATACGAGATGTTATCGCACAATGTTCCACGTAACCTTTATGAATTTTAATTCTTCCTCTAAATACTGCAAGATAATGTGATCGACATCACTTATAAAGCCCCAGACTGTGAGATAACCAGAAATTCACGCATCAAATTCAAAACGTCGTATTGTAAAATCGTCTAATGAGCTGATTTGCTTGTCGATATGAAGGAAACGAGTAAAATAATGAAGTAGCGGTCAGGAATGAAAATTGGCGCCATAAAACTATTTGGTAGGCCGCACGTGGCAGGATGCCCTTTGATCACTGCGAACATTCCTTTCCCTCCAATTTATTTGCCTAAGTTTGTTTTTCTAATACTCCCATACTCTATTCTATTCGCACCATACTTTTCTCCCTATCTTTTAGTCCTTCATTTGGAAGCTCTTTGTATTCTGCTGATTTCTCTTCCTACAACTATCTTGATATCCTACACTGCCTCCCCTTCGCTATCTTCCCAATGGATTCATCCGTCACTCCGTAGCGTTCTTTATCAAGCCTAAGCATCCGCCTCATGGTTAAATTATGCGACGGCCGCATTGGAGGAATTTATTGGAATGTGCCAGTGCTTACGTTGTCGCGAAAAGTGTATGATCCAAGAAGCACGAGCGATACCTGAGGAGCCAACTTATATAATATGACCACGATTGCGATCATTCCATTGAGTCGTAAATCCAGTGTTTTGAGGATTTCAGGCATTGAGATTCCTTATTCACACAGTTTTGTACAGAGATAAAAGTGCTCTATCCGCTTTCAAATTCTTTCTTAACCACTGCTCAGTTACGCTCAGTTAGCCAGGTGCTATCAGCTAAATATAATCCTCTGATTCGACAACATGAATTAATGATTCATTAAGAAGCTTAATTTACTCAAATTAAAATTCACGCTTTCGTCATTAATCTTCTTAATATTTCTCGACAACTTTATTCATTATACGAGCAGGAGTAGTTTCTATGGACGAAAACAATCAATCCGATTTTATACTTAATATTCAAATTTAGATCCCAGAGGCAGGAGGGTTTTAACTTTGTGAAGAATTTAAACTGTGAAATACTTTTTTCTTATTTAATAGCTTTCTGCAACTTTGGAAGGGATTCGATATATTTTATTCCCTTCATTTGCCAAAGTGCGTCGCGGAATCCTCTCCCGAACGAAAACTTTATTGTCCTTTATCATTATTTACTTGGCAACCGCCTGAGTTTAGTAGTTTAGCGACCCGAAACTCGCGATTTCCCCTCCGTCCTCGATGCATCGTAAATCTGTGCCATCAATTAATTTGCTTCTTCCTTGATTTTCGTCGCCACTCATGTAATTAATGAGAGCCGCACGGCGAATGAATGCCCTTATCTTCGGATATGCTCCCTAGCATGCGAAGATCTCTCTCTCTTTTACGCCCCTTGCCTTCCTCGCATCCCCAATTCCGCCTTTCCATACCCCACCCACGCCACCCCAGAGATCAGCGGCATGACCCGAGGGTTCCCCACGGCACGGGTATGGGTCCGGAATGGTTTTGAGGGGTGGAGGAATGGCAGGGGGAGTGAAGAATGGGCAGATCGGGAGGACAGCCGAATTTATCGGCCGAATTAAAGTGGGAAGAGGGTGCTCGGAGTGGGGGTGGAGAGAAAAGCCATCGAATGCTAACATGACGAGGAAAGGGAAGGATGAGCCTCATTCGAATGTCTCCTACGATGGTGATTCCCGCGGGATTCGCGCGAAATGCGGGCGAGAGGAAAGGACTCGTGGGGGCAAAAGGGGTGGTATAAAGGAGTTTTAAAGGTCTTTTCGGAAGGAAGACAGAAAGTGGGTTCAAAGAAGAGAGAGATAATGACGGCGGAAAAAGATTGGTAGCGACAGGGAGATGCTTTTTTTCCGATGGAGGGTTGAGGGTTGAATAATAATCTTTTGCGTCTCTGCGGTGCTGCTGGAAGGTTGAAAAGTTTAAAGCATCTATTACTGGAGCTTTTAATAGCGGCATTAGTCTGGCCTTTGATGGCTGCGTACGTTGTGGAGTCTCTTGTCACGAGCTTCTTTATTTAGCGAATTAATTTCGGAATTTTGACGCTGGTTTTAATTGAAAAGAGCGGATGGGGGAGATGCAATCAAGGATTTATGAAATTCAGTTCCGTATTCAAGAATCTATTACGATATTCACCTTCGTATACATTATTTGTGTATCAAACGTCGTCGTCCACTAGAAATACATATTAAGTATACTTCACGTTTCGTAATATGACCTTCTTTCTTCAGAAATATTTAATCAGAATTAATGGTCGTAATATTTCGGGACGTAATACCATTAGAAGGAAAATATATCATGTGCTCTTATTTTCGTCATTGAAAGTTATTTCCGAAATACAATCACGAAACGTCTGATAAAGCAAATCGACCTTTCGTAAACTTAAAGAAGCAAATTTAGTAAATGTTTATATTGCTATCAGTGAGAATTTGTTTGTTACCACAGCAGCTTGAATTCTTAAACTATTCCAGGATTTATTTACATTGCTCACTAAAACGGCAATGTCGACGGTCGATTCAATAATTCTTTGTATTAATGCCTTGTGTTTTGAATAATGAAAAATCGTTTGTAATCTTATGGAAACATCATTGACTCCTGGTTCCGAACCCACGGCTTCGTTAGAATGATAATAGTTTCTTAATATTTCCGCATTTTTGACGGAAGGTTAGCTAGTAGAATTATAACGCAGCTATTTCACACAAAAAATCCCGTTTATCCCACGCATATGCTAGAATACGATCGAGATTGAATACCCAGTAAACTTTTAAGAGGTGATGCGTAAATCAAACAAGACATTATCATACAATTATCATAAGAGTAACGATGGAGACGTAATGAGATGATGCTACTGCATTGCAATAAGTGATTGTGTTACAGTGTTACATCAGAAACATCTCTAACGACAACAGCTAGAAGAATGCCACAATGAAACTAATGACCGCTTCTTGACGCTTAAAATGCACATCGAAATCAGATATTTGAGTACCTATCAACGTAGGATTATAGTAGTACATCCTAGCATACTAATTTTCAACTTCAAAGCCTCGGCGTTGAATTTTAATTCTGATTATACTTTCAAAATAACGAGTAAAATCGCAGTTATATAGGCTTAAGATGATATTATTCATCAGCCTTTCTTGAATACGAAGCATCTTCCTACGTGTTTTTGCTTGTGATACCATTCAATCGATAATCTTTCTTGAAACCCATGCATCTGAAATGAATTTTTTTTATGGGTCAATATGTCATGCACACAAACTCTTTCTAACGATCGTCATTAATTATAGCAGCCTTTGTCGTCTCGAGGATTTTTAATTAAGCGGCTACCGGTTACGCAGTCATTAATATTTTCTCTCTCATCCTCACGGCACCCAAACGGCCTTAACTGGAGAGACCTTGCAATCAGAAGAGAAACACCGTCCTTCTTCCATAATAGCTTTTATTTTTGTTTCGACTTCGCTCTCTTACGACATCTGCATTCGGGAATCTTCTTTAAGATACCGAACACCGAGTGTATTTTTGAAACGGAAAATAAAACAAATAATTATCTAATTTAGCATCTTGATATTTATAGAATATCATTATGACTCACTAGAAATGGTAAAAAGTTTAAAAGGGAAAATAAACATCGATGGCGGTTCCGATGATACCTTTTATGTTGCAACATTCATCTCACTCAGAATTTATCGTCTTAAAATTAAGAATCTCAAAATTTATAGAATGTGAGAAACGTGAAATCTATAATATAACGAAATCTCATCCTATATGTAGACCATGCAAGATCTTACTTAATAACAATGAAAAAAAAATAACATTAATATTTGGGAACATTTTATCAGCACTCATGAAGTTTTAAGTTTCCTACCTTGCAAACAATCTCACAAGGATTCCTAAATACCTTCCCAATTTTTTTATATAAAATCGACCTCGAGAAATATCGAGAAACATACAATACGCATATGAAATGACGCTGCATATCAAGAGGAAATTAAATAAATGAGCATGAGAGAATTAAAATTAAATATTTGGGAAAAATTAATGGACTAAGAAACGGTACTCTACAAACGTTGTCAGTAATCTATGAGCTAAATACAGAATAGATACTATATAATATTACCTGCCGCAATAACTAGGTAGATGGAGAATGTGTCATTTATATTTTTAGATCGAATATAAGAACTGTAATTTATAGGTCTTTGTTCTGCTCATACGTGGACATTTTCTACGTATGAGCAGTTTAAAGTTGCGTTGATAGTTTCGGCCTTCACTCGGTGGAAGATCATTATAATTATAAAAATAATAATAGATCTGATATTTTTAAATATACAAACCACACAACTACAAAATACATACACACATGACCATGGTTTCGATGCATAGCAAAATCATGTATGTAGTATAATGTATTCCTGTATGTTCTTTTGGTTTTGTATAAATTAAAATATTAGACCTATCATTCTTTTTATAATCAGTACAATGTTGACAAGCTCTAGTTGACAAAGGAAAGGAAATCAAGGAAGAACAAAATTGATAAGCCTCATTCCTTCTCCAGAGCTTTTGGCAAATTATGGTGGTGTGTTTGAAGATTAAAGTAACCTTCGACGGAATGACTGTACAGACTAAGGAAATAATTAATTTTCATTATAGAGATTTGAGACTAACTTAAAGGTTACATTTCCCAATACCTACAGGATTTCGTCTCCTTAATTTCCGCTCTTTATTTCCGTAATGACAACGAAAATTATTACCTTTCATCGCCCACTCTGTATCCAAGAGAGCGACTGATGGAATTTCCGAGTTTCGGTGGATAAAGATTTGATATAAAGTCTCTGATCGCTCCAAATTTCGATTGACTAACATTTCCTCGGAGATTCGACGAATAGGGGTGTAGTATACCTCCTGAAAATCAAGTCTCCTTCTGAAAGATAGCTCCTCCACCCTCGACTGCTCTTAAAAACCATATCCGTCTCGTGTTCATTAGAAAGGAAGGGAGAAATAGCTGTTTCCACGTGTGTATGCGCGCGTGGGAGGAGATCAATGTTGCGGGGGCGAGGACTCCTTCCACCCCCTCTTTCCTCCACCGGGAGCGGGCCAATAAAGCCGCCCCCATCCCCTTTCTCTTCACCGACATCTGTTCCAACCACAACCACACGCACTTGCCCCATTCCACAACGCACTCTCAAATCTCACACTCCGACGCCGCCACCGTCTGAGGTAACGACCGCGAAACGGAGGTTTTGTGGTCCAACCCCCCACTTCCCCCTTTTCTCCCCTTCCCTATTTTATTGCCCACCATTCTCTCTTCCTTATGCTCTTTTTGCTGGTTTATTCACATTCACCTCCTATTCATTCTCTCTAGGAACTTCCCTGTGCCTTTCCACCTACCTTTTCTATTCGAAAGTTATCTTTCAGTTTTTTCATCCCTCCAGCACGACGGTGTAGGCAATGATAATTATGTATGCTCTTGGTGAACAAGATTGGCATTCTCAAAAAATTATCTGTGACTGTCCCGAGCAGAAAAGAACATGAAAGAAGTCTGACGGGACAGGGACTCGATCCCATGATCTTCTTCTATCCGGAAGACTACTTTAGTCCCACTTAAGCTATTCGGTGAGAACATTCTTTCATGTCGTTCTAACATAGAATGTTCCAGTCCCGTCAGACATTTTTCATTTCCGTTTCTCTTCAGGATCTTTCCTAGATGTACATCCTTACGTGCCAAATCTCCTATAACCCTTTCCCTAATCTACATATAAAAGTATATTTTATACTTTTTGTTTGTTACGGGTATCTCCTTTCATAGAAAGTCGCCGTCTCCCGATCTTTAATATTCTTTCCCAATCATCAAAATATTTATTTTTCTATATTTTCAAGGTTTTCTATTTTTCTCGCACCTTCTATAACGTCCTCCAATTGTCCAAAATTTTCCTACTCTCGACGAAGAGGGCGGCACTTAAAAGAAAAGCATTTGTTAAGATATAATCAGTATGTCCATGTACTTTTCAGTCGGAAGCAACAAAGTTTGGCAAGGTGACATTGCGATAGCGCAATTCATTATGTACTCATTGGTATGAGCTTCCCTTTCTGGCGGCTTCCTTTGTCTCAAAAGGATTTTTTTTTCATTTACGCATAATAAAACTAGGATATTCGGTCCGTTACTCAATTACCATATTGGGGTAAGTTTCGAATTATTGATAATGAATTATTTTTTAACGAGTGAAGCTGGCGTGCATATCGAGAGTTTCATTCTTTACGATTTTCATGATCTTTAAACTTTAGTGCCTTCTGCTATAAAAATAACGTAAAATAATTTAAGAAAATTCTCCTTATCGGTTGAATTACTTTCTACTTATCGCGGAATATTCCATCTTTGCACTTCGGCAGCGCAAGCGTGACAGAGAAAAACCTCTCTTTTTAATTTGAGAAATTTAAAAATAACCCGAATAAGTACACTTTTATAGCGTACTACATAAAATAACGAAGGAAATTTCAATGCCGAAATATTATGGCAACTCATGAATAAGGTATGTCTGTTCTTTAAATTCGCATTCTTTCAGTCTTGCTCGTTACTCCTGATGATAAGATCGACAGTTTCTAATATCTCTCTTCTTTTCCCTTTTCCTCATATCTCTTGCCTGAAAGGTGGAATTCTTAAGAAAGTAAACGCTGATGACTGAAATATTTCCAAGACAGAACGTCATAAAAATGTCCTAGTTCAAATACAGTAAAATCCTAAAAAACCGGATTATACTCGGATATCAACCTAGTTCTTTGGCTAGGAACAAAATATGTATGTCCAATTCACAAGTAGTTTAGTGAGCCTTTCATGCAAGATTTATCAACATTCAGAATGTATGATCACAATTTTTTGATGAGGGTTATGAAGAACTATTTCTCAATTTTAATTAAAATAGTTGCAACTTTGTAAGCACGTGATAAAAAAGAATGAGTAAAAATACTAGAAACGTTGTCGTACCTTGACTCGAACTTTTGAAATTTCGATTTTAGAAGATGAACTTCAAGATGAGTTACTCTTCAGAATCACTATTAACTCATAGCTGAACAAGGAGAAATGCTAACATTTTTATTGATTGGTTGCACTAAAATCTACCGTCATTGTTTCACGAAAAACCTAGATAGAAGCAACACAGAATTCATAAATATACATCCATGTTCAAGTGGATGAAAAATATAAAGTTATAGCCATGTTACCTAGTTGACCTTCTCTTCTGCCGACGCATTATGCAGACAGTGATTTTGAAAATTAAAAGACATTTGCATGAAATGAATAAAACCGATCCGGATCAAAAGTTAGACATCCCAATCTTCCTAATTTTATTTTATGGATTTTCTCACTCGCGTAAACTTACCAAGTTACAACAACTTTTAACTACACATGTACCTTACGGAGAGCTTTTATCACGAAAATAATGAGATATTTTCTATACCTGAATACCTGGGTACATATAAAAGTGCAGCTGGCATATTAGACAGATATCTTCAGGTTTGTTCAATTACTACATTCCTTAGTTCTGATTTTATCCCGTTTGAATCTCGCCGTATTCCTTTCCCTTCCCGAATCCCTTTTCCGGATCCTTTCCTGCATCGAATATAACTCTTTTACGATCCCTGCATACGTTACCATGCACTTAGCCCCGCTGTTTCCGAGAGAGTCGCCCAATAGGCGTCCTCGTGCCCTGGGTCACGGATCCATGGCCAGGGCACCTCAAATATTTGTACTCGGAATTGAAGATCCTCTTTCGGCACTTCTTCCTTGCCTCGTCCGCTTCTTTTCACTACCTTTCCTATGCTTCGCCTATTTCCAAATAGACTTCCGAGGTGAGGGAGTGAGATGCGCGCTCGGCCGTGTAATTTGAGATTTGGTTCGAATGGACGAGATCATGGCAGGGATTCAGGGCAACAAGGACGCTCTGAATGTCTGTGAAGGGCCCAAGGATGGAGAGTCCTTTATGCCTATTATACGTTGCGATACAAAGAACGATGATCGATATCTCATTGCCTCATAAAAAGGGTTTCATACTCTCATATTACGTCGTTCCTCAGTTACACAAAGCTATTATTTGAATTGATCCTTGACTTACTCCACCCTCAGGATACGACTACTTAAAGTAATTCCAACATTAGCTAGGGGTGGCTTTGGGGATCTCTGATGTTTTTTCATTTCACTGGAAATTGAAACGCTCAGTGTGTTAAGTAGCCTAAAATATGTCTATTAATATCTGGTGATCAATTCGAATCTTGCATCCATAATTATCATTTGCAAAACATGTTTATTTCCTAATAGCATCAATGAAACAAATATCTGGAGGTCTACTTATCCAAGGGTTCCCTTCGAACTTTGCATTTGAAATGCAATAAAATTCCCTGTAAAACGATTTCCTCTGAGGCATTTTCGGATTGAACTTTTATTTTCCCAAATTTCTATCGATGTATACTTTTAACACCGCCACGTTTAATGACAGCGCAAACAGCCTATCGCTTAATAAAAAGTTATAATGATACCCATGGAAACCAAAGGCTACGAAAAGTAAATCTCTTCATTTTCATCGTGAGTATTCTAGTTACTTTGTGATGAAGCAATACTATCTATACCTTTTTCAGTCGTGTAAGACGGATTTCGCTATAAAAACTTAGAAGCTCATTTAGAAACTTTGATGCTAGGTTTATATTGTTCATTTCTTTTGATTATCATTCGTTCAAGTGAAAAATATATTCAGAGAGGATTCATTATATAACATCATTCAGCAATAGGGAGCGTTAATATGATCCGATGTCCTTAAATATCCATTTCCAAGCTTCAAATGCCAGAGGATAGCATTTTTCTTTTGAAAAGATAGCGACATTTCAAACGTCCAGTCTTCAAAATGACGCGCAAACCTCTTCATTACATTTAATTAGGATACAGCCAGCAAAGCGGATACTCTCAAGTTATGCTATTATGTATAATACGTAGAAGGGAATGCAGTCAACTACCAGGAGAAAGTGTCCTTTCAAAATAACTGTATATATACCTCTCATTTACCAAACTCGGCGCATATGAATGGCAATTGTAAATGTATCCTTTTGATCTCTTTCAGCATGACATTTTCGTGAAATTTATACCTCCGGAGGATGAGCGTGTATAGGTCTTTGATTTCAATTTTCACTTTCTCCCTTGAAATACTTGAAAGTAACAATTAACTCACGTTATAAAAATGCTCTCTCTCAAGAAACTACAAATGAAAAGGTATTAAGGAGCTATAACTTTGTTTCTCACTGTGCCAACGCACGTTGGCCAAGTTAACTAAGAGATAATTAAGCATCTACGGCGCTAAAATATGTTATAAGATACAACAGAACTTGGTGTATTATAAATTCTCTTGACGATTTCTTTGTTCTCTACTTCAGCAAACTCCTTTCGCTATCGTATTACCATACTCAACCATAATTTAAAGGAAAATAGTTTAGGGCCGTTAGTATGGGGAGACAAATCGTTACTCTCACTCAATAAAATATCTACATTAGTCTCGGCAAACATCTTATATCTCTGGTTGGATATTTAATTAGAATCATATTGAATACTTCATCTTACCGATGGAATTTTGCTTTTAAAATGCCTAAATGTCCTTCATTCTTATAGAACAAAATGTAATTTATTAGTATCATAATAAATTTTCTCGTTTAATGCAGACATCTCTATAACTTTCAAGTTAGGGCCACCGGTTCTCGCGTAGAAACGCGAGTAATATCTTACTCACCATTAACTGAAAATGCCCCATCGCATTCCCAGTAGAGCCACATAGCTATGCACGAAGGCCTGTCCTTAATAACCAATAAAACCTTCAGCACAATCTCCAGCTCTCAAACACCCGTGCGCTTATCGAGCGGTCATCAGCTGTGGTGAAAGGGGCAAACATCTTGAAGGAGGGAAAAAATGTCTCGAGAAACTTTGGAAAACGTCACGATGCGTGTCTGAAGAACAGATGAATTAGGCCACCTTTTATGCTACGGTTTCCCGACGCGTGCCGGTAGAGATACGCCCCCGCAGTCATCAAATTACGTCGGAGTGCCTTTTACCGTGGAGCGGCAGTCCTTAAGGGAACCGCACGAAGGATATCACAAGTGTGTGGTGAAAAGCAACGCTATTTGTCGGCTGCGGTTTCAGAGCATAGAGCTAACACGATCCTGCGGTCTGACATCCCCATGTTCGAGCGCCTTGCGGTCTTCTCTTGTACGCATACACCGAATCTTTACATCAATCACCGCGCATTCAATTACGAGGCTTTAAGAAGATGTGAAGAGCTCCCTACCGACGTTTACTGCTTTCTTCGTAATATATGGCAGTGTATTGTCGTGAGGTAGCATAAAATGAATTTCAAGCATTTTGTTTTAAAGGAAAAGACCTGAATATTTTCTTCTAACAATAACTTGACCATAGTTAATTGTCCTTATATACGACTTATATTAAAATAAATCAATTTACTCTTAAGCTTCAACTCAGCAATCTTCATACACCTCGTAGAACATCCAAGCTATTTTCGTATCCATTCACTTGTGTATTCATACGTCAATTCTTTGGTCTCTTCTCCAATGCTTTCAAGTCTGGATCCTTCACTTTATTCTATCATTTGTCTTCATTTATCTTCTTTTATTAGCTATCTTGTGTGCTGACTCATGCTTAAATAAATCTCTCTAATATTGTTCTCGAAGAATTCCGATTGATGAATAAAGTAAGTCCAATTCCGTTTTTGCTCAAACTTCCGTTACTCATATGTTTACGACTGTGAAAATGACTCAATAAATTTATTTTCTAATACAATCAGTCGAACCGTGTATGTAGCAGTACTCATTTGATAGCAATATCATTCCCCCGCGACCGTTGAATTCACCCGCCAATAACCCCAACAAAGTCGAACCCCTTGCACCTGGGAACCTCCGAGAGCGTCGTAAAGAAATTTGTTCCTTTTTCGAAACCCATGTTTCCGTTTTTGTAGCAAGGAAATGGTTAATTACATTTTTCCACACGAAACACTTTTTAATCTTCGGTAACTCTTTTTTACGACTTTTCGTTAACGCCGAGATAATTTTCCACGACCACTGCCCTGGCACTTATCACAGCCATCGGGTGCTCACCACTGTAACCAAACAAGTCCAACGACTTACTTAGTTCTTCGCCGGCAAGCATTGCCCCGCATTTGCCGATGTCACGCTACTTACCTATTCCGGAGCAACTGTAACCTCGGCCGGTGCTCAAGATTCGAAAAGGCGCTCGTTTTGCGCCGCGCCTCACTTCCGTCGAACAACCCTGTCGCGCCGCTTTCTCTGATGCCTCGCGATATATTTTGAGAGTTCATAAAGTGAAACGGAGTGGCATTAAACCTTCCTTGAATAGAGTTGTTTTTTTGTCCAGGTGTGGGAGGGTTGTTAGACGTTCCCAGTGGAAACTTTTCAGCCACCTGACTCATTGCACCCAAATTCTGTGAGAAGAGAAATCGTATGTCCTATAATTATAACTGAGCATTTAGGAAGACTTGACAACAGCTAAGCTTAGTGATAAACATAGAGGCTGAGAATGGTATATGAAGGCGTTCTTTTAGTAAACGTGTCATAAATTACGGGCCGAGTTAAGGACGATTTATCCGTCATCACATTGCCTTATTGCTAAAACTGTGTAGGAGGAGGATTTGAATCCTACCTAAAACCTTAATACGACAAGTAACATCAGAAGATTTAGGGGCGAATGCTAATCTAATAGTCATCCCATAATTTATACGACTTCCATTCTACTTTTGGGGATCTGATTGATATCTTTTAAATTGTAAAAAGCTGTCTTCACTTGAGAACTGAATTCAGATTAATGTTCACTCAGAACGAATGCATCTAGCTGTCACTCACGAGCGATATCTGTAAATTAGTCACATACAGAGCAAAATTAGATTAAATTTGGGAAAATCTTTGATTGAAAGATTTTCCTTATCAAATTCCTCATGCCGACATTAGAGATATTAGTTGTGAAGAGACTTTTGCATCAATATCGGCTTCATTACTTAATAATTAGCTGGAAAGTTGAGGAATGAACAAGATTCTTCCACCAACAAGAAAAAAAAATTAACCACACGACCTAGGTATCTAGGCGTCGCACCATTTCCAGATAAAACATAATCTTTTATTGCAGAATAGAGAAAAATGTGTCTTTCGTATAATTTTGTCTGTCTTGCTCGTGTATGTCACAATATTTAACCTTCTAGAAAATAAATAATGTGGAATATGGCATTCATTTTAGTCATTGAATTACATTACATGGGGTCATCATGCGTAAAAGTGGCCTATTTCCACTAGTATATTCCAATAGTATTCTGACTCAATGAGTGTAGCAAATGAAACTAACCTCGCACCGCATCTTGCCTCATTATTTTTTCAAATTTAGTATAATAATAGTGTAGAGAATGAGGATCTAACGGGTCTTCAAGTTTAGTAGACAAATAGAGGACAGATTGATCTATCACAGTCGAGGTTGAAAATTTATATTCTATTGCAATCAGGTGTATTATTAGCTTTTTTGTTTGTCTTTTAGGTCCTTCACGTGCCGTCGACTCTTTTGCAATCACTAAAATAACTAAAACATCAAAAGGTCGCCCCTCTTAGCATAGTCCTCCAGACAATCACTACACCTTTCAAAAGATACTCTTGGTTTTGAATTCCCTTAACTACAAGTGTCATCTCCGAAGACAGCATTTTCTCTTCCGAATGGAATTATTCATAAGCTTTTAAGGTGACAAACTTTGATCTGCTAATGAAGTAAGACTCTATACCGAATGCATCAGAAAGCTTAATGCAATAAGTTTTGGTTTATATTTGCCGTCCATTTTAGGGCGTCGCGAAATTCCGGCAAAATTAGGGATGCGATATTCTCTTTTCCGAATAGCATCAACGAGGTAAGAGCTGATACTTGAAAAGATTTCTAATTTTTTTGCTTTCGGGTAAATGTGTTTAAGAAATGAACCAAGTGACGAATACGAGGCTAAATGGAAAAGCCTTATTTTTTTACCTATATTTACTCTTAAGTTGTAAATAGCATGGAGGAAGAATATTTAGATGAACTTCATTCATCAAATATTGATTTTCTTCTTACTTCATTGGCGAAATTAAATTATTGTGTTCGCATTTACGTGTGAATAATTACGAAAAAACTCGACGTGAAATTTATTGAGGAAAACGGCATGCGGAAAAGTGAGCCACGACGTAAGAAACTCACACTAATTAGTATTAGTTTAGCTACAAATAAATATTTTTGAGCTAGAGCGTATGCTAAATTGTTCAACTTTCGCAATAGCGACACGGGTAACATAAATATCAAATATCCTGAAAAACAGCACGTAGTCACTGAGAGAGTAAGCGTTTACCATGAATACTAGTATAACCTTATAGTATATATAACGGTGTTCATTGTTACACTATTTACCTATGATACATTTTATTTTAATGACAATTAAGTAATCATGCTCGTGATGTTTTAACAAATGCAGACAGTACCTGCTCTTATCACAATAGTAGATATGATGAATGTTTTGTCTTTCTTTTACGAATTAGTAAATGAGAATTGAATAAGTGTAGTTTGATTCTTAAAGTATTAACTTATCCGCCACTTATTCCCAAATGTTTTGTGACAACGGTTTTATTATGTCCTACTGATTCGATTCAGCTGGTCTAACACGAACTGAAATGACTTTAACTTTATGTGAAAAAAGGATATTGAGATATCCGTTGAGGTATATGAATAAAAAACATCGAAACGGTGAATTAGAGAAGTGAGATTGCGCAGAGGAAAACGGAGTGGCAGGAAAGAAAGTTTGGACAGGAGTGAATGGAGTTTGCAGGAAAAGGAAATGACGAATCCGAGATATTTGATGGAAAGTGATCGAGAAAGTTGTAAAAAATCTGATAAACGAGTAAACGAAAGTGAATGTTAATTTAACGGGGGAAATTGAACGAAAAATTATTAAAATACAAAGATATTCGGTCGGTCCATAAAATGAAAGAAAATACGATAAGATAAATCTAAAAAATACACCATAAATGGAATTCCTCATGAATACCCTATATTATATGGAATACCATTATATATAGGCGCATCAACGGAATAAATTAACAAAGGAGGCTTATTTCATTCAGATTCGTGCATAAAAAGCTGTCGCCTTAAGTAATCCAAGAAGCGTTGAACGAAAAGTAGAAATTTCAGTAGTCATCGACAACTGACCCCGCAAAATTCTTAAGAATGGCATTTTAAAAGTCATTGTGTATTGTATGCATGGTTTTTAAAATGGTATGCCTTAAACGTGTATTATAAAGTTATGTATGAAGATTTCGGGAGTCAAATAAAAATTAAGGTACACAGAGGCGATCGTGACTTCCCGCATGTGGTTTCGCTTATTCAAGACAAACGCTGTAGTAAACTTTTCCGGTATTTTTTGCTGCTTCACCGTAAAATTACCGTCCTCAGCTTCTTAATGCAGCACCTACCCTGCAGTTGCCGCGTTCAGAAAAGAGAAAAGATCCGTCAGAATCTGGGATACCTAATTTTCAGATTTGAAAATCTTTTAATTGGAGGAAGACCTCATATTTGGATGCATTACAATTTATACTTCTCCGATTCGACCTACGAAATTATACAGAAAATATAAGCGAGTAATGCTAAACGGAGTTTCTTACGCATCGAAATAAAAATGATGATAAGTTATTGAAATACTCAATCATTATTTCATCAAAAATAAATTATGGGAAAAAGAAAATATAAAATATTATAAAATAAAATTAATCACACAAATAACGGAAGAAATATACAAGTAAAACAAAGAATTCAAATCTATATAGGTTTCAGTGACTCTCTAAAAGTAGTAACTACAATCAGCTGACGTCCACTGACATTCCACCATATCAATCATATCGTTCATCTATGGCTACAAAAACTTCATTAAAATATGCAGGGAATCTACGAACACTTAATCCTTTGCAGAAAATAAGAGTACCTAATTAACCGAGAACAAAATATATAAATAAATAAAATAATAAATACAAACAATATTCATATTCGCGGTATAAATCTCTTACTTCCATTAAAAAAACGGAGTGATTTTCATTGACGCTTCAATTTGGCCAAACCCCGCGGTCGTATCGGAATTTTACATTTATCGAGGGAAATTAGTATCCACCTCATCGAATTACGTATTCCGAAACATATGCTCGATCCGGCACCCCATTAAATTCGCCATAATTACGGATAATTATCTCATATTTCACCGCGCGATAATGAGGTGCTATCAGCGCGTAACGCCATTTTCCTACGTATAGATTCGCGGAAGCGATTGATTAAAGAAAAACAATGTCGGTGGACAGCTTCGCAGTTAATATTATCTGCCACCGTACGTTCATACACCTTCGGATAAAAAAAATCATTTGCATAAGCGATCTCGCTCCGTCCCGCATTTGGAATATCGCATTGCGCGCGGCCTTATATTTATACCGATCGGTGGGAAAAGCGACTAATTCATTCCTTTTTTCAAGTGCAATTACTCGAGCGCGATATTTTTGCATGCTCCTGCTGTTGCATCGCAAACGCCGTGTTTATTTAGAGATCGCGATTCCCTCCGCGAGGTATTTATTTCCTCGGACTATTTTTAATTTTACGGCCATCAGATTAAAAGGGAGGAGTTTTTTTGTGCCTCTAAGGCCTTGGTAATAAAGTAGAATGAAAAACGACCTTTTGTATTTGCAGAAAGCACTCGCCTATGCTAATAGTTCACAAGTTCAAAGAAGGAGCACGGAAAATGATACTGAGAAGAGATTTAGAAGAAAGCTGAGGTTGAAGTTTAACGTCGGAATAAGAAAGAGTTACGAAGGTAAAGCAATAAAAAGTATGTACTCTCGAAGTGGTCTGATGGGAGAGAATAAAATGAGCAAACATTACGCTTAGATTAAAAGAGTGGCAGGACGGAGGCTAAAACAGCAAATGAATCAAAATCAAAGAAAATAAGAAGTCTGTACATGGATAAAATAAGGAATAGCTTCGGAAAGAGGAGAGAAACAAATCGATTAACTAATAAAACAGTCCTATAAAGAACTCGGGGAAGCGAGAGAGCGAAAGGATTTTCTATCTCAGTAGCAGAAAAAGGACATTATATGATATATGGTATAATTTATATTAAAATTAATTTTCTCTTGTAGAGTGTCATTTATTTAGTATCTCATTTACCATGTAACAAGTTCTGAGGTTTTATAGTCCATTTGACTTAGGAAACAGGGGCACAAACCGCTTTAATTTTTGAGCAATTGTAAGGCGTAACAGTTTTCAATGACTACATGACAATCCTATAGCTTTTAATCGAGAAAATAATTTTATATTTAGTTTCTTCTAAAATTTAGATTGCAATAATTATTTTGGCAAAATCTCTACGCAGATCTGAATATATTTCTCTGACCTTAGAATCACAGTAATCCAAACACCGACCTTCTGTGAACGTGAACTGCAATCTATACACAACAATTAAATAAAAATAATAGCAATTTCATACTTTTAATCGGTGTTGTTTGGCCATTTACCACAATTGGGCCGTATTAGCTCCCATAAAGAGTTCGCGGGCCACAAATACTTTCCGTATCTCTAAATGTAAGTAACTTATCTGAAATACTCTAATCTCTAGTTACGTTACAAGGCCATTGATAATTACATCATTTTTCACTTAGGTTCACTTCCAATTTAATTAGCCTTATTCTACTTTACTTTTCATTACTTCATCTTTCGAATAAAGAGTTGAACAATACTTTTCGGGAAAATATTAACACTGGGCCGCACGGAATGAGTAGAAGGGTCGCATCCTGCCCAAGGGCCCCATGTTGAACACCTCTGCTTTAAAACAAGGGGAAACAAATTCAACGGATGCAGCCTTGATGATGTACAAGGTAATAACAAAATAATGGCCATATCATACTTCTTCTACAGCAAAGGGTTATTGAGTACCCGACCACTTTCGGCGATTGATCGCTATTCAGGTAGAGAAGGACTAGAATGAAATGAAACGAAAGTTACACTTGCTGGACGAAATGTAAGTTATGCTTGCTTCACCTAGTTTTGTACCTGAATATGGCGATCATTCGCCGAAACCGTTGCATTCTGAACAATCATCTCCCGTAGAAGAAGTATGATATCCTCATTACGTTGTTGCTAAGGAGAAACAAAGGTTTATCAAAGAGTTTGAGAGATCCTCGTAAAGACTCGTAAAGACAAAAAATTCGCAACAGTAGAGGGCGGTTGATCAGACCATCAGACAACGAAGAAAAAAATTTCGCCTGAATTTATTACTTACTTCATGAAGAGCGTAAACACGCGTATACCAGCATCATCGACGACGGATCACGTACGTTTCGCAATTTAGAAATTTCGTCTCCTTTCTGCAGTAACGTGTCTTTTTTCTTCACGTGCACCGTCTTATCGTCATAGAGCCTGCATCAGGGGAATCCGTGTCACGGGCGCTTTGACGCAACCACCACCTTGAACCATGGATGAATATTTCGAATACATTATTTCGTAGGTTCGCCCACGTGCTCCCTTTAGAGCCTCCTTACCCTTGCAACATAAGTAATTTGCGTTCGGTCGGCTTGAGAAATGCACGGAGACGGAAATCGCTCGTGAAAGAACTTAGAAACGGGGTGTTACAGAATATTAAATCCACATCTTCATCGAAGACAAATTGAAATAATTTGCATGAACTTTATGCAGTATTTAAACCTGAAATGAAGTATCTCCCGGATAATCCATCGCCTTATTTCGGTTTGTCGATTCACCGTCAACGAGACGAAATTCAGTGAGTATAAACAAATTCTTTCTTAGCGAATATGCCAAAATCTACCTAACTAATGACATTATGTACCTCTAAGCGATTTTGATATCGATGAATGCCATGAGAGACACGGATTATATTTTCACGAAGAAATAGTTTCATAAAGTATGGATTCAAATCTTCAGGCTGCAATACCTCGACTTGGTTGAAAGTAACTATCACTAAAATTCATTATATAAATTCAACAACTTAGGTTGAACAGATCTTGTAATCCATTATGAAATCAAAACCAAGTCTTAATGTTTCCAAAATGCTCGTGACAATGAAATTACAACAGATAATCAATGGGCGATGAAATTTTAATTACCATACAGAGAAAAATTCAGCATTCACTGAGAATAATTACTATCAGAAAGGTTTTGGAAACTAGTGGACAATCTTCTCTAAGCCGCTAGAACTCTACCGAATTATTCTTCTTCCTTCAGAAATCATAAAGCCTTTCGCGGGATCTTTTCTACGGTTCTACCATCTCGTATAATCAACTGAATTGACAAATATCAGAATCTTGGCGGCGGAATGGATATTATGGCGGCCTACTGAAGTCAAGTTCCCAGGTTCGAGTTCCGGCAGACCGGATTTTCCTGGAGGTGGTTTATGTTCGTTCCTTATTTCTGTTACCCCTCTACTGTGCGGATGTTTCCCCACAAAGCGGGTTGTTTCTCTACCAACTTTCAGTAGGAGAGATTAACCCCCAAAAATCTTTTTCTATTTCTACTGTTTCAATGTATTATTAACAAATAAAGTTGGGAGGATGAGAAGCCCACCGAGTCTAACCTCGCCAATAACGTCTCGAGTAATAATAATACTGAAAACGATGATTGTGAGGGCATCAGAAAATAAATGAGTAAAGGCCTTCTCTTTCAACAATTCTTCACGAGAAGTACTTCCAACGGAGCGAAAGAAAAATAAGAAGTCTTAGAGTTCCTTCGGAAAAAGCCACCTTTTCCATCTCCTTCTTAGATCGCTCAAAACCATAGCACACCCCTCGTCTTCTTCCCAATCTCCCCTCTCTGCAATACGTGATCTGAAAACCTTTAGCGAGGAAGGAAGGCGCGGGTGGGTGGAGTCATTGGAATCGAAAAGGGGGGGAGGGTGGTGCGTCACACGGAGATGAGTGTGAGGTTATGCGAAGAGAGAAGCAAAAGTGGAAGAAGCAAAGGGGAAATAAAGATAGTGGAGGGAAATCTGGAAGAAGTTCCGAGTTTGCGAGAGGGAAGATAAAACGAGAAGAGAGGGAATCTAGATGGATTGGTAAATAGTTAAAGATATCTCTACATCAGAACGGATTCGGAGAGAAAATTCTTACATTACGCTCACATCTTTGATGAAATCTTAAAATTTGAGGTATTTTTTATAATGGAATTCATTGTGGTACTGGTAATAAAACTACAATTTGGCTCTTGCTAAATGGTATTCCCAATCTCGTTTCAATTGTAGAATATATGATAGAGTACATTTAAAAAATATATTTTAGAATATATGTGTTAACTTTGTTGACTATAATTTCACGTCCATTTCAATTTACAATCATTTACTCTACTAACGTCTTCATACGTTGAAACTGAGGCTGGGATGTCCTATCTTTGATTAATCATTCGTCAAAATCACAAACAAACATATTTACAAAGGAAATATATACCATTATAAAGATAGGAATGCGCTACAAACTAAGGATATGGCTGAGCAGAATGAAGGAGGAAATAATATATATGAAACGAAAATAAAAGATTTCCTACATGTAAAAGATAGTGATATAGTCAAATGATAATGAACATATTTCTACTAGGTAGGTAAACAAACTTAGAATAAAGGTCTATAAGGAAATTTTAAGGTGAAAAACCTTAGATTAGTGTAATCTAGTGAGTTTTGATACTTCCCTTTTCGTCGATAAGCTGGGAAGTAAATATACAAGTTGAATGTATATACAATAATTATGGGAATTCTTTGATGAATAGTACATCAAATTATAACTCACGAAATATAAAATTTCCAGGAAAATCTGATGCGACGACATTAACTTTGCATTGCCTTGCTTATTAACGCTCAATACATTATCGATTCCAGGAATTGAGACGAAATTCTGTGATAAACTACAGCTTAATGAGAATAGAATCACTCATCTACTAAGATCCTGGGAATCTTTGTGAAAGAGAAATTTACTTTTCCCATATAACGAGGAAATCGTCATCTTACCAACCCATCCTGTCTGGAGTGAAGCGAGAAGAGGAAGCTTCTGCCAAAAACAAATATCGCCTAATTTACACCTACTTTATTTAAGGAGGTTGGTAAGGATGGCTTCTAAGTTTAGGTAGAAAGAAATTTCAAGGAAGTTGAGTGAATGCACTGAAATATAAAGGATGTTAATTGCATGATAATTTCCTAAGTAACACTTCGAAATTTAAGGATTTGTAAGTGGACATTTTTGTAATGCCAAACCTCCTACATCAGCGTTACTGGAGCCGTGATGCTACAAGAATATTTTACATTAAGTCCCTGAAAGAAATGGAAATTTTTAAATCTGAAGATCTGAATGACTGAGTGACTTTAATTTGAGCGAATGTCTACGAATTAAATCATAAAATAACGTTTTAATTATTTAATATCATAAAAGTATTCATTTAAATCTTAATTAAATAAAGACTTTTTAATCATTTCGACTTGATTGTAGGTATTCAAATTCAATAATAAAACTTTAATTTAAATAAATCTTAAGAAAACACAAACATTTCCTCTCGGCTCATTAAAGTTTTAGAGACCCTGTTGTGTATACTCATAGTAAGAGCTTTACCAAAGAGTTTCTACCTCGACTTCATAATAATCGAGAATTTTTCTAAGGATAATGGAAATCATTTCGACCAAAAACTGGAATTATTTTTCATAAAAGTATTTCGCACACGTTAATCTTCTTACATCAGCAGCAATTTCAATGAAAAAAGAAAACGATCTTGAGCTGAATTTCATGATTAAACGATCAGAAGTCGGTTTAACCATCACCTGCCTCTCTTAATCTAACCTAATTCTTCCCTCATATCAATCATTCCAATAATATTCCCAGGAGAAAATAAGGAGTTACTGTGTGTCTGGTTTAGAGTTCTCATCTACGTAGCAATGATTTACATAAACTTCTTTCTTCGTTTTCTCTTTGAAGGACTTCCTCCTTGGGTATCTGGTCCATCCTTTTCAAATTCATCTTTCTTCTTTAGCGCCGCATCTCCATCGCTCTAATCTTCGTTTTCAAGCTTCTGTTACAATCCATGCTTCACATCTATATAAAATAAGGATCCATATACAGGTTTATAGAAACTATTACATTTCCTGAATCTTAAACTGCACTCAATGCCGTCAGGAATTGATTATGCTTGTTGAATATTCTCTTGGACTTGGCCTATTCTACTTACTAACTCTCTCTGTCTACTTCCATTGAATTGAATTTTATAATAAGGCATAATGAAAAACATGTACCAAGGGTTAAGTTGTAGGCGTGAAGGGCAAATGATAGGTTCGAGGGAAGGGTTGATGAGTGAGAGGTCGGATATCTGAGAGTTATGTCTGGAAGGAATTGAGGCTGTTTAGGAGAATGAAAAGAAGGGCGTAAAGAGGGGTGTGAGAGAGAGAGGGTGGAATGCGTGATATCTCCAAGATGGAATGCGAATAGATACTGGAGTCCTCTGGTGGGAGAAACGCCAAGAATCCTTATTTTTTTTGCTTTGGCCCCTTTTGCTCTAGTCACGACTTTCTTGAGGATAATTTCTTCCTGGAGATTTTTCTCGTCTTGTGCCGTCGAGAGGGTATCGATTGGGAACGTCAATGAAGGCTTTTTCCATCGCCTTACGAATTCGATGTCTGATATTGATGGCCGATTCTGTCCTTAATGCGACCTTGGGAATTTTTCTGAGTTAAGGGACACCTTTGCTGATATAAAATGGTCTAGCTAAACAGAGAAAAATCCTAGAGAGATCCTAGAAAAATCCTTGGTTCTCGAATGATGTAGCGATCTAAGGAGACCATTTTTCAACTGCAATTTTATTTAAAGAAAAGCAATATATATTGCAAAAAGCTTGACATCGAAAATACTCCGATATTAAGATAACAAGTATACAATACTTGTAGCAGAGAACGTAGCATAGAAAGGATGATCAGGCATGCGCACTCTTTATTTAATTGATATTATTAGTCAAGAGGTTACGTTTTGATTCCTAGAGCAAGTGATAAACATGAACATGAGTCGATGATCATACATTCAAGACGCCTGGATCAAAATCACAAAAAATACGAAACAACAGTAGGGAACAAAAACTCGGGTGAGGGTGTAAAATTTTCTGCCTCGTATATACCTTGGTTGAGAGTACTGCAGCTATTAAAGCATTAAAAACTATTAGCAATAATATTGAAATTATTTTCAGCTTCAATATCACACAGTTCGAACATAACCACTGGAAATATGGATATTATAGATTCCATTTTTACTTTATTATCCCAAAAAATATTTCTGGAGATTTCGCGCTGCTGACAGCTTTATTTTTTGAAATATATTTATACATGAAATTTTGGAGAAAATCAATAATTAGATAACCGTAATTGACTCACAGGTTCAGGTTAGAAATAATGGACTCTTCCATTACGGAAAAGTTAATAGCCACCTTATATTAGTTCGTAGACCCTAAATAAAGCTGACAATGATGAGCTGCTATGGACACGGCCATAAGAAATTGATCACGCAGCACTGCTAGAGAGGTTTCCTTAATACTTTGACATATAGGGCTCATGATTTATGGCATTGCATCTCCGCGACGAAAGTTTCTCCGAAGTCACTTTCGTTGCCCATAAGAAGGAGACGGCCGTTCAGTGAGTTGACGATTTTTTTCTCTCTCCAAGGCAATGAGGAACATTTTCCTCGGCATTTTTCATTTCCTCCGTTAATAATGGCTATTGAAGCGAAAGGTTTTCTATGTTTCCAATACATTCTCCGGTAGGTAAGTAGGGAAAATAGATGGAAAATATAAGCATTATTCCCACTTCGAAGACAATGATGCATACATTTGGTAATGATCGATGGAAACGTTTCCTAAATACGTAACGATAAGACTTTAACGCTACCGCGACAGCAGTCACCTTTCAATCCATATATTCCCTTCTCATTTCACAGTTAAGCTTCATTCTTTTTCTTCGTTTCCTTCAGTTAAACTGTATATCCTCGTTTCATATTTTCACGCGTTTATCATTATTTGCCAGCTAATATTTGTCGCTACGTTATTTTTCAATTTGATATTTGATCGGTCTGTTCCACGAACTATTTTTATGAGAAAATGCCATCGACATTGAAATAGTAAAAATATGATGGCTAAATACAAGAAAAGAAAGCATAATAGGAGAATAATACCAAAATTTCACGGCACCATTGTGTTCTGTTTAAAATAAACTTTCCTTGCTGTAAAATGCGAAGTCGCTAGAAGAATTCCTTATCCTACAATTTGGAATTTTGAAAGATGATGCAAAAGATACATATAAATGTTTTCGAAAAGAAAGAATTATAACTAGATATGTATGCTATTAAATAATTAGTTAATTATAATTAACTCAGTACGATTAAAAGAGCGATTTTTACATTTCAGTGATGTTTACCGAGTTTTAGGATAATACTCTGTCTTCGAGTACATAAAAACTATAGTTTTATACTCATGCTATGGTTTCTTCTCTCGCGATGTCTTCTCATATTTTTACGTCCATTTCTCAAATCTTGGTTCTATATAATGCTAAAGCAAATGATTTATACCTACCGAGACGTTTCTGTTCATTTAATTATAAATTAATTCTTATTATTACTCTATTAAACAAGCAATCCTAAGTAATTTGAATACAAGATCGAGTGAAAATTGTAAGTAAAAGGAGAGTCGAAGAAAAGCAAAACTCACTTTGCTGAGTCCACTGAATTATTTTAAAATAAACTACCTAACTTTAGTTATCATATAATATTATAAAATAAATATGAGTAAATCTCTATGAATTCAACATAAACTATCTACGTTTATACTAACTTTATACCTGATGATATTACTTGGTGAAGAATCATAAGTTTCTATAAAATTATTGTGTCACTATATTATTCTTGACACAACAAAATTAGTTTTCTTTCACTGTCATTATGAAGGAGTTATTCACATAAAATACCAAACTATCATGATTAAATACCCGCAAACAGTGCAAAGTAAGTTAGGGCCGAATTATAAAGATTTCATTTAGAATATTTTTATGTTTTCCATCGAAGAAGAATTTGGCATTTGGGTAGCATCAGTTGGCTTCATGCAAGAAATATCACAAGGTGTCCTCCATTATATAAAATAAGCAGAAGGCATACGTGACGTACACCAACGTTTACCCCAGAACAGCCCTGCCTTTAACAATTTCCATCTTCCTTCCACTCATTTTCCATCCTCCATATTCCCTCTCCATTCCTCTCTTTTCTCCGATGAGGCGTTTTGTTTACTATGTGGAACAAGGTATGCAAGCGGTCGCGGAAGATACTGGCGTCATATTTTTTCTGCCTCCTCCTCGCGAGAATTCTTGTTTACGGACGTGTTCATTAAATGATCCATAGAAGGAACGGCATTTTGAGTCTGATGTGTGCGTTACCTTGAATGAAAGCCCCTTCGAAGGAAGGAAAGGGAGAGAGGGTGGAAAAAAAGAGGACTGTGGCTTAGGTTATAACTGGAAGCTGCATTCGCCAAGACAGGCCTTAAAACTTCTCCGTCTCGAGAGATGTGGCTACGATGAATCTCGGCTTACGATTCCACTTTCCTGATCGTTTAAAGAATAGCGAAGTTTTTATTTCGCGAGTGGGGTTGACCTTCCCTAACTCGAAGAGGTTATAAGTCTTGTGTGAGGTAACTTTCCTCGACTGTTATGGCTGAATGTATTTATGGCTTAGTGTGACCGTGATTCGATGCTTGACGAACGGTATAAATCTTTCGCTTTTTTTCGCACGCAGAAAAACTTTTAAAGTGTAAAAAAACACTTCCTTTCATGAATATATCGACTCGAACTAGTAAAAATTTTTCATCTTGGATGATTACACGATATATTACGATTATAGCGAACATTACGATAATCTAATTCATCTAAAATTTGCACTCAGAATTTCCTAGACTATCTAAATACATACCTGACAATCATTGCTAATCATTTCTGGGAAAGAGCTATAAAATAATTCTAACTTAACTGAATGCTATGAAACATAGATTAAACCTTCAATTTGACAGTGAACTATGCAGCATGGAGGTCTGTTACAATCTCATGCCCTTTTACCAAAACTCTGGAGTGGGAATTAGGAATGAAGTGTAGCTTATTTTTCCTTCGCCTCCCTCGACACGGCAGAAGGTTATAAGCGAGAAAAAATCTACATAAGTGCTGCGCGATGACACTATGAGTAGCACTTCTCGTAGAATTCAATGAGGAGTGGCCAGGTAAATACCATTATTCACCATCACTCATTCCACAGTAGCTATCATGACTAAGTACAAGAATGAAACCAAAAATAATGAAAGATGTATTCCTGTATCATGTATAAGAAGACGAATCTTTAGTATTGGTGCGTAAATCTATGAATAAGAAATTTGTCGTTCCTTCCCCAGGATAAGTGATCATGATCGGCTCAATTAGAGTAAAAACCTTCTAAGTAAATCATAGATGTAGAAAGTATATCGCGACGTATTGACACGTTGTGCTTTGCCACAAGGAAGAGATTGGAATTCCACAAGTGGCATGCGTGTTGCTCCTCGGCAAAGACTGGTTTAAATACGGAGAATTTAAAACAAATTCACCCGTTCCGGAAGGAAGCTTTCATCGTTCTATATTTACACACTCCGAATTAGCATTTAAAGTTTAATTTGAGAAAAACAAATTCTCGTGGGAAGAAAAGCTATCCCAAGGCCATTCTCCATGTGACGGAGAAAGACATACCTTTTTTTCCATCGGATACACACGCACATCCAGATACATCGGAATCGCCATCACTTTTCCCGTTACACTTCCCATAGGAGCGGTCATACCTCCTCATGTGAACGGAAATCATACAAACAAATCTTGGAATTCGTTCTGTTTTGATTCCCATTAGAAACTTTAAGAGGAGGGAGTAAATTTTAGGATTCCAAATCTACACCTTTCATGACGGTTTTATACGGAAAAAGAACTAATCCCCACTCACTCACGTCGTGAAGTGGACGGAAAAAGCATCGGGTAGTGCGTGAAAGCCCTTTGTCACGTGCGTGGAAGGGACTCGACCACATTTTCCTCGCATGGGGAGAACCAGAATTTGCTCGTATATATTATACATATATGCTCGTATTATTTATATGGACTTGCATGTGGGGTGGGCACATCCAGAAACTGCCCCCGTGGGAGGAAGGAACGACGGGAAATGGGACGCGGGAACTCTTCTCCTTCCCTCTTCCCAGTCCCCATCTTACGGCGGCACGGAAGCTTAGCGGCCTTCTATTGCAGAGAGTCCCACAAGAGCTCGTTTTAGGATCACCGAAATTGTTTTAATCCTCCATCTCGAGTGGACCCCCGTTTTTCGCGACGTACGGAAAAAGTCACGGATTCCGGGAATGAAAAAGTAACAAAAGGCAATCTTTAATCGCGTGGAAAATCTTTTTCCGCGAGATGGATTTTTCCTATTTCCCTCCCCACCGCACTCCTGCCATAAAGAGAGATAGCCGTGGGGGAGGTTAGATGGAGGGAATGTTTTCTGGCCGTCGTGTGGCTAAAAAGTCATTCCTTTAAGTTGAGAGCGGGTTGCCGCTCTCAAGGTTGTGATATATCGCTCTCGAATCCGAGCAGAAGTAAGCAGTCTCGTACGATAGCGGAATTTCAAATGGTTGGCTTTGAATGAGGAAAAACGTCGATAATTATTTTATGCGCGTCGCGTCAAGCCTTCGAATCCCATCAATGTACACGAACGGAAATCCGAATTTGAAACAGTTTCCATTAATAATAGCACACTGCGGCTATCATCTCAGTCTGGGATTGGCCATGATTTTGTGAACTAGAGGTGAGGAAATCTTGGTTTATAACCTTATATTTCTGGAGATAAAGTACCAAATGCCATCGGTTTACTATCATAATTTTGGACTCGCTTTCAATTTATTTATTTGTAGACAATCAGCAATAGAGAAAATTTTCTTTATTCATTCAGTTTCAGCGATTTGAGCAAAAATGATTTTTGGATAAAGTGAGATTGATTTATTTATGCTTTAAAGTTTGAATTGATACCTTTATCAAGACTGTGCTATTACGACTTCACGCAAACTTTATTAGAATGTTTAAATTCGGGCATTTAGAGGTTTAAGAAAAGAAGAAATATATTCAATTTTCAGCTGCCAAAATCCGAAACATGTCCCACATTCATAAACTAACCATCTAGTACATAAATTAGGAATCTTTTCTCTTACCTTAGGTGACGTAATAATGAATATTACGAATATTTCAGCTTTGCACGTACACCAAGAAGTTTCCTCGTAATAAACTAATATTTTATTCCGTTGTTGTAGAACTGATATGAAAAACCTTAGAAAAACAGAAATTTATAGATCGCTTTCTCAATTATTTCTCGACAAACTCAAATCGGATATTTCAATTTCAATAATACTGAAGGTAGTTTTGCTCTATTTCTATTTCTCTATTAACATGCCTCTACGTGTATTAATAGTCCTATTAACCGGAGTAAATGCCAATTTATTTCTGTTCAACGTGCAATCGCAACCCACAATTTTTGCAGCGTCAGTTCAATCCGCGGAGTTCTCCAGCTATTGTTTCAGTTAGATCTTATCATGTGGTTTCACTGACAGCAATTCACTCGATAATCAAGCGTATGGAGCTCTTTGGTCACTCCACAAAACCGCTTGTAAACAAGCCTAAGGCGAATCACACCTCATAAAGGGTGCAATTTAACGAAAGTGGAGTACCTATTCCGTATCAAGGGCTATATTTACCCCCTCAGGACGGTAAATAAATGGATACTAACCAATGGAAGATATTATTTAGCACGGAGCTTTCCTCTTCCTGGAAGGAAAAAGAGTAAAGATTTATTGGCCGTAACATCCTCTTCAGACAACTAACTTTCCCTTTATTTGGCTTTTGGTCAATTTTTGTTTTGTCCGACGCAATCGGGCGTGGGATTTCTTATTCCATGGTTTTGCACTCCGGAAGGACTTCATTTCAAGGAGAAGTGAGATTTTCCCTCCGAATACCTGAGGCGTACACAGTTATGTTCGTAATTGATTGGCGTTTCCTCCTTGATCTATAACTATATTCGCACGAAAGGAAAAGTCATTTTTCCCTGATTTAGTATCTAGGGAATCAGTGACATTAAAAGGAATACATGGGTAAGAAAATGGGCGTTGTAACTACGGTTTCTGCATGTGAAACAAACTAAAGCAATATTGAAAGAATCAATATCGCAGAAACAGAGTATCAGATACACTACTGAAGATATGAAGTTTTCTGATGTTTTTGTATCGAAAAAAGTGAAAACTTTATCATGTGCGGATACATTAGAATTAACTAGTATTTATAATTTTATTTACTAAGTCATCGAGCTTTCATAAAAAATATTTTTAGCGCAGATTCCGTTTTCTTTAAAGAGAGCAGGTGATATTATTTTAAAACACATCATTGCCTATTCTAGAGCCAACATCGGGTACTAAGTATTGATTGATATAACGGAATTATAATGGATAAATGGAGCAATAAGTAATTGACTAATTAAAAGGTAATGACACGTAGTAATTATTTACCAAATCTAAAGAATTCTTAAGTATCGTATGTAAACTCTACACCTTTTTTTTAGCCAAAATATGGTCTCGGGTTTTTATTAGTGTTTGGCTAAAGCGAGATAAACTATTTCTGAGAGCTACACAGTGTGAATTGGAGAGAAGCACCGCATTTCTAATTTACGAGATGGATTTCTAAAAAAACAATGCCCAAATCCAAGAATTTCATTCATAGAACGAATTTTTTGGATCTCAAAAATCATCTACTCTCTATAAATGTCTCTAGTCTAGCACCTAACACCTCCTCCATAGAATCTCCATAAGATACCTATTCGTACTCAATGAGAGGGTTCTCAGCGCCGATTTTTAAGCGCTTAACCCTCTCATCCTCCCGATGATGACATCTGGCAGCAAGTAGATTCGCGCTCAACACGAGATGCGCCGGTTCGAATAAGTCGTGTTTGCCTCCGCAGTGTCAACCGAGGGCTCCTCAGACATTCTCGCGAAAGAAATTTCCTGCGAAGTAAGGAATGGAAGGTTTGGTCCGGTGTGGGTGGATGCATGGGATAGGAATGCTGGAGATCTCAAACACTTCTTCCCCTTCTCTTGCCAACATCTCGCTACGAGCGGAATTGGACAATTTAAGCTCACCCTCCCCCTTCTCGAACCCTCACACCCTCTCTTCACCCTACATACACATTTCCTTCAGCTGTCCCTCACGGCGTTGCCGTTTTGGTGCATTTTGCAATACATTTGGTGCTTACTTTGGTGTATATGGTACAGCGACGAGATAATTACATCCTGTGGGAATTATATTCAAGATTTATAGACATTAGAGGGATAATAAGAATCACCCATTTTCGTAGCAGCATTCAGTTGCTTCAGTAGCAAGCTATAGAAATTTTGTAAGCTTAATGGCATAATACTTAAATGGACCTGATCCTTAGAATTTCGGTTTCAAAATTATATTCCATGGGACTCAGTGGTTCCGCGAAAAGTTAATGCTTTCCGCAAAATTTTATGAAAGTCTCGTTCGGGTAGCAGTACTGACAGAAGTTGAACCATGTAGTTGATGCTTTCAGACGATATTTGGTGGAACATTTCCGTAATCAATATGAAAGAAACAATTTTTCTTCGTCCACAAATGATTGATGATTGATTGATGATGATTGATGATTGATTGATTGATTGATTGAGTTGAACCATGTATGAATGTCATGGACTAATCATTTTGAGAGTAGATCGCGCTATCACAGAACAATTGACTTATTCTAATATGACCTATTTATTACTGATAATTTTCGACTCAACAAATCAACTCAGGTATTCAGCAGAAATCTCGAAATTTCTCTTATCTTTATATGTGTTTTGAAATAGTAATGATATGTACAAATAGAATTTCGGTGGATTAATCTTCATTTTTTATTATCTTAAAGGAAGGTAAAGCTTAATATTTTAAGTGAAAACAAAATCAAATCATCATAATATTCGGAGGTCAGTTTCGAGTTGAATTTACCTCTTTTCTCCACGAGTGATAAATTACTTCATCAAAATTATGACTACTTCATTTTCTCTCCTCACAACTTCTAATGCACTTCTAGAACATTAGCAGATACTAATATTTCTATTTCCCATAATCATTTATTATAGTGAAATTTACTCGGAAATTTCTTTTTTTTACCATCTCACGCACATGATATTTAATCTAGATACCTTTTCATTACAAAAATAAATTTCGGTTTTTTTGAGATAACTTTCGGTTGTACTTGATTGGCGCGGAAAAGCGTCAACGTCAGCTGAAAACGTCACAGTTGAGACAGCTTCATAAAACGTACTCTAAAACGCTGAAAGCATTGGTGACAGCGCTATCGGTCAATCAAACTGTCAGTACCTCAAAACCTGAGGGTAGACATTTTGGATACGTTCACGAGTTCGTGTTTTACATTTGCTAAAATATATACTTCGTTTATGCGCTACTGAATGAAATAAATTCGGCGTGAAATGTGAAAAGTTTAAAATTCACGTTATAAGTTGGGGGAACCTATGATAATGAAGGAAATTAAGATCGATATTTTTCGCCAAAAATTTATAGGATCAATTTTTAGACGAAAGATTGTAATGTAATATTCGAAGTTTCCTTTTCAATTAGAGGAAGTAATTGAGGCGGGGCAGAGGGACACGAGCTCAGAGCGCTAGTTCGGTGTTGTGGTGCGAAACGGAAGTCATAATTCATCGCAAAAGAGACGCATGAATTTGCTTGTCTTGAGAATTCCAGTAAATTTGAATTATCAATTTCGAAACTATTAATTTGCTATATTAAATTCAAAACTTGATTGAGGAGGGAACTGATTGCTACTCTTTATATCTACTCACAGAGCGACAAAGTGGTGACTGAAACTCTGATTCCACACAATCACAAATTAAACATATGGGTGCAAGCGATAGCGTAACAGCGAATGGTTAAAAACATACGATAATTCAAAGACATTGGATACTCATAGTTATTAACGTTGAATATAAGTTTGACATCTGATGCAGGTCTTCTCTCTAAGTTCGATCTAGCGCGATTTAGCCATTCTCAAACGGCAACGCTGGCCCCTCTGTGCAGCATCCCCACCCTTCCTTCATCCCACTCCATCCCATTCTTCCTCCATCGCCCAAGGGTCACTTTTGATTAAAGCAACCTTCATTTCAAACACAGTTTGTGTGAGCGTGTGCGGGGATATGCGCTATCTGTGCAACCTGTTGTTTCAGTTTAATCGTTGGGTTTTCAAATTACTCCCCGCCAACATACTCCCCATTCAAATCTATATCTTTTGTGTCCAATATATGTGGCCGTAATTAATGTGCTCTGCCGAAAGGGGGATGAAAAATTTCGAATTCAAAACCCCACGCTTTTCTATCTCCCTAATCCCCTCTATTCCGAGCTAATTAATATGCTTATCTACCCTGCTTTTTGCACGGAGGAATTAGTTTCATCTCGCGATAGTTGAAAACGAGGGATCATATTGAAAATCAACCCGACTTCCGCGTGCATTATCTTTGTTTATGTGTCGTTTTCGTGAGCAGTTACAAAGGAATATTGGGTCACGGGATGTGATAGAGCTGTGTAACTCGGCTTCTCTTTCAGCAGAGACTACACAGGGGTTCAACTAAATTAACTTCGTAAGCTATCAATCCAATTATCTTCCTCCATTTACACACGATGATATCACGCTTTTGGAGATTGAATAATATTTTGGACCAGTTATAAAGGGATCTAATTAAAGAGAATATTTAACAGTTTTTGATAATTTATTCCTACATTTCAAAAGTGTCCTCTGAGGGAGGAGTATATAAATATATCAATTTTTTACATCACGGTCAGAATGGCATATTTAGCACATTTGAAATTGCAGCTGGCGATTTAGATACAGAAAACAATGAGGAAAAGACTGCACACTTGAGATCCTAATAAAGAAATTCTCAGTTTATCTGATCTTTTCTTATAAGGAAGCGAGAATGTTCCTAAGAATTTTATGTCAATTCCCAAAAATTAATTTCTGAAGATAAAATATGTAACTTAGTTGACGTCTCTGTAACAAAGCATAATGTGTACTTTGAAATGCTTGGATATCTTTTTGCATCTGTGAGAATTTCGAAATCTTTGAATAATTTTCGTTTGGATTTATTCATAAATTTATCCTGCTTCTATTTCCGTCTCATAGTATTCTCACTTTTTACACTTTCTATGAATATTTGACATTCACACTCTTGAATCCGTTCCAAAGAACCTCAGAGCACAAAATATTCAGTCACGATATAGGTTCAATACTGCATGCATCTGAACCTACTTGTATACAGACTGAAATTCAATTTTTTTTGGGGATCACAAAATCTCAAATAGAACAATAAAAGTGGGCCCTAATTAAGTACATAGAACCAAAAAAGAAAAATATTATCATCTTTCGTAGATTTGTCTATAATGAATCCGTTCATTATGATTCAAACTGCAACATATCTGAGATAATAGTAGTTTGTCTTATTTTAATCTTAGTTATCTTACTGCATAAGTCCCCTTTATTCACTATTTTGCATTTAAAATTTTTTGGAGTTGAATTGCAATTTTTTAAATCGAATTAATTAGAATATACTATATCAAGAGACTCATAAGAGTAGATTAACGTCAGAGACATATATATGAATACAAAAACTTATACTCATGAACTGATAAACGTTAAATATTATTCAATTAATATGCCACTGATTGTACTGGTAGTATATAATTCCACCTTGATGTTAAATTTGTCATAATTGATTTTTTAAGCCAATCAATACCGGAAGAAAACAAGAATTACAAGACAAACGATGGAAATGTAAATTTTACTTTGCACATTAAGTTGTGCGACCAACCCAAGGTTATACAAGAATCACAAGGTTTTCATTCATAAGATTAACACAGCTGAAAACATTCCTGAAAATTTCGTTAGTTTGCGAAAATGTATCAAGCCCGGAATCAAGCTAATCCTTGAACTCTCGGTCTAAAACGGACGAGCTTTTCTCAAGCAATGTTATTCGCATCATTACGCGAGAAATGCTGTGCGACCGTCCGAGATTTACATCTTCTTCCAGAAAAATAGGACACCCTGACGATGTACGGCACAGGTTATTTTTCTTTTTACCGGCATGCTATCATTCACCGTGTTCCACGTCTGGCATTTTATTGCAATCCCATTAACCTCTTACCTTAGGAGATAGTTTAAACAAGCAGGATCTTGAAAACCCGCCATTAAGTCCCGTATTGACGCCCATTTTACGCGTATCTTTGCGTTGTTTTGTAGCAGCCCGTCCGTCACCAGGAGCGTAATTACGGCCGTGCTGGCAAAAGGCTGTGCTTTTCTGCCATTAAAGAAGCGGTTCTTTAGGCCCATTTTTTTCGTAAATGCCTCGCCCGAGACGGAAAAAATGCTTTCGTAAAAGAGACCTAATTAAAAAAAATGTTCGATCCTCGGATGATGACATTTCTTCAGAGAAGGAGAGTCGCTACGTTTAGGGGTGCGACCAACATGCGCTATTTGCCGTAATAGTGGATTGAATATATTACGAGTGTATATTTGTAGAAGTACATTTCCAAAGATTTGATCCGATGAGAATCAAATGAAATAGGGATTACTGATAAATGGATTCATTGTGCTACAATTAGATGGTTTGATAACCTTCTTGATTATGGAAGTTTGTATTACATACCCTCGTTTTGAAGCATCGATTCGGATATGATGATGTTCCTCGGAAAGGATTAGAAACCAGAGGTGTCGAGAAGTAGATGGTCTCGTGGTCAGAACGATTCGCCTAGTTGAGATTTAATTTCATGAGTCGTCCAGATAATTACTGAAAGAGAAGAAATTAACGTTTAAAATACATTGATGATATGAATCATCATTTTACATAAAATTATATATTTAAAATGATAGTTGTTAAATTCACCCGGTCTAAAATGTAATTAGAAATTTAATACATAAGATACGGGAATATTAAAGTTTGTAAAAAGTGAAGTAAAAACAACAAAATATTTTTTTTATAACTAAAACTATTATAATTTGGTGGATTAGTAACATATATGGGTCTCCCGAACACGTCTTTTTAGCTGATCAGCATATAACTATCTACTGAAAGATCATTCAATTCATCGTAATCATTCACTTAAAACTTTGAAACAAAAGTTGAAACAGTAAATATTAATTATTTATTCCACTCACTGCTAATTGTCTGATTCACTTTCAAACGGAGTAGAGCAAATATCCAGCGAACTATTCGTGCGGAGATAAATTATGCCTCCTTTCGATTCGAAATTTTGTACTTGCAGCAAATACGGAACAGATGATTACTTTTGTAAAAGGTCGCATCATTACTCCGACCCTTTTAGGAGAATCGCAAAAAATTCTTTAACATGCAAGTTGTTTAAAAATACTCGTTTCATTCAACATTTTCATTGCAATGTTACCAGACGCAGACTGTCTTAAATCCTTCCCTTTTGAATGCTACCGTTCCTGTTTTTTATGCTTTCAACAGAACCTTCTCCATTTTCGGAATTTTACGTGCCCATATCTCTGCGAGTATCCCCCTGCGAAAAAAGTTCCCGACGAAATGATATACATTTGCCATTTTCTCGAATGGTGCCCATCACACTCTTTCGCGCATGGCTTTCGTTAGTATTTCACAATATCATCCACACACCTCTCGTCTTCGCATGGAGATGCGAAGGACATTCTCTCACTCGAGCACCTTTCTTTCGTACTATACCGCTTGCCAAAGTATTTGTCGAGCGTCAAGACATCTTCCTGCAATTTTTGCTACCAGAACCAGAGTTACTTTTTCCAGCCAATACTTAGAAAAATCAAACATTTTAATATTCATCCAGTTAATTCAATGAGATATTCTGTCTCTTTTCAGATTCTCTCAAAATTATCATTCCATTTTTCCTATTTAAATTTTAGTGATTAACAGGCAAATTTATTTTCATTATTATTGAGTCAAAACAATACGGATGAGCAATGTAAATAACCTAACATTAAACTTTTTAGTTTCATTTCAAGCAAGAAATGAAATATAACCTATCATTATTTGCGACAATATCAGGATACAATTACAAAGCTTGTGGGTTACTGTCGCACAAAATATTGATATTTTCATTCAATAATCTTCCTCTTGAGTCCCTAATGAGCCAAATCTAATCTTCTCATCTTTATGAACGTATATCATATATAGGCTAACTATAACCCAAAAATTTTCAAACCGACAAATTTCCTCTATTAAAATAGTTCAATTATTTTGATTAATTATCGAGAGATGTCACATTACTTCAGCGTATGC
The DNA here is from genome assembly GCA_036926295.1 of Pachydiplax longipennis. Classification (NCBI taxonomy): domain Eukaryota; kingdom Metazoa; phylum Arthropoda; class Insecta; order Odonata; family Libellulidae; genus Pachydiplax; species Pachydiplax longipennis. Next base: position 20,256,439 of record JAVFKF010000026.1, on the reverse strand, counting down.
ATTATTTGAAAAATTCGAGCTATGTTGTAGATGGAAATTTTATCTCGTTCAGAAAGAAGTGTTCACCAATATCTATGCCTCTTCTTGGATTCACTTAGATTATGGGAAATTTAAAAAGAATGTAACTAAAGATGATTTACTTATCCTAAACATTGAAAGATGTTTCTGGAGTATTCATATCGACACCATATTTTCACTTCCCAAGACTAATAATGGTCCAATCTAAATTTAACATAGTTCTCTGTGGTTGGGAAACAAGAATTTTATTGATAAAAACTTTGAGACGGGCGAAAAACCCTGTATTGGCGAATCGCGCGAAAACTGGAGAAAAGTTGACTCTGGTCAGCCTGATAAAGGGACGCATGAACGATAGCATTATTTCTACATCCATGGGTGAGAATTTATCCTTAGGGTGAAAATATTTTTTCATGGTGGATTATGTGGTGGAATTCCAAGGTGACACGTTGTCATGGATTGCTCAGTCTTTCCTCAAGGCTTAACTCACGACGTATCTTGCATTTCCCTTTAAGGCGCTGCTCGACGGATTGGGAGGCTTGGCTTTTAGACGTGAGGTGGCAGCAGCGGCGCCCCTGCGGTGATGCTGATGACGGCGATTACGTATTGGCGTCGGACGAGCATCGACAGCTTTTTTGAAGACCAAACAGTCCACGACAGTCCCTCCCGAAGAGAGAAGACGGCGTACATGAGTGACAAATTTGTGTTGTAAGATGTATTTTCGCAATTGGGGCATCCCATTTTGCGAGATGGATTTGAATTGTGATGTATGAAGACCTAGAACAAACCGGTGGAATTTTTTTCTTTAGGAATTAAGCGATATGCTGTCTTCGTGAAAAAATGAAAATGTCCCAATGATGAACTATTGTCCCAAAATAAATATGCGTGGAAAGCTGGTTTTAGCTGTTGTTTCGATCGAAGTGAAAAGGTTGTAGTGAATAAAGTGTTTTCTAAGTTTGCCCTAATTTTAACTGCGTGTTATTTATTTCTGCCTTATTTTTTTGCAGATGAAACTTTACCTATTCCTACTGGAATGAATGATGAATGCAGATGAAACTTTACCTATTCAGGGTCTCAATTTCTCTTGCTTTACTATACCACGTTCAAGTTTTTCTATCCTATAATGATGGATGTTATGGGAATGAAATTCTACGTATTTTTCTACGTAATGAAATCTACATATTACAAGAGTAGTCTCATTTCAGGTCCTCCCAATAGCTGACGATTAAAATAAATTTATAGCCTACATAAGACGATTTCAACTCCTTTTTCCAGCTATCAATCTGTCTGGAAAAACTGGAACGCGGTATAGAACTTTAAGGACCTTGTCAGGAACTGCCTCAACTACTTCAATGTTGTGCATAAAATATAAGTCTAGTATATAATATAAATATTCCAAGACTGGGGGTCTCTGGCGTATTGAAAATAAATTTATTCGATATCTAAGAACAGTATCCTGACACTCGGTAAAATGGTAATCATGGATTTCTTACAATTTTATCTCATCTTCGTTAAAACTTGACACAGTTCATTTATACCCTGCAGAACTATTTGAAATATAAAACTATATAAATTTGAATTTTGAACTGAGTGCCTCACAAATTTAAAGAAAAATTCATATAGATGAAGAGTTATTCTATTTTTTCTAAAAATACGCTATCTATTATGGTATCTAATTATGAACTCTGCATGCCTATAAATAGAAAATCTGACTTATACAAAATTCTTTGATCCAACTTTTGAGGTTTTTACAACTTCAAATTTCCTCAAGAGATTTAAGGCCAAGATAAGCAGGTAAGGACAGAAACGCCCATTAGCTATCCAAGCTCCTCAGTTCCGAGTGCGATTTGATGAAACACATATCACCACAGAATTTGTTTTAATATAATCTCTAAAAATGAAACAGCTCTTCAAGGAAAGACGCCTCGAGCAAAAAGAAAATTTCGACCTGGGATGTCCTCTAAATCAAAGCTATTTTTTTCATCCATTAAACTTCATCTCATAACTGCAATTTCTGGTTCCAGCTCCGGTGAGAGACCTTCCACATTTTTCGGCCTGGAGCCAAAATGTAATATCCGGTTCCTTAAGCGGGCCGAACTAAACATGTGGTCGAAAAAATAGAGAGCGAAGATTAAGGTAGGGTTTGAGGCAGCGCTTTTTACGCTGCGTCCTGAAAGAAACGGCAGCTGTGCTTCTTGAAATATTTCAACACCCCGACACTTTGATTCTTACGCGAATATTATGGCTATTCCAAATATGTCACCTTGGGGCACGGAATAGCATGTGTCGACTAACACTACAGTTAAATGCAGTATATTAATTTAAAATAACAATATTTTTCTACATTTGCATGGGGAGTCATTAGGAGATACGAAAAGACGAGAAAGAACCATGTTATCAGCAATATTTTAACTATTACTTATCTAGGGTGTTTAATCCGTAGAATTTGAGATCAAAGTCAAAGACTCAGAGCCCAGAAACCCAGACTTCTCTTCTAAAAGTATCATAGAATCCTTCATTATATGGCACGTTTCTGACAAAAAGAATTCACCATTATGCCACAATGAATAAAAGAGGAATTTGGTAGAAATATATCCTAAAAATAAGAATCTCTATTTCAACTCTAAACATCATCGCAATAATACCATGAAATCATTGAATATGGACACATAAATTTTTGCAAAATAAAATACAAGCTGAAAAAGTAAGCACATTATCTCAAATCAGCAAAGTACTTAGAAGATCTAATGCGAAATTGAGAGTGAATTGTCATTTAATTTGTTGCCACTTTGCCATTAAATTTTATAACAAATTCTAAAGAATTATGATAAACTTTCTTTAAAATAGCCCAAGTTATGATGATAATAACAGTATAGTTAATCCTGGTCAAGGCGGAACTAAAAACAAAGAGTTTTTTGTTGAATAAATAATAAAAAGAACTTCAAAATAATTTGTTAAATATTTATATAGAATAAGTATTTCAAATGAAAAACCAGGCTCATAGATTCATCAGTATCTAAACCGACTGACGAGTAACTTGGTGAAATTCGATGACGATGAAAAAATAAAAGAGAACTACATGTTCCATGGTAATTTGCATAGTAATTTTTATAATAAATAAGGAACTAGTTTCCCATGGAAAAGTATTTTTCCTTCTTGTTTTTCCACCATCAACACTATTTGATACGTCCAGAGCCCTGAGTGACGGTTTATGGCAATCTCGAAATATCGCAGTGATTTCTAAATACACACCTACAGTAAAGATGAATGGGTGAATGAGAGGAATTTTGCTTTAAACTCCTACGGCACGCAAAAACGTTCCCGAAGGATCTGATAAACTTAGCACTGCCAGATCGAAAACTGCTTCGTGCTTCTGAAGTAATTATTTCCAGATAGAGGTCGAGGTGTCATCTCTATAATTGAACATAACGACTGGCCCGTGAAGCAACTAACTTTTTTTCAGAGGCCACTATCGGCAGCCCGCAAAAAAGAGATCGTCCCACCTGAAAACTTTTCTGCTTCAACTCTTCTCCCCGTCTTCATCTTTATCTCAGCCTCTACATCTCGGACCCCTAACATTGCTTCTGTATACAGCTTCCCTCGAATTTATTCGAAAGAATTGGTTGCCCAATATATGGTTTCTTTCCTACCTAGACAGAATTTGTATGTCAGTTATCGATAGTAGACGTTATAGAAAAGATTGAATGGAAAATATTTGAGAAATTGTTTTGGTAAGGTATGTTCGCCCAGCGGATAGAATTTTTCCCCAAGTTTCTGAACTTTGTAAAGTATTTTTATTGAACTAACTTAAACGATTTATAGGGAAAATTCTCAATATTTGAACCTTATATAATCAGTATATTAGTAATTATATGTCACATGAAGAATTTCTTAGGAGGAAATAAGTATCATAGCCTGCTATTTGTAATCTTCCCTCAAAAAAAACGTATCTTTGCATCAGCATGAACTTTGAACATGAAATAATCAAAATGTGTCCAAAGAGAAAATATATTCATTGAGTTAAACTTAATACTGATTGATTAATACGATAGAGGTGTGAAATCCTATCCCGAAGAAAGATATTACGAGGATTGGAGGTGAGTTTTTCTCAGAGAGCAACATAAAAATATATGTATACACCTGAGTATTCTTTTTATCAATATATAAACTACTGTGGTTAAATGATTACTTCTATAGCCTTCCCATTCTTCTATTTGAGTCTAGTAATTGATTCCTAAATAATACCTGCGTTCGGAGGCTCAGCATGATGTACATCACTAGAAGGTAAGTTCCCATTGAAGAAAATTTAATTCGTTTGTAATATTTATATGACGATTACACTGGTTAAAATATGTTGGAATGGCGCTAGTGATTTTCTTGAAAAATTAAGAATTAAATGGTAAGGAAGAAGGTAAAATAATCAATGTCACAGAGTAAATTCACTAAGCTACGCACGTTTTCTCTGGGCTAGTTTTCACTCATATCGATAATTATCGAACTCTTCACGGTAAGACGTATTTATATTTCCGTCGCTAACTCTTAGAAAAAATTACTCTAACGGAATACGGGGAGAACACCTTCGTCCTTTTTATCTCAACTTTGACAATTTCTTTAATGTTAGATACTGAATCTCTTTCGACTCCGCTCTGCCTTCATCCTGTGAGCACATACTCCTCCCCTTCCTGCTAACCCCTTCCCTTCCCGAACCAGCCACAGAAACTTGAATGACGGCTTCTGAAGGAATTCGTAGCACCGGGGCGTGCGTGCGTGCGTGTGTGTGTGTGTGTATAGATGACGGAAGATTGCCTCACGAAAAATTCTCAAAATATACGCTTCATTCATTGCTCCGTCGATACTTGGGCCGATAGTCTTTATTTGGCATTGTCCCCCCGAAATGAAAAGTCGCAATTGAAGCGGTGGAAAGTAAACGCGCACGTGCAATAATCGGGAGTTTTTTTTACGTCGTCCACTGAGGAATTATGACTGCACGAGTTTGACACCCGATGATTTTTTTCGCTCTCTTCGACATATATTCCGTGAGTAAATATACAGGCGCGTCGATATAAATTAAATTGCTTTATGCCTCCCCTAATTGTGCCACCTCGAAATGTTCGAAAAAATCTAATCGGTTGGTCGCATAAATCATTGCCTTTATTTGGGTCGCGAAAGGAATCTGAAGTGGATTTGAATTGGAACTTTCGCTTGCCATCGATGTAATGAGACTTAGGAGAAAGAGAAGCAAAATATTGAGGCTTAACATGCATTATATTTCATATGACACTCGTTCTTTAAATCCTTAATTGCAAATATAGTAATCGAGCTCTGTTGAGCTCATGTAGTAATATTTCCGATACTTTGTCCTTAAATAAATATATAAGATAGCATTTCTGTCTTAAATAAATAATAAGGAGCTGCTTCGAAAACGTTGAATGAGTTATTTCAGTATAATTAATTTTCTGCTGTTTTACATTATTGCCATTTAAGTTCTGCCTTGATTACTACCCTAAATAAAACTAAGAAATCCCATTCTTATATAACTTAATTAAAATGAAAGTCTGTATCTAAAAATTAACATCTGTATCTTAACATTAAAATTACTCACTCATGCTATGCCTTGTAAAATTTCCAAACTTAAATAAAAATATTTTTGAAGGATTAAAATGGCATAACTTAGTCTTATTATTTTGACCTTGTCATTTTCTCTGAATTACGAGTGATAACTAGACACTTGTGAATTAGCTAGCGACTTGTGAATCAACTTGGAAGACGAGAATTCAGGCTTTATACATGCATTTCTATAAAGTAGTCTCCATGAATGATGAAACGTAATGAAGGAAGGGATTCATCCCAATCCAGGGAAGCGTGCTGAAATGAAACCAACGCTCCATGAGAATCGCATTCATCCACGTTCCTGTCGTAAAAGTTAAAAATAAAAAACGCGGGGACTTTTCAATAATCAAACCTCCCCGAATCTTCAATATTCATTCTCCCTTCCTTTCCGATCCTAAAATTGTGACGCATTTTAGTCTTCTATCGCCTCCTTTGGCCCGAATCTTGGTCGGATGACGGTCCCCTTGAAAAAGTACGAAAGATCTACAATGCCCTTTACCCTGCCAATCTCCTCCTCTTCCTTACCCCCGCGTTATATATCCCATTTTATGTCCCTCTCCTCTGCCCATTGTTGCTCGCTCTCTTCGCATAATTCAGACTACTTCCCCCGCCACCCCCTCACTCACTCCCGCTCTTCCGCACTCTTTACTCCGCCGATGAAACTCCTATCTCCCTACATCCATCGCTCTCAACCATACCAATCTACCAAATAAAAAATTCCCCCTCTATTTCCCTTTTTGTGTTTTTACGCTACGAACCGGACTTATTAAGCTATTTCCTTCCTTCAACTTTCGGGTGTAATTTAATTTTCCTTGTTCTAAATCTAGCCATCCCGATAAATTTATTAACATTTCGGGAGTATGGGTATTATCCGAGATTAAATTAAAGGTAAAGAATGAATTCAATTGATCAGTTTTATACTACCGCTTGACGGAAGCCGATCGTTAGGACGCGTGCAGTTTTGAAGATTGAAACGACGTTGATTTCTATCCATTTTCACTGTCTGTTACCTAGGAAAACTATAGGGAAAAGGCGAAAGTGCCGATGTACCGTAATTAAAGTAACTCAAATCTGCTTTTCTCATTTTTTTTAAATTAAACGTTGTTCTCAACAATTTTAGGACTTCGGAGCTTCTCATTAATCTGGTGATAATTTATGAACATTGTACTTTTTGTAGTTCGGTCATAAACAAATTCATCTTTTATTATCAACAAAAGAGTACTCTCAGATTAGCAAATTTTTTCAATGATTTTCCATTTTTTAATCCACACCAGAACTTCGAAAACAATTTGAAACTATGTGTTTGCGATTGCGATCTGTGAGCTCTATAAGGCTCTTTCAATCAAATATATTTCCATGAATAAAACATTTTTTGCTCTTGAAAACCTACGTAACGTGAGCGCTAAAGGGATCACCGAAAAAAGGTCAATTTATACTGGTGTTCACCGTAGCAGTTTGCAAAAGTTTAAGGAATGTAAAAAACCTTGAAAATTTTCTGAAATCCAACAAATTTATCGGCAAAGACTATGCTAATTAAGGTATTCGCGAAATTGCTAAATAGAGAGCCCTGATGCTTCTGTGGGTAGAATCATTCGGATTTCCCTTCTACAATTTTCCATGAGTTGTAAAATACTTATATAAGCCAAAGTTATGTGTGAACCTGGTTAAGGTGCTAAAGCGGCATTTATAAAGCCATTGGAAACATTACATTATCTTTATCATTAGTGTGAGACCATTGAAAAAAGTGAGACATTAAATTTGTAAATATAAGATTGGAGAAGCGATTACTTTTCTGGCAACCTCGTCATTCCAAATCCCCTTTGTTAAAACTTTTTCTCCGCTGCCAACCGGCAAAATTTTGGGTGTTCAAATCACCCGCCTTCTCCAAACTTCGCGCGCCCCACAAAAAACCGAATCTTCGGCGAAATGATTTGCATCCAATCTCGGAGTGACTCACGGCTTAGCGGACGGACGGACGTAACCTTTTATTAGGAGAAGATATCATCTCGCGATCGACCCTCTTCTACTCGCAACCTCCTTTTCCTCCATAAGGTGCTTTCCCAGTTTACGGCCTCACCCAATCCTCTCTCGAGCGGCACTTGGCATTCCTTATTATATATTTTGGGAGCGCTGCTAACGCCCATTCGCCGCCACGCGCCGTCAATCGAAACGAAAGAAAAACACTCCGGAATGATAACAGGCGACAAAAAGGAGGATGAAATAAACCTTGACATTCCATTTTTAACCTTACTGGGTGTTGAGACTTTTCTCCCGGTCCAAATGACGACAGCGTTTTTCATGCCAATGATTCGCCTCGACGACACAGCTGATTTTTCCAGTCCTTTTAAACTCCCTGTCCGACCCTCACGCCATTCAAATCAATCCTCTGCCCTCCCACTACTCCCGGCCATTCTCTTCGCCTTACTCCCCAATCATCAAATTTAACATGACGCGGGATTCCTAAGCATCCTGACACTTCTCCGAGCTGAATGTTCTCCTATCTTATTCATCCGCTGACACCCACTCCCTCTTGAGTTGGTCGCACCCATCTCTAGCACTCCCTCACTCTCCCTCTATCACACCCATTATTTCTTCTTCCCCTCAGATTAACGTTACACCGTAGCTCTTCAGGCTCATTTTGATCAAAAGCATTATATCCCGAATAGACGCCACTAATAATTGTTTGTCTATGTTATTTTTTGTGAGTTACCTTTTCCAAACTTTCTATTAATTGAATCGTATATTAATAGTCTAAATTTCATTAATATGTATTCATCTTCCGTTTTCCGGAGAGATCTCTATTACTGACCGTCTCCGGAGGTAGGCCATGCCTCATCCACACCTTAATCATACCATACTAGGTAACTATACTCTATTGATTTGAAAAATACATGATTAACCACAAGCAGATATAGATTTAATATTATTAAGGTAATTATGGAGGTATGATTAAGGTAATCTCTTCATAACATGGGTTCTTAAGGTCAAGTAAATGTAAAAAAACGTGTTAAGAACTATTAGCAGTACGATAATTTGGCCATGCTAATAAGCATGGATGCCGTTTGAGATTTTAAGCTACTACATTTGTTTACTATTGTCAATTAAGAGAAATCTATATCTTCCCACCATGAACTTGAAAAATTTACCAAAAAACTTTGCTAGGTCTCTCATAAAACTCAACAAAAATTAATCCAATTTTAAAATTTTTAGCCTATATTCAACCTTCTAGAATTTAGTAATAGCACGTCTTTTCAGTCAAGACCTTGGAAAGTCCACAAGTGAATTGTTCCAAAAACTACGTTTCTTCGTACTACTATCAAGCTCCTTAAAAAAGGAGATATAAACCGCGAGATGAATCTCTCGTTTCCGCAGATTTCATCTCATTCCTAAACATCTTTTCCCTATAACGCAACAGCTTCGAAGAGCCTCACAGTTTTGCATTCTCGGCGAAACTAATTTGTCCCGACTGTTCCCGCTCATTTTCTTATCCTAATCCCTCTCCACAGTAACAGGGTAAGATGTAATAACCGTCCGAACTCCTAGTTGAGGCCATCTCTCGCCTTATCATTCACCTCCGAGATCAGAACGCAATAAGAAACCTTAAGGTCTTAATTTTTCCTTTTTAGTAAAAGGCCGTTTGTCTATCCGTGTCCTCCGCCAAGTACTTCTCTCATCTCGGGACGCACCCATCCCTTCCCCACCTCGTCTTCCCGCTCTGTTGCCACATCTCCTTCTTCGGACGAGTCTCTTTGGAAAGGAGTGCCCCAAAGATTCAACGGGTCCATTCACTGTTTGGTGTTTTTTGCCTCCGTCATCCCTCGCGCCGGTTAATTCATCATCGGCGTGGGGATGAGGTGGAAGGGAATCGTTTCGCTTTTCCGCGACTTTTGCCATCGCTCCAAATTAATTATTTGGTCTCTCCAATGGCTCGTTAGTTACGCCGTTTTTACCGAAAATGTTCCGGGAATCGGTCGTGTGTTTGCCTTCGTTTCTCTCGGTCTTTAAGCTCCTTTTTCTCTTTCCTTCTCCGGCCCTTTTGGCGGTGTAAATCGTGGTTTCTGCTTGTTAAACGTCTTGGCTGCCGATAACTATTGAAATATTCTGTCGTTTTAGCGGTGGCGATTATTAGAATTCCTGAGGTTGAGATATGCGAAATGCAGGTGTTAGGCTGTTTATATATATGAATTGGATAAACGAAGGTCACCATTCATTTTTTGCGAGGTTGCTGTTTTCATTCATACTTTCTCGAAAAGTAGGCACTAATTGGAAACTTTCGCGACTGTTTATTATCTCACTGGTCCAAGGAGGTCATCTTAAAGTGAGAATTTATTTCTGCCATTGATAAATACTTGATCTTTGATAATTGATCGAAGAAATAATCCGAAGGTAGAGGAAATGGACAGGTAAAATATTCATAGGAGAAAGATATCTCAGGAAAAGAATTGAAGTTAAGTCGCAGGAGAAAATACAGAGAGGATAAGAAAGACAAAGGGTATTATATAATATAAATGGCGAGATTATTTATCGATAAATAAAGAAAAGGTGTTAAATATGGAATTTTACGGTGTAATGACCTAAAAAAAGATTGAACGCACATGAAAATGATGTAATACTTGATCAATTCAATAGTTTCCTATTTTATAACCTACTTTGCATGCATTAATTTACATCAAACTGCCTATGAACCTCTTTATGCGTAAGTGATAGAGTAATTAGACAGGAATCGATACATTATCACAGATGATCATTAATGAGATATCCACGTCTATTGGTAAGAATTGGCAAAAAATAGTTAAACAGCAAATCAAAGTTAACTGAAGTTTGCAGTCGTTATTCTTCCTGATTCCCGCCACAGATTTGAAAACTACGAGAATTCTAAGCACTATCAAATATTTATTTTGAATCTTATCAATTCTTCTCTTCAGGAAATCATAAATTTCAGGAACCTGTTTCAATGTGCCATATATTATTCAATTGGTAACATATCTTATGAATGGATTATTCATTTCTATATTGGTACACGAGAGGAAAAATCCATCTTTCGTTAATTTGCCTCACTGTTGTTGATGGTAAGTATAACCTGAAAGCTACTGAGGTATAAGTTATGCCAATAATCCATTTAGGTTCATCGCTACTAAACCGTATGAAGAGTGTTATGCTTTGAAACATCGTTCTGCATTTACGTGCTCTTTCCCACTTTCTAACTTTCTGAGGAATGCCTAGGCAAACTAACCCACAGCTCATCTTATACATTTTTTTCATTCCTTCTCCAAAATTTATGGCTAACGATGAGGATCCAAAAAGCGTTACGGATGATGACTGTATAGACTGTGAATAAAAACAACTGAAACCAAATAATCGTCATCCTTCCTTCCGATATGAGCTTCCGAATAAATTTTGCCAATCTCGCTAATCATTACCTGTAGAAATTGTCTTGAGCGCTATCGTTCTGGGTCCATAGAAAAGGTTCTTGCGTAAAAAATCTAAAATGTGTACTGTCCTTTCGCTTCGTTGATATGGGGTGGAACCAGCTAAATGAAACTCTGAGTCATGAGACGATTTCAAGTATTTAATGGTTTCGGGACACGTGCACTTTGTGCACTTTTCGTTTTTATTGTGGATGAATGGATAAATACGTCACTGGTGGACGTCAATGCCCTCACGTGAGCGCGAACTTGTCGAGAGAGGCCAATCTTGCTCCTCAGCTTCCGTTGGTCCGGAGGTTAACGACTTGTTGTCATTCCACCTAACTTTTCATCGAGAGACAGACTCCTTACACCACAAGTACCTCTATTAGCAGATTTTCGCCATTTCCCATTGATATCAGTTGTAAAATAAATTCTCGCCAGAATAGGGCATGGTCATAAAATAAGGTTAAATATTTCGCGAAAGATAGGTACGTCAGAATGAGTCTAAATCCATTGACCAACTCTCGGTTTCCCGATGCTAAACAAGACCTACAACGGTTCATTCACGCCTTTATTCGTAAGCAGCTTAGTTTATATATATATATATTCTACTGTTCACAGGGAACTGAACTCACAAATATGCACTTTTAAAATTTAGCATTGTCCTTAAAATAGCTCAATGAATATTTGCGTGCAAATATATAGTTTCTTTTTAATGAAATAGTTCCTGCTATCATATATCAGTGAATAAAATATTGTTCATTTCTATATTGAAACCGGATTGAGAAAGTAGAGTAGAGAATTAGGTAAGAGTTAAAACGAACAGGCTGCATTTTCTTGCAAAATTAATCTAACTTTGAATAAATTAATATAAATGCTTGTACCGTTAGCGGAATTCACTCGTAGGACAGATTGAAATTCATGATTTTATCCCATTTTCACCTGATTTGTCAGTATCATACTAAATGTAAATTGAATTAGATAATCCGAAGCATAGGATAATTTGAAGCCATGAAACCAAAAGCAGGTGTACAAGATAGGATTTGGGAGAGCTGCTTCGACTGGGTAGCATCATATACGTAGTTGCAAAAATTATGATAAAACCATTATTTTCTTATTCAATCACCATCGTGAAAATTTGAAACATCGGTTTTCTTTTAATCTCCCAGTAATAGAAAATTCGTCACGTATTCTTTTCCGTAAATTAGTTTAGATGATACTTTAAAAATAAATACAGTTATTCAATCAGATATGTTATTTCAAAGCATTTTCATGTACTTATGCCCCCTCCATACCAAAACGTTTGAGGATATCTGTTCTATGCTAATACATGTACGAATTTACGATATGATAAATTCCCTACTGGGGAAGGTAACATAATCTCAAGCTAGAACTTATTCGTTCATCAACTTTTTAAGACAAATCTGATGTAAGTAAACATAATTTACGGGATAATCCTTGTTAGTTCGCAACTGCAAGACAGCGTGCAGTTGAAAGCCTGTCCGTAATTATAACGGTCTGGAAGTTGACGGAGTCTAATTTATTGCGTTTTAAATCGCAATAATTTTGTATGAGTTTATTAGCTTGAAATTCAAGTTCTAATAAATGCAGCGATTATGCGAAATTCATGGTATAATAGCGAAAGATTGCGTCATTAATATTAAAATTAGTCCTTTGGTCTCTTCTGATTATGACCATCCGAAATAGCATAACTGTACTTTATTTTCCAATTACCTCGGTAATCCTTACAAAGAACCTCTGAAATTTTTCTTTATCACTCGCAAACTTCAGCAATCAAGGATATCGGCGAATGTTATTGGAGTTATTAATGATCAATTAGAATCTATGAATGAGACGATTTCAATTCCTACGGAAGCCGGATACTACGAATTAGGTAATTGTCATTCATCGATTCACTCTGTGGCTTTGAAGAGGTAGAATTTACCTCTAAAATTTTAATTCGAAATATGAAAATTGTGGAATATTTGAGGAAAATGAGCTTGTTGAATGAGAGTATTAATTTTGATCAGTTTCAAATTTGAAGGTTGACAGTGATGCAAGTTTCCTGGATGCAACGGAGGCTGTAGTAAGAAGCCAAGTAAGTGCTTTGCAAGGAGAGTAATTTCGTCGCTAACCGAAACGAGATTTCATGTTAAAATTCTGGAGAATGGTTCGCAGAGTTACCTTAATTCATGGAAAGATTCACAAGATAAATAAAGGGCTTAATTTAAGCCAAAGTGATACTGAAAAGTTCTTCTTCCATCCAAACTGTCTTTAAGTAAATGATGTTTCTAATCTCAGTACATATGTAAATTGAAGCAGGAGAGCTTTCGTAGAAGCTGTAGATTAAAAGAATACCCTACAGTATATTTAGGAATAAAATATCCACAGCAGAAAGGAATACGAAAAAGTGTGCTATGAAAAATAAAAGTGACATGCTAACAGGGATAGCTTTACGGAAAAATTGCGCGAGTATCAATCAGATTAAAAAATAATTAAACCAAACGAAGTTATAAATAGTAGAAATACATGCATCAAAAAAAAAAAAAAACAAAAGCACCAGAGCTAGAAATCGAAAGCATTAAATATTTAAAATCGTAAAGAATAGCATAAAATAAGATGAATCACCACTTAAAATCTAAAAAATGCCTATTTTAAGTAGGTAATCATAGAACGTAAGAAAGTAAGAAGTAATGTGAAAAGTGCTTCGACAGCTGAGGTTGTTTCGCAAATTTGAGTCCCACCGGGAATCGAACTTGAGACCGCTTTTGTCAAAGACGAATACAGAGCCTACTGGGCTATCCGGGAGCCAAGAAGGTAGGAAAATAGATAAAAATAAAATATACAATCATCATAATATTGTAGGACTATTTCTATTCCTCAATGAAGTCACGGGTGATTAAATTGGCTTCAACCGTACTCATGAACGATCAACTTTCAACTTTGATCAACATCAATGAATGTAGTGCAGAAGATATTGCAAACTTCAAGGTGCAAACATTGCAAAGATCGAAACGAAATTTTTGCCATCTCTTATCACAAATCGTGACAAGAAAAACGTAACCCACCGAATCACTCCCGGCAATCATCCTTTTTCAGCATCTCTTTTTTCTCATTCACTAATCTGTTCCCTCTCCTTGTCCCTCCTAAAAATATAAAGAATCGCCATCCACTTCAACGCCGCTGCCTACTGCTCGGGAGCCAGATCGTGATTTCAGATACAAATTAATCGCTCGTACATCATCAATCATTATTTTTTTAATCCCATAAACAGGAATAGCCTTATGATATGATCGTCTCGGCGTTTTTTTTTGCCTCTCCCAATCTTCGCCCGTTAAAGGAAACGGGGCACAGTGGGCTAGAATCGAAAAAAGCTGGCCAAGAGGCCAAAAATGGTTTTTTTGAGTGCGGGTTTTGAAACTTCGCATATATATTAAGAAAAGATTGAATTTTATGTTCCCGTTCGTCGTTTTTCGATATCGTTACGCGTTAAAAAGATACATGGCGTCAAACTTGAACCATTTTCACAGAAATGGGAAGTCGCGAATTTTTCGGATAAACGTTCAAGTTTGCGATTTTATGGAGGGTTTAAATATATACTTTTGGAAGAAACAACGATGCAATGATCTACAACAATTCTTTATCTTTTGACTGGTTGCTATCACCGCTTACAAAAATGAGTTTTTGCTCATTTCAAGCAACAAAATGGCGGACACCTTTTTCGGACAATTTTCGAGATAAAGTAAGGAATATAAATAGGAAAACGGCCCTAATGCATCGAGTCTCTTATACCACGTCATAGTCAGAAGTGTCTAGATGTGGAATCCGAAGAAACTGTTTCAATTCAGGTGCTACTTTGGGAGTTAAGTCGATTTTTCGTAAGCGCGGCGCGTTCCGACTCACCACCGTGGAATCCCCGAATGCAGTTTCGCTGTCCTTTTGGTGATACGAAGTCTAACGATTGGTCTCTTTCATGTTAAATTCTGGCTAATTATCCTTAAAACATACGTGAAGACAGTTTAAGAGAGGAATTAGATACCTCTACTTTACACAACGGATGTGGAATTAAGGAAAGTTTAACATTCAGATACAAAGCGTCTAATTTTAAGTAAAATAATTAAACCAAATGTTAATGCGAATTTAAATTCCACGTATATTACCTCTATGACAAAATATCTATTTACAACATAAATATTTATGCTAATTAATATATATCATTACTTTATTGTAGCTTTAGTCTTATTCGTCAGAAGATGAATCGTCCGAATCCTCATCATCAATAATTTCACCCTCTCGGTCGTCGATGATGAGGAGATTTCTCAATTCTTTCGCAATTATCTGTTGTTTCTTGTATTTGAATACTGCAGACATGGAAATTTTTGGATCTGATGTAAGCAGAAGTCTTTTAAAGAGATCCTCGTTTGTGGCAACTCTCGAGTATTTTCTCGTAAATCTTTCACGTAACCTCCTAATATCTTTGTTTCTTGCCTCCATAACCTTTTCCGAGAGTTCTCTTAACGGAAAACTGAATTGTTTGCAATTTGTGTTCCATGAACAACTACCTTATGTACTGTCGGAGGCATGTAGTACCATGGATACAAACTTAAATATAGAGAGGCAGCATCCCAGAAGTTGTTTCCGAGCATTAAGGGGTAAACAACTGGAAAGTGCCTTCAGTATATTTCCGAATTTTTTTTTATTAGTTTGTCACCAATTTCTAGGAAAAAAACGGTATTGAGTTATTTTGATTATCCAAACAAACTCTGAAACCGGTTAAACCAACAGAAATCATTACCGCGATTTATTTTACGGTGTTCGATTAAATTTACTCTAACATTTATCCGAGTTTTATGTAATTTAGATGCTAATATCGGTTTTATACCTGTTATTTTTGCTGCTAAAGTTGGACTCTCAAAGAAGCTCCGAGCAGTATTACCATCATTTGTGGTTCCTGTTCATACCTTTGGCGTATCGACTATCAAGGCCATTTTTTGCCGAAATTCATTTCGTAGGTATAATTTTCTCTGTTGTAAGTGAACTCTTTGGCTACCACGGGCCTGTAGTGTTGAATTATTGAATGAGGTTTCTTCATTGCTTCCCGAGTGCATGTAACTATCAATAACTTTATTCACTCACCTGCCACTGCCTATAATCAAGTCTGCATGACCGATGCAAAAGACATTCAAAAAACCTGATATAGCAATGAAGAGTCGATATTCCGAAAGAGAATTTCTCCGGGTCCACTTTCCGTTTCCTCATTTCCCCTATGTCATTCATTTCAGATATTCTTGCCGCACAGATGTAACATCTCAATGTCGAGTTATCTGTTAATGCATTGCACAACTAAAGTATTTATGTTACATTTTAGTCAAATTAGTAAGTCCAAAAAGTAGATTACTCTCACCTTTCCATCTACCATTGTATGCAACATAGGAAAGTTGATTTCAAAATATCCAATCGTAACCTTCGTCAATTTTAATATCCGTTTTTTCAAATAATTTTGCTCTTCCTTCGCAACTGTTTTTGTTTCCTTCTTCCATTGAAGGCGGATTGGCCGACAGAATCTCGTTGAACGACGAAAAATACTGCTGCAGTTATAGCACACGAGGAAGTGCACAGTACGAGAGCACAGAAAAAAAGAAAAAACTTTCGGTCTTCATAGATGGACTAAAACTGAACTACAAAAATATTTTCTCTTTTCCTAAGAATCCAAAAGACACGTGCGGAATAACCCTAGCCAATGAGCGGATACGCAAGAGCATTTGCGTAGCGCGGGAGTGCCATAAACCGTACTTAACTCCAAACCCGTGACGCAAGGGTCGGTAAAAATTTCCAGAAATGAGGATTTATTAAAGTGAATTCTGACAACCATTTTTTCCACCAACATCGGTGGCAAAAACTTCTCTATAAGTATATTTATGGATAAAATTAAAATGCAGACGCATCTCATCTGAATGTTAAACTTCCCTTAATTCCACATCCGTTGTGTAAATTAGAGGTATCTAATTCCTCTCTTAAACTGTCTTCACGTATGTTTTAAGGATAATTAGCCAGAATTTAACATGAAAGAGACCAATCGTTAGACTTCGTATCACCAAAAGGACAGCGAAACTGCATTCGGGGATTCCACGGTGGTGAGTCGGAACGCGCCGCGCTTACGAAAAATCGACTTAACTCCCAAAGTAGCACCTGAATTGAAACAGTTTCTTCGGATTCCACATCTAGACACTTCTGACTATGACGTGGTATAAGAGACTCGATGCATTAGGGCCGTTTTCCTATTTATATTCCTTACTTTATCTCGAAAATTGTCCGAAAAAGGTGTCCGCCATTTTGTTGCTTGAAATGAGCAAAAACTCATTTTTGTAAGCGGTGATAGCAACCAGTCAAAAGATAAAGAATTGTTGTAGATCATTGCATCGTTGTTTCTTCCAAAAGTATATATTTAAACCCTCCATAAAATCGCAAACTTGAACGTTTATCCGAAAAATTCGCGACTTCCCATTTCTGTGAAAATGGTTCAAGTTTGACGCCATGTATCTTTTTAACGCGTAACGATATCGAAAAACGACGAACGGGAACATAAAATTCAATCTTTTCTTAATATATATGTGAAGTTTCAAAACCCGCACTCAAAAAAACCATTTTTGGCCTCTTGGCCAGCTTTTTTCGATTCTAGCCCACTGTGCGGGGGTGTAATGAAAATGAAAAATGCGAGCTCGGGATAATAAGATTTAGGTATTCGATAGCGGTTGAAAACACGCGTTCTCCGTGGCAAGTATTCCCATGGCATCCACGGGAGGACCGTTAACTGGTTCTGCACTTCTTAAAAACACTTGACGGATTTGCGAACTTTTTATCTCTACCCTACTTGAATCTAGTTTTATTAAAAATCCATTCCTTAAAACTTACTTCATTGTCTTAATTCTTCTGTTTTTTAATTGTTACTTCTGTGATTTGAGTATCTAACATATTCGACGATCATTTTCCTATGAATTTATTTTGGTAGTTCTCGTTGATTAGAATAACGGCTTATTTGATAAAGTTTCGTAATTTCTAGTAGATAAGAAACAATATCTATTCTAATGATAAAAAAATTATGAAAATTGGCTTTGGACAATGGACAATAAAATGCCATTACAACTTATAATATCAAACATTTTAAAGAAAAAGATGAATTCCATGCTAAATGTGAAAAATTAAAAAAGAAATTGTCGAAAGTATATATAAAAAATTATCATAGTAATTTTAAATAAATAAATAGGAGCTATCTATGAAATATTTGTATTTTTATCCTTTGATTAACTAAATTTATATAAAAACATCATATAAGAAATATATTCTATAAATATATCATGAATATTTACTCATAATAACGCTTAATATGAATTCCTTTCATGGAGTTGAAAATGAAAACTCATCAGTGAGCCATGCCTCCATAAAAATATACTCTTGTATACTAACACTACCTAACTATCCTAAACTACTTCCTCTTATGGAGGATCAGACAGCGCCTAATGCACCTAATTATGAATTCGCCCCATAGTGAAACTGTTTCTTAATAATAGTCTTAATAAAGCGCGAATCGCAAAGGAAGATAGTTCGAGCGATCGAGGAAACTGAGCTAAGACCCAAGAATATAAAATTCCAGAAAGGGTCCAGTTGTGAAGACGCTGAAATTACCCGTTAGGGCAGAGGACCTTATCTTGGTGAGAAACTCAAAACTTTTAGTGGTTGTCACGAGAAAAAACATGGGGGACGATCCTCTCTACCAATACCGACACCGTAACCCTTCGTCCCCCCTAGGCAGAGATCTTTCCTCGCCTAGAAATCCAAACCTCGATTAAGGTGAGAAAAAATCACGCATTCTCTTTTGGAGTCCTTAACGAAGTGAGCTTGGCATAGAGAAATGAGCATAGACATCGGTGAAAGAGAGAAGGGGAAGAAATAGATGAAGATGGTGCGCCGCGGGGCAGAGGGAATCTGAGAAGAGCGATAGATATACACATACGAATTTCAGGAAAAGGGATGGATGGAAGAACGGAAATGCCATGAATGGGTAGACGGAAATTTGGGGAGAAAAGAGTAATGGCGGAAGCATATGCTAAGGTGAGAGCAGTAAAGCAAAGGTGAATGAAAAGAAGAAAAGGGCAGAATCACGAAGCAGAAGAAACTGAAAGCAGACAGGACTGTAAGCGAGGTAATTAGAAATAAGTTGAAAGAGAACTAAAACTTACTAAAGAAAAGAGAGAAAATAGTAAGAAGAAAAAAGTTTATTTAAAGAGAGAATTAACTCTAGGTCTGCGAGAAATAAGTATGGAAACAAGGACATAAAGAAAAGGAAGAAGGGTTAGAAAGAAGAGTAAATAAAGAGCTCATACGGAATGAATTGGGAGAGAAAGTAAGCGTGGGCAAAGAGGCAGACAGTCCTTAACGAATAGACTCGGATAGGTATGGTACAAATAAACTCATTAGGGAAAGAAAAGATAGCTTTTGCTCTCCTGGAATGCGAGCTGTCAGATAATTGAGAAACAAAACAAGTAAGGAATATGGTACGATCTACCAAATATTATGTAAAGGAGAAAACAGGAATAAACAGAAAAAATTAGCAGGAAGTAAAACGGGGAAAGAATGAAGAGATAATAAGAACAAAGAAGCAAAGTAGAAAATCCTTCATAAAGTGTTATACGATCATACTTGTAGAGGAACCAATAGAAGGAATATATTAGAAAATAGGAAGGGCATTTTAAAATTAAATGTCGGATTTCAATAGATTTAGTTTTAATTATTTAATTTCGGTTTCTAACTCAATAGAAAGAAAGCAACTCCGTAAATATTAAGTGATACCATAAGCATACAAGTATACGAGGGTGGTCTGGAAAGTTTCCGACCCCAGATTTTTTAAAAATTTTCAGAAAACATGTCGAGAAATGGCGAAATGTCGGAAACTTTTCAGACCACCCATGTATATTTTCAAATGTATTCAGGATTATTTACCTCAAATAAACAGAAGAAGACTGATGAGTAAAAAAATTGTTGGAGCATGTTAAATTCTGTGCAAGAATTCAAAGATAAGACCACTCTTATAGGTACAAATTATCAACAGTACAGCGGATCTCGCACGAGAAGACAGTCTGAAATAAGTACTTCTCATCATAAGTAATAATGCTTCTCAATTAGTTTCAGTTTAATATCCAGAGAAAGTAATATCTCTTTGAATATCACTAAGAGTCAACAGGAAGAGAAGAGCCCCGTTTTGTATCAAGGAGGGTTAGTCATCTAATTGCACTAATTAACGAGGAGAAATTAATGGGAAGAGAGGGAAATGAAAAAGATAACATAGAGAAGATTGAATCAGAATGGAGGGAGAGAGAAAATAGAAAAAAGATCGCACACAAAATAAGGATAATAAAGTGAATGAAGGAAAAACTTGCGTAAACAGAAAGTGGGAATCCAGATAATAAAATAGAGAAGATAAATAGGAAAATGGTTATGGGTAAATGCATTAGTACAAATACATAAATACAAGAGCAAGATAGAGCAGCGATGCCAATTGAGTGTTTACCTAGGCATAGCGGAGGATACATTAGCCAACCTCTAGTGGATTGCGAGATAACTCACCCTCACACGCCTTGATTCCATACATGTGGACTTTATGTTTGTGTGCTGCGTACTCTCGGATGCGTGCAGGGGGAAACGGGAACGACAACTTCGCTTTTATTTATTTGTTTAAACTTGGCACTGAGCGCTTTTTCTCCAAAGGATAGATCCATTTGCCAAGTTCTCGATTTCCTAGTCTACATCGTCTACGCTCCTCCTTAGAGACGCTAAATGAACACCGTTACGACAAATGTAGTCTTTGAATCCCTCTCGTTTGTCAGGGAATAATTTCAAAACATCGAAGAGGTTGGTTGGGCTCGAAACATTCCCTCGGGTACTTTCTTATTAATAAATTGCATCTGATCATGTGCCCTGTTCTGGCTAATGGAAGCACTTCTTTAATAGACTGGTGGAAGAGATTGACTGCTCGGGAGGAAAACCCGCAATTTAAGAGACAAAAAAACCACCGTGAGGCGAAATAAATTCGATACATTTTATCGTTATTACCAGTGGGGACAATAAATAAATCATTAACGACCATCCTCCTTCGAACCATTAAACGCATTACGCCAACCATTCAACAATCCGAACCACCCCATCCATAAAATGAACTCGACAATCGGAAAGATAAAGTTTCGACTTTTTTTGCGCCCTCGCGTTGCAAACTACTCCGGCTGGTTGCAGCGCTGCCGGCGCTCTTAGGAAATAGAAACTAGCACTTACATCACATGACGTAACACTCTGACCTCGCGTTGTATAATTTATGTTAAGGTTATCTCTCCCTCTCTCAAGGTGTTTCGGATGGGTCGGATAAAAATCTCGATGTCCGACTTCAAACGATCCCAAAAGATTTTGATCAGAATTCTTGTGATACGAAGGAGCTCTTTTCTATCCACGTATTCTTGAAGTGAAAAGGAGTAACTCGCGGTGTGGGGAAGGGAGAACTTTTATTAGGTGCCACCCAAGTGCTCACAGCTCTTCTGAGCGCGGTGGGGAAAAAAGAATCGACGGCATTTTCTTTTCACCGGATATTGGTAATCTTTTGAAGAAAAAAGAGAGTGCAAAGAGCGGGATTTCCGTCGATGTGAATGCAGACCTCCGGCCCGAGTTTCCTTCCACGGAAAAATCTGATATCGCCCTAGGTGAATTCTTTAACTATGATAGCATTCCCGGTTTTGCCAAGTGCGACTTTTACAAAGTTCGTTTAACGGTATACATATCGGGCAATTTTCTTCCTCGATTATGATTAGAATCGAAAAATAAAGGAACTCGGTTAATCTTAAAGTCATAAAAGATTAATCCGAGTAGGTATCACTTATATAAGTGTAGAGATCCGAGGTTGAAGATTGAGGATATATGCATCGTGTAATGAGTTCAAGGACACACATTTAGAAATGCGTAAGATTATGACCTATGTGACACTTTTGGCCTAGTATTCGGATTATGCGTTTATAAATACAGGTCTGAGTAGCTTGCAGCAGCCTTGTGAGTAAGGAAAACTGGCTTAATTCATTATAAAAATGTAAGTAAGTTCTTTTATTAATACCACAAGCCTCGGAGTTTGAAGGAATACCGTTTCCTCGTATATTTTCTCGCATTAATTTCAGTATAACTAAGTACATGGATCGATGAATATGGTTCAGAGAATATGAGAATATCAAAACCATCTCCTGATCACAGCTTACAAAAACAGCATCATTTCGCAGACTCAGATCTATGATTTCCAAGATATAATAATAATGACAATTTTTATGACAAGGTTTTAGTCTAGTGAGATCCCAATCTCGATAATGATTATATAAACTCTGTAAGAATGTCACACAAATACTTACTCGAACTCGGGACCTCAGTAATGCTAAGTTAACACACTACTGTGCTATTCAACCAAGATTCGCAGAACTGTTGGAGATGATGAAAGCAGAGTTCAGAAAAAAATGTTAATGATTGAATTTGGCATCCAATAATTTTTACGTAGAATTTTTTTTCTAAATTTTGCAAGATTGATGGATAGATCATTGCTTGAGTGAATGAAATATTCCGCTTTCTTTGAGAATAAAAAATAAATATGCTCGGAATGTTATGCTACTCGTGGTGGTAAAAACGCATACATCCTTACAAGATGCAAGTAACCTCAAACGGGAGGAACCGTGATTCGCGACGGATTGCTACATTTTCCTCGACCGAGCCTTCATAAGCGTGTTGTATTACTGCCATAAATCATCCATCGTATTTTATTACTCTCCACCCGGAGCATTTTCTCGATCATGCAGCGTTTCCATGCTCCTTTTTGATTCGCAACTCCGCTTCAGGTAGCCAAATTCCTGCAAAATATCACACCTTGAGAGAGCGGCATTCCCCTCTCACACCTCCGCCGATGTTCGATATTTCCAAAAACAAAAAGTCGCGAGAACCGGAGGCTCTTGAGACGTCCTCGAAGGTTTTATACCCTCGGCAAAGATGCCTGCCTAGATATAAAAATGAAACGCGTCTCTTAAATGAGACACTCCTGCCACGACCGATAGCTTCCTGCCTCTCGTCGAAACATTTCGTCGACCGAGTTTTAAAAAAAATTACGAATGCGCGGCGGAATGAAAAATCGCTCCCCGTCGTAGGAAGAAGAGATGACTCGTCAGGCAAAGATAACTCCCCAGGTGGGTACTACTCCCTTGATATTGTGGGAGTGTTGCCTACCTGAGGTAAAATTCACTCACTTCTAGCAGGAATAACTCATTCCAGGTTACAGTACCACGAGCAGCCGCAATGGTTTTTCTGTTCCATTTAAAGAAGTGTTCAGCGAAAATTAATCAAGCCAATCCTACCGTATACACAAAGTAGAGGAGAATGAAATAAGCAACGTTTTTTACATAGAATTGGAATAACAAACGAATTGAAAACAAAGTAATGTTTCAGACGCTCGAATCTTTGCCGTGCGCGCCGAGGTCTGCATTACTTACGTAAGGTGTATTCGTTTTTGGATAAACATGATAGACATAAAAAAGGCTTCGACACAGGCAGAAATAAAATTCAGCATTTTCTGAGAAGCTTTGCTGCTGGATGATCTTCCATGATTTCAATAATTTTAATACTTTCTCGATTTAAGATAAAGTGATGTGGTTCAGTGATTACGCTGTAGGGATAGGGAACCTGCCGAATTCAGGCTCCATGTGGCCTTATTGAGAGTTTACTTTATTTCTATTTGAAGTGTACTCGTATGGATTTTTGGCTTTCAGATGTGTTGACCTGCCTTTTTCATTATTATTATGTACATTGTTGCAGATAGACTGCTAGTCTGGTGGCAACATTACAATCAACTACGGTAACTTTCACAAACATTTAAACAACCCAGAACAAATTATATAAAACCCTCACAAGATTAAACACTTACATACAACTACTTTACATGATCCAAAACTCCATATAACACAATTCCCAACTCCATTGCTATTTCCCTTGCAAAAAAAAAAAATTCGAGTTCAATGCGGTCTTTAAGTCACTTCCTGGAAAAATAAATTATTTAAATATTTTTTTCTTAACCTTGTTAATTTCGCTCAGAAAAATAAATCGAAAGTATTCTTACTTCTTTCAGCGGTTGGATTTCTATTTTTGTGTAGTATTTTGGCGTTTACCTATTTAAATGTAAAGAAAACTTAACAGAATGGCGGCCGGATAGTTTTGCATGCGTTTCTTATGCAACTGAGTGGTAAATCTCCAGAAAGGTATAGGTACCACATCCCTCCGCATTATTACTGATACGCGTGTTATTGATTGATTATATATATAAATTAAAAAGGTCGTGGTATGCTTATAGCCTGATTGCGCTATACCTGGAAGCCACACACTACTTCCTTAAAGTAGGGGAATATATCCTAACCAGGGTAAAGAAATTCTCTACTGCTGCGGGAGCGATTCCCTCCCCTGGAATCAACCTCACCTGCCACAACGGCACCGGATCTTTCGCGCGACTCTAACCGCGACCGGAGGACCCATTGTGGCTGCGGATGGTGAGATGTGAAAGTTAAGAGATATATAGACAGATGGAAAGAGTGAAGAGGTAGACTCGAAAAACACTTCAGCCCGCGCCAACACGCTAAAAACTCTTTTGTATTCGGAAGGAAAGGAACGGTTGAGATAATTCCGAGCGCGATCCTTGGACAGCTTTTCTCAAGACTGGTCAACGGCTCGACCCGCAACAAAACTATTAAAAAAAGAAGGGGAAGCATTGAAGCCGTTTTAAGAGATTTAAGTGCCCATAGAGTAACGCGAACTTTCTGCAAATGGAACAGAGGAGCCATAAAGAAGCGACCTTGGGAGTGGAGACTTTTTGGCAGTACGTAGGAGAAGGGGGAAAAAGAATTTTTGCGCAAAGTAAGAGTTGAAGGTGGAGAAAATACCCCGTGCAATAGAATGACGAATGTAAAAAAGAAAACAAAGAGAGGGAGAGAGGTTCTGATTGGCGGGCGGGTTTACAAAAGAAAACAGTTGAGAGTCTAAAAAAGAAGGAAGTGCAGGGATGGGGGAGGAAAGATTGCGGGCGATTACTCCTCATTATTTCCGGTCATTAAACTCCGCGAGGTAGGAATATGTTGATAATCCTTTCTTACCTTTTAAGAGAACCAGATGGCGGTAAACGGAGGACGATTACTTCTGATGGCGATATCCTTGCCCTCGACTTCCATCGTATTTCCATAGCAGTTGGTTTACTTGTTCTCATGCCTGAACTGCGAGGGATACTCTGGAGAGAATTGCTCTGAAAGAGAGAAAATTTCGTAAAGACATGGTATTAAACGATTCGCCGATGGAGAAAATCTGAAGAATATTGTTTAAAATATCCCATAATTTTGAATAACATGTGAGGTTAAAGAGTGGCCGTAAATAGCTATTATTAGAACACAGAATATGCGATTTCATGAAGCCCATATGATCAGACTTTACTCAGAGAAAGGTCATAGTACAGAAGAAAAGAAACTGTGTTTACATATTTTAAGATTTACTATGCTTCTTTTCTCCTGTGAATGTTTTCGTGTAACATCACCATCAATACAGATAAAAAAGCATAATAAATAAATAATTTTGAACGTAAACATCAAATCAACATATAAAATCTCTCCAAATATTCTGAAAATTAAGGTTATGTAACCACTAAAAATATTCAGTAGAAGAACTGAAAATAATTAGAAATATTACTGTTGAATATATTTCAACGTCACTTTTAAGACGAAAGGTATGTACAAAAATAAAAATTTAAATGGAAAGAAAAGAAATCATCCCCAGGTAAGTATATTGAACATAATTATAAAAATTGTATCTTTCATTCGGAACATTGGGCAAAAGGGTATTAAGAATGGCAAGTTATCATCTACTTCGAACTAAATTCTTATGCACAAATTTTTTTCCGCCTCAAATTAGTATCGTCTAATAGATTGAGTGATATCCGGATGCAATGAAAGTGCAGCTGCTGTTGGTTAGCAAGGCGCCCTCCTAATTAATTTACCAAAATGCTCCAAAGATATCAATTTCAGTGGTACATCTGTTATTTATCAATTCCACCACATCAGTGAGCCACCACGAATCTACCATCGCTGCTTTGCAAGACAGTAGTTGCTTCTCTCAGATCCCGAGCACTTCTTGCGTCAACTCTGAACATTTTGGTGTTTCCCTCAATCCGATAAAGACTGTGGCTGAAATGGAAGCTCAGCGAAGATGTTGCAAGACACGGAAACCAGTTTTCGTTTTCAGATACAGCGTCACACTGGAATGCTCTGAAAGGGATGATCGGTTTGATAATGCCTTTTCTGTTTTTCTCTTTTGGGAAGAATCAGCTCCGACACGAACCTATCACCGAAAGAGGAAATTTAACTAATGTGATAAATCGACTTCGTACCTGATGCCCTTACAATATGCTTAAATACTTCCATGGTTCATTTATCACGGAACTTCGGTTGTCAGTCCTTAATCAGGACTCTCGTATTTTATTTTTTTAATCTACGTTCACTTCTAGGAATATCTGTACTGAAGAATGATGGAAACGAATGAATATATTTTCATAATGACTCCTTTTTACGAAAATTCTAGTATATCGGTGAAGAAAAATTAAAGACTCCGTTTGAATTAAGTAACTGTCGAATTCTTAACTTAAAGCACGTCATCAAACCGACGAATATTTAAATATTATGAGCGTGCAGTAGTAACTCATTAAGATATGACAACTCCGCTTCATAACAGCATTAGATTTTGCAAAATTGTTCCTATTTTACATGGGCTAATTTCTTCCAAGATATTAACATAATAAGCATATTAACAAATAAATAATCTTTTTTGAGCCTTCAAGTTTCATAAATTATAGTCTGAAACAGGCTCAAAATAAAATTTATTTTTATTATTAAACGATTATATTAATTATAAACGATTTCTTAGTATGAAGAAACATTTTTCATTGAAAAGGCTGAATGTTGCCATTTTCAAAATCTTAAAAAAAATTCGAAAGTAAATCATTGTTTTCTCTAAAAATCTCAGCCTCACAAAAGAACTACACCTCAGCTACTCGCCATATCCTCTTTCGGATTGAGGCAAAAAATAGCAATGCAAATCCAACTGCGGTAATTTTCTCATCAAAATTAAAACAGCGTGCATGCATCATTGGGATGAAAGGAAATTGATATGCAGCGTGATAATAAATGATTATTTACCGTCGATAAACAATTAATTTTCATTTCATCGCCGATCGTCGAAGGGAAATAATTGAGAGTCAGTGTATTTTCATCACGAAAGCAAAGGGAGAATGCACACATCCTATGTTTAGACGGCCTTGAATACGGTACCCATCGGAATTCTTAGCTCGCTGCCCACAAGCCATATTTATTAGACGGCGATTTTTCAACGTTAAATAATCAATGAAATGTAGAAGGAATCCTGCTAACAGAATAAATACAAAGGAGTTTACGAGTGTGAGAAAGTTTCAGTAGATCACAAGTTCGGATATAAATGGCGAATTTGACCCTCCAATGAATAATAATCTGTTAAATACAGCCTAAACGTTAGGTAAAGTTCTGAAAACGAGGATTACTGAAGTCAATATTCTTCACTGCACTATATATTTGTTTGCCGTAAAAGATAGAGGTCGTAACACGATGTTTTTCATTCAATTTCATTCAGATCCTTCTTCCAATAGACAACCAAAACAGAAAAAATATGGCAGATGAAAATATTCATCTATGAATCTTACGTATACGTAACATGTGTGTAGGTGACATATGTATACGTGCATAAAATTATCTTAGAAAAAATGCAGAGCACGAAGAGGTTCAGGAAATAAATAATGAATAGTAATTCAATCAAATCAGGTAAGAAGGTATAAAATATAGCTAGTAACGATATGATGTAATGGTAGGTTATGAAATAATTGATTGATTCTATCGTAAATCTAAACCAAAATTGCGCTTAAAAGATTGCTTCATTGAAAAATGATAGAATACGATAATGAATCCATCACCACGAGTGAAAAATGGATTTTTTCCGAAGAATATATTTTTTCAACATAATTTTTACAATATAGGAACTATATGCAAATATCTAATCTAGAAAGGATAAGGGAAATTTTCCGGGTTATTTTCATAAGTTGTTAATACATGTTCTGCGGGAAAAATGAGTTGAAAATAATATAAAGCCCTCAGTCATATCTATTTGAGCATGTTTTCATCACAGTATAATGTCATACAATCACCTTTATCCATAAATAGTATCGAGAAATTGGATCTACAACAATATGATTAGCAATGAACTCTAGTCTCCCGACGAATTAGTCACAGAGTAGATTCAATATACGTGAAATAATAAGAATTATCACATTCATAAATCATCCTTAGTATATTTCCATTCACGAAGAGACAACCAAACACACGGATGAATGAAGGAAAGGTATCAGGGATAGGTAACAGTGGTGTAAGCGGCGATAGAAATAGAGACAGGAAGGAATGCGAGAATAGAGACATGAAAAGAAAGCATTAGGCGAAATCAGGGTCGAAATAAATGAGGGAATCAGGCAACGTGGATTGGGAACGAGAGGTGCAGATAGGAGGAAAAGAGGAAGAAAAAGCGAAGGCACGTGGATAAGAGACGCGTTCAATCGCCGCCTGCGCAGATTGTAGAGGAAGCGGTCCTCCGTAGGATGAGGTTAGGTTAGGCCGGAGGGTGTGCCGACGTTTTAGGGAGGCGTCTCCTGGAGCTTACGGCCTCACCCTCCTTCCAACGGCGGGAGGTAGGGCGGAGGCCCCGAGGAAGGGGTCCAAGATTACGGGATAGACCCAAGAAACCAGTCGGAATCTTCATATTTTTTTCCTCCTTCTTCCATTCCTCCACGCTCTTCCTCCTCTCCCATACGCTTCCTTTATTTATGCTCTCCCCTTATCCGTTCTTTCTCCATCTCATCTGTCCTCTCTTTTCCTACTTTCCCCTTTGCTCTGTTCCCCGGTGTTTTCGCAGGTCAAGTTTCGTCCTTTTCCATAAACAGATCGTTCGCCCAGCTCGCGCTCCTTTCCAGAAATTTCGTAGGTGAGGAGTTTGGTACAACTTGGCAATGGTTGCTTTTAAATTGGCCGGTAGATTTGCTGCCATGTTTACGATTTTATTCGAGGAGATTTCAACAGTAACATCAGTACAAGAATCAGAGCACAGATAAATACTTTTCACGGATAGGTGTGCACGTAGTGGCTTGGATTCGAATCTTAGCCACGCTGAAACTTTTAGTATCTGTTTAACCTTGGGTTACAGCAGCGTTTTTCTTCTAATGAACGTTACTGAATCTCCCTTGTATTTGCTTACATTTTTTGTATAACATTGTAAGAGAATATCTTAGATTTAGAATAATATGTAAATATCCAAAAAGCTATCCATAAATAAATATAAATATTTTGGCCTGAGATTCTGCCTCCTCTGGTTCACTGGAGTTATACACTTGGAGAAACATACATTTGAATTTTAAATAAAATTAAAAGAAGTCCTGTCAAAGTGAGAAAAAGAAAAGTGAAAAAATTACACGTGAAAACATGAAAAGAATTAACACTAAATTGTATTATAAGTTTCCCAGATTTTACAATCGATAGATGAATCACTGAAATTATGCAAATTTATATAGCTCACTGAAGATTTAGAAGAATATTTTACAAACAACCCAGGCAAGCGTGGCATGAGTTACACCGATTTCCATCAGTCTCCCTCAATTCCACATCGTTAACACATACTCCATATGAAACCTCATATACAAGTATTGCAATATATATATTAGAGGAGCTGCTTATTTTTATATGAGTTCCACTGAACCAAACAAACGAAAGCTCCTATGCTAGGCGATAATTTGATATTCAATCACGCCCTTTTAATGGGTATTCCTCTCTTGTTACGCCACGTGCTCTTCCTAGTCCTTTCTTTTCCTTTCATGACCTCCCTTCGGATACTCTTTTCTTCTCTCTTTTTCTGATACGCACCTTTCCCGACCTCTAAGATGTTTTTCTTCCTTATACCTATTCCCGTCCTCATCTTTTACAACCACTCCATTTCCTCTTTTGTCCGACCTCATCCTCACCTCGTTTCTACATTTACCTTACAGCCTCACTCCCGTTTTCAAACTTTGGCCCTGACCCACAACCAAAGATTTGTGCGATTATCTCCATCTCTGAACCTTTTGCTTCGAGGAAAAAATTCGATCAATGAATATTCACTCGCGGAAAAAAAGATTTTTACTTTCTTCTCTTTCTTTTTTTTAAGTTCAACTGTGAGGATTTTTCAACCCAGCAATTTCTAACATTGATTTCCTCTGGAAAAAATAAATCAGAAAATTTTATCCATTCAGAGCTTAAGTTGATGGAAACGACAAATTTGTTAGTCAACGGTCATGATGAATTCTTCGGTGTCTAGCTTAAGACATCAAGGAACTCAAGTGTTTAAATTACTTTCCGTCAACTAATTAACGCTGATATTAATATTACAACCACATCTTCTTTTAAATTCCCAATCAACGCAGTAAACGACTTTACCCTCTCTTTCTAGTTCAAGTTGGTGTCATCACCTGAAGATAAAAATGATTGCATGCTATGCGGGTTGCCAAAATCAAGGAGTTTGTCATTCTGTATTTTTTGAAAGTGCTTCGACAGCTAAGGTCATTTTTCACTTACGGGCATCCACCGGGAATCAAACTAGTGTCCGCTTTAACCAAAGACGAACGAGCTACCAACTTGGCTATCCGTAGGTCTCAAAGAAGTTTTCTTTTCAACAAAGTGTAACTTGCACCATGTTTCATGTGATACAGCAACTTAATATTATTTTAGTAACTCTAGCTACTTGAATATCAGGCTCAGGATAAGAAAAGCGAGAATCGTCGGATGGATATTGAATACTTGATATCATACTAATATGGATAATACTTGATACTCATGATTTCAGTATTGTAAAATTCTATGGACATATCTTTTACATAATATTTAATATTCTAATGTATCAGAATTTCAGTAAATATTTTATGGTATTTCAAGAGGCATAACTGTATGGAAGAATTATATAAAAACCCCTGTTACACTCTATGCATTTGACTTGGACATCTAAAGATTAATGTATACCTTTCATCACAGCCTTTAGTAATATAGCACATATAGGAGACCATTAGTATTTAAAAAACTAAACACTCAAATATCAATCAGATTATTTTCCGATCTTTTTTTGAAAGAAAAAATAACTTAATAACTGGGAAATTTTGATTTAATGCGTATCATAATGATGTAAAATGTTAAATTTACAATTATATAATTTATTGCGTTAATACGGAATTTTCCGTAGTGAATATTGACCTTATTGAGTTTATAAATCACATCCTCATCACATCTCCATCACATGATTTTCTATGCATAATTAGTGATGAATTTTAAAAATACTTCGACAGCTGAGGTCATTCGTACTTGAGCCTCCACTGGAAATCAAACCCAGGACCGCTTTCACCAAAGTCGAACGCGTTGCCCACTTGCCTATACAGTGGCTTTTCTATACATGATATTACAATAAGGCTTCCCTTGTGGATTACACTTCTTTTAGAATATTCAAACAAACATTTCAATCTTGTCATTTGAATTAAGTAAATGCTTGGAGTAACCAAACATTACTGATGAAAGAATATGGACCGGAAGCAGCCGCCTCAAACGTGTCATAATAAACGCAAAACTCGTATAATTTCTTCGTCATCAGACGTTACTTCTCGGTTATCTTTTTTTCGAAAATAATTTCGGATACGGTTGTCTTCAGACGCTTCTAGAGAGGAGTGAAAAAAAAACGATGAAAAGTTCCTTTAACGTGACTTTTCCATTAGCATTTTGACCCTCCGGTTGGACTGACCACTATGGCAGGGGAACTGTTTACAACTCCCGCTATTTGAGATTAATCAAACGGAAAATGGGCTACTTTTAATTTACCGGCTCGGTTTTAATTGCTACCGACTTTGAAGATGGCCTCCGTGGAATTTGGAAGGAGATGTTGGCAACATAATGCGGTATCCTGACGTTATGAACTAAACCGATTGGAATGATTTGCTGTGTCATTAAACTCTCGTAGAAGATATCATATCTCGGAATTTTTTTCCGTTTGCTTTCGTACTTAATAATAAATGAATGGGCGTCTTGAATTAACATAGACAAATATGAGTGAAGAAGTTGTGTTTAATACCTGAATTACGAGTATTGTAAACTGACAAAAAACATACGTGAATCTATATAATTCTCCAATGATGTGACAGGTGATAAAACACTTAAGTTTCTTACTGGATGAAAATAAATAAATAACAGGAATTCCAATTATTAGGCAACTTTTGAAGCATATCACAGTATAATTAAGGTGCACCATGGATCAATTACATAACTGAATATTTATAATGAGCCCCTCATGCTTTAGGTGATAACGTTTAAGATCCTTATTGAATATAAATAAATAATTTGGAAAACATTTAAACATTTGCGAAAAATGTAAAGGATACCAAGCGTCGTTACAGTTACCATTTATATAAATTTACAGGCCTTTTCAAAAGTTGTTTCTTGAGACTAAATAATTAAACAATAATATGGGGAAAATGTGGTAACGAAATTATTGAACAGTTAAATATTTATTATCTCAGATGAAATTAATCCACAATTTGGAAAAAAGGTGTCTCAATTACTCAATGTGGAACAAATACATAAGCTTACATAAGAAGTATGAAACTGACAGTTCACAAAAGTACGTAGAGAAACTACATCAAAACAAAAGCAGATCAATTCCTGAGTCAACGAAAATTTTAAGCATGAATATGTAGATCAGTATGAATGAATATAAGTAGTATTAAAGGATTCAACTACTTCAGCATAGAATATGACAACTTTCCTTTAACATTTTCCCTAAGTATCCTTGGATGGAAAGATGAATGTACATCCTCAAGTAAAGCTAAAGGTGATCAAGGTTCTTTTGTGAGTAACTTATTTGTGAGGCGAGCCTAATTCACAAGAACGACCAAATAGGTTTTCCCGAACAGCACGCACGGCAACCTGATCTCTGACAAATGAAAACTTAAGCGCGCTTAATTGATAGACTCGCTTGACGCGCATTATATTCCGACGACCATTCTTTTTAATCTTACTCTTTGTTACTTTAACGATCCTTGTCAGAGCCATTCTTCCCTCTTCCGCAGCAACACGCTAACTCACCTCAGACACTCTTTTATTCCCATTCGAGTCCATTCAGGCGCCGCGAAAGAAATCCCGTCGCGGAAAATATAAAAACCGAGATTTTTCGCCAAAAAGTTCGCCGGGGAAAAAAGTAATAATCCCCGATTTGTTTTAGGCCATCGTCTAAGAGACGTATCCATTCAGGTTCGCCAAATTGCTTAGTCACGCGCATTCTCCCTTTGGTGAATGTGCCCTTGACAAATCGCGCTGGAGACCGTCCAAGTCTTCGCTTAGACACGCCTGACGCAAAATTCCAACCGCTGCACAGGTTGAAAAAGCGTTGGCCATCATTTCGGTATTGTTCAAATCTGCATGCAGCGACTCATTCCCCGGAGGAACCTACTCCACCGTACATTACTATTAACTACTTTTAATGCTAGACGTAAGTGATGGGTGAGATGTGTGCGCTTTGATTAATCTTCTCGGGTCTTTTTTGTTTTCCCCTTCATCGGAGAGGCTGAAGACGCTGAGGCTCGTGAAGTTCGGTGGCGTCTATTCGATATTGATGTCTATTCCTGAGGCCACCTTCGTGTCCTTTGTATGCTTCGCTGTAAGTGTAGACTCACTCGGGTAACGCGTGGCCGAATCGTTCGAGATAAATCTGCCTTCGGAGAATATATTTGCGGGCATGTGTGGCTGCGTCAGGGGCCGGTTTGGGGCGTGGTGGATGCGGGTGACCGCCCAGGGTGCCTTTTTCTTAGCGGCGGTTGCCATGCTGATAGTCTCCGACAGGTTTACCTAACGCGCGAGCCACGAAGGTGTGTGCGTTAGATAACTCAATCCAGTGGGAAAAGAATTAAAATAATTACTTGATGATTCGCTCGTTGTTATTTTCGATTGCCAAAAGACGAAATTGCTTACAAGCATTTAGCTCTTATTCACATTAATTTATAATCTTAATCCATGTTTTATATAAATATCTGTCACGAAAATGCAAAAAATTGTAGTTCTAAAATTCGAGTGAACTAAACTGGCTGATAATTTTCCGAGGACATGCATGTCATAACTGGCAGAAAAAGATGTGTGTGAGGAAAATTCAACGAAAGGAAATGGAAACTAAGATAAATTTATGATAACATAATTATTTCTTAAAAGATACCCATACCAGGAGTATAATACTTGCAAGGATGGCTGATCTAGAGATTATAGTAGACCTAATATCTAAAAATATAAACGCAATATCCGTTGAAAAAAGAGGCACTGAGATATGAATTTACCGTCCATAGGGAACTGAAACTAGTGAAAAATATTAATAGTATTCAATTCCGACTTTTTATCAAAGATTCATCCAGATGAAGGAGATCCAACGAACAAAGAAACATTCGACAAGAATGGAAAACAAAAACATGGCACGACAGCAATTCTCACTAAAGGGTGACTCAACTGGCTGAATGAAAGCTGGCTTACCTTCGAAGCCTGTTTCGTCGTCTTTATTTACGACTAAGTGCAAGTGATGGAAAACAATTCGTTTGCCGTAAAATCTCAGCGTCTGGACATAAAGCTTCCATGGTGGCTGTGACAGATCCTAAAGATCAACTCTGTTCACTTCAATGAAAGAATTCACAGCAGTAACTCACCAGCGTACCATAACAGCATTTTCGTTCGCCTAGGTAATATCAACGCTCGGAAATCCACCAGATTTTTTCTCCCCGACCACTTCCCGTTTAAAACCTCTTCTCGGAGTTTACGTTTTCGTAGTTTCATAAAAGTGTCCTTCTCAGCGGCGATTCCTCTTTTACTGGCGGAACCCACGGAGAAAAAACCCACAATATGTCAAAGTACGTCGTATTTTCACGAAAAGATGACGAGTCTGTATTCCGAGACGGGGACACTTTGTCCCTGGGAGAGCGCTGTTCATTGAAGAAGGCAGCTATGAGCCGTATTTTCACCCACTAAAGGGGTTATTTTTTATTCGTTTGAGCCAAGCTTTGCTTAATAACAGCCATGGCTTGTCGTTCTTTCACATCAAGTCGTTTCCTCGCCACACCCCTATCGCCTCCTCCCTTCCCTCCTTCATCCTGCTCTCTCTTTTCCATTCATCGTCTCTTCATTGTCTACCTATTCAACGCAAGAGCTGTTCGATTTTTCAAATTCGCCAAATAGCGCAAGATTTTGGGAGGAGGTGCCTCTATGCAAATACATAAAGAGTACTGCAAGCAACGAAAGAATTGCTCCTCGTGAATAGAGATTTCCTGGCATAGTAGTGAGAGACTTATTATTTTGAAACTAGAGACTAAAATAATGGCGTGTGTCCATTAACTAAACATAATGTGAGTAACTAATGCGAGCTGCCACGATACTCATCTGTAAAATTTCATAATTGACTACTCCTGTTTTTTTGTCATACTGCCAACAAATATTTTTCTACGCAATAGCACTCCTTTGATTTTCTTCGCACTTGTTTCTAGTGTATACATAATCATCAACAATCTAAAAACAAAAATTATTACTTGTTGTTAAATTATCACGCGTTGAGAATTACTAAGTATTTATTATCTCAGAAGATTACTAAACGATTCAGACATTTTTTGTTTTGGATTTTTGACTTTAGTTCAGTGAAACTCTGAATGTCGTCCTTTCTCCAGCTTTATTCCCTCAAAATACCCAATCTTAGCATTAGAAATTTTAGCAAAATAAGATCTTTATGTCATCTACGATACAATAAACTCCCATATTGACTCCCCTGAATTAGTTTCTGCTCAGGGCAGCTAAGCTTACATCTCTAGGTTCCTACATTTAGATTACCCCTTGCACAACGTCCCTCACTATGCCGACTTCCTAATTTTACGTACCTCTATGTAAATAATTTTGTACTTACGAAAAAAATATTTTCCCCATTTAGCTATTGTTGATTTGTTTCTAATTCATGTATAGTTCATTCATCTAATGAAAATCTATCATATTTTGTTGCGTGGAATTCACTGTGAGATGGTATCACTGTATGTGAATTTATCGAATCAATAACTTTAAAACTATTATCTGATCATCATAACCTGCGTCAACCTGTACAAACCCTCTTTTCCGATACTGTCTTCGGAAAACCAAAATGTTCCCGATCAATTTTCCTAGTATATTCATCAAATCTTTCCATTGAATTCCATTGCTCATAGAAGGACTGCATTATTACTTGGGATATCCTTTTTATTTTCATCATTCTTCTGCAGCCTAAAATTACCACACGCACAAAATACGGATTAATATGAATTGCTCTCAACAATAACTGTTTAGGTGAGCTTCACTTTTGCTTGAGCTATTTCACTACTACTATTTACTAACTATTTCTCTTTTGCTTCTTCCTTATCTGTTTATCCTCCTTCCTTAAATTCTTCCTCTCTTTATACGTTTTCAATTCTCAGCATCACCTAAAAATCATCTTCGCGTGTTTTCATCAGTTTCGTCTATTCTATAAACATCTTCATCAGTTTTTGGCCATAAATTAATTCGTATCTTCGCAAAACTATGTTGGTTGGGATAATTAACATCATTCTGGCTCTGGTTTGAATCCAGGTGTCGTATTTTTTACTATTTACATTTATTTAACAATATTTTTTTCCGATCTAGAATTCTAAGCAATACAAAATAATGGTTCCCCTTTGATAAACGAGGCGGCATTGCTGTAACCACAAATGGTGATACATCTCAAGCGATATAATTATATTTCATTCATGGAAACAAATATTTATTCTATATACTACACTATAAACTCTAAAATGCGCGATATAAGTTAT
This sequence comes from Pachydiplax longipennis, assembly GCA_036926295.1. Lineage (NCBI taxonomy): Eukaryota > Metazoa > Arthropoda > Insecta > Odonata > Libellulidae > Pachydiplax > Pachydiplax longipennis. The sequence goes on along the minus strand of JAVFKF010000026.1, from coordinate 20,219,347 downwards.
TTCTCGGAAATAGAGTGTATATAAATAAAGCACTCAGCCTGAAATCAATCGAGAAAAGTTAAAGTGAGACAACTTGGTTATTTTCCACTAAGAAATAAATACCACAACCATACCGATGATCTTCACATCATATAAGCACAGAAACCAAACAATGCATATAGTGAAACCAGTTTCAGCCAAAGCAACATTTATCACCCTCTTAATTATTAACGCAGACATGGAGTCGAGTACCATATAATAATTTATATAAACTTTTTTCTCTTCTTCCAACCCTTCGTTTTAACTTCTCCAACTTAATTATCACATCTTCATCTCCGTAAGTAAAACCACTAGGAGATTTTTCTCTCTTCTCCCACAATGCATCGCGCTCATTACTTGCCTAAACTCTTCTCTCTCCAGCGCGATCACTCCTTCCCACGAAAAGCGAGCCTCGCCCAACTTCAATCACCTCATCTTCTGCCATCCGCTTTGTCACAATCACCCTGTCTCAGCCGATCATTAGTTCTTTTTTCTCTCTTGACCTTCGTCGTAAGCACACACTCTTCATTTTCCCTCGAAAAATATTGCGCTTTCCCCGACGTCCTTTTTTTTCCTTCCCCGTTTTTGTTTCCTGCGACGCGAGATAAATGCGTCCCTAAATTCCGTTACCTCGGTAATTCTTACCGTCGTTCACGAGGAAGTGAAATTTTTTTCGGAACTAATTATAAATGACGGCCGTTTGTGCTTTATGCGAGATTTGTTTATTTTTTGTTTCGAAGACGCCTTTCGAGGAGGAAATCGTCCTTAGAAAGTCACTCTGGAAGGTCGTGATGTAGGAATTTTTTCCAATTGAAGCACGTGCATTATTAAAAATGAGAAAAATTAGTAATTTTACTATAGTTTTAAAGAAATGTAAATCAGCTTCATCAAGCTTATATGGGAATAGTCTATCAATAGCCTAACGGACGGTAGTGTTTACCGATAATCACAGATTTGAACGTCCACAATCCAGTAACAACGAACATACAAAAATTAAATATAATCAACAATCATCATATAGATTGTCTTTTCATATGATTTAATGTTACAATATTTTAGTCGCTGGAATTAGTAATAATTAAAAAATCTGTCCAAACTAAACTTTCTCCAGTAGAGCTCTATCAGGAGTTAATTTCCAATATAAAGATTTAAAAACTTACTTAGATTCGTTCAAAGAATACAAGCTTTAATAGTTATTGATCCATCGTAGAATTGCCGCAGTAGTCAATGAGGCTTGTACATTATAGAAGCTACAGCGTAATGTGTCATTAAAACATAACCTCATCCATGCATAACACAGTTGTGCTTCCCTCAGCTATTTTTGAAATAATATATAACATTAACATTTATTAGATGTAATTAATTTCTGTCAAACTCTGCATTGCGATAGTAGAACAAGGAGGAGAATTTACATCCTTTTCTATGGATTTTCATAATTTGTGAAAATGGTAAGACATTATCAGTTATCTCTATGGAGTTCAACAAAACTAGGGCTGCTTCGGTGAATTTTATAAAGCAAACGTTATTAATTACATAATATTCAAAATAAACAAGAGATCGACTAAAAATAATCATTCGTTGATATGACTGTGCAATTTGAAAAAAATATAATGGTAGTTTCTTTCTAGTGCTTCGACAGAGGTCATTTTTCATGTGAGCCCCTACTGAGAATCTAACCCGGGACCGATTTCACCGAAGTCGAACCCGTTGTCCCATAGGCCTATCATAAAATTTAAAATTTAAGCAGAAACCGAAGTCGTAGAAGATTATCAGGCACAAAAATCGCTTTAAAATATCTCGAATACGATTTTCAATCATCATAGATTATGGAAGAAAGTCTGAAGAAAAGATTACACACATGTGAGCTTAATCTATCCGTTATAATTTTTCTCCAAACCTTGAATTTTTTACAAGTATTTACTGAAATAAGTGAAAAAATGAAAGAGTAAGGTGTGGAAAATAACCTTCGTAACCTGAGGTTGACAATAATAACCCACCTTGTGTTGTGGGCAACACCCATAGAGAAAGGGCGTGAAAAAACGGAAAATTAGTAAAAAATACAAACAAACAGGGGGAAAATAATATACATAATGTATAATTAAAAATAATAAAACTGTTAAAAATGGAGAATATAAAAAAGCATACGCTAGGGAAAAGAAAAAAATACGGCTAACATTGAAACATACTGCTTAAGCCTTGAGCTAACAGTATATTATTAGATTACATTACGATACAGGAAAATCATAAATATATTCTACACGACGATTCTCTTTTTTATCCGACTCTCTGCAGTTGACAGCTCCCGTGGCAGTATATCTCCTTACTTTATCTCTCTTGGAAGCATCGATGAATGAAAAATCAAACACGTCTCCTCCGACGCGATCTCGGAACTGCGAGGACTCTTTCACCGAAACTTCGGACGTCAACTACGGGAGGGGACCATCCACGAGGGTCGTGAGTAACGAAGGAAAACAAAAAAGCACGATATGGAAGAAGTTTTCTTCGGTATACCTGGCATCCCTCACATGTTTCTTCTCGTCGTTCGACCGCAAAAGAAAAAGGTTTTTTTACCGTTTGACTACTGGAATATGAGCAAGGACTTGGCAAGATTGCGTTACTGTACCGTTCTGAAAAACCCAGCTCGACGGCCGCTGTATATCGACGCTGACTTGGCCGAACCAGTAGCTGATCCTACTTGCTCCGATAATGCATTGCGGTCAGGGTTGACGAAACATGACGCATTACACGTCCGAAGTGGCTTCCATCCAAGCAATAAAGCATCATGCAAGCAACCCTGCGCTTATACCGAGGCCACCCTTTCCCCACTGCTGATTCCAGTGGGCTCGAACCTGGGACCGTTATCGAGCGGTCCAACAAGTGAGTCATATGGAAAAAATAAATTCAGTAGTTTAGGGTTAAAATGTAATAACCAACATAATATTTTCTCTGTGAATTAGTATACCTAATGCAGGAATGGAGACTATTTACGATTTTAGTTTTTTAGTTTGCATTCTCGTAGAATGTACTGTATTTTAATATCCGATTGCAGCTTTTATTATTTAATTTTACCACGGAATCGTCTGAACTGTGAGGAGAACAGAAGCAAAAACCCGAGTTTAAAGTTGAAAATTAAAAGAAATAAATGAATTCAATAATTAAATTAGCAATATTCACATTTTTTCCGTTTAATTATGGTTTCCCACCTCTGAAGAGTTTGCATCTTGATCTGCCGCAATCATTGCTTGCGCTTTTCGGAGGCTTAGGATTCTGCGGATGACCGCCGGACTTTTCTATGGTATTCAAATTCTGGAAATCCCTTTCCTTTCCACCGCAATCAATAACGTTAGATCGCGACATCTTTATCACAAAATTTTCATTTTGAAAACGCCAAGGTTATTCAGATAATTTAACAACATATGTGAACCAACTATCCAACAGCTTAGGTAAATACCATTATCCGAAAGCACTGGTTTATCTGTCTCCATTTTATCTAATCCTCCCTCTGAAAAGCTTTCTTTCTCTAATGCTCTCTTTTGCAATTGTATCTGCAAGGACTATCAGCCATCTCACATAGCACTTAGGCCTCCGGTGGTATGATCTGAGCATATCATACTCTAAGGAATTAATTCGGCTCAATCTTCCAAATCCAGAAGGAGAGAGCAACGCGAAATAAGAGCGCTCCGATAATCGACCCGCAACCAGAAGGGCTATAAACGACCGTAAATATCGCGGAGAGAGACGGAATATATGTCTCGGCTAATGTTTTTCCGATGTAATACGAAGGGGTGGGAGGGGTGACGAAAAGGTAGTCCTAAATTATTAGCGGCGGGTCGTCGGATTAATGAAACGCTGCCATCTGGCGGATATCTTTTAAGGAAAAAAATATATTCGCCGAAGAAATCGAATTAATCCTGAGCGAGATGAAGAGAGAAGTGGAAAGCAAAAATAAATACGATCGGGAGGAGATAATGGTGTGGAAATGATGTCTCCGAGGATGTCCAGGTGGGAATTTAAGAGCCATCGCGACCACCTCTCGAAATGGCGGACGGTAGTCTTCTTTATGCAAATGGAGGGGTTCTTATTGCCCGCGGAGGCGAAGGTCCTCAACAGTATCCTCGATTGACTTTAGCGTCTCTCGAGTGTTGGGTTCCTCGCGTCGGCGCGATTGAGTTATTTTTCGTGCTCGTCTCGTGAGTAATACAGGGAGCCATCTCTCGTTTGGAAAGGTGTTTTTTTCCCTTAGTTACCATATTCCCGAGCGTTGCCAAGTATTGCCTGCACGAGAGTCCGATTGGGATTATTGGAGGAATAAGTAAGCTGTCATGTTAGGACGTGCGCCTTCGAAAGTGAAAGCATAGCGGACCGTATTATGTAGATAAGGTGCGTGAGTTTACACTCGTGTACGCGAGTAGATGTCTGTCTCCTCATCGCGGATTTTCACGATTTTCGCTTATTAGATCGATCTCCGCTAATTGGCTGCCTAAGAATATTAATAGTGTTAAGTTGATATTCGGACTAATATACTAGAATAATGGGTGCGGAAATAGGTTAGGAGAAACCATACACTTCATATACGAAGACTGTATCATATTTCTAAGGCTAAAATTCTAAATAAATTTTATTAAAAACTTCTATACTACAAATTAATTGCAGTTGGATTCGAGGGACTTAATGTATTTAAAGAGCTTTAAAAGCCCTGGACCCAAGTATCCAGTGAAATTGATCTTGATGTTTCAAGAATCATCAGAAGAATGTATATATTTTATTTACAAAGAAATAAATGGAAATATGAATATTCATGGATCCCTAGTGTTTAGTCATATGCTAATTTGTAATATATTAAGCTTTAAAATCATTTCAGGTACTTTTGATGAAGTAATTACCCTTTTAGTTCCGCTCTACCATTTTTTCCTTATATTTCCTAGAGTATATCTATTTAATCGAGTTGTTTTTAATATATTATTTGCTTCCATCTTTCTAATTCTATAATGTTTAATCAAGTTCTGCATAAGGGGAAAAATGTCTAGCTGAAAAAAAAACTATTTCTTACTATTATCATAAATTAATGGAAATTCATTTCCAATTTGATGCGTATTGGTGACAAATTAATATCTTTAGATACCATGTGTACAGGAAAGATCTTTTAAAAGCCTCGAAATTTGACATTTACAAGTTAATTTGTAGCTTTATGGCGGGAATCATAATATGAATGCCTAAGATATTATGTAATTTTTATATTTTTCTCTTTGGAAAAGTTTGCGATAAAAAAACCTCCCGACTCTGTTAAACGCGATAAAATTGATTTTTCCAGGAAGAGTAAAAAGATCTAATACATCATCTAATGCTTCGAAATAAGGAATAAAAATTCATTGTATGGTCCTCTTGAAAGAAAGAAACTGAAATATTTGCACTTTCATGAGAAAATACTTTCACATGTAAAATTTAATTTATTTACATAAATTAAATCGTCGAATATTTAATCGATTTAAATTCAAGTTCTAAAATAGTTGAAAAAAATGGTCTATTTGAAATAAGACTGTATATGTTTCCCTACACTTATCCGAATGAATTTTAGCTGGCTAAATTCTATGATTTCTTCTCTTTACGAAGGGAAAAAATTACCAACATCCAAAAGGTATACGTATATATTCAGCCATCACTTTCACCACTAAAAGTGCCTAAATTACCGATACATATTTTCATGAATAAATTTATAAATAAGCTCAAAAAAGATGTATTATACACATCACACAAACAAATAAATATACGATCTCTCTACTCTGGTAACCACAAAGTTGGACGATAGCTCTTCCGATCCCATGTATATTATTATCGTTTGATCAGACTCCCCACACTTTTGTCAACAACATTTCTTGTCGATTCGAAAATGGATTTGATTAGAAAAAAAATAGAACAATCTCCAAACACAACTAAGCGATTGTTCCCGTCCATATTTTACAAATGGTGACCGAAAGTTAAAATCGTGGTTTTCCCTCCTAACACCCTCTATCGCTTTTGTCGGTGATATAAAAATTTGCCCAACAAGACGATGTCGAGGAGGGAAAAATTTCGCGTGAGATTTCTTTTTCTTCGTCACGGCTGTTAAACTTTGGTTGAAAATTCTTGCGCAGCAAATGGCAGACGGAGAGACAGGCGATGAGAAGGATGGGGAAAGAGGGAAGGGAAGCAGCGGATATCGTAACGGAGCCTTCTTCAAGAGTGGTCCTTTTTTACCAAAAAAAATACCTTAACGCCTCAAGTCGCACCCATCGGTAAGGGCGCCTTCTTCCATAACTGTTCGTCTCCACCTTTCTCCTTACCATCCCCAGGCCATCCCGCCTCTATTTCCCATCCCCTCCATCTATTTCTCGCTTCCCTCCCCTTCGCTGACCACGGAAGACTCCAAAAACAACTCACGTCCGCCTTTTTAGCACTTCTCTTGGAAAATAGTCCCCCAAAAGAAGTGAACCATCCGATAAAACGAAACTCTTTTAATTCCATTTATAAGAACCACACCTCATGGAGTGGTGCTATCGGAGTATCTCCTTCGATATTTTTCTTCATCTTCTAGATTTTGATGCTGGAGAGAATAGAGCGACCATGCAATAAATATTCTGTTGATACTGAAAATAAATTTTTACACCACTACTAAGGTTTTAACGAAAAGACAGCGCGATTACTTATACTCTAGTAAATGCGATATGCATTCAATTAAATGAAAAATAACCATTGATATATCAATTTTAAGCGGATGAGACTCAATTCCAAGTCGCAAATTCGAATACAATAGCAAATATAAAACTGACAATATGAGAAGGGAATCTTAGGTTATTCATATTAGATGTTTATTAGAATATTTATTCATAAGCGTAACATTAACACGTCTTAATTAATGAAGTAAAGAATGGTAACATTATTATAGGGTGTAAGGGTATGGTTATATCTTCGGTCGACGAATGAGAAGCCCTGATTTTGAAATTTTTACTTTAGAAGGGTTCTAGTTCTTCACCTTAAGAAAGAGTTTTCATTATTTGAGTTATTCTATATAATTATTGGCTATATGATTTAAAGTTTGTTTATTATTTATGGTAAATATTAGAAACAATACTAGTAATTCAATATTTTTTTATTCCCGAGGCGCTGAAGGGACCGAATTTCCTAAGGTACGCATTTCTATGTATGTTTTGACTAAGTGGGAATTTCTTACCATCCTAATAGAGGTCTGATCCTTGTAATTCGGATCTCTGATAATTTAAATCCACCCCCGTATAAGCCCATCACAAATCTTTTGTATCAATTATTCGTTAATGCATTCGGATCCCCCATCTTTCCCACATAAGCGGTTACGCACCTACACGTCAGCAAATAGCCATATTCATGTACATGGGTGTACGAAAAAGCCTCTCCCCGCACGACACCCAATCCTCACCTTCACCTTTCTTCCAGCCGGCGCTCAATTACAAACACGCACGCACTTTGCCTTTATGAAGCGCAAGACGCGGCCGAAATGAAGCGCCTTTTTGGCGACGGCGGCCCTCGATTCCCTCCTTTACATTTTTATTAATCCATTGAATCATTCGCGCGGGGTGCTTATACGGTAGCCGCCTCGGCCGGGTTAATGTGTTTGAGGAAGTATGGGGCAGATATTATTACGGCAGGCCGAGAATCGTGAGTGTTGCCGGCGAGAGATAGGAAGATAGAGACAGGGCGGAAAAAAATACGATGTGATAGTCGTCTCTTGCTTTTATTTTTCCGCGGAGGGAATTCTCCGACATGTCGATGGAACGGTTTTCCATTTGGGAGTGAGCCAAAATTATATGCGTTGCTACGGAAGACGATAGAGAAGGAAAAGTGGAAAAGAAGTGTGGAGAAATAGGAAAGGAAGAAATCATAGGGCAAGAAAAAGGAGAGTGTGGGGAGCAAAAAATGGAAATAATGCGCATTCATTCGGGAATGGATATGAGAGGTAGTAGTAGTAGTATCATCTATTAATGAAGGTTTACTCAAGTTTTCCATAATTTTTTCCGATCTATAGTTGAAGATCCTGTTCGATAAAGTATTATTCGATGAAGTATTATTAATAGATCGCCTCCTCTTCTTCTATTATAGGCAAGCTTGATTTTTAATGGAGTTCCTACATATCTAAGTAATCCTATAATAAGATGTGCTTAATTTCATATTTTCTGGAGAAGATTTAAATATTCAAAGGATTAAATTATCTCAAGTAGAGATCAGTCGAGGTAATTGATATAATATACCACATTCTAAAGTAAAATAATAGCTTCATTTTCTGTAAATCTCTATTAAGTTCTTACACATATTGATATATAAAATGGTAAATAGTTCAACGCCCGAAATACAAAGTAATTCTAGAAGTTTACAATACGACATTGCACAAACTGGCTTTCATCTTCCTCAAATAAAATTCTCCCTTGTGACATGAAATTCCAACTAACATACTTACATGAGCCCAAGATTTACAATGATTTCATCTTTTCTATAACGATTAGGCATTAGAAAAAGAAGCTCGAGTTAAGACCTCTGGGAATTACCTTTCTTTCAAAACTTTTTCAGGCACAAAATTTCGCAAATTAGTTTGACATTTAAGAAAATGTCGTTTAAACTGAAGTTAACCGAATGAAATTTTAGGACATATATTCTTTTTTTACGTGTTTATTATCACATAGATAAATTATGCTTATTCTATAAGAGCATACTTTACGAATAACAACTATGACAAGTAACCAAAATAACCCAAAGATCGGCATATTTCATGTCGAGTTTATTGACCTAAGTTAATGAGATTTATGAAAACGCAATAACACAAATTAAATAACGCCCATGAAGGTCTATTAAAAGAAATGGGTAGTTGAAGTAAGTAAATACAGGAGATTAAATGAAGGAAGCTGTTGGTAACAAATAGAGAAAGAGAAAGAGAGATAAAAGGAGAGATGGACTATGGATAAGTGAAGTCTGAAGAGAGGAAAGCGATCATCATGCTACTGATCTAAGCCTTAGGAGTTATTATGCAATTAATGGCAGAGACTCGATCGTTTCTTCATACTTTTTCTCCATCGACTGGGGAATTAATGAAGAGTGGGTGGCGGTTGAAATCAACGCAGAGGAGGAACAAGCTCTCGAACTTGATTGCTTTAGCAGACGATAAGAGCCATGGGTAATTATTTATTAAGTGAGATTAGGGGCTCGATCTAGCTTCCTAACCTCTCGGAGCAACCAGTGGATGAATGAAAAACACCAAATGGACGCGCGCCGCCTTCCTCTTGTAGCGAATAAAAAGAAAACACCGCTCCTGTTTCGATCGCGGTTTGTTTTGGATTTTGTCTCGGATGATACATTTTCAGAAACCACGAGGAAAAATGCGCGGTTCCAGTTATATCGCTTTTAATAAATCAGGCTTCTCGTCTTTTTTCTCCCTTTCATCCACGCCCCACTGATTCAGAAACCGCACTCCGTTTTTGTCACTAGCGGTAATAACTACATTCCCTTGCCTAGCATGGCAAAATTGCCGATTTCGCGTGCATAAAACGAACCATTTTGCTCCTTCTTAATGAGCCAATCACGAACTCGATCGACTTGTTCCGCGGAGAAAAAGTTTGAGCGTAATAAGAGCTCGCGTCCTTAAAGGTATCGCATATTTCAAGAGGCAGAGATTTGTGGGTTGGGAATCGCCGCGGGTGACAGCGGAGGACGCCGCGGCCGAAGAACCATGGCCAACGGTAAGACTCCGCGGCGGCGGAGGACACGGGGTTATTTCCGGTTGAGTACATGTCGCCAAGGGGATTTGGTGAATACCTAGATTCGAGCGGCATATTGGAATGTGGAAAACATTGAGATGAATGACACTGATGGGAAGGGGAAAGCAAAATTGAGAGGAGAATCTAAAATCTCTAATTAAAAAAACATCTTAAGCATATGATCAGAAAGATTTAAAGAATCTTCAATGGAAATCATAAAGGATTTTAAAGTTCCTTGTTTGCAATGAATGGTTTGTAGTCAGACGTGTATTTTGAATAAAGTAGTACACCGAATAAAGTTGTACACGGAAATGCCATCCTGTTTGTGAATACGATTTTCAATTTTAAAACATAAATAATCCCAGCCATGGTACTTGTACGCCACCACTTGGGTACCTTTGGTTGATAATCGTTTCGTAATTTATCATATATGTAATTAGTACAGACGAAGCCGTTAGAAAATTTGACGTCTTAAAATCAACGGAAAAAGTTTATTGCTCGCATAATGAATCATTTAATCTTAGACCAGTTTTCAAACAACCATCTTACACTTAATAAGCACCCGACAGACTTTGCTACCAAAAATCGCTTTGTTTTCTTCTTAGTTGCGGAAATTTCTGGCTTTCGGTAAGGTCGCCTTCTTTTTGGAGTATAAAAGATAAGTGAATTATATTTCCTTGTTGGGTTAGTAACTGGAAAGTTCGGTAAAGATAAAGGTAAATTAAGGGAATATGGACCAGAATAGTTTTATGACTACTATCTTTAGGAAGTAGTGGTTTTCTGCATGGTTTTCCTTTCTCCAAAGCAGAATGAAAGATGTCGAATCATTCATTCAAATCACTACACGCCCTTATCATTAATCGTGGGAAAGACGCTACTGATGCGTCTGATATTCCTAACATGATGCTGGTAAATAGTATACTTTTCTTTGTCATTTTAGCGTAAACTTCATATTAATGATTGAATTATAGTCCACAAACTTCTTCCGGAGTAGAGGAGGGCACAAATGATTAAATCAGCCAATTACATTGATTTAAGAAAGAACATTACGAAGATATTTCTAGAAAAATAAATGAATGGAGCGTAACCTTTTTCACCATGAGGTATTTTTAAATTTATATTATAAAATACACTACATTATAAAATTAACATTATAAAAGGTAAAGTTTGAGAAGTTAAATAATAAATTAAAATCAAATTCCCTTTCACTTGATATTTGAAATTATTATATTGTAGCAGAGTCCAAGATTTATAGAAATAAAAACAATCGCCTAGCAGAAAAAAGACAAAATTCAAAATAATAAACAAAAAGACAAACAAAAAGCGCGAATAGTGAAAAGTGTCACATAAAAATTTCGAATTACATCAGAGATATTTCTCTAAGCTCCAACCAAACTCAAAGACTTTATTTGTGCCTGAACTTCAGATTTCATACCAATCTGACGTTGAAGTCTCCGGGGAGAAACACAAAAACATATTTACAAACACGGACTGCTGGAAATATCAGGGCGTGTTTTGAAACATTCCAGGCAAAAACCACTCATTTCAAACGTATATTTACACAAGAGCGATATAGGAGAAGCGCTTGCAAAAAAGATAACAGTTGTCTAATCCTATACAAAAAACCGTAGTAAAAATTGAATAGAGCTTTGGAAAGGCAGAACGGTTCGGCACAATAGAAAAACTGACAGAATTGCGTGGAAGCAAATAAAAGGTAGATTATAAAGGTGTACTCGGCGAAAAAAATGCCATCTCCATGTTGTGCAAATAGGTACTAAAATAGGGGGGATGCTGAAAATACGACGGATGAGAATGGCGGTGGAAGAAATGAAGAAAAGCTCGAGGAGAAGCAAAGTGAAGGTAGGATAGAGCGATTGGAAAGAGAATAGAGAAAGAGGTATAGAGGAAGGAGGGAGGTCCAAGGACGAGGACTTCATGGGCACGACTCTTGGAACGTCTTTTCGTGTCCTGAAGGGAGGCCGTACAGAGAGCGCGGCTCTGATCGTCCCTTCATGTCGTCAAGACCGGATGATTCAGGATGGAGGATAAAAAATACCTGTGGAATAATCCCGATCGAACAACGGCTCTACCGACCGTGCGTTCGCTACATTTCGTACCAATGTGTAATTCTCCATATCTATATTCGATCGTTCATGTTTTTTCTAGCAAACTCATCGTTAATCCTCGAACTAAACCAGCGGTCGGTGAAAGTATTAGCTACTAAACATGTGCTGATTTTCTTGCCGAGAGAATCTACGTATGTCTTCGCTCATGACGATCAGGAGCTACTGTAAGCTAATTTCGCGCCAATCTAACAGGAATCTTAAGCGACTTCCGGTCTTTTCTATTTATTTCTTTTCTTCAAAGAACCATCATGTGGATAAAAATGGAACTTTTCTCTATGATCTCCAACATGCAAATATGACAACTAACTGAATTTTTCATTCATGTAAAATATCGCTTTGAAAACTGTAAAGAAAAATAATACTGTTTTTATCTATCAGGTGTGTTGAGGATGGGTGTAGTTTGATGGAGTTCTATCCGTAACAAATAGATGGAAGATAAAACTTCAGTGGAAATTCAATAAAACCTACATGTTTCATTGAGCAACATATTGCTCTGAAGATAAAAGTTTGAATTTCCCGTTTTTATCAATCAGGCATGTCGAGGTTGGGTTTAGTTTGGTAGATTTTTGCTGATAACAAATAGAGGATAAAACGTAAGTGGTAAATCCATGAAGGCTAAATGTTTTCCTCGACATTTAAATACTAACAGTTGTAAATAAAGGTAGCTCACCTCCTAAACCACCCATAAGTGACATCTATTATTCTATGAAAATTATATCTTTCACCAAAGAATACCATCCTTATAATAAAGGACAATAAAATTGATACTCAAATACATCATGAATCGTAAACCAAAGAACGACGCATAATCCCAGGCAGAGCAAAGAAAGCTCCTCTATTCACCCAAAGACAAGAGCAGCTTGTAAATGTTTCGAGGAAGGGAAAAAAGTATTCTTCCCTTCCAAATCCCGCGAAACGAAAGACGTGGGTTGGTCGAAAGGTGTATCTTCAACCCGTCTCTAAGGCCTCCCGTCTGAATCATCTGCTCTTTCACTAAGTCTCCGCGTCCTCTCCCGAAGATGGAGACTGACAACTCGCGGTGTCGCCCGCGTCCTTCCACATCCTCCTCGCGGGATGCTCTCCCAATAAATGGGTAAAGAGCGGGAGCGAGAGAATGCGCAATAGAAAAAAGTACTCTCTTAAGAACGGAAATGAGGATAGAAAATGGGATCTCGAAAGACATAAAAAGAACCCGAATAAAAGGGATTAGAGAGGAGCGGCATCACGGATGGGAACACGCAGAAAGGAAGGGGAAAATAAAGGCGGGCATAGAACGATGCCTTGGGGTATCTCGCGAAAGGGAGTTTAGAAAACGGTGTTTTAGGTTTAGACGACGGGAAGGAGAAATGAAAAGGGTTTAAAGTCGACGTCAGCCGGAGGAAAAGATGGTGGATTAGTGGAGTGGAGGATGAGGAGGAAGGAAGATGGAAGTCATAAGGAGGGAGGAGGAAAACTTGAAGACGTGTGAGAGGTGGCAACATCGCACACAGATAAGGGAGAGCCAGGTCGAGGAGACGGCGGGTTGAGTCGCCGGAGGTGGAGAAAGAGTGGAAGAAGAAGAAGAGGAAAAAAGCAAGGAAAAAAATATGGTGCCACGGACATGTCGTGAAGAGAATGAGGAAGGAATAACATATCGAAAATGTACATGCGTCTGTATTGGTTTCTATATCAGAAAGTGTAAGGGAAGGCGTACACATAAAAAGACATACTCGTACACTAACCGTAGTCTATAGTATATTTCTTTAGCCAAGATTATGATTTTGTCTTGCTAGTGTAAAATACTCAGTATATGGAGTTAATACCAATTATTTTACATCTTTTCTCTAATGTGTAAATATTTCTACCTTTCGACTAAGGGCAGCAACCAAGCTCTTTGAAAAGTAGTTTTATTTATTTATTCTCAATGTCCCAACAAACGTTGATTCACATGGAAATTACAGTGAACTTCGGACAAACACAGGTACCAAAAGAATCGAATTTGCTGGAACTCAAACCCGTGATCTTGTCGGTGGAGGGCAGACACGCTAGTTGATGCAAGTTTACGTCTAATTTTACACAATCTCTTGCTTCATAAAGCTTTGGTGTTGTCATCCGTGGTAGGTTTAGGCGCTCCTCGTGGTCGGTGAATTACTGTGAATTGTATAACTCCGTGTGTTTAGGTATACAGCGTGTGTACATTTATGTATGCATATATATGTACGAAAACACACCAACATACGTGTCCATATTTGATCATCTTCTACGATAGGAGATGACTAGGTTGCCAACTGGGAATCCTCAAGGATGGGAAGGGAGAAGAGGTCTCCTCGGTGAAGTATGGGTACAAATGAGCGACAAGGAAGAGATGTTGAGAGAGGTAGGTAACTGAGATGAGGGTGGAGGTGTAGAAGGGTGCCGAATGGGTGGGGGAGGGATGACGCAAGGAGTTGGAGGAGCGGCTTCAAAAGGGATGTGAAAGAGGATAGAAGAATAGGTGTGAGCGTAGCAAACGGAGTTGAATGGGAGGGAATGAGGAATACGAGAGGAAGGCAGAGGTAAATAACAACCCTGAAGTGAATGAAGAGGAAAGAATTGAATCTGAGACACGGATAAGGCTCTAGGGTGGTCGGAGTTGGAGAATGTCTCTAGGTTGCAACTAGCCATATCATGTTAGTAGTTATTCATAGAAATACTACGTTATAAGCATTTGTCATGCAATGCATATTAGGGAAGGGAAGTAATTTTGAGGAGTAATATTATCCCTCCTTTTACGTTTTTAAAAATGATTTTTTGATAGAGTTTTGGTTAGATTCAGTTATATAATTGGAAGAAGTTAAAATTGAAAGTCTTGCAATATTGCATTGGCGACTTTATTAAAACCCTTTTCTTTTTTATGTGTAGATAAATGTCATAAATGATCTCTCCAATATTTATGAAACATGTTTTCGTAGCATTACACGTAAAATCACGTATAGTGTAAATAATTTGATAAAACTATAAACATTTATTTCGCACAATAAGCCATTTAAAATCGCCAACTCACCAAAGTTTCAGTAAATTTACTGGTTATTACTGCTGTAATCCGGTCAAGAAAAAAATTCCAAATTTGGTGGTGTGGGAGCCGATACGCTAACCACGTGTCACCCCTAGGTAGTCCTTATCCTGAAAAGGATGCCATGCCAAGGACTGTATTTTTTACTGCAGTAATTCCAGCTAAATCTGTTACTAAAATTAGAAGTCCTTCTCCTGTAAAAACGTTTTCGCTGTTCTCAACTGACAATATGGGGATACTTTTCAATCTTCGATGTTCTCGTAACTTAACATAGCAATACCCTATATTACATTTCAGGCTTTCATTCACTATAGAAATTGGAATGAATGATTTAATTTCCCGTTAATTAATTCCATAGGCAAGTAAATAGACTTAGGATGCTTACGCTCAATATCTAAGGTAATCCGCTCAAATTTCTAAGGTATCCGCAGGATTAAATTCAAAAGCTAATATGTTGCTATATGTAATTATAATTAATCCCACATAGTAAATATTATTAGGTTATTTTTCAAACCCATTATAGCTTCAGAAAAGGAAATCCTCTAAATATTCCTTTATTTACCTCAAAGCAAGTACCCAAGGAAAGTTCGATATGAAGCTAGGAGCAGAGAACGCCAAAAACGCACGGAGTAAAGACGTTAAATTTTCCGCAAAATCTCCACCCTCACGACGTCACCCTCATTTGCATTCGTTTACTATTTGAGCCTTCCATTGATCGTTCCGTTAATAAATAACAGGACCATAAATATTTACAAGCACATATGGGAGAAATGAACACGTAAATTTCCTTAAGAAATCCGCGCGCGAGGGAGTGGATTTTTTGAAAACGGACGCTGCCATATTGCGAGAAAAATTTTCGCGGGCTAAAAATAGACGCGTCACAAAGAGCTATTCATGCTCCATAGACGAAGCATTCGAATGAGAAAACACTTAGCATCCGGAGGATGAACGAACCCTTGGGGAGGGCAAGATCAGTACTATAGTATAGTAACAGCATCTTAGAAAATGTATCACAGGTTGGGAGCATCAGCTAGACCAGTGTTTCCCAACCAGTATGCGGAGAACACAGATGCCAATTCAGCGAGATTTTTGCTAGATCTACCGAATTTTTCCTTCTTTTAGCGACGTTTTTCTACTTCAGTGGAGTATTGCACTCCATCCAGCATGCTATGTCGTTTATGAACTCTTTCGGTAAATATCCATAAAGATCATAACGAGCTTAGGTGATGAATCTAAACTAACAAGTAAAGCTTTGTTTTATCACTACGTTCTCGTAGTGTATCATGTTTGACTCGCATAGAAATCTCGATAGCATTACGTTAACTTGATTATTTTTGTTATTTCTCCTTGTTACTTGTTATCTATTTATTTGATTAAAAACCTGCACTGATAGAATATTCATAAAAGCAATTTCTAGACATTATAATTTATGAACTATTTTAGCGATATTTCTAATTAGTTTAGTGATTTATTTAAGTTCAGTTTAAGCTCCTAATTAGGGTGCATCTAGCGATATCATAAAAAATAAATTGGCATCTATGGCTACAGAACTAATGTACCGTTGGTAATTTTTTTCTCCATCGCGCAATATCATGAGGTAATATTTTGTTAATATTTGGCACTATACATGATACTCTTTGTGATACAATTTTACCTCAATGAGAATTTTTATTAAAAATACCTAAAAATATTTCTCCGGGTCCACTATTCTCATATTTTTCTGTCTTTCTTACGGTTCGCTCTTGGTATAGCTCATACCACAAATCAGTACTTTTCGCTTTTAATTTTACGTTAATGTTTGCTCATTTTCCGAGATATTTAATCAGTTTATTGGATTTAGTTATGTCTACATTAGCAATTTCCACCCTATGCATAATTTTCATATAACAACATAACGTACGATTTACGGTGCCGCAAACTCCAAGATCAAGCGAAAATTTGCCGCACAAAATAAAAAATAAGGAAGCATTGACCTATAGGACGACACACCAACGGAAGTATTAAACATATACCGTCTCCTAAGTCAAAAAAGAAAAACAACATTCCCGATAGAAATATTTTGAAAACGACTTAACGAGAACTGACTGGAAAGGAAACTATTTGGGAGGCCCCCTAATTAGTCGCTATACAAACCATACAGAACGGGAAAAGGAGGAATTTTTTCGAGAAACGAAGATGAACAGAAGGAATATTATTTTTTTCCCTCCTTCTCAAAGGCAAACGAATGGCAGCTTGTTAGGAAGCCGAGATTTCTTTCGCATGCTTGTGTGGGAGTCCCCCGTCTTTGAACAGCGCAAACAAGAGCTTTATTTTTTTCATTATTCCTTTCGGGGCGAGGCAAAAGACCGGGAGAGATGGCGGGAGAGAGTGGACGTCCTGTGTTATGGACACCGAAGGCAGGTGGGTGGGTTTTTTACCCGCTGGAAGGAGGTATTATCCGAGAGGAAACAACAATCTGTCCAATTGTTCAAACTGATGTCTACATTTTGCACGCCACTTGACTGCTCGCTTAGGGATCCCATTTAACTCGAGGAATGCGCCTTTTGATGAATGACTCTGGAAGACTCATTATGTTGAGAGCTAAGGTCAAGCTCATCTTCGGCGTAACACGCACTGCCGCCGCCACGAGGAGAAAGAGGGAAACTTTGGACGTTTCCAAGTTCTCTGAGAGGCGGGGAGAGATGAGCAGAAAGGGGGTTGGCGCTGCCTAAAAGCCTTCTCGTTAAACTGCTTGTTGTTTTCCTTCGCAAATGAATTCGGGTGCCACCCCGGTGGGCACATCCGCTTGCTGAGGTTTTACTACGGCCACCCCTTGTTCTTCTTTCTTAGTCATCATTCACGCGATGGATACTGAGAGGGATCGATTCGAAAATTATAGCCAGTGTCGATATTGGTGTATTTCGGAATGATGAAGCCGCGATGTGAAAAATCAACACTGCCTCCGTCCGCCAATGTTTACTTATACGAAAAAAAAATCGGAGGACGTAGGAATGTTGCGTCTGCAGAATTACCTCATGAAGTAGTAGAAGGAACACAAATGAAAGGACACCGAGAAACATCCTCTCTTCTTCGATGGGAAATCTAAAATGCTCAAGTACTCGTATCTACATCCATACAACACGGAACTTTAAATATACTGTCTTGCACCCGGAAATCAATCACCGTAGATGCGATTCTCCTGATATTTAATGGGTAATATAAAAAAAATCTAAATAACCTCACAAATGAATACGTAAACTAGGTGAGGCTTGTGTGTACTGTGAAATATTTGATATCAGGATTGCTATATTAGTAGTATTGCTATATTTGGTAATAAAAGATTTTCAGCACAAAAACTGGCATAAATAACTGGAGGTGGCTCAATAGCAGGTAATTCAGGAGGCTAAATAAGGGTCTTACATCGAACGATGTATATTATTTCATATAAAACTTTTAGGGCCATAAAATTCCAGAAGTATGACAGCTGTTTCCTATTAATTAAGTATCTATACACCCCTACTCATTAACTTATTTAAAAATATAAAATTTAAACTTAATGTATAAATAAAAGAGAATGACACATAGAACAAATCTAAGAATTCTTACGAAAACAGATGAAATGGCATAATGATAACAGTAAAATATGTCAAAACCGAAAAAAAATGAAATTTATTTAGAATTAAATTTAATATGAACTATGCTATTTCTTCATGATTTTTTGTTTTATCAGTACAGCGTTTGTTTTAACAGAGATATCATGTGGGTCAATTTGGATTTTTCATCCATTGTAGCCAAATTTTCTATTTTTATAGTATGATGGATGCAATCGTTAAATTATTGAGTTCTTTCAAATGAAAAATATAAAAAGCTTCTACACCAATAACTTGGCCTTCTGCATGAAGATGGATCTAAGTTTCAACTATTTTTTTTGGTCTGTTTCAAGTTAATAGAGGGAGTTGAAGAAGTATGAGGTTTTTCACGCTTAAGCAGCTCTCACGAATTATTTACACTGATTTTAGCACGTAAGAAAATCATGAGACATGACAGTTTTGGACTTCCATTTAGACAGTAATTTAGAAAAAAAAAGTTTCCCCAATAGACTCCCTCCCGTTCAATGGTCACCTTTTCCATGAATATTCATGCATTAGGTTTGTAACATACACATAATCTACCTTTTGACAACTTTCTAGAAAATCAGTCGATCGGGAATAACTTAGCCTTATTTGTCTTCCTAAAGATCGTTAACTATTCCACCCTCGTTACACAGGACCGTCCCGAGACAAAAATTTAGGTTAGACCCTTTGAGGCCTAACAGCATAAATTAACAAAATTCCTGGTCGTTAGTTCCAGCGAAAATTAATCGAAGTTTCGAGTATTTAAAATTCTAGCATTCAAAAGAAGAGACTCTTAAGTTGCGAGATTTCATTTACATAGGCAGAAAAGCGCAAGCTATATTGAAATAATCTGCGCTGTAAGAATATTCATATTTTACAAAAAAAGGGGAAAAATTATTTTAAATAAAGGTTTGTTTCGCAAAACACATTAAATTTGGAATGATTGTCGAATTTACATTTAAAAGTCATCTTGATGTATATGTCTGAATGAATGAATATCTTGGAAAGATGTATCACATTAAAGGCCTCTCAATGCTCAGGAATTATTATTTCACTCCTAGACGCACGACTCGGAAATCGCTTCCTTATTGCAGTGTAATTAAACAAATAGGACTGAATAAATAAAAAGTAATGAAAGTTTTTACTTGAGTTTGCTCTATTGTGATGCTGTATTTGAAGCCGTCTCATTGCTAATGTAAATACAATGAGGTTACACATTGTTCAAGAAATTTAAAATACACAACATTGTATCATAATCGAAAAAGGTGTGTGCTTCTGCATTTTCATGTCAATTTGAAATAAATATTGATTAACTGGAGGAAAAAATACACTCAAAGATATTTATCACCCGATAGGTTCTTCAGAAAATGGTAAAAGATTGGCAATCATCTTGCAATTAATTTGAATATATTTCCTTACCATAGTGGCTTATGTAAGTATATTCAAAACCTATGGATATTGCCAATAGAAAATGATGAATTATAAAAGCTCCCAAAGATTATACCCTTCTATAATATAAAAAGGAGAAAGTCTCTGGATGATTTTGCTTCAAACACTAGCATAGATTTACAATAAATCAACGTATAAAGATGAACATATTCCATTCAAGAAGTCAGCGAGGCAGTAAACTCCACGTGAAAGTGAAGATGTAGGATCAGAAGTTTATCACCTTGGCTAAAGTAAAGAACAGTTGATGAGTAAGATGTAAGAAGGGATAACAAAGTATCAACAGTTGATCCGTGAGAGCATCACGAAGGGGCATTCTAAAGAGGGAATTCAGAAATCTCCACTGAGAAGCTGGACTCTAAATCAAAGACGTTATGTTTCTCGGAGAAGACATCTCGCTAAATTGAAATAAAAAACTTTGTCAGAAAGGAGATGCTTTTAAACATTACGACCATCAAAAACCGTCTATCATACAAAGCAAGCGAAGCGCCTATGTCGTGTTCATCTCCTGAATCGGTATTATAGTTTCGAAAATTTTCAGTGATACATTCAACCGCTTTCACAGACCAATAAAGTTTAAATCCCACGCCGCGTTAGTCCTCATGTGTTCTGATGATGAAAGTAAAGTAGTTTCGAGGAAAGAAGGATTAAATTTTTTCACATATACAGATTAATATACCGAGGGATTGCATATTGAAGGCTTAGTATATCAATGAGTTTAAAAATCAGACTCTTCTGAGCGGAAGACTCATAATGTTGGAAATTACTGTGTACAAGCAAAGGAATAGTAAATATTCCTATAATTTTAACACCTATAAAATTTATTAATAATATTACATTGAAGTTATTAAAATATTAATAATAAAGTATAGAAGAAAAAATACATCCATATCCAAAACGTATGAAAAATATATTTTGACAGGTTTCTGAGAAATTTTACATTACATATTCAAATATATGTAACTACCGAATTTCATTGCCAAATTACGCAATTTTCATGCCAAAATAATAATTATTTAATAATTTAGGTGACATAACCCTACCAGGGGTTCACAATTGGTGGTCGGCCTGTCACTTAGTGATATAATGGTGTATGAATAATGGATTGATGATATTTATATTGACTATGTTACATTATGGACTAAAATTTCAATATATATTAAAATTTAAAAAGACTTTAAAGGAAAATTGACAATATGAAAACATGGAAATAGAATTGAGTTGGTCCTTAAATAAATAACGGTACCAAAATAACTTTCAATTTTCATTTATATGTTGATGATATACCCCATGGAAATATCTGTAAACTAAAACCTACTCTAGGCAGTTTATTTTATATGAACATATTCCTAGATTTTCTTTAATCCGTAATCTTAAATAAAATCCATAGAATGGATGGGATCACTGAAATTGTTACTCTATGTCATTTACAATTGATTTATTGGCATCAATTATAATCATGGTAATTGAATACATCAGTCAAGTTCCCAATATATAAATTGCAAAACTAATCAATTACTCTAGTCTTCAGTACATCTTCAAAACTTCTGGAGTAGTTAAAAAAGATGGATCCAAGACTCCAGACAAGACAGAGAGATGAAGCATTTCCCACAAATAGAAATGCTACTTAAACTTTTTTGCCCGAATACCAGTATATGAGTAGATAATCTTTAATTTTTATCCAAAATTTCACAGAAAGAATATAAGACTCATACATTCCACGTGTATGCTCACAAATCTACATATCAATCGCGTCAACTCGCTGACACTTCGCATAAAAACAGCTACCAAGGTAGGTGTTAAGTTCGTAACTTGTGCCTACCCCTGCATTTCTTCGCGCAAGACCATCTCGCACCGGATGGTTGTTTATGGACTAATTAAGCTCGAGTGGTAACGACCATGGAGCAGAACTGGGAAGTAGCAGGAGTATTTTGGCCAGGGGAAAAGAACTGGTCCGCGTTTCTCCGTCTTACCTCTTGTAATTGAAGCATTAAAACTTTTAGTGCTTACCGTGGGCGGCTGTGTTCGGATTTTCTCTGAGACCACTCGGAGAGAATATTTCCCTGTACTGTGCCCTTTACTTTTCGAGGTCGCTGCCCCCTCTACGAGAAACTCTTTCGTCCTGAAAAAATAAACCCCATTCGTATACCTTTTTATCGTCGCGATGGTGTATTTTACGATTTCTTTCACGTGGAAAAAATGAGGGAGCCCCTTTTTTTAATGTCTATTTCGTGTCGGTTTGGAGACTTTTCTGGCGAGCCGCGATTCGTGTCCTCGTAGGTGACCGCATTTGATAAGACTCAACTAGAGAGACTCCCTAATTGAAACCCAAAGATATGGGTATGCGACTGAAGAGGCTTTCCCAAAATACACTCCTCCAAAAAAACGAAATTGATTATTTTGAGATTATTGGCTGAATACGGAGCCAATCGAGCTCCAATCTCTCGTTTGATTTGCTGTGAATAGAATTTGAGATTCATCTGGCACAGAAAACCGTAAAGATTTTTATCGCGCTATATTTTCGGTAGGCACAGATATGATAATCAGATAGGATATCCTGTTTAAATGCACGTTTATGATCCTTGGCATTGGATTATGTTCTTAGAGCTAAGCGTTTTAAGGATCTTGGCGAGGAAACTCAAAGGTACATGTATTTCTCCTCCTACACAAGAAGTTTTCCAGTCATAATAATCAGATAGAAGAAGCAACGTAAATATCGATGGCTCGAGATCGACTCAAACTTGTTATTTTAGGATTAGATAGAAGGTACTCATGTAGAAAACTTGCCAGCTGCCTAGATTTATATGCCGACTCGGTAAAAAGTTTGGAAGCTAGATATATTCGATTATCAATGATGTACAAATGGAAAGATGAGGTAAAATTATTTCCACAACTGCTACTCGAGCATTAAATTACACACAAAGTAAAATGAAATAAAACTCCTCAATTCATCGCTTTTGTTGTTTCCTCCATGAAAAATATTAACTATAACGTGCAATATACTGTTTAAAATGAATTTCTTTTTAGATGTATCACGTATATATTCATAGACTATTGGTTTAAATTGTGCACCACATAGGTCAAGGTTAACAAAATAATAATCCATAAATCAGCAGCAGCAATTCTAGAGAAGTAGTAAGAAATGATCTCTCAAAACCACTCATGAAAACGCTTTCTTCAATGATCTCGGTACATCAGAGACTAAAATCATCAAGGCTGAGAAAACCTGCATTAAAACAACGCTAAACAATTAAAAAATATATATTGGATGGGATGAATGGCAGTGACATTTTCTTCTACCCCAGCATATGCAGATAATTCGCAATATTCCCCGCTTTTGAGCTGACGTCTATTTCTCCATTTGAGATGGCCTCTCCTTTTTTGATGGTAGCTACGCATCTTCAATCAACCTCTGACGAAACGCAAGGTGCGTGTCGTAACAGAGTGATTTGTGCGTAACGGTTGTGTGTTTTGATCTCTCTCGACAAGCGAAAGAAGTAATCGCTGCTTTATGACGCAATATCCTGGGAGCAAGGAAGAGCGAGCAAACGGTATGACTGCAATAGCCGCCTTGTAAATCCTAACCAAGGAGGACGGGATTTTCCTGATATCCTGCCAGTTCTCCTATACTGTTAAGAAAATATTGCGAAGGCATGCTTTAGATGTCTTCTGGAACGACTGATATTCTTGGCAGTTGGGAAGCTTCGCCTTTGAAAAGACAAGGTTGGTGTTTCTCGACCTTTTGAAAAATATATATTTGAAAAAAGAATGATAACGAAAAGACTTTGTGACATGGTCAACAGTATGTTTACACTGTATAATCCTTGTATAAAAACTTACAAATACCTTACAACGCATTTAAATATTTTATGAGTGACTTGAATGTCTTTCAAATTAAAACCTAGTGTATTGGAATGAAAATCTTTGTTTGGGATGATTTTAGAAGAAGATAGCCATTGTATGCTGCGCTGAAAGGATAATGAAGGTTCAATTTCCCAAGTTACTTCGTAGTATTACTTTCACAATAAAATTTTTCATTCACATCAGAAACGTGATACTAATATGTAAGCATCCCGCGGCTTACCGGTCACATACGGTCTTTAAACAAGTCTCTATGATCCAGAGATGTTTATCCTAAAATATTTTATAATATTCTCTATCCTAAAGCTGGATAAAAAGGGGAAGTAAGTGGGACTTTACCATCTGCCTTCAAGGAATTATAACATGATCGCATTAAATATCACTGTAATATATATAATTAAAGTAGCAATATTTGATCAAGTTTAATATTTTAAATACATCAATATATTATTCGCTGCCAGCGAAATTCTTATTGTGAACTACTTATTATTGTTACTACTAGGTAAAAGCTTTAGCTCTCTAGCTATATAAATTGAATGTGTATCGCGTAAAAGTTCAACTTCGAAGCGGATTCTCTAACTCAGCAATACCTTTTGCAATGTCATCTAATGAGTGAGATTGATTGCAGTGAAAGCTGTCGAGGAATGGGGAATCATAAAGTGAAACCTCTCGGTTAACAAAGGATGGGAGGTAGATTATGCGCATAATACTTCGTGTACTGAACGTTTATGACGAAAAGAGAAGAGCGAAAAACCTCTTATTTTAATTCTTTGTTCATAAGGAAACTATTAGTATGGGGAATGATTTTCACTCCAGACAAGAACTGGATTCGATTAGTTCATTCACGAGGAAAAGTGCATAGGTAAGGTTAAGGCATTCACTAGCGTAGAAATGAACTCTCTATTAGGAATACCATGTTAAATAAATATCTTTGCTTTTCAAGATAAAGAGCTGGTAAAGTAACATCAAAATTTACAGTTCTTTTGTTCATCCATCCACGAGTTGGAATTTAAAGAAGTCTTTTATCAATTTTCAACAGAATTAAATTAATTATCCCAGAAATCTTAAGTATTCTTCTAAATGACGTCATCATAACTCAGAAATGAAATAAAGAAAAAATAAATAAATGCTTCCTTGAACAAAAATGCGTACGTAATGCAGAATACGAAACAGCGGGGTTAGATTCTGCGATAAAGGAAGACGAAATCAGAGAAAAGTAAAGAAGTCAAGCAAGAAAGGATGAAGAATGAGTGCGGAAGGAGGCAGATGAAAAAGGGAAAATTATATGCAGATTTCAAAGGTTTGAATGAGAAAAATGCAGATTTATTCACCTGAGGTTGAATTCTGACCCTAATTAGTGATTTTCCCTTGTGGTAGGCATCTGAAATACCTCAGTGTACGATTAATTGGCGTAATTGCGTGACTGTGACGATTTCTTCCTTTTCGGTTACCTTCCCGTTGCCATGCGCTGATACATAAAATTTATAATTCTAATGTCTCACGAAATTCATCGATTATTTTATTTCGCAACTAGCAAAAATTAAACGGCGATAAACAAAGTGTCTTCATTATTTTTCATTTTATTTGTTTTCCAAGATCCTCAAGACGATTAAAATAATCAGTGAATGAATCATTACTAGAAATAAATCCAAAGCATAAATGATCCATTAAGAATTATAGGATATACATTTACATTTGAATTCGAAATCGGTACCCTATTTGTATTCAATGAAATACGGAAGGTCAAAATACTCTAGATTAAGTCAAAATGCCGTTCATATTAGTAAAAAGTTCCGTATTCAAAGTTTTGGGTCGTCATGAGGAATTTGAAGTACTCGTAATTTACAAGGTAATTCAGTTTCCTATTTATTTTCAGTAATAATTAATCATATTTCCATCCACTAACGCTTTTAGACAAATGCACGAAAGATGCAGAGATCAGGTTGAGGAGTTTGATGAGATGAAGGCTAGTCGTCATCATTTACATAATTCTATTCCCTTCTGATTTTTAACGCATAATGCATTATATCGTTCAACTATGTCATTAAAAAGGTTGTGTTCTCTCTCCTTTGTTACTCATCATTAATTTAACAAATATGGCTTTAAACTTATTGATTGCATGACAGTAGTGCTATAACAGTTGGGTGATGAGCGATGACTAATCCTTTTCTTATAAACATATATATATATATATATATATATATATATATATATATATATATATATATATATATATATATATATATATATATATTTCCAATTTCCATCGTCTATCTATTTTAATAACTAGGATAATAACTGAAAAGTTATTTTTAATTAATCATTTTAAGACAAAGGCACTCAACTCTATATATAGTCTCCAGTCTCCTAGAGAATTCCTATTTTTTTTGACATTCTTTTCTCTATTTTTTTACTTTCCTCAGTATAAAACCCAATAATACTGTCTTTCTGATTTATTTATCATAAAAAGTTCTGAGGGCTTGATTGTTATAACTATTTTACCTTTATCAAAAAGTAATTCTGTGTATTCTTCACCAACAATTTCCTATAGTCATCACGATTCACCCAGTAGTCGCAACTTTCTTGTATCTTTTTCTCGGGACTTAAAAAACGAACTCCCGTCTTCGTCTATGCACTCTTATCCTCGACCCTAAAGCATTTAAACTAACCCCTCTTCCATCCTACAAAATCCCCCTACGTACCCTTCCTCCCCTCTCTTCTGGGATGAGACCATTCGGTCCTCACCGGCACACACTAACAATTTTTGTTCCTGTCGTTTCCCATTAAAGAAAATTGGCCCGTTTAAGTCGAGCTTGGTGGAGGGAAGAGAAAGAAGTTGAATGCGTTTTTCGGCCATGTCGGAGGGTGGAGAATTTTCAAGGGTTGGAAGAGAGGGAAATGAGCTGGAGGAAACACTGTCTTCATCTTTTTTCCTTTCTTCCGTTTCCCTATAAAAAATCATCCTCAATATGGCACAGCGTTCTCCTCTTGCATCGCTCTCCTCTGCCAATATCTTTCCTTATTCTACCGCGCTACTCTCCTTTCCTTTCTCATACAATTCTTTCTTCTCTTTTTGTACCGGTGTCTTTTTTTAAGCAGCTTGTGAGAGTGAATTGTTCCCGCCTTGGAAGTCTTAAACATACCGTAACTTGGTAAGATGCGCATACCTTGTAACAAAGAGGAATCTGGTGCGAGGGGTGTTTATTATTGGTGGTTGGATTTTTCCTCGGGGGAGTTCAGTTACTGCTATTTTAATTGCGATGAATGGGGACGAGAGCTGTAAAAGAAGGAATTTCTCGCGAGAGATGCCAAGAAGTTGCCGTGATTAGAACTGAATCCTTTGGATTTTTATCTACCCGATGCAATTACCGAGGAAGCCTAAGTTAGAATAAAGGATAATGAATTGATCTCTTGTCGATTTTAGTCCCATTTCAAATTAAATCCACTATTTTCGAAAAACTTCTATGCTACGGATACGGCTTATTTTAATTTAAAGCTTCAGGTGACAAGAGCTATGAAAATTCCAAGTATCCCTTGTAGTGAAGCTTTATGTGAGCCTCACGAGGAAACAATGAGGATTCATTATGCTAATAGTTTCATTTTCATCAAACAAGTTAATTCTTATATTCCTTACTTATTTCCGATTCAAATTGTTCAACCGTTTTTCATATTTCTTATTGCAAGATAAAAAAGATGCACACTGTGAAAGAGATATAAATCACTTTTGTTATTTTAATCAGAATATTCATCAGTCAAAATATTTATTTTTTTAAATATAAGAAATTTTTGCTTTAAGTAAAATATTAAGCTATATTTAAAATATTTATAAGTAAAATATTTCGCTATTTTTTTATCTTTGCAAGGATTTTTTCTTTTCAAAAAGCGATGTGCATTAGTGTTTAACTGATTCTTAGCAGTCATTCCAAAAAACCTACAATGATACAGTTTCGCATAAAAAAGAAGCACTAAAAATACAAATTTACCTCTACGATAACCATATGTCATCATTAACTCTAACGTTTTCAAATTCCATGGAAAATGAATTATAGAGCAAGTTGCCAATTAAATGACCTATTAAATGACTACATGAATCTAGATATGTATTTTTGGACATTTATCTTTTCGTAATATAACATTCCGAATGAAGTAATATAAAGCTCGAATATGAAATAAGAAAACCCAAGAGTGAAGCGCTTAACACCTGTGAGGGATACTCAATTTTTCACCCAAGGATTCATGCCGCTAAAATTTCCCGCTGATTGTTTTACTCCGTATTTCATGAATTTTCATGAAAATTCGTTTCGGCCTTCTGATCAATCTCCCTTTCCGTAAATTAATCTCACGGATTCATGGATTTCCTTTCCCCGTCGCGAAATGTTCCGCTATTATGTGAACCGTCACGGCTGGACGAAAACCTAACCGGCGTCAAAATGAAGGTGCCAATTAAAATAAAATAGGGACCCCTCTTTCGTTTGACATTGCGTGAGCTCCATATTGAGTACGACATGAGGGAATAAGGATGCTCTTCCGATAGAAATAAAGGCTGCAGGGCTATCAGAACGGTCCTTGGAGGAATCGTTCCAAGTAACGGCTCAGCAATTAGCTTCTTGAACGCTCTTTATGAATGCCCAACCCTCCCTCTGTGCCTTTAATTTCTTTGTCGTTTCCGAGGTAACCTTCTAATCGGCTACTACTTTCGACTTTTTATGCCTCGATTTTGTTCGCTCTTCGCTAAAAATCTACCATTGTAAAGGAAATAATCCGAAGACATTACAGAAACATCGTTCGGATGCTATACAATGAAAGCAATTAATTCAAAATCTGTCATACCTTACATAAGAGCATGTGTAAAATCATACGATTAACAGAGTTCGACAGAATATTAAGTTTATCGAAGCTGATACAGAAAAAAATGGAAATCCTTCAGCGATAGAAAATTTGGACAAATTTTTAGTGAATTTTGTTGTATTTCTTAATGATCTCAAACTTCATTATAAGAGAAAATTGCCTTTCTTTCTCGGAGGGGCCATGTAGGTATGTACTACCATTCAGTCGCATTAGAATTTGGTCGAATAAGCCTCTTATGAAACTATCAGGCCACACTTGAACGGAGGATTGTATACATTCAAATAGTTAAACATCGTGCAAAGACATATTAATTATGCAAAACAATACAAAACGCTATGCAAACTTGAGAAAATGCTTTCCATTTAATTTCCACGAGACGTACAAATAAAGCGATATCGAGAAACAAAATAATTTGAACACGTTATATAGGAAGAAACGAAAATACCATATTGAATTTCCGAAAAAGCTGTATTTGGCCCTAAAGACTCAAGTTCCTCAGGCATATGGAACTAACGTCAACACGGTTGAGATCTTTCTCCAAGATATGTAACTTCGATTATTCGACACTTGTAATTCAGTTTCGCTAAGCATAACCGCGATACAACTCATACAAACTGAAATTTCAATTAATATGAAAAAATCAGCCTAAATACGCCGACTTGAAAAAGTACCAATCCTCCCAGTGTTTATGCACCACTTTTCCTTCTCTTGCTCAAACGAACATCTTTAGAACTTTTCCTTTTACCTTCCCGATATCTCCCTCTCTTAATCCTTTCCTCTTCTTTTTTATTCTCCACTTCTTTCACTCACCCATTCCCTCTCCTCAACGAACCTTAAAAAATAGGAATCGTCTCCGTTTGCGACCGGGGGTAGGAAGTAATGGTCTTGTCGAGCTATTAACTACGGCAGAGGTATAATGAGAGGGTGGTGTGGGCCGGGAAGTTAAGCCGGGGGAGAGTGCAAGGAAAATTCCCTCCCACAGGGCGGGGTTCGAGAGGGATAAGGCATTGCAATTTGAGGGAGGGATGCTTGAAATGGGGTTGAAAGAATGAGACTTGGGCGGGGAGACGAGGGATAAAGAATTTAAGGAACAAGGGAGACACCTTAAGAGGGGAGAGTTTTAAAAAAGTGCGTCAGTCAAGAGTTGTCGCTTTAAAAAACCGTTTCTCCAAATTGAAGCGAAGAAGGTGTATCCGCTGCTGATTTATCGCCCGCCTCTTACTATTCGGAAAATTGCTCCCCTATCGTTAAGGGAAATATTTCATGGTCGGGTTTTTAACCTCTGAGCTGGTGCGAGTGTAAAAATGCAGGGACCGTTGCGAGAAATTTTGTGTTACGGTTCGCCGACTAAGTACGAGTGTCATCAACCCTTCGCGATTTTGTAAAGGGCTCTTAAGCTTCGCACAAGTGGGATATTCAAAACCAATTCAGAAAAATGTTAGATATATAAATACACAAAAGAGAATTCTCAAGTGCTTTAAAAATAAATTTAAAATACAATCTTATCTACTGATACGAAATATCCGATTCGCATCTAACTCGAATATAAATTTAATATTAACTCAATCTATAAGTTTATTTGTAGCAAAGTATTTATCTTTTTTGCAATAATTTATTTATGAATGGCAACGAATAAAAATTTTTGTCTTCGCTCAATTTTTTAATTATGTTTTGCTGAGGAGTAATTATGTAAATGATTATAATTATTTAATAGATTAGAAAATATGTATTCTAAAAATTATAACTGGAGAGTATTTGTTCGTGGTTAACTGATTAAAGGCTTCTAGATCCATGAAAACAACAAACTGCTTTGGGGTACTTTAAAGCAAAGTTTCTACTAAAGTATTTTGATGATAGAAATACTTTATTTTTTCTTTCGTCAAGGATAGTGAAGAGTGTATCTTTCATTTAGTATATTAGTTAGTAAAGGTCTAAATATCGCACTCATACTGCACGGTTTTGTTTGTATCTTCTACAAAACTATGAACAGCAAATGGATCCAATCAGCTGAGAGATCCAACCAGATGAAGGATCCAACCTTAATGAAGATTACTTTAAGACAGATTTAGATACGAAAAGTAAAAATATATGAAAGTATTAATGGGAAAGGATCAAGGATCAACATTTCATTCCCTGATGAGCACACAGAAAAACACAAAATGTCACATTCCTATCATCTTCTTCTTTGTGTTTAATATGAGTAATTTCAACCAAGTGCTATTGGGAAGCTTTCACTGTTTTAAATGTAATCTTCTTATTCTGAGACAAAAAAATGTAATGCTATTGTAGGGCATAGGTATAATAATTACAAACGCATAATAACTTCTGCGATTCAAAGAAAACTGTTTAAACGGTCACAAATGCAACTAACATATTTGCATCATAAACTTAATGTATCCATAGATAAATTAGCCAATAAGAAATCTTCAGCGAAACACATAATGAAGCCACTAACGATGAAGGAAAACTTAAACGGATCAGTCCGACCCCTCCCAAAGCTCGTAAAAAAATGCCCCAACTACCACTTTTTCCCAAAGACGTAGAGTACAAACATGTTTTTTCAGACCGCCTTCCTCTATTACAATTCCGAATGGAGCGCGATTATTAACTTAAAGCGTGTTTTCGCCGCCGGGAAAAAAATGTCATTAGTCACCCCCATTTATTTTAATGGGACCTCGGAAACCACTGAAAACTGTGATAAGAATCGCGATTCGTCGAACACTCGAATCCTTTTCTTCCTCCTCCGAGACTATAAAAAAGGAAATCTTCTCCCTTATTAAGAGAAGCGAGTAAAAAAATTAAGCGACTCGCAGTCTGAATGAATGGAGGGGATGACATATGGTTAAATAGATCTCCTTGGGTCATTAAAAATTATTGGACGGTCTTCAGGAGGGGAATACCTTTTTTCGAGAGTGGCATAAAGGGAGTTTGAGATGAATGGGAATTGGCGCGGGGGGGTGAAGTGCTGAGGGAGTGAGCGTAATTATTTGGCATGAAGTTAACGTGAGGGTGGTGGGATATTGAAGGGGGATGAGTTTAAATTTCATCCGGGGGAGGAAAACGTTTAAAAGGATTCTCGCGGGACGCTGCAGGGGGTTAGATGGATGCATTCGGGGGAGGTTTTCTGCAGAATGTTGGGGTGGACTTCAAACCACCCTCCGACTA
Organism: Pachydiplax longipennis; assembly: GCA_036926295.1. Taxonomy (NCBI): domain Eukaryota; kingdom Metazoa; phylum Arthropoda; class Insecta; order Odonata; family Libellulidae; genus Pachydiplax; species Pachydiplax longipennis. Next base: position 20,187,504 of record JAVFKF010000026.1, on the reverse strand, counting down.
GCCGGAAGGGATAGCGAGTTAAGAATCTTCCCCCATTTTCCGTCTTTATTGCCCTTCTCATCCCCCGCACCACCTCCGACTCATGCATTCTCGCTTTTTCCGACAAAACTTCTTCGCCTATCATCACCTTCCCATTCCATCTTTTATCCTTCCCGTAATAATATGCACATTTTCGTCTCCTCCAACCAGCGATCGTTTTTCTTGCCGCCCACCGACGGTGCTGCCACCTGTACACCTGCCACCCGCGGCTATTCCTTTATCATCACCTGCTTCTCTCCATCCTAAAACTTCCTTCTCTCCGGCCGGTGATAGATATCACACTATGCCAAGTTTCGCTTCCTTTTTTATTTTTCAGTGGTAACCGCTTTCTCATCTATCCATCTAGGCGCGAGGGGGAAATTTATTTCTTCGAAATTTCGACCGCGGCGGGTTTCCACGGCTGTTGAGGCGTCTTTATTTCGAGGGAGATGCGTGAATTCATAAACAGGTGTTTCAAAGAGACGTAATTCGGATTTTTGTTCCTTTTTGGGACCGGGGAAACAAAAATGTGAGGATAAGAAGGTGGTGGAAGAAAAAATACTTTCATGAGTAATCTCAAGATCCCTTCATCAGCTGTGATGTCTTTGTCAGTAATGTCGAATCGGATTACGCTTTTGTTTAATTAAACGGGAAGCTACCGTCCAAGCCAGTGAGGCACAATCCAAGGTCTGAGATATCCGGGATTCCTCAAGCTTCCGTTTGACTCTTGAAGTAATTAATGAAATTACTCATATGAGTTCAATTAGGAATTTTACAAATTTGCCATAGTCCATTCAGGATGATAAAGATTTATAATAAGAATGGATTAATTCATAACTAACGTGTTAGATATAATACTTATGGTTGGTAATGTGTAAGAGATAACTAAAAAATAATTAGGCACAATGAAGTAGAGAAATCAAAGAATTAAAAAAATATATGTATATGTATACATGTTCTTGAAATGCACATATGTAACTGCGATTCGCCTACCTTTGAGCCGGGTCTTTCTAAAACTAAAAACTTCTAACCAAAATTGTTAAGGCACCACTGGTCCACACTAAAAAGACAAGATTTACTCATAGAAATTATGGAAGAGAAAGAACTGGAACTTCAACTAATGATATTGAAGAAATAAATAGAAAATTGGAACGAAAGGAAAAATAGCCATTTCGGCATTCGAACTTAAACCCCATCCTTAATCTTCTGTTAATGACGACGATGCCTTATCCAATATGCCTCGGCGGCTTGCATTTCAAAACAGCATCAATAAATACACAAAGCATTATCTGTCTACACAGAAAATGTTAATTATCGGGCATTGTTTAGTTCTTATTGCTGGCATTAATAATAATATGATTTGCAAGTAATTCAAAATCCACAGTAAAGTTCCCTAGATTCTCCTTGGCTTGGAAATCATTTTATAATCCCACATAACTGCCTATCTATTGAGTTTCCTTTTCAAGAAGTGGGAAATGAAACATTGGTTTTTAAAATAGTCACTCTTTGAGCATTTATTCCAAAAATTAGTGCGCTAATTTGCAATTTCAACCGTCTTTAGACACGGAAATTATAAAATAAGATAGCTGTTTACGGAAAAGGGATGGGTATAAAGTAAATATAAGGTAAATTGACCTCATTCCTCAAACAAATATTGCTATATTATGTCAGATAAAGAAGATACATCAACATATCGATTATTAGGTCGTTGAAGAATGGGAAGAAGAGAATATGTTTGATTTGATTGCAGGTTAATATCTTCTCGAAGAGGACTTACTACCTTGAGTTATCTTGAAATTTCTAGAACCGTATTGTCCCCATAAAAAAGCCACAAGTTCCCCATCTCTAGTATGGACAGAAAATGTAGTTCAGAACAAAACTAAGCAACGGAACCCATTGGATCTATGCGTCTACGCGGCCACGTGAACCTGAATGATCCATTTCCTAGAGACGAGCCTCCTTATGACCATTCCCAGCAAATCTATAACCCGTTCTCCATCTGCAGACATCTCGATTCGCTTTCTCGATTGTTTTCCTTAGGAGACAACATTTCCAGACGTCCCCATTTCGACTCCTGGTCCCACCCTCATTCAGTCGCATCTTCGGGTCGTCTCAAAACAACGGAGGCTATCAATTCGACGCTTTTCTTATGAAACATGTACCCGAAAGAAAAGAATCATTTCGGTATTTCCATCCAGTCCGCTGCGTGCTACTTCTCTGGAATGCTGTCTAGGATGCGGGGAATAAAAATACCAGAGAGAGAATCTGTCATTGAAACGTTTGATTGATTTATGTCCACGACGGAGAGAGAGTTCTTCCACAAGGTCACTGTGCCATCGGTTCCAGAGCCTGTCACTGCTGTTAGTGCTTCTACTATTGCGTCAATGGCTTATTATCGTTTGCTCCTTAAGCCGGTGGGATACGAAAAACGTGCTCTCATACGGAGCGGAGCAATTTTCCGCGATTCCTAAAAGTATTACGACAAGGAGATTGGCGGAATCGTGTTCTGCGTGGGGTTTTTAGATTGTTATAAATCAAAATACGGAACGGAGCTAGCTGTAATGAATGTCTCGATGTATATACAGGAAGGACGTGGAGTGGAAAAAAACGACAGCTCTCTCGGATAATGAACAGTTTATGTCTGGATAGTCGGTTGTCTCTCCGAAGCGGAAACGCTTGAAATACTTCCCCGAGACTCGATGCTTGAAAGCGATAAATTATATTCGTAGGTTATTACTTAATCGCCTATATAGGTAGAGGATTTTTCTAGGCGGCTTTCATTTATTTCGTTTTTTATGAAAGAAATGCTGACGATTATGTCGGAATGACTTGCAGGTGATATCATCCTGCGCGATTAAACGAGGCGGACAGTAAATGCTGATTTGAGTGCATCCTCGACAAGAGCAGATGAGTTACAAAATAGTAAATAAACTATTGCTACACAATTACCCACTTACAAATACATCACAGGCGATTAATATAATCATCAACGATAAATGCTGTTGAGTGAAAGCAATAATATTCCTCAATATCTTTCATCACCATTCTCATCTCAATGAACAATATCCATGATCGTTACACAAGGGGAAATCTAAATCCTCAAATTCCAAAAGAAAATACCTGATTCTGCAATATTTCCATGTGATCCCTCGCATACTAAGGAACGCATTTCTGCCCAAAATTCAACACACTCCATCCTTATCCTCGCTAAAAAATTCTATATATTACACTTTTCATAGGCCCAATTTTTATCTATGCTATTCGATTCTACTTTAACATCACTTTTCTTTTAGTTCCTTCCGTTTATTTTATATTTCCTCTCTTTTTCTTTCTTCGCTCAATTAAAATAAACATGCGGAAAAAGTATCACTGAATGTTTTATTATGCTTTTCATCGTTTTTCTTTCTCCTTCTTTGTTCAATCTTATCTGCATGATTTTTGATCATCTTTAAAAGGCGTTTTCTTTCCTTATATGCTGTATCCTGTTTATTTTATATACACATTTATTTTCGTTCTTGCCGTATAATTATTCATTATTCAATTCGGCTGTGAAGGGTTAAATTTGAGCCTGTAGAATTAAGTATAACTTTCGACCAAAATAAACGTACGCATGTGCGTATTCATTAAGAAAGATCGCAAGTCAGACAGAAAACATCACGCAAGCTCATCTCATTTTCACTGAAAAAAAAATAAAAAATTAAACATTTAACACGCGAGCGGAAATTATGGGGGGGCGATTTTTGAACCTCAGTCGTCCAGCTCTCCAACCGTCAATTAAAACATCAACTCCGAATGATACTTAATATAACTGCCGACAAGAGCTCATTAGCAGCGCAGAGGATAGAGTTGTGAGGGGAAGAGGAAGGAATTCACTCAATTCGGAGATGAAACCTCGGATTGGATCGGACTATTAAAATTTCGTCAGCGAATAATTCTCCCCATGGCCTTCAACCCTTTGGTCCTTTTCTCGTCGAGTGACACATCTGCTGGGGATTGTATTGACGGAATTCCGCCGGAGGACAATGCTTGTGGGATTCGGTTTGGAACGAGGGTGGATTATGGGGGAAGATAAGGGAACGCGTTATATTAAGGCGACACCCTGGAGAAAGGGGTGGAATTTTCGCTTCCCGTCTTCTTCGGAGGGATGAACAGTTAAACCCTTAGGGTGGAACGACATGATCAACGGAGGGATATATCTAACCCTCTTTGCGCCAATTTCCTATGACTTCGTTCCTGAGTCGTGGGAGCTTTAAGAACGATGAGATCCGAATAAGACGGAAAATGTAACTTCCAGCTCTTTTCGCAGTTTTACATCTCCCGTTGGCTTTATTTCAGATTGAACGCTTTTAAGAGCAAAGTCTAATTTCCTTTCATAGTGATATTACAAAGGGTTTTCTTTGTAGGCCAATTGCATCGATGAGGACCATGGCGGTGGTGGATGCAGCTTATTCGGAAAGACATCCGACTTGGACTACGTAGTATTTCGACAAACGGAGTGAGATAGTTCAATTGATGAAAAAAACCTCTTCCTTAAATACGTCATGAAACAGCCTAGATAAAGGTATGTGAAGCTCAGGTCGTTTCGGCCAAATATCTAATCTGCATTTATGAAATGAAACTGCGATGATTCGATGTGAAAGAGAAAAGGAAGAATTTCAGAACATCTGTCAATAAAGTTATCTATTCAAAGGCGGATTGGATTTCCTTATCCATTGGTCATAGAAATACTTTGGAGAGAGGGTGAAGCGACTAGGCTAGGTGAGGAGCACAGTAGTTTGCAGTGGATTTCTCTTTCTATGCCAGAATGCTATGGAACAAATTAACTGAATTGCAATGCAATTATCCTATGAATGAGAACTCTCTTAGCATTCAATAAGGAGTGACGAGAATGAATTCCATTATTCAGTTTCACTCATACTTCAATGATAGCTTTCATATCATTGGCGGATCTAAGTGAAACGGGGTGAAGGGATGATCCCGCCCCCTCCTTATGATTTTATTCGCTTAAGATACGACGAGGAGCTGAAATGAAATTTTCTACGATCACTATACGTCTACTGTATTGATCACTTTAAATTGGTATTTTAAAGGTTGATTGGAGATGATTTCAGAAGAAAATTTTCTTAAGCCGCCTCTCCTCTTGAAAAGTTTCTAGTTGCTCCCCTGCTTTTAATTATCACAATCAGAAACGATACTGCTCCAAAAAGTAGTATTGAAAGAAATGAAAATCAATAGATAAATGGAGAAAATTAAATAAAATTGATATATGAAAATGGATAAATGGTCAAAGGTATTTCGCTAGCCGTACACATTAACAAATATTTCCTAATGAAAAGAGATTTGATTTATGATATTGGAGAGTAAAAACATGGACGTAAAGAAAGAGGAAAAGAGGTAATAGGTTACGCGAGTGGTATCACCTCCGCAAGTCCGCGACCCGGAAAAGACCTACGCCGCTTGTGAACGCAGAAAACAATATACCGGCAATTGGTGCCCTTCCTCTTCCACGAACTTATTGCTCCGTTTGCCACACAATGGAGAAGCACTCGGTTGTCTTTCTCAAATAGCAGCTATTGTGGCATTGTCTATTCAACCGAGCAATTGTGAGTACAAGAGGTGCGGAAATTCTGATTTGGATGAAACAACCGTGCAGTGATCACAGCTTTAAAGAGACGACTTTTTATACCAAATATTACGCCATCGCAAGTATTAATTATTATTATTAGACTATTATACTATTTATTGCGCCTTTTGATAAGAATTTTATCCTTATCAAAAGGCGCAATAAATAGTTCGTTCTCATTATGGATTCAAAAACAATCTCACGAATGGAATATATCAATCGTTTTCAAATGGAAAATTTTTATCTTTATTCTTGAAACTGATCGAGAAGCATTTCTATCGAATCATTCTAGCAACTATAAGCTGCATGTAACTTATTGATTTCTTTAGAATTGGTTCCGGAAACATTGAATCAAGAATTAATCAAATATGCCATGAACAATCACATTTTTACAATTTCCTTAAAATAACTGATTTAGCTTCATTCATGATAGGAATAAATTTCATATATTGTGGCAACAATCTTTATTACATTCTTAAAATAATACTAAGAATGAGATTCGGATGTATTTCACAAAAATATTGAGTTTTTTACGTCTCATATTTGACAGTTGCCGATTATGAACTTTGGCAAATCTAAGTAACTTTTTGTTGATGCATCCTTCGTTAAAATACTTTGAGTCACTGAGGTTCTATAAATATCTTATAGAACCTCAGTGACTCAATAAATTTATTTCTATAAATAAAGTACCTCGGCCAAATATAAACAATTTTTGAGGCCTTTGATAATTTTAGAGTCAGGGTAAGGTCGAGTAGGCCTGGCAGCAATTACGTAAATGAAAAGGAGCCGTTAATAAGTCTGCAATTGATATAAGATGCACTTCTACATATATGAACCGTAAAATGGAATTCAAGTTATAAAAACTCATCTTTTATGTTCTTACCTTATGTAATAAATCAGCTCTATTCACATCTGAGTCAAGTCTTAAATCTCTGGGGGCATCGTTATATGGTCATAAAAAGAGTTTATGATACTTGCCGAATTTATAATAAATTGAAGTTCTCTCCGGGAGAATTTATTCGAGTTTGCGATTTTACAACTCATAAAAGAAGAATTCGAGCGAGATAGCCGCTGGAGTAATTTGAGGGAAAATATTGCGCGTCTCGCAATAGAATTTCATACATTCGCGGTATGAAATAATTCGATTGAATAACGCCATTAGTTAACAAACTGGTATTATTGAGCAATAAGCGAGATTTTCCCGGTGACTCTGCCATGACCCTTCAGGAAAATATTACCGCAATGACATTCACCGCTATGTCTCGCCTTCTTTAAAGCGTGTGATTTTTTTCATCGGCTGGGTATATTATAAAAAAGCTGCAATCACTCCTTCGAAATCGCGTCATGGGGGCGTAACCCCGTCTGCTCTTGACCTTGGCGCCGAACTTTGAGAATGCAATTTTTCGTCCGCAACAGAATGAACGTTAACGGGGCGTCGCACCTATCGCTGGATTGTAATTATCATTGCGCTTGACGTCATTCCTCTTATCTCATCGGTTGGACGATTCTTCCGCCCACATATTTCGCTATCTGATAAGCTTTTTTTCGGGCGTGCCCTACCCCTCAATCTGACGTCTTGACCCCTTTGCTTATCGGGAAATCATCGCGGCATTCAATTTTCCCCCGCGCTCGCCGATTACCTCCGCTACCAATGTGGAACGATGATCTATTTAGATTTTTCGGGGACCATTTTGTGAGGCGGCTGCGAGTTAAACGACAGGATTAAAATAATAATAAACTCTTCATTTTTTCCGTCTGGTCGTGCTGCTGAAGAGCAAGGCGGCAAGAGATTTCCGCTCCAGTTACGGTCTTCATCTGGAGGAGATTTCCCGCTTTTAATTAACATGGGGATTATGAACGGTAATCATGGTGAGGAATGAAAAAGCATTCTCGGAAATTATTTTATTCGTGATCTCAATTAAAGCGAATAAAAAAGGAAACTTTGATATATAATCTTTTGGATCGGTGCAAGGGAAAAGTAAGAGTGAGCACAATCATCTTTATCCTTCGCTAAAACGTGATATAATTAGAAGAACTGCATTCGAGTATAATATGTCACCCAAGACTTAACATGATGGTTGTGTTGTGAGGTATATAAAAAATATTTTAGGCCGGCTATTTAGACATTTTTTCAGATAGAAATAGAATTGATACAAAACTCATGAGACGCTGTAGATGTTTAGGATGCGCGCATGATCTTCAAAATGTCTATTTGCCATTCATGAAGCCTATTTGAGGAATTCATAGCCCGTCAGAAGATTGGGTAATGGAAAAACAGAAACTATATATCTCATTCGATAAAAATTAAGATTCAGTTGTTGAAAATTTTAAAAGGACAGAGCTATACGGGACGGATGGACAGAAAAAAATCACGGCATCTGTACGTTTTCTTATAAAACAAATGAAACCTGGATGTGTATTCTTAGAAATATCAATAGAGTGTCCGTTCATATCGCCAGAAGTCAATTCCGCATTAACAGTAAGGGAGAATTTTACAGATGCATTATAAGACTTATGATTTAAATGTACGCTGAAGCAACTTTCGTTAGGCCAATGAAAGAGACGTTCTAAAACATACGCATTTTTAAATCACTGTTATTAAATAAACCAGCCCCATAGCAGCAAAATATAACAAATTATACATCAGCCATATAAAAAATAACGCGTCTGAACTCAATAATTTCATTCCAAAGCAATTCTGTCAATCTAAATATCTCACAAAGTATCCTTCCGCGCTCTATCGTTAGAAAAGTGTACTAAATATAGTACATTCGCCAGCTCGTTTTTATTTTTGAGGGAAAAGTGCGAATTGTCATCATTATCGTCCCCGAAAGCCTGTATGCGATAACCGTTTAAACCTGTCTTCAGTAAAAAGGAACAACAAAAAGAGGAAAGAGACACGTTAAAGAGCTTTCCTTTTCCGACAACGTAACTGGCTTGAATACAAAGAGAGCTTTTTTTTGCGCCTGACTTGCGAATCCCCACCAATTGCACACTGCACGTTGTTGCCAAACATTTTTTCACTTTGGTATTTTTGGTGAGCTCCTTTCATCTCTTTCAAACAGAGACTGTCTCCACATTAGTATACACCCGTCTGCGGTCCACGGCCGGATCGAATCTTTCCCACGGAAAATGCTAAACTTAGTCATTAGTGAGCAGCATGTGCTTAGGCGCGTCTTAAAAATAGTGTTTTGTTTCTCGGATGAATATGTATGATTGTGAGCGCGTGTGTTTGTATATTATTGTGTGAGAGTTTTATAAATACACATCCGCATACACTTACATACGCTGGGAGTAAAACAGTGGATGAGCTGAAGTTAATTTAAGAAAACATTAAGGCAGGAAACGACGGGAATATTTTTAAACTGTGGCATTCCTCAGAGTACCTGAGAAGAGAGATACTAAAAAGAAAATTTAAAAGGTGCAAAGAAAAAAAATCACTAGATGATTGCTTTCGCAGGTGATCTTGAAATTTTTACAAATCATTACCGATTTACACCACCATTAATTGAATTCGTATGTATCATTTACAGATAAAGAAAAATTTAACCTGGCAGAAAATTAAAGCAAAATGATCTAACTAATTTTCTATCTACTCCATTCTCTACTAAATAGGTTAAAAACTCATTTTAATACCCAATTGTATACTTTCTCATATGGCTTTCTTGTGGATACAGATGAGAAAATATCCCATAGCGCTAAATACGGAGAATCACAGAGATTAGTTGAATGTTGTAGTATATCACTATTGGTGCTTCTATTCTAGAAGTTAGTTTTTTCTTCCTTTTTCCTTACATACATAGCATCCCTGTCTAACATCGTTATGCCATACGTATAACATCGAAGTAGTATGTATAGGAGATTATAGCTCAGTAAGTCCATTAAAAGATGCAATTAATCAAAGTATTAATCCTACGTAAATCTTTATGGGGATTTTAATTGAAGTCAAGATGTTAGTAAGTAGCAATAAAATATATAATCTAACATCAACAGTTTTAATAAAAATATAATGCTAGCGGGTAATCGATAATTAGTAAAAGATGAAAAAAATTTCCTTGGACCAATGAAGGGCTTGAGAAAATTTTATTACCTATATTGCTTTAAAGCTCCAAGTATACGCTTTATACTGGAATGCTATGTATTAAATGGAATATGTTGAAGCAACTTTCAATGCATTACAGAAACACTCTCTTTTGCCTGCCTACTCTCATCGAAAGTGAATGTTCAATCATATTTTGTAAATCCTTAAATTTGGAAAAGTACACGAGTTACATTTATTCTAATGAAATATGAACTCTCAGTCAGCATAAAAAATAGCCTTCTTCGTCGGATGACGGAATAACGTTGAAATTATAAACCATTACTTCGGTTAGTCTTAAGCAAAACAAACGATATATGAATAAAAATAAAGCGTAACTCCTAAAATAACACATTTAAAAATCTATTCTTGAGACTACATCACATTGGGAAAAAGGAGCTCACGTCCCTCACAGCCGTAGGAGTTCACTCAAGCAAGCTAAGGAAGTTCAAGGGACCGAATTTGGAACCAAGAAAACCTTTTATAGTTATCCTTAATTGAGATGCTCTCTCCTGTTTGGAGAAGCAACATATGTGATCCTTCTTAAAACGTGCCCATACAGTTCCCTCGGAAGTGGCAAAAGGATCCTTTTTCTGCGAAACACTTTCTGACAACCTACGAGCCCCCGTTCGAGAATTCGCACTTAACTGAGAAAAATATCACTCGAAAGACTGATAACCTGAATGCAATCCTTGGTCCATTTCTCTCCTATCCTTTACAGCGAAGAGAAAGATTTCCGCCCTATATGGGGGAATCTCTTTAGCGTCTGCCGACGAAATACTCGCAGAAAATAACAGCTGACCGAAGTCGAGCGCGCGAAAAAGCATGAATGAATTTCCTGTAGAGTGAAAGAAGTATGAGGGTTTTCGATTTGCAGGTCCGCGTTAATGAGACGGTTATGCTTCCTATTTTTAGTTCTCCGGTATGTTTAGAGAGTAGAAACAACGGCAGCAAAGTTTCTGAAGGTACGACCTTTATTCGTCTTTCCTGTTCGTGAGACAAGAAAGGTAACGGAGAATTTTTAAGGGACACGCCAAAGATAGGCTACTTCTCTATACATCTGGCAGTTATATTTTTATCTTTAGTCACTACTTTTTGTTACATGTTTCCTCAAAGTCGGTATCTAACGAAAGTAGAAAACGCTTACTACACTTGAAGTTTGACGGATAAAGATATGAAAGCCAAGGGCAGATGGTGAATGTATAGTCTTGTAACAACAATTCCAATACCGGATATGGTAATATCCGGTATTGGAATTGGCCCTTCGATAAGTGTATATCAGTTGAACGTAGCATTTAGTAACAATTAACAGCTCAGAAAACTCTAGAAAAAAGTTGAATAAATAGATATAACAGACTACGAATACGTCTTTTCTGAAGTGAACTCGTGTTGTAGAAAACTAGAAAGCTTCAGGAGGCATTAGGAGGAAATGCAATAAAAATTTTCAAAAAGGCGGATCCTATATTTTTGAAAAGTTAAATATTGGCAATTCTTTACTGATACTTTTTCTCTTGCCAATCATTACATTTAACGATATAAAATTTTAGGAAAAGCTTACTTTTTTGGTCTGCTGAAACCAGAATTCAGCAATTTTTGGAATGACCTTAGTGACGCACTTCTGAATATTACGAAGTTTTTAATCATAGATTTCAATTAAATGTTCCTAATATTCCAATTCCAATAATCAACGAAATGAATTCACGTTTTATCTACTAAAAAGTTGGCGGTTTAGAAGAATCAGGAACGGAACTACAAATCTGCAAAGTGAGGGAGGGACAAAATTAGATAACTTCCTTATTTACCCATCTCAAAGTAACAGTAATTTTAATGCCTTTATGCTATCCAATTAAGTCTGCAAATGCCGTTTCGCCGTGGTAACTCTAAAAGGTGTAAAGTAATCGTAGATATACTTCACCACTGGATATTAGCTAGTTAGTTCCACGTCAAAACTTAGGCAATATGCTTCCTTTCCAAATTTGTTAAGTGAAGGGAAACAATCGCCCTCTTTAAATACGGTGATTTAAAGCAGATAAATTTTCGATGACGTGCATAATAAATATTTGAAAAACTAGATCCAAATAACGAAAATAAGCGAAGGCTCGAGCAATTTAAAATTAAATTGATACTTTTATCAACTCCCAGATGTCTCCAAATAATTAGCTACCCTCAATGGCCCAGGACCTTATCCACATTGGGTCAAAGATGCTGGAAGTTGCAATGTCTTCCATCCCCAAAACGGATCTTTTCGCGAACCCCACCCAGCAGCAACATCTCTCCGGAGACCCACTCATCCTTTTACAATCCCTCTCCCTCCAATCTCTATCCAAAGCCCCCATATCCTCTCTCTTAACTCCTATGCAGCAACTAAAAGAGCCATACATACATTACCAGGGAAGAAAAGCCCGGAGCTATCTGTGGCTAATTAAGGCGGGAATTTAATTACGAGTGGAAGAGAGTCAATTTGCGAGGAGTGTAGGAGCGAAAGAGTAAGCGATGCATCTCGGATCGAGATGTAGAGATAGAAGGATTGAGAAAAGAGTACAAAAGAGGAAGAGAGAGAGGATGGAAAGTAAGCCTTGAGTGAGAAAGGGGAAAAGTCACAAAGTAAGCCCTTTATTTGGAAGAAGGACTCGGAATTTATTTCAATGCTTTTTAACCTTTTGCTAGAACGTCCTAATCAACCCCCTTGACTTATCGCCTGTAGAGAAGTATGCTAATACAATAGAATCCTATATACTGCTCGACCTTCTCAGGAGAAATCCAACGCAAAGACGAACAGATGTTTCTCACAAAACGGTATACGGTCAACGTTAATTTAGATTACCAATTGAACTTCTCGATACAAGTTGAATCGCTCTAGAAATGTTCTCTTAGATGGAGATAACGCTAGCAGCGTAATTGGTTACGGAGATACTAGACAGATGATGTTGATAAAGATACATTCGCACCGTTAAAAACATTAATACATAGATTATAAGATAGTGCTTATTCAATATTTACCTAACAGAGCAAGAAAAGAAAATATATTTTTAAAATTATTTATGCCTGTAGGCGTATATTATATATATATATATTATCTATATACTATATAGAAGTGCAACTTAATAGATCAGCAAATTGCAGCAACCCTAACAAAATACAACGCCAACGCAAAAAAATCAAGCTGTTTTCATAGCTGTGTAAATATTACATAATTATATAAGTATTTATATAGAAGTAATTCCATGATCATTATAAGAATATCAGAGATTAAATTTAAATTCATTGAATTTTGTTGAGTATTAAATGTTTTTCTTTAACTCATTTTCAACTCCTTTCTACAAATATTTTTCTCATTCAAAGTATGTGCATAATGGAAGATTTTTCTGCCATTCCTTTTTCACGTAATATTTTTTGCTTCAGGCATCAAATCATACTAAAGGTTTTATTTCAAAGAATCTCCATCTATCATCTACAATAAGAGTAATTTAATTATATGATACATTTTTATGTATCCAATAAGGACTGGAAACCTTTATGATACATTCAAAAACTAACTTTGATATAGTTTCCTAGCAGAATTGTTATTTTCTTTTCTCTAAACTGTTTCTCGTAAAATCGGTAATAATAGCTCTTATAGATAATTTCGTGTATAATATTGTGACCCAATTAATAATTGTATTAAGGAGTAGTGAAATAATATGATGCAGGAAATAGCCTAAGTTTCTTAATGTCTCCAACACTGCAGCGGTAACCTTATTGCGTTCAATTCATAAATCTACATGTGACGCTTTCAGGAATGATAACCTTTAAACGTATTCACATCAATAACTAAGACGTCTAAGAGATAACTTTTACTGTCCTGTGTGGTAGGTCTATACCCTGGTTGACATCTCTACGGGTACACGTTACAAACTTTGCATGAATACATTTTATTTAACATCCGTGTGCGCCAAATTTCCGTCTAGAAAAGAATCCTTCCAAACCCGAATGGCAGCACTTGGTCTACCTCCCGAAACGCACTTTATGAAGTTTCCACAGGCGTGCAACAACCGCGCCACATTTTGTCCCAACATGTTAGATTTCACCCTTCTTAGAGGGTCCTATAGGAATGCCACCCACCCTACGATGAAGGAAACCCACTCCACCCGCGCGCAGAAACCGCCAAACCCTAGTACAATATCGAGAAAATGCTGGAGAGGGGGATGGTTTGAAACAAGTGGATGGAATAGGGAGAGGAGGGTGTATAAGAGGAGCGAATGCTGGGAGAAACGCAGGGAAGGAATAAGGGTGGTTTTGCGGGGGGATAGAGAGACGTGTGGTGGGCAACACGTGCTCGATATATATTCCCTTTTATAAGTGGAGTAGGGAAGGCTGATCCCTACCGTGCATCCATCATCCATCTATATCTTTCCCCCTCAATCTTCATATCTCTCCCTTTTTCTCTGCCATTGTGGCCGTTCTTGGATTGCGTGGCCGATCGCATGACTTTTTGATGTAGCCGTACTCTTCTTCTCAAAACCGTGGTAAATTGTGTGCGTAATTGCTTCCTGCCTTCTATTCCTCCGTTTCCGAATTCATAGGAGAGGTATATTTTCGTGGAAGAAAAAGCTCATCCGTTCAGACATTCTTATGTGATTCGATGCTTCAATTTGTATGTAAAAATTTTCGCTAGTAAGAAATATAAAGTTTCCTAGGAATCATAAACTCTAATGCTGTAATTACATTTATGAATTCGCATTTCTTGACTTCAAATCATGGAATCGCTTTTGTTCTTTTTTCAGTTCGATTTTGACAGAATTAAGTCTTTGCTAAATCTTCTCTAATCTGCAAATTGTGTATTACTAAGAGAATATATATATATATAATAGTTCACGCATTTTGACTTGCATAGTTGATAATTCTTATGCATATGACTAAGATATAATAAAAGATACATACTCATACTTCCGTTGCATAAAATAAATGTCCTTGGAATTCACTTGGGAGATTGGACCGACTGAATACCAAATTTATTGAATATAATTGAGGTGAGTTTTCTCAATATGACTTCTTTCCGAAAAAATTGTGCAGATCTTATAGTCTATAAATATAGTATATGTTTTTTTTCAGAGCTTTTGCATATTGCAGCTCTAAAATTTTCTCTCATTACTTTATCAACTTCGCAATATTTCTGCGCTGCAAACTAATCATTCTCATACATTTTATGATAATAAATATATTTTCAACCAACGTTTTACTCGATTCATTATTTGATACACCGTAATCAATTTAGGTAGACATGATTTCAAACTTGATAATACCAGTTCATGATGACATAATTCCATAGCATGAACTAAATCTTGCTCACTGCATATGTTGAAGTAATTATTTTTTAACCACACCATAATTCATTTTATCGAATTCTCTATAAAAAATTAAGATTGGCATGAGAACGACATTCACAGCTCTAATATAAAGCAATTCATTCAGAAGAAATTTTGATTACGTATATTTGAAAATGTCAAGCGGCATGATGGGGCAACTATTACTCTTGATGTATGAAAGGACTAGATTAACTACCATCTCTATTATAGATATATATCCTGTTGCTACTGTCATTAAAGCTAGTTAAACCACCTATCAAAAACAGAATGATAGTCTAATTGGCGTGGAGGAAATAGTAAATTCCCTAAGAATTGCCCATTGCTTCTTTCATCACTACAAATCGCTGATTCATTCGAATTAAAAGTTGTTTCTCGTATAAATGCCATCGCGACCAAAGGCGCTAGAAAAACTGTAGGAGAAATATAAGAAGATTAAATAGGATGGAAGAGGATAGGCTGTCGTTTCAGAGAGACGGAAACCTTTCAATTACCTTCAGAGGAAGTCTACAGCCAACCAAAAGAAAGTTAAATTAAATTATTGATATAGTGAGACGGGAAACAGCGTTGACATTAAGGTAATTATGGCATATAAAGGTGATGTAAGACTTACGTGGAAAGTTAAAAAAAATATTAAATGCAGGTAAAACACAAGAGCTTATCATCGTCTCCTTTTTTAGTTCTGCAATCTTTGACTTGAGAAGGAGTAAAATTTTTATTTGGGTAATAAAAGAAAGGGAAAGGAAATAAATCCGTTTACGGTTCTTTTAAAAAATCCGTGGGTAACATTCGCGGCGTTTTTATCTTTAGCGCGGAAAGTTGATTATGTATGATGGTAGGCAGTACGTGTATGCATATATATGGATTCATGAATAATGGAATTCCTATGGGAGAGTCGTGGTACATTTTGCAAGGAAAATTACCGTAATATGGCCTGTTTGCAGATGGGCTGAGAGCCGTACCAAGGAAATTTGGAGAATCGGGAAACGAACCGGAACATTTATAATTGTCGCCATTCGAGGTTTTGAATTTGCGAGTTTCTAACGGTGACGCTGGATATTTTTACATCACATTCTCTCAGTGGACTATGCTGAATGTATTTGTACATAAAATGTATATTAGATATCAAAGACGATGCAGAATTTCTATACTTTGGTGGTGAACTAACCCGTATTACGAACTCATACCTATCGGTATTAACTTCAAAGCAGGGATTGGGCGAGGAATGACTAAATTTTCTCTTAGAGTATAAAAGATAACCTCGATATTCGATGGGAAACAAAATTTCACTTGTAAATATTAAAAATTTGGGTATTCTTGATTTGATTCACTAAATGATAGCTAAATATAGTTCAATCTTCACCAAAATTAAATATTTATTTCCTTGTCAGTGTTCTATTTAATTTAATTATTATTCATGAAAAAAACAATCAAAAAGTTAATTTTTCTTCTACTTTTTAGATACAACTAGGCCATTTAATGACTAACACTTGTTCTCACTTGACAGAGGGTAATAAAATCACCATACATTATGTAATAAATTATTGCGCGCATAATTTCAAATTAACTCAGCGTAAATAAGCTTCCATGATTCAGGGCATCCCAATAAGACCGCCGACACCGAAATTCCAAATTAAATTTTCCCGTGATTCCTCAAGCCTTGATTAATCAATAAAAAACCCATTTGTAAACGTTATCGCCTCCATCCGAAACCTTTTTTCCGCATCCAGGAAAGAATTAAGCCTTGACGACAATAGCTCTTTGTTGTCCTGCGAACGGCTCTAAAATAAGTTTGTCTACATTGGCTCCTAATAAAGAGTTGCTTTGCTCGGCACGTGATATTTCGCCGTGGGGGTCTGACTCCTGCGTGTGCCGACGGCGCGGAAGGGGACCCATAAGGAGACCGTGGGGCACTCGGTCGAAAAAGAGTGAGATGATCGAGGGGAGAGGCATTGATTTATCCTGTTAGGTTCCCTCACTCCCACCCAATCCGTGGTCCCGTGTGGTCAGCCGAAGAAACCTTTTATGAAAGACGAGGGTGAGAGATTGGGGTTGGCCTTCTCATTGTGGTCCCTTCTTTAATTCCACGCGTCGCCCTCACGCCCCCAAATTCGCCCCAATGCACCCGATATGCCGCCGCTAAGCCACGGCGCAAACAGACGCCTTTTCCCCGTTCTATGACGACTCTGAGGGTGCATACATGGAGGGTTGCCAGTGTTTCCGCTACTGTTCGGCTGGCAATGCAACGCAGTAGTAGGGATAGTTTTGATTGATGGATACGAAGGCTTACTAGAGGGTGGAGACTGCAAGGCCCAGAAGGGAGGGGTGAAACTGCGGGAGTTTTATGAGTGACCATCAGTCGTATTGCAGACGTTAAATTGTTTCTCTGCGTTCACTGGAACGAAATGTTTATAGGTTATTGAATTCGGAAGTGGTTGGCTAATTTCTTCCAATTCAGGGTGGAATAAAATCCAATACACACGTAATGTGTCGGGCAACATAAAATTAGAAACTGCATCTTGCATCTTGGTATGAAAGTCGAAAAGGTTAACGATAATTTCATAAATTACGATTACTCTTTTCTTATTAAATTTACAACTGCTATGAATGTACTCATTTCTAAAATCTCCCATTCAAGTCAACGCATCTAGAATTTTTTAAACCGTTACTTCACAGAAAAACAGCAGGATTTTTATGAAATGTCAAGAAGGAACTCGGTGGGAATTTCTACTTATTACAATACTTCAACATCATCTTAAATGTGAAAACAAGTCAAAGGTGATACAATAATAAAATGTATCATTTGATAAAATAACACTGAATTATGGCCATAGATCACGGAAGCTGGCATCTTTCTCAGAAAGGTTGAAGAATTAGGGGATATTAAAAAACCATCCCAGAGGAAGGAAAATCCTTGAAAATTAACAGCGTATTACGTAAGAAGGTGATTTCTCCGAGCTGAGACATTTATGTGTTGGAGAAAAAGGTAAGAAACAGGAAAATAAAAGAGATTTTACGTGAGTAAATAAAAAATACCACAGAATTTCTCAGAAAAGTGAAAAATCATACCTTGTGGTACAAAAGATGACCTTTGTATGAAAGAATTGTGATCTTTCGGGTCATCAGTTTCAATGGTTTGAAACAGATATGAAAGACTCGTGAAGATCAAATAGAAGATTAGTACTGAATAATGAAAATTTATCATACGTTTTCAAACAAATTTTCATTAAAGAAAGTATCCCATGAGGTTCAATTGAGGTTGAAATTAACATGTCTGTTGTCTGATTAGCATTCATTCGCATCTCTAAGATACGCTGCAGAGAAAATTAAGGGTAGAAAAAATCGATTAAAATATTTGAGGAGATTTCACCAAACAGAAATGTATAAATATTTCAACCACGACGCGTGTTTACCGAAAGTTGAATACGCTTCTGCATTGGATCTAAAACGACAAAAAACTCTCCATCGATTTCACGTTTCATCACGATAATTGAGCAAGTGCGCATATATTAGGAGAACACAAGTTTAAGACTCAAACGGAAGTCTTCACCAGAATAAGAATGAGCCGACTTACTTCTGGTTTTCTTTTAGAGGGGGCCATCTGCTTACCGTTGAAATTGAAAGGAATACACAGAGGTAAAAAGAGTACATAAAGATATTTAAAGGGAAAACAAGAATTTTCGGGAAGGAATGTTCGAAAGACAATAATGGATGAGCTCATGATTGCATTCGAAAAATCAAACGCGGTTCCCGAGGAACAACATCATCAAAATCATCAAACGAAAACTCCCGTATTCTTCGGTGGAAAAAAGAATGACCACGCTGTAAAACAATAGAAAGTCCAAACAATATTTTTTTCTTTTCTTTGACAAACTGGACGAATGGCTAGAACCTTTGACTAAATAATCTCATTATAAATAAGATTTAAAGTTCTAGTGGATTATCATTTCGTACAAGATTTCGACATGATGAAGCAATTAAATTATCAAAAAGATATGAGCCGCTGCTTTTTGAAGTAATTTTTAGTTCATTTGTTATTATTATTGTTAAAGGTGCTTCGAAAGCTGTGGTAATTTCGCACGTGAGATCCTATTGGAAACCGAAACCGCATTCGCCGAAATCTAACACGCTGTAGACATGACTAGCCCCTTCATTTATTGATATTGAGACATTTAATGGTACGATTTCGAATTACCTACAAATATTAGCAAACTAGTAATTAAATTACGCTACGAATGGACTAAATAGGCTTTCGAATTAACTAAAAACATTAGCAAGATAGGTTTAGGTAATGTTTTTAAAGGATATAAACACGAAAAGAAAATATCTCTACCTTACTAAAACACTCAAAATATCTCAAAAATGGACTTACACCATTTTCAAAGACAGCGGATCATACCACATAAAAACTTCAAGAAAAGAGGAGAAAATATTCGAATCATTAACACAAATTGATGTACCAAACGAAATTGGAGAAATATGGTTAGAAAAATTAACCATCAAGATAAAATATTGTAATGCTCTGAGAATATCTCAACATATTCCTTTCTTAAGTTATTGATACTCCTTGTGATTTATTAGCAACTTTTAAGGGCTTTCGGTCCAAATTATGTGCTGAGATACTATTTTTGATGCATTCGATCGGGACCAACTTCGCAAGATGGCTTGATTCCTTATAGAAGCTATAGTACTGGTGTGATTGAGATGGAAGGGGGAGATAGAGTCGAAGAGTGAGATGAGGGGAGGACACATGATGAACCTATTCCCCCATACGGCCAAGTCTGCAGGACTTAGCTAAAGGGTCTGCCCGGTGTCATGAGGGCGCTCTTATCCCTTGGTCCACTGACCCCCACCCACGCCCCGGGCACTTCCGCCCTGACCTATGACAGCCGTGGCACTGAATAGGAAACACTCTGCAGCTGACCGATGACCTCTAGCCGAGCTCCACGCCTAAAAGCCTTAAATGGCGTATGATTGGCCAAAAGGAAATGAATGGGAAACTAAACGAATAGGATTACGGAAACTGGTAAATTCATTAGTTGCGGTATCGTATAATTTTGAGATTATTGAATAAGTTTTGGGGTCGTATAGTTCTGAAAAAACGACCAAAGAAAGAGCTTAACGAATTTTCATACGTCACCCATCGAAATAGTAAAACCTGACCGATTCACACTGAATACCCGAATTGGCGGTTCCACAAATTAAAGCGAAATCTGAGTAACAGGAAATATCCAGAAGAAAAAAAATGAAAAATATGGACGAGATTGGGTCTCAAACGTTGAACCTTTTAAGGAAATCTCTTATTTCTTACGAAGCTGGACAATAAAATTAACACACGATCTAAAAGGAGATTAGAAGTTTTTGCCCCTATGAAAAGATTTTACCAAGACTTCATTCTCAGAGTTAAAATTTTTATTTTATAAATGTAATAGAAGGAAATTTTATTTAGGAAACATTCATAAATCAACTTAATTTAGATTTAAAATAAAGAATACTGAAGAATACTTATAGAGTGAGTTCAGAAGGAATGCGATGAAATTCTATGAAAGTCTTAAAATAATAATAAGCTACTTTTTGTAAATAATATCAATATATGACTACATTTTCAGATTTTTATTTAACGTAGTTTTTTCTCTTCTGTCGATTTCGACTGGAAAATAAAATTGTTGCTTCAACATCAGAGTGATCATCAACATACGGGGGTTTGCCCGTTTTAGCTAAAAAATTTTATTCCTTAACAAACTTTACCCAGATAACTCAATTTCTTCGAAATCACCGAAAAACATACAAATCATTATAGAAACGCATCAATAAGAACGTGATAAGAAATGAAAATACGCTTCGAGGTTAAAATACAAGCTACGAATAATACAGTACGATATGTCTATATTCAATTTTCCACCCTCCACAAGAAGTTATTATTTTAAGACTTTGGATCGACTTCTGTCCACATCTCCACCTCAAGCCATTGTTCTCCATAATAAATGCCTCATATTCCATCGTAACGCTTTATATAGGTCACCTTTTCATGCTGCGTACAGCTAGCTCAATTGCGCAATTTCTTTCCTGTCTTATCAGCGAGAGTCATCTGAGGTGCGCCGACCATTCCTTACGCAGCTCTCTACTTAGCAATGGCATTACATCCACTCTTTCTTTTATCGTATATCTGGACACATGCTAGTGATACTCGGAAATGAACTTTAAGGACGTCGAACTACTCAATGTACATGTGTTAAACGAATCTAGGCATAAACAACTGTCTGGATCGCAATTTGGTGCGTGACAGTTATGCATTTATTTTACTGCTATCATAATTCACATTGCTTAGGAGGCACTGAGTACATATAGCGACAGCCTGCACATTGAAAAGGGATCTTCTGGATTTCCACTCTTATTAAGTATTTTTAAGTATTTTGTTTTCCTCGCTCATTCACAATACCTCGTCACACTTAATCCTCCTACATAACTTTCGCTTCAAACACATTTATAAACATTTATTCATTTGTCTTTTCGCATAATATTATTCCGTCCTCTCTATTCAGCATTTCATTATATTAGCTTCTCTTTAAATGAAATGATCCTCTAACACTATCTCAGTAATTTTGCCATCCCTTCTACATGGCCAAATCAACGTTATAATATTCTTTTTGGAGTCTTTCTTTAGTTCTACATCCACTGATTACCTAGTCATTCTACGAAGATATTTTCATTTATCATAAAATATTTCCCTTACAAATATTCATGAAATACGAGCAACAATAAATATCATCTAATGAAACAATGACTAATAATGTACCCATTACAACCGATCAGTTATTACCTCATCCGACTTTTTAATATAAGGGCAAGAAAAGTTGTACATAAATATTGGAAGGGTGACAAATTTTACAGATCTTATAACCTGACAAAAGAGGCTGAAAAATTCTATCCAGAGGGTTTTAACTTTAAGTTCCTTATTACTCACAAAGGAATGTGATATTAATTGAACAAAACAGACATTAAATACATTTATTAATATCAGGAAATAAAGATGAATAAAAAAACAATGAAACATAAATATGGTAGAAGCATATCATAGAGGTACCAAAAGTGGATAGTAAAGATATACTAGAGAAAATCCGTTTCTATTCAGTATTTTAAATGCAAAAAAAATCATCAATCAGACATGCATATTACCTGAGGATCTGTTTAATAAAATGTTCGCATTTATTGAAACTATGGGAAATTAATTTCGTCTGCATATATATCTCAATAGATCAAAATAATAAATCATACGAAGGCTCTCCTCACATCATGCTTATAAAAAGTCCAAAATGTATCCTGCCGATCAATTTTGATAAAATAGACTAACGAAAACGTTTCTCAGAAAAATTAGTTCATTTGAGACCATCGGAAAAAAGCTGAAGACGTGGTGAATTAAGGACTTAATGATATCCCGACATTGTTATTGACAAGACGTACAAAATTGGTGCATATTTGCTCCATCGAGAAAAATGAGAGCCATCTGAAACCCGAACCATTACTAACCTACGTTAATTTGGGCATTCCTAAATCATTGCTTTCCGGAATAAATTATGTCATATCGTAAATTCCGCAACGAATACATAAAACGTAAAGTTACCACTTTATTGAATTGTTCCCCAGGCCTTACCCATTTCACTGGAGATACCACGCGCAATTAGATCCAGTTAGATTGTTACGAGTATGGAAAACAGACATCTGCATATCACTTAATCTTCGATAACATGATTGTAAGCGCAGGTTTCTTGTTGAGATTCAATTCGACGACATTGAATACTCTCGAAGTCACGAATCGCTCATGCAATGAGACATTCAAAAGAAAAGAGGTTAACCGTTACATTTACCGTCGTAATTCGTCCCTGTAATTTGTAATTAAATGAATTCCCAGTCGATGTTTAAACATGATCGATTCAAACGCGTCATTTAACCAATTGGGCGATTAGGGAAGCCGGAAGAATTAATATAATGAGCGGTTAGAGCGGAAGACGAAGCCTCGTTAAAAACTTTTAAATCGAGTCATTAGATAGTCGTGAAGGGCCCTGCATTCATTATTAAAGTGCCTTCTGGTTTTACGCACTTGGATGCCTATCATGGGTTCTCTAAAACCGAGGAAATCGATCATCAAATTGAAAAATACACAGCGAACAACATTAAATTTAGGATATAAAAGTTTTTTTTAAGGGCGGTACCTAAACAACAACCTATATATGAATCCAACGCTTAATCAAGCCCAAAATTTTCCATCTAGAAAGTTAGCTTGGAAGAAAGGTAGTAAATTTAAGACTACTATATTTTGAAATACCCTTACCTGTTTTACACCATAAACCTGGTATTTCTTTCCATAAATCCTTTCGAATGAATCTCAGTCGGTCCCCAGCTTTTCTTCTTCCACGTGTGTTTCTGACTCTGAAATTTAACAAAATTAAATAGAATTAGAGATCAAAAATCTTCAAAGTTAAAATGAAAAATGGAATACAGAGGATGATCTATCAGGAGAAATCCATTCCAATTATTATGACACAAAGAAGAGAGAAGAAAAACTATGGGGCACAGTCACATCCGTAAGTATTACTAACGATCTCACAATTAGTCCCAGAAATGCATTATATTTCAACCTAACCAATACTTTTTTACAACTACGTTGAACAATCGCAATTTTCTCCAAAAATTTAGAGTTTTAAAAGGGGGGCTTAAAGAGCGTTGCAAGTAACTTACCACACCCTCCTTTTCCTCAATTTAAGAAAGAGTGTTTGCCTATATTTTTTCATTAGCAACATACGCTTTTGGGTGCAAAAGCCTCATCCTATAGGAATACACCATCAACTTATTAAAATTTTAAGTAAGACAACTTCGTAAATGGCTGAATGAACTTACATAATAGACGGACGTGATACGATTAAAAGCATAGCTATTTTGGGTTTTCGCACTCATACCCTCGAAAGTTATCACAAAAATTTTTTGCTAAAAGTAAATCTGCGAAATATTTCTTGTCACTCTTTACATTACCTAGAATATTTTACACAATGATTAAAGGATGGACTTCGACAAAATTCGGATATGGCCCATTAGATAGCAGACCGAAGTACAAGTAAAAGTTAAACAGAAGTTCTTCTCCATTCCACCACTTTCTAAATTCCTAAATTCTGGTGAGAACATCCTCATCAGATCCCAGCAACTTAATATGTAAAATTCCTCAATTTTTACCAATTAATCATGCCTATAACAGTTTGACTGAGAGCAGCGACGAAGAAGTACATAATTTTTGGGAAACGATGTGCTGCTCCATTACCTCCATTTGTCACAGGTGGCAGCGCGGTCGAGGAATGATTCTCGATAGTCGATTGTTATCTCCGATCAATGAAAACTCCGTAATTAATCCCCTGTAAAAGGGAGCCGGAGACTTAATGCCCGCATCGGTATTCCCTGCGTGTCTCGCGCAGCTAGGAAATACAACAGAGAGCGTCCACTTGCGACTTGGAATTGACATGGACACACGGACAGGTGTTGGCTAATTCCGGAACGATCGCATTCTTCAGAACTCGTTTGGGATGTGCTTGACCATAGGGATTTTGTTGTCGATACCATTTACAGAGCAGTTGCACAAAAATAAACGCAGGCATGCGGTCAAAAGTCGGATGTCTTTTTTTTACCAAGTTCCATCGAATGCGAAAACGAAATAAAGAACTAAATAGGACTACTTGCTCCTTATTCACGTTCGATTATAATGTGTCATGTTTTAACTTCGTTCATGAAAAGAGGTAAAGATGCCGATTGTAACCTTTAAGGAAGTTACTTTAGTTGATCAACTTTTTCATATACTTTCTTTTTCTTCATTAGAAATTCAGATGGGTCGCAAGATTTTACTTTATTTAGTAATTATGTAAATTTTACGTTGTCTGAAGAACAGGTATGTAAGATCTAATGCACGAGAATTCAACCCACTATCTTTCTTTTTCGATATCGAATTCTTACCTTAGACTTTCGTACAATTTTCTATCCGAAAGCTTGATAATTGAATAGGAAAAAACCAAAGTCTGTTTTGAATAAAACTCAAAAAGTGAAAATCGATACTGCATTTAAGATCATTGCAACGAACCAATAAAACTATTTTCGTTGAATTATTCTATATTCAGAATACGACGAGGTGCATTACATGCATCTCACGATGCCTTAATAGAGCTAATCCGTCTCATTGGAAGTAAAAGGTTTGGCTCCTCTTTCTCCTTTAGTAGAATTTATTAGCGACTGGGGAATTTAACGATATTTTTCTTTGTTTGTCGTTTTAATGAATTAATTTCTTATTTTTACACACTTCCGCTGTCACGAAAATTAGCACTGGTGGAGCTAGCTTTTGAAATATTTTTTACGCTGAAATAGTTTTTTCTAAAGATTTATTCCATTGAATACATACTTTTTAATTCCTAAATTTTATTAAGTTAACTATTTATCTTAAATTGACTCGTAAGCGAAATATAGTGACATATTTTCTAATATGCAATATTTCATCTGCAATTAGGGACAAATTTTAGATGCTGATATTAACGTTATATGGGAGTAATTAAAAATTGGAGGTTTTCAGGAAATCAAAAATGATCGTAATTTCACACACACACTTCACACAAAATTCACGAATTACATATTTCTACTAAAAACCACTATTATCCCAGGATTAATATTTATTAAAGCTATAAGAAGATTAATTTCTACGCATTCGATTTAGTGTTCCCATATCATTAATTTCAAAGAAAGAGTAAGATGTATTCTAAAAAACGTACGATATATGGAAAATAAGAGCCTTAGATATGTATGAATAATTAATCAAGGGGAGAATTTTTCTTCAATGCGGATTAATTATCATTTTAAATAGCGGTTGAAAACAAGCGAAAGGTAAAAGTCTCTTATTTTTTCATTAACGATTTTACTATTTAATGCCGTATAGTATTAAAGTAATACGTTGCTATTCTGGAAGATTATCTCTAAGCATAAAATTGCTGATTAATTGGTAAATATCTTATAATATCAATATTCATATAAAATTTTGAAGCTGCATTTCCAGATCTCGATTCTTTTCTGTATTAGGACGCTATTACCTTCTATCACCACTTAAATTTTTGCAAGAATCAATAATTTATACCGACAAGAAAATTGATCAATAAAAGCTAACTTGAAATACTTATAACTTCCTAAAGATTCTTGCACATTGAAACATATTCTTCAATTAATATATTTCCAAACCTTTCCGAAGGAAGGACTACGTTGGCTCAAAGAGTAGCGGAACGTGAATAGAAATACTTTTCTATTTGTAACGATAAACCGAAACATCTTGTTCAGGTGTGTTATATAAGGAATCGTGTGAAAGGAGTATTTCCGAGAAACTGCCGTTGCATCACAAAAATAGATGAATCCCTTTTTTCGCAAAGAGCATTCCTTCTTGGAACTCAGCCCCTACTGCGCCTTTCGACGGTCTCTCTTTCCCCTCGTACTTTCACAGCATATCTTCAGCCAAATCTTCATTTCTCCTCTCCCACTCGACGCCTGTAGTACACCCTCAATGCAAAGTAATACCGCTGCTCAAGTAACGGAGATTTAAATCATTTGGCTTCACCTTATGCATACTCATCTTATTGGCCCTATTGATCTCTACACCGCTATTTTTATTTTATTCATTGTCAATCACTTTAACGATTATCTTCTGATATTCACCTTATGAATCTGAACCTTATCAAACACTTTATAGCCTCTGTAGTTGCCTTCTTTTATAAAAAACATTTCACTATTTTTACTTAATCTGAATTTCATATATTTGTTGATATTATACGATTTAACCTTAAATCTCTCATTCCATTTTACAAATCTTTGTAAAATCTCTTATTGTAATTATTAATTTATTTTTGGAAACCATCGGATAGAAGTTGCTACTCTCTATTACCGTTTTATTCGAACATAGATTACGTTCTTCTATTCAATTGCCCTCCTAGTTTTACTCCAACAGTACTTATGATTTCACTAATATCTGTAGAAGTGATAAAAAATATTAAGCTTTTATTTAGAACTCTGCCTCTTAAGTAAAATACGCTGAAGAGATACTGAAAACATGATCAATTAATTTTTTCGAACTATAAACGATGGTTTCAAACCCAACGACTTTAAAATTTACCTTTTCCTTGCATCCTGTTCCTTTTCCGGATCTTTGGGGTTTTTGCAATAATAGTCCTTGAAAGATACAACCCGTCCTTATGTGAAAGTAACTTTTTCCCTTCTGCAAGTCCTACTCGATGGAAAAATTTTGATCCTGTTCATATCAGACGCAAAATAAAACAGTAAAAACCCGCATAAAACCAAGGAAATCGGTTTACAGTCGTTTCTAGCTCTTCCATATCCTCCTCCTAGTTCTGATGAATTTACGCTATACGCAATCTTTTTAATCTAACAGATATGCTTTTTTTCCTCATCCTTATTCAACCTTTTATGCAATAATAATTTTCAAATCCTTTATAGGTAATTTTGTATACCTATATTGAATTTAAATTTAGTTCTTTTTCTTCAAACATATTCCATCATGTCAACTTTCGCATTCCATTATAACATTCCCTATTGAGTCTCAATTTAGGCCACAATAAACGCGTACGAACGCACGCACAAAAACGAACAGTAAAATTTGGATTCACCCAAAGAACTGAAACATTTTCATTCGTCCCTTTCTCTTGCATTTCTATTTCCCTCCATTCTTAACTCCTTCTTCCGCAAACTCTCTTTATTCCTTTCCCTCTTCAAAAATCTCTCCGCAACTCCTTTCATCTCCTTTTCCCAACTCTTTCTCTCAACTTTTATCCTCCAAACTCTCTCCTCCAGCCACCCACACCCCTCATCCACCCCTTCTCTTTCCAGAGGATCAGTCGAGCGTGGAGGATAAGAGCACGGCGCTAGCCAACGATTCTCCCACGTCCAAGACGGTGGATCTGCACGAATGCCGTGGGGGGCTGAGGTGGGGGCGTAGGGAGGCATGGATCCTCCGTGGGGTGGGAAGGAGTTGGAAGCTCAGACTACTGGACGATGCCAGTCACGGAATGCTTCCTACAAAATGGAAGCCAGTCAAACCTCCTCCCGACAGTACAATACCGTTTTGGGAGGTTGCAGTCCCTTCATGCCTGAGTGACTTAGAACAGAAGCCTGTCATGGATTGCGAAAGAAGAAGATTGCGGGGTTTTTATGTGAGGAGAGGAAGGGTTGCGGAGAGATGGGAAGTAAAGGAGAATTTAATTTCGGATTGGGTAATCGGAGGGAAGAGATGTGCGGAGGCGTGCTAAAAACGGATTGGCCGAGAAGCGGATTTTTGGGTAAGATTCATGTCGATCGTCAAGTGGGTTAAGGTTGTGGAGGAGAAGAAATGGAGAGTGTAGGACCGTGTTATTGGCGCACTCTAAGGAAATGACGAAGGTGGGGGTTCTCAGGGAAGTTTCTTTAGAATTTCAAACCCTCAATGTTACATGTTAAAGATAGGATTCTCAAAGATTTTTCTTTTTAAGTCTCGAGCAGTTATACATAAAATCAAGCTGAAAAATAATTTATCATGATATTTCATTCTTCATAGTTTGGTGACCTTTACATGAAAGAACGGGATATCCACCATTGCTTCTGATCATATAGCGTAAATGATATTTATGCTGAAATTAAATTAATAACAAATCCTGAGATATCATAGAGCATAGAAACTTTATTCTAAAAGGAGCCAGAAATTCTACTCAAAATTCAGAAATTAAAAATTGGGGTCGTTGGTAAAAGACACAAAAATAATAAAGGAAGAAAAGCTAATTTATACGTCGACAAATGAAATAGCCAGTTAAAAAGGTTGGAATGAAATATCAATGTTTTAGTTACATTACATTTTGTTTACTAAAATATAGAAAAGATCGAATTCGCCTCATTTTTATGTTTACTTTGCCGCATCTGTGGATTGATTTACTTTGTTATTGAGGCTTCATATGTAGTAGCTGAATGCCCAATGGCATGCATTGTTTATGAAAATTTCCAAAAAATATCATAATGAGTTCTTTTATTTGGAGGCTTTTAATTGAAATTACATGACCCTATGGTTAAAGATATTTTACTTCTCAGAAATAAGCAAATTCTATAGAACGTCGAGTTTCAATTAAAATGAAGTTTTTAAAAGTAAAATGAAAATAAATGCCTATGAACACATATGCGTAATAAGAATTAATTAAATCAGAGGAAACGATAAGGAAACGTCAGTTATTCATTTTATATTGCACTAGAAAATTTTATGAAATTATTTGCTAAAGCTTTTTTGCATGATTTTTTTCCAATTTAATTTAGTATCTGAATCAATATTACTTTCAATATTGAAAACGCAAAAAGTAAAGGAAGCAGCCATCAAAAGGTTGCGCGGAAAAGATATTTCCCGTGTAACTGAAATTTAAATATTTTTGCTAATAACATAGCATGTTCAACCCATTTTTCCCATGGTCACATTTTCAAAAAAATTCGTACTCAAAATTTAGAGAACTAAACACCATAATTACACGCAATAACGCATCTTTATGGAGAGAAGACAAAAGACAGAAAAACCCGCATTCACTTTCCACGCGAAAAAACCGAACCTTTTTTTTAATTACTTCCGCGGCGGATAAAAAACACCTTCCACGTCACCACCGCAGTCCAACTTTCATTCCAATGCGGGAACTGCGGAAGAATCATAGCTGGGCTGGGGATCGTGGGAGTTTAAACGGCAGGGGGTGGGTGAGGTCACATAGGTGGGGAGGTCGAGGCAAAACGAGGATACGATACTCAACGGCAGTAGATTCGGTCGTGACATCAACTTCCGCTGTCCACGGCAGACACCGTCTCAATGTGCATGACCTCCTGGATTGAGGTTGGGAAGGGATGAAAATGGGCCGGGTGGGAGAGCCTTCCGGTGGAGTGGGTAAAAGATGGGCTTTAGAGGAATGGAGAATGAGACTACAATTGACAATCGCCTGATTGTTCGTGCAGCCGAGTAAGTAAGCGGCCGTGTTTCGCGGGATCGCCGCGTGATGTGGAAGCGCTGCCTGTCATGTGTTCCATTATATTCTGGAGCGTAAGGTTGAACTTGGGTTCCGCGTGTGTGGTCCACCTCCCTCTGACCACAATCCCCTTCTTCGACTTTTCAGCCAATCGGACGGACGCATGGCGCACGATAATTGCCGTAATGATCGACTAAATATCTTTCTACGCTCGGTTCCAAATTTCGATTCCCTATCGAATGCGTGAAATATTCCGTTTCGGCGATTCGACTCTATTGCAATGGTTAACACCTGAAAAATGGAGACAATCCGGCTCAACTTTTTATCTTTGTTCATTTTTTAACTTAAAATATATCTATCTCCACATTCAAAGGGAATATTCATTCAAAAAAGCGATTCTTAAAAATTCAAATTGATAATGTGAACTCTAACGCCAATAGCATCGAATCAGCTTTTACTAAAAAATCGAGAGGTTGAATTTACAGGGAAATTTGATGCACGTTTGAAACGAGAACAAGCTGATAGCAAAAGTTAGAAAGATGTCGCCGGTATAAAAATTTTAGGTAGATTTTTATTAATTGATTTACGCAATTATGTAATATGCAAATATTGATAAAATTTATATTAAAATATTAACAAAAGAAAAGATTACTTGCACTCGACCACAGCGCATTCTAATGCACAGACACAAAATTTCTGCAACTTTAGAATCTATTCGGTCTTTGAATGCCCGTCCACCTTACTTTTTCTAAATAAATAATCAAATATTTCTGGACATCAATCTCTTACATAATGAAAAATATAAATATGTTTAAGTCATTCTAGGCCTTGGGCACAGATTTAGGCGAAGTCAATCTTTCCTTTTTCAATAGCAACCAATTTGTCTTAAAGAATTCTGTAATTTGGAGTCTCTACTACACCTTTAAATTACCGCATTTTTACGTGAGAGGGTTACCCGATAGCCAACTGGGTAGTGTATTCGCTTTCAGGGAAAGCAGTTCTGGACTCAATTCCCAGCGAGAGCTCATATAAAATGATGTCTGCTGTCGATGCACTTTTGACAATACTATTCCTTTTATTTGAGGGAAATGAAACCTAAGGGCATTTCAGCATGGCAAAGTATCTGAAAAAGACTTAACACTCATTTTCCGATAAATATAATGAGTGATATTTGAATCTGGATAGTTACTATAGATCTGAAAATAAGAATTGCTTTCAAAAATCATACATAAAATTTCTGAAATTTCGAACTCATATAATACAGTAATAAGGCCATAAATATTTACTACGTTAGCTTCGGTTTTGGAAAAATAAATAACCCTCCG
Organism: Pachydiplax longipennis; assembly: GCA_036926295.1. Classification (NCBI taxonomy): domain Eukaryota; kingdom Metazoa; phylum Arthropoda; class Insecta; order Odonata; family Libellulidae; genus Pachydiplax; species Pachydiplax longipennis. Next base: position 20,156,077 of record JAVFKF010000026.1, on the reverse strand, counting down.
AAATCGTCCCTCCAAATTTCAAGTTAGAAGCTTAGAAAGGTGATGGGCGGAAAACCTATGATGATAAAGACCCTTGAAATCATACCATAACCATCACTCCTTTAAGAGTAACATTCAGAACACGATAGCCAAAATTTGAAGCCAAAATTCTTTGCAAGAGGGAAAAAAAAACTTAAAAATAAACAACCTCCATTCCGTCTCTTTGTTCCCTCCCCTCACGTATATTACGACGCCTTTTCGAGGAAGATAAATTTGGTAACATCTCCTTCCCCTTGGATTGTCACCTTCCATTGTCGGCACTTCCCCCACCACCGTTTATCCGCGCCATTCTCACATCCAATTGTCTCAAGGTCTTATTATCCGCCATTGTTTCCTCTCCTTGGAGATATGCGGTCCCGAATCGGGTCATAGGGCAAACTCCATTCCTTGGTCTACTTAAAGAGACATTGTTGTCACGGTAGTGGCTCACGAAACACGATCGCTGACTGAAGAGTCGTGAGACATTCTTCGGTGGGCGTGGGTTTGGCCGATTAAAATAGCCGAGAGCACGAATGCGAAATGAAAGGGGTTACGAAGGCGGAAAATATGTTAAAAGTTGGAGAAAACTATTTACGTAGAGCTATGATTGGAGGTCGTTTCTTCTTGATATATCGGTAGGTGATAGCATCATTCTAACAACCAGCTTGGATTAGAGGCTGGAAATACTCCGTTAGTCATTTGTCGGGGACAGCTACTCCATCTCAGTTATGGTTTTTCATAGAATGCCTTCCAACCACCATTCATTCTTTTATTGAATCTAAATACACAACAGTATTATGAAGCAGAATTTACATAAAATTAATTTCTTACTGAATAGGAAAAGATATACCTGAGGGGAAATTTGGCTTCGAGAAGAGGTAGTCAACATCTTGATTCAACTACATCTACATCTAATATGAATGTGCCCTGCAAGTTGCCTTTCGACATGTGGCTGGGGGTAAATGAACCATGAATCTACTTTCCTAATCTATTTACTTTCGTGTATCATTCTTTGAAAAAATGAATTCTTGAATAGACTAGTTCTAGCATCCCTTTCTCTGATCTTTCCCGCAGTATCAAAACGGCCTATATAATATGGAGGATACATGATACCGACTGCATCTTCCATAAACGAACCCTGTCTGAATTTACACAGCAAATTGAAACGTTCATTAAACCTTCTTTCTTCTAAAAATTCCCACGCTGCCTCCTAAAGCATCGAAGTCTCGCACACCAATTCTTTACAAAAAGTGCTGTCTTTCGCTGTACCTTTTCTAATTCACGAATATCACATTTTTCAGCAGGATCTCATACATCGCATGCATACTCTAGGTAAAGCCTAACTGCATTTAGGAGAGATTCGAATAGTTTTCAAAAGAGTTTTCTTAAGAGTAACATAAAATGACCAAGTTAAGAATATGCTGAACTGTTTACAATAGATATGTCACACAATATATGGCAGAGATGCCAAGACTCTGGATTAACTAGCTTGGAAAGCTGCATCAAACTTCTACGGACAGATAACACGGACAACAGTCCCGAATGCGATCGGTTGGCACTGATAAAACCAACAGCTATTACAGCCGAATTTCGAAACATTGGACTGACAGATACCACCAAACGTTTTCGGCTTTAAACAGAGATGTAGAATAATGAAACGAAAAGGAGAAATCCACAAAATTCCACCGAAATCCCCTACATAATCCTACAAAACGGACGGAAAAGGTACTTTTATTACGTAAGAATGGAGACGTGTCATAAATCTTGAAATGTCGCTCTAATCTCATTAAATATGCAAATAGTGAAATAATCAACAGCGTAAAAGTCTGAAGGTTTACGGCCGCACCTGTCATTTCACCTCTCTCCAAAGGCCTCTTCTATTTCGTATATCTCTTATTTCTTTCGGAATCCCAATCTATTATTCCTCAATGGCACCAATCCTTCCGCTACTGGAGGCAGCTTCAGTGTTTTAAGAGCCTTGTGCTAATGGCCGCTCAGCCTCTTTTGTCCGGCATAAATTTTTTACATATGTTTTTACTGCACGTTCCACATTATTTATCATCATGTTTACCCACGTTTCCTGTTGAAGAAAGGCTTTTATTTTTACGATCCCTAGTTCCTTTGCACATTTTAATCTTAAATTTTGGACACCTAATTGATCTCGCGGCAGTAAATAAGAGGATAAAAATACATCTGAAGATAAAGCTAGTATGATCATACAAAGAATTCGAAATTCCATTAGTAATCAAATGCGGAGTGTATCCTTCTACGGAAAAATATACTCGCGTAACTTCTCTTAGATGTTTTGTGCAAGTTATATACTACGAGCACGTGTTGAAATACTATATTCAATGGATATAAGAAGTAGAGAACTTTTAAATAGGCTGACTAAAATTCTAGCAATTTAAATTTTACTTTCCTACATTCTTCAAAGGGAACAAAACACGTTTAGTTTGGATTATACCGCTGTTCTTGAAAAGTTGGTTATTTATTTGGCATATGAAGGATGGATGTGGATTGGATTGGATTCCTTGCACTATCAGACATCAGCATCGGATCACTGCTCTATTTGCGACATTAAATAAAATAACATACGAATCCTTTCATCCTTCAAATTTTTGTAATAAAAAAACATTCCTTGCGTAGATTTAATGAGTATCCATTAACGATGTTAAATCCATTTGCCAATAAATTATTACATAGACCAAAAACAGATTTAATTAATAATTTATTAATTTAACAGCGCATCTTTAACTTTGAATGATCTACAAATTAGATGGGTTAGCCATTTTTCCTAATTATCTATCTTAATTGTATTTCATAAATTATTTTAATAAAATTGTATTTTTTGATAACTTATTTCTCTATTACGATCAAACTATAATGTTTAAGGTTAGCAAAAGGTGATCATTCACGTCGTTTTGCGATCAGCATTAATGATTAATAGAAGCAGTAAAGTAGATGATTTTTAATTCAATTTTGCGACCATCTGCAATAAACTCGTATCTGAGAAAGGTTTTACTTTCCAGACAGTTTCTATTATGTAATAAAACACTATCCCATTCACAGTGTATGCACATCTTGAAGTCAGCAGGCTAAGAATGAATTCTAGGATGTAACGGTGCGGAATCAAGTGAATGTGCGGGTACTACGCTTCTTCCATCTATGATTCCACAGAGTTGTACTTATGGCACTTAGTTTTGTAGGCTGAATCGACCTGTAAATCATCAAAAATGCACGCGAATGAACTGCCACAACTAGGGATTGAACCGCAATACCACCGAGAACATGATGTAAGATTTATTAGAGGAAAAATGTCACCTGAGAAAAAGACCTGAATAACCGCAACGAAAAAAAGAGAATGACGAGACAAACCCTTCATCAACTTCAGCATATCCCATTTTGATTGCACACAATTCCGTCCTTTCCTCACTACATCCACCTCAAATCCACCCTCTTCAAGGGAGGATTTCCCTCTCCGAAATACTCCACACCCACACAAGACCCTTCCCTCTTTCTCAATACCTTACCAATCATCAACCCCCTTTCACCCCTTTTCACTCCTGAGACGCCCTTCGTTTGTCCTTTTGTAGGCAATAAGACGTCCTCAGCCCCTCTTACAATAAACCCAAACGCTCTCTTTTTTCCGCACTCCTTTAGGAATATTCAGAATTTCTCATTGTGTATGTGCGTGTGTCAGAAGAGGGAAGGAGAGACAGGGTGGCGCTCGGAGAAGGAAGGAAAAATCAGTGGGGGAAGCTGATATAAGGAAAGAGAATAGGAAATTCGAACGGAAAAATATAAAATATCAATTCTATACAAAAAAACGGAGCAAGCATAAGGTAATTGCCAGAGATAGATCTGACAATCAGCCTGCTATTATAACAAAAGCAAGACAACCCTTAAAAAGTAAAAAGAAATATATCCTTTAAGAAGAAAGAGATAAGTTTTTGCACGTTTTCCAAAACACGGTTTCATCATTTTAAAGTAGACATTAATTCAAAGAATATGAGCCCCTTTGAAATTATATTTCATCTTAAGCAAAAAGAAAAGACCCATACTTCCTAAGTATGAACTGTATGAAAAGTTTAGGAACGTTTAAGTTAATAAATAACTCCATTTAGAGGAAAATATTTCCTCAACTTCGCCATTGAGTAAAAGACGAAAATCCAGATGCGAAGAAAATTTGCTAAGATAAATTTAAATATTAATATCAAGATTAAGATGAACTATTTCAATTTTGGAGACGACCGAGATTATTTCAGTTTACAGTATTTACAGGGAACTAATCAAAATAGTTTGGAAGGGTTCAAAACAGAACAATACGTTTTTAGGATAACGAGTAGAGGACTCACAAACGGAGTAATTCCGGAGTAAACCGGAAATAGAACCAGCCTAAATAAATCAGAAGCAAATCAGGTAAGAGTAAATAAAAACGAAAGATACATAGAGAAAGATGAGGCATAGATACGGCAAGGAGAAAAACCTCGAAGTAAGGAGGGATATATTATATATTTTCCGGGTGCAAGGGGCTAAGGTGGGAGTGTGGGACGGTATCGGTGTCTTCTGGTAGGAATACATTAGCGAGAAGGGAATACCCTCATGGCATGGCCTCCTATAAGAGGCACAAAGGGGGTCGCAAAGGGCAAGGCGAACGCGAGGTTAAGGGAAACGACATCTTCCGACGGATACGGACTGTTTTGAGGTGGCGTAATAGGAAGGAGTCGAAAAATAGAACGATGTAGGAAGTTGGGAGGGGACTTTGGAAGAGACACCTGAAAAACATGAAGACAAAGAGGACTGAAAAATAAAAAAGAACACGTTAGAGTTACCTTAGGAGCAGCGATTCCAATTGATGAGTACCTATTACTGCGAAGACTATAGATTGTCATTAAATATTTCGATTACTCACGAAAAATCTTCACTTAAGCCTTCGCGACAGCTAAGGTCGATAACGAACTTTTGAAGTAATTTCCAAAATAATCATAGTGAAACATTAAAAGGAAAGAAAAGAATGAGCACCAAAACCTGTGGATGCAATATGCCAAAAAGCCCTTTACTAATACGTTATTATTATTACTATTTTTGCATTTTTCATCCGCATTGCAAGTTTTTTTATACAGAAGAGTAGTATTTAAATAAATCTCAGAGATTCTGTCTATTTAACAACCCACATTTAATTTTGTATTCATATAAACTTGATACTTACAAGAATAAATTTATTCTGCAATGGATCAGCTAAGTTGGTTGTCGGAAATGACTAAATATTTATTTTAAATAAACTCCTTAACAATTGTAGTGGAAGAATCACGAATATCAAGTAAAAACATAAAATTATATAGAAAAATCTAATGTGAGTGATGGAGCAACAATGAAAAGCACACCAAGGGGAAACCAGAAATGATAAGGGAAAAGGAAAGGATATACTATCTTTGTTTAAGCTACTAACATAAATAAATAAAGATATCACATATCATAACAGCAGCAAAAGCTGATATTCCAAAAGAAATCCATCTGAAAATATCTCAACATAAGATCTTTCTTTGAACGTTTTAAAATAGTGAAGATGATTGGGAAATCCTTGAAGTTAGAAAAAGACACAATAACATCCGGATAATGTTGACCCTGGGAATAGTATCCACGTGGAAGAGGAAAATCCGGATTAAATTCAATATAATTGCGACACGTATAATAAATCCTGAGTCATTAAACTTCTAGACTACCACAGAATTAAAAACCTATAATGATATAATGATTAATTGAATCGTTAGGTTGGAAACGTGAAATGCATTGTTCTTTCCTATTGTTAGGATAATGCCAAGGCATATTTCTTCATCAGTAACCATCATTAGCGCAATATCTCACTGAGAAAGCTTAGACTTTGGAAACTTTGCGATAAACATGCTTATCACGAAACATGAGAACAATTCCCGTCGAAATCATACTGATTTGCTAATCTTTAGAGTCGAAAATTCATCTAGAATTCGAAAAATACGGATTAGTGTTCAGTAGCAAGAAGATTTATTTTCCATTATCATAAGTACCCTAATACAGTACTTCAAGTTCAAACTTTGGATTATATTTAGAGAAATAAAGAATAATAAATATCTTTTGTCATAAAGATGATATTTATCCCGTGCGGGATATGCTTTTTATTTACTTAACCTAAATCATGATTTCAGTCGTTTAAATCATCTAGGCCATTTCCTCTTTTGCCGCTATCCCTTACTACCACAGTAAAAAAATATCCGACAAGGTTTATGTAAAACGTGCCGACAAACGGAGGGACACGTAAAGCGCTCTCGTTCATAGTTTCAGCGAATAATGGATTATAAATTATAAAGTACATCAACCGAATGCAAATTGGACCCGCACGAGGTATGACATGGAGGAAGGAGGAGTACCTGGCGGCTTCGTGGGTTCAGATCCGGGACCCTTTAGCAGATGTTCAAGAATAGCTATGGTCAAAATAAAGCGGGCAGGAATAATCAGATACAGAGCAAGGCTTCCATAGCAAAAGTATTTCGTCAAGTATGCTCGAGTAAAGGACGATGTACGAAATTTAAAAAAAACTCACACTTTTACTGATTTCTTCAGGTTCATAAACCTCTTGAAAATACCCAAAAATGCGTAGCAAATTCCGCATAATTAATCCTTATCTTCGATACCATTTTAAGGTTATTGCGATCTAATTGAATAAATTGTCGGACAACCATCAAAAACAAGAAGACTATGACGTGGATAACTCAAGAACCGAAAACATTAACAACCAGATGAAGATGACTGCAAAAATTTGAGAAGCAGTAATTTAAACGACTTTGAGCCTCTACCTACCCTAACAAGTAATCTATTCTACTACTAAATTATAATACGAACATATATCGAATACGAAACTGTTTCGCATGAGAAACGATCTTGATATTTCGCATGACTCACCAACCCAATCGATTCTGATGACATTTTAAATTTTTTTCATATGAAAAGATATCCAATACTCATCAATCAAACCCTTAGCATATTTATGCATAAAAAAGAATTCTATGAAAATGAAGAAACACCGTTTTTTACGGTGCCTGTTTTCACTTGAAATTCATCCGCTAAAATTATTTTTGCGGACTGGTTGACATTATTTCCCGATTTTTACTCTCCGGAAATTTGTACAGTATGCAGGAAGTACTGTTTCCATCTACGATGCGAAACGACTCTCGAATATTCCTCTAAAACACTGAACATTTATAGAAAAATTTTCAAAAATTGGATCACGCGAATCAAAATTCCTATTTCCGTGTCGGATGCCATCGACAGCTGGAATTTGAAGCAACACAACGGAGAACTTTTCCATTGACAAATTGGATGTTTTTTCGAGAACAGCTCCAGCAATCGCATATGGCATCTGCGAGGCAAAATAGGGGCGGGTGATGTCGAGGGGATGTATGTTGAAGAGGGAGTGTGGTTGTTGGGGTTTTTGAGAGCTGCTGGTTGAAGTGCGGTTCAAGTGGAGTTCTCTTGAGGGTTGAGGGATGTGCAGGTGATCAAAAAGGGTTGGTATGCCATCAAAGAGATTCATTTATTTGCATGAGAATTTTTCCACATATCTGATTTATGGTGTGAATCGATATTTAAATTTCGGAAACTCCCAAAACACTTCCAATCTGTATAATGAAAAGGGGAAAATTACTAAATGAAATTTTTGTCTTTAATTAGATACTGATTACAAATTAAACGATGAATATAAGAAAAAGGATAAAATGAAGGCGTCACGTCTTTGTGACGATGTATAAGTAAATTAGATGATAATAAGTAAATTAGATGATCAGCTCTTGATAGTTTAAATTACACCAATGATCGTCCGCCGAAGCACCGACGTTACTAATTTAGCATGCTAACGCCCTACACCATCGGCTATGTCAAAGTAGTTCAGTGATGGTATGCCCTTGCATTTTCACTGCCTAAATACAAGGCCATGTGTATTGTCTTTCTTGCAATACTATAAATTTCAAATCAAATTCTGCATTTTGTAAAACCGATATCATTATGAGAAATATATGAGCTTTCCTTAAAAAAGACCAAGATAAAGAGAGGATTATATAAATGATGGTGATATGTAAATACCTAAGTAACCAAGTGGCCATGAGCCTTCCGCAAGAGTAACTGATAAGAGTTCGAAAGCTTTAATGTTTGTGTATTTTTACAATAAATTTCTGATTCATGTTAATTGGACATCGCGAACCACCCTTATTACCCTTAATTTCAGAGTTATTTAATTATGAATTAATTCTTATGGTATCATTTTCTCCTTTGTAAAGCTGCTATTGAATTTCCTATCGCACTGATATAATCTTCAGCATTAGTATCCAAACAGCTCACTTATGCCACCGTAACAGACGCAATGGAGAATTCACCATCAATTACACGCTCCAATTTTTCCGAGAAAAAAATAAATTCCCAGTTAATCCATTTAGCCTCTCCTAGTCGAAGTGAATAAGAAATAATCTCTCCACGAGAGGCAAAAAATGTACGCCGTGCCTCCGAATCTCGCAGCTGATAGGTCAAGGGAACCGCACCAACCCCCGCTCGCTTACCGAGCAACAAAAAGCGGGAATAAAGAAAAACGAAACCTGTACAAAAGAGCTCCTGTGGAACTCACCCTCCATTGCATTCGAGAAAAATGGATTTTCCATGTTTCGAGTCCCATTTCTTTCCGCGGGAGCACTATAGGCGGCAGCACTCTCGCGTTATCGGTCACGCTCTGCGTACACATGTCCCCCCGCGGAAAAAATCATAGGGACTGCTCCTTTTTATCCGTTACGCACGGTCACACGGGGAGAAATATGGATTTCCGAAGTGAACGCGAGGTTTTTCCCCTTCTCTATCCATCTCTGCCCATTAAGCATTCTATCAAATCCACCCCCTATTCCCCGCCCGAAAATATTTCCTTTCTCAGACGCATTTACCCAATTTATGCCCCGCAAATTTGGGGATATCATTTCTTTTTTCCGGAAACTATTCGAGGAATACTTTTCCCAAAGTGGGGTAGGTAAGTAGGGTGAAAATGGTGAGTTCTCGGATTCCATTTACTCTGAAAACGCCCGAAATTAGTAGAAAAAAAAGAGGTTCCCCTCATTAAAGAAATTTATTCGGCCTCCTGAAGGCTCCTGACGCATTTACATAAATTTGAATTGCATCTGGAGTATTTCTGATTTTAAACATACCCGCAATTCGTATGTTAATCGAAAATTAATATACCGTCATATTTTCATTGCATCCGCGCCCATTATTTGCTCAAATTTCCTCAATAAAATGTCCAAAATTAATATACTTTCTCGAAATTTTGTAAATGGCCCCATGAGAGGGTGAAGCTGACCGCATCCTATGTTTCGGCATGTTTTGCTCGCCCTAATTGTTGGTAAAGACCTAGTTCCTTCCTCACCACAATGAGCACGATGATGTCAAGCAAACTTCCACAGAAAAACACAGACATTAAATGTATGAAATCAGAGCTCTGATTCTCATGCATTATCATTTAAATTATTGATGCATTATCATTCCCATCTTCCGTCTATGTTATTAAAATAATTTAAATGGTTCATTCCTCTAATCTCTTCTTATCATAAGCAATTATAAGGGTTATAGATGATTATCTTTGATTTGAAACTAATCTTCCATAGCCGGAGTACAATTCCAAGGTTATAGGCTGGTGGGTTGAGAAAATAAGATTGATTTTATGTAAACAGATTGGTTTATATAACATTTCCCGTACCGTTGGATAAATTATCATTTACATAATGCCTAAGTATACTAAGCCTATGTATAAGTACAGCTATTTACAAAAAATAACTAATTCGCAGCCTACGTAAAAGGCATGAAGCTGTAGGAGGGAGAGAGTACGTGTAATTAGTCTTCTTTTCTTTTGTGTTCGAAACGATCCAAAGGCTTTTCTTAGGCTATTGCTAATAGGAATATTGGCTACAGCTCAGTTTTCATACAGCTCATTTTTGATACTGTATTAACAGTACAGAATTATTACTGAATGAAATTCGGACTTCCTCAATAATTAGCAGAGAGTTTTAAGCGTTTTTTTACCGTATATTTAGTATAAGAGGGACTAGGATCGCGTTTTGAGTGGGAAACAGGTTTCCGTGTATATTATATCAAGATTTCTTATTTTCTATTGAAACTTTTTTGCTCTTTACTGTTTGTTTTGTTTTAAGTACCTATTCAACCCGAGATGACCCTCGGTGTTCTTGATGTTTCTTGTACTAGTTCATTTCACGTCCTATATCAATGATACGATTTCAGAATAGATGAATAGCCTCTCCAGTTCAGTCATATATATGAAAGCTGTGCGACCAAAACACTTGTTCCACTGACAAAGTAAATATTACGGTAATAATGTTCGCTGTGTAAATAAAATTTAATTCATATCTTTTAGATTCCGTGAGCGTAGGGACTTCGTGACAGCGAGAGGCTGCGATTGATTTACAACACAGATGTATGATGAAAAGAAAGGCCACGGAATGGGAATCTAAGACGGATGGGAGTATATCACCAATGAAATAATCACTTGTGGCATTAGTCAGGTCAATACAAGGCGTGGGAAACCTTGGCAAGAATCAAGGACTTTGTATTACAAGAAGCACAATACCAATATCGAAGTATGCCTTCCGTTATTGGAAATATGACATTCTGGGGTCGCCCCAGAGACTCATTTGAAGTAAATTCCGTAAAATGTTAGTCAATTTACTTTCTAATCGCTGGCATGAGAACGTTACCAACTACAGTGGATATTGTTTCCAGCCAACATAAAATTACCTACTAAGAGCTGAGACTGATATGTTGTATCATCAATGGAAAGAATTTGATTTCTTCAAATTCGGCCAGTTATAAATACATTTGTGAGTGATTCGTAGCCACTTAATTTTTATAGGTAGCTCTTACGCTGATACATTGAGAATAAGAATAAAATATGACAAAACCCCGTGGAATAGCTTCTGAAAATGATAAATACTTCAAGAACAAATTAAACTATCGAAGATTGATCGCAAGCCATGCAAGATTTGAGCATTTTTTCACAACATTGAAATCAATTCCAGAAAATGTTAATAATTAATTGAATTTATATTATTTTGAATGATTAAATTCATAGTGATGATATAATAAAATTATGGATATATTTGTTTCATTGTGTAATTTCCATAATCCTATTTAAGGAAGTTTGTTGTATCATCCAAGTGATGGCAATCCTTACATAATCTTTTCTTCTGCTATGCTCATTTTTCACTTAATGAAGCATGTTTAAATTTATCAAGCATCAGCATATTAGTATAAAGTGAAAAACATGCGCTATATATTCTATATAATAATAACATAAATGTATCTAGTAGTCACATTTACATCTGTCAAGGGTAACTACATCCATTTAAATTGGCCTTCCTCATTTTGCATCTCGTTCTCCCCATACTCGATACATCATTGACGATTATGATTTAAATCGGATGATAAAATGCACCAAATTCCCAGAAATATTGTTCATTAAGTTATACAAACAATTAATTCTATCATCACTCCTCAAATTAGTTTGCTTTGAATTTTGTGAGAATTGAGAGCGCATTTCACATTTTCCCTCTATCATCGAGAATAACAGTTTTGGTAACTGCAAAAAATAACATTTTCCATTTATCCTGTAACTGGTCTCACCAAATGTGACGACAAGAATTCGAATTGTTCCCAATGAAACCGCTTATATTTTCCTTTTGTTGGGTGATACGCGCAAAAATAACAAGTCCTCTCCTCTTTACATACTAGGAACGATTGCTGGCCATGGGGAGAATCTTTCTGCCTATTTTTACACTGATATTTTGTAGCGGGCTCTCTGTTCGAAAACAATTGCATAGCTCGGCATCATGCACATCCGAGAGCCTTGTTTTAGTTAGATATCGGCATATGGCGTTTTATTTCGCAAATCCCAATCAAATTGAAAATTTTGATTATTTTTCGGAGAATGTCCTTGCAACCATGAAATGTGTTGCATGTAATGAGAGATTATCAAAATTGATTTTTGCACCGGATTGTATTTATTAAGGTTAAAATAGATAGAAAGAAAATAAGGAATGCAAAAATTTTCTGCGATAAGTGATGTTTATGAAATGAGGATTAATTGTTGTAACGTGAATTTTTATTACGACACCTCCAAAAGCATGCGTAAAAATGTTTAATTTTTAAGGACAATATCTGTATTGTTATAGTGTACTATGGCTGCTGTGATGATTATGACTTTGTGGCCGGACAATAAGTCTATTTAAAGTGTATTAATGATAATTTAAAATATCAGCATTTATGAAATGATTATAGCTCTCCGGTATTTGAATACCGACACTAATCGTAATAAATAATACTATTACATTAAAAGTTTCTCAACATGGATATCTGTTCAGAAAATAAATCATGCTGTGATAGAATTAATTTAACCTAAATACAGTGTACATGTTCTCGTATTGAAACCTGCTTTAACAACTTTAAGTGATGATAATAATGAAAATAAATATTTTACATTTATCTATGGGCTAACTTGAAGAGAAGAGTAGAATCAAATAGGTTGCAGTAGAATCCAATAGCGAAGATCAAAACATTTGGCATGAGTACGGTGCGTCAACACTAAATAAATCATCAATTATGTGGTATTTTTGCATTATTATTCATTGAGTTAAGAAATAAACTGCCATTCAGATTATTTTTTCGAAATTCGTCCTGAAATGAAGGGGGATATAAAATGTGGTAATTGCTATCGCTGATTTAGCTAAACGATGCATAATTAATCCGCAAAATTTCTTGCATGCGAAATCTCTGAAGAAAAACTGTTCATGAATATAATGAGCTAGGAGCTACACTTCGGTTTATCAGTAAAACATTAATTTTCACAAATAGAGTAAGTTAAAATCGAGATGTGGTTTATACGCGAATTTTCTTTTTCAGTAAACGAAATTTTCCAGTAACAAATTAATATTACAAAAAATATGTAAACCTTAGGAAACTTTATGTATGATTCACAACTCACAAAGGATCAACACATCTCTTTCTCCAAGTCTATTGAGAAATTTATCTTCTAGGAACGAAAAATCCAATAAAATTCATTGATAATACCGAAACTCATAGCAAGGTGAAAACTCAATATGGCGTCGCTACCTCAAGCAAAAAGATCCCGACCTTACGCCTGTCGCGGCTTTCAATAACTAATTTCCGCACAGAGAAGCAATTATAACGAGAGAAAGGCGTGGCATTTGCAGCTACTTCCATAGCTGTCCGTCGGATCCGTGGTTCCATGACGGCAACATTCGGTACTAACGAGTTTCGCGATTCATATGCTGTCAACTGAAACAGATTACTACTGCAAAGCTATTCCGATCTCGAAAGAAACACTGTCGGCAGCTCGTTCTTTCCTACCGAAAGAAACTAAAAACAAAGACACTGGGTTGTGTATGTGTGGGATCTTATCCTTTGGCCGACATTCACCATACCGATACCATTTGTAGGGAGCTGTTTGATCAAATAGTGGTCCTGCACGTGAAGTAAATGATAAATCGATTATAAATATTAAATATCAAAAAAATAAGTGATCTCAAATCAGTAAACAAGCCCTCATTGGTACTTATTTCAATAATATCATTAAATAAATTTAAATAAAAATTAAAGGAAGTTTTTCGTGACATTTGCCTCTAAATAGCATAAAAATTTTAATTTTAGACAAGTCAAAAATACGGCCAACACATTTTTTGAAACAGGTGCAACTGACTGTTGATTTTCAACAATGAAAAGAGTAATAATGGCAATTACATTGTCCAATTCTAATAGAAGTGTAGTTAACATATCTCATCTCAGATTCATTCCTTACAATAAAAGGAAACTAGGCCTTTGGTAGACTTTTGATAAAAAATTAACCTTCTTCATAGATATCTTTAATTTTTAATACTGAATATTTTCATTTATGTGACAGAAAAAGGAAATATCAGCTGAGATCAGCTAATAAGGTTAATTTTATGTATATCTCCAAGTTACGCGTCCTGTGTCCATGAAGTACATTGATGTACTACTCGAGAGGATCGATCATCCTGAAATATTATCAATACTTAAAGCACAACACTGCACCAGTTGTTGGCTTGTAAGCGTTACCAAAGTTATATCAACATGGAGGTCGACAAACTTCCCACCCCAAGCAAACCAGGGGAGACTTCATCGGTAAAACATAGTTTCGGGCAATAGAGTGTTTTCAATCAAGATATAACCAGGGAATTTACGTGCAACGAAAGCCTTAACAGCAGATTTAACCATACATATTTTTTCCTAAGAACAAATTAGTCGCAAGAATGCACCCATTGAGGATTACCGCTTTATTGTCGTTGAGGTGAATCTCCCGAATCTTCCGCTCTGCACGCGCGGCGGTATTCAAACTAAAAGTATCCAACAGGTGCGCAAAATGCTCGTTACACTTGCGTAATTAACGGATTTCTTCCCGCTACCGAGCCCTTATAGAATACATTTCACCTCCACGATTTCGGCCACGATAGAAATCCTTGGCGGGAAAAGATAACATCTTAATTAGCACCAGACCTTTCGGTTTGAATTGATTTGGCACTGCTTCCCATGCCATCATCTTGAGAAACCCATTCGCACCGCATCCTATATCTCCATCGGAAATGACGGGGTATTTCTTAGGCAAGGATAAAATGGAAAACTTTAAGTTTCCCTTCGACTGCTATTCTATTTCCTTGGCTTCTTCTCATTGCCTTTCTTGTGCCTTTTATTTTCCTGGCAGCCCACCACGGTTCGTCTGCACTACCATTTTCAGTTTAATTTACCTTCCCTCCTTGATTGTCGCCCACGTTATCACCTGTCTCGGCATAGGTGGACGCATAACCCGATCATTTTTGCGCCTCGCTTGTTTTTTCCCCCCACTCCGCTGCCATCTTTGCTGCGACCTCCCTCCACGAGGACAGACTCCATTTTGGTTACCAAATGTCTTTCATTTGTGAAGAAAAGATGAGTTTTCATCCGTCGATTCGGCGGTGGATTCGAAATAAACGAGCAGACCCTTGAATTAAATCACCGTTATGAGATCGTAAAACGGTTTCTACATTTCAGATTTTCCTTGATGTCGATATTCTGGTTGGTATAAAGATCGGGGGACGTCGATAAGGAAATTAATGCCATATTTGGCAGAATTATGCCACAGGTAGGCAGGGTTCGTAACAATTTATGAACAAAGTTTTAAAACCTTAGCGCAATTTACGAGTGTTTAATGGCATCATTCAGCATGAGCATTAGTGGTATGTAAACAAGAACAAGTTCGGTTGGAACACCCATGTATTCCGATTTATCACCGCCTCATTGGTTCGACTCGAAGGTTCCTTCCAGTTATAAGTAAGAAATACCCTTACACTGAGTTCGAAAGTTTTATGTGACAAGACATCTCCTACTGAGAGACTAACATAATAAAGAAATAACTTACCCTTTTCATATCCACCGAATAATTTTTTGTGGTGATTTTCATCAGCGAAGTGGCGCCGAATCAAAACATACCAAACTAGTGTCAAATATAAAAATTCTAAACCTTTCTTTTCCTCGAAGCTGACTTGCTAACGAAATTACCCACTAAGAAACTGTTAATGTCAAACTTGTAATGTTACATACTTAATTACACTTGAAATTATTTAGCATCATATTTCCTTTTTCCATAATGTAGCACTAACTCGAGGAAATTTTGAATTAGAAAAAACCTTCCGCTTAAGTTGAAATCCTATAGATTTGAAAATAAACAACTGAATGGTTCTTAGTTGTTCAGAAAAAAATACTATGGGGAAATATGATGTACAGTAGACAAGAGTTCCTTCAGTTTATCATTCCAATTTCATTGATATGAATGACCCTTTTCTTCAAAACTATTGGCATATTATTAGGGAAACACATTTACAGCTAGTTAGTAGGCTATTTTTCGACGTTGGCATGAAGTATGCACACGGAGCGTTCGAGCCACCTTTTACCTAGTTCTTATAGCGTATCGCACTTTATAAAGCCGAGCTTCTTGATTACTTTATTGCAGATCATTCGTATATGAGCACTCCAATTTAAGCTTTCAGTAAGAATGATCCCGAGATACGCAACTGTCTCGACTACATTTATATTTGTTCCATTAGTTTTATAAGAGTGATTCTGAAACATCCTGACGCTTACCTCTCAGAGGAATCTTACTTATATTTTAAACTAAGCAAAAATTACGGGAAATGATAGTTACGGGGCTTGAGCTGAATATTGGAAGAACTAGCAATATTTTGAGTTATAAGAATCGAAGACTTTCGAGACAAAAGCAGGACGCTTATGGCTTTCAAAGCAGTGTAACTCAGCAAGCCTGATTGAGTAACATTCTAGAGCTATTTTCAGGCTAGTTTTATTTTTTACTCTTTCCAAACGATGAACTAATACAATCCATTCTGAGGAATCTAACCATAACTAAGAAATATAAAAAGTGATTCAAGACCATAGAGGTATTGACAGACGATCTGTGTCGATTCTTTAAAAAACTACATAATTTGAACGGTAATACTCTCTGTTCATAGAGTTATTTGTATCATTTGCACAAACTTATTTTATATTACAAAGTGAGCATAAGTAAGAGCCCGAAAAAAGAAATAGATAATAAAATAAATTAGTATATATCATATATAAGAGATCCAACCAAAACCTTTCTGAGCGCAATTTTCGATTTAATAGCCATCAATATCGATGAATCGGAACATGCTTTCATATTCAATGGAAAATTCAATAAAAATAGATTTCGATTAATTTTTACAGCGTATCAACCTTAGATGAGAAACTGATCCACCAATTACATTAGCCTCACCCACTCCAATGCAATAATTGCAAATAATTTCACCGGCATGGAATTCACGAAGATCTCCTCGAACAGATGAGGGCGCTCTCGCCTGAAGACACAACTCCTCTACATCGACGAATCTATTTTTAGGGCATTCCTCCGCCATTTCCCTTTGTTTCTAACTCGAACGAAGGCTGGGTTGATTCACGTTATGCTAATTTTACGTGAATTATTACGCGGCAAGGACGTGCATGGAGCGGAACCTCTGCCGATCTTCTTTTTCCGAGGGACCGGAAATTCGTTAAGGCGTTTCGCCGAAAACTTTTTCGCATGTAAGTGTACGAGCGAGACGAATTGAACCACGGGTCAGGCGATGTCTTTCGGTGATCTTATCGCCAACGGTATCTCTCATAAAGTGAGACGCTCCTTCGAGATGCGCGATTGTATTAGATCCGTATCTATTCTTCCTTCCGAAGAACCACGGGCCGCTGAAGAGGCGTCAGCAGTGGCGCCGATGCGTCCAAAGAGATGCTAAAGTGGTTGCTGCGAAACACAGGAAATAAGACTGCTACTGATTCTACCCAGACAATCCGGCTACCCAGAAGTTAATCTTGAGTTTATCTCGACCGAAAACAAACATGGACTGTCAGGAAAATTAAGGATTGGTGACTATGAAGTCTTAATTTTAATTGCTATTGATGATGGTGAATGACAATTTCCAGGATATGTCGCAACTTCGGTGATATCAAAAGTGTATGGATATAATGTTAAGAAAATTCGGAAGGCTTTTTCTTTAATTTTAAATTTAATTTATTAGTTCATTTATAATTTTCAATTCAATTATGAGTTGGATTTACAGATTATTAAGTCAATAAATTAAAGAAAATTATAAATGAACTGATATATTAGATTTTTAGCACCAAATTAATTTTATTATTTTATAGAATTTTATCCTCTAGTAAAAAGAAATAAAGCTAAATAAGATTTCTCGTGAAGCGGGAAAAGTCTTTTTTTCCAAATGGAAGATACCCATTATTAAGAATATCGTAAAAATATTCTTCTTCCTTATCTTTCTCACATCCTTTGCGGGAATTCATTTCTTTTTTCATTCATTTTGATATGTTCTGAAATAGTTCCTTAGTTTCACGGATACATGATTTTGAGGGGAATTGGAAAAAGGCAACCCTAATTAGGGTGCGCCAACGTCGAAATACTTTGATTTGTGACTCTCTCAGGGGCCGATACAAAGATAACTTCGAAATTTTTTCGGATTGACGTAATATCGAGTTCGCTTGCATATTCATATCTCATCGATAAAATTTTAAGAATTCACGCCCCTTTTGGGCAAATTCATTTGCGAGGAATTTAAAAATTAATATTCATAAAACTCCTCGAATAGCAGATAAAGTTACTTAAAATAAGAAATCGGAAAGTATTTCAAGTTTAGGTCGAACATCTTTAGGTGTGTTAAAATTTGTCTTGAATTTTAATATTCTCGTTAAAATATTGGGCCGAAAGAATGATACCGTGTGCGTCATTGCGTGATATTGTCCATAAAACCATTAATTTAGAAATAACCATTTTTCCACGGAAACTTAAAATCTTTAGTCTGGAAACAAAAATCTCTAATTATGCCAAAAGATAATTCCAAATAAGGAAATATAATATATAATATTAAAACATGCGATATGCTATTACTAATTATTTTATCTCTTCTATTATTATGAACATCATTAGTATCACTATTCCGTTTCACTGTACTGTCTAAAGGTTAAATGTTATCTTTTATATCAAATATTAAAAAGAGAATGGAATGCTCTTATGTTAGACTCGCTTCACCTCACGCTTCTGAAAGAAATCCTTAAGAAAACGTGCCTGTTAAATTATCTCTAGCTGTCATATATAACAATAGCTTCCATACTTTTTCTCAAATTCAATTTAAGCCATTGAAATCACAATATGTTTTCTTAGAAAAAGATGATTCACAAAAGCGAAAGCGCAGCTTTTCTTTGACATGTGGGATATATACAGGATAAGTATAGAAGCTCACTAATAGAGAAAGAAGGTAAAAAAAAGGATACAGAACATTCTATAGGAAAAAAGCTACGAAGGCAGCATGACGTAATAGTGATAGTCTCGTAATGGAGACACATCTTCATGGAAGCTTAACGGGAATGACCGACTATAATATTGATTAAATTTCAACACAGTCTCAATCGAAAGCGAAGAAAGATATAATTCGAGACCACGCATCTATCTTTAACATTGTCTCACAGAAATGATAATAAAGGCATTCTTTGAGACCTTCTTTACGCAAATGCTCATCGGCAGGACACATAAAAGGAACATATAGAGGCATTTCGTTCCACTCCCAACATTCCAAAGCAAACCAAAAGAGTGAGTAAAATCTCCCTGGCCATTTTATTTAAATGATCTCTCCCATTAATTCATTTTTATGAAGCTCGCCAAGACTTAATGCCGAAGAGAGATTCCTGATGAAATTCTTTCGTCCTTTTCATTTCACAAATAAAATGCTTTTAATGCTCGCCATTCAAAACAGTGTTTTGCCATCCGTGATTGTGGATTCATGGGAATATAAATAACTCATTCTCCGAGTTGGGTTAGGTTAAGAGACGGCCGTTTTTATTGTTTCGCCTTTTTCACGAAATAATGTAGTTTTACGACGGACACGCGTAAATAATTCCTAACTTTACGTTTCGGACGCATTTTAATACCCTTCTATTGCATCTTAGAGACACTTAAAATCAAGATTAAAGACTGCTCCCGCCATTGAGATTACTCGAAGCCGATCTTGCTCTGAAGTTTCGAAAAGCTTCTTTACCTTGATAGGAACCGGGCAGAAATACAATCTTTCAATACTTCTAAAAGAAGTACTACAATTGAAATAAGTTATACCACATACATTTGAAAAGATATACTAAGCTGAAACGTGATGATGATTTTTATGATAAGAAGTCACGAACAACCAGTCTATATTGACCAAAAGTGATACATTACTTCAAACAGTCATAAACGCCTGCATATTAAATCAAGGGAAACAATCACTATGAGAAACTAATCTTGTAAATATACTCTTAAAATGAAATAGCACTCTTCTCCTTGATCTCCAGGGAAACCCTGGTAATTTAAATAGGCAATATATTCATACATGTGCGCCTTGTTTATCAAGTTTGAGCTCATTTCTATCACGCATGTATGAAAACATCCTAAATGAGCGGAAAGAGGACCTAAATGCTATTAGTGTTTATCTGAATTTCAGATAATTTCTCATTCATTCAACCATTCAGGTTTTTTTTCCTTTTCTGTACAACCAGTAACATTTTTCAATAATGATAATATTATAGAAGAACAGAAGGCTGGATAGTCACGGAGAACGCAATTGCATTATTTAGAAAATATAACCATTCAATGCACTCAAGTTTCACTTAAAAAGATAGCCTATTGAACGCTATGATAACGATTTTTAAGTAACTGGTTTGAGTGTGAAACCAGTGAACGAGTTAACATCGCTGTGTCCGGATTTCTTCATATATTTTCACCGAGAAAAAAGTAGCTAAGATGGAAGTAGTAGTTAAGATGGAAGGAAATAAACGTTTTAAGCAACACTTCCTTCGTTATTAACGCTCATCGAAGTCAAATGGAAATCGAGCATCGCCAAAAACAAGTTGCGGTAAATTACCTAAAAAAGTAACGATTTAATACAACAAGTGACTCATTCTACCAAGGGAAGCGATCATAATAGTTTGAGCCCATTCTGTTGCAGGCCATCTACTGAAATCAGTAATGCTGTCTCCATTATAGGGACCAGGATAAAAGACTGCGGGACTGCGAGGGAAGAATTTATGGCAAGAGTGGCGGTGAGTGATTTACTAGTCCATCATTTTCGATTTGCATCGCCAAGGGACTTTCTTTCGTGCGTGCGTTATATGGCACCTTTTAGATGAACTGCACTGAGTAATTGCGATCGCGCGTAGTCGAAGCGGCGTCACTAAATTCGAACACGGCAATCGCTCTTTGATACTCGCCATTTCCCATAAGCGCACTAATATATGGACTAAGCTCAAGTTCATGTCCGTTGCCATGCTGAATCGCCTCTTTTTACTGCGTTGAAAGCGAGACTTATTAGAAATCAGTCGGTTACTCAACATCCTCCAGGTATATACGTGCGATAAACATGGCTAGTGGCCAATACTTTGAAGTCCTTGGATACCTCTTTGACGCAGAGAACTTTCCATCTCGCAAGTACGTGCCCGCTAATAACCCAGTTGCATGAGCTTTGGGACATTTGTTGGTACTTAACGGAATTTTCCAATATTTTAGTAGCGGTGAATATCGGTGGCATATGGTGAAACAGACTTCGCTGTAAGGGAATGCAGGGCCTTTGAGGGGTTGATCTCGGTAAGATATGATCGACTAACTGGTATCAAAATTTCGCTCAGGAAAATTTGGTACTTAAATATACGACTGACTTGGCTGATTACGATAGTAATAAGTATGTAGAATTTTAAACGGAGCAATGGAGAACCGTAATAATAAATTTCCGTTCCAGTTTTCGCTCTGATTTAACGAGAACAACAAATACCAAATCATTCCTGCTCTCGCACCTTCTTGTCAACGTCCAACCAGTTCGAACCGCTTTTATTTTCTCCAACCATTGTTATATTATATACTTCTGAAAGTTTTCTTCATATTTTCTTGTTTTTTCATTTACTTTACAGTACTCTAAATTTTAGAATAAAAATTAGTAACAGTTTTTCGTAAGCGATATTCACTCCTGTTTAGTTAATCTCCCTTCAATAGTAACAGTAAAATGTGAACTGGCTGTAATCGAGAATTGGAAGGAATAAATATAGGTTTTCGGGTTCAGACGGGGTTCAAAATTCTCAATTTTTTTCGGTTCGGGGTCGGTTGTAACTCTGGAGAAAAGGGAGCTTCTTTTCAGTTTCAGTTTTCGGTTCCATGTCCTCGATGTATTCGTATGCTATTAGTCTGTCTATCACTAACCAACTCCGCTTTAAATAGCTAGATGTTCTGCCTTTTATAGGGAAACATTCACCTCGAGCAGCAACGGCCATGATAAAAAACAAATATTGGCAAATAAAATCGCGAGGAATCCGAACATAAATACATCCAGAAATAAGGGAGACAGCGAATAAATAACTTCGACTCGAGAGAATTAACATTTCAGCGGAAAATTTCACGCGCCAAACCGCGCACGTCCTCAACCAAACGAGCGCACAACGACTCGCGTGCCGTCATTTTTACATCCCAACGAACATATGCGCTCCCGCACTTTTTCCCGGAGAAAAAATCGAATCATTTATCGCACCTCTTCCTTCGAGAGATCTTCCTATAAATTTCTCCCGAGGAAAATAAAACCCCGGCGCCGTTTCCCACCCCTAGCACACTTCCTTTATGCAGAAAAGGGTGAGAAGAAGTGGTGTTTTTATTGCGGAGCTGGGAGACGGTGTGTCCCCCTCGCGGAGGAACTCCGGATTACGCGATGACCAGAGACAGAGAGATGCGACGTCGAATGAGAAGAGAAAGAAAAAGAGGAAGGAAAGAGAGAAAAGAAAACCGGAGAAAGATAGTGTAAAGGGTCGGTTTAATGTATTCCTGCCGGTGGAGAGAGAGAAAGGGAGAGAGAGAGAGATAGCTCGGCTGGAGGAAGAGAACCACTTGCAGTGGTTGTTGTTGTCAGCCTTTTTGTAATGCCCTCCCAATACAGCATTCTCTTTTTTGTCTTTTCTCCGCCGGGGGAGTGGGCGAGAGAGATTGAGGTGGGCAGGCCATCCTTGCTACCGAATTACTCCCCACCGATACTTGATGTGCCAGCGAAGCAGTTTAAATGGGGAGGGAAGAGAGAGAGAGCTAAAGATAACCGAGGTGAACCTCCCCTCTTCCTTCCGCGGTTGCCGTCCGCTTCGCCCATCAAACCACCTCCACGCCCACCGACTCTCCTTCCATCTCTTCCATTCCTTCACACTTTCTTCCTTTTTCCCTATCCTTCTGTCTTTCTTAACTCACTCATTCTTACTTCCCAACTCTTACTTGGTTCCGATATTTTCTCTATTTTCTTATCTATCTTAATAACCGATTGATACTTTATCTTCTTAATAACTGAATGAAACTTTGGTTTAATCTGCTAAGAGGTTTCTCCTACGGAAAACGTCCTCTATATCCTCTTAATTCTTTACTAACTCTCTCTCCGTTTCTCCAGCGATATCATTAACAGAATTACTACCTCCATTTTCTTTATAGAGTGTCTTCCTGCTAGTTCTCAAGTTAATACTCTATCTCCGTAAACTTTTAATTTCCCGTAAATTTTTCTATTGCCACCATCAAGATTGAACATAGCGATGAAATAAAGAAAAAATCTGCAAAAATATGCGAATGTTATCTGCTTAGCTATAACATGTACCTCTACCAACTGACAATCCTGATTTTGCTTTCTTTGCAAGAAAAAAACATCTGCAACCAATCTATCTCCTTCAGATTCATTACTTTCCCAATTCATTCATTGTCTATTCTTCAATGAAATATCTTTGAAACATTTCTAACTCATTCATGACTCTTTTGTGAATTAAAACCCTGATACGCTCAAATACATCCAATTTCATGCAATACTATTCATCCTCCGTCCTAAAAATTCACGATTTGTATTTTTGAATGAATCTCATCGATATTCAGTGGACGAATATTACAATTCATTGTTTGATGGCATACATCTGAATCTATAGAAAATAATCAAGGTCCTACATTCCCACAATGATAATGTTATTAATTGGTTGTTAATTATGTTCCATTATGTCTTTGTTTTCTCCTTTCCATCTTCAGTTTTGCCTTTCGAAAATGACTTTAGCCCTCTAGTAGATAAATGATAGGAGAAAGGAAATTACTTTAATTCAGCACTTAATCCTATCCCCTACCTTTGTTTACCTCAATCTCTCAACATATCGTATCCATACAAACCCCCCTCATTTTTAAGTTAAACCTAAATCTATTTCTTTTTATAACGAATGACACTTTGACTAAATGCTCGAGTACTTGTAAACTTTCATTCTCTCTTATAGTCCACATCCATCCATTTTCCCTTTCCAAACCCATTCCTCGGTTTCTCTCCTTTTTCCTTACCTTCATCCATTCCTTTCTCCCTCACCAATGTGCTTCAACACTCCTCCGGGCCACCATTCCTTTCCACCACCCCCTTAACCACCCTAATCACACACCACCTTCTCCTTCCACCCACCCAACCCATACCAGAGATGACAAGAATCTAATAAAGACTATAAAACATGCGGAGGGAAAGGTGATGGCCACTTGGGAAGAAGGGGAGGGGAGGCGAGATGGGAAAGAGAAAGAGAGATTGAAGGAAAAGATGAAGCTACTGGTCTACCCTCCACGAATTGCTTAACAACTGGATGAGTCCATGGGCGCGCGTATGATTATAACTTTTTTTTTCTTTGGGCTCCCGGATTTTTTTTTCGTCCACCGAGAGAAAAAAGTCCTATCCCTTCCGTTGAATCCCTCTCCCTGCAGGAACAAATTAGAGATTTCTACTTCCTTTTTTCGTCAGGCATTCTAATTATAGCGCAGTGTTTTTACGATTATCATAGGTGGTGTTTAAGTTTTTAAGGATAGGTGGCTAGGTTATCCAGCTGTTAGGGCACGATGAATTGAAAATTAACTCGTACGAATTCTGCTTTAAACGGATGTTTCCATCCGGAATTATGCGGACAAAATCATCGATGTGTTAATGAAGGCTGAATTTCAGATACAGATATTACATACTTCGGGTGAAACGGTCTGTTAATTGCGATTCGGTTGAACGTTTGATAACCCTGAACAGGGATCGAAACCCAAGCTTATAAAATTAGAAGTTACCTTGTGTTGCAGAGGCTAATAATATCACTCCATAAACGAATGTCACGAACAAGAATGGTTGTTTTCATGAATGTACCTCTTGAGCCTGATTGTA
Organism: Pachydiplax longipennis; assembly: GCA_036926295.1. Taxonomy (NCBI): domain Eukaryota; kingdom Metazoa; phylum Arthropoda; class Insecta; order Odonata; family Libellulidae; genus Pachydiplax; species Pachydiplax longipennis. The sequence goes on along the minus strand of JAVFKF010000026.1, from coordinate 20,131,196 downwards.
TATCAGAAATATTAGATATAAAAAACACCAAGGATTAAGCATACAGAAATATGAAGGAAGATATGTATAAATTAGATTTATTTTGTAGACAGACATGTGTTTATTATTATATTCGTCTAGAACCACTGTCAGTAAGTGTTGATTCAGATATGACTGATTGCATTAATGGCAATCATGAAAACATCAAGTTCAAAAATTTGAGATGAATCAAGGGACTCCAACCATTGTTGTTTACACCATGGAATAAATCTATAAACATAGCCTTCGGTGTATGGCAAGGGGTGCGTACACAGATACTCTACATTCCTAATCGACTACTTTCGCTCTCTGGTGGTCACGAAAAGAAATAAATTCTTGAAATTCTAGTTTTAGTATCTATTTCCATGATTTCTCTCGCAGTATCAGAACTGCCTTTGTAAGAAGGACGCATCATACCTGCAACATCTTCCAAGAACGTACTTGCTTTATTTAATTAATAATTAATGTATTTAGGTAATTTAGCCTGAGTTCTTCTATCTTCAAAAGATTTCTCTCCTGCATTCTGTGCATAATTTACTCGGTCGAAAAATTCATATTTTATCTAATCGAATGGCAGATTACAATCATGATGATATTTACAGCACACAACGTTTTTATTCGGAAAATTTCAGCACGCTACTGACAAGAAAAGAAAAGGTAAGATAAAATTATTTTAGGATTCAAATCTTCGTAAAATGCGGCTAATGTGAATGAAAGCATCAAGATTTCACTAGGCACATCGAGAATAGTGCTTCAGCTTAACGAGGTACTTTATTTATTTAATATACCTGGCGTCAATTCGTGATTTGATAATTACGGACTTGTACTCAGGGAAGACCCAAGGTGTTTGGGCGCCCAAAGCGCAAAGACATTTGGGTTCCTTTGCCGATCCAAATTTCTTGCGATCATTTGCCCGTGATTGCTAACCTGTCAAACGAAAGGGAATGCTTTATGAGTTGCTCTTAATCTTGAGCGCCCCATATGAGATCTCTTTGTTCATCTATATCGTTGGACCAACTCTGCTTACCAATATGAGTACATGCATGGAAAGGAATTCTCTAAAGATATTTTTTATCTCCTGTTTTTGAACTTTGGAATACAACGAAAAAAATTTCGTTAAAATGAATTTAATTCTATAAATTGTTTTGCATCGCCGAATACACTCAATGCTTTATAGAGTAAGAAATAAACCTTTAGTACAGCTAACTTAATTCGTTCATTCATTTTCCTAATAAGTGACTTTTAAGCCTGAGAAATGAGAAGAAAGTAAATCTATCGCCAGAATAAGTCACTGTGTTCTTTTTAATTCATTGTACTACGAGATCGAATTCTTTTTAAGATCAACATAATATACAGAAAATAGGAAATTTAGGTGTTTGATACATAGCTCAAAAGTCATTGTTTGCAAATCCATCAATCATTATATTAAATGCGCCTATATTCTTTTAGTAAATGTTTATGTCGGAAGAATTACAATATTGAAAATAAAATATATCTAAGCAGCATCCTCATTGTCATTCTATTTCATCTTACTTTCTAAGAACTTAAGATGCTCTATAAAACTGTCACGGGAATAGTTGAAAAGAAAACATCAAAGAATATATTAGTGCAATAAATTTCACTTCTAATATTTATTTTCACTGCCAACAATACGCGACAGTAACCGATTGTGAAAATAGATTAAATGATAGTAGCATCTGCTCTGGGCTGAAAGTTTGATAGCAGATTATCCTCGCAAATTTAGTTGTAGACCAATGGTTCCAACTTGTGAACAACCTAAATTTCAAACTGGTTTAAACCTTTTCACAGTCATAAACTACACCATTCCGGCCAATGAAATCTGGCTCAGAAAGACGAAATCATCTCATACCGTATGCGAAAATTCGTAGCAGGAACTCCACAATAAAAACATTACCGCTCTCACCCCTCAACGCCTCGTCGGTAGCCCATTATTCGGGGGAAGAAAAATTTTAGCGGATAATATTCCTTCCTTCTAAACAGCTTACAGCCGCTATTCTTCCATCAGCCGCTATAAAGAGGTTAGATTCGATAAACCAACCGGTTGTTTTTCCGAGCGGCGCTTAATGGTGCTGAGAGTCCCGAGAGATGGATATAGGAGAAGACCAAAGGTCAGAGGAATAAGTCGAAAGGACTCTGGAGAACGGGAATGGTAGAAAGGGATGGGGGATTATGAAGGATGTGGCAGAAGACATGGGAGAGGGTGGGATGAAACAGAAAGAAGGGCTATAAACGAGAGACTTCGACGCTGGGGATGGGAAAAATACAAAGAGGATGAGTATGACGGGTGGCCGTGGGGCAAGCAGAGAGATGCTACTCTCTCTTGCTAGAAGACACTCCTTTGGATGGGAGATAGCGGCGACTAACCTCAGATAAGGGAAGGGAAGGAGAGCAGAAAGCAAAGACAAGGATAGGTGGGGCGACACAAGACAGGAGTAAATGAGGAAAGAGGCTCTCAAATTGTTTTCTTTTACTCTTCTGTTTCTCTTGTCTAGACTTGGAGAAGACTCCCCGTGGGGTTTAGTTTACTTACAATTCTTCATTAAAGAGAAAGACTGAAAACTCGAATCACCTACCGTTTGTGGATAGGAAAACATTAGTTTTTAGAGCATTAGAGGAGATTGACAGGGTTCGGTATACTAAGTAACGGAAATATTCTCTTCTCTCGATGCACGCTTTTTTCTGGAGGATTACGGATACAATGGATCAGAAAAGTTAAATAATAGGTCCCCAAATACTGAATAAGTAAACTTCTACCGTTTTTCCATTATTCGGACAATAATTTTCAAAAGTATGTCTTATGAATCTAATATACGACAAAAAAACTTAACATCGTACTAAAAAATTGAACTGAATTTTATAAATATTGACAAAATTCATCTTTAAGTAAGGAAGATGCAAGCACACTGGCAGAAGAGACCGATGAAAGGACAAAATGGAAATAATTTAGAATTTAGCATACAAATCAATACCAGTTAAAATTGTCTATCGCAGTGAACAGCTACAGTTTCATTGGATGATCATTTAAAAATACACAAATTGGAAATCTAACGATGGAGTTCTCGCAAAATTCCACGTTCGTGTGTATGGGAAGGAAGTTATCCTAATTATTCGGATACTTCTACAAAAGAAACTCAAAACCTTGAAAGCAATCCTCAGAAACGAACGCTGAGGGACGAGAGACATAATTCTGAATAATAAATACAAAATAAAACAAAACAGCTTCCGATTTCGCATAGTTCATCCTTAGGAAATTCTACTTTAAGATTGTGTGCATTCAGAATTAGCGCTCATCAATCAGGAAAGAAATACGAGGGCAAAAAACAAACCCAACTGAAAGGATCCTCAAGTTTTAAATGGAGCTAATCAAACATTTGTATTAAGACAGTAGACAAAAACCATTATGAGCATCGCATGACTGAAAAAACCCTTCGTAAATAGAAGACGTACTTAAGAACGTTTTTCCTATTCAGAAAAAAATTCTCCAGGACAATTATACGTTTTAAGTGGGTAAATGCATCGAAAAGATCTTCCAAGCAGGAGCGTCCTCTATCCCTCGGAAGTCCGGAGCCAAGCACTATTTGTCTAGGTTAGCAGAACGCCACTAAACGGAAAGAAAAGACGTTGAATCAAAAACATGATGGAATCGTTGGGCTAAACGTGAGGATATCTATTAGTAGTTTTCGAGAACGAACTAATAGGGGGATAGGAAGAGTAAATTAACGAGTAAATACTAGAATCTAACGGGATGAGTCAGAGATGGAAAAGAGCCTCTGGCCCGGCGAAATATTTGAAGGAAAATCTTTCAACTCGGCAAAGATTTACTTTCCTCACAAGAGATCGAGCAAAAACAGTAGAAACACGAAAGGGACGGGCGAAGCGAATCAAAATGAGGCGAGCGTGAGAACGTTGGAAGAAGTGATGACTGACACGAAAAGGAGACAAGTACGGGCCACCGAAGTGAAAGATGTGCTGGTGTTCTCATTGGCAGTGGAAGGGATAGAGAAAGTGAGGATAGCATCTTTATTGGGTAAGATCGAGATAATCTTAAGGAGACTGCTAGGGGAGAGTGAATTGAAGTTAGGCGGAGTGAATGAAGAGAAACTTAAGGAGATCACGGAGGAGAAAGTGATGCGTGGGTGGTATTCATCTAGAGAGAGGGAGAATTTTTCGAATAGCTAGCAGCATCTAATAGCTGGAGTGAATTGCACAGGACTCATAGATGCCTTTTAATTGGACATGATATACATTTCTGGAGGATAATGCAGGCAAAACATCGTAGGCTCACGTGCTACCTTGTAAATAAAGCCGTACTATCATAAGAAAATTTACATCTAAGATTCTTTGGAAGAGGCCAGATTTAAAATATTTCGCTTCCAATCTATCTAATATAGTTAACGTATTCAGATGTACGGCTTATAAAAAAGTTATGCTGTTCAGAGATTTAAAACATTCTATTCTATTAAATAAATTCTTAGAACTCATTTTCCCCTCAGCATTTTAATATTTTCTTATTTAGGCCAGATAATACATGTAGTATGAAAAATAATTTCTTTATCAGTGAGTCGTATATTATAATTATCACCTCTAAGTTTACTACATATCAAACGAGTCTGGTAGAGAATTAAATCTCATACTACCTGTAAGAAAACAAGAATGATATTTTATAAGGATACATGTATTATTTACCGTAAATTCCTTCGATTTCAAAATAAAACTAAAGGTTTCGCATTCTTCCAAAACTTTTAGGAAAACTCTCAAAGAGCACGAATGAGAAGAATGAAAATAAGTTCTACAAATAATAAATATCAGAATTTCAAGACATAATGATATCATAAAATTGCGAACACTTCATTTTTTGAGATTTTAAGATTTTTAGTTTTGAAACAAGAGAAGATTCAATTTGAGAATAAAGATGGATTCGAAACTTCGTGATTTTCTTTCTGAAGTCGTATTTGCTACGTAACGTCTTATCTTCCCAGAGCGATAACTAGAAAAAATCCTATTGAACTATTTAATGAAAGTCTAGGAGATGGAACTAAGGATTACCACCGATAATTACCCAGTTACTGCTAGGGAGTATCCAAGCTTCATATTTAAAGGGGTAATTATATGCTTAAAAATAAAAATAAAGAGGAAATCAAGAGTAGAGATAAAAATCAAAAGTGATTAGCAAAAAGAAATAAAAGTAAATTCTACAGTCAGGTATAGCATAATCTGATTAGAAATTAATAACTTTTTCCTAACTTTTAATTAAGTGATTAAAATCACTTTTCAAGCAATATGTGTAGAAACTTTAAATACCAATTAATCGGCTAATTTCTTACACAGAATTTTCCAACTGTGCTACCTAGACAAAACACAACTACTTACACATTCGCATTTCACTAGAAAAATAAGTTAACACGATTTTGCTCGGAATTATTTTCCTGTCACAATTTTCTATGGACGGTGTAGACTTGCCATGACTGGTTGATGTTTGGGTAAACCTTTTCTTGCAGATTTTTTCATTCATTACCTACCTATATTAGTAGTTTATCAGAAATAGTATCAAACATCCTTTTTTAGAAAAATTTCTTGCGCATTCTTTCTACCATGAATATTCATGATAGAACATATGCCTCAATAACCACTGATGAAACCGTATCTAAATGAAAAGTGAGGAGAGAAACGTACGGAGAAATTAATAGCGACAGATATTCGCACACGACTAAAGTTTTCTTCCTTAGCTAAGTAAACCCAATATAAAACTCTCATCAGAGATTGGAGCAACGGGAACTGTCGGTGGGAAAGGTGAAACCCTTATTACTTTCCCCGCGTATTGTCTCCACGCACCCCTCTCGCTAAAGATAAGCATATACGTAGAGGACAGGAAAGAGAGGAAGAAGATAGAGAATTCCGGACGAGAGGGGGGAGGAGAAGTGTTCACACGGGTGTAAGGGCTGAAGTGAGTGAGGAAAATATAAGAGGTGGGAAAAAGAGGTTTTTGGTTCCCCCTTTGAATGCTGGGTGGGCGGGTTGGGCTGGGAAGGAAAAAGACAAGTCTTGTGAGAAAGGCGAGAACGAGTTGGACCACCACTTCTCTTCTCATTCTAACCCCCTCCCCCCATCTTATCGTCTTCGGGACTAACTAACGCCTCTCTCCCGCTACTCTCTCTTCCCTGCTTCTGGGCTTAATTAATGGCGAGCGACTCCCATCCCATTCCACTCTCACCATTCCAGTCTACCCAACCTTGCCTCCCCCGTAATTAGGAAACCGCCCACCCCTCCACCTCTTTGGCTGACCACCTCACAAACAACCCGGTAGCTTCCTCTCCCCCGCTCTCCCATTACCAACAACAAAATCTTTTTCCATTCTCCCCTCCCTTCGAATGAGAAGACCCTGCCATCAAACTCTTCCTCGCTCGCTATCTCCCCGTCTCCTCTCGCATCTCGGCATTCCAACCCACACGGGATTTTACAATAAAATGCCCTTCGGTGGAATCGCTGCGACTACTCGTAACTCAGTTCTCGTCCCATCCCATCACCTCTCCCTCCCCACTTCGTTATCTCCGCCTCCTCCATCTGTAGCCTCCTCCCATGGTAACCCACCCACTGCTCCTGGTATTACGCCTCCTTCATTACAATACGGTGACTTGGGTGGGGGGATGGGTTGGAAGGAGGGTCCCCTCATCCCAACCTTTCAGACGTCCTTCCAACGACGCCGTCGATGGCTTCAAGACAACCTCGCGACGATGGCTTGGTGAAGTAGCGTCCGTGCGTGAAAAGGGTGGAAAGCGTGAAGATCATGCCTTAATATCCCTTCCGATCCGTGTTCGGAACGGGTCGAAAGATTTTAATTAATTTTCGCGAGGCAATAAAGCAATAATCCGCGATCCCCGTTGAGGAGTCTTGTGCTTTTATTTTACCCCGTCTTACCGCCTCGTGCAGAAACTGCCCGAGCGATCGTACCTCTAAAAGTGTAATGAGTTGGTCACGGACGACTCTTTATGTAGTTTTGTTTTGAGATGTGCGTGAGTGGAGAGTGTTAAGGCCGTGGCGTCTTAGGAAACAATTTTATAAGCAGAAGCTCTTTTCCCAAGAAAATGTGGGCTCTACCGGGAACCGACAAACGAACAAATTTCTCTCATAAATAAGCAGTTATGAGACGAAAGTAAGCAAAGACGGCATGCCTGCTGAAATGGCCTGAGTGACATGAGCTCGAAGACCGCATTCTTTTTCTAATAATATACAGCACAATGATTATAGTTTAGTGTTGACAGGGTGCTGTATATTTCAGTGTCCGATTACAGTTCACTAATTCTAAAGACAAACACGTCAAAATATGTCAGAGAGATTTCTGACAGACCTCATAAATCAAACAGAAACCTTGATATGAATTTCCATTTTTGAATGTTGTACAAATTATACTTGTGATGCTACAGATCAACTTGTTGGAGACTGCCCAGAATGTCCTGAAAATTTCGCCAAGTTCTCGATACTTTATTTTACAGTTAGATCAATGAATCATTGATCTTATAACTACGATTTCAGCTTTGAAAGTTGAAGGTAATTCGCCAAGCTCAGCGAGTTCGAGGAACGGTGGAGCACAGTGTTTGCCAAACGAATAACAGATGAATTATGGGTTAGCAAAAGGTCGTGTAGCATGAACCAATTATTGTTCGCCTTTAAATTTGGACGTGCACGTGCGATGAGTTAAATTATTCGATACATTGGATTCCCTTATAAGGTTTCTTCACGGGAAAGATTTACTCCTGAATCACTCACCTACAGTCGAACAAGCAACACATTATGGGGTAGCTACGAACAATTCAAGCGATCCTGAAATAGCTCTGGACCGGATCAAGGAAACTACACAGAGCTCGTGTTTAATCATACAAACCTGAGCTGTTTCGTTTATACCAGTGATATACCTTAACAGTATAACTGTATACACTACAAGGAAGGAAATCCCCAGCTCAAACACAACAAACCAGCTGGTCAGATTCCAGTAGGATTTTATGCCAGAAAGTTGATAAAACTTATTTTCTTTCTTACGCTAGGAGATGATACCGTAAATACTTTGAGATTGTATTTTCTCGGGAGACGCAAGGTAGCGTACGTACTAAAACTAAATAGTTACCAGTACCTTGATTCACACTTCCTTAAATTGATAATTAATTCATTTTTACAGCATGAATAGATGCATTGAAATATTGACAAAGTGGGTTAATTCTTATTATAGAAATACATCGTAATCACGTGCCTTGAGGACAGAATTTCATCTGTAAAACCGCAACTTAAAAGGGTAGAGGTAATTTTATCATCTTATAAATAAAAACAGAATAACTGACCCATTTAAATTACTTGCAAAAGTTATAGAACTCGTCGATGCTACACTTTTTTGAAGGGCTTAACTTGGTTTTCAGCGAGTTTCTTTTTTAAAGGTATAATAATTTCAAATTTTTTCTTCTTAGAATGACAAGGTCCTAATGATTAGGGCGGCCCGAATAAATTACCTTATTAATCAAAAGCACCAACAAAAACGTGCGGAGTCGCGCAGATGCTGACTATGACTGCCTGCTTCGAATATATTTCATCTGAATTTGTTGAACTGCTTATATTTTATGAAATATTCATTTTAAGGATTCATATCTACTCGTTTCATGGCTCAGATGAGGAGACATACTCAATATTGACATCATTTTCAACGAAAAAGTAGACGATTTAAGGAAATTAACTACTGATTTGGAACAGGATAAATTTTAAGATAGCAGATGACACAGCTGTATTAACGCGATGATAGGAAGAAAAATCAATTTTTCTAAAAGAATGGCCGAAGACAAATTGAAGATTAGTGGAAACGATTCAGTGTAAGTAATGATTTCTATAAACTATATACTAGTCATTATGGTCTTAATTACCTAAAACGTAATCTATGAAAGATAAATCGAAAGCCAAATGAAAGAGATAAGCTTGAACGACGAAGATTTGTATCGTAAAATAGCAGCGATGATCGGAGATTTCAACGCCTGTGTCTCCAGTGTCCGAGACGGACGTATTCTGTCTGATGCCATATCTTATCTAAGTAACCATTTTGGTTGAGATTTAAGAAAAATTGTGCGATGAAAAATTTACGCATGATGTATTTTCTCAAAGAATATCTAAAGATTATAAACTTTCCCATCAGTACATAAACGAATTTCCTTTCGACGCATATCACGCCTTTGACTGAAACAAACAAAAATTTAATGTAAGTACTATTAGATTTTAAAAACATATTCAACCTTAAGATTTTTTCCAAAAGCTTAAAAGTATAATTTCCTTTTCTAATCAACTTAGAAAATGCCTCCTAAATTTACATATCTCATGAGCATTTTTAACAAAATATCGATGCGATTGCTGCGCACTTGCATAAAAATGTGTCGTTATAGATATTCCAAGCTGACTGATAACATATAATAAACGGTAAGTTATTGCAATAATAAACAAAAATATATTTAGGGAATTATTAAATTTCAAACCTTTCTTTAAGCATAATAATGTTGGCTTATTTTATTAGCTCCTACGATTGAATACAAACGAAGAAAATTCTCGATGCATTTTCTCGATCATAGCCACAATCATAATGAATTTAAGAAATATTTTCAAAATAAACAACGATTTCCTATCTTTAATAAGGAGTTACTAATAAGAAAATTGTTTTCCGCAATATTTTACTAAATTAAATACTTTAATCGAGAAGATTTACTATTATTAAGTGATCACTTAACTCGAGAAAAAAATGCCGATAAAATACACAGCGTATACTTTATCGGCCATAAATTCATCATAGTAAGGTCCTTTTTCGCGCTATCGGACATATAATACCGAATAAATTATCCTTAGCGCATTACGCAACGAAGTATCCGAGAGGGGAAAACCAATCGAGGGATTTAACGCAGCGAAATTTGCGATCCTTTCTCTCTAAAAATTTCCTACCCCGAACGCTCTCCCTTATACCGGCTCTGACATCTTTAAAACGGCGATAAAAATTAAGGCAATATACCCGGAGGTGTAAGACATGTTTACGGTCCGAGCAAACGCTCTTTCGGTAGAAGACCCTCTCACCTCTCAAGGGCGGCGACACATTTCAATTCGGAAAAGAAAATGAAATCGCGGATATGAAGAGGGGACTTTCTTTGAAGATCCCTTTTTAAACCGCCAGATGAGACAGCGGTAGTGTCAAGCTCCACACCTCCCGGTGGTATTTCTTGTGCTTCGGAAATTCCTTTCCTCTAGCCAAGGTCCAGCATGGAAGGTAAAGTTGATGGGATGGGTTTTGTGTGGTATGGGGACGTAGTGTGGGGAAATAATGGGTTGAGGATTTACCATGTGGAAGATAGAGAGAAAGCATGAGTTGTAGGGATGGGAGTTGGGGAAATATTTTGGGTTATCGATACATTGGGAAAGACAGGGAGAGATTGAAGTTTAAAATATTGACGAAAGTAACCTAAATTGATAGTAATGTTCCGCTATTTTTAATTACTAAGAACGTTCCTTCAGCCCTCGAAAATTTATCTAAATGCTACTGGCTAGGTTGATCAGATCATAAATGTTTATTTAATCAGAATGGTCGCTAGCTTTGATATTTTCTCTGCAGCACATCAGAGAAGTATTAAGAGTAGACTTTTGCATTTAACAGAGAATATGGTAAAGAATACACCCCCTGCCTCGCGCTAATGGCAGCAGGGTCAATCTGTAAATGTAAAAATAACGGATTACAAAAATTTAAAGCGATCGCAGTAGTAATTACTGTGAATTATAAACCTGAAATGACATGAATGGCAGTTCAAGAAAATGACACCTTGATTGAAGCAAAAAGCAAACTAATGGTGACATCAAAGAGGCTTAAAGACTCAGAACCTAATAAAAATGTCTTGATAAATCCTATTAACATCAAGGTTAATGGAAACTTTATCCTATTCCACTTTCTAAAAGACTGAAACTTTTTTAACGAACAAAAATGTCTATATTTAGGAAACTTTCTAAATATCTTGAAATTGCCGAAGTATTATAATATTTCAAGAAAAATTTACAATTATTCCTATCACAAGTAAAACTTTCATTTACTTTAGCCATCATCACAGATATTCAAGAAACACAAATAAAGTTATACATATTTCACATATAAAATTCAGACATATGCAATGCCTTTCTACATTTTCAGATTTTTCTAAGCCAAGAATTCTACACAATGCAAAATTTCCTTATAGGTCTCCGAGAGAAAATTGAATATATTTCATCTAACCTTAAAAAAATTACCACTACATTAATTTTTTATTCTAAAACACTCGGGTAACTGGATACATCTAACACCGAGTTAAGAAAGACCAAAAAGGGGTAAAATAAAAGGTTTCACGGATGATAACGACCGGTAAGAGCTACTCCAAAAAAAAGGCGGCGGCTGTGGAATGGAGAAAACGGGCGGCAAAAGATGGCCACGTAAGAAGAGAAGAGGTAAAATCAGAAAAGGGATATGATGGCTTAGCTGAAAGATCAAGGAAAAAGGACGGCCTCCCATCATCTTGAGCCAAAAGCGTCCCACGCTATCACCTAAGGAATCCCGTGGGCTTCCGAGTGGATGGGGGTGGTGTGGGACAGCGATAGATGCATAGGAGAGGGGAAAATAGAGGGATTTTTATCCGAAAATTAAAAGGAGGCGGACGTGAGGGCGGGAGGGAAGAAAAGACTCGCGGTGTGGGGGTCGGGGGAATCTCGGAGGAAATAGACTCTAAATTACACGTTTGCCGAGATTGAACAATGTACGGTAGCCACTTAGAGGCATCCCACTCGCCGCCGCCTCCCCATTCCACTCTATTTCTCCCTTTAACCCTTTCCCTCCCACGTTCGATCGTTTTTCCTCCCCTTCTGCCCTTCATTCCGATGTTTATCCCATCTCTCGAGGGCTACGCTCTTACGCGCCGCCTCCCTTTGCCGTCTATATCTCTCAGCCCCTTTCCGGATCTTTCTCGCTCCTTCTTTTCTTCACCTTAGGCTTCTTCATTCGATTTCATTTCTCTCGAATCGGTGGTGCGCTCACTGCAGAACCAATGAGCCGCGAGTATGCTCTTTGTATTCCGCGTAACTTCCGAGGATAACGTATTCTTCAAATTTCGCGCCATACATGAAATTCACTCATCAAAAAAAATCGGTTATATGAGCTCAATAAGATGAACTGAAATATTTTATTTTAACCTCGTTCTTGACTCTCTTACTCACTTCTAATTTAGACAGGATCTACAGAGTGAGTTGTTCTATGATCCACAAAGTTTGAGTCAATAAGTGCAAGCCATCAACCGGAATCGAACCAAAAACCAAAATTAAGTAAAGCATTATTTCGCAGGAGTAAAAACTGAATCCGAACAAATAATTTAATTCTCGGACCTGAATCGTAATCGAGACCAATTAAAATAAGTACGTTCTTTAGACGCTTAACTACGCATATAAATGGGTAATGTCAATTTTAAGATTTAAAAATAATAAAAAAACCTTCAGAAGGATATAATATTACAACGATAGGAGTGAAAAATAAAAACTGTTGTAACCAGTTTAAAGTTGGCAAAAGGAGAGCAATCAGAACTAATTCGAAATTGTTCTTTTCATGGAATCCGAATATTAAAATTCCAAGTTCTGTCTCCTTCTGCATTTTTTATTGAGTACTTAATGCTGTCTAACTCTGATTGGTACCTTCACTAAATCCACTATAAAAAAGGACAAATAGTTTCCATAACGAGGTGAGAGACATGATATGTTTTTTATTCATTTCACTTTTTTCATCCACACTTCTAGTTAATATTGGCTGACGTTAATAGCGTAAAACCTAACCTATTTTGTCAACGTCTAGTATTATATCTAGTATACAATTCATTGGCACTAGCACTAATAGCTCATTTCCATTCATGGTTAACTAACTGCCTAAAATGCTCACGAAATTGGGTTTCATACTTCAATTAAATATATGGTTAATTGAAAGATAGAGATAATATTCAAAACTTATTGCGAAATGGGGAAATAAATGTATTTTAATTATATAGTTGGTTTGCAACAAAGATATTTGACTCAGATTCGATCAGAAACAGAATGAAATGTCATTGAGAAAATTTTTCATTCTACAAGCGATGACCCTATATTTTTCAAAATGTTTTTAACAGGCAGAGGGAAAACAATTATAATTAGGAAATACTGAAAATTTGGTAAAATACTGAGAAAATCTGTTAGTTGTGAAAAATTGCAATAGGTTAACGTGATTAATTGTCGATCAAATAGTATCATCAAATGAACAAATGATAGAAATGTAATATCTAAAGAAAAATCTTTTATTTTAGTACGTACTAAGGGAGACTGACACATTGGCTAAATAGAAGAACAATTTATGATAATATTAGCAGAGTATGGTAATTTATATCTTCGTCCATATTATTTATGATGGATTTTTTTAGCTTCTAAAGCCTGAATATCAAGACTACGGAGAGACACTTATCCTTACGTTACGTTTATCAGAGAGAAAACATATGATGATTCTACTAGATAATAGCCATTCGCCGCCTAATTTGTATTTATAGACCTGTTTAGGATCGGAAATGATATCTATTTAAAAACGGTCACTTTAGATAGAAGCAACACCAACCCCTTTGATGTCTTTACGAACGGCTCCTGCATACATTGGACTCGGAATTTAAAATTCTTAAATATCTAAAGCGCCGCGGTAGCATTTTTAACGGTCGCCCGACCACGGCGTTATTAATTCCTTCGCACGACGATTGCAGAGCACATTGTTTTACAAATACGCAGATAGCTATCTCGAGTTGATGAATTGTTTATATACGCCTATTAGATACATTCCTCGGAGGGAAGATAAATTCGAAGGGAGTCGAGAGTCTATGAAGTCTTTTTTTCTGAATTCCGCTGCAAGAAACTAATAAAAAATATGAAAGGAGTTATCTGTCACATCTCGAAAAGACCTTCCTCCCCGCCTTTTGACTCCCACCCCATTTGACCCCCAGAGCACAACTGCTTTATTTCCCTTTATCTCCATTCCCTTTCATTTCATCAACTTTTTCGGCTCCCCCACCCGTTTCCTTTCCCCATTCCTACTCGCACTTATCTTCCTCTCTCATCTCGGTCCTTCCTCTCCCCACTCCCTTATCCTAGTCATTTTTCCTCTCGAAGCAGTTTAAAAACCTAGACCGCCTTGTGCTCCTTCATTCTTGCCAACGTCCGAAAATCGGCGATAAACATGCTAGTGTTTTTGTGCGTGCGACGGTTGAAATCCCTTTCTCTCTATCGCCTTCATCTCTCATTTTTTATCGAGCTATTTCTGTTGCTCTTCTTCGCTCGTTTCCTTCCCATTTTGGTCCATTTTTCTCCCAGAACGCCTTTGTCCTCTGGGTCATCCTCCTATCTATTCTGACGTGAGGTATTTCTATTTATAGGTATCATTCCATTGAAGAAGGTTCATTCATTAACTCCGCTCTTTCATTCTATTTCTTCGTCGGTCGTGTGAACGTGACCTTGATACCGGCCTTTCTTTTTTGATGTCTATGGTTCAAATCCTTCTCGATCTGGATACTTTTTGGTTATACGATAATAATGCATCATTATGTTGAAGTTTGCGTAAAAATTGGGTTTATATTACAATGAGTTCCTTCCCCTTAATTATGATTTTGGCATTTACGAATTCTATTAGACATTATTTTGAGTTTTTCTGAATTTGTGCCAGGCTCGCTTCTTCATATACGGCTCAATATCATTTTTTAATAGGTATTCAATTGGAAGCTATTTGTACGTAATTAAGAGAAGATTTCTATGGTAAGAAAAATTGATCCTACTGTCAATCTCGAGGCCACCGGATAATAGTCAAGTAACGCGTTCGCCTTCGAAATTGTTCCCAGGTTCGATTCTCGGTAGGGGCCCATAAACATGCCAAATGACCTCAGCTGTTGAAGCACTTTCATAAAAATACTACTAATAATATTATTAGTAAGATAAAAAGAGTGTTATGAATACACTTCCTAAGGAAATGAATAAATAGAAATTATAGCCCAGAAATCCACAAACAGTAATCATGCTAATCTACCAATATCAAAGTCATGAGTTCGAGTCTTGAATAGTCTGGTATTCCTAGCAAGAGAATGGTTGCATGATTTCGTCTATTATTACTGCTCACCTATCTCCTTTATTTATCAAACAAATGGATATTTGTGAAGACACTGGGAAATCCTAAAGTAATTCTTTTTGACGAGTTGAAAATGATTTGTTTTCTCTCGCATTCTTGGAATCACATCAATTTCCAAAAAGGTTTACTTCTCCCTTTCAGTTCCTGTACAAATATAGAATAAGCCAGTTTAGTTTGCTTTAAAATAGTTATTTTTTTAAGATTCTTAAGACCTTCAAAAATAGCCTTGTAACCTTATAACTTTCTGATAAGCGAGAAAACCCCTGCTACGCGACCTTACACACGTACCCCTCTTATCACTTAATCAACTCACCTCATATGAGAGACATGCTTAGCCGAGAAAGCTTTGCGCCAGGTAAACGAGATCTTTCCCGAACTCTTAATAAATAGGGGCGCCAACAGGTATGGAAGCGATATTTTCGGCAATGGCTTCGTTGGGCCAAAGAGTTTTCCTCCCTCATCCAATCTCTGCATACTTTTCTCTCCTTCATTCCACTCTTCTTTGCGTTCATTATCTCCACTCATTTCCTCCGCTCCCATCTTAATCCTTCCTCTTTCTCTCCAGCATTTCCATGCGATATTCTCCCATTAACTCGGCCCTCATATTTCTTGCTTCTAGCCTGTCACATGACTCCTACTCAGCACGCCTTCATATTCTCCTTCTTCATTAATTCCTTCTTCCATCTCCTTCCTTCTCTCTCTCTACTCTGCGATCCCCCGAAAGAAATTTGAAAATCGCGACCGAGTGGCTTTATCCTTCTGCGCCGATAAATCGTAAACTCGGCTCGCAAGAATCGTTTCCGATGTAACACGGTAGCGGCTTCTCTTCGTTATTTATAAGCTCGTCATTATCGATAACTATGGAACGTTAACTACTGTTTCGCCAGACATCCCAACTCATAACTGAACGCGCGCGATGAACACCACACCTTTAATTAAAAGTTTACAGGATAAACTGACTTCCAGCGTTCCCTTTCATCCTTTTTATTAAATTCGAAAAGTTGGACGAGTGTTCCTCACTCATGAGCTTTCTGAAAGCGAAGGATCATATCATGGAATTTCGCTCTTTAATCGAACTTTTCCTTATTTTTTCACTTACGTAAGAACATGACGCCAATCAAGCGCTGCTGTTTTCCAGTTGTTTTAGTTTTGGGGGAACTAACATTGGGTTTCAAAATATTCTACGTATTCTTTCAAAAGTTATATATTATTCAAATGTATCTTGAGGCCTGAAGTGAAAGGGATACATCTCTGATACATGAATACTGAAATGACAAGAATTGATTGTAGACTATTCGTCATAAATTACTTTTGGTAAATAATGGAATCGAAAAAAATGTCTTGATCATTCCTTGTTTTTTCCTGTTTGTGTATATCTTATTATTATACATCAGATACTGAGTTTGGCGGAAGAGGTATCCATATGGAATTCACCTCACCAAATAATGAGTCCATCTATCAGTCCCATACAAAATTTTTCCTCGTTAATTCTATTTTGGTTAACTCCACGATTTCCGTAATAAACCTCTGCAATAGGTATTGAACAAATCTTAAAATTCTTAAACCAATAACTTCATTGATTTCCATCTTACTAGGATAAACGATATTTCGTCCTCACTTCTATCTTCTGAAATAGTTAGCGGGTATTTTAACTTCGCCTGTATATCTACATATAATTACTTATGCCTTTAAGTTTGTTCTAAGTTTCATACATTCCAATATAAATTAAATGCTCACAGTTTTTCCTTTCCTAGATTTGACGAGTGACGGTCTTCTTATGAGTCTCACTATCTACGATTTAGTTTGGATGATGAAAATAATCATGTAGTCGTTGCCTGTCATCAGGTAATATCTATCAACCTACTTATATAAAAAATTAAATGTCATCAAGAAAAGCATCCATTTTCGATTATATAAGACTGGGCTGAGATTTGCTCCAGAATCGAAATATTTTGGGAGTTAATTACGATACAAATTTCAATCTGAATGTGCCCTACTTCGAATCTAATCAGCCGCCACCCACCTTCCTTCCTCATTCCTATCCTCTAACCCTTCCCACATTACCACACGGATTCCTAAGCGTAGCTCACCTGCTGATCTAGCCATTTCCCAACTTGATTATGAGTTCCGTCCCATGTCATAAAATTATCTCCGCGCTCAACCTTGTAATTATTACGCTCCCGTTTTTATGATGAAATAATTAAACGTATGGCCACTGTAATGACTTTAAATTTTGTCACGATTTCCCCGCTGATATTTATTACGGACGGAATTATACTTCGGTAGACAAAGATAATTCGGAGTGATAAACTATTTCGATTTAAACGCTTTATATTAGCTCCGCTATCGCGTAACTCTCGGCCGACCTGGCGTCCCGATTAGTTGGGTCGACGATGAATCGTTCTTCCTGTTACTCTATGAAAGCGAATGCTTAAATGATACACTTTATGTGATGATATATAATGAAATAAAATGTACACAACTTTTTTGGCGAAGTTCAAATCACTGGGGAGTTCAACATTACTTTCAACCCATTGTAACGAATAAATATTTTTATATTTTCAATCGCAAACAAAGTATTTGTCATAAAGAGGCATAAGGAAAAGATATAGGAAAAGAAATAAATGCTTTTTGTAGAATAATTATTTTGTGATCAAATTTAACACATTTTTTATGCTTTTAGTTGAAAATTAAATACGCATTATTTGGTGTTATTGCATATTTTATTATAAAGACAAGCGCATTTTCCGTAAGAAATTCCCTGGAGGCAATATAACCTAACTGAGGTCTAATTTAAAAAGTCTACCTTCTCTTACGCTCTAAGGTATCAGAAAACAAAGAAATATTTTCATGAAAAACACATAATATGTGCTAATTACCTCTTCGACCTTCGCCATTTTTAGAAGTAATGAAATAATAACTAGAATTATTCGATGATTGGCAACAATAAAACAGAGCAATTAAGCTCATGACTCGTTTAGATTACCATCGATATTTCCTTTGCGGTCAAGATTTTCTAAATGAACTGGCCTGACTTAGAGGAACGTCATTTTTTAAAACCCAGGGAAAACTTCAACGTATTTTCACCATATACAAAGATCTATTTCTTCTAAGATTCATAAAATAAAATTCACAGAGAAAGGCGGAGATATGAGGAACTTCGTCATGTCCAAGACCATCTAACCACGCCCATTTATTTCTTGGATAGAATTATTTTGATGGATCGACTTCTTATTCGCAATGCTTGTTCACTTTTCTTTCCTCGCCTAGGTAATGGCTTGCGTCATTATCTCTAATGCAACTTTTCTATTTCACTTTCACTTCCTTCCTAATTCCTCCATCACGAAGATGAAAGCTCATAAAGATGTGAATGATCTATTTCGCGCGAGGGTGTCTTGGAATTCCTTTCCTCACGCTCTTCTCTAGGCATTTCTCGATTATGTGTTAATTTTCTATCTTTCTAACACTACACTTATTCTTGGCACCATAGACGAATTTTGTGTTGCTTCCTTCCTGTAAAGCCGTTCTTTAGTCGTTGGAATATTTCCTGTTTCTCTAACCTCTCGTTGTTTCCTTACCCCAGTGTTTCCTACCGGATTTGGCTAATGTTTTGGATGTATGTAGTACATATGTATCTACCTTAATCTACATCTACGTATATACTTAATAACTTAAAAGAAAAAATCTTGAATCTCATTCAAATGAGCATAAATACGTTCTATCATGTATGATGTTGTTCATCATTTAGTCTTTTACCACTCATTTACAACTGCATGGAAGCTGGATCATTTTTAATGTCAATCTCCTGAATTAAGGAGAATTTCTAAAAAGATTCAAGGTTTCTTTAACATTATGTATCACTAAAATAATGAACCAGAAAATATTGATTATTTGTAAGAAGATCGAATTTTTCCCCGGAATTAAGTTGAAAATCTTTTCGGGCTGACATCCAGGTAAGTTTACGGGAAAACGACGTTTCGGCCACCAACTAGGTGGCCGAAACGTCTTTTCTATCTATCTATCTATCTATCTTCAGGTTTATGACAACCCTAGAATATTATCTACACATTAATTATTTTCAATTACTGTAGGCCCATGAGGTATTGCTAAATGCTAATTCAAGTATCAATAGAAACATAAACTAGCATCTGTCAGATTTATGTGAATAATAATGAACCAACACAACCCTTTTATGTAAAAAAAAACAATTTTAGGGCGTATTCAAAGAAAATTTGCAACAGTCGGTGCAAGATTTTCACCATTAATTGACATGTATTGAAATGCATGCGGACTGCAAGTATTTTATATAAAAAAATTAAAACTTTTTCATAGTTATAACCTTTCTTCACATACTTTCAGATTACTTCACAATTCCCAAGCCAAAAAACTATTTCACAAAAGCAAGAACTATTTCACTCTATAATGGCGTCTTGAAAAATCTAGTTCTGTTTATCTCGATCGCGGACTCTCGACTTCGTGTAAATTTTCGGCATCGTGATATCACACATGTAACACAGTTTGTTACACCTCAAAATTCTCGTCACACTACGGGTCATCGGACTAGTTCAGAAGGAGAGGATTGTGCGAGTTTTACGTCCGTATATTTCCGTGACTTGTCGGGGATTATCAAATAAGCGCCTTTTCTCACGAAATGCTTCGGGAGCGAAAGATGCCCCGAGGATGAATGTGGCGTTTCAGGGCACGTGAAATCAAAGGGAAAGGTGAGATCACTCACGAATCACCTTTCTTAGCTCGCTTCCAAATCTCCTTTCCCCGAAGCAAGGAGATAGTCTATGAGATTGTGAACGCTCCCTACTTTTGAATATTCCTTAAATAATACCAAACGTAAAATTTTTTAATAAAAAATAAACAAATTTTAAGTGCTCCCAAGTTAAGTTGGGAGTTGCTGTTTCGGAATGCTCCATCTATTTTCATACTGTTACTTGAGGGTATCATTTCGTTTTTTATTAATTACTTTTGCTAAAACCTGCTCATTTCTTCCAATTGCTGTAAAATAACGCTTTTATTTTTAATTAACTGAATGTGGTCATTACGAATGAGAGGCACATAGTTTTAGGTCCATAAACATATACAACGAACTCGAATAAACCTAAAACAATTTTATAGTAATGACCACCAGAAGATATTTGGATCATTATAATTACGAAGACATGTTTGTTTATGCAAGAACCATATATAACCTTAGTATTATTATACTTACATAGCATAATTGTTTATAAATACCTTGCAAAGATATTGAAAATCGACTGAATCTGATGGCTGTAGCGGCAACAGAGATGCTCCCAGTCATCGCCGAAGATGAGACAGGATGCAGATTTGAACTTGTTCTCTAAAAATAATGGAATAAATAGTAAAGTAAGTTTAGAGATACTCTGAAGATAAGGAATTTGAGAATCTAATTCGTGCGAAAAATAACGGGAGAAATATCTCGGACTCTGAAATAGGTGATAAAGCCAATCGACTTAGATGACACATGATAATGAAAAATTATTAAAGATGATACGATAATAAACATATTCTGAGAGGAGTAACATTTGCAAATACGATCACTGGGTTTTATAAAGAACGGAAAAACAACTTAAATTTTTCTACTAAATTAAGTACATGAGGATATTTCATGAACCAGAAGGAAGACGAATAGCAGATACTTCCAAAAAATACCGAAGAACTTTAATTGTGATTCTAATATCAAAGTTTTTACTGCACAATTCCACTGCATTAGATAGCAGTAATGATATACTCCTTATTTAATATAGATCAATCAATCTTACATCAGAGAGTAAGACTCTAATAAACAGGTATAGGTCTGTCCTTATTCAAAGAGGCGTATTGTCCATAACAGTGCTTAGAACTTTTCTGTGTGAATCTTGTAAAATCATTAAATTTCAACATTCTTCCATTCTTCGTGATGATAATCCATTTTTAAATGAAAGAAAATGAACGAGAGAAAATCGTGATGATCTCCTTTAGCCATTAATAAGTTAAGATAAACAAATGAACGGCGTACGCGCGAAATAACCGCGGGCACCAGACATCATTCACTCGATCGCGAGGAGTGTTCTAAAATGATTGCTGATGTCATCATCTTGAGTTATCATCCTTAAATCGTAGCGTAGCGCGAAAATTGAAGGAAAAATTAACTGAATTCTTGGTAGCCAATTCTCGTCAATTTGCGGTTTCGCAAAGATTGGTCAAATTTTTAGCGCGGCTCAACCTTTCCATTCACTTAAGGGGCGAATATTTTCCGGTCGGTAACGGCTCTAAATAAGAGAAATTATTAGATTTGCTTTGATCGTTTGCATCCTACGTTAGCGTGCGCGACGGAAGACAGACGGCATTGAAAAAAAAAACTTCCGCGGACTCAGGGACACTTAACAGAGGTGCGAATCCGTCAGATTCTGTCTCGAATTTTTTTTTCCGCGATCACAATAATTTCTCTATGCGTGAAAAGACGGAGGTTCCCGCACGCGCCCGCGGAGTTGCCTCGCGCACGCAACCACGGATATGCGCCGTCGTGTTCGTGCTTCCTTTGCACTCAATTGAATATTTAATGGGACAGAATCACTCTGTGTTCGAACACATCTTCTCTTTTCTTCTCGATCGACACACGTGTTCTTGGTCGAAGAAACGTGTTCGCTATTCAGTTCCATCTACAAATTCGACGAAGGTGGCGTGCGAATAGCGGATAAACTGACGTTTAGATGAGTACACGATATGGATCAGCTACTGCATTTCATTATATGAAACCATAAAATAGCGGATTGGAGCAGTGCAAAGGACACCATTCCCTATTGCTCCTTATGAACAACTCCATTTTGTGATACGAGACTGTAAAAATCCATCTTTCATTGACTTTTGCTTGGTCTTCTTCAAGGCTGTGATGATATGAAAGCTGCTGATGTATAAATGATTGTGTAAGATAATACTAACATATTCCCTACGATGAATATTTAAAAATTTGGCTATAATTTGAGGTAGTTTGATAGGTGTATCAGAAAATTAAGGATGTATGGTGTAAAAGAGTATAATTCTTTACATCAGGAAGCGACTGAACGCACATTTTAGGTTCCCGAATAACCAAGTCAGTAAGTCGCTCGCCTTTCGAGGAAGGAGTCTTGAGTTTGATTCCCTACAGGGACCATTTGCGTGGAAAGACCTCAACTATCAAAAAACTTATAAAAATACTAGTAACACTAAGTATAGGATATTTTTCATGAAGTACAAAGAGCTAAACAAGAGATTTCGATTTATCTCCTATACAAATAAGACCTCTGTATTATTTCTTGCCTCTACCCTCTCCGGGGAGAATTTCAGGCCATTTCCGCTGGTATTAAATCAAGAAAATATTATAAAAATTAATATTATTAAAATGTTCCTAATTTCGTAATATACTATTCCATCAAAGTCTAAAAATAATAAAATATTTAAGGAGCTAATGATTTACAATTTCTTTTCAATAGTATGGCAACGTACACAATATCATGTAAAAGAACCTCAGACTAGAGAGTCTCACTATAAAATATAACCGATAATTCCGAAGAAATGTGAGACGATAATCAAGAATAAAGGTGACTATGTCATGACAAGCGGTAGCCGTTCTATGCGTCGGAAACTTCGCTTCTTGTCCGCAAAAGGCGCGTGCTCCCCGAATCTATTTGCGTCACTCGGCCAATATAAACGACAATCCTTGTTGGCGGAATGTAAAGACAAGTTGTATGGCCTACAGCCAGACACCGCAGCTTGCAGACCTTGGAGACGATCCATACCCCAGCAGGCATCTGGCAGAAACCCTCAGTTATGGAACTAAAATCTCCGCAAGTTAACATTCATATGTGCTTCTCACGCAACAGTCATCGATGACCACTGTATTTGGTCGTTCAGATGATCTTACACATGATAAAAGCGCGGTGGAAATTACGTTCGTTACATCAATCACCGAGCAGGTTCGCCCACCTATTATTTCCTTCCCGGTGATGAATCAACACCGAAGCAACTGGCGAAGCAAAATGTTACAGGAATGCTTGAGAAATGTTTTAGGGCTATTTTCATTAAGTCTCCCCAATAACTCCTACGCTACACTCCGGCATAATGAATCTGCCCGTTCATTAATGGCTATACCTGAAGCAATTTTTGGGTGCGGATTTTATTACCCGAATAAAGCATTCCTTCTCCGCTTATTACATTCATCACTTATACCATTTCGCTAACGTACCGAGGGAATGAGGCATTAATATTTAAAGCTCATTGAGTCATAATATAGACGCTCCCTTGTTTCTTATCTGTAGCGCTAACGAGCGAATAGGAGCTATCCAATCCGCGTTGGTCAGAAAGGATATTCCAATCACCACCATCGTGCGACAGTCTTCTTCCAAAAGCTCATCTACGCTACTGCCCTGCCGTCAATATATCTCGCAGACGAATCTAAGCCCCATTCATCTCGTTGGACCCATTTCCACATCAACCCATTACCGAAGGCTATTCACTCATCTAATTCCGATGTCAGGCGCCTTTAAGCTTCAGCCAGCGACACCATCTTCTCTGCGCATATCCATTCACTTTCCCGACCAAGTTCGGGTCCCATTCTCATCATCTTCGCCTCCATTCTAGACTTGTGCGTAGAAAATGTCATTCTTTTCATCCCATTCATCCCGTGAACCTACTCATTTCGAGGAAGGTTCTAGAAATCATCCGAGATTGCGGAAGGGAAGGATATGGTACTCCGAAGGCGTTGCTCGTAATCATTTGCAGATGAAGAGTAGATAAGTAACCTTTATGCCGCCGAAATGAGTTCCTCCCGACTGAGATTTGATATCGCCCTATTTTTAATGGAAACATGATTTAAATGAAAAATGGAATCTAGACAAAAGGAATACAAGTATCCCATGGAAAAGATGAAACTGATAATCCCTCTATTGTGACCTTCATGTGAGCTTGAAGATAATTGAAGGGTACAAAATTAAATGCGTAAGTATTAGTTAAAGTAATTAAAGTAATTAATTTGAACTGAGAGACCTTCTAGTTGACAATGAAGTTGACGAAGTATTCGCTAGCGGGAATAAGTTAAGTTTACAATAAAAAAGACCATGGATTTCTAACAGAGAAATCTTTCATCGTAGCGAAAAAAATATTTAACATCCTAATAAGCAGTGTAGTATTCTAATTTAAAATTTATAAGTTTCTCGCATTTATCATTAATTTCACTGATTATAACACTTTCCCTTAATATTTCACACCCTCGTCGGTGAAAAAAGCCTGATATACCAAGTATTTACCAAGCAATTTATTTTCTCACTTGAAGTATCTCCATACACGACCTTTTATAAAGCCATAAAAAGCTTCTACCATTAAGTTATTCCCATTGCCTCTCGAAAGCGAAATAGTGTTGTTGCAACGTTTTTCTCTTGCGCCAAAACGAAAGAAACACGCCTCTCTTGTCATCTCTTGCTATCGGATTCTTTACCTTTTCTTTCCAAGGTCCTT
The DNA here is from genome assembly GCA_036926295.1 of Pachydiplax longipennis. NCBI lineage: Eukaryota > Metazoa > Arthropoda > Insecta > Odonata > Libellulidae > Pachydiplax > Pachydiplax longipennis. The sequence continues at coordinate 20,106,463 of JAVFKF010000026.1, read as the reverse complement.
GCTTCGTAGAGCTCGGCAGTATGCCTGTCACAGCACCATCTGATTCCACATAATCTTCAGTGTCGCTCAACCTTTGATATTCCCGTATAGCTCACCACACCCTGCTTACCCGTAACACTATTAGCTCCGTCCCACTTAACCCATCTTACTTCATTCCATACGCCCACCTGTAAAGTGCCTCTAATAGTTATTACACTCCTACATTCCCTTCACTCTCTTCCCTTTGTCCGACTAAATTCTTTACGCCCTTGCTGACTCATTTTGTCGCGTAGAACCTAAGTTTAAGCGAAATCATTTCCTCGCTTCCATAAAGTATCAAGGGCAATAAATTTCGCAAATATCTCATAACGTATATCCAAAACCCCACAATGATTCACCTAAAAAGTGAAGACAGAAATGCTCTATGCGTCCGATCAGACGATTTTGTTATAACAGTTCTTAAACGGGTTAATTAATCTGAAAGCATCACTTAGGATACGGTGAAAATGATGCAGTATTTACGGAATTTGCTTCGAAAAGAAAGTTATCTTTTTCCTCCACAAACATCCATTATACTATGATTTCATCAAACAATCATGAATCATGTAATTCGGGATTTGACGAATTCGACCTTAACTTGGTGATACTAAATAGTGAATCAAAGAATAAAAGGTTTTACACGCATGTATAGCAACTTAATACATTAAAAATAATTACATGAAACCGCTTCACTACTCGATTCAGCAAAAATTTCCAAATCATTTTCTAGGATACATACTTCTCGCCCAAACAAAAGTTTCCTACTTTTTGAACCTATATTTTCTACAAAATAGTATCATCCATCCTTGGCATCAATTTTATTACCCTAATTGAACCTCCGCTAGACAGCGTCTGTCATCATTTGAAACTCAGCACACCTCCTAAACTGATGTAAATCTTAGAGATAAAGATATTTTACCGCGCAACACTTCCCATTTGCCTTTAACTAACTCAATGTTGTGTACATAATGGTAAAATAACGAAAGTTTTCGTAAATCAACAAAATCGATATTTTTATTAAGAAAATTAATGGGAGTAACAAATGCAATATGAAAAAAAATGTTGGTATCGTATTTCCTCTGCACGAAAGCTTTCCAGTGGGAAAAATTTTAAGACTGTGATGGCATAATATTATTAATAAACAATTGTTTTTGATTCACAGTAACCATTACATTTACTCACGAATGAAGCTCGTATTGAATTAATCTAAACGGAAACCCTTTTTATTAAGAGAATTTCATGCATAGAAATTTCGGAGAGCTTCGTGGGAAACACGCATCACCTCTTTTCGTCCTCTATAGAAAGGGACGCGGATAATCAAAAATCATCCCAAATCGTTAACTAATTTTCGGGATTATTTTCCCTCTTCCCCAAACACGTGTAGTTTTCCTTGCGTTACATCGCGAAACCAAATTAACGGAAAATCTCCGCCATTTGATTCGTTTTCCGGCGTCGCTTGATTACAAAAAAATAAGCGGACAATCTCCGCAAACCAATACAAATCCGCCACCGCCGTGATTTCCTTTTTATTCAGACGCGCAACTTCATTATCGTCAAGTCATCCCCTTAGATCAGATGAATTTGAAGTCTAATAATCCTGATTTTCATTTTTGACATTCTATTTTCCCTCTCGCATGGAACCCTTTCTGCTCCACTCCGATTGCTTCCCCATGTCATTCCCATCCCTCCCTTCATATCCTCATTTAACCGAGTTTATTCCACCCCCGCAAAACAAGCGACCCCCGTTTCCATGACCCCCAAACTCAGCCTCATCTAATCCGAAACAATCGAACCGAACAGGAAATGGGAATTGACAGGCGAGTGATGAGATTTCCCTCCTTGTCACACCACACTCACTCCCATTTCTCTCTCACCCACGCTCATCTCAGCGCCCTTTTCAATTCTTTCTTTACCTCCATTTCGATTATCCCATTTTTAGCCTTCTCTCGCGCATCTCTTTTCGCTCGCAATCATTTTATCCGTGTGTGCGTTTTCATTCTGATGAAACTGAAACCATAATTAATTTCCTGAGCAGCAGCCCTCCATTTCACCTGTAGACTTTCCTAGTTCGATTTATATATTCTGAACGAACTAATATAGAATATTTTTCATCTATCAAGCTATTAATATTTATTTTATTTGAATCATTGATGAATATTTATGACGATGGATAGTTTATTCTTCGAAACTTTTAAGTTTACAGTTTATAGATTCAAACAGAATTTTTACACCCCAAATGTGAGTGAGTAATTACCAATTACAGCTATTTTTTCTTTGCATCATTAACCATTTTCATGTCAACCATCTTTTCTTTATTATTTTCCCTTCCTATCCCTTTCTTCGTTCACTCTCTCTGGAAAACATTAACAAATACGATGAAATAGAAGAGATAGAAGACTTTCTAGTTTCTCTCTCGCCTATATAATAATAATACTAATAAATATCTTGATTTCAGGGCGAGATTTAGACATATAAGACACTTCCTGCATACATTCTTCTATCATATAAACACAGTATTTGTTTATTATTAGACTTTTTGATTACATACAAAAACATGCGTCCGATCATTATTCAAAAATTATATCTTCTAAATCACCCAATTTGGTCAGAAAATGTTATTTATATTCAAAAGAGGACAGCACTTGTTATATTTTCTATTCAATCACGCTAAATGTCGTAAATGAGAGACGAGTGACCTCCAGAGGCGAGGTCATGACCTTAAATCATTTCAAAAGCAGCATATGAAGTGATTGACTGAGTGTTTGTTGTAATTATTATTAGGATTAATATAAAATTATTAATCATCTATAATTAGGAAATCCTCAAAATAACTCAAATGACATATCCTTGACTACGTATCAACAATTGCAGTCCAGAATAATGAAGACTATATTCTGAAAGAATAGATCGAGAATAAAAATTTATTAACAAAAAGATATTTTTTAATAATATTCTGCATAAGCGGACAGCAGGTCCTGTTTTGCCGTATTTCTAGCTTTCTTCCTAAGGCATAATTAAAAAATGAGATAGGATGAAAGAGCATAACTTTAGCAAAATTACAGAGAGAGTGACTTTGGGTGACAGTCTTAACAAGCCTTTGAAATAGGATTATTGTTTCGCGAGATTCTATTTTCAATGAAAAATTACGAATATCTCTATAATCAAATCACGTTTCTGAATACTTTGCATTTTTGTCAAAATATTTCCATAAAACAAATCAAAAATTGAATCGAAATGAAAATCCTCAGCTTGAGTTCACAAGTAGAATGAGAGTTTTTGCTTTCTCAAGATGTATGAATAAAAGCCAATTCGTTGATTTTTACGAGAGCTGACGTTTAGTTCAGCCAAACAGGAATCCCTTAAATCGAGGGAATAATGAGAATTTGGCCACAGTCATTCGACGAAAATTTTTATTATCTCTTTCGTTGTTTTGTATTTTTAATTCACATACATCCTGTTGATGAAATCATTTGGGTGAAAAATTGAAATGGTTGATTTTGCAAGTAACTGGTATTTGTTTTTCAATAACTTCACTTCCATCAGGTAACATAAGGTAACATGTCTGAAAATATGGTTGGTGATGGTGTGCACGCCGTCTACTACGCACATACATCGCATACTTTTCCTTCAGAAGACATGGATAATTTCATGTTGATTTAATGGTAATATTAAGAAGTATTCAAAAATAAAAATGCTAACTACTAGACCAGAGAAGACGATTCTCCTTGAAAATGAATTGCTGATATTTTTGTAAGAAGCAGATGTATTATTTCTTCTTATAAAATAATCAATGTATAGTTTTCACTGAGGGCAATGGACTATCTTAACCTTTCGCTTCATACATGCCTCTAAAAGATATGTATAATAGTTCTACTATATGACCACTATTTAAATTAAAGAATCGAAATTTAACTTATGCAGCACAAAAGAAAAGTTGGGAAATACTGATTTACGCAACAAATAATACGAAACGTAATGTGAGCACTTTCCAATATAATCCGGTCCATTAGATAATGAAATAAAACGAAAGCTTTTGAAAGCCTTATGATTCATCACAAATAAAAAAGAATAGAATTTGAAATTACGAGCGAAAATTTGATTACATGACAAACGAAACTTTCAGATACCATTACTTATATGAAGTATTAAGAATTCGGATTGTTCGCTGAATCTGCCGATACTAGACGATGAATTTCAGCTGACTTACGAATACGTTACGTTTCGTTGATTACTTTCCTTTTAAGGAAAGATTCAAAGATATCAGAAGTAGCTATGAGACTGTATGTATTTCATGATTATCTCTACAGGTAGGAATTTTGCACCAACCAATTTTACACATCCGGTCTTTCACGGTTTCATTAATTTTTTACCCTTCCGGTGAGAAGGAATTGTATCCAAGCCAAGGCGTAGGCTAACTTTAACGGTAAAAATTACTGTAGGAAACCAATAATCCATCGTTTTAATTTCCAAAGCCCCTATCAAAAAGATGGGATCGCGCTAATTGCCAGCTACTGGTTTAGCCAATACGTCTTCCGAGATGGCCGCACTCTATAAGATTAACAGATTCCTAAACGGTACTGAGGAACAAATTGCAGCCTTCTGCCATCAATCGGTCGACCTCAACGCCTTGATCAATCTCCATCAATATTCGGGCTGAAGTCATTATGATTTTTGGGCTCCCTGAGTTAATCTCTCTCAGTCAATTCGGAAGGCTTAGAAAAAATTGATGGTTCGGTCATCGGCTTCATTTCCCTTCAGTTATAAATTAACGCAATTTTTTCGATGTCAATAGGAATAAAAATATTGTTCCGAGTATTTATAAATCGAAATAAACCGAAACGTACTTTTGGTATGTAGTACTTCATTACACGAATCAAACATTTCCAAATCATCACTTCCTTATTCGAATATACGCCGTAAAAAACACATTATCATATTTAACTTATATTTTACGAACAAAAGACTAGAAAAATAAGTGTTGTAATTAAAAAGAAACCTCACAATTAAACTGAAGTATTCAGCTTCTTTAGATATGTTTATCATACATTCAAATGCAAGTTCGATGTTACGTTTCCGTGATACAATTTTCTCTTAATTAAACATTAATTGTGTCTCATGCCTTCAATCATTGATTCTAAATAAATAAAGATATTTCATAATATTTTGATGAAGTACGCGCAATCTAAATAATTTAATTTCAAATTCAACTGAGTCAATCAAAACAACTAGACTGGAAAACATACATATATATTGAAAACAAAATGGACGTTCTCTGAAAGTAATCACATTACTAAATTATCAAATTAGATATCCATCGATAAATCGCTAAAACAATAATCTATGATGTTTTAAAGCCAATATGTTCTCATTTTACTTCCAGAGTACCTATTACTGAATCGAAATCTGTATGAATCTCCAAAATACCACCAACTATATAACCACCTTTATTTAACTTATTTTTATTTTCGAAAAATTCGAGCTTTAACGTTAACATCATGTTAACTAATAGAATACGGATGATCTAAAATGGAGAAAAGTACGAGAAAAAAGACTTCACAGATGAAGAATTGAATTGAAAGATCTTTTTCAAAGACTATTTCAAGCCCATTACGCCTCTTATATTATAACTGGACGAGGTAATATATTTTCGCACGACAAAATTTTCCATTCCGTGGGTCGGGAAATATTTCTCGAGCCGTTAGCGAGTTCGTTTCATCAATGACGAGCAGCCGACTCGTCGCTGTAGAGCCATATCTCACGCAGGCATCGATGCTTTCGAATCAATCGCATTTCTATAATTTATGAAAACATCCGTAAATTTCATACGTATTACTGGTTAAATTAATATCACTAAAAAGGAGTACTCTGGAGATATTTTCATTTAGATATAAATAAAGAAGGATATAGATGAAATGATTGCAGCGTATGATAGAATGTTATTAGTGGTTGATTCATTCGTGTTTTGAGTAGTAAAAAAGAGCAATGATTAAAATTGAAAGTAGGTGGCTATAATAATATCTGTTGCCTCTGCCTGATTACCCTCGCGTTACTCATCCGTGATTTGTTGTTTGCTTGGAGAATAACGCTTGGGTTACAGTACAAATTTTATTTCTACCGATAAAATTAAACCTGAAGTATGGTAGAGCTGAATCCCATTTTCCTTTTTAAACTAATACAAAAGATGAACCTCAAGAGGATTTTAATGATTAGACTGAAAAGAAAATACAAATAAGATGCAGAATAAGTTACATTCTGATGAAAATCAAAAGTTGTATAAGTAATCCTTTTCAGAATGAGAAAAGTTCAACGAAACACTCATCATAACTCTAACATTAAATTATTATATGTCCGTCATGAGATAAAGTATGGATATAGTTGTCGTCACATCTCGTTTTCCTGGTAAGGAGTAACTTCCTCAATTAATTATTTACAGCAAAATTTTATTTCACGAATATATATTTTATTCAACAATTTAATCCCCCAAAGAATGTTACAATCTAATTCGTTATGTGATAGACATTCAAATCTTCCAACGACATAAGCCCGAGATTCAAAAACTTGACCACTTGATTTCAATCGAGCTAATAGTATTTGATAGAGATTTTCATTTAAGGAGTTAGACAGAGTGGGAAAAGCGAAAATTGACGGTTTTTATCGTTTTTTGTTCATCTCTAGGCTCTTCCCTCCCGGTATGTGCGTGAGCACCTGCATGTTTTTCGTGAGTCAGATCGTGTTCTCTCCCTTTCCTTTAATAACAGCCCCGAGAAATAAGGGGATGGCGTGTATGAAGAGGTTTTATTAGAGCTAGCATCTACCTTTCCTTCCGAAGAGAAAATTTGACCGCGAAGTAGTTTGTCGTCATTTTTTATTTCTCCTTATGTTCGGAGCATCTATAATCACCATGCTCATCCCAACAATTTCTGTATTTTTCGTGTGGAACCTAAAAGGTCGGATTTACGGCGGAAATTCCGTCACAGACTCTGGAATTCCGCCGAATCAGATCTCGGAAAAATTGGTTCTCTCGGAATCCCGAAAGACAGAAGTATATAAATGTTAATGAAGAAGGGAATGACTTGATTTTTTTGGTCGAAGACAAACGAAACACAGATCCGTTTATGTAAAGCAGGTGCCATTTAAGAGGGAAGAATCTGAAGAAGACGGCGGTGAAATGCGATGAAAAACGAAATGCCTGAATGATATGAAAAGGCTTTAATGAGATATAATGCGAGTCGGGATATTGGTTTAAGGATTCCTGTTTCTGGAGATGGGAAAATGTATTTTCACTCAGATATTCGGTTCCAAATCATGATGCGGCTATTATGCTAATTCAAATAACAAATAACAAGGGTAATATTTTAATGTTCTCGTTTATAAAAGTAACATGGAAAGCATTTCATTAATTTTTTGACCTGCCAGACGATCTTTGATCTGAATCACGCTTTAGTTATTCGAAATAAATGCAGGTGAAGTAAACCCCTATTTATTTACAAACTGAATCAAATCAATTGTCCCTCAGGCTACGCTACTACGACCTAATCATGACTAATATGTGACTCAGGTTCCTATTATCAAATCTTGACGATGGGAATATTTTTGCCTTTTGGTACATAAAGAAAATTGTATTTTCCGTTTACTTTGGCCCTAGGTTTTGAATACTTGTGATAAAATGAAAACTACTTAGGTGTCAGCTATGCTGAGAAATAAATTTCACCTTAGTCAATCCTTATTGAGTGTGATGAAAGACGCTATTCATGGGGCCATTTCTCTGTCCTTACAGTTTTATGATTACTATTATTCCGATGTATTGAACCACACATAAATCATCAAAATACGTAAACTTGTACCTCAGGGCAGCAATATCAACTTTAACATTATTCACTATCGTCACGAGCAATGATGGTTATAGTATTACTATAATTTTGTCGAATGAAATTTTGAAACCGACTGAAAAACTTTTACAGCAATGCATTCGAAAGAGTGCAAAACATAAGAAACACATATATGGACCTAAATTTGCATCATTTGGTCAATAATCCTAGATTTTAGGTCTCCGAAGCAATAAAAGGATTCCTTTGAGCTTAGAAATCAATCCAATTCTCCGAATTATAATAGCATTCGTCACTGATATCTTCTTGTCTATCTAGTTCTATCTAGTCGTTCATTCATACATCATAAAACTGTTAACATGATTGTTGCATATGTTTGAAGACGTGTTAGGAGACGATTCTGAAGGGGAAGGAAGGGCGACTTAATTTCCTTTTGTTTTTCTTTGCTAGACTACCAATTAACTTTGATTATATTTGAAGCTGCTTTAGCAAAATATTGAATGAGATGTTTGTATGACAACTGTACATATACCGCATTTATCACAGAAAAATTGCATTGCTACGTGGTAAGGAATTAAGGCAGTAAGACAGTTGGTATTTCGCAGATGAGTATTACAGAATATTTTTGCAAAATCTATCCCTCCTTTGCAAGATTTTAGATTTATACTTGACATAAGATGCTTCATAAATGCGGCTGTGGCAAAATAAAAACAATCCTTCAGCGAGTGGAATTCAGCCGTGCGACCACGGTCTTGATACCCATCTGAGTATTTTTTAAAAACAACATCAAAAATTGATCGACTCAATTGCGTACTCTTACGTGCAACCTCCGCAATCAAAATGGCTCTGCTCCCGACAGATGGACGCGTCTATTTTAATTTGCATTCGCCCCACATTAACCTCAGCGCCCCTATTAACGGAAACAGGCATCGCTAAATTATTGCATAGCGGGAATGAAATATTACGATTGTGCGCGGATAAAAGGGGTCAAATTGCCCTTTATTATGAATTAAGGTTCAACAAGGATTGAAATGCGCGGCGATAAAAAAGAACGCATTTCGGACGCAAACCGGCCACAATTCACTTGATTTTCTATAGCGTAATGCCCGTGTGATTAATAGAGTGAAGTGTAACCGCTACGCGGGTATCACGTGGGACTCGCATTGTCTCCGAGTCCACCCACCGGCGGGCCCAAATCGAGTGGGGCCCATGGGGGCGTAAGGGAAACAAGGGAGGGCGGGTGAGGAAAGAGCATTAGAAGGTGTGTGTGAAGATGGTCGCGTTATTTAACTAAATTAACCTTTTTGGGCAGTCGATAGGTCAGTGATGATGGATGGAAACGAATTGTAAAGGAGGTCTTTGACTCACATTAGTGCTGTAATGATACGGTATCTTAGAAGCTTGGGTGACTGTTGGTGAAATTTGAAACCAGTAATCCGCATCGAATTCGCGAAAAAATAAATGGGTGAGGAGCATGAATAGGAACTTTGGAATCTCTTCCTCTCCCCAGACCATGTGTATATCATGAGGAAAATGCCCAGAATTTTGACAGAAATATTAATTCCGAGGAATTCAAATCGAATAGAGGCTTAGGCGGCAAAACGCCCAAATCTTCATATGGTTTGAAGGGCCTTTTGTTAGTTAAACAGGAAATACAAATAATATTTTGCATGGTGCTTTAACGAAATAACTTAATACTGGCATTTGGTTCCAGGGCTTCACCCAAGAGACACTTCGTCCATAGGCAATTCATCCAGAGGACTTTCCACTTACTATAGACGCGTACGCCGAAGAATTTTCACCAAACTATATTGCATGTATGTACTAAGAGTAATATACCAAAAAATATATTTTACCTTTGAGATATATCAACCAAGGCATATTTTCCAATAGTTTTTGAATGGGAAAATTCCTGATATTCCGCACCATTGCAGTTCAGCCTCCAAACTCCAAACTCCAAACATTTCAAATAATTAGCTACTCATTACTTTTTTTCCAGGTTCGAAACCAGGTCGTTTACGGAGACCTTAGTAAGAAACACAAGTGAAGTTTTTCCTTATCGCGTGCTGAGAATACTTACTTTATTGAAAAGAATTAGAAACAATAACTGTCCGAACTAACCAATTTACGAAAACCCTTCGATAAAATATTCTAGTTGTCTCTTGAAGAAAAAACGATTTATATTTTAACGTGCCTCGAGTGGCACCATGGTAATTAATCAGATATTCTTTGTAGAGGCGTGAAATATTGAAGTACGACCGAAGATGATGTTAATCGTATTCCAGGGATATTCTCAAAAGGTATGAGTAGAATCGACTTTGCTCCTGAAGAGTTTTTCATCCCGAAAAGTCCATAATATTAGTAAACTTATTTCGTGATGTTTTATCCAAAAGGCGTACAATATATATTCACGTAAATAATAGCCATTGCTTGAGTTAAGCATATTAATATCGTAAATAGCCATAGCATGGCATCCATCTCTAAGTGATACTTACTCTCCTCAAGACACTACATTCCGGTGGAAAAATTTGTCTCAATTTCTTATTGTGGACTAATGCAAACCGATTTCCCTTAAAAAGAAATGAAAGAAGAATGCAACGAATATTCCATTCATGGAAGTGTGACAGCAAAATCTCAAATTTTGCTTCATATTCTGCAATGGTAAATGAAATACATATTGCTTCGATGACAACGTCCTATGCCTAATTTTATATTTACTTTTACTACCTATGATTACCACCTTAACTATCACATCGTTGGGAAAAGTGATCTGGTGATCGGGTTAACGAGTCAATTTAACGGAAAGTAGGATAGCTATAGTATATATCTATAGTAAATCTTTGATTTTTTGAGATTAAATCACTGGAAAGATGTATATCATACGATCTAGTTTTCCTGTATACCATTCGAGGAAATCACATAAAATTAAAGGAAAAGAAAGGGAAACTGAAAAATTAGAATTATTCCTCAATTACAGAAATTCTATTACCTTGTGATCCCATCATATATTCCAAAACGGTCAATTTTTGTTGCACAACTAAATAGCAGAGTGAGACTTTAATTTATCGTTTTATTCCTTGTTCGAATGTATTATGCTTAATGAATCACTTTGATTGCAATAAAAATATTCTTTTTGAACTTTTATCTGTATGTAAGTAGGAAAAATTTTACAGTTGGGGGTACCCAAAGGATTTCGGCGCCAAAATAACTTGGTCCGTTCCCGGTGATCGTATCATTATTTTTCAATGTAATGTTTACTTAGCGCACGTGTCTTTTCATTAGAAAATACCGTATTAATTTTTAGCACCAATTGCAGTAGACAACACCGCTACCTCTTCCACCACACAGTCTTGATACGGCCGGGAAAAACCGACAGTAAACACGAGAGAATGAGGAAATACTTGGTAGACGCAGGTGAGAGGAGGCCACGAAGGGCAAGGAGTCATAAAAAAGGGTTCGTAGCGAGATATGGATAGGGGAAGAGGGGGTCGCACGCGTCGCCTCCCGAGTCGTCTTTGGTCTTGGCCGTACCACAATGGAATAGGCGTGAGGGGATAATGATTCGGAACAATGCGGGAGTGACTGTGCCGGTGCCCAAAGAGCCAACACCCACTTCCTGCCAGCATGCAAGGAGGGAGCAGAGGTGAGGATGAGGGTGCGATGAGCGAGGTATTTCCAACAGAGCCCTCCCGTACTTCCTCCCACCCACACGACCCTTTCCCATTCTTTCTTTCACGGCGCCATTAACGAGAGTCTCCGCATTTGGGAGGGAGAGAACAATGGCAGAGATGGCGTGGGTAAGAATGGAGGATTATCTCGAGGAAGCACGCGTGATCTAGAGGGATGCTGGAGTGGGGGCGGAGAGTTATGACTCCTCCGCTCGGCTTTATTAATTTCTTAATTCGTCATCGCGGTGCGCGCCGAGAGATTTCTCTCCTTGCTTGATATGCAATCTCGGAAAAAGGTGTGAGGTGTTTGTAAATTAATTTATCGGGGGGATGCTTCATCGCGGGTGTCTCTCGGTGATGCGAAAACGTAATTCGGAAAGTGCGTTTCCTGGTGAGTTTAGTCACGGGAAGATTCAATGGCTCACGATTACCGACATACATTACCACTCGCGAAGCAATGCGTGGTAACACTTAACTTTCTTCTGTCCATTAGAAATTTTGACCAACTACACAGCACTGTCTACATTTTTATAAACTTATTTTTTCTCTCTGGAAGTTCTATGAAAACAAACATCCATAACAAGAAATGGGAGAATGTAGTATTTTCATATACGGCAGTTACATCAAGAATCAAAGTTAAATAAAAATATTTAATTTCGTAAAATCTTTTTGAAATAGGAAGCATTTCTTGAAACGTAGAAGATAAAAGAGAGGGGGAAGTGGAAAAATTTATATAACTTTTTTACAATTATGAACATTTTCTTTGATATAATCTATCTCTCAGTTTCGAAGATGCACAGTTGAGGTTGGAAAAAGATGAGCATTAGTCTAGGTAGATTTCATAAAGCGAAGGAAAATGATATGATGCAATGGATGCAATTTCTTGATAAAGAAATTGGAAAAGAATGGTTAAATCCTTGATTTAGTGTTATGTAGTATGAATATGAACAAGCTTTAAGAAAAAAAAACATTGATAGATTAGAAGCTTTCAAGATGTAGGTTTTGCTTACAATGAAAAAGTTTGGTTGAAAGTAAAACAAACGCAGAAGTACTAGAGATTTTGGGAAAAGAAAGTTTTTTGATTGAAATGATAGAGCGACGGTAGAAAAAATTTAATGATATCAAGAGGTGAGAGATTGATTTAGAGAGTAACTGAAAGCAAGAGCCAAAATGCAGAGGGGAGGACAAATGTAGAAGATATTGAAAGTTATACTAAAGATAAGTCATCAAAAGTAAGGAAAAAGTAGTGGATTTTAGAGCGCCTGAACCTAAAGCTAGTAATAAGACTTATGATTGGTTATGAATAAATCTATGGCATGAATGTTATTTCACCGCCAAACAAATGATCGTTCAAAATATTCTAATATTTTCTTCCCGTTTAATGAAGAATAAAATTAACGCTAGTTGCTGGATGGCCAAATATTTGTTGATGAATTTCATTGTAGACTGAGAAACAATCACGTATAGCTTGATGGAGTTAACCAAATTTTCAAATAGCGGAGATATGAAAATCTAATGAGCTTAACTTTTTTCGATTAAAATATTACTCTAAGGTAGATACTAGATAATAAATCGAAAAAATAGCTTTTTTACATCGGAGGATAGCGGAAATTTATTCTTAAATGTAATAGTACCTCATCAACCAATCAAAGTTGAATTGATAAGTCGAAATGATCACGAAAAGGCGATTTAACGCTAGGTGCACGATAAAGACGTTCTAGGTAGCAAATCTGATAGAAGAACAATGTGATTCAAAGAGTTTTCTAAAATTTACGATTATGTTCCTTTGTAGGCATGATTCGACGAAATTATTTTGACTTGAACGGAAAATTTATCACTATCAAAGACTTACGAATGCGTTACACGATCTACCTGACACAAGAATGAGATATCTACGACGAAATAAACAATGACTTAGAGTGGGATGACGGAAGAAGATTATCTATCGAGAGATGATACATTCCTCTCAGATGATGCAATAGCGTATGAAATGCACAAAAGGAACGCGGATAACTTCAGATTATACTACATTTAAATAAATGCGAGAATTATATTAAAATTTGCAAAAAATTTCGTTTATGTGGTATGACGAAAACCTTAGGGCTGAGAGTGAAATAATAATTGCGATCTATTAGCTATTCTATTAATATGCGATCTATTAGATATTAACTAATCGATTTTCCACGTAGTATTATGTCTTTCCACCAAGCAGTTTTATGTTTAGGAGTAAATACAATTTATTCAACCTATTTATCACAGTCAGTGGCATTTTTGTGAGATTTGATAAGAGCCTATATATTACAAGATAGTATCGAAGCGCTAATTTCGCAGAGTCATACATAAAAGGGCATATTTTTTTATTTTCTTCTCGTTTTTCATTTTACTATCATAAATAGAAAAACATTGATAGCCCCTTTCCCAATCTAATAAATTAATTCATTTATTCCAAAAATGTTTCTATTCAGTTATATGAAACAATCAAAGTTATTTGTCATTCACTAAACCTTATGAGCCATAAGTAACAAGTTTCTTCGATATCGTGAGTGTATGCATCGTTCTTGCTGATAGCAGCGAAGAATAGTAACACAAAGTATGCTTTCGAGGAATCGTAAAAACTTACAAGCATGAAATAATGGTAAACTAAAATATACGATTTCTTGTGAGTAACAAGTGTTATTATGGAATATATCAGAGTAAGACAGAATAAAACTTAAGGTTATAATTCTCAGAATAAACTTTCAAGGCTATATAGGTATCTGGTGATCACATTCATTCAAAGAACCCTCAGCTGCATATTCACGCACACCCACTGACAGGAGACACATTAATCTTTAAAGATTGCAAAGATCCACTCAAGGATGACACTTTTCCTATGTAAACCCACCCGAAAGATAATCAGATTTAAGTGGTTAATAAAAACATTATTACATTCGAGTTCCTCTCTGAGTTTAGATAAACATCAAAGGTAAGAGCGTACGTAATATAGTGAGTCAATTTCAATATCGAGAAATAATGAGAAGAAATACGATGCTAAGGGAAATAACTTATACAAATTTTTCTACAAACATTAGACACAATCGGTTTAGCTAAACCATGCCACAATCAAGTGTCCTAATTAGTTAAGGATTTGCATCTAATTTTCTTAGTTGGGCACCTGTTACTTGTTAGTACATTCGATGCGGGTATTCCGAAACTGTGTGTGAATATATTCATGTTTGTGGATATTTTGCATTCGTTACTTTTCAGGTATGTCACACTATTTTATAGACATTTGTGGAGGTAAGCCATCTCTCATTCCTCCATGAATGGAATATTTTTAAAGATCATTGCTTGCTAAATAGTAAGACAATTACTTCACACGTTCTGTGAGCTCAATACAGGAATGGAAGGTGGACTTCTTACCTTTAAGAATTCTAGAATGAACACAAAGATCACAACAAGACATTGAAATTGGTGTCTCCATAAGGTTGACTAATTTATAATTATTTGAAATAATAAAGGAAACAAATTTTCCAAACGTATAATTTTTGCTGTATTATTTTTCTAGCACCTCTACTAGTAAAAGATTCCTACTAGCCTATTGACCTTCGTTTTCAAGTCGGTCATAACATCTCTGCTATCTCATCTGGGGAAGTTTTCTACCTAAATTAATTAAGCAAATTTAATCGAAATTGTAACCTCCTTTTTCATGAAGATTCTCAGCAACTCCTTGGAAAGCGTGATTTCGCGGATTTGCAGAAATCAAAATGAGTCACGGCAACCTCTGAGCCATGACGGTTATGAGAGCATTATAATGTAAGGAAGTCCATCCCTAATTATAATTCATGCTGGAAAGGAAACCAATGGGAGTCACTCGAAGAAAAGATATGACTTGTCCTCCGCAGTTAGTTTGAATGGCACTCGCATGTCGAATTGAGGACTTTCACGACCCAGAAAAGTCACAAAAATTTCCAAAACATAAACCTCATGCGCTGCTTCCCAAATAATTTGCGGACGCCGTTTTATGAGAATTGCGTGCCTTCAGCCTTCCTAAGAGAAACACCAGAAGTGGAAATTGCACTTATCTTTATTCCTTTGTATTCTCAGAGGAAACTGGCTGAATTGAGGCTACTGCACCGGTTGCAAGGCACGCACAGAATTGAAATGCTAAGAAAACAAACTATATCTTATGAGGAAGCACATTATCTCTAAAAAACGGAATTTCAAAGAAACAATAGCAAGAACTAGTCGAGAAAATTCCATCATCAACAAGGCTAAACATAAAATGTAATTTTTATACATAAAATCTATTTCTACGTGTTTTAGTTAACATAAATCGAGGACAAAGATCAGAGTTGGATCGAAAATTTTACCAAGGAACAGTGAATGGCTAAATATATTTGTTTGATTACGTAACTTGCTGCTCAATGATGTTATTAGTCTTCTTAAGCATAGATTACCTTGATCGTTCTACAGATTTTTATTTATGTTGAACTATGTATTTAATGAGATATTTTAATTTAACAAACATTGCCACATAATGTAAATTCATTTCAAAAATCTTCGAATTATATAACTAATTTACATGTAAGGAAATTTAGGAGGAAAGTTGCTGATAAAATCTAATTATTTAATGCATTGAAAATCAGCTATATTATTGCTACAATTAGCTCAGTATTTGGAGCATATAGACATACTTTCCTTCCCTTAATTCACTAAAGACTAGTTATTTTGAAAGTAAAATGATTTCGAAACGTAACTATTATCCACTATTTTCATTGCTACTATTAGTATTATCCATTTTCCCTAAATATCGACGTTCTGAGACGAAATATCTAGAATGATAATGGTAAAAATATTCTCTCGCTTTCACATTGCATCCCTTCGTAAGACCTTCACCTAGAAAATTATTCAAACTTATTAATTTCCCAATAATTATTAGTCCTGACGCAGTTTACATCCCTACTTGTATGGTCATTGCGTACATAATTAAATTGCTTCCTTTATTCTACGTGAGTAGATGATGATTCATGAGCTCATAAACAACTTCCGACTGCTTAGTACTCAGGTCAGTGGCGAATTAGAGGCCCGAAGAATTATCGATAGCGTAACTAGCATTATCAATTGTATAGTAAACTAAGATTATATTTAATACCATTACGAAGGCCATATAAAATATAGAAAACGCCGATAGAATTTCGACAGCCGAATAATCCAAGCGGATACTTAAGAATTTAATATTCTAGAGCAGTCTGCAATATATTTTATCTCAAGGCAGACTGGGAAAGAGTAATTTGTTTGGCGGCAAAAGACTTATGGATAAAATCTTTAATATTAATGCGATTAATTAATAAAATTTATATTGTGTATGTATATACAATGTTTTACCTAGGTTGAGACTTTTTCGTAGGGATTTCATAACATAAGTTCTATAAGGTATTTATTAAGGCGAGATTGAGAGTGAAAAGTCTCTTCTTCTATCTAACCTTTTGTCGATGATATTATATACATAAAATTGCACATTTTGTGTAGGTGAATAGAAATAAAGGAGTGTATGAAAAAAAACCTAAGGTGATAATTAGGAAAATAAAAAATTAGGAAATAATAGAAAACTGTGTATGAATTGGAAATTACAAAAGCAGTACTATAAAGAAATTACAATACTACATAGTACTACGTAATAGTCTACATAAGATAAAAAATTCAAACGAAATTACAATAATAATAGTAAAATAATAAAATCAAATCAAAAAAGAGGAAGTTGCAGGAATAAACTATGAGAAAACGATAAATATCACAAGAAAAATAATAAAATAAACGATTGAAATGATAGAAATTGTTATGAGAAGGAAACATACTAAAAAGACATATTAAGACATAAGAGTTCTCATTATTAATTTCACTTATTATTTCATTATTTTTCTAATTTTTCGCAGCGAATTTACTATAGGTTGCGACAAACTGCTGCGGTATATAGTTTGAAGTACGCTGTTCTAAATGGAACGAAAGATTCTCTTCCAGCACTAGACGACATGCTTAGCCACTGATTACTTATCCGGTTCATTGCTACAGGAAGCGCACATCTCTCTTATTAATTGGGTTTCAGGGAAAGTTTACGGCGGAAAAAGGAGAAAGTTTTGCAGTAATGAGAAATAAAAGGCTCGAAGGAAACGTACTAAGATTTATGCCATCTGACAGATGTGCATCCGCTGGGCCGAACTAGTTTTGCGTAACGGGAGCAGAGCGCGACCATAAAATACTGCCGATAAGCTCTGCGAGTGATTTGACCAGATAAAAGTGCTGCATTAAAACAGTGAGATTTTATAAATTTACCTAACCCAACCCGGGAATCCCTATTTAACTTGGTCCCAACATAAATTATTGCCGATGTCTTCCGAAGATACGAGCATTAGTTTCCGGCCACCTTATCATATAATGCATGGAAATTTCGTGTTTACAACCTGTGGAGCCGTGCGCACCTCCTTGAAAAAGGTACTAAAAATTAAAGGGATCCATTTTTGGAATGCTCAATGATTTTATTGCGAGGAGTCGTGTACAGAATTGAGAAAAAGAATAAGAACTATACGAGAGGTACTCTTTCTTCCGAAAATTAGCTTACTTTTAAGAGCTGAAAGGAATAGCTTTAATTTATTAGATATTAGTAGCGTACATGCTCTGTAGGGCAGGGACATGTTAACAGCTCGAGTACACAGTCGGATATACGTCGATCTATCTTTATTTACCCTTGCGAGTATTTCAAATTTACCTAATGGAGGAAAGAAAATACAAAATATTTGCAAAGGGGACAATAGTTGGTTCCATTAATGATTAACTTCGTGAAATTGTTCAAAGCGGAGAATGAAAATAAAGCTTTTGCGACGATACACGACAGAGTATAGTTACCAAACCATTTTGCAACAAGGCTTAATCACAGAGTGAAAGTTACGGTTGTCGATAGCTGCAGTTTAATATTTAAATTCAAGTGCAATTTTCGGTTGTAATTTTGAGCAAGTAATTCGAACAAGTAAAGGTAATGTAAGACATGACTGCTCCCAAATCTCCGGAAATATGATCGTGTACATATCTTTGAGGTCTTCAAACAACTCTCATGAAATCGAATTTCTTGTGTAGTAATATTAGCGAGGGTTGATTGCCAGTATAGTTGATAGATTGGAAACAACACAGAATACAGAAATTTCAAAAGTAAAAAGAGATTAATGTGTATACCCAACAACATAGCTTGAATTCTATTCATGCTTCAAGACTTAAAAATTGAAATGAATTAACCTCGAAGAACTGAAAAGAAGTACTTAAGTTCAATTTTAGTACAAACATATAAGAGATGTTTCAACTCAGTTTGAGGAAAAGGAATTTTTATGGACGTGATATCGATTCAAATCACTCTTCTAAATGCTGCCACAAAATATTAGCCTTTTCAGCCATCACACTTCCAAATAATGGGACTATTAGTTTCCCAAAGTCAGAGAACAAGGAAAGAACAGAAAGAAGCACAAAATATCTTCCCTTCACCGCCGCGTTATAAATCCAAAACAAGCTCTCCTATCCGCCCCGACTTTTACCCTCGAGAAACGAGACAACAATAGATTTCGCACGTAATGATCGTAAAGAAGAATTCAATTTTAATTGGGAAAGTGAATCTTAAGGGATAACTAATCCACAGCGCGCTGGCCCACCTGTACCATGTATAAAAAGCCCGCGTCTTTGAGGCTGCAAGTGACAGGGCGTGGCGGGAATCGTGGGACGGGTGCTGCGTGGAGGTATAAAGCAACTCAGTCATAAAGAAAGGGTTGGAAGTAAGGGGTGAGTTATGGGAGGAGAAGAGATATGGGGGAGGGGTTCTTTGGGGACACGATATGATCAAGGGAAGTGGGCGGTGTGAAAAAAAAATCAAAAGTGCGCGATTGGAGATGTGAGGGTTTGATGATGAAAGGGTGGGGTCAGGAACAAGGGTGATAGAGGGAAAGGAATGTGTTTCCGGGGACGACGGAGAGGGTGCAGAAGGTCAATAGATGAAAATCCGAAAGTATGGATCCAAGGTGACAGAGCTATATGTTTGCGTTAGATTCTGTTATGCCTCGATAGTAAAAGCAATACATACTGATATTTATAGCCAGTTATAGGTAACTGTTCATCTCCCCATATAATTAATAAAGGGAGTGAATCTTGAGGCACCCCATAACTCCTGAGAGCTCTGAGAATTTGCATCTTCTACCACCTGAAAAAGATGGGGATAACTCCTAAAAGGATGATTTCTTCCAAGTAATGCGGCATATAGTCTAGAAACGTAAAGCAGAAAATGGAGTTGAAAAGGAAATCGGAAAGTATGGGAAAAAATGAAAAAATTCGGAAAAAACACATCACACTAATAAGATATTCGTTTAAGAGACAAAAAGACGCTAGAACAGCAAAAGCTTTAGAACGAAAAGTATATGGTAAGGTGGCATTCATTCAGCGGTATGTTAACTAAATACTTTGAGGTGATCTCAGAAGGAATATTTCAATAACTCTTAAAATATTATGAATGGAATTATGAGGTGAATATAATCAATAGAGGAAATCAATATTCCGATGAAAACCTTTTGAATACAGGCGTATAAAATTGAACAACTTTTTCCACACAGGATCTACTTGCGAATATACGAAGATATTTTGTATAAGTCGATACTTATACGAATTCAAAAGTTCATGGGATTTGAGAATTAATCATTAATATAAACCAGCTTTATTTTCCGTATAATTTTTGATTTAAGTTCAAAATTCCTCATATTTTATGCTTGAAGTTTTCCTTA
Organism: Pachydiplax longipennis; assembly: GCA_036926295.1. Classification (NCBI taxonomy): domain Eukaryota; kingdom Metazoa; phylum Arthropoda; class Insecta; order Odonata; family Libellulidae; genus Pachydiplax; species Pachydiplax longipennis. The sequence continues at coordinate 20,086,162 of JAVFKF010000026.1, read as the reverse complement.
CATAGCTGGTCAAAGTCAAAATTATTTGAAAAAGAAGACTATGAAAGTTTATAAACACATAATACCGATAAATTTCCAAGCTTGAAATAGAAATACTAGATAGATATCTATTGGTCAGAAATATTACGCTAAGTAATCAAAATACCAAAATTTGATCCGCTAAAACTGTTATCGGATGCCTGCAAGATATCTTACGAATAAATAATAGGATAGCTAATGAAAGGATTAAGAATCTGCATAAGCTTGGTTATTACTCCGTGTAAAATAGTATCACCAAAATATTGAAACATAAAATAAAACATGCTTCTGACGAAAAATCCTTCAGAATTACTATAGTTCTCCGAATAAGAGGTTACCTGATATCTCGTAAGTAATAGCTACCACAAAGCAAATAAACGTCCAAATTTTTCGGAATAATCCGCATTGAGGAATATTTCTACTTCATGGGAGTATTTTTTCGATCAACGCCGTAAAATTTATCATATTTGTAATCATAACATGTATCGATAAAATTTTTCTCATAAAATCTTACCTTGGAAAGGTCGGCTTGAGTTTGAACATGCATCAAAGCTTCATAATTAGCGGCAGGTTAAAGTACTTTCAGCAACAGAGGTCATTCTGCAATTACCTTCTTGCGATGTTATGACGTATTCATTGATACCCTGAAAATAATTTGATGCAAAATGTTAGTGTTGGATGGTTAGCGCGCCAATGTCATTGTCGCCAAGGTCAAAACACGACTTTGTCATTGGCAACCATAAACTAAGGTTAAATATAAAACGGAGTGGCAGAGAATTTATCTAGTAGTAATTAGAATTAAAACTATCCCATTCATGGCACACAATAACATATTAGGTACCCATAAAGTTAAATTATTTGATAATAAACTAAATATTTTTCCATAATTCAAAGGTATTCATAGAGTAAACGATAATATTAAGATTGGTTGCATAAGGTGTATTAGCCCAACATTTTGAATGCATTGTAGAATGTAAGTAATATTGAATAATGCAATTATTTTATTCAACCTTCAACATTTGCTAACGTTTATACCAAAGTTTATTGATCGATTCCCTTGGAATCGTGGGCATGTCATAGCTCAGGAAATGTTAACTTTCGAGCAAGCAACAGAAATATCGTACTTCTAAACGTATGTTACGAGGTTCCATTTAAGTACTCGAATAAAAACTTTTGTTCGGCTTATTGAAGAAAATATTGTAATTACTAAAAAACTGAATACATGTATCATTGCAACCAAATGTTTAGTAAAAGAATAGTTCTACAATGAATCGTGAAGGTCTTGATGTCGTTGTAATCAACGGTATTGATGACTGAAAAAATTCATTAATACATAACAGTACAGAAAATAAACGATAACAGAGATCTAGCGTGGCTCCATCATTCGGCGAGAAATGATACATTGACATCACTGATTTTCTTTGAAACCTGGGTTGCTGCTTTCGTATATCTGCTCTGGTGTAAAGTATAAATAAATCTATTTTTTGTGAAAGAATATATTTTCATTTTTCTCTTCTCATTTAAAAGTATGTTGTTTGTTATAAAATATACAAATTGTTAACCAGCAATAGATAATCTAAAGGACAGGGAATACGTGGAATAAAAGTACTTTTAATTTCACCAGCAATTGAAAGAAAATTATATATTGCATTTGCATGAATTTACGACCAAACCAATCCTAAACCAAACCCATTTTCCTTAGACTTCCAAAGGGATACATATTAATTTTGATAATTATTAAAGATTAAAATGAAATCGAAAAAAAATATTGTTCACCGAAACAACTTATTAATAAATAAATATAGCATCCCGAACATAATTACGCAGATTATAAAATCTAATTAAAGTCTAGCTTTTGATCACATATTTAGGCTCCCTTTCTTTTGATTCCCGGAAGGAACAATACATCATTTTAGATTCGCACAAATGCGGCACCTTATATAAAAGGTTGGCTCTTAATATACTAAATTAACTTAAAATAGCAATTCTTTCTTGTCTTTCTAGAACAGATCAGACTGAAATAAAATTCCAACGTATGGGTCGTATCCATCAAAAGAATAGGTGACCTGTACCGATATAAATTATATTTCATCAAACTCTCACTGAAATAAAGGAATGCCGCTAAATGAGTGCTCATAGCTTTCGCGACTTTCATCTTCACGGGGCGACCGCGTTACGAATCACGCGGTGACGTTTCCGTGAGAAGTGGAAATGGTGACCGTGCGTGCCTTCGGAAGACCGAATCTTACCCACCAATAAAAGATTTTTTAGGAAGCTTTTGAGTGTTTTCCGTCTAGAATATGGCAAGATAAACAATTGTTTCAATCATAAGAAAATCATTCTATAATTGTCATTCCAAATTGTGACGAATATAACTAATTTAATTAACGATTGAAGCAATAAATGAGCCATAATTCTCTAGACCATGGGACAAGAAAAGTGCTGCCCAGTAGTTCAAAGTATGGACGAATTATAATGAAAATCGGGCGATTAACAATAGTATTTCTCAGATTAGGGAAATCCTCATAGGGATTAGGGGTTTACCCATGAAATTATCTTGGAAAAGTATGTAGAAGCTAACCACTAGTATCCCAACCTTTTTTAATTACTACTTGACTGATAACATCTGAGTATTAGATTCAAAACTAAAATTTTTGCAAGAAATGGAGCCAAAAATGTATCTAATATAGTTTTAAAACTTTGAGAAATTAAGTTCAATTGTGGAACTGTGGAACAATACAATTTACATGTGTACCCTGCAAGTCGCATTTCTACATGTAGTAAGGGGTGCATGAACAATGATTCTACTTTTCTAATCAATTACTTTCAGAAATCATTCTCGGAAAAAGTCAATTCTTGAATCGATTGGTTATAGCATCTATTTCTCTGATCTTTGTAGGAGTATCAGAACGGCCTATACGATTAGGAAGGGAACATAATATCGGTTACATCTTCACTTACTCTAACTGAAATTGCTAAGTAAATTCAGACTTTGAGTGGACATTTTTTCTTCTATACATTCCTATTCTGCAAATGATTACCTAATACGTTATAAAAAGTCTGCTACAGAAAATACTCCATTTTTCTCGTGAAAAGTTTACTATCCTTTCTATATTAACATCGCAAGAACAACGATTTTCATGACTGAGTATTATTATAGAGTACAGATCAATTTACGCTTAAAAGATATAACGAATTCGATGAGTTTTTTATGTTTCATCATGTTTGGGAAGTTTTTAAGTTTTAAGTTGTTCCATATTTGGCGGACGAACCTCTCTTCAAGACCGCCTTGGAATGGCCTCATTCACAAAGTTGAAATTAAACTTTATGAATATTGAACATGTTCGCTGAAACAAAGACGTCTTTACTCTCTCAGAGTGAATATTAAAAGAGAAAATACTGTGAGTGGACAAATATTTGGTTTTAAAGCGTTGCAGGAAATTGGGCGTAAAGAGGCCAGAGGAGGGCGAAAATACGACTCAATAACATTTCACACTTCTAATTAATTCAAACAACTACGAAGGTGTAAAATGTACCACTAATACTAAAAATTAAGTTATGCAAAAGAAGCAGGTTTGGATAGTACTACTAGGGTCGAGACCTACGATTTTGAGAATTTTATTTTGTGGGAATAGATTTAGAAAGACTTGATATTATAACTTTGTCAAATTCTCATCATCTTTTAAATTTAAGAAAACCAAGAAATCTTACTAATAATGATTTACACTATTTTTAGAATACAATGAAACATATTTTTAAAATTTTAAGCGTAAGAGGTATCAGAGATCCTCCTCTTCCTTTACAGCACGCATGCACCAATGTTTCTCATAAAATTTGTTCAAAACTCCCAAATAAGCTCATATAATTTCCTCTCATAATGATTTCACACCACATTTTATGAGATATCACTACTTCATACAATAAGTTTCATCTTATTCAGATGTAGACTTCCAGAGGCGCATAACTTTGCAGCAATTCATCGTAAAATCTTACCCACAAGGTTTAGCATTACCAAAGCCTCACAGCTCTACTTCATAAATGACAAACATATCATATCATACAACTACTAACTTAATGTAAGTGCTACTAAGTAAAATCCGACGTAGAATACCAGCAGTAACTCTTATTTAATTTTGATAACTGAACGAATCACGTGAAACAAGCAATTACCGATACATTCTACCCTTACTTCCACTTTCGACAAAATCTCCAACGAACACTTCCGATGGATTCGGCCTAAGTACCTTTCGAAAAATCCACAAAAATGTACGTACCGAGCATTTGAAAAAACCGTTTCGGGAAAACAAACACGGGCTGCAATCAACGGAAGTCATTAGCGCAGACAATCGCACCATCGAAATGATAACAGACCAAAAAAACGCCGAATAACGAGAATGCCACGTAAAGCAGCGTGGTCGAAGTGGTTCGATAAAAAAATAACATAAACCGAGTGGTCATTTTCGAGTCGTAAAGGAAATTAAAGCTGCGTTTTTTTCTCCCCCAGAGTTTATGAAGCGCTAATCGAACAGGTGTCAACGGGGTCGATTCCGTTTTAAAAAAAACATTCGGACGAAAAATTGGCGGGAGAAAAAGGAAGATCTGGAAATAAAACGAGGGGATTTTATTTTTAATGAACGGATGGGCGATTAAGCGAGCATCGTAAAATGTATCCGCGGGAGGAAGAAAAACTGCGCGTTAATCCTTTTGTGAAATTTGGTTCCGCGCTTGCGTCGGCTTCGTCGTTTCCCGAGAGTTGACCCCGGACCGCCCCGGATGACTTATTCCGGACCCGCGGCACAAAAAATTGAATAACGCCGGCGTCCGGGTAACGGCGATAAAAATGGAGCTTCGAAATCAATCGTCCGTGAGCTTTTATGGCAAAGGAAACAAACTGTGATTTTTATTCGGTCCGAGAGAAGTTTACTGGTTCGGTATGGTGATTGATGATTAAGGGTATGCAAATGGAAAGAGTCGACTCTGGCAATGCCCGAGGGAGAAAGGGTTAATGCCATTCACATTTCATGGTGCTTCCCTTCCTAGAATTACTGTCTCCCAGAGTACTGATGTATCTAAAATAGTGCTATCATGAATACTGAACTACTACATAGATACTAATACGCTATACCTCAATTATCACTCCAGCGATGAATGAATTTCCCATTCACAAAAAATGAAGTCACTTTTAGAGTTAAAAATAAATCCGAAAAATATCCCATGTTGCTTTTTATAATTACAGAGAGTACGAATTTACTACTTGCCACCTATTCATTACATCAGCATGCTGAAAATACCTCATGATAGATAGATTTCTAAGTACCTTACTTTTCGGGCAGTAAATCTTTTAAAGAAAGACTTCATCAAAGACTGTCCATGCATACTACAATGTTATTTTCCTCTGAAATACAATACCTTTTCTAGATTTTCAGCTTTTGTACAAAACAAATTTCAAGGATTGAATTTCTGTAATTCTAACTTTGACATTAAAAATTTCAAGGGAATTTTTTAGAGAATTGATCCAATAAATTTTAGAAAATGAATCTCAATTTCTTTCCACTAAGCCACCTATTCTCAACAGCTTCCTACAACCCGCTGGTGAGTAGCATATAAATGTAGGTGTGCCTACAGAATTTTCAGATGCTTGAACAGAATCACTACAGAAGTATTCATTAAATAAAAAGGCCAAATATTAAAGTATTAGATAATTTGGGAACTTTTATAATAGTTTTAACTTTAAAACAAGGTGAGAATGAATGTTTTCTAAAGCCATTGAGAATGAGAGAGACAAATAATGTTTTCAATACGGTCGCAAAGTAGATTGGACTTATCTTGATGCTGTTCGGTAATGAGTCGCATTATAGAAGTTTTAGAGCCACTGTGCTAAGGTAGGCAGATTAGATAGTATGTTTTTAAGTACTAACATTCTATTTTTAGGGTGTTTGTTACTTTCAGATTATTTTTGTGGCCCAGGTTAATCCTTTTTTTAATCGAAACCATGTAAATGGACATTAATGATTATAAGAATCGTATTGGAAATCTTTTTCGTTTAAAGAATGAAAATAGAAACTACAACGTTCACTGCTAACCCCCAATTTTATAGAAATTGAATTCCCAAGTGTTTATACCTATGAGAGGGGAGTAGGTCCGGGACCCGAGCTGAATTAGAGGTCCGCGCTAAAAATTTTAATCTGTTAGTGTTGAGGGCCCAAGAATGGAAAAACGCCAGGGCCCAGAATTTCACTCCCGGTCCCTGGCTCACACAATTATTTCCTGCGCCCAAAAAGTAAAATATTAGAGGGATCAATGGTTGTGAATATCATATTGTATGAAAAATAGTAAAAGTAGATTAGATTGAATGTGTATATAATAATTGGACTACCTTAGATCTGAGTGATGTGTAGTTCAAAATTATGGAAAATATTCATTAGAGGAAACCGATGAATGTAACAAAATTCTAATACTAAAAATCATTTACTTGGATTCGTGAACGGTAAGATTTTTATGAGAATCATGTATGTATGTAATATGTATTAAACATTGAAGGTATATGAAGCAATAGTAATAAAAATTTCGGATAACGAAGATAATTCCTCATAATCTCGTTGCTGAATCTCTATTTCTGAATCGAAATAGTAATAGTACGAAATGGCAGAAACCATTGCGATTTGATCAATTTTGATTTGATTGCGAAATAATTCATACAGGAGCATCATCAAGCTCACTTATTAGTTGGGAGATTACAAAAACAAGGAGAGAAATCTTCGTTACCAGAATAATTCATTCAGTTTACTAGTAAACAGAGGCTATACCAACCATACTTAAGTAAGGTAACTGTGATAAAGCAAGTTTATGACGGAATTGACGATCGGATGGAATCCTCCTACAATTAATAAATAACGATCTGGTACTGAAAATATTTCAGCAGCTCTACTATTTTGACAGCATTTCCTCCGTGATAGTTTATGAGTTTAAGTCGCCGAGTAGATGAGCGGAAATTGTAAACAACTCTTTGTTTTGTCCGTTGATGATGATGGAATGTCAGCTACTTCCTACCTTTTCCTCACTCCCTGTCTACTTCATCTGATTCCTTTTTCGTTCTCTCAATTTCCTTCTCTACGCACTTACATCGTCCATCCATTTCACCTGTTAGACCGACATTCTTCGGAGACGGCCTAACCATCCATCAAATTCCTACGCACGTCTAATGTGCTCGTAATGTTACCGATAGCTCTTCCTCCGTAATCTCTCCAAAATCTAGTATTTAGACTTTCGCTGTCATAATAATACTCAACAAGAACGGCTGATTAATTTTCACTATTAAATTATGCGAGAAAACGAAAAGTTTTATTCCACACAGGTAATTAAGTTTGTAAAATTACGACCGACAATTTGATACCCTTGAAGAATGAAACAGAAAAATAACATTGCAAAATAAAAGATTTTCTCAACTTAGCGTAAAAACGGAATATGATGGAGGTACGAACGTCTTTCCCTTAAGACTTGAGAATAAGTTAAATGATCCAGCAGAAAGGTCATCAAGAGGTAATTTGCAGAATACTCCACGATTGATCACTCTCTAAATTTTCTAATCTTCTAAATTTACATTCCCATTAATTATATTTCGTACTGATCGTTTCTATTTACTTTCTAATTCTAAATTTACTTCAATGAACTATCTCGATCAATCCTCTTTTCACCAGCTGACACCCCTTTTTTCTCGAAACTCATTTGAAGTAGTATACTTATAGACACCCTAAAATAAAGCATACATTTCTCTATGAAGATGCTGCACTAAAATCTAAGTCTGAATCGAACATAAAATATTTGACCGCTGAAATCCTTCTGCGATAGGACGTTACTAAAATAAGTTCACCAGGTATATTTAGGATAATCCTCATTTACTAAACAAGTTTCCGAGTAACGGAGAAGCCGCTCTTTTCCTGCATCATTGATAGAATTTTAGTTTAAGCTTGTAAAATCGCGATCTACTTCATTTTAAAAGTCCAAATATTTTTCGTAATCTATAAGAAAAGAAATTCAATTGATATTGAGTATTAACTAAAGAAATGTTCTATTCGGTAGTAGTAACTGTGTATACTATAATAAAAGCTTTAACTTTAATTCACGGAGAAGCATTCAGCCCTCAGCGGAACTCCTTCTTGATAGATTTACCGGGGGGATGTTGCCTCTGAAATCAGAAGGAATCTTTCAAAATCAAATTTTTACCACTTTCTATGATTAGATCCTCCCCACTCATTTTCATTTTCAACTCCGATTCACATACTCGACAAAAATTTACTTCTCTTTTAATCACACTCCTAATGTATGGGAAGGTGAAACAAATTTATACCAAACAAAGAAGGATTTTAACGCTAAAACGATTGCCCTGCACTGGTTTTGTTAATGGATAAAATGCTCTGGCAAGAGCGGCTAGACCCTAAATATATGATTGCCTTTGGTTGAATTACAGCTCGATAACGCAAAAGGCATGCATTCGATGAGAAAATAAAGAAATCTTTAACGCGAGCGTAATTCCTTAATTTTTCTTCGAAACTTTCATTATAAAAATGAACATACTTGAACCATTCCAAAGAGATTAGACATACAGAAGCCAAAACTCTTATTAGCTCACCGGTTTTAGCGATTCTTTGCTTACATCAGAGCATCATAGCTTAAAGATTGTAAAAGAAAACCTGATAACTTTCTTCACGCGAGTATATTACTCAGCTTCCCTGTGATAAGACTTTTATCCCTCAGTCTGTCAAAACTGCATTTGCTGATACAAAGTAGAGTAGAGTATTTCCAAAATGAAGGATACGTGTTATTTTTCACGTAAGCTTTTGCATCAATGACTCAACCACACAACCGTAATTCATAACTCGACGAAAGTGGCTCGCTTTACCGCGGAAATATTTCTCCGGTCCATCGCCCGTTACCATTCTCCCCTTAAAACCTTAAGGCGTCTGCCTTCATTCACACCAATTTCTAGGACTGGCGGATGTTCATTCTTAGCGCCCATCACAGATGCTCACATTCATACGTGCGAAGAAAAAAAGGCGGCAAATAAAAACCTCTCCTACTCTCTCACCGTAAGAAAAAAAACATCTTCTGCTGGTTTAGGAATAACGTTTTATGAAAAAGGTCCTTTCAGAGGAGGATAAATAGGAGTTCTAAACGCGAGAATATTGGGCTGCGTCGCTATTCTTTCGAGGAACACGCCTCCGCGGACGATCGCATTCGACTTTTTTTCGTTCGCTGAAAGAAATGGCCAGCATAAAAACGTCTCTGGTGCTTCTTCATTAACACGTCCGAGAGGTAAGTATGGCCAGAGACTAAGGAGGCGTCATTGGTCCAGTGTCAACGAAGTTCCTGCAGGAGACAAAAAGCCTCTTAAAAAGCACCCTTTTCGAAGGACGAAAGATCTGTACCTGTGCATACACCAACGGACCAAGGGGACGGGTTGAAGCGCAAATCAAAAAATACATACCTCCTTATTTGCGTCGAGTGAGAAGCGTTAAAGCGCTTGCTTTTAGGAAGATTTCGCGTTGAATTGGCAGGAGTGCTTTCAGCTGTGTTGGAAAGGCGATTTCGGGTAGGTTCGTACTCTATATCTTTTAGCGGATCCACCGACACGTCCTCAGATACGGCATTAGCGAGGGAGTGGCGAACTTTTTAAGGATGTTTGAATTTCGGCATTACTTTCACCAACTTTGTGTCAGTCCTTGGGCGATGAATGCAATCTCTTCTCGTTAACAGAGATGATTTGTTCAATTATTTTCATGAGTATAGATTAGTTTATCCATAGTGTTTTTGCGTAAAATACACGTAAATATAGCTAAAAACCATTAAAATTTGTTACTTCAACGCCCTGATAATGATAGTTGCCAGCCATGGAAACGTATACACAATATTTCACTTTTAGTTCCAATTATTAAATAAATTCATTAAATTAACATCATTAATATCGGAAATTTCGCGGATATTACACGCATTATTAAAAACTACCATGCACCTTTATTAGATGGGAGTTACGAAATGCTTTGACAATCTTCTGTAGTGCACTCCAGTTTTTATAGTCAGTATTGTAAATAAAAGCTGCAGTTTTAACCTACGAAATTAAACTAGGAATCGTAAGTTTATTCGTCCGATCGTAGGAATTGTACATGAAAGGTGACTTAAAATGAGGCAATTTTCTCACCATGAAAAAGAATACGTAAGATTTTGTTCCTCGTTTCCCTGATATTGACTAGAAAAACTAGGGTTTAGTGTGCCAAAATATCGCTTCCAAAAAAATTACCATCCAAATACGAATTCGTTCGTCGATTCTGAAAAATAGCGATACAAATTTCTCTTCAGTCTTTCATCTTTACTTGCGAATTATTTTTACAGAAAAATGAACTTAATTAATTAGGATTATCCTTAAAAGGAGGAATACTCGATACATTGTGGGGAGGATTGAGTAATTTAATAACTTATCGGTTATGAACGAAGTGTGACTAGAATTAATGCCTCAAATAGCATCAAAAGTCTGAATATGAATAAGATCTAATCCCTCAAGATTACAGTGAAGTAGGTAAAACTCCGAAATATTCTGTTGCGACGTGTCAAACAGTAACAAGCTTTCTTACATGAGAGAGAAAGGAAGGAAGAGCCTAGACTAAATAAAAGTCGGGTCATTTCTTCACTAGTTAAGAAAATGATTCGTATTATACGCGTCATTACTAAACCAAAATATCCTAAGTTATAATTCAAAGATAAAAGAAAAGAAGATTAAGGGAAGTGCCTAAATCCCATCTAATTTTAAAATTAATTTGACTTTTCAAAATACCAGAGAAACAAAATAATTTTTAAACTTGGATAGAGTGCAAAGAGATCGGAAAGGGAATGCCAAGAAATTTATTAGCAGAGGAATTTAGTTAAAGACTACATGAACGTGAACTGAGGATCATTACAAAAACATGCAAAATTATCCATGACGATCCTGGTCAAATCTGACAAGTCCTGTTGAATGTATCCTCTTTTAGTCCTTAAATCGGTTAATTAAAATAAATCTCTAAATGTTTAACGCAAGATTATTCCAGACATGTATGTAGGATATGGAAAACCTGAATGTTTGTATTTCTTAAGACTCATATACGATGATGCACTGATAACTAATAGTTTAAAGAAACAGACCACTAAAGAACATGTACCACCTGCCCTTTTTAAGATTCAAATTCTACTGCTAGTGCAGTGAATTAGTAAAACGCAATCATAAAAATTATGATCACTGAAAAATGTATTTAATGATTCCGGTAATCAAAAGTGTAATAGGTATCGTAATTTCCAGAGGAATGGGATTTTTCCTTTTCTATGTAATTCCTACGATTAAATGGTATAATAGTAGGGGTTATAGAATGACTAACAGCCATTTAAAAATATAGTACTGTGTTCGTTTCCCATAGACATCGATTTTAAGTCGATAATAAGTGACTATGCACTTATATCTGAGCCCAATAAAACCCATTCGCCGGGGAAAAATCATGCGTTCTCATAATTATATTCGTTCTTTAGAGCCGCAATAACTCTTACTCTTTTTACCTCAATTGATGTTTTGATGGTAAAGAAAAATTACCACCGACAAAGTTATACTGGTAACTTCGAAGTGGTTATCATGATTACCTAAAATCAGTAATGAAGTTCATTACTCAAATACCTATCTTATTTCCTGTGAAATCTTCACGTTCCTGCCACACATTCATTCCTGCCATCTGGCGCTCACACTCACGGTCGTGCGCGTGCCTATATGCCGCCGTGACTGTCTTTCCTCTTCTTGCGCTCTCTCCTCGTCACCTTTCTAAGCAGGTGCATCTAAAGAACTCGCTTTTTTTAACGGCGACATGTCTTCCTCCAGACGCACCTTGCTCAAGCGGATAATTTTAGTAGACAATAGCAGCCTCGTGTACTTTTATTCTCGGCAACTTTTTTTAACCTCCGCCGCTTCATGACCAGAACGCTGCTTTGCTCGTTGATACGCTTTGCTTTAGAGCTCGGTTGTCGGTTGAAAAAAGGTGAACAGAAATCAGCGTAAAGTTCAGCTCAAGAAACGTAGAGACTAGAGACCAAAGAGTAGTTTAGAGATCTCCACAGTAAAACATTCTAAAACAAAAAAGTATTTACAGCATTTGCACGAATCCAAGAGGATTTCTTCCTCTTTATATTTCAAATACATGGGTTTGTCTCACAAACGTTAATAAAACCTTCCTTTGACTTCCATAGAATATTCTAGATATTTGCAATATCAGAGAACTGTGTTTTCAGTTACATTCTTTGAATGCATAAATGTAATCATTTTGGGAAAACACTTTCATTGATAATTCTCATTTTAAATTTGATCTCGTTGGTAAAGAACCTACCTAACCTAGAGACGACTTACTTTGATTTCATATACAATTTTAGATGTAGTTGTTGTAATTTTTCCATATATATTTACAAAACTTTAACAGAAACCTCAATTTCTCCATTTTCATCACCGTCATACACTATTATGAAAACTTTCTTAATTTCTCTAGTGGATCTCCAAAATCTCTCTCTCCTATATTTGTGAAAATATGGTACGTTAGATCTTCCGGTTTGGAACCAATACCGTCTCTCAATTAACGTATATATACCTAATTCTGTCATACGGTATACATAATTCTAAAATGCTGGCAGTGTTTTTAATTCGGAGAGCGTAAGACGAACTACAGAGCTTCTATAGTTAAGAAATAAATGAAGATAATCTAGATATCATTCTCTTTTCATATGAGGTGCTCTGAAACTTACTGACACTAAGTAGTCCTTATCTGTAGGATGAATAGACTCATACATAATCATATTCTTTCAGGTGTCCGTCCGCACGTCCCGTTTTCGAACCAAGCATCCTAATGCTATTTTAAAAACTATATTACGTCCCTATTTAAAGGCTTAGCCGCTAAGAATCATGTTTCCCAACTTCCGAAAAAAGTGAATAATAATATATATTAATGGAATACTCTAAAAAAGTCGAAAAAAAACAATAAAGCTTGGACAATCAAGAACGAAACCATTAACTCTGTTGAAATATCATTCGGTACTTATATTCGAGGAATCATCTTTAGTTGTTCCTTTGTTATGATAATGATTAACGATGTATTGGAAGAAATCAAACATGGAGCATCATTAATTTTATGATTAAATTCGATTTCAAATGAAAACTTTAGATCTTGAATTATTATAGAACAATTGTTTTGCCTCGCATCTTCAGTTAACTTATAGTAATTCTTCCCTTAAAACAATTTTCCATTATTTTATTGAAGAATCAAGTTTATTATTTATCTAGGAAAATAAATTCGTAAGAAAATAAATCTGCGTGAAGACACAAAGGATAAACGGAATTGAGAAAGTACCCGGAAACGTCAGAATGTTTCACTTCCTAAGAGTACGGTATATGTCTCATAATGGAGACGTATTTTTTTCAAGAATTTTCGCTTGTATTCCGAGTAATATGCTTTCTCCTTGATAAGGATATATAATAGATTCTCTCCTTTTAAGCCTTTAGATTTCTCTTACCAACGTGATTCTGTAGGAGAGAAAGTATTCTAAATAACAACCTCAAGTTTTTATTTACGGTGATTCCTAAAAAACCTATTATAAGAGTAACATCTGGTGATTCATACGCAAGGAATACCCTTAAAACGTCACTGATTATTGTTTTGATCATTATTTAAAGCTCTGCCTTGGAGTTTTTTTTAGAAAGAAAAAGAGAACTCATGACCTGGGAATAGAATATAATCTCTTATTACATCTAACCCTTTGATCTTTTATAAGAAGGTAGAAAGATATAAAAAGTAAAATAAAGTAATAAGGAAGATAAATGCCTAGCATATTCGAAGTTAGCTCAATTGAATTTGAAGGAATATCTACTTGCACACCACCAAAAATATTTCTATATTTCTCTTAATTAACGAAATGTATAAGAAATAATTAAATGATAAAACAAGAATAAACGTAACCTCAAACAAATATTAATTAAAATTTCAGAATTAATAATAAAAGTAATTTATGCACATTAAAATTTTGCGAGTGAATATCCAGGTATAATCTCATTCTCTTCAGGAATAGTTCAATGTTGCTTATTATGGTCTGAGCTTCGATAATATGGCGTAAGGAGAAAGCTTTTCTCCATTTCCTAACAGAGAGTATAGGTGCTATTTGAATGTCTATTGGAGTGCGGATCTACGGTAACTTCTCGCCCTTGTGACGGAGCGGAGTCTCAGTTTCAAAGAAATTTCTCTCGTATTCGGTATGGGTACTGTGTAATAACTATACAGGAACAGATATTCGATGTTAACTTTAACATGACCTATAACGTATTGAGAATAGAACTGAATTCGGACTTCGTCGTTGTATAGTATATTCGTCATAAATTAAAGCTTGACCTCAGTTCGTATTCACAGGAATCTCATTATATTCAGGTTAATTTTGAACAGAAGAACCAACTCTACACCCAAAAATAGTAGTTTAATTAAATAAATGTATTCAATTAAAATTTTAATTCCATTTGTAATTCTTTCACAATAATCAAGATTAATCATGTCTCTCATCGAGTTTTACTCATGAAACATTTTTGTCATTCATTTACTTCGAGGAATTTCTCTTAATTTGTCCACTCTAATTGTTAATCAATAATTCTCTGCTCTACGATGTGGAAGATGTAATTAAAATGTATAGCAATTCTGTTTATCCTTAAGGTGACTTTTCAGCAGGGAATTAAAGGATAAAATAAGAATTTATAGATCATATTCAATAGTAATGAAATATGATTTGTACAATTTTAAACGTACATACAAAATGATTTTCCCGTGAAGCGCACTATAAAATTCAACTTTAGACAACAGTGCTTTTTAACCATACAAAAGTCTTGGTTACCTAATTTAAATAACTCAGAAATCCAGTAGGCTGTCGATAAATTTACTGCCCTCTATCACAGTGATTTTTGGACGAATATGTTTAATTATGCATAGAAGATATATTTACAGTTAGAATTTTTTTTATGTTGCTAAAAGTATAATCTCAATATTACACCTTTTAATGACAGAAAGACAGGGACAGAGATGCATGAAAATAATTTTTCCTTTTAATTGGTTTATTATTAAACACGCTGGAAGGAAATTACAGAATTAAACGTGCGGTTATTAACTTCAACGAAAAATCATCGATTTAAATATAAATGGTGAAGCCTAAATAACGGAACAAATATAAGAAACACATTCGATAACATACATCATAACAAATACTTGTTATAGTGGCGATATGTAATAATTATTAGGCGAAATCCTACAGATAAAGATGAATGCTAGCAATTTCACGGTGATATTAAACAGAATTTCATGATATTGATAATAATTATTAAATACTATAAACATCAAGCGACCTAATGTACATAGGCTGCTTACTGGTAGTAAATAATAAGTAGAAATTGAAAGGAATCTCAATTATTTTTTTATAACTCAATCCTCTCTCGTGTTATTGCACATTGGTCAACTGCATGAATTTCAGAGAACAAGTCAAGCCAAGAATTCCCAATACAAGACACAGGCGGTTTTAATTAACTATATGACAAATAAATAGCTGTTTCATAGCGTGCTAACGAGATTTCTTTAATGGTCAAGCATTGTCAGTGACCGTTAACGAGAGGAATTCGCACATTCCTAGAAAGAATGGCAATTTAAACCAAATGTCCTCTCTATTTCTTACATTGAACGCCGATAAATTTCATGAAATACGTAAGATTAGTGCGTGAAGGCTATAATTCCCCCTGCAACGATGCCTCCGTACACCTCGTGGCCATGTACGTGACTCATCTAACATTTCTCGGCTACTCGTGTATTGCTTCCCAGATGGAATATTAAAAAAATTCTTACACCCTTATATCGATTGAAGTTGAGTGTTTTCTTTTTGTTGACACCAACAAATGATTGATTATGCGAACGACAAATCGTCTTCTTGCCTCGAGTTGCAATGATGGATGACAAACGGTAGCTATTCGAAAACCAGTTAAGCGAAGCCGAATGAGGAAATATAATTGATGCGTTTGTCTAGTGGGTGTACTGATCTTGTAACGTGTCAAAAGCGACTTATTCTAAGATTTACTTTCAGCTCAAATCAAAGGTGTTACATTAAACATCCTGAATTTATATCTACGGTTATAAGCTTATGAAAAAGGAATTCGATTAACTTTGGTCAAGTTTCCGAGCTACTATTTCAAGGACTGAGATGAATGAAAAGGAATTTCTCGGCTAATTGTCATTTAACCGTAACTTAATGTCCCATGTATTTTTTTC
Source organism: Pachydiplax longipennis (assembly GCA_036926295.1). Lineage (NCBI taxonomy): Eukaryota > Metazoa > Arthropoda > Insecta > Odonata > Libellulidae > Pachydiplax > Pachydiplax longipennis. The sequence continues at coordinate 20,069,804 of JAVFKF010000026.1, read as the reverse complement.
ACCTCTTTCTTAACTTATTTCATATTTATTCAAGCATTTAGCATGGAAAACGGAAAACGTTTAATCATCCAAAAATGTTCAAATAATGCTCTATTCTTTGAATGTGAAAACAAAGTAATGTTTTCAAAATTCAAAAGATACAATAAAATTGGAATATAAATAAACTACTATCACAGTCTGTTCATAAGCTATTTTGTAGTTCATATTTAATTGTAATTTTTTTCCATTCGCTTAGGATGACGAATATGTTAATATAAAGCTTAGTTAATTCTAATCCCCTCATGATTCAATAAGGAGATAATATAAAAATGAATACTAAATAAAGAAAAATTTTGATCATGGGATTATATAAAATTAAATCAGTCAAAGAAAATATGTACAAATCAATATCAAGATGATCATTACATTTAATGTTTAATTATCACTGTATACGAATTAATCAAAGCAAGTATTAACCATATGGAGAAAGGTGGATAGACGTGAAGAGCCCAATTTTGGTTACTATTAAAAAAAACCACGTAAACAGGAGTATATATTAAAATTTTTCGAACAAACTTCTTCATTATAGCGGATCAGGTAAGCATATAACGCGATGAGATGAGGCTAAGAAACTGCAAAAAATAACGAGTTTAATAATTTATTCACTCCTCGATGTTCCTGAATGGAATGCCTATTTCGATAGCCGAGATCTTTGAGATTATGACTGTATTCTTTTAATATAGTTCTACAAAAAGTTTTTCCAATGAGATGAAATTAAGACGAAATATTTATGGTAAGTTTTCTTCAATTTTCAACTGTTAAGCCGCGATTTTTCGCTCAGCTAATTTCCTAGATTCTGCTCACTATTAAGGTGACTGAAATCGAAACCAATGAAATATAAGATATTTCTCAAACCAATAAAATATTTCAGACATTGAGTCATACAGATTCTAAAAAACATAGATGTATTTATTAAAACGGTATGAAGTTCAGTACACATCCTATTTTTTCAGTTTAAAAAATTATTGCTTCATAGAAATCAAACATAGATTCTAGGTCCTATCAAATAAATTCTATTATTCATTAACGTATTATTAACGGTAGATAAGGACCAATTGTTAATATTAATAATAATAACAAAATGATCTAAAATGGTCTAAAATTTAATTACTGTGGCATTATTAAGAATGACTCCAATTTGGATATTGAACCGAAATCACCTGCGAGTGAAACCTCGAAATATCAACCACAAAAAGCGAATAAGCCCGCAAATATCCCTATTGAACCCTGTGGAAAGAGAGATCGTCTCCGATGGAAGACAATTTCAACAACCGCGCACTCGGAGACGTAATCCGACCATCGGAGTATACGAGGCAATCGCTTTCCACTGACAATCAACTTATAGATAAAGGGAGAGGGAGTGGGAGGAGGAAGATATTGAGATAGGGAGTGGGAAAAAATGAAGTGGGAAGGGGAGTTAACTCCGGCGTGGGCGTCCGAGGGATGGCGAGAGTCCCTGGCTTGGAATGTATCCAACGCACACCTGTTAGGCGGGGCGCACCCTTCCCCTGTCCCCATCCTCTCCTCCTGACGTCTGTAATTAGCCGGGTCTCCACCCCGCAGCGCTGTTTGTCTTCCCGTCGGCCCCACTCCCACATTCCTCCCTCTCCTCTCTTTCTTATCTCTCCCCTTTTGCCGCCACCCTCGGCGCCCTCTACCTATTGCTATTGCTCTCTCCCGCTCCAGAAAAAAATATGGAAAAAATGAACGATGAAATGCGAAGTTCATCTCAAGACACTGCGTATATATCAGGGGTTCTCGGCAGTCTCATCTACCTCAAGGGATTCCAACGAGCGGCCTTCCACCCGATTCCGGACAAATTCATATATATTTAATCTAGTATCTAATTCTTTACTTCAAGTTTCATACTATTTTCTAATTTTAAGTTTTTAACAAATTAGAGAAAATAATTTTTTTGGGATGTTCTCTAAAATGATATTAAATCAAACCCTGTTTCAATTCTACAGCAATAAAATGATTAAACTAATAATTATTGATGATTTATTAAAATTTAAAAGTGCAGGGAGTATCGCCTGCGGTCCGTAAAGCCTTAATTGCAGAAAAGCAGGCAGTCGGAGGTAGAAACCTTGGAAACCGCTGATCTAAATCTACTAATAAACCCTGTGAGTCATATTTCAGTGTGGCAGGGGATGCATTTACTATAAGTTATTTCTCTAATCTGAGCCTTTTGTGTATATCCTCCGAAAATAATAAATTTTTTAACTGACTGCTGCTAGGTTTCCCCTAATTTATCTCGCAGTATCTGATAAGCCAATGCTATGTATAAGCTACTTTTTTAATAGCATATTTTTATAGTGCTTTCACAATAATATTGGAAGAGAATCTACCTACGTTTGAAAGCATATGCATGATTAGAACAGATTAACAGAATATAAAACCTAGACTCTGAAATGAATATATAGCGAATAAACTTCAATGAACCAAAGTCCCATATTTCTCAAAATTTTACTATCCTGGAAAGTTAAATATCATTTATGTTATACAATTTTAGTTTAAAATTTTTATCCTTGGGTATTTCCGTCAAATGAGATCGATTTTTAAAAATATATGAATGACAATGATTTGAATTTATCACCGCCATCATATGTCAACCGTAATTTTTGAAAATCGATGAAGAATTTACATCTATCATTTTTCCTACAAAGTTATGCTTTGTTTTTAATAAGAAATACATCTTTCGAATAAATATAACAAAGGTTAAAGATACTCTGCGCCATACATAACTAACTTAGTAGTAGAGGTATCAAAGTTTTACGACAATACTTATCGAAGCATAAGTCCTAGAGAAAACATAACAGATTATTGTAAAGGCTACTTTCCAGTCAGTTGTATTTGAAGTATAGGATGACATCAAATTTTCGGACCTTTATGCAATTTTTCTTTAAAGACATTCATTTTGGCGCATCAGGTAACGGAAGTCGGTTTGCTTTGATGGAGTGCATATGCTTGAAAAAAGCGATGACGTGGACCATGAAAGCGACCATATTGCATCACATTCCAAAAATCGAACATCCGTGAAGAGAGTCGTCACATTGTTTTATTTTACAAAATGTTGACGCTGAGAATTTACTTTTCTTCCACTGAAGAGTTATTTTCAGGAGAAACTTCGGGATAATGATTCTCTTTAGCGACCAGCCTCTCTTGTTCACTTATGTTCTCCATTCACTTCATTGGAAAACTTAAGAACGCAAATTGACGATATAGAATGGTAGGTTGATACATTTTCAACTATTTTCCTTTCACGGCTTACGAAATTATGAAAATACTAATCGCCAATAGTATAGCATGACTACATCTTGTATGAATGTTAAATTTTAATACATAACTTCCTCGTATACGTAAAATTTATCTTCTAATTGCTTATGGAACAATTATTTTTATTCATTTACCAAAGAAAATACATAATATTTGATTTTTAAACGTGAAATTTATAAAAAAATTGAAAATATAAACCACCTATTTCTTTCTCCTGACATTTGTAATAAAATGTTGACATTGTGAATATATAGCTCATCAAAACTTTAAAAGCACGATAAACAACATTGTATTATGCTATTCGTTCTAAAAAAGGAAACGCCACTTTAATGCAATGACTGCGTAAATAAAATCACTGATTTATTGTTGAGTGTAAGTGGAAATAAGGACATTTCGTACGTCATTCATTAAAGTTACATTCTAGGTTGAGTAAGCGAGGAAGTAACTTCGAGATTTAATACGCATTACATTTCCAACTGAAAGGAATGTATGTTTCCTACAGCAGACAAAATAAAAGGAAAAAGTTGATGATCGAAGAGAGATATATACTTAGAAGAATTCATCAACAAATACAAGGACTAGGGGTCTATTAAAGTTCGACTCTCACCTAAATTCAACACAGGTTTGATTCAAGAAGAGTTTTTGATTCAATTATAAAAATAGCTGTTGAGAATAATTTTAAAGATTTCCATGAAGCGATCTCACAATAGCATACCAGTTGGATTTTCTGAGATCAGCGGCAATTATTGATATATGAAAAGATGTCTGAGTTTACACGTCATTGGAATTCATGTATTACTATATTGGACACGAGGACCTATGAAAGGCGATGAGATTGAGTTATCGATGACATCTTTTTCGAAGGAACTTATAAATCAAAGTTTCCCATCGACATATTCACCGATCAAAACATCGTTCTGTTCTGCTTATGACAAGGAATCTTTCACATCTCAAATGGACTGTATAATGTATTGAAATGTGACTATTAACCTTGAAAAGACAGGGAGCTATTACAATACAAGACAGAAAATGTATTCCTGAAGAATTTTAAAGGTGAATTAACATTGCAGAATCTTCAGAGGAAACCCAGAACAGCTTCTTCAAAAACTGCTAATTTACTGAAGGGGAGAAATAATGAATATAGACACTGGTTGAAGAAAATGCGAAATTATCTGTAATACAAGAAATATCAAACTGTGTGCACAGTAGCATCGCTGCCCATACATGCATCAAAATCTTTCATAATTGTCAGCAATAGTATTTAAATCCTTCTATAAAGGATGAAACCATTTTAATTTCTTGCAAAAAATATCAATTTATTTCACTTCAGTTGAAATTAATATGAAGCCTGACTTGGTGGAAAGCCATGTTATAAAAGATAAAAATTTGTAATTTTCCAAAGGCTTTATTTCAGCGCGATCTGTTTCACTGCCGCATAAGTATATTTAGATAAATACAAAATACAAGTGTACGGTTCGTCAGTATTTAGTGTACGGCTAGTCAGTAGTTTTCATATCATTACAGCCATGACCGAAGTTGCCGCAAAACTAAATAAAAGAAATATTCTCTCCAACATGTTCCAAAATATAAATGAAAACTGTTCCATTCATGAAAACATTGAAGCAGAAACAAACACCGATAAAGAAATGACAAATTTTTTACTTTTTTCTACGTTGACAGAACCACAAAAAATCTGAATCAACTATTTTGACCTGGATTCACCGAAATGAATGCAACTTTCTTTTAGCATATTTCACACCTTAGTTGCCTTCATATCATTGCAGCCATTCGCAAGACTGAGAGAAAAGTATCAAGGATACATATTTTACTGTCGAGCATCCGAAAGACAAACAGAATATATTTCATTCACCAATATATGGTATTACGAATATTTTCTTATGAAATTAAAGGTAATCTGCTCCGAATAAATCAGTATGATTAGGTTTTCGTGAAAGGCCATGAAGGGGAAGAGAGTATAAAACTCTGTAGTGTCCACAGATTTATTTTTGTCAAGTAGTTTTGCTAGCGTGCTAGGATATCCTCCCCACTGTGCTCCTTCTCCACCTCCTTTTCCTTCCCTATATAGCTGCTTTACTCTGTAACTATTTGCCGATAATAAACCCGCGGAAACTACAAAGTTGCTTTAGTTGAAACTTAATCTTCTCCATCCACGAAAACTGAAATTCCACTCCGACAGTATTTGAAAATCGATGAAGCGGAACTCATACGAAACCTATCATTCCGAGATAATTTTTCCGCGATGGATCGAACTTGAGACGGCGCATATATCACCCCGAATACCCTGATATAGTTCTTCGTAAGCGCACTTAGTCACGTCTAATTCCGAAGGGAACATCAATTTCAGCGGCGATGACAGTATTTTTCCCTTCTAAATCAACACGACGCTCTCCATGCGACGCGCAGGCGTTTGCCCTCAAATTTCGTTCCGCTGCTATAAATCCGTCCCACTATACCGAGAAACCCCTCAACGCCACACCTCCTGACGCGCGCCCCTACTGCATTGTCTCCGCGAATGATCATCCGCCTACACCTCTCCCTTTCTTCTCCCGCACGTGGATGCTCATTTTGTCTCCCATTCGATTGTCTCCAATTCCTCCGCACCTGTGAACTCTTTTTTCCGCAACCTGCCTCGCTTTGCGTTATACTCTCCTCCCTAGTAATTACTGCCGTCAGGAATATGGAACGGAGCATTTTTCCTTTTTCAGCCACCCACTCGTTCGCCCTGCATCCCGTATCCTTGGTGCCCGTCCCCCGCATGATGCCCCAAATAGTTTCGTGTCGACAAATTCTTCTCTCTGTTCTCCTTGCCGATGATGATTTAGAGGCAGGAAAATAAACATCGAAGGTGAATTGTGAGTTGCTCTAAAGAGGTCACCCCCCTCAAATAGCATAGTATGCAAATGAAATGGTTAGATTCCATGAAATTTTCGATCCAAGGAGGAACAGCTGCGAAAGATATGAAAGTGACTAGGATTCGAACCCAAATTTCCCACTTTTCGGGCTTATATTCTAACCACTTATCTAATAAGTTTGTTTTTAAGCCGCATTTTTTCTCGTTTTTCCCTGTGAAGTTTCAGATGTTATTTGGTTATTGTCTCGGCGAATATTCACGTTAGAGAAAGTAACTTTGGATATCTTAGCGCAGAGAATCCCTTTTCTTCACTACTTTGTTTTCTGCCCTTAGTAGTTTTAAGTTATCATTAAAAGTTCAAGTAATTTACTTGAGGCTATCCAATAATCTAGATTCAAAAGGATGGTTTCGAATCCTTAATCTCAAGTAATTATGCAGGTAAGCCAATTACTAATTTACACTCTCCTCTTCTTTCTTTTCTCCTTTTCTTTCTCCACTTTATAGTAATGATTCCCTTAGAGAAAAATCAGTATCCACGAAAATAACTGTATGACCTACGTACGTGTAAATGTACATGACCTACGTAAGAACTATAAAAATCAAGCTTTATGGATGTATCTCCAGAGTTTTGGAATTCATAAACCTATGTAATATAAAATATTAAGTTTGGAATTGAAAATGCTTAAAAGTAAGAACTGTTTAAACTACAAAGGATAAGGCGAGGTGCCACGAAAATCTGCAATAGGAAAGAAAAAGTTGAATAAACTAAATAACGGAAAATGCATCGTTCAAAATTATCTTTACAGCATTGGCTATATAGATATAAAGTAACAAATTGGTGAGGTATGTACGACAGTAGGCGAGAATTCTAATGTAATTCCTCATTTATTCAAACCGCTGTCTGGAAATTACTGTTAAAGTTATGAATTTGAATAGGAAGCAACCGAAGAATAGGGAAGGAATGAAAGGTGAATAGGAAGCAACCGAAGACTACTTTTAAAACTTAATTAAATATTAACCCATAACTGGTATGTGAATCCTAGATTACATGTAAGGACTCGCGTTTTCTTCTAATAAAAAAGTAATTAATCTTCCTTTGCAATCGTTTCTAAATAATTTCGGATAATCAATATAAATTCAACGCTTCGAGGATTCGCTGCCGTTTTCTAAATTTAGATCGCGATTGGCGTGGCTTCTCCGCGAAAATTTACATAGAACTTCCTCTATTACGCCCAATGCAAAGAAGCATCGTCAAAGTGTCTCGCGCTCAACTAGCATGTTAAATAAGAGAGTATAAATGCTCTCGGAGATCGCTTCCTCTGAACATTGATAGCAAACAAAGGAGTCTTTTATCTCTCACTTTTTTCTCGCACCTTCTCCTCCACTCAAATCCACTCATTTCCTTTTTCTCCCTCGAACGCGTCAATATTTGCTCTCCCTCGTCTACTTCAGAGCGCGCTCTCTTCACGAGCTATTTTTAAATACGCAAATTTCTCCTCTGCGACCTGGTGAATTTCACCGTTCGCAACCTACCGCTTGACACACCCTCGCAGGTGACACTTCCGCGTACATTCTCAATCTAGTAATACTCAAAATGATATTTTACCCTTAAGCAATACTTGTGTTTTCCCGTTTAAACCGTCTAAAAAACCTCCGACGTCAATTTCCGAACAAGTCTCTAATTTTCACTTTGCCGCTTGTAAGGTTTATGCGAAAAATTATCGAGCAGAGACCAAACATTAACAAAATTTTCGGGCGCTCATACGCGCATGAGAAAGTACATTTACCTCATTTACTGACCGTCTTTTAGTCTTTCTTAGTCCTTTCGTTTATATGGGCTCATATGGCACGGTTGTCTGGATTCGCATTCAATCAAAGTAAATGAGAATTTATTAAGGATTCATACTCTCAGCCAAAATGGTTCTCAAACGGAAGCAATTTCAAGGATATTAATTCGGTCTAAGTATGCTCTAAATATTCTCATTACTTATCATAAGTTACACTCAGTTTTTTGAAGGAATAAATAAAGCAAATTGGGAGAGTAGGCAGCCGGTAAAAGATGTTAAAATAAGGAATTATGTACCCATCCACAAGCTGCTAATCAAATGTTAAATAGAAATATTTCCAATTTAAAGTAAGATAAGAAGATAAATTATACCAAATATTACGGAAACTGGTCTGAAATTTCTTAAGTACGCTTCTTGTCCAACGTCTCAATGAGAGCAGGGTTGAAACTAAATGCTTCATTTTATTATGCAAGTTCTTTCAATAATATAAATAAATACACTTCTGGGTAAACGAAGCTATATTCTTAATTCTGTAATAAGCTGATAATACTAAGAATGAACACAGTTCATTACTACTACTTTATCTTTAAATTAGAAATGCTCTCAGAATCACCTTTCAGAGAGGTGGAAATCATTAGGAAGAATGACATGGATATCTTTCTCAGCAAGTCAAGCTAAAATTACATAGAATTTCAAGCAAAACGTCGAATAGAAAAATAAATCAGGCAGAGGGATGGATTTGGGAATACTATTTGTTTCGTTATAATGGTGTGATCGCTTCTAAAATCGAAATCTACATTTCCACAGAGACAGTGTATCCATGCGTATTACATCAATGGTCTGTTTTCATCGAACGCCCCCGCTCAAACATCTGCTGAAATAACTGTAAAAACACACACGGTAGGGAACCGATTCGTGATGAGAGCTTACATTCCTCATCAGGACTAACGATGATGCGTGTGACTGAATCGGAGAAATCCAATTTACTCGCAATATCCTTGCGAGGCGTTCTCTAAACAAATCCCCCGGCGGACGGTTAAATTTGAGAAATGCTTGACGGGTGGCTTGCGACGGGCGTATGTGAGCCTTATCAGTTATCACCCCAAGGTTCCCCACAATAGCTTTGTTTTCTATCACTTCTCTTCCTATATCTCCCCAAAATGCCTCACAAGCTTGATTTATATTGGTCTTCCCTCCAGCCCTACATCAATAACCTGCGTCGTCCCTACTTCATTAGATATCCTCATTTCGTCACTACGTCACTTCCTCTTACTTTGCCCCTTCTCATTATCTCTTACTCATCAAGACTTCAAGTTACCTTTCAATGCTCTTTTTACCACCGAGGTATTTGAAAATCTTTATTTAAGCCGTAACATCTGGCAGTTTATCCACACCAATTTCAGGGCTTATTCCACGTTGACAGTTTAGCTACAGAAGAATGTCTTCTTGTAATATTCTAAAAGAGAGACTGATGTTATGCATTATCCAGTGTTTTATCGTAACTTCTAAGAGTATCTAAAACTTATAAAATAGGCATACAATCTAATTTTTAATTCACGATAATATTTAAATAGAGATCTGAAAGAGCATACGTTCAATTACTTGAAAAAAATATACTAAGCCCTTTTTTTGTATTTTTTCTTTTGGAATCTTCAATATAACATCACGTTTGGTATCTAAAGGGTATGAATTCAGAACAAAGATGAATGTAAACTGAACGATTACTTTTAGTTTTGGGAAGCATCTTCTATATTATTTTCATTGCATTAACATTTATACAGAATACCCTAACTTGCTCAGTGTTTCAAGAATGATACCCGTGTATGCACGCCCAGGAGATGTTCCGTATAAATTACACAATAAAAAGACATGAGATGCTAGAAGTAAGCGTGGAAGAATTCCATACAAATTGTAATAGATTGTTCTGTCACATAATAAATGTATCGGATTATCAAGATCGCCTATGGGGCTATTATCTGGAATTGCTATTTGGAGTAATACAGAGGCATGTACGGGGACCAGCTCACAAATTATATGCATGGGAGTGAATAAGTAGGCAGTTTAATCCGTCAGAAACGTGATACACAGCTCATCGCTGCGTCATGCCAACTTAGGTAACGTTTTTATATCAAATACTGCCTCATAAGTCATTGCAACTTTTCGAGAGCTTGACTTGTAAATCAGCGGATGCCACTTGAATTCAGGATTAACTATGAGAAAACAAACACCATTTACACATGAATACCAGCTCTTTTACGGCTGAAAACTTCCCTTCCTTAGCATAAAAATCGATTCAATCGCATACGGAAAAATTATAGCAAAGCTTTTTATATACCTTCTGCAGTTGGAAATGAAGTTTCTAAAATGATGTTTTATACGGGGATGTAATAAATATACAATGTTTTACTGTCCCTTAATTCATAGCCAGAGCAAAAGGTACTACTACAGGCGATTTCCTTCTCGAGCTACAAATGATTAAGTATCACCCATTTTCCAATAAGATGTCCGTACGACCTTTCTTTTCGAGAGTCTAACACATCTATAGTATATTCAGGGCCTGCGGCGATCACCTGGCACTCCTTTCCTTTGCACCGGCCCTGATCACCCACAGACGCCTTTTATGGCCAACGGAGCTAACGGAGCATTAAAAAAAGTCCTTCACAATGCGATGACGAAGGCCGGGAGACAAAACGACTGCTGGAAAAAATGACGGGCATGAAACAATAATTATCATCCTGCTCGGCGATTAACCAAAACAAACCTTTCTCGAATTTGTCCGCTCGAAAATTTTTTAAAACTTTATTACGGTGATGTAGATGCGAAAAAGGGTGACCTCACACCATCTATCACGACGTCCAAATTTTTCTCCGACGAAAATATTCTCCGGAGAAAAAAATCGAAAAGCGTTTCAAGAAGGTAGATAATTAACAGCGATTTATGTAAAAGTAGAATTAAGGGAGATTTCCTCGACAAAGAGCTGGGTGAACGCTGAGTCAAGCTCCATTTCTGCAGCTATGGACTTCCTCAACCACAATTACCCTACGTAGTCATGACAGCGCTGTGCTCATTTTGGCGCCAAAGCGTAATTTCCTAAACCATCTTTTCCACTCCGGTCATTTTCTCAATGCCAGGCCACGTGTTCTTATTTCCTTTCCATCTCCCCGCGCCGATGGCGTCCGGCAATAAATAATGCTTCAAAAATCTTGACTAGTAATTAATAACGTTCCATCATCATCCCGAGCCTTTTTTTCTCCCTCTCTCTTTTTATAGACGTCCACCGCGCAGATCTCTCCTCCTAAATAATGCTTCGAGTTTAAAGGTCTTTTGAATTCCAGTAGCATCCATTATTTAAATCTTTCTAAAGTGAAAAAGATTTATGCCTCGCGTGTGATGATTTAATTATTTTTATTCGTCGGGGCGGATTTTCGACAGCGAATGGATTGCGGAAAAAAATGACGGCGCGACATGTCAAATAGCTTTGATTCTCAACTCCACCCTTTTATTTCTAAACCGATAATTAGGATTGCTCGCCTGACTTTTATTTCACATCGGCACGCACTGATGTTTCACGCATCCGCTGAAAATAAGAGATAAACGCTGTGCGCAATACCAACTAATTCATGAATATTCGTGGCCCCGATGATTAGAAAGAAATGTGTACCAAAATATTTGGTAATAAGCTGTGGAACAAACCGCCCTCTGTCTTTGTAAATAAATAAACATGCTATCTAAAAGGATAGTCATGCCACTAGTAGAGAAATAAAATTCGTAGAGTAAGAGATGCAATTGATAATATCCTGGAAATCTGGCCAATGCTATTTCTATCATATTTTTATCGTATATTTAATGTTATAGTTGACTTTTGATCGTTCTAGGAAATAATTGTATTATTAACGTTTTTAGACTTGATGGAAGTTGGCAATTACATGCTAAATTTCGATAGCTGGAAAATAAAATAAAAATTCCTCACTTCCTTAGACCAGAGGTAATATGAATCTATATACCTACTGAAGAAATACCGAATAGAATATATGACCATTTTCTCCATTTTTATCTTTTTTACAGATATTCTATGTTATAAAGAGTCAATTATCTCAATGGATTTACAGACATCCTACTATTCGATAATACGATAGTTGATTACAAGCATGAATGGTATTGGTTCTTTTTAGATTCATCAACTTGATCGACTCTAGATCATCCACAACAAATCCTCAGCAATGCATGTGATTATCAATATTTTTTCCATTTTTAGCGTCATTAGTATTGCTAAAATAGCTTCGATAGCTGGGGCTATTTCGCAGGTAGGCTTTCGCTGGGAATCGACCCCAAGACCGCCTTAATCGTAGTTGAACGCGCTGCCGACATGGCTATCCGGGAACCCTTTGGCCATATCCCCGTCACTACTGAGGTCGGATGATGATTCTTGAATAATTTGGTTTTGGCGCTAATTTTACCACCTGGTAGCCTTCCTGCTCTTATTACCGGAAAAATCGGACACATATGCAACCATTCCCCAATCAGAAAGATTCGATCCGTCGAGACTCAAACCCGGAACCTTGGGGTAGAGATTGGAGCGCTAGCACACAAACTTCTCCGCCATCACGACCGGTCTTGTTATTGTATTAATAAAATTATCAATATAATATTACAAATTTTTGCAAGTCACTTCATCATTATATAATTCCTGCTAGATGCTTCTTTACGCATAATAAGTATTAAAAAAACAATTGATGTTACTGGGTAGAATAGGATGAAAATACAGTAAAAGATATCTGATGCAAGTACGTATAGGTAAATTCGGTCAAGGTTCTCTTCTTCCAAACATAAACCACAACTTGAAATCAAAATTTTAAAATATAAAACTCGAATTAAAGGACAACAATATGTTGGCTATGTTGCATCATCAGAAATAACAATTATTTTATTTCTAAATGGCATTTTTAGAAAGACATCGACATCATTCGTACTTAGTGAACGTTTGTAGCCCGCCCATGAAAATACGCTCACATTTCATTTTAATTCTTCGACTTTTTGTGTAGAAAATCATTGAAAGAGATCAGCCTTCCTACTTCCCATCTTCTAGCAAATCGGAAATTATGATAATCCGATAAATTTCGACCTAATACATAAAATACGAGCAAAAATTACGAAGAGGGCGATTCCATTCCGATCTAATAACACGTTTGGATTTTTTTAACACTTTCTCAGCTTCTTCTACCTTAATTTTAAACCCTTTTTACTGAACATTCTTCCGCGGCTAATATTTCACTATCTCCTGTTTTTAGACTGCGGCATCTGAGTTACAATTTTCCGTTTGACACCTTGAGAGAGATAAGAGGAGGGAAAAACGAGAAAAACACTGGGAACCAGTGGACAGAATTGTGCGTTTCTTCTCATCGTCACTCATTCCAAGGCTCCGATCCAGCACAAGCGCCGTGGAATGAGAATAAGAAAAAAGCAAATTCTAATGACGAAAATAATGAATTGTGATGATGAGGGAGATGGGATAAGCACAATGGGGAATTTAGTAAAGAGGAGAACATGCGAATAAACTTATGAGTGGAAGTAATTCACGAATGAGATAAAATACGAAAATAGAACATGACCTGCATCAAATAATTATAAGGATAAAGGATAACCAAAACTGAGGTTGTGCCACCTGAATTTTTTTCGGAAATCTATTCACAATTGACCAACGTATGTCCGTGAAGACGTAAAATTATGAGTGTGACCAAAAAAATTAGAAAAGATATAAATTAGCGCAGCCTTGAGAAAGGAAAACATAACTAATGACGTAAATCTCGGGTTCTTTCGCAGGGAAATTGTTACTCCTACCGGTTCCACCTAGAAACACCTTCATTATTCATCGATAATTCATTTGGCTTAACCTTGAGAAAAGCCTGCTTTCTGAAAACAGAATTAGAGGGGAATAATTAAGGACGAAAAGAATATCGAAATAGATAAAATTCAATCTCCATGAAATCATCTGACGATACTAAGAGGAAAGAAATATTAAGATAAAAATTAAATTGATCGATTTGGTAAGAATACTCATTGAATTTAATAACTACCAAGCACCATAATAACCTAAGATTAAGAAATTTTGATTCATTTAATTTAGAACTCATACAGGGTAAGGAAATGTCAAATTTTTCTAAAACAATTGCTATGGCGTTAAACGAATCACTGTCAATTCTTCAAATTACTTCGCTTTCTACCTTTCAGAGATGTTTTAGCTTAGATATGATTCTTAGTAGAATTTCCACGAATTCCGAGATGCATCCTCTAGTTACCGCCCCGGAAAAAATAGCATTTAAATTCCCAACGTTAAATTTAAGCCTTTGAATAACGAGAGATATGACGTAAGGAACAGGCTGAGGGAAGAAGACATGCTATGGCGGAATATTTACACCATTGAAGGGAAAGAGAAAAGGAAGCGAGGTACAGATAAGGAAGAGGACAGAGTAAGAAAAGGTTGAGACAGCGGTTGAGGAAGAGGTAAGATAGGTTAGGGGATGAGGAAAGGGAGAAGGTCGATCTTCCTCTTGAGCGGTAGCATATCGCTCGAGGGCTCCAGCCGTAAGTTATGAACCGGCAATCACCCCTCACCAACCTTTCTCCTCACCGCCAACCACTTCCTCCGCTTATGTAAATTCTTTCCCTTGGGCCACGGGCCTCTCCTCTCGGACCCTTGCCCTTCTCCTGCCTTCCATTACCTCCTCTACCCATTCCATTACACCTATCCACCTTTTTCAGCCTCCTCCTTCCCTATATTTCCTCTACCCCTTCCCCAGGGTGGAATACCTCTGCTAAGGAAAACTTCCTCGCACTCCAAAGTATGGATTTATTACAATTTCATCACTATCATCAGAGGGCCATTGCTCGTGATATACGCGACGGATTACGTTTTTTGGAGGCTTGAATAAATACGGGAGAGAGGGCCTTTTGATTCGTGCCTCGCGGTAGCCGTGACGTCCATTTTTCTCGCGTGACCGCGTGATAGGTGTCGGACAGGTAGTCGTGGGGTTCAATTTGTCATTGGGTGAAAAGAAGCATTCGTCCGGTGGTTTGCTTGTAACGCTGCCACTTCCCGATGCTATTTCTCTCCCTCGATCCTCTGTATCTTTGTCGAGTTTCAACTTCCTTGATTTAAACATCTCGCATTCATAAAGGCGTCTCATCACGGAACCTGGTAGCTGTTGGAATTTCCATAATCTATACCGTCTCCCAAGATCATTATGAAATGAGCAATTTTTACTTCAGCGCTTGCTGCATTTGGTGTCCTGAGCATAGAATAAAATCGGCTGAAATCTGTGACTCAAGTCTCCTCAAGCGATTTCTAAACGTGCGATTGATCTCTAGCTCATCAGCGTTACTTCTTGCTCTTGTATTCAAATAAATTTTTAAACTGTGACCATGCTAAATGTCTTTCGAAATGAAAAGCTCCTTGATGTTGTATTGTTAATTTTTCGCTGACGGAAACCTAAGCGTCAAGAAAAGTTATAAAAGGATTTTAGAATTAAGAGGTAAAGTCAAGCATCACTTGACTAGGAAAAGAATGTTATGTAATCTATGGTAGTGGCTTCCAAAACATGGAGTTACATAGCGTATAGATAAGTTCATTGAGGGATATTCATTTTTCAATTATATTTCTATTCGTTCTCTATTATGATAAATAGAGAAATTAACTCTCTTAAGACTTTCATTGGCTATGTTCTAATAATAACATTTCCTTAATAAAAATGTTTTTCCTTAATCTTTTTCTTAGAATTCAGTTAATCTACATAAGACCATAATTAAACCACAAAATTATTGAACATTCCATGTAAGATGTATAAAATAGTAAAAATGAATGAATGGAAATATAGATAGTCAAAAAAGTAATTGAAGTAAAAGAAGTAAATTCAGCACACATTCATATTCATAACTTGACAGACGATTGAAAACTCTTATAAATAAATCTTTGTCGATCGGTAAGAAAGTTACCACATCACTTACGAAGGAACATTTAATATTCCAGCCAACAGAACACTCCGACATTAATCGTCTTTGTTCATTCAAAAATTATTATCCGCGAATCCAGCTTCATACCTCAGATATCATCAATACCCCTCCTTCAACTGATACCGGGTCCGACACATCTCCAAGATCTGTCTGCTATCATCTCATCTCTGAGACCTCTACAACCCGATCCTCCTTCCCTTATCTCCATCCGCACTATTCCTCACGACCGTTTTTTCTTCGATATTCCCTCATTTTCATCCCACACCTCTCCCTGCACCTTCTGTTTCCCAGACCTAAAATATACCGATCTTTTCATCGTCCTAAGGGCCACCGAAAGTGCACCTCCACCGATTTCCAGATTCCGCACCCTTCCAAACAGATGCTTATCTCGATTTTTTTTCCTCCATCTCCTCGCCCGAGAGATATTTTGTACGGACCGTATCCACAGCCTCCCACGGACCCAATCATTAAGTTCCCTACGACGCCGCTCCTTAGCCCGCAGGCGATGCAAGCGTCGTGATTCGTGAGTACGTCACGGTTTCCTTCTTGGTCTTATAAATTTTTGTCCATCGACAGAGCTACCGCTCCCGTATATCTCGGAGGAATTATCTCACAATTTTCGATTTTTTTATCAAAGTTGCCAACCGTTTAACGATCGAGAAAAGGTGATACACCGAGATTTAAAAAATGTTCCAGTGAGCGCTTCCCTTATGAAAGCAACTTTCTAAGTAAGAAAAAAAACGTATACTCTTTGATTGATACGACCGATTTGATTCCTCGCGATACCGCTGATTCCAAGATGAAAGTATGGGAGTGATTTATGGACTAATAATTTCGATACTTGGCTCCTGCGCAGTGGCATTGAAGATAGCGTTAAATTTTAATGGCTAGGTTGGGCGCACTAAACTATCTATATTCAACTCCAAATCTGTTCGATTATACGTAAGACATTTTTACGCATGCTAATCTAACTGCTACGAATGGCATACATTTGGCTTATCGACTGTTAATGTGAGAACAAGAAAGAGTTCTCGGAACATTGAAAATTTTCAGGTCACGGAATTATATTCCTTATTTGATTGATAACATGTTGTTCAACTAAAATTATCTAGACAACTGAAAATGATAATAATGTCTCCTCTGCTTTTCCGTAAAAGAGAATCGTATTAGAAGGCTCATTCATCGTACTTGATAATATTATGGTCCGATATTGTTTAATACGTCGATCTGAATATAAGAAAACAGCAGTGAATTTTCCATATTTTATCACAAAATAATAAACACGTATACCTATTCATTAAGTCATTTCATGATCAGAATCACGATTTCAAGTAATGCTATCATGCCAAAGATATTGAATATTTTACTTGGCTAAAGGAAAATTTTAATGATTATTACTGTCTTGATAAGCAAAGTGCGGATGGCCATTAACTGGCGACATTAATACTATATTTTATCTCAAGATATGAGAATACAATTAGAACAGTAGCTGTAGTGAAACACTAATGTCTCCAAATAAGTTTCTCGCGAAATCCAGTTAAGCTTTGATCTAAAATTTTTACGAGTCGCATAAGAATCTACATACCTGACTGGGGGATTTCAATTTCGCTTTGCTCATAATATACTATGTTCTTCGAGATTTGCAATTTAATAATAGTTACAAACTTCCTTAGCGATTTACAAATTAAAGAAGAGCAACGAAGAAGCAATGCTATGAGGAAAACTAAAAAGAATGATGTTAGTAACTAAATAAGAACCCTTTATCATCTCATATACTCTACGAAATTAAGGGCAAAATATCTAAATCTATGTCGGATTTAGATCATTTGAAATAGGTCTTCATCAGACAATACCTCCTTAACACGTTTGTTGCATGTAAGTTACACTTTCTGTATAATGAATTCCTAGAGCCTAAAGAACGTTTTGGTCATAAATGTATGGTCGAACTTATAAACTAGCAAATGTATTACTTTCAACACGCCACCAATCAACCTTATCATCCAGTAATTTAGTCATTCATTTGAAAACAACCAAGAAAACCAAACCTTTAAAGACCACTGAATTGCAAAATTATAAAATAATCCCCTTCCTTCCGGAAACATATGAGCCTTACCCAAATTTCTACTGACCTATGCAACCGCATCGGACACAAATTGCGGTCAGACACAGCAGGGAAGGAAAAAGAACCCCATAGAGCCATTTAAGGGGAAAAGGACGGCTGGTCATCTCCTCCCTAACTTCAGATTGAGAGTGAGAAAGATAGAGAAAACGTTTGCTGCCCGGTGTCAAGAAAAGGAAGATCTTCTCAGGGGTGTCCCTCCTCGGATGATAGGCCCCAATGATCTTCACGCCCTCTTCCGATGCCCTCTGACACCCAGACGTCTGGGGTTAAGAGATCACCCTATTTCCCAAGAGACTCCTACTATAGGGAGGAGGAACAGAAGAAATAATCTCCAGTCGTAAGGGGTCAGGAGTCATCAATCGATGCGAATCGAAGCTTTTAAGGATGAAAAGGGAGTGGTAATGGCCTTTGGTCAGCCTTGTGTTTACCTCAGCTCCTATCTTTCCACACCCCCTCGACGTCTCAAATGGGGAAAACAAGAGGACGACATTTAAAGTCGACCGGACCGAGGATGGGACCGTGCGATACTCTTGGAGTTGGGGTGAGGGAAAGGAGGAAATGGGAGACACAAGTGTGAGTCGTAAAAGAAGCAGGGTGCTGTATATTATCGAATAGCAAATAGCTTCCCCTGCCAAGAAACGAGATTTTCTGCATCGTTTAGGGTAGCCGTTCCGGATGTTACGTCTCGAAAATTCTATATATTTTGCACTTCGATCCTTTTCTACATAAAAAAATAAATTTTGATGCTCATATAAATGTGATACGGGCGAAATTTCCAAGGAGACGGTTGCTAATGCAGATATGAGGCGGATTTTCTGATATTTTACCAACAAGAGGCGAGTCATTGGTATGTCCTTAAAATCGCTATAAACAGATGTCTTTCGGTAAAGTAATTACCCCGAAAGCAAGTTGAATCGTAATTCCCTCCACCATTAACTAAAAAAAATGTTTCATAAGGAGCGAGGTTTATTAGAGTAGATGAGAAGTGACGTTACTGGCCCTTGTTTATCTCACTGAATCAGAATGCTATTAGCGGAAATAGCTAATAATTACCCATTGAATAGAATATTTCTTAGCAATCGTAAAGAAATGACCAAACGAGCGCTAATAATTATCATACCTCATTAACTTTCAGATCATCTTAGCTGTGAGCAAGATCGTTCCGAAAGTAAATGTAAGATACATTATCCTCTATCTAGAATCAAAAGACAAAAGAAAAATGTTTCTTTCGATAAAATATGATATCAAGAAAAAATACATAATATTTCAAGCTTTTTGGATCAATAAGCTCAAATATATTGTATATATTACGAAAAAATAATGAAATTGAAAGGGTGTGCCTATGTCCTTAAAGTTTGACAATCCCATTAATAATGTATTTGAATAATGGTAGGAAAATTGCAAAATATTCTACTTTGATCTAATGATTAAGGTCCGATTTCTACTCCGTATGTGTTAAGAAGGATGGTCAGTAGAAATCGTTAACGACTGTAGGCAACTGTTTCAACTTAAATTGTGTCCAACTTTATAACTTCATAGCTAAGACAAAGACTTTTGAGAAGAAAGGCATATATATACTTCCCTATATATATATTGATTAGAAAATAAGTATAAATTTAATAAATACACACCCTTTTTTATATTTATATAGAATATTTTGGTCCAAAAACACATCCTCGCCACTCAAGCAAAGTTGATGCGAGGCAATTGGTAGGGGTGTGACCACCTATCAATTTCAAGGTGGGATTTCCACCTGCGCCTTTGGATCCTTAGCCTTTTAATTCCAGTTTTTCTTCGGTTGCGAGGCAAGTCCGGTATGAAAGATGGCTCTGGAATGGGATCGCGTGGGGAAGGAGAAGGCACTTGAAAAAGTAGGGGATGCCAGGGAGCTGAAGGGGAGGCGTGGAGTGTCAGGGTGGAATTCGAGGCATTTTTAGGGGAAAAGAAGTCGGAATACTCATGGGTTAAAGGGACGCAAAATTGAAGCGTTTAGACCGACCTATTGGTACAGAATGAATTACAACTTGCGGGCAAAAAACCCTTCCCCCTTTCATTAGGGATGGGAAAATATTTTAATTAAAATACTTTCGAAAAACGGGCCAACGGAGGCTACCTGTCGTCCGCTGACTACGTCGTTTAAGATGCTTCTATTTTAAGATATGAGCCTTGTAATAAGAACACTACCAATCAAATCCGCTTTCATAGCAATTATAGGCGAATTATAGTAATATAAAAAATCATGGTAATTTATAAAAATGTAATTAAAAATGTATTTGTGATCTAAAACCACTAAACCGTGATCTTACGCAACGTACTTACAAAGAAATTCTCAAAACATAAAATGGGAGATAGCAGGCAACGAGAGCATTTATATTGTGATATAAATGTTCTACGGAAGAATGCCTCTTATCTAATCATTCGAAAACCGAAGGAATCGACGATTCGTTTACAACAATCATTTGGATAATATTAACATAAATGACAGCGAGTAAATATCTAGTTATATAAATTTACTAATATCATGCACAAACAAAGGTATTTTCATGGGCAATATTTTCCTAAACATCGTATTTACGGACGGTTAATATTCAGTATTCACATATTAACATGCGTGTTGACGCAAAATAGCGCAATATAAAACGTCTTGAATTTAAGAGCTTAAAAACTGAATCAGGGAAATTCCGCGATACTTATAGGAATATTACAAATAAAAACTTCCGGTGGTCCATGATTTGGAACCACAGCACCACATTCCTCGGACGCGGTCGAGTTTCAAACTTAAACAAACGTCCATCATAAAAGTGTCAGTTTTTTCCACGACAGGCACAAAATGGGCAGTGTTAATCGAGAAGATTTTTCTCAGAATGAATTTCCGCAAACTGTTTATAATAGGCGCTGAAGCATGCGACAAGCCCCATACCACTGAAAAGGTCCGGAGGCTGGGAGAGAGGTAGCTTCAAAAATGAGAGGTTAATTTTTTTAATGGAAATGAGTGGGACGAGGACGGACATGGGAAAAGAGATATGGGACAGGTGAGGTTACACGATTCCTCATTCGAACCTCAGGAAATTGCATTCCCGCATTCCTATCCCTCCCTCACTTCCTTTCCTCTGCCCTTATTTACCCATCCCTCTTCATCTTAAAATCCTTCAATCTCAGCCCAACTCATTTCCCAACCTTCATTTCTTGAGGAATCTTTCCAAAGGCATTTTAATGCGGCCAGGCACGTAAAAATGTCACAGATTTAGACTCAAATACGAGGAAGTGTTAACTTACGGAATCACGTCTCACTTCTTCGTTTAGAAGTGATTCCTTTGAAATATCCACGCGGCTCAGGTCCAATCCGATAAACTTTTGTTTTCTTCACACATCTGATGAAATTGAAAGAAAATACTTAATGCATACGATTCTAAGAGTGGTGTTGAGAATAATTCAAATTTTACATCATTCGTGGAGCGAAAACAAACGCATTTTAGAAAGATATCGATAAAATTAACATAAGTGTATCCCAACCGATCTTCATCATTCAACTTCCGTAAGTTTCATGATCTTAAATATTTCAATTTTTATGTACGCAAATTGACTTTTCCTAACATAATTTCAATGACCCTTGGGTAAATTAATGTTACTAGAAATCTAACGAATAGAAAGCCACATTATATCATAATTCTTATTGCAATCAGAAACCGTTAAGAAAAATTTTTATTACGTACTGCATCAAGGATTTCATTCGAAATAAATTACAATTATGTAAATATAAAATCTGCATCGTTAAATCAACATTTCAATTAAGTACATTAAGTCACTGATACTTTCTTTTATGCATGAATAATAATATTCAGAAAATAATTTCAAGTTATCCATTTATGATATAGATATGTCATAACTTATATACATCTTGTGAGGCACTCTAGCATTAAACACGAGCTATTACCAATAATTCTCTAATCAATTGGAGCTGAGCACTAAAATATCCATAGTTAAAAGGTCTCCAGTAAGTAGCCTTAATTTTATTGTAATATACGAAGCTAAATGACCAACATTATCAGAATATAGTGCCACTTGACCTTCACGTGCATTGAAATTTCATAGATTGAGATGAACTAATTCAAGTTATTTCTTCGATAAAAAATAAAAGCATTATTCTCGAAAGCACGAAGTCCGTTCAATATAACATTTCTTCTACTGAGTAAAAAATCTGTGATGTTATTTGAAACTTGAATTCAATTTCTATTTCATTACGCGACTGATACAAATTTTTACAAGCTCTGGGTAATCATTTTCATGATCATCTTCCTCAGCATCCTTAGCAGTCATTAGATATTTTGGAACATAAAACAATGTAAATTTTTGATACTTCAATTTTCGAATCAAACAAAGCATTTCTCAATGTATTTCGAATAAACAGGTCAACAAATCGAAATTATTTTAATCTACAAAAACTCGGGATTACGAGAAGAAGGAAGTAGAATGTTGCCTCGATGACCCAAGGTAATCAATTATGCATCAATAATACTTCAATCTAATTTAGTCGGAAACGAAGGGCGAATTCATTAGCGCAATAGCCTACAGCAAAAACTGACGTGTGAATAGATAGAGGATGGTACAAAGTTGACGCACGTCTCATTTATTTTGCAAACTCCACGGAGCTTATCCTGAGTGCTTTTATACCAATCAATGCAATATGCATCGACCATTGTGTCCTTGCACCCCTCAAACCATCGAAAAACATTCCACCCCTACCATCTTCGCACTTTATGCAGATCCTCCCCTCCCTTCCCTAAGCCGTCTCTTTCAATGTACGCCCTCACCCAGCCTGGGTCCATGCATGGACCTGGAGGCGCACTAAAATCTCCTTTCCAAATCCCCAACCCCGTTTATTCTCACCCTGCCTTATCTCTCTCACTTCCTCAACTAAATCCCCATTCCTTTCCCTTACCCTTTTGCCTCCTCTTCACGCTGTTTACAGACTTCCAAAACTACTCTTTTTACGATTCCCAATAACTTTCCATCGCCTACTACAATCTCTCCTCAAAGGATCTGCCAAATGCTCTCCAACTTTTCAGTAAGATCTACTTTCCTTTTAACAGCCTCCACTCGTCTGACTGACTCAGCATTAACAGAGAGGGGTTACATATAAAAAAGCGAAGTTTGTTTTGATCCTTTCCTCTCACATCATTTTCGCAGCTAAGGGAAGGAAGACATTACTCCTTTCGTCCCGTCTGGGTCATTTGCCAAAACGGAAAAATTTCCCAATTCGAGGGATTGCTGTTTGGAGAGCTCAATGTGATTGAGAGGGTCTGGAATGTAACTGGTGTAAAAGTTTCAATATTGGTATCTACCATTAGTCGCATTTTCTGTAAAATCAAATTAAGAAATGTATCGACTGAAATAAATGCATGTTGGCGTGTTCATTAGTATGGCGGTGACATGGCAATTGCACTGATTCGGGAAGTTTCTCTCGAACAAGTAGCCTACTTAATTAATAATTTTTTGATAAATATTTTATATAAGTTAATTATTCGATTCGATAAGATCATTGAATTATTCTTTAAATTTTATTCGGAATTTCACTCGGGTGTTCAAAGAATTTAAGTAACCACGTAGAGAGCAATTGATAAATATTTCGCTATGTAAATATAGTGATTCGATACAAAATCTTGAACGGTGAGGATTCAAAGACTCTTAGGTTTGAAAATTTTATAATACGAATTGGTAAGAGGTGTGTAAGTAGTGGAATATTTCCAATAAATATCAGGATCAACAATTTTTGAATTTGCTTTAAAATGAAATAGTATAATAGAAGACAAATATTTCAAGCCATTTATATTAATACATAAAAAATTGAAATGAAAATATTGAAAATATATTCCGGTTACGCAAGGTGAGAAGTGTATGAGCAGATTAGAGCAACAATTTATTCATATAAAAATTTCTTAAAGCTTCCACAAAATTTCATTCATAGGAATTACTTTGGGATACCCAATAATACACGACAACAGACACCAACTTCCTGATCGGTTAAACCCAGGGCTTGAACCCTGGACTTTGGCGCTGATTCTAGTTGATAGTGATGCTGGTCCCAGCATTTATATCACCATGTTCGGCGTTATATTTTTTCGTTTTGAAAGTAAATTAGATATAGGATACATTTAATGCCAAAATAAACGATTAATTTCATCTGTAGAGAGAGCCGTAAATGACCAAGTTACAGACAAAATTAATTTCACGATTTATATTGATATAATGTTGAGAATTCAAAGTATATGAAGTTGAAATTCTTCACTATACTTGCAATTTGTCTAATAATGTTTATAATACGGTATAAAATTATATGAATTCTTTACGTAAATTTGATGTTTCATGAATAGTAGCTTCTGTACATCCTAAATATTTAACCTAGACTCAAAGTAGTGCTTGAGGACATGCGATATTTTTCAGTGACAAACTTCGGGACCACCAAATCAGGGCGGAATACGTATTACCATAATAAGTCATGAATAAAACTTCGAAAAATCGTATCGTCCTGAATTATGCGGAGAAGGAAACCCTTATCACATGGCGTCTGAGGAGTATGCACTATTTATATTCCGCAATGAAGGAAATAACAGCTTCGGCATAAAGCAGCTGCCGAATAATTTTATCTCCCCTCCATATAGACTGTCACGGGCGTATCCATGCATTAGCATCGCATTACGCCGAATCGTTTTCATTAAATCCATCTCGTCAGGAACGTCTTTTATCTCTTCATTTTAATTTCTCCTTTATCGGTCCCTTTCTCTCACAGCTCTACTTCCGCTTTCTCCTTCTTTCTCTTTCTCTCCATTCTAGCTGTTTTTCTTCCCTCCCAGTATTCATTCCACCCACTTTCCCTTCTCTCTCTCCATGCATAATCTAATCAAGTATTCCCTTCATCTTCATATTACCGAGTCCTTAAATGTCCCCTTTTCCTTCTCTTCCCTTTTCTAACTTTTCCTCTGTATTCTCTTCCGCCTACCCTTTTCTTTCGTCTATCCCTAAAAATACGGGTTGCCTATATTCTAGGATCTCTTCAAGGCATTATTATCACAATATTTTATCTCGAGTGAAAGCTAAAATTTGTCCAGGGTTTAAGCTTAAATTTTCCAAAATATAATTAAAATGAGGCAGTAGATTAAATAAAAAATTTCATGGACATGTTTCTGAGTTCAAAAATAAAGTAGAAGAGCGAGAAGAAAAGTTAGAAATACAAGACAGAATCACAAATCTCTCGGCAATTGTTTCAGCCTTCTGCTCATATTGGATTTCTAACTGAATAATTATGAGTAGGGCAAAGTTCATAACACAATTCCACTAAAAATAAGACCGAATAAGGTATCCCATTTCATGGCCTACTTTCATATTGGCCTATTGAAAAGAACCAAAACTATTCAAATACATGAGGACATCGTCGTTCGTGAAAACCAGCAAATTATTCTCACACTTTTCCGTCAGACGGTCGGAATAATTCTATATTATCATTAAAATATAAACACAAATTATCCTAATTTATTTTCTGCTTTCACTCTTATTTTTATATTATACATATACTAAACAAAGGTATAAATTATAAACAATTTCATAAGATATCTGCAATAAATTGTCCTACGTCAGGGTGATAAAAGACTTCTTTGTCAGGAAATTCTCTTTCAGACTATCTACACAGGATATCGAAAATTGACTACCATCCGCAATTTGAAATCGCTGACAAAAAAATGTAAACAGTTTTAATGCTCCTCCGCATGAAGCAGTGGAACCGGGTTCTAAACAACCCTCGTGTTTTTATCCTCATCCCAAATATATTCCACATCCATTTCCCTTTTTTCAACCCCTTCGATCGCCTTTTAAAACCGTCCCCGAAGCAATTTGCATTCGTCAACCTATTTCCCTTTTTCCCCTACATCTTCCAACTTTTTCCGCAAACTGACCCGCGTCTTCCCCTATCAAAGCCCCGAAAACTCCACCCGATCCGACCCACCCTTTTTCCGATCTGTATGCCTGACACCAGGTAGTTTAGGGTGATCGATCTAAGAATGAAATATTAATACAATTGCATGACCATCACAATTCAAGGCATCCTCATTACCATTGCTAATGCCCACGGAGGAGAGCCGGAGGATGAGGAAAGAAGAAAGGATGGGAAGGGAGGGAATTGAGAATCAGAGGGGTAGATGTGTATAGAGCGAAGTGGGGGGGGGCGTGGGTGGGTTGGGGGGGTACGGAGACCGAAGTAAAGTGTACGGTGTGGGTGGGAGAAAGAAGAGGAAGGGAAGGATAGTGAGGCAGGCCCCAACCGTATCTCATTCATACTTTTGCATAAAGAGCAGCTTCCAAGGGAGGAAGAGAGGGGGGGCAGAGGGGGGGATCGAGGCTTAGCATGCAAAGACCGTAGACTACGCTATTTCGCCCGAGCCCGTCCCCTCTTCCTCTGGGAGGGGAAGGAGGGAGAGAGGGAGTAGGGGGGTGCACCAACTCCCAGCATTAGCGGTAGGGATACCCGGTAGTCATCGTCGTCTCCCGAAGAGAGCGAGGAGCATCTTCTCTCTTCTCTACCAACTCTTTTAACACCAACTACGAGGAATCAGTGTGTGACGCAGTGACGTAATCATCCGTCCAATGACGGAAAAGTGACTTTTTCCTATATTTCACCCCCTCCCATCCCACCCCCCTCTTTATGGTACATCCAGTGCATCAAGGTCTTCATCTAGGGCTGCTGTCATTAGCAAAAATCCTAATCATATATCCATAATATCCTCATCCTCGTGTAAGAAAGGGAGGGGCTGAGAGAGAGCCATGCCTGTTTCTTTCTCCGTTTGTTTTTTTTTCTCCCGCGGATTCGCGATGCTCTTCTGTTTCCGGTGTGAGCGCGGAGTGACGTAGTTATTGTGGCCGTTGTCGTGTGTTGTGTTTCAGCAGAGTGCACGAATGAGGAGATGGCTTTTTGTGCAACCACTTTTCCAAGGAAGGCTCGGTCACGGCACCACGCCTCCACGAGACGGAGGGGAGGGGAGGGGTGGAAGGGGTGAGGGGAGACTTCAACAAACTACACATGGAGCATTAAAAAGGGGGCGTCTCCTTTGCGGCGGCGGCGGACAAAGGTGAGTATTCGGATGATTAAGAAATTGAGCGCACTCTTTGCCAATTAATTCACGTGCTTGCATGAATCTGCTTCTGCAATCCGTTTGCGAGATAAACTATAATCACGACGGCAAACAATCATAACTGCACTTCATTTTGCTGATGTCAGCTCTTATGGGCCCTACTTGTTCCCTAGAAACTTAATTTTTGGAATCCATCCTTATCACTGTAAACAATTAAAGCATTTAATATTTACCAGTATTGTAATCCTGCATGCTTGGACTTACCACGACTAGCATTATGGTATTTCAACTGACTCTTTCAAACCCAAGTTAGGTTCTGTTTTTACTAATCTTTATTATCAAAGATATCTTGTAAATGAACCATTACCTTTCTTACTTTTCTTAAAACTTATATGACCCCTAACGTCTTCAATAACTCTGGAGTTAAATCAGAATTAAAAAAAAATAAATCAGAGATTTTTATAGCATCCAATTATCCAGTCGGGAATAACGGGTCATCTACTCATCGGTAGTCAATATTTACCTTTCATAACTTACATATAAATTCTGCCTTAAATAGACAGTACTCAGCGAAAATATATTTATATTCTACATTTAATATACTATTTTACTATTTTATCTTTTATGTGAAAATTTCCTCTCCTATCTACCCATTTTATCCCGTACTTATTCCTTTCTCTTACACGAAATGAAAAATCGGTCCCACTTTTAACGCGAGCGATTCAGAATAACAAATTTTCCAGAATAACTTTATTCAAATTCCCTCATTTTATACAAATTTTATTCCGAATTTTACTTCTTCCTTCTCCTTTTCTTCCTTCAGCTCCTTTACCCATTCCTCCTTCCCCCCATCGTGGTAGGAGAGCACTTTGAAATTCCCGGCGCTTTCCCATGAGCCATTGCGTTGAATAAATGTTTCGGGCGCCTCTCTTTTTATTCATTCACCCCTTCCTTTGTTTCCATCCCTTCCTCTTTGTCTCTGTCCCTGTAATCCGACTCATCTTTAAATGCACCTCGAATTTTTTCCCCCTGAAGATTTTTCTCTCGATTAAAGAGACCTGACTGAGCTGCGCCTCGTATACATTTCGAGGGCGCCGTCAATTTATGGGTGATTGCTATTCAGGCGGCGTCTTATTCAAATTCAGAGATTGGACTAAACTCGCTAACTTTTACGTGAACGGTGTAGCGTGAGCGTGATTCCTTAATAAGTTCGAATTCCGCACGATGCATTATGCAACAATTAAACTTGAATTTGAAAACATTTGCATGAGCCCAAACTCGGGTACGGAAGGAGTAAGCAATAAGTATATTCAAATATGCTCTCTGAGGGCTTCTGGATATATTTTAGAGTTTCCAGCTTTAATTTATTCCGCTAAAATTAATTGCTGAAATGGATGATAGGCTGGTTATTTGCATTTAACTTCTGTGTCGAGGCGGAAGTCTGTTATTCAACGTTTGAAAAAGATTTAAATGGTTTTTTGTCACTTCTCATTTATTTATACCACGTTAAAATTTTAGAGAGGTATTATGAACGTCACAGTCAAAGGAATAATCAAACCATGTACTCAGTTGTAAGACAGAAAAATTCTAATTTAACAAATAATTTCGCTTAATATCGAGAAAACCCTATTAAAATCAGGTAAACAATTTCTATCCAAAAATCTCTTAGCTCAACTAGAGGAGGAGATGTATTAGCATAAAATATAGAGCAGGATATCATTATCCAAAACGTAATCGTAAAATAATTGTGACTTATATCGACTGATATTTCACTGGCGCTTTATATTTTGCAATCCCTCCAGCTGTGTTGTCTCGCCGAATTCCCTCCACGACTGTTTTTATTACGAAGAGATTCGAGCAAGAGGCACTTAAATGCACCAGGATAAGAAAATTTAGGAAGTCAATACTACCTTCAATAGTAAATCTTCCAATTATTGCTAGTTGTTCTTTCACAGAAAATATTATAAGTTTGTAGGTCATCTATGGTGACCTAGAAAGTTCATCACGTCCATCCGTGTATTATCACTTCGCACTAGTGTTTAATATGTTACCCTCTTGATCTAATATTTCTCATCATCCTACATTTACAATTAATAAAATTTTTAAAATAAAATATTAAATTTGAATAAATAATGAAATATACTGAAGAAGCCCACAGTAAGTGAAATTCTAACGAATGAATGAATAAAAAATATCCCACAGAGACTTACTAATGTAAACTATAAAATACTAAGTATTAATTTATTCTTTAAATCAGGATTTTATTCAAAGATATTTATTATTTAAAGCATCAAAACGAGAAAAAAGAATTTAACTCAAAGTAAATTATTAACAGACGTCACCTTATAATTGATATTTTAAACCTTAAAATTGTCATTCAAAAAGGAAAATATAAGCAATAATATTCTATGTATACCGTTGCTAATAAACTTATGACTTTTGTTTGATGTTCACTTTGAAATAATAAATTTCACACGAAAGAAAAAAAATTAATCATAGCACAGGATAGGTCTAGAAACATACGTGATAATATCAGACCATTACTATATTAATTTTTCAGAAAGATAAAATAATTTTGTGCATAAACTTATTTGAAGTCATATTAGCAATGTTAATATCTAATAAATTCCATTTCCCAGTAATCGTGGCTCTTGCTTCCTTTCAAAGCTTCCTTGAAATCTCTTCTCCTTTCTTCCCACACTCAATAACCCTCTCCGTATCTCTTTCCACAATATTCAATCCTCTCCCATATGCAGCACGGTACTCGACATCGCTGCAATGTACTTTGAGTGACGGGTCCGCAGATATCGCAGCGATCAGCTATATATACGTCTGAAGGACATGTATATGCATGAAAATGATGGATTAAATGGAAAGCGTTCCTTTCAATCCGAATTAAACTTCCTCCGCAGATACGTTGCACTTGCCCTTCTCATCGTTTCGTGATATGCAATGATAATGCCCAACTTCCCGCCTATATGAGCGTAATTAAATTTCCGGAGTAAGATGACGTTGGCGTAATCTTAACGATAACATTTTTTCCTGCGAATATTTATTGATTCAGCTGCAAGAAATTCGGAAAATGAAAACCGAAGTGTTTCAAATAAGGCTATTACAAAGCATTACAAGTTGTAATTGCTTTAATTTTCCAGCCACGACTGATAAAATAATCACTTAAAACACAAAATGAGAAAATATTTACATCATTTACTTCTTCAATATGTGATTCTATAATGGATGCTTTTTAGAGTTTTCAAACTCCCATGTTTTATATAATTTTCCAAATAATTGAAAATTATAATTCGCTTGAAAAGTTGTATAAGAATCTCATTGCTTTATCAAAATGATATTCATTAATATTAAAACGCACCAAAATTTGAATACCATATCGTAGGTTCATATTACCATTTGAACGCGCTCAAATATGAATAATTCAAAAATTATGGAAAATCAATGAATTACTGAGCCCGCCTTAAGGGCTAAAAAACAAGAACTGCCATCGAGAAACTGCTTGTTGAAACACACCAATTGGCTCAAAAAGAAGAATCAATTTGCGAAGTTTTTACGATTCAATCTTGCAATAGTTTTCAAGGGCAGTCAGCTTTCTGAGGTAGAAATCGTACCCATATTGTTGCTTTAACTTAGAAGTAAGAGACATTCGAAATCATCAAGTATTATTTAAAGATAGACCATGCTTTCTTAAATGGAAGATAACAAAATTATTTCAACGGCTCCAAATACAATATTATTAACGAATTTATTTGTTAGGTATGGTCCATATTGACTTCTAAGAATTAATAGTCAAGTTTTGGCACCAGCTCACTTAAAATTCTTTTTCTCTTCTAAAAATAAGAAATATCAGATTAATTTGTCCTATATCTAATTAGATTCTTAATAATTTTATCTAAATATGTATGCGTAAATTTCAGACCTTCAACTCTCTAAATTTGCCTTACATATTCGTGAAGTATTTTAGGAAGGGACGGAACACATACCCAAGAGGATTATTTTGATGATATGACTTTCTATCCCTTATTGTAAATTAAAATATTTCAGCTCACCATCAGTAGTCAACATAATAAACGTCAACATAGTCAGTAGTAGCACAATGGATGACAAAAATATCCAAAATGATTTTTCCAAATCGGTTTGAAGAAAAGTTAAAAATCTGAGTACTTTACGGTAAAAAAAGAATTATTAGCAAATTATAAATTGTGGCTTCATTCTTCCAACGAACAATGAAGAAAGGTACTGATAATGAATAGCAAAGCCAGTTGTAATTCTCATTAATTGATCATAAATTATACTTTCAAAATTCAAGGTGATTAATAATTGCCCCGTTTAAAATTTGATTCGATCTGAAGACATTTAAATGTGATTGCGAAAGGAATCTTCCAGGAAACAAGACCTTCCCCAACAAGATTTCTTGCTTCACTCTCTCGAGTAGACTCCCCGAATAAATTACTATCTCTATAAATGACTACATAGTAAATGGAACTTTAAAAATTGAGTACAAATATTCTTAAGCTCTAATATTCTCCACGAAAGAAATTTTAATAATAAGGTTCATATAATCATAAACCAAAGAACCGACTGATATGTTATTATATTTATCTATTTCCATAATGATAAAGACCTGCACTAATAATAATCTTAACGCGGCTAATTTGAAAACTGTGTTTTTCATGAAGCGCTTTCTTTTCTGTCGAAACAAACATTTCCCTGGCTAACCAAACTGTGATATAAAACAGAAGTGCATATTTATGGCAAACACTTTTTCGCAATCTTTACTAACGGAAGGATACTCAAGGATTGCATTTTTATATAAAACCTTTTTCGATTACGAAGCCAGGAATAAACCAGAAAGGAAGGAATATAAGATCCGTGAATAGCGACTTAAGAGTCCAACGGCCATTACCCGTGCGATCTTATACTTCTCTAGTTCTGAACTACACGAACAAACATTTAATCGTACACGAAACAGCACTTTTCCCACCTAATAAAACCGCGATACAAACTGCCAACGGTCTATTTAATTACATAAATATCCTACGGATTGTGACGCTATTTTATATCCCGGAGTTTATCTATTCTTTCATTCGCATCGAGTGTATTGAGTTTCAGTCAGTTGACGCGAACAGTAAAGAGTTGAATTTATCGCCTCCTCTTCGACCGCGTCAACCGTTTGCTCAACCTTTTTCTTTCACCCATGGACACTTCTTTTCACATTTTATTTGCTTTCTTTCTTGCTTCTTTTCAACAGCTATCATCACCTATCTTCCCCATCTAATCCAAACGAAAATCTCCCAGTTGGTTCCTATTGCATTCCTCTGCTCGCACGTTTTCCTCTTAACCGCTCAATCTCTTCCACAAGCCTCTTCTCTCACGCACTCTCACATGCTTCTATGTCCTAATTCTATGCAATCCGTCCTATTCCCATCCCTCTTTATTTTTCTATTATCTTTATTTAAATATATTGAACTGAGGTATAAGGAAGAATCCTTGCATTCAAATGAGTTTTACTTCAGACTGGAACCAAAGAAACGCATCTCTTTTCTGCATTCAATCAGGTAATTATATAATGCTTTAATCGTGATCACCCATCATTGAAGGAATGCCTAAATTTTTCTATGCATTCTCACTATAAAAATTATTCTTTTTCCATTTTAATGTCGCTTCATTTATCAAAGTACTCGATAACTATTTTTCTCTGCCTCTAGATTGAACTTTTATCGTGATT
Source organism: Pachydiplax longipennis (assembly GCA_036926295.1). Classification (NCBI taxonomy): domain Eukaryota; kingdom Metazoa; phylum Arthropoda; class Insecta; order Odonata; family Libellulidae; genus Pachydiplax; species Pachydiplax longipennis. Next base: position 20,036,842 of record JAVFKF010000026.1, on the reverse strand, counting down.
TTTCTCTCTCATTCTCCTGTAATTCATTGATTATCTTTAATTACGTCGTCAGTAGCCACGAACCCACTAATCTACATTGTTACTCTATTTTGAATTTATATCGTTATAAAAATATAACAATTTTTCTATAAGTATTTTACTTATTTCAAGAGTAAAATATAAGAAAATGATACATTTATTTCCAATTATTACTTCACTAGCAAAATAAAGCATATTTTTTCGTAAATAATTAAAAACTTGACCAATCACATAGCATAGCAGCCTCCACCATTCCTTCTTATACTGTCTCGGGCCTTAGCAAGTTTCTCTTTTATTTTTATCAATGATTTTCAAAAACTTCTCCACTTTTTTATATAATCTTTAATTTATGTTATATAGTATTTAAATAAAGTATTTTTAATATGTACCAAAGACTATTTGTAGACTTCAATATTCTGTTCGTATGAAACCGAATTTGAATATCATATAAAGCTGCAGATCTCCTATCACTACATAGTCGTTAGTAAAAAGTGAGGAAAATATCTGCAAATTTGATATATATTTTACTTTGCTTATTGATTAAAATTCCCTATATCTGCAAAGTAATCCAGGACCTTAATCGTACAGAAGTTCTTGTTACGAGTAAGCTATCTCATCAGCCTTTTTCCTGTTCTCTTGAGGCTCGCTTTCATATCCATTCTCTTTCCACATTAACTTCTGAGTACGTTAAGCATATATTCACACTCCTTTGTCGTGTTTATCAACCTCCTCGTTAGCCTGCATAAGCCTAATTATTTGCTCTCGTATCCTCAATCTATCCACTTTCCCTCATTACCTCTATCCAGTTACATCGCCTCTTCCTATAGCTTATATCCTTAACTATCAGTTCTCCATTCTTCTATCGTGTTTTTCCTTCCAGCTTTCTTTCCCTCCTTTGTTCCTCTCCTTCCTGAAAACTAATGCATTCTGCTACGGACCCTTTACTCGCTGTTATCCATGACGACACGAGATCTCCATTAAACTCCAACCGCTTGGATTCCACCGATTCGAAAAAAGAACCAAGATTATTTTGGCGAGGTCCACTCAAGGACAATGAACCTTGGTCACGCTTGATTTGGTGATAAGCTTCTCACAGTCTACCCTATTGACCCCCCGATGGCGTGCCTTTTATCCAACACAAACATAATTCGTTCCGACTCTAAGTTGCAGCGGCGGTCAAACTTATGGCTTTATTGGAAAATTAGGTTTTGTTTCCTTTATAAATTTTTCGCTAATCCGAGGTGACACTTTAGGAAGTCTTTCGTGATTATTACTGATATATATGAGAATAAAATTGGTAGACAAGTGAAATTCTGAGTGCAGAATCAAATAGTTCTATCAATACTCATTCCCGTTTGAAATATAGATCACGGTAAATGACGGATATCAATCAATTTTTGATGTTATTTGCGTATACTTTTCCTTTGAAAACGTAAAGTAAATGATTTACAAATAAATTCCGAATATAAATTCTTAAAATTTATTACACTGAGTAACTAAGAGCATTAACAGTCCTGTCAGTAAATATCTTCACAGCAACAAAGGCAGTAACAGTTAGAAATTGCTGGAATTTTATTTGGTAATCCCCTTGTAGTATTGTGATTGGAGGAACTTCGTTCTTACAAAAATTCAAACTCATTATTCTGTTATTTAAAATTCACTGAAAGACCCTCTGCTGCTTCATACTACAAATAATTCAAATCGTTCAATTAAATTAAACAAAACGAAAAACTTCCATATTTGCAAAGAGGAGAATATAGAACGAAAATTGAGTGGTATCAGCGTTACTGGAAGACGGATGAAAATGACAACTAATTCTTTTATTGTACTTAGAGGGCTCAGCCCAAAGGCTGATGTAAACCACAACCGTTTCTAAACCAAAAGCTGTAACGAGGGAAAGGGGTTTTTATTAGTCTACCAAATAAGAATTCGATATCAAATCTGATTTACAAACTTCATGGAGAGTAATAAAAAACAAAAATTATTTACTTGTAAAAACTAGAACCAAGAGATCAATTCAATAGTGACATTGAAGGGGACCGATTTTAACAGAATATGGAAAGAAGATAAGAAAAAATCCATAGATGGTGTAAAAAAAAGAGTGATACTCGGATTGGATGTATTAGACAGCAGTACGGACATGTAGAAACAATCTTACTGGAACGTTCAAGGAGTATAAAAAAAGGTCTCGAAATATTACTAAGGACGGTAAGAAATGCTATAAATGCACCCTAATGAAGTTCCTGAATTCTGTAAAGCAGGAAACTGTCTCAAAATTACTTTAAATAAAAACTCTACGAAGTAAAATTGTATAGATTATGCGATTGATGGATAGGAAAACTAAACCAAACGAGTGGTATGATATTGAATCTAAAAATAGCTATTCCCTGAAATACCATCTGATATCTAGAAATTTTATCAATTTAATGGAGAGGAGGGAGGACAAATCAAAACCCTTTCAGCTCCTAAAGATCAATGGTCCTCGGGGGGAATTTCATGATATCCTAACAACGCACACCATTCATACAAAAGATATTAAGCACTGATAAATTAATATTATAACAAAAAATTCTTATTTGGCTTAAAAATTATACAACCAGTAGTCACTGTTGACAGAAAAATACATATTTAAAACACTTGCTGGTGGCAATTCTTCCATTTACATCAAAATGATGAATAAAATAAGATTTTAAATACTGTAAGAAGTTGATCGCAGCAAAAAAATTTAGAGGAAACCATTATACCACAAGAATTCTGGACCATTATCGTATTTTGCACTAATTTCTCTTCTCTTGTCTAAGAAGTTTTCAATGAACAGTTTTTCGCAGAAATCATCAAATATTAAAACAATCAAGAAAATGTTTATAACTTGATATATATCACAAATATTCTCCAAATACAAAATGCTTTCTCAAAGGTAATACTTTGAGCTACACCTGTGAGACGGAATATTTTGAGCTATACGTACATTTGTTCTTAAATTTTCTCAGGGGTTTTCCCCTCATCAGCGAAACTGTAGTATCATTTAAATCAAAAAACAACCTTAAATTCGAATACCAATAGATCACTCTCTTGCAAAATTCCTCTCTAGCGTAAGATATGTATCCCGCACGTAAGCTGGAATAACATTCACCTCTTCTAAACGCTTTTCAATATCTCTAGTGTGACATATTTTGCAAATGCGAGCGATCGCGGAAATCACTCGCTTTATTCCGTTTTATATTCGTTTCTTTCGTCCGAATGTTATTCCCGTTTTGTTATCACCAAGAACCTCGTCCTTTTATACGCCTGGTTTCAATCTATCCATCCGTACGTATCATAGAAAGGGCACGCACACACGCACAGATACACACGCACATAACAGGTGACGCCGAATCCGGTGTGTCTGCAAAATTGAAAATCCCTAGCGGCAGTGATGGAAGGGAGGATATATGGAAGACTAGAAAAGGGTTTAGCAAAGGGAGAGAGATGGAAAGAGATAGAAGAAAAAAACTTTGGGAAGCCAATCTTGGCCTCTCTCGGTTTTTCCGCTCAATGTTTGAATATGAAAGAAGTTTTCCTGTTCTCATACTTGAGCTTAGCTGAAGAATCTCTCTTCCTTCTCAATTCTATTGAAAAATCACGCGCAGGTGATCTTAAAGATAATCGTTCTCTTTCCTCTTGATATCTAAATGACGTTTGATATCTTCGTGAAAAATTTTCTTTCGCCTAATCCTACGTTTCTACGATAAATTCTTTGTTTGATCGCTAACCACCAAGTCTGATATTATTGAATAGGGATAGAAATAAGGAAACCCATTAGGACAAATAACCTTGAAGTTGTTGATAAAGCCAATTATATATAAATTCCAGGAACATCAATAACCTAATGTAAAAACGAGAATAAGTTAAAAGAAAAAGTACACTTTTGGGAGAATTGATTTCCTGGAAAATATAAACATGATATCCCTTTATATCATTAAATTTGAGATTCTCATTAAGGAATCTAAAATAGAAAAGAAAATTTCAGATTTAAAAAATAATATAATCCTTCAATAGGAAAAATCCTTTCATAAAAATTATTATCTCATTTCAAAATAAAATAAAGTGAAAATAGAAGTCTGCTTTTTTCATGGATGGATATTTCAACATATATAAATTTATTTAGAAAATTGACACAAAACAAAATAATTGCAATTAACGTAACTAAAATTATTAAAATGCCAAAAATAATATAGTGGCTCAATCAATAAAAATTTGGAGTTAATTTTTTTAATCTATATTTTTGATTATAGGATGCAGAAAGGATATAGAAATGCGACACAGAAGAAACAGATTGACCAAGCATAACTCATAAACATAACATCATAAACGCCTTTTATTGGCTTATATGGATGACGTAAAAGGTTTGTAGGAACTCATAAGTCATTCAGTTGGTCATCCAAAGCCATTTAAAATTCAGAATCTCACAACTGCAAGCTGAAGAATCCTATTCGAAGGTTTGATCGTAATGGGATCAAATTCTAACTCTTTCCAATGTATGCATTCCTAAATGTATATGTATCAATTCACCACCTACATTTTCCAAACTATTTGCTGATTGTTAAAAATGGCAATGGTTCAAAAATTATTGTAAAATACGAGAAGTGAAAAATTGTGACTTGGCTGGGATCGAACCCAGGTCTCCCACTTTTCGGGCAGGTATTCTAACCACAGGAAAAACATTTGTGTTATTTAACATTTGTGTTATTCTAAACGGCTGAAGTATTTAAGTGAATTATATATTTTTAAGGAGGTATGGGGGTATGAAATGTAGCAGTAAAATTTCTGAAAATACAGAGCCTGAATCCCTATGAAAGAATCAATGTATTTTACACTTGCGATATCATTGATGGCATTGATATAAAATCAAATTTTTCATTATTAGCCAACAACCACCTAGTTAGCAGAGAAATAAGTAGTGAACAAAACCCAATATTCATATATTATAATGATAATAAATCTATTACTAAACCACGTAAGTAACAGGTATTACAATTTGGCTTCTATATGTATTATTTCCTTTAAATATTGCCATGGGAAGAAGTGCATATTTCGTGGCCACCAGATAGCCAAGGGTGATGCGTTCGACTTCAGGGAAAGCAGTCCCAGGTTCGATCCTCATTAGGAGCCCCCGTGCGAAATTACCTCTGGTGTCGAAGAAAATTTAACAATTTAAGTACCAAGAGTATATTTGATGAGTAAAAGGCAAGAGAAACAACCTCAGGCATCAAGAAAATCATTCGTAAAAGGTCGTAGTAGATGAAAGCGTTAGCTCAATTTTTGAACTTACGGAGAAATTATATTAGAACGGCGTTATCAAACAAACGACTCAAGCCTGCATGCGATCAGCTAAACGTTTAATATAAGAACGGTCTGCCAACATTTCTGATGTAAAGAGAAAGAATTTCGTTCTCAGAAAAACATCCCTTGATAACGTAGGCGTAACCTATCCAGCACCTACATAATCGCCCTTCAAAAATTACTCTTGTTATAAAGAGAATCGCTCGAAAATCTGTTTTTCGAGAAATATTTAGATATCCTTACTATCTTGTATACTTTGGTTTACTTATAAAGTAGTAGACCAGTTCTATGTTAGTCTTTATCAATGCACACGAAAAATCGTGCCTTATTTCGAGCGTAGGACCTCAGTAGTAAATTAGAAGATTACAAATACTTTCATATATTAATTTGATTTAGAGAGAAATTAAAATGATTTTAAAACAAAGAAACTGTATATGACGAAAAATGATGACTACTTTTAGAATAATCGAAGTAACACGTATTTTTGAAGAGATAACTAAGAAGCAATTCTAACTTTGATTCTAAAATTACTAGTCTCATAGGAGGAAGCAAAACATTGGTTCCTTTATGATTCGTTTGCTTTTAACGTCAGTGAGAACGATATAGGTGGTAGCAGAGACAGAGAGAATGAAGATTCAACCATGGAAATTCTGTTGGAAATAGAGAAAATTAATAAACGGAAGGTAACGGAAATACGTGAAGGGAAGAATTTTCTTTTATTTAAACTTATGCAAAGAACCGAAAAAGAGGATATTGCGAAGAAGGAGAGCTGAAAAGAAAGGTAGGGTGAAGATAAGAGAGGAAGTTGACGAAGAGAAAGAGGGCGAACATGCACGGAAGCGGAATTAAGCGAAGGGAGTTGGAGAAAGGGAATGAGGGAGCCCAATATCGGAGAAGGATGGATAAATAGCTAGTAAAAATATGAACATGGGGTACGAGAATTCACAAATGGTTGGGATCTGGAACAAAAGATAGGAATGATATCATCAGAGTGGATGTGGAAAGTATACGTGAATATTAACAAATCGAAATTACTTTACATCCTAGTTATCCAATCCTATAATTTAATAGAAAAGAATAAAAGAGGAGCAATTCTTTGAAAGTATAAATCATCAAAGTACCGATTGACTTTACCGCTTATTCTGTATCATGCAGATGATTCTATTTAAAAAAAACTCTTAATTCGATATTTGTTTTATTAGTTTTCCTAGAGCGTTTGACTCCCTTGATCACTATCTCTTTATAAGCTTCGAACTAGATATGGCATTCATGGTAATCTCCTTTTATTTAGATCTTATTGTTAGATTTACGTAGATCTTATTTACTCATCTTTATATTTATTTATCATCAGACGTCATGGGCCTTATGCCGTATGTTGATCCTTGCTTAGTAAATAAATAAAATTTAAAAAAAAATTGCATCCTATGTATTTCTCTGATTAAACTTTGATTGAAACCTAATTACGTTACTATTGATACTAATATTTAGTGTGGTCATGCAAGAACTTGTTTCCTTTTATATTTGTTGTTCTTATGGGCTACTAGGCCAAACCTCAGATAGTAGTATCCTTGTTATGCCAACCGTTACTCTTCAAACGAGAAGATGGCAAGAAAAGATTATAAAGAGTACACAATCCTAATATAATCATGACGCAACCGAATCTTTTTCCTGCATAGGATGATCAACTATATTTCCGGCCGTTGTTATGACTATTATTGTGCCCATTCCGATACACTTTACAATTTTATACTTCGTTATCAATTATCCTTAACCTATAGCAATATTATTTTTCTATTTTTCCAAATTTTCCATTTTCATTTGTTTAAAAAATAAATAAAATGTTTAAAAACTCTACGTTCAAATGAGACTGAAGAGCTTCTGAAATGGCGGATGTACGAGACCCTGCTAGAGTAATGGAAGTTAAAGCCACTCCGTGGATTCGAGGGTTCATGGATAAAACGAGAGTAGAGTATATATTTGGTAGAATAGAAGGCTTATGGTAAATAATAATAAAATGGCAGCAAAATAAATCTACCATGTGCCTTTTTTCTATATTTTTACGCTCCGCCAAACTGTCCAAAGATTTCCGAAACGATAAAAACATCATTGAGTTGTTGAATTTTCTAGTTCGACGGAAGTTATCGACGGAAAGTAACGTAAGATATAGATCCCATGTTACCTTCGATTCCTTAAATAAAAAAGAGAAAATGCTTAGAAAGAGAAAACAAGAATTTGTGATCTTGATCAAATAACCGAATAATCTATTGGCCTTATGATTTCTTCGCTTCAATTTCATATAAAATATAAGACATTACTTAAATGAAGGCCGACAGATACATGTCACCAGAACCTTCGTTAATTTAGAGAAATTTTTAAAATCCAGAAATAATAAAGGCTTATTTTGAAAATTATGCCTTAAAAGAAGTGATTCATTTCAAGAAAAATATATATGTGAAAACAAGCTGTAGGTAACGTTGAATGCCGAGGAAATACATCTGACTCATCGACTTTTGCTACAGCAAAAACTCGAACTCTTTCTGGAACCCTTATCACAAACGTATCTTCTCGGGAAGAAAAGATACGTTTGTGGCAAGAGTGCAAAGAACGATAAAAAGCACAACTTAAAAAGAGGAACTACAAGGAAAGGAACTGAATTAAATGAAATTTTATGGATGAAAGCTAATACTAAGAAAAATGTAGCGGATATGAATATGGATAGCGGAAGTAATTGAAATAAATGAAATGAGTTTAAAGGGTTTCGTCGAACGAGAGGTTAGTGCTGACAACGCAGCGGTGATAACCCGAGCTCGAATGCCTCTCAAGGTATACTTGACCATTAGTTAAATATTAACTCCAATCTTATAATGAGTATATAACATTCGGATATTGATGATTAATTGAAAATTACTGTAAACTAAATATGCCCTTTATTTGGTGACTTTATGCCTTTCGTTTAGCTAAATTCGTAGACTGCTTACACACCATTCAAATGTTAATAAACAAAGTTTTTTGAGGGAAAAATCTTCACAGCTTAAAGGTGACAAGAATAGAAACAATTTACACGGAAAACACCTATGGAGGAGGGGAAGATATAAACCTGCAAATACTAAATAAGATAAAGACCTGATACAAAACGTATATAATTGGTAAATATAAAAAAAATCTCTAGGGTGAAAACTCTAGACATGAAGCAATTATTTTCAAGTCCGAACATTGAATGAACAACCTAGCTAACGGTGGGCCTTAGGATGATAAAAAAACAGGAAGAAGAGATGAAAGAACCGGAACGAAAGATTCGATAGGATGAAATTTCGGGCAAGACGCGATGGATGTCGGTGGCAAGGCGTGTTGGTTCGGCAGGATGTCGTAAGGGGTGTGGTGCGTGGAAAGCTCTGGTGCCATTGAGGTGGCGTTGAGAAAGAGAGTGTACGTGAGAGAGGGAGGTTTCCAACCACTTCTTGCAGGAGGGTAAAGTCGTTGGAGGGTGGGAAGAAGACAAGAGAGAGGCTAAAGTACGCAGTGTCGCTGTCTTGAGATCGATATATGTAAATGAAACGGGAGGATGAAGACGAGGACCGGGAAGAAGTGGGGGACGGCGTCGTCGCCTCCTCAATATCTTCTCCAAGCGATGCAGACCCCCGATCCCTCTTCATCCTCCCCATCGCTATCTCCCTCTTCTATTGCAACCTCACCTCCTCTCCGCAATATCTCCGGACTTTCCTATCTGATTATTCTCCGACGGCCCATACTGCTATAGACTCTAGTGCATTGCTTTCCCTTATTCGCCTCTTCTCTCATACTTTTCGCTGCTGCTATTTTTTTTCGGGCGCCGAATCTAATGCCGAGGTTGCGGGTGCTTTTCGATCTGTCGCGGGGAAGCTGTTTCTATGCCGGTGCGGAATAGCTGACGCGAGAGGGGCCGGTCAAAGTGAAGGGAAGCTGATACAAATAACAAACGCATGGAGGTTGAGAGAGACAGACTATTTTTTGAAGTTTTCACCTTTAATTTTGCTTATCCCCTCCAAGAAAATTGTTCTTGGAATATCTTAACATCACTGTCCGCCTCTCTGAATCCGTTCATGGTTCGATCACGGCATCATACTTAAAGGATAAGGATACATTCGTATATAACGACTCATTCATAAGGCTATTCTTAGGGATACATACAAAAGGTACTCTTTGAAAATCTACATGAAGAAAGGAATAATACGATAGGGAGAAAATTTCCTTGATCCCTTACTGAAATTTAAAATGGTAAAAAGAGGAAATAAATTCTCAAGTCGGGAGGCGTCGACAACAAAGGATGTAGTAAAAATTTATCTAAGAAATCTAAGCCGTCCTTCGCATATACATACAGAAGTAACGAATGAAGAAACATGATGTAGTCTTAATCAAAACATGTAAGGTGTAGTAGTGTTCCCTCATTGCAGGCGGAGAAATCCTTACGCAATTATATTTTTCAATGAAAAGCAATACTATGTTTTCATTAGCAAGGATAATTCATAACCTAACTCCACTTCTGAAGGTGGAACGTATTTATTTTTAACCGTAAACTAGTCTATTCAGTTCGTTAATATTTTTTTCTTATACCTAACTTTTCATCAATTTCTAGCACCTTTCATATAAGATTCAATCAAGTTCATATTTATAAGATTTCTACCTGACAAAGAGCTCAGATAAGCTCTGCTGGACTTGTGGACAAAGGTAATCTTCTTTAAATTAAATTTAAATATACATTAGGTATGTTTTTCGGCCTGAAAGAGAATCAGTGAAAAAGGGAAGCACGATAAGAATTTAAAATTATTTCACCAATTACCACTTTGTGAGAAAGAAACATCTCATAATCGCATTCCATTCATATCTGAATGATTCAAATTAGAGCAAATCGTCCATAAGGAGAGTGTCGGGCAGCAAAATGAGACGCATCCATTCATTAAACTCTTTTAAGCTTATCATCATCACGAAAACCTCACAATGTCACGCATTCAGACGCGAAATTTATAACAAATTAAGTGGAACAGGGTGCGAAAAAACGTCGATTTCTAATCACAGCCGCCGAAAAGTATAAATCCGCACGCCAAGGGCGTCTATCAAGAGCACATGTCTTCGGTCCATAACCTCTAACTGGAGCTGCGCTAACCACCCGACCATTCCGGGTTTTAATTATTTCTTCCCCTATAATCCGACTCCGTTTCACGCTATTATGGTTTTCAATCTTTTTTTCTCTCACCCGTCGGAGTTTTGTCAGTCACGCATCGGTTCCTTCATATTTCCCATCATCCACAGCTCCATTTCAATCCCTCCATCCCCTTTTCCTCGCCAATATCCCGTTCTTCATATCTCACTCGGTTTCATCGAATTTCCCTCTCCCTCCGCAGAACATCCACTTCTTTTCCACTTTCGAAAGCCTCCTGCACATCTTCCGCCCTCCCCCACAGTCCGTTACCAAACCCTATTTCCTTCCGAAAGATGTCGCCTCTCATCCCACACCCAAGAAAAATTGAGTTGCTTTCCCTACGAGAACTGTTATTAGTGCGTTTTCTATCGCTTAACCGGTGGATCTTAGCAGAGATAGAACGATCCCTTGGGGATTCCAGAAGCTTTTCCGGGACAGCGAAAAACAATAACAATAATAATGACGACTTTAATTGGCGAATTTTAGTCTAGTTAAGGGATCAATACTTCAAAATTTAAAAAAATACAAAACCCTTTAAAGGATTCAAACCTGAGATGTAGATATTTATCGACACTTAATTCGATTGTAAGTGCTTATCATTCTATCTAATATTTCGGATGGTAACTCTTAAACGAATATTACCAACACTGGATTTTAGGGATAAATTACATTATTAATTGAGAATTAAAATAATAACGAGTAGCACCAATACAATTTGCAACACTGAGTCAAGAACTGCCAAATGGTCTCATAAGAGTAGGAGAAAATTAAATCCATCACTTTGTTTAGCTAGAATCTCTTTCTATACTTATCCTCTCAGTATTACAGTCATTGAGCCTGATTTTTCCTCAGGTATTAATTTCAATTTTCACTTGTCTTCATCGTACGTTATATTAAAATAGTAGTGGAACTATCATTTTAAGGTCGTTCGACTAACCACAATTTTGAGTCTTTGAAAAAGCAATCGTATTTCATTCAAACGATTAAATAATAATACTGGGAATATTCACTTTTTTATGATCTTGAATAGCTATGTACTTTAGTGATTTTATTTAGAGGTAAAAATATAGCTCAGGGTGCTAAGAATCTACCAACTGCTTATCTCAAATGTCATAGTAAAAAAATAAATAAAGGATGAGAGATATTTATTGATCGCAATAAATTTGACAGCTCAACGGATTTCATGGAGCAAAATGCCAAATCATTCCACCAAGACGTCAAATATGTTGATTTAAGGTTTAGTTACAAATTGAAATGAAAATCTGCATGACCGTTTACCTGTCAACAGGCGTGGAATCAGGCCGAAAAAGCAAAACCCCCACTCTATAACCCTGACTTTAAAGGAATCGTTTCCGAGAGATAAAGTAATGGAATCTATCCACTCTCGAGAAGTAAGTATTAAGCGCAGGAAACGGTCCCCTGCGAAACTTTCCGAATACCGTCTCTGCGAAAGTTCACTCGGATCCAATCTTTCAGCAATCTTACGACCGTTACATATTTCCTCTCGAGAGTTACCTAATCCTGACGCCAAAGGTTTAACCATCGGATCTCCTTCGCACCCACTTGAGCCAATCCACACGGCCCTTCCGCGCATCTATCCTGGCCTCACGCCTTTATCCCCTTAATCCCTTTTCTGCATCGAACACACCCACCGTCTAACTAACCCCACTCTCTCTCTCTCAACCCTTTTCGAGCCATAAACCTCCTGCGCGTAATTGACGGAGTAACGAGAGCGCTCTCCCTTGCCATCTTCATAATCCTACCTTCTCTTTTCCTCTTTTTCAACAGGAGCTATCTCTAGCCCATGATATGATTTATTCGGTAAAGAGCGATCGATCTTTAAAAATTCTAGCGCAGGTTTCTTCTCTTCAGGGTTTTTGGGAAAAGAATCTGAGGACATTGAGAACGGTTAGCAAGGAGGTTTAAAAAGTTTTCTCAACACCTTTTCTAATGCATTATTATAATAACATTCAATAAAATGATTTCTTTGATGGAATTACGAATCTTTAAGAACTGATTTGCCGAAACTAAGGAAAAATGCTAATTTTTAATAATAATATCTCATTATCTTGCGTTATTACGAAATAAAGTTTGTTTTGCAAAATTATGATTGTAATGAAAAACTTTGACCAATTTCTACTAAATCACGAAATTCTCACATAAAACAGTTTTTTGCAAAAATACTTCTGTATGTGAGACCTCATTTTTTTTATGCTATCAAAACGTATTTTCTCGAAACATTAATTTCCTCGAAATGAAGAAATTTTCTCGGTTAAATGACAATGATGTCTTTCCTTCTCTTAATGTATAAGAAACTGTGCTATTGTAGAATAATATACATTTTTATGGAAATATGAACACTCATATCAAAAATATGCCCATCAGTTTCCTCGGCCAGGGAAAAAAACAAGAAATTTGTAGAAAACAATCTCTGTTCCGTAAGGCATTCCAAGAGACGTAATAAGGCTTATGTAAAACTAAAAAATCGCGGTATTTAAATTTCATGTACCTAACTTCTCTGGCCAAATAATTAAATTTATCTATGGAACACTATGATGAGGATGTAAAAATCCTCAGTGTTATAAAACATCGCCTTACCATGCAAACTGTTGGTGAAGGCGAAGTTTTTCAAGGTTTTCAAATCGTTATGGAGACAGCTTGATTAAAGAGTTCTTCTGGGATACTTATCCTCAATCAGTGCTTTAAAGAAACTAGCTTCCAATGGCCTTACCCAAAACTAAACATTATCAAATCTCAATGTATTTTAATCATCCTTATGTTATGAACGAAAAATTGAGAAGTTTAGAATGGCTTATAAGTTACGCCATTTAGTATTTTGCTAATTTGAATTCAATTCTTGGTGCAAGATAGAAAACATTCATCTAACTTTTGTCTTCTTTCATGGTTTTAATAATACAAAAATAAGTAGGCAGAAATGAAGCTTATTTAATTGTATGAATTTCAGTTATATATTATTGTATGTTACTAAAAGTGTTGATTGAGTCATTTTCACGTGGATATTTTTGTGAAATATTTTACGTGAAATTCGTTTCATTCCTTCTCTTAAGCTTTTGCTAGCTAATCCTATGGGAGTTGAACTCTAAATCTTCCTCGGGGCCGAGTACTTTACGTACAAACGATCACGCGCAATCCTCGATAACCAATAAACAAATTTTGAATTTCCGCACAGCCAAACTCAGGCGGGTCATTGTAACTCATCCTTAGTGAATTCAAAACGATTTTCAACACGATAGCACAATAGGATACGGCAAGTCTCCCGAAATCAATCGGTGGACAAAACGATACCCCGAAAGTGAACATAAAATACCTTTCTCCTTCGTCTTCCTTTCTTACCCTCACCCCTTTCATCCTCCGACCAACCCTCTTTCATAATGAGTTCAAATGCCTTAGGATTCTCCACAATGGAGTCGGAGTGGCGGTGGGGGAGTGAGGGTGGGTCTCCCCGTCATCGCCAAGCCCCAGAAATGCCATAACTCATTCACCACGTTCCCCATCCTGCAATCCTCTCTCCCTTATCCCCATCAACCCACTCGCTCCATATATATTTCCACCTCTCCTTTCTACTCCTTCATTTCTTTCATTCTGCTTTTTACTTCTTTCTTCCGCGGAGTCGCAAATATTTCCTCTCAGCTCTATATTTTTGAAAAACCTCGCTCGGAGAATATATACTATTATTGAGATTTAATCTGCGTTTGATGGGGATCTTAATTCTGTTAATAATATACCCTTAAGAATTTAAGTTCGCATTTAATACATATAATTCCTTGTATGAATGTAAAATGGAAGTGTTATTCCTGTATTACGGTCTCAATCTTCAATAGTTTATCTCAAGCAGCCACTTAACAATAGCAGTTACTTGCTATAAAAATAGATTTTTAAAAATCAAACTTATAAATGCATATTATACGTTGTGCAAATTTAGAAGACTGCTTTAATTTTAGGAGTATAAAGATAAAAGCTACTTTCATTCTGCATACGTTTCATTTGGGTTATTTTTATGTGATTATATGATGAATCGTGTTTTATAATACGAAGAAACGCATTATATATCATAAATTTATATTCGTACTATATATAATTCCCCATTAGTCGTAACGTTAGTCGTAATACTGTATGGCAATTTTTTCCAGCATATTTCCACGGCACACTTACTTAGCTAATAATATACTTAATGTATTAGCTCAAATATCATGGCAAGATAATCCAAGAGTCGTAGAGTAAAATGAAATGAGAAAATAAGAAAACACTTCCGACGGAGACTAAAATATTTTTGTATTATCACGATCACGGAATAAACCTAAAAAAAAGTCGCCAAATATAGCGCTATGTAAAGAAGTATTAGAAATATATTTCGTTCTCGTAAATAAGACTGCTTCTCAACACTTATTCACGGCAAATTAAAGTGCCGTGACACACCAGTTAGGAAGCAGCACGATATACCGAAATTCTATTCACGGACCGGAGCTTCATTCCTAGAATAATGAAGTCTTCACAGCTATTGATACACCTGTTGAGGAAATACTAAGCATAGTTCTGTGATCATTAAAAGCTAAAATCAAAGCATAAGTTTTATTCGCGCTATCGATTTCCAAGGTATTACATTTGTCTTGTGGATAAACACAATTCAAATAAATGCGTCCCGAGGGAATCACGGGGCTTGTCGGGATAATGAAGTCATCCTTTCGAGCATTAGAAACCGAGATTCGTGCAAGGAGCTATTTATCATAATCGCTACGTAAGCTGGCGAACAAAAAACACGAAACAACTCGAATGGAATTTGTCGGCTCGGCGATATTATCATCTGCACGAAACCCAGACCGTAAAGAAGGTAGTGATCAAACGGAAGAACGATCCAAAACTGAACGCTTCTACCCAAAATATCGCAACAGATCTCCCCTGAAATTAAAGCTAAGTTTGTGAATCTTTTTTGCGAATTTTATCCATAAAATTTTACTTATCTATTTAAACCAGAAAGAGTGTTTTAAATGAGTTTGTTTGTTAGGTTTTGATTGCTATTTCATGGCATCCTATTTTTCTTTTATAACAGAGCGCTAATCGTGATGCAAAAGAATTATGCAGTTGAAATAATTTTAGTCTTAGTGGGGAACATTTCAATATTTTCATACCAACGATAAGCTATTTTATAAAAGTATGTGTGTTCGTATGATAACGCATTCGAAAAGTTAAATCTCAATTCAATCTGCGAAAATACAGTGAAATCCTCGAGTTGAATAGTAGACGAAGAATTTATTTTAAACCTCTCTATCTCTAATCTTTAATGCTCTAAATTTATACATAGAATATTTTGGAAGGCAGCTCTAAATCTCTGCCGTTTGAAGGGAAGAATATACCCGTAAGAAACTGATATAATTAAGTTGAACGCAATTTAATTAAAAATTCATTCATCGCTGTTACTGGCGGAAGTCGGGGATGAGACAAACCGACTAGAAAATAACGAAAATAATTTTGACATACATATCTAAAACGCTTTTATGAAAATCATGGATTATTATAAGCATATTATTGTATTATTTAGTGAGAAGAGTTTTTAAAACTTAAAAATTATAAATAGCGGATATTTGAAAGAATTTCAAGCGTTACAGTACATAATGCTTCGACATAATCATTTAGGAATTCACTTGCAATTCTCCTTGATACGACCTTGCAAAACAGGGGATAACAAACAAAAAATTTCTCCTTAAAAGACGAAAATGCACCATTTTATTGAATGAAAGCTTTAATCAACGCATTAAGTGACGTCACTACCCTCTAGGATCATTCATACACCTCTCGCGCCGGTCATCCGTCAGAAATAAATATCCCTCAAGATTTGCGCTAATTTGCCGATCTCTTCATCCCTTGATTCGCACCCTTTCGCCATACAGTCCGCCCCACATACTCTCTCACGACATCCTTAAGACCGTTCCTAATCCCCATACCCCTCCATCATGACCGACCCGAAAAAGCAATGAAGCTGAATTCCACACGTCATGCTGAAAGTTCCGACCCAACCTTCTAATACTTCGACTCCCTTAACAAGGCCTCCTCACCCTCTTTCTCATCCTATACCTTCTCCGCTCCCCTCTTCCGATTCCCCATTTCTCATCCACGGATGCCATCCCCTCCCACCAACGCTCCTTCACATATATCTCTGTCTCTGCTAACCCCCTCTCTCTCTCTATTCTCTCATTCACTCTCTACCCCTCGCTAATTGCAAGATCATCCACTAGTGCCAACACATATACACTGGAAAGCAATAGCTCCATATTTCGTTCTTATTATTCCTTTTCAAGAAAACGTTACCTTGAACATAAATTGTTGAAAACTGCGATTATCTCATTTTTACGAGTAAAAAAGCGACTTATTATTTGCTCTTCCTTTCCTTCTAGATTCATAAATAACGCCAGGGAAATAATAGTATTTGTTTACTCTTGACAGAGATATGATATTAAGTACTGCACTGATACTTGACCGATCTACTTTGGCATACCTTTTTACAGTTATACGGAGCAAACAATGTATTTACGTTCCCCGAGAAGATAGTGGTGGATGCATTTCAGGAGCAATGAAATACCTCGCATTAGCTTCCATATTTTCTATAACGATAAAATTGATATAATAATGAATATAATAATTGTGTATTTACATGCAGGTATCAGACTGCACCCCTAAAAATTTTTAAGTAACTGGCAATTTTAGCTGTAACATAATTAAATGGTAGAGGATAATTTGTGACGTCTCCTCAGGCATACTGTCGGCTACTTAGTACAAATAAGAATTATATGACTTAAGGTTTCAGCACCTGAGGTTGATGCAAATGGAACGAAGAACGTGCTTACATTCAGCAACACATTGCTAGTTGATCTCTCCACTTAATTTACAATATATCCGAAATCGAATTTATCGATTACGTTGAAGGATAAAGTCAATAATATAAGTGTACAAAACTAAATACCTAATCAGTAACTAGCTATTAACTCACTTTTTGGTAGCTTTAAGGTGAAAAGCTATTAAATTTCCAAGAAAATAATCACTGGGCGTCACGGAATTGGTTTAGGGGTCGCGTAGGGTCCATTTACTGCAATCCTGCAAGCTGGACACCCTTTTCTATAATAAGGAATATTAAAATTTAAATACGGAAATTCCTACCAAATGGAAGAAAATTCATGTTACAGTTCCAAACTTCATTTCTAAACAACAGGAAAACAGCTGAAATTGTCTCATATTAATCAATTAGATAGGTCAATCACTCCGTAATCTTTCAATTCACTGCATTCAATTAAATTCTACTAAAATATATTCCCATTATCTCTGTGTGATGAGCTTGTTCTCACCTAATTTCGTCCCCTCACACTCGTTGCATTTCTTCGGAAGAAATGCATAAGTGCATGGAGAAGGCGTGGGCATCCTGAGAAGAAGGTCGTAAAAAGTTACTTAGCGGGTTTCATCGCTAATTAATGGGCTTCGTTAAGTAACGCTCGATGACATGCTGCTGCACCGAAGCTTTCTTTGGAGAATCCGCTAATTTGCGGTGCTTTCTTAAGTGAAAGTGTTCGTCATAATGGTCCTTAATTTCCCACAGGACAATTAAGACTAAGAGAAAGAGACTATTGTTTTTCTTCGGAACAATCGTTCATTTTACAAGTCCGTGAGAATTTGGAGTCATCGCTTAAAGAACCATAAGGAATGGAAACTTATTGGCGGAAAGAATGCTTCTTAAGTAACGCTTACTAAAAATTACCAGATCACTACAAATAATGGCGATACTTTACAGAATAATACAATCGTTCCTTTCGATGGAAATGCCATTGTCAAACGGAGGATTTCTTTCCATGATATCATATTATATCAGAGATAATTTACATTATACCCACATGGATGATAAAACACCTTCGATGTGAATTCAAACCATAACAAATGACTTTTGAATTTTTACTTTGCTATATAATACTTTTCAGCACAATAATAATCATCCGACCCCATCCTATTTATAACTACGATAATAGTTAGACTTGAAATCGATGAGAATCATCTCCCTTTATCAGTCAAAAAGTGTAGAAATTTTATTTTCTCCGCATCTGATACCACTTAAACTTCAATCACTCATTAAGCAAGTCCTAAAATTAATTTCATTTCCTACCTTCAATTTATTCTCTCATCAAACCATCATTCCTCTTTAAAACTATGAATAAAAATTAATGAGGATCACCTAAAAATGACTAATTTCTGAAACAATGTATGATTCTCTATTTAATCGGTCAGAAATATATAATGGTTAAAAAATTAAAATCCCTGCAGATATTGAGTGATGTCTACGACAAAGGCACTTGAAGCGATCGTTTCATCAAACATTTTACCTCTCTAATGTTATATATCCAAGTGAATCCAAGTATCACTGAAAAGTGTTGTCAACATAGACAGGGAACGGCAAACCAATTCACTCCTCATTAAATATACTGAATCATTATAAATACGGAAATTTAAAGTGGTAATATTTCTCTGAAGTGTTCACCTGTTCAACAAGTTTATTAATAAATTCAAGGAATATATTAATAAATAAATTCCTTGAAAATAGACTTACAATAAAAATAATGATAAACGTCTCTATTCCAGCAAAAGTTAGACTAAATAACCTCTCTTACATCTTATCCTTCTTCGTATAAAATTTAATGCGAATATAAAACATATGAGTGCGAATACGAATAAGGAGAAAACCTGAATTCTTCGTAGTAGAATAGTAATATTTAAAAGAAAGATCTAAACATTGGTTTCTCCAAACATTCAGATATGATACTTCCTGAGAAGACATAACAGATATCATGCCTACAGACGATAGCGTACGTCGAGGAACTATAACTTGAGGAAAATCAGTGATATACGTAAGTGTTGTTTCTGAACGATTCGAAAATTCATTTTTCCATACTTCCCACCTCGCCGAAAGGCGCATATATAGATTCAGATAACTGAAAGATATCTCTTCCGTACGAAAAACGAAATCTGCACTTCGCGGGCGATGACGACCCAAGATCTCCCATCCGCCACGAAAGATTCTCGGAAAGAAAAATTCAATTTCGCGATATAAGTCTCGCTGTTTATTGCGGCGTAGTCGAGGGTACAACACACACGCGCCATATTGGGACAGGACACTTAAAAGGAGTAGAGGGAGGACCTTATTTGGTGTCTCACTTCGGATTGGGCTAAGTGGCTCCCTCGAGGACCGAAGGGCGTCGGAAGCCAGTGCCTTGTAGTGCGCCCAAGGGACAATAGAGGGCATAGAAAGAGGGAAAGGAAGGAGGGGTCGGACTGCGGAATTCGGTTGCTTATAATTCTCATAAATCATAAGTGGAGGGGGAGATACATCCATATAACGAGAACTTCCTACGGCATTTTTCGGACACCTGATTGTAACGAAGCCATTCCGTATCAAAATAACATCGTATATCATCGTATTTCGGATGCCATCTACGGTATATTCTTCGGACATCCTGACTTGAATTAAGGCGCTAAGGATTAGGACGGTCAGGAGAAGTAATTTCGCTAGGCCTACTGGAAATGGGCCTGTCATTTGCTCTGAATTATTTTAGTTGTTGTTGGGAAGGAAGTTAGTCAAAAGATGAAAGGACGATTTGACGCTATCTGTGAATCAAATCGGGATTAGATTTCTCTGGGAGGTTACAGGAAGTCTTAGATTGGCAAGCCTTTATCACTAGCTTCGGGTCTGATTGCATTCGTTTATCTTACTTCCTGCGGTTGGTCGTTGCTTAGATTTCAGCATGAATGAATTGTATTAGCCCTCATCCATTCAAAAAAAACAGTTTGAAAGACGCTGAAAACAAATTCGGAATAACAATAACCTATAACCTCCCGAAATACTTAACATGCTCCATGCAGGTAGATAACCAGTACGACTCACTTTTACAGTACATACAAACTGTTTTACAAACAAACTGTTTTAGTGCAAGAAATCGTTCCTATTTGATTAAGAGGCTGTTTATTTATATTTCAATAGACTTACGATACGTGCTTAATTCAAGAAAGTGCCAAAATTCGGACTCCTGGAATAGGTTCTTTTAGTAAACGCATATCTTTCCCATGGGATCATAAGCTTGATATCGAAATTTAAAATGATGATTAATAATGAGTCGAATGAACGATAAAAATAACATACTTTCGCTTATAAATCCAAGGAAATTTTAGAAAGTGAATTCTCGACGAAGGAGGTCTCTCCTAACATAATAAATTTCTTCATCCTCTTATTTAAGTATTAAGGAGTAGGGAATAATCCTTCCTTGATTCTAATTTTAAATACGTTTTCTAGATAAAAACATATAATTAATGCATCTTTGCGCATCATCTAACTAAAAAATTCCTTTATTCATGCCATAATATGAATCAAATCAACATATTATAATATTGATGTGATATGATATTCATTATTCATATCGAAAGTTGGCTAAATCGCGCGATCTATATCAATTCTAATGTCAGCGCTTCAACAATTTCATCGCAACAGCATCCTTTCGCCAGAGGAATGTTCACTTCCTTATATCCTAGGCTCCTCACCGTGGAAAATCTTCGTCTGCAGATATCCTAACGCATTTCAGCTCCCTGTACTTAACACACCATCAGTTCGAGACGGTTGGGGCATCGAAAACGAAAACGTTGAACGAAGAGGAAGCGAAATAAATATCTCGTTATCGTGGCAAAGAAGTCAGTTGGCTCTTATACTTCCTCACCAATGTGTTTCCATTCCGGCGAACCCTTGGACGTGCGTATATATTTTCGAATCATTGCCATGCGGGTGACAAACTGCTCCGAGAGATTTTTCGCGCGGTGTCTTTTGAGTCATTCTCCCTCCCTCCCACTGCGCCTTTCAAGATGAATAGCTCATAGGGAGTCGCTGAAAAATTTACTTTTCTCTCCTCGATAGCCACTCCTTAAACATTTGAGGTGATGGATCGCCTTTGTCGAAGGGAATCCCTATGACGGGTTAAGTAATTATTAGGCGCATTATGCTGCGGAATCCGTTTCGTTGGAGCATTACAACTTCACCAATGCGTGGAAGATGAGGGCCATTTTTCTTTTTCTAGTGGTCCATTCGAAAAGATGGGATATGAATGTAAGAGAAACAAGAAACATTTCCCGGTTTGTCGGACTTCAAAGGCAGGTTTACACGCATGGAACTATTTCATAGGAGTAAGATATCTTTGTGTATATATTGACGTAATATCTAGAAAAGGGAATAAAGGAGATTTATTAAGGTTAAAAGTTAGTTTCCATCCATCCATCCAATCATTAAACGGCCAAAAACAGTTAAATTACCCATTAGCAAGTAAAACCGTTTCTCTAACGTAATATTTTTCTCTTCTTAGAGTTTCTAATCTCACCAGTTTTGAATCATCGTCATCCGTAAATGTTTAATATTTAAAAAAATTTAACGAAGTTTTTGCAATAACATTGCAAATTATTTTCGTAAAGAAAGCAGCTCATTAGAGCCCTCAAACAACCACTCTGAAGAAAACGTGAACAGCGATACATTTCGGCTTGATTTATTTTTAAAATATTACAACCCTGCTATGAACATTAATATGCACAATACACCTAACTATTTTCTCCAAACATTACTCTGTGGAAACTGCTTCCTAAGATATCATCATTCTTTGGCTTCATAGTTTCTATCTCAACTTTTTAATTGCACTCTATCTACAAATTGTGCAAATGTATTTAGGTCTAATCAATGTTTCTCGGAAAAGTAATTCTAGAGAAAGTATCAATTCCTTCCGATAAACAATGATCTGAGAAAGGATGCAAGGAAAGATTTTGAGTTAACATTTAAGTTACCTACTCAGGGTCAATTGCATAAAGTAAATTATATCCGAATTATAAAATTCCCAGATTTATAAAAGATCGGCTCCAAAAAAATTTCCGTATTTAGTTTATAGTAATACAGGGATTTCTGGAAGAGAGTAATTGCAAAGATCAGGCTTAGTTTCACCTACTTGACCCAGCTGACACGACGAGTGAATAATATTGCCTACAAAATTCCTCGCTTTATTAAAAACTTTTAACGATTAATTTCCTAAAATATATGGTAAATATTCATGCCGACTGGAAATTAATCAACCTTCCTGTCTCGTTCTTAAAGGCCTTGTGAGAGGCTTCAAGATTGGTCGCCATAATAGTGGAGGAGAACCAAGCTGTTCATATATTTAACGGTGCCTAAGACAAACCTTAAAATATAGCAATTCTCCGAAATGCCATCTTTCATTGCCTCCTTAGAATCCCAATTTCGCACGCGAAGCAAAGAAGCGGATGGATATCAACCATTTTCGAATCCAATGTATTTAACTTATTATTTACCTATTACTTATTACAAGCTATTTGATATGCTGAGGAAAGGAAAGTTCTTGCGTGCCATTGTAACTCTATGTCACGTCGAGGTTATATTTTCGTTTTATTGCTTTATGCTATGGCAAAGCTCGTGCGTAGGTTTTTATGTTCAAACACGAGTGTGTCACGTAATGAAAAAATACTTTGAGGATTCACGATCAGTTTCAATTGAAACCTTCCTTTCCTTTGATTGCGATTTACGCATTACAATTTGTTGCTAAATCACGACCATGATGTTTAAAAGAATAGCAGCGAGGAAAATATATTCTTAAAAATGTCGTACTAAATTCAATGAAAATGAGTTATTTGTAGCCTTAAAATTCATACATATCCTAACACCTCATCATCATCGTCACTATTTGCTCTGGTATTATTTGAAAAGCAGGCAAACAATGATATTGAATTTGAAAGAACCTCAATATTTTGAAAACTTAATAGATGCATTAAAGGAAAGTAGGCAGCAAAATTTAAATCTTAGTATTAAAACAAAAGAATTCAAACTAAAATGTTTTTACTTTAGAGCTATATTCCTCATGTAATATTTAAGAATTCTATCTTCAATCACTACCATATCTCTGAAAATGAAGGCATGCATATATACAAAAATTATTTAACTAACTATTAACCTTACACTCCGTCCATTCCTTTTTAAATTTACAGGCTAAAAGTACGATGGGTATGAAATTTTAGGTGTCACTCTTCAAGGATGAGTTCTTTTAGCTAAAAATAGATTATAATAAATTAAGTTCTGTAATGGATGAACATAAATAATGTGTCTGAACTTAGACCACCATTTGTTTCAAACTCACACTTAAAATATAAATGATTTCCAATAGACAAAAACAGAAACAAAGAGAAGAAGTTGTAGGATTTAGAAATACAAATTTCTCTTGGGAAGTAGGACGCGGATCAGTTATTTCTGCTTACCAAGAATGATAAAGTTATTAAGAATGACTATTCTAAAATCAGCGCATTAAAGCAAGGCCTCTAACTAAAACACCGCGTTAAAAAATCTCCAAATAAACAATTTGTAACCTTCCCACCGCGACGAAGACCTTCCTCTCAATATTTTCCCGACGCGTACTGCAAAGTGATACGGATCCACAACTCCTCAAAATCCCTCAGATGTGCAGCGGAGAGCTGTGCTTAAGAGTAAACCACCAGGAGTTTTTAATGCTAGCTAAATGCCGGGACATTTCTGACAGCGATGCCCGGTAAAGGGGGTCGGAGGAGTGTGTCCTTACTTTTCTAACCTAATCCAGCAGTCGAGGCACGCCCGACACCACCTCTTCCTACACCCGCCACTCCTTTTTCTTCCCTTCCCAGACAGATCTAAGGAGACTAGAGACTCGGATATGTCCTCTCCCGAGTCCTATTCTATTGTCTCCATTGCTTTTCCTTCCAACGACTTTTTTTCCTTTCCTATCAACCTCATCCTAAACCCTTTCCCTTATCCACCCGTCTTTCCACCCTTCCTTTCCCTCGCTTTTTTCGTCGTTCCTTTTGTTTTTGATGCCATCCTCCTCATTCTCTCGGTCGGATAAAAAAAGATGGAATTTCTTTATTCTTTTCTTTTCTACAGTCTCTCTTCTTCCATTGTGGTCTTAGCAGCCTTTACCTCCTCATTAGGGCTTACCAATACTATCTCCACCCCTCCCACTTATTTTTCACTTCTCTCACTCTTTCTCCCTGTTCTGAGTTTTTGTTATGGTGGCAAGCTCGAGTTGAAAAAGTTCTCCCGTCATTTCCTTAGGTATTCCTATGTTTGTGTTCAATGGGTGTTTGTGAAATCTATTCATGATGAGCCATTGTCGATACACACAGAGATTTCGTCATATGTGCTATAGGTGAAGTGAATTCAACAGAGAATATATCGGTTACGTGTACTGGTTAAAGTAAAATGTATTTTATTTATATTCAATAATTCAGCGTTAATCATGACTAATACCTATCAATACTATGAATTAAACTAGCAATCATGAAGAAGACTGGCGAGTATATTTTAACAGTATGCTCTAAAACAGAAACTCAAAATTCAACTTAATAAAAAAAATACTCCATTAAAGATGAAAAGCCAAATCATGATGATTAAGGCCCTAAGATACTATTTCGCTAATGCACGAATATTCCGTTAAAAATCCGCAAATAAAGAAAAACGTGCGAATTTCGAGAGAATGGAACTGATTCTGTGGACATTTAGAGCTACATGTACTCTAATCTATTTTTAAATCTTTTTCGCTACGCCCACTTAATAATAAACTTCTACATCCTAATTAATTTTCACTTCTCTTTTAAAAATCTCAAACCCTTATCCCCTCTCGCCTCAAATTTCGTGCGAATAAGTCAATCCTTCGGTAAAATAACGATTCCGCGAATCTTTTAAGTAGGGAGGCAGTTGTGCGAACGGACTTTATACCCCTTTTCAAGCGTCGGAGCCATAATAAACAAACAGGTTGTTATGAGATAGGTGGCGACAGGAGCTTAATATGAATTATCCGCTGCGACAGTTCGGGGACACAATGCGGAAATAAATATTCGCTCGTTTCTGACCACGGGATAATATTCCTGCTATGAGAGCAACGTAGCCTACGTTTTCCCTCGCACATAATACAAGTCCCATCTCTTTTGTTTCTCGCCATTCTTTATCGCCCAGTCTCAACTTTCCATTTTCTTCCCCTTTCCATCAAAGTTTTACTTTCTCCATTTTTCGTCTCGCCTTCCCATAACTTGTGCATTTTTTCCACCCTTCGTTATTTCCAACCTGTTTACGTCCTTGTCTCATACTCTCCTATTCTCCATACGCCGCTGTAGACGTCCTTTGTCCTCTTGAGTCCTCGTGCAGTGCCTCCTAATGACACTCCCTCTCGCCTCCCTTTCCTACTCTTCTTTTTTTCCTTCCTCTCTTTCGGTCGTTTCACTTACATTCAACCGAATATAACTGACTCCGAATCTCCCTTCCTCCAATTCCCCGTTGTCCGTACTGGAGCTTGGCTCCTGTCACCGGTCCCTCCTTTTTTGTATCTTATCCTACCTATGCATATGTTTTTATTCGATGTCTTACATTTTGGTCTCCAACAAATTCTTTCTTGAAGAATACAAGGCCTAGAAAATAATTTCGATCCAAAAAATCATGGCGCAATGCGTTATCTATACTTATGAAAAAGATACGACATCGAAAGTGAATTGGTGACGATATATTCGAATAGGAGTGGAATTAGAAACGTGCTTCCAAGAGTTCTATCGCTTACGACCATACATTTTCAAAAAAATTAGAGCGCTTTTTATATTATCATTGAATGAAAGATTATAAGATCAAAAATTGTTCAATGCAGCTTAAAGAATTTTGAATTAACTGCGAATGTGAAATTCAATTCCAAAAATTTCGCAAATGAAATTTTTTAATATATCAGACATCGAACTAAATATAATAGATCTGAAAAACGAAGAGCCTTCTAGGAATTCAGATTCAAAATGCGTAAATTATCCCCTCGATATTTTGGTGAAAAGACGACACATACCTACATAAGGATGATCTCATCAATAGATTTTCTATCATTCCTCTAATCCACGATTTCAATGAAAAGCGGCACTATGTTCTTCGCTCAAAAGTCTACTATTACAAGACATCTCATAGTTTTACTCAGCCAAAACAATATAACTTGATGATTGAGAAAAACATTGTAGCTTCCGATTTCGACCATTATTTTCTTGCCAAACAAAGACGACTGGTTGAAAAAATATACCATGCGGCACAAACGATTTAAAAGAGTATATGCCCGGAATCTTGATGGACATTATCAATTCTAATTTGTGACTAGGAAATGAGTAGCTTCAAGTCATAAAATACATAGAGTAATCAGAGCCTAAATAAGAACTGCAACATATGAATGAGATTTACACGATTACCATTTAAAAAAATGTTTGTTGCCTGCATTCAATGTACACACATAGATACCATTTCTTTCGAATTAAGACCTAGGTCAACATCCTTTAATCAAGCACTTTGCGAGAATATCTTAATATTCCACCGGCCACTCATTTTTGTAACCGCTAATACCTATCTCAAGACTTTCAATGGCAAGAGGAAGTGATAGCCATTCTTCCGAATTAAACCGATGATTTATTTCAAGTACGCTTCTTCGGAGCCGGATGCTATTATTTATATGCGTGAAGTTCTTTACTTACGGGGATGGGACTTTTCCCTCTATGGTTAATCCTGCTATGCTTCCGGCTATAAATCGCCTAAGAATCCACTCGATGACGGAGTGAGACGGACAGGTGCTCTGGTTCAGGTCTTTCTCAAACGTTGCTTCACCGTTATGAATTGCAGACGGAGACATACAAGGATGCAACCTGAGAAACAATGAAAATAAACTGTAATTATATAAAAATATACTTTATATTTCTTATCAACCATCAACCATAAACACATTGGTCTTTTCGCCAGCAGAAACAGAATTATATTTTGATGGGAATATTTTGTTGAATTTAATTCACTAAGTTTTAGAAAGCACCATAATTCGAACACTATAACATTGAGTATCCTTGTTTTTATTTCATTATTAAGAGGAGAAAGCTTAAAATGAAAGGAGCAAATCCATTTATCTAATTTGGATGTAAATTAAAGTAAAGACTATTGAAATTACCAATCATTCGTAACCTATAAGCTATATTACTGCAAGGGAATGGGCCTTTATTACGTATGCCCTTATCTGCAACACCATAAAAATGTATGGATTCATTTCGTGCATACTCCAACCTGCTGAGATTTCACTACATTATAATAACTATTAGATAATCCAAAACCTAAAATTTAAATTAGTAAAAATTAGTCTTTCCATCCTTTTTCTCTTTAAATCACACAAATAAGAATATCGGAAAAAGAAGGCTAAGTTGATTCATATAAAAAGGAGAGAAAAGTGTTGGAGAGAAAAATATTTCGTTCGAAGAAATAAAACGGAGAAAAATAAGTTCTGTTGGTCGTATTTTGAGAGATAAAGGATAGTTAAATATTGAAAGGGTGGATACAGAAAAGTAAAAGAAGTAAGAGACATAAAGGAAAAATGTTAAATGATGAAATAGGTCACCTTGTAGGAAAGGAATGGTTTTTATCAATCAATCAATCATCAATATGAAAGAAACAATTTGTCTTCGTCAATCGTTTCTTTCATATTGATTATAGAAATGTTCCACCAAATATCGTCTGAAAGCATCAACTATGAATGGTTTTTATTCAGGAAATTTTAATGATCCTTCCGAGAGTTAAACAATAACAAATGTATGAAATCAACAGAAACAATATTCCAGTTTTCATTTTATTTTATTATGCTTCCTTCATGTATTCATTCACTAATTCAGTGAAGATAGGCTACTTGAATCCTAATCAGTACTTGTAGTCAATTTAAAACATCTACTCCCTTAGTCAACGTTTTCCTTTTAGCTCCTGAAATATATTACATTTCGAACACTTCATCCCCACTGTGGTGTCAGCCGCAGATTATAAAGAATTTTTTTTTAATTATCCTAAGTCCGAGCTTTCGCGTATCATCACAACACGTTTTCATACCCTTCGCTTCCGTATTCCTTTTTATGTCTCAAGGTACGTGTTTTCACTATACTCCTAGAGTCAATTTTCGTCCATTCCTTCACGCTCAGCCGCATGTTGTTTCGTTTACTGTCTCTTTTTTATGGTCCTAGGCATGAGCTCATTGCTCCCTCCTTATCTCCATCGTCTTTTTCATGACGCATTCTCAACTTCGAAGCGATGCCACCTCTTGTCATCCGTACGCGGTGGATTATACACGCCCACCTCCAAATGCTTCCCTCCGCCCTTCCTAACAATACCCTTACCCTACAGGTACGCAACGCATCATCTTCACCAAAACCCACACATATATAACCTCTAAGAAAGGAGTGCTGTGGCAATTTTCAGACATAAATACGCGTGGCAATGTTAATTTGCAGTAATCATGTCTAAGTTGACCTGATATTGTGTTTCTGACTTTAAAAGACTCTTCCTGGAACCACTTTTTGAAGAGAAATGAACGCTCACTCCTCTATCCACTGTGTACATACTTAAGATAATAAATAACCTCATAGACTACAAGCTCCATCTAGCCTCCATCCGTCCTCAGGTTTGTTTATTTAAATAACAGTTGCTAATTGGCCTTCTGACCAGGTGGCAATGCTATTGGGGAAAGAAAGATAGTAATCTCGTTTAGATATTAGAGAGATAGTAATTAGTAACTACAGATGTTAACTACAAATTACAGGATGAAAATTAATTTGTAAACCAAAATTGACAATTAAATTATACGTGATATGACAACATATGAGTAGAAATGAAAGTCTTATTCGAGCAGTTAAGCTCTAATTCAAAAGTGCCCAAAGAGAAAATAATATTTACGCAAGATCAACTTGATCACAAGAATAATTTGATAACTTCAAATACTCTAAACTCTCAATTTATTATCTTGGGCATTAAGTAGCAATGAAATGTAACTACTGGCAATCGAGATAGTAGTTCAACATCTAATGTCTTGTTATTAAACCAAGTTTAGTTATTAAAACTATTAACACTTATAACATAGGGGGCTTTTACTTCGATTGAACGACAATCGGTTTCCAGCAACTATGTTAGTTCGACAACGTTTCTCCTATGCCTCGTTTACCAAAGAGATAATTTTTGTCATGAATTTGGAGTGATAAATCTGAAAATAAATGTATCAAAAGCTTAAATCTGTGAATCATGAAAGGAATAAAACAGAGTTTCTACTGAACGTGAAAAGCTAAGACAATTTTAAGATGATATTTAATACATCAACTTCAGCATATAGAGGACAGCTTTACTAGTAGAGAATAAATAGGGTGTAAAACTAGTTTAAAAAATCACGGAAGGCCAGTTGATAATTTGTTCAAATTTTAATATTTAAAACTGTTTTGAACAGCTCAAAAGTAAATTTCAAGAAAGATTTAAAACTTTAAGTATAACATCAATTTATCATTAACTATAATAACTAAATAACACCATAAACTTAAAGTAAAACTAAAGACTAGTTCCCAAACTTTATTATGTACTAATATTTATTATTGATAAATATATATGATCGATAAATCATTCTAAAACAATATTCATGGAAGACCTGTCGGTTGAACGATTGCTAGTAAGGTGTGGATCAAACGAATACATTTCTGTATTCGTTTGACTGGAACTTTTAACTGGAAATTCACTTTTAATCTTATAAATATTTAAATAATAAATACGTAAGAGTTCACTTCATCCATTTCATTCTCCGTATATTTAGGTACCCAAGTAGCAGTTTAAGTTTTACATTATTCCGTAAATAGTAAGCGAGGTTTTTCCTTCATCTCTACCCACCTTTGCAGGCGTGTATCTATTAATACCGAGGCTTTCTTTAACCTCTCTCCCTTCCCCCTGACAATACCATCTTCCATCCCACGTTCGGCGACACGAGCAACACACGATCTCTACCATGGCAACCATCTCTTTCCCCTCCTCTCTCAGGCGCCACGTCGAGAGACACACCTGGCAGCAGGTGGCATCGTTGACGCTTAAATCAATGCGGGGGAGAGATGGATATGGTTATTGCTCTGCCGTGTCTTTTTAATCGCGGAGTGACTGCCCTTGCGCCGCGTGCTCTTTAGCTGGGATTTGGATATCGACGCTCTTTTCCTCCTCCGATCGGTGCCTTTTCGTCCCAAGAATGGATATCTCGAGATACGTGGTGGCATTAATGCGTGCCTTCATGCTGTGGACAAGGTATTTTACATAATGTGACTTCCTCTAAGTCGCTATTCAAACCGCTGTACGAGTTCTACTGCGGATAAGAAAGGAATATCAAAAGAGACGTCAAATTTCACTCTCTTGTCTTGTTTTTCTGTATTTGAATTGACATGTGTTCCTTCAATATAGACTTCATGCTCTTCAAGGCCATAGATGAACCTACCTTTGTTTCACGTACAAAATTGGGGAAACAACGGAAAGTTACTGAAAACCCAAATACCGGGTAATGAAAATGCTTATTTCGCAAAATTATTAATCAATACTTCATGGAACGATTTGTATACTTCAATTATACAACTAAATTTTGACTTTCCTTGACAGAGTAAAGACTAAATCAAAATAAACCTTTTCGCGCATAAGCAAGACTCCATTATTTCGTTAAATAATTACATCGATTAACGAAATATGAAACTTGAGAATGTGTAAAATGCATGGTTTTGAATTAGCTTCCACATTTCTCGGACTATGGTGTATTTCCAAACACTTTTTCATTCTCTCTACAATCTACTTTTTAATGACAAACAAATACTGTCGATCCCAAAAGTGTTATGTGTACGCCTTGGTATATCAGTAAAAATAATTGCAAACATACCACCATTGTCTATCAGAAAAGAAATCAAAAGTAATCATTCCACGTTGAGTCATTAGGAAATTTGTATTTTCAAAGCTGAAGATTTTTACTGATTTTGGAAGTCTTCGAATTATACGGAATAAAATTAATAAAATAATCAAATCGAGGAATTTACGGTCAACTAATGCTATAATATAGTGATTGGATATATTTGATTATATACTTATCAATATAGTACCAATTAAGACAAAACTAGGATGAGCTTATGGATGTATGTATGTCGAAATTAACGCGAAATCCAATGAAACCCAAAGAACCTAAAAATGCAACACGGAGATTAACTCCCAAAGTCTCACGTAACATCAAGATATCCTCGGAGACGAGCTTCAGTCAAAACTAAGCCACCTCATAAAAATCGACTTCTCCATTTTCGGATCACAACAACTTTTTCCTTGCTTCCCTTGGCTCCAAAACCCTGAAGCGCGACAATGACTAAACAATCGTCCGAAAAAACTGACCTGGGCATGACGTGATGGGAATATGCGCCTCTCTTGGCACACGAGGTGTGAGAAAAGAAAGGTCGCCGAGGAAGAAAGAAAGAAAGAGACACGTATGACAGTGTCCGATGCACCTAGTGGAAAATCCGACAATGAGAAATTGAGCCGGGAGATGAGAGGCAAGGAGAGAAAGGTCGTGACGTATGGATAAAAGTCTGGAAAGACGAAGAGATGCAGAGAAAGAAGGATGGGGAGGTAAGGAGGATGCCATGCGGATTGCCGAGGGGGGGTAGAAGTAGAGAGAGTGGAGAATTCTTGATTCCGTTATGAATGGAACAGTGGGGAATGCATGAATGGACCTGGAAGAAGGAGGTAAGAGGAGGAGAGGCAGAAGGGGAGGAAATTCCCCGAGGAGGAGGCACTTTTAAACATGGTAGAGAATGGAGAATATTTGGGGCCGCGGAGGGAAATTTTCATGCAGTTCATAGAAGAGGCTGGTGCGGGAGGAGATAAAAATGAAAAAACGCAAGGAAGCACGTAGAAGGGGGGACTACTTGAGGGAAAAGAGGATCGCCTGGGATATTAAGAGGGACGGTGCGTAACCTCCAAGTCTCTTTCCGAGAAGCGGGAAAGTCGAGTCGGGTACGGAGGAGAGAGAGGTAATAAAAAAAAAGAAGTCGGGGATACGTGAGGACAAGTTTTGGAGGGAAATGACGAGAGGAAGAGGAGGATGGAAGGATAATGACGGATGGAATGAAAAGAGGGCAAAAGGAAAGAGTAATTATTTCTGGCGCTGTGAAACATTTTTCTCCTCTCTCTCTAAGAATGCTCGTTGTTTACGACTTCAGCGAGGGCTGCAGAGGGTTGTGGAACTTCCTTAAAAGGACAATATGGCGCTCTCCGAAGGAAGGTAAAGCGTTCATTTGTTTTCAATAGGTTTCGGGGACGTTTTACGAAAGAGATACGTGCGCGGACGGACCGACCTTGGTACACACTTTTGACGTTAATTTTGAGCGCTTTCTCGGTATTTTAAGAGTCTTGAAATGCGGTCACATGATGCATGACGTGACGATTATATTGCGGGTATCTCGGAACATTATTGACGATATGGAGTTACGTTCGGAAAATTACGTGATTCATTTGACTTTGGATCGACTAAATAACTCAACACAATCAAATCAATGCCTTGGTCTTTGCAGTAATATCGTCAGTTTATTACGTTAGTGGAAACACCATGGAAAATATTCCAGTATGATATCGGCTAAGCTGATAATGAAGTTCGAAATTTTTAAGGCCAATTCTTCAAAAAGGACGAAGAAATACTGTGTATTGTGTACGAAATAAAGTATGTTTTTCTACAAAGTAGACGATGGCTAAATATTTTTTAAACCACTAGAAGTTAATATTTCTTGAAATATCCTTTAAGGTATGCTAAATTTCGCAAAGTAGCTAAACATTCATAATTTCCAAATTACTTATACTTCCTGTATTTTTTTTACCAGCATCTTGGTGCTAAGTGCTGTATAATAACTATCAAATTAGTAATAACTATCACGTTCTCCCTATTAAAATACATATACATAAAATTTTATAAAATTTTCATGCAGCATAATAAAGGATAAAATTATATTCGTTGCAATTTCTAGTTAGGTTGCTGATGTGACCCAATGACAGCGTAACATTGCAGCTATTCCCATTGATAATTTCCAATTGTCTGCGTTTCATTGATGACATTCGGAAATTCCCATTCTTAATTCTCAGTGTTCAGGTATAAATTCATCATGTTATTTAGCCTGATAGCTACTAAATCAAACCAGCAACCTTGAAGAAAACTAACTTCCTCTTCTGTATCAATTCACCAAAATAAAATCAATTTGTTCCGCTATAATGAACTAATGTCTACATCTCGAATTCATAGGCATGGCAACTTTTAAAAATACGATAGTTTTAATCAGATCGAAATTTCCCACAATGAATATTATCCGATGGACCGATATAATAAATTAAAGGAACCATTTCTTAATTAATACCCTGTCAAGCGCTCGAGAAGAGCAATTCGTCGGGGGCGCGCTGAGCGTAAAATTTCAGATTTTTAAAGAGGATTTTTCTTACATGAAGGCATCGGCATCTATCCATCGCGATGCACGATAAAATACCACCCCGAGCGTAAAGAGATACGGGAGCACTTTTTGGAAATTTTAAGCCCTTAAATAAGATAATCATCTCGGCACATAAGCGAACACGGAATTCTCTTCGTTATTCATTGTGTAGGACGCACCTATCATCACGACAAGAATTTCCGTCCGAAAGCACGCTGTGAGTCTCCCTAAATATTTATGCCTGTCAAAAGATTATGATTTCGTGGAGTTATGAATGCGATTCCGGAAGAGTTCTTTTTTCCGCCGCAATCCGTAAAAAGATCTGGTTTTCGGAGAGAGAGAGAGATGAATGGCTGAAATATCTCGAAATTTATTCGGGGCTTACCGTAATTGCGTCACTCCGAATGAGAACGTTCGTTACACGGAGTCACGCGATAAAACAAATCTAATGAAGATGCAAGGACGAAATAATTTATATTTGGAAACTGTTCCATTTATTCTGTCGCCCGCGGTGTTTTGTGCTTCCTTATCGTCCGCTGTGGAACCTTACTCCATTTAATATGAATTATCTCAATTAACTTGAAAGTAAATATTGCGGTGGGGACATGTTATACAAATTATTGTAATTGAAGCTAAAACAATGAGCACGGAAATTATTGCGAGTGTAATTAAAGAAGGGGAAACGAGGGTTATTCATGGGCCTCGCCATTAACACGGATTTATTTACAGCTCTCTCCAGTAAAATGGTTTAAATGCAGAGAATCTGCCGACAAACTGATGCCTACTTCTAGAGAGTCAATACTTCATGGATGAGGAAAGACTAAAAATATAGGTCAAAACTATCTCTACTAAGCAGCAGAATATGGTTGATTGCTATAAAGATTTAATCTATTGACCTCTGCTCCAAGGGCCTTAGGGAACAAAATTTCGGAATAGTTATACCAATAAAAACGCTTGAGCAAATATGTTTTTCACTTTGTCTTCTGTACCTGAAGGTAAATTTCTAGAATAGGCACAGATGGCCTTACAAATAAAGTTTCAAATAAAATTTTTCCAATATCAAGTGAATGAATGCCGTAACATTAAAAAAATCAAACCTCCAATATGAGTAACAAATATTAAGTTCACCACCTATTTTTAAAGTATAGACTTTAATGCCCTCAAACTATTTGGGAATATATTTACAAACAAGTATTGTGATCTTATGAGCATTTTTGATTATTCAGTTTCAGCATTATTAAATCGTAGCTGAATCTACTGCAAGATTTTAAATCTAAAGTCTCATGGAGATATCTACTTGAATGTTTTCAACATTTAATATGAAAAATCGGTGAACTTTACCCATGACCGCTAGTAAGCTTCAATAGGGATATATAATTCATCTTAAACTGAAGTATAATAAATATTAACTAGGTAGTTTTAATTTAATTGGATTTAATGAGGTTGATTTCTGAAAAGCAGCCAAGTTGCGACTCCATCCTCAGTTATGAGAGGAGATTAAACGAATAAACTAATTACTTCCTTCAAGTAGGAAGACAAGAAGAATGAAAGATATCTGATACGTACTGGAGCAGTCGCTGATAGCCTCTTTCTACATTTAGATCAAATAAAAAATGAAAGCAGTACCTTTAAATTAATGGTGGATTAAATCACAAGAGAAGCAAAGTAGTAAAACGTATCAAGGTTTAACAAATTCACCAAAGAAATTTACGATATGGATCAATTATACTAGAGCAATTTTTACTTGTACTGAAAAGAAAAGTTACACAAGATTTAAATGCAAACTTTAGATACTATTTGGTATACAAAATGGACAATAATTTAAGATGAACAAGAAATCAAAAATCAGGATTCGAGAAGAGAAATTCGAGGGTAAGAAGCGACACGATAAGTCATGCATTAGCTTAGAGAGTTGCAATATACAAATCGGTGGAAAGATAACCCCTAACGGTAATGATTACATCTAGAATGTAAACGACAAAAACAAGCAATTTCCAAAATTTAGTTCATATTGGTTTCAGTAGTATCTATGTGTCTTTAGGCTGACTAATTCAAAATTGTATTTAGGTCAGAATAGAATAAGGGGGAGGTTTGGAGGAAGTGTATTTTCAGTATGAGGGATTGTTGAAACCGGTAGCTAACGAAATATTACAGCCGAAATATGAATATTTTTATACTGTACGTGAAAAGTAATAACAAGGATCATAAATGGTAAGGATCAGAAAGGAAAGTCGACAAATGGCATTAGAAGCACCAAACGTGTTGATATAAAAGAAAAAGGGATATGTATCTTTATATGAAACGTATATATTTACACACGTATTTATTAACAATAAAAGAGGAAGAGTTAGATAGGGAGGAAGTGATGAGAAAAAGGGACATAGAGAAACCTGTCTAAATGTGGGCGGTCGGCGTGTGTGTCTCGGAGATGAAAGAAGGGGGTCTTGAGATAGTTAGAGAAGGGGAGAACGTTATGTATAACAAAGAAGACGAGGAGGGTGGGGTAGAAAAGGGGAAAAGCGACCACGGAGGTTTCTTCCATTGGCTATTTTTGTTTCGCCATTGTTTTGAAGAGTTCGTCTAAGAAGCAGACGCTCCCTCGAGAGACCCACATTCCCTCTCGCCTCGCCCATCCCTTTGTTTCCTTTTTTTTCCGCCGCGACGAGCGCTGACTCCGACGGAACTCCACGGAATACGAATTCATTCAAGTCGAATGGAAAATCAAAAGCGTTATGGGGAGGGCTTCTTGCTTCCACGGAGGACGTGAGAGATGTCGGCTTTGGGAAAATGGAAGAGTTTTGGACGTAGAGGAGAAGATTCGCCAGCGTCCGCGGCCTGTCCGCTCTTGACACTAACTGCTTTATCCTCGTCTATCCATCTCTGTGTTTATATAACCTCATCTAAGCGATGAAAAAATGCCAAGATCACTATTGACCGGTGCGTG